>CM028134.1:655055833-656301666 GCA_016271365.2 Neoceratodus forsteri | reverse complement strand
GTGGTCCTGGTGCCCGACGGCTTCAGTCTCACAGGTGTTGCCTGCTGCAAGAGCCCCATCTAAGCAAGATCTTGAGGTCCAACACTGGCCTGAATCCCCTCTTGCATTTCGAAACAATGAAGATCAGGGAGCTAAATGCATCTTCTGATCTCTAGCAGGGGTACTGGTTCCATGGACCCCTTCTGTGGTAAGTCATACGAACAGGCCAAAAAGGTCCATCTCGTCTGCTCAAAGTCATATGAATAGGCCAAAAAGGTCCATCTCGTCTGCTCAATTTTGCAGCTCATGGTTTACACCAGTGCTGCCACCCCTTCTCCCTTGCCACCACTGTCACCTAACCTTTCTTCTCCTTTAATGAGCTTGACCGTTGAGTCAGGTTAACTCCAATGCTTATTCTGCTCTTTACTCTATCCCATCCCCTTTTAAAGCTCTCCACCAATCTCTGTGAGACCAGCTCCTCTAGGAGTATGCTCCATGCTGCCACCACTCTTTCTGTGAAGTAATGCCTTTCTCAGTTCCCTCTTTAATCTTCTTCCATCCAGCTTCATACTATGACCCCTAGTGATCCCCTCCTCTCTTTAACAGAAACATTTCCCCAGTGCTGACCCTATTTATGCCCTTCAGGTACTTGAAGATCTCAATCATATCTCCCCTGTCCCTTCTATCCTCCAGGGAGTACATATTTAGCTCCTTCAGCCTCTGCTCATAGGGCTTATCCCCCAGCCCCCTTACCAGTTTGGTCACCCTTCTCTGTACCCCCTCCAAGAGCTCGATGTCCCTCTAAGTAGGGGAACCAGAACTGTACACAGTATTCCAGGTGCGGCCTCACCAGTGATCTGTACAGCTCCTTGAGGCGATCCCTCTGGCAATATACCCTAGTATTTTCTTGGCCTTGGCCGCTGCCAACCTGCACTGTTCCAAGTGTTTCACATTCCCTGTGACCACCACCCCAGATCCCTTTCCACCTTCATGACCATTAACCTATCCGCCCCATATAGTAGTTGTTCCTTGGGTTCTTTGCCATGAAGTGCATGACCTTGCACTTCCCAGCACTGAACCTCAGCTGCCACGTTCTTGACCAGCTCTCCAGTTTCTCCAAATCCTTGTGTAGCACCCTCCCCTCCTCCTCAGAATCCACCACAGCACCAATTTTGGTGCCGTCAGTAAACAGGCTTATCTTGCTCTCCACCCCTTCTACTATATCCGCTATGTTGATTTTGAATAGGACAAGTCCTAGGACTGAACCCAGTGGAACACTGCTGATGACTACCTGGGGTGTTGAGTTCTCCCCCAACTACCACCCTTTGTTTCCTATTTCCCAACAAATTTTCCACCCACCTAACCAGTTTTTGCTCTGCCCTGATGCCTTTGAGTTTACTTATCAGTGTGCCATGTGGCACAGAGTCAAAGGCTTAACTGAAATCCAGATACAGGACATCAACTGCCTTTCCCCCATCCAGTGACCTAGTCACACAGTTGAAGAATTCAACCAGGTTTGTTTGGCAGGAACTCCCGTTAAATCTGTGTTGTCCGTTGTCCCCCAGCCCGTGTTCTTGCATGAATTCCACCAACTATTCCTTTAGGGTGGTCTCCATCAATTTTCCCACTAAGGATCAGAGGCTGACTGGCCTGTAGTTTCCTGGCTCGTCCCTGGGGCCACTCTTATGTATGGGTACCACGTGCGCCATTCTCCAGTCAAGTGGCACACATTCTGTCCATAGAGAGGTGTTGAATACATCCGTTAGTGGGCTGCCAGCACCTCAGCTAGTTCCCTCAGCACTCTCAGGTGTATCCCATCTGTTCCTAGAGCCTTGTCCACCCTAAGATATCTTAGGCTAACTTCCTGTTCTCTGGAATCTCAATATGTTAGCCCCTCATCTCTGACTGTCCCCCCCTCCATTCTTCCTCGGAGGGATGGGCCTGTCCTTCTCCCTTGTGAATACAGAGCAGAAGTACTCATTTAGTACCTCTGCCTGGTCTGCCCCCCCCCCTTTACTGCCCATCCTCCATTGTTGTTCTTAATCCCAGCAATCTGTTCCATCCTTTTTTTTTTCCATAACATATTGAAAAAAATCATTTCACCCCCTTCCTAATCCCCTGCGCCAGCCTTAGCTCCTTTGTGGCTTTGGCTGCCCTCACTACCCTGGTCACGTCTCTGGAGCTAGTGATGTACTCCTCCTTGTCTACCTCCCTACATGTCCTTTTAAAGGTTTTAAGAGCTGCCCTTTTTCACCCTTACTTTTTGTAAGTCTGTCATCGCTTGAAGCATCACCAGACACCATTTCTAAATGATGTGATAACAGTTTTTAATCTGGAAATATTTATTTTTGTGGCTTTTGCACAGCATAATTTCACACTATCATGGTGTTTTTTTACTGCGTATATATTGGAGCAATTCATGCACGTGTACCTTTAAGGGATGCTGCATAAAAGGGAGCCATTCTAACTAGCCATCAGCCATTGAAAAAGCACACAGCTGGCTCAGTGTGCCGGGCGATGGGTGTTCGCTCAACACCTGGCGACCCAGGTTAAGGTCCCAAGCCTGGTCATCAGGAGCAGAGACCAGCAGGGTGGGAGGAGGGGTTTATAGTGTCCTATGGACGCTTCCTTCCCAGGGTAGTGGAACAGTCTCAGGTCGCTGTTTGGCAGCTCCTGGTGGTGGTTTGCGGTCAGCATTCTTGGTGGTCTGTAGCCTCAACATGCCACTGAATGCCCCCGCCCCCAGGACACTGCTGCGACCAGACCAATTTGTGGGAGGTGGGTGGGTTTGGGAAGAAAACAGAAAATGCATGCTCGGTCAACCAGATGATGGCGGCCGGTCTCCCCACTCACCACACAGCCCAGAAGTGTCAGAGATTATCCCTCTGTGTGTGTGCTCGCAGCTGGTGTCTAAAGAATGCCTACAGGCATAATCTCCCCTCCTGGTTCCCTCTCCCCAGGGGCTCCCCCTGCAAAGGGATACATCGGGTTAGCCGGGGTCACAGCACAGGGATGGTAAGAATGGTTATGGGGGCAGTTGGTGGGTTGAGAAATCCTAGGTGCCCCGAAGGAGTGGCCGGCCAAGGGGATGGGAGAGCATAAAGAAAAAAAAAAAAGAAAAAACACACATGCACGAAATAAATCAGAGATGATGTGATGACAACACTGGATGGAGGATCAGGGAAGATCTTGGAGGCTGAATGTTGGCAATGTCTGTTTAACCCTGGTTGTTTTCAAGTGGATTGTATACTTTCTGCACCTTTTGCACAACTGAATAAATGAACACCACCCTGGAATTAAGGTAATACCTTGCATCATTTTGTTTGTCACTTTCTACTACAAGCAGTTATGCCTTATGTCTAGCAGGTACCTGCCATCACTGCAAACTCTGAATCTACCGACTGTGGTGTGGCACTGCACTTCCCAAGTATTGCTCCAAACCCCAAATCTGTTGTACAAACTGCAGTTTCTCAGTAAATGATCAATAAGCAGGTGCTGTGATTTAACCACTGAAGTTGCTCGAATGGTCAGTTTTTTTTATATCCCATTTTATAAAAGACTTTACAACAGACAGCTGTACAACAAAACAGTCTGAACAAAGAGAAACAGGCAAAAATAACAATGTACAGGCAAGTGACCAAAACAGAGGAGTGAATGAAGCTATGTAGCTTAAAAATCACAAAGGGCAGGCAAGCTTTGTTGCTCATGTATTTGTGTGCCCTCAGTGTCACTGTAAGGGCCAGAAAGCATGGAGAGATTGTTCCAGGGTTGAGAAAGCGGAAGATAGCCTGGTTGAAGATAGTCCTACAGTGGTTAATGAGAATGGAGCGTGAGGATCTGTGCCTCAAGTAGCAGGTGGTGATGGTAGAAAAATGTAGTCCAGGAGACTGACGGTTCAGAATTCGAAAATGAGAGAGGCATTATGTGCCTACTATACTGAATGGTAAACTCTTAGGAATAAACAAAACAAAAAAAAAAACATTTTACAAGCGAGGTCCTGCAGTAGTTGGTGCTGGCACCTGCCTTGTTCAGTCAGTACTAAACAGCAAGGTGAGTCTGTTTGCAGATGACACAAAGTTGTGAAAGAGGGAGGACACCGAAGAAGGAATAAGAAACATGCATAAAGATGTGTAGAGCCTTGAAAAGTAATCAGGTGCATGACAGCTAAAACAATGTCCAAAAATGTAAAGTTATGTTAACGAACCTATGCGTAAAACATAGCATAGATGGGGTCACTAGGAAATCTTCACAGGAGAAAAACAGATTTATCTGGGCATGATGACAAACAGTAACTTGAACATTTCCAAAGTGAAAAAATGTATGGAACTGCAAACAGGTTACTAGGATTCATCAGACATGGATTCACAAACTACAGTGAAAAGGTAATCATTCAACTTTACAGGTCAGTGATCAAGCTACATCAGGAGTATTGTGTGCAGTTTTATCTTAAAAACATAAAACGAACAACAAAAAAAGGTAAGGTACAGTAGGAATTCCCCACTATTGAGAACTGGATTACTTTGGTTAACTTCATATACACCACGGAAATATTAGGAGGCAGTATAGTACTCTGGTTTAGGGCACAGAGCTGCAAACCTGGAGACCTGGGTCTCAATCCACAGCCCCCACTTGCATACTGTGTTACCTTGAGCAAGTCACTTAACGTCCTTGTGCTCCCATTGCACACCTGGAAACAAGCTTAACTCACACAATTAGGCAGCAAGAGGAGACAGCAAGAAATCGATGGAACAGATGGGTAACATTTGTAATGGTGAGGGCCCCTACCTTCATTCCTTCACAGTCAATCACTTCCTTTTCTCCAGTTCAGAATTGGAGGTTCTGAAAAAAGTCCACAGTTTACAGAGGGAGAAGTTTGGGACCTGCACAGTGCACTTTTACTCATTAATTTTGTATTTAGTGGTATCAATTCTAGAATGAATTAAAGCTGGCCTTTTTTTGTTCGCTATTTCATTTTTAAATCCAGGAACAAGTCTGTGTTGTATGTTTTTCTGTTTTAAACACTGTAACATTGAGAACTCAACAAATTTTGTTTACTAACAAACAAAAAAAAAAGATAAGGAGAAACCTGTAAAAATACAGTGGACATCGACTATGATGATGCATGAACAGTAAGAACTACCATAAAAGGCCGATGAACAAACCATAACATGTACTCATTAGAGGAGATAAGGGAGAGAATGCACATGATAACAGACCTACAAATACATCGGGCAAATATATAATAGGGTTGAGTTCTATGAGTTATTCAAATGTAAAAGACTGAACAACACCAGGGATCACAGCCTCAAACTAGCAGGAGGACTGTTCAGAAAAAATGCGAAGAAATTGTTCTTTACTGAGAAGGTGGGGGACAAGTGAAGCTGACTACCCTAATAAATACCTTACCTTAACCTTTTTTTCAACATAGAGTTAATTCCAGTTGAGACCTCTAATCACAGGATGATCCAAGTTATCTCGGACCCTTCTCCTCCAACAGAAATGAGGTCCAGGACTCTGGAAACTTAATGTCTCTTCATTAGATAGTGACACTTTTAGATGCAATGATCCAAGTACGAAAATCAACATTAATATTTTTGACAGCCCGACTGATTGGTGGGAAGAGGTTAAATTGGACCTCAGATATTTCTCATATACCAAAGGTTCAGCATGATTAGTATTTAGAATATCTTAAACAATGACAACAGTGTCAATGGTTACTTTCTCTATCAACCCAGATGGGGAATAACCAACTTCAAATACAGACTGTTAAAAAGATGACAGATGTACAGCATCAGAGAATGCCTTTGCTCTTGATGGAGCAGAAGTATAACACAAAGGGTAAAAAATGGCAGATAAACCCCCTTCATTAGTGAAGGACATGGTTTGACTTTCAAATCTTCTGCAGCTATGGGAAGATAGAGAGCATTTTGAGGAAAGAAGACTGCAGAGGAAGTTACTGGACTTTATAATGATCATGGGCATCTCAGGACTCTACAAGTTTAAAATGCCATTATTGTCATTGTACACAATAATGCTGGTACTACAAACAAGCATTTGTCAATGCCAAACGTTCGCTTGCAGGTATCTGCAGTGTGTTTATCATTTATGCAGGCACCCCCAGTCATTCAACGGAATTATTTCACCACATTTTCAACATAGGCATTTTGTCACCTCTGCTCATTAACACTTTCACTATGATTTTCTTAATGTGTCCCAAACATTGATTTCCCACAGCGACTGCACCATTGTGCGCCAGATGCGCAAACACATAATTCAGACAGGATGTGAAAAATGACAGCTGTACTGTTCATAAGGAGGAGCAAAAAGATGGCAATGTTGAAAATCTGGAGTGAAAATATTACAAATCCGCGTAATTACTAGGGTGCATGAAAAGTGTGCAATGTACGCTCATAACACAGTCATTTTATGGGCTTTTGTCACCAAATTTTCCACATAGGCATTTTAGGCCTTCTGCTTATAAACAGTGCCACTGTGATTTTCTTAATTTGTCCTGAAATCTGATTTCCCACAGTGACCACGCTATTCTGCGCTGGAAGTGAGAAAACACATTTCGGTCAGGATGTGAAAAATGACAGCTGCACTGTTCATAAAGGGATGTGAAAAAATGCTAATGCTGATAATGTGGAGTGAAAATATTACAAATTTATGAAGTTACGAGGATACGTGGAAACTGTGCAACGCACGCTCATAACAGTCATTTTATGGACTTTTGTCCCCAAATTTTCAACATAGGCATTTTAGGACCTCTGCTCATGTACAGTGTCACTGTGATTTTCTTACTCTGTACTGAACACTGATTTCCCACAGCGACCACGTTACTCTACGCCAGAAATGCGAAAACACATTTCAGCCAGAATGTGAAAAATAACAGCTGTACTGTTCATAAGGAGGTGTGGAAAAATGTCAATGTTAAAAATTTGAAGTGAAAATATTACAAATTCGCGAACTTACGAGTGTGCGTGGAAACTGTGCAATGCACACTCGTAAAACAGTCCTGTTTTGGAAGTTTTTCACCACATTTGCAACATAAGCTTTTTGAGAGCCCATCTCATAAACACTGACACTGTCGTTCTGTTAATCACTCCCGAAAGGTAATTCTACATAGTGACCACAAAATCACCTTTCGTGACCGAATAATGACATAACAGTGACTGAAATCATGAGAAGGGGTCCCAAGACCCCCATGTTGAAAATTTGGTGCCAAAAGATGAAAAAATGGCCAAGATATCCACTTAAGTTGAAAAAAAACAAAAAACAACATTTATGCCTTTATACAGCTTACCGGCATTTCCTCAGTTCAAGGTTGCAGACATGTTCCTGGTCCACTGAAGATCGTTGCACTGGGCTGCAGAGGGTAAGTAATAGAGTGACGAGAATTGTGGGAGGCGGGTGCTCATTGGGTGGGTGTGGGTTGGGGAAGGGGTAAGGGACTCACCGAGGGACAGTTTTCTTCTTTCACAGGAATTTTTAAAACAAAAAGATGTCGCGGGACGTTTTTGGTACGATGGGGTGGGCTCCCAGTGTGCCACCTAAGTGTTTTGAGGGAGGAGACTAGAGCTAGCAGGGATTGGGCACCCCCATTGGCCAGTGTGCATGGGGGGGGAGGCATGGGCACACTGGGGTGGGCTCCCAGTGTACCAACTGGTTGGCTGTTGGGGGGGCTGTAGCCGACAGGGAATTGGGCACCCACCTCGGCACACAACGTGGGGACCAGGGAGGACAATAAAGAGGGAGGGGGAGGACATTAGCACAGGGAGGAAGCGGGAGGGATTTCATGCCAAGCTGTGTATGACAGCAGTTCGGCTGTGCTGAAGACGTAAAGACGTTAGTATGCTAATTGCACACACGTCACGACCACTGACTGCAGCGGACCTTTTGTTTGAAGTGAAGACCAGCACAGCCGAACTGCTGTCATACATAGCTTGGCATGTATTGGTCCGGTAGGGTCACACCTACTACACTGAGCACTGCATTCGTGAGGAGGGTCACACACCTCCAAAACATTGTAGTGTTCCAAGATGTTCCTTGCACATGCGCGCAAGCAAACGCAAAAAGAATGGATAGGAAACAATGACTGATTAATGTCGTAAACCTTGGAAGATGTATGACATGATCTGTACTGCTGTACCCATTGCAAAAAAAGAAAGAGAGGGCAGTTAGTTACAGATACCAAGGGGCAGTTGTATCTTCTGGGGAGATATGCCACTGATAAGTTTGGCATAGTAGCCCCCTTCAAGTCACCTCTTGGAGAATGTATGGCAGATATACAGCTCCCGGAGCTTCCAGAAGAGAAGAAGGACATATTTCAGGCAGAGATTATACCAGAGGATGTGATATCTGCACGTGGTTCCCTAAATGCCCTGAGGGCAATGGGATATCAAATTAATTATATAAAATGGTAGGGAAATACCCGAAAAAAAAGGAACTGACAGCTGAATTTAATTGAATTCTGTCCCATCTAAATATGGGTCCAAGTATGCAAAGGAGAATCCTTATGGCTCTGTATATAAAGGGAGAAAAGTCGAATATCGAAAACTGGAGGTCTATAAAGAGGGTGGTCTTGGGATGTCAAATCCTACAATTTCTTTTTATGTTTTTACTCAATTTGTTTAAAACCTGCAGCATTGTCAACACCTTTTTGCAGATTATGGTGTGATTCCCCCTTCCATGCGCTTGGCAGGAAGGGGAGGGAAGATTGTTGGGGAAAAATACAAGCGTCCCACCTGTGTTCTTATTATCAAAAGCTGAGGTTGTGAAATTGTCCTTTTCATAGGGTAAATGTGAAAAAGGCAGTGATACACATGAGAGCCAATTGCAAATGTTTATTTTACTTCATCCACAAGACTACCCTTTGACTAAATCATTAACTCTTACACCAACCCCTCCTTATTCTCAGGACCTCCAGGTACCTTTCAATCCCCCAGCCACGACCACCTACCTCCATGAGGCATTGGATATACCCCCCGATATGGCCAGGTGGCTTAACCCCAAGCTGCTGCTGGTTTTGTCAAGTGGTGCCGGTGCGTTGAGGAGGCAGGGACCCAGATATACTAGGGCCAACATTGCAGAGGTGCTGAGGCTGTGCTTTTTTCTGTTTTTCCTCCCAGCCCCTGGGGACATCGCTTACCAGGATGTCAAGGCATGCATGCCAACATCAAGTGACGTTCCCATCCCCCCCAGTCCTCCAGCTGCACTACCACCTGAATCCACCCAGGTGGCAGTATCGCAGGAGGACAGAACCTTCCCATCCCAGAGGAGGGAGATTGCATCCTCGTGATGCTCAATCTCTCGACAACCTATGCTTGTTCCCAGTCTTGGGTCATCAGTGTAATGAGCAGAAGCGCTACCACTCTGCCGAATGGCTGGCTATATCATCGGCTCTTATTTTTCATAACCTGTCTATGAAGCTACCGGTGGCACACCAATTACTCAGATTACTAAACAATTGTTGGATCATTGTGTTCCAGCTCGAAGTGAGATACAAGGTATGGCTGTATACTCATGGAAAATTACAAGTGACAGGAAATAATAAGCATAACGGTATCACAAAAAGATTCTGCCTTCAGGACACGTGGTCAAACAGTGGAAACTGTCTCACCTAGTCTTCATGTGACCCTATATTTCAGACATTAGGGCTGCATTGAGTAGAGTGTTCCTAACACCTGATTTCTCTACTATCAACAGTGACCATCTAGTGCACTGTCAGGTCTCTCGAACTTGCAAAAATTGGAACTATAGTACTTTTAGTATCACGATGGTCTGAAAATACAGGTTACTCACCTGTAACAGTAGTTCTAGGAGTGGTATATGTTGTTCATCCACACTGTCTGGCAGGTTCCTTGCTGCTTTAAGATGGGCCGGAAGAAAAAATTACTCACTTTAGTAATTATGTTTCTTCTAATGGAGCCTTGCTGTATTCTGACAATTGCAATGATTCCCAAACTGTGAACTGCCCCGGAGAACAAAGAGTTAACTTTCTATGCAGGGCATAGAATGCTGAGCTCGAGCTCGGTTGAAGTCTGTCTGGAGTGATTCAAATCTAAACAGCCAGATTCTTACGTGCCCAACTAAACTAAAAATTCTATGTGGAAATTGTAAAAATTCTTACTAGCCAACTGGCAGAAAAAAGTTTTGGATTCCCAAGGAAGACTCAAGTCAGGAAACCCAAAACCCAAAAAAACAATCTACTATAAATAACAATAATAAATCAGCACACAAACAAAAGGAGGAGGGGTAAACAAAAAACACCCCTGGGTGACATTGCACCTGCCCACCCCAAAACAGGTTCTGAAAGGGAGGCAGGGAGGGAGTCAGAATACAGCAAGACTCCATTAGAAGAACATATTACTAAGGTGAGTAATTTTTTCTTCAAACAACATGAAGTCTTGCTGTATTCTGACAATTGCAGACTACCAAGCAGTACCTCCATGGAGGAGGGACAGAACCTACTTTGGGAATAGGCTCTGAAGTACTGCTGTGCCAAACAGAGCATCACTCCTAGCCTGGATAGTCAGAAAGTAATGCTTGGTAAAGGTATGGACTGTTTTCCAGGTCGCTGCTTGACAAATTTCTAAGAAAGGGATATCCCTGGAAGCAGCCAGGGAAGCAGCTGTACCTCTGGTGGAATGAGCCCTCAGGCCTGAGGGTGGAGTTTTTCCCAGTTTTTCATAGCAGAATTGAATACAAGACACAATCCACCTGGCAAAGATCTTGGTGGCAGGTTTGCCTTCCCACTTCTCATAAGTGAGGAACAACTGGAGGGAGTCAAACCTGTGACCCTTGGTATGCTCTATGTAGTAACTAAGGGCTCTTTTGACGTCTAAACTGGGTAGCCTCCTCTATCCTGAGGAAGAATGATCAGTGAAGAAAACAGGGAGAGACAGACTGGTTTAAATGGAAGTCAGAAATCACTTTGGGCAAGAACCTTCTATTGGTTCTAAGGACCACTTTATCCCTGTGAAATGAGATAAAAATCAGGTTCCACTGACAGGGCTTGCAACTCACTGATACGCCTGGCAGAGGTAATGGCTACCAGGAACACAGTTTTCCAAGTCAAGTACTTAAGCTCTGCTGAAGACATAGGCTCAAAGAGGGGTTGCATAAGTTGAGCAACGCAAACATTCAAATCCCAGGCAGGAGCAAGGTCTCTAAAAGGAGGACTGGTGTGAAGCAATCCTTTAAAAAATTTACAGAACACAGGATGGGAAGATAGTGAGGAAGACTTCCCCAGACAAAAATGCAGAAACAGCTGATAAGCGTACTTTGAGAGTAGCTGGTCTGAGGCCTAGGCCATTAAGATGGACCATATAATCCAGAACCGTAGGCAATTCAGCAGTGTCTGGAGAAATATGCTTCTTAAAAACACCAAATGCTGAATCTTTTCCATTTGGAATTATAAGTCTTTCTGGTGGAGGGCTTTCAAGAAGCATTAAGGATATCCAGAACCCCTTGGCAAAGATGCAGATTTGCAAACTCTAACTCTTCAAGAGCCATGTTTTGAGATTGAGAGACTGAAGATTGGGGTACCAAATCCTTCTCTGACAGGATGTTAACAGGTTGTAATTCCTGGGAAGAGACAGGGGAAGATGGACTGCTAGGGACAGTAACAGGGGGTACCAGGGCTGTCTGGCCAAATCTGGAGCAATCAGAATCACCTTGCAAGGTTGAGACCTTATTTTTACCAAAACTTTGAACAGGAGTGGGAAAGGGGAAAGGCATACAGAAACTTCCCTTCCCAATTCAGGATCAGGGCGTCCAGAGGGACTGAGCCCAAGACTAGAGGTCTGCAACAAAAGAGAGGGAGTTGGTGATTGCCTGGGGCTGCAAAGAGATCTATCTCTGGAGTGCCCCACCTTGAAAAAAACACTTACAACACCTGAGGGTCCAGGGACCATTCGTGATGGCCCTGAGAAATCCTGCTCAGTGCATCTGCTAGCACATTGTCCTTGCCTGGAAGATGAACTGCTACAAGAGAGGTTTGCAGGGAATACGCCAGGGACCACAACTTCATGGCTTCTGTGCACAAGGCCGTGGACCGAGTGCCTCCCTGTTTGTTGATGTACCACATGGCGGTGGTGTTGTCTGTTCTGACTTGAACCACCTTGTTCTGTACTGACTGTGAGAAAGCTTTTAGAGCCAGAAAAACTGCTCTGAGCTCTAGAAGATTGATGTGCAGAAGGGATTCTTGGGGATTACAGTCCCTGGGCAGTAGGGACTCAATGGGCTCCCCAGCCCAGGAGAGAAGCATCCATGGTGAGGACCACTGAACAAGGCTGAGTAACAAAAGGAACACCTTGTCTTAAATTGTCCTGATCCTGCCACCACTGGAGGGCTTGGATCAAGGTCAGAGTCACTGGATCAGTTTGGTAAGGGAATCCTTCCTCTGAGACCAAAAAGCTCTCAGGTGGAACTGAATATCCCTAATCTGGAATCTTGCTCCTTGGACCACTGCTGTTGAAGCTACCATGTGGCCCAAGAGCTGGAGGAAATGCCTTGCTGGTCCAGACACCCGAAGGCTGAAGGAAGAAGCTATTTCCTTAAGAACCCTTGCCCTTTCCGGAGGAAGAAAGGCTGTTGCTCTGAGTGTGTCCAGTTCTGCCCCTATAAAGGTAAGAAGCTGGACTGGTTCGAGAACTGACTTGGAAAGGTTGAGAAGAAATCCTAGAGCAGTGAGCAACTGCTGGGTCACTTGCAGGTGAGACTTGACTTGGTCTGGAAACTGACCCACTATTAGCCAATCGTCCAGATATGGAAAAATGGAAATCTAACTACTATTGCCAGGCACTTTGTGAAAACCCTTGAGGCTGAGGTTAGGCCAAAGGGTATTGCTCTGAACTGATAATGGCCTGAGGGCAACTTGAACCTGAGGTACTTTCTGTGGGAGCACCTGACGGGAATGTGAAAGTAGGCATCTTTGAGGTCCAGGGAGGCTAGCCAGTCCCCTGGCCTTAGAGAGGGAAGAATTATTCCCAGAGTTATCATCTTGAACTTTGGTTTTAAAAGATGTTTGTTTAGATATCTTAGGTCTAAGATGGGTCGCCACTTCCTGCTGTCTTTGGGGGGTCAGGAAGTACCTGGGTACAGTCCTTGCCTCAGTGTAGGGTAGGTACTTCTATGGCTCTTAAAGTTAGGAGAGAAGAAACTTCTGCCTCTAGGGCAAGGGTTTCCAAGAAATTTGCAGGTAGAAAAGATCTGGCTCTCATCTTTGGAAATTTTTTGAAGCTGAGAACCAGTCCCTGGCTTACTACTTCCAGGACCCACTTGTCTGATGTAACAGACATCCAGTCCTGGACAAAGTAAGCCAGCCTGCACCCTACTGGAATGGGAGTCTCGACCCGGGCAAGCCCATCAGGGTGTCTACTCGGCAGGGGCTTTAGGCTGAGGAGTGGATGCAGCCCTGCTCATCCCCCTTCTGCCGCTCCCTCTGAAGAATCCCCTCTGAGAAAAGGAAGAAGAGGCCTGTGCTTGGTAAAAAGGCCTTTGAAAAGGCCTGCCCCTGCCCCTAGACTGCTGCCTTTGAGGAGTTGCCTGCCTTTTCTTGGCCTGAGCACTCCTGTAAGTGGTCCTGTACTCATCCATTTTCTTCATGTAATTCTCTGTCTGCTCTCCAAACAGAGAATTACCCACTACAGGAAAATCCATGGCCTTAGCCTGGGTGTCCTGCAAGAGGCTAGTACATCTGAGCTAAGCCATCCTCCGAAGAGCCACAGATGTAGCCATGACTCTTGATGACATCATTAGAGTCCACAGCAGCATGAAACTGAACCTTAGATGCCTCAATCCCATCTGCAGCCACCGCCTCCAGCTCCTTGGCTAGCTGGGGGGAGGCCTATTTAGCCAGTATAGTGTCCCACCTGGACTTCTGGTACCTGGCTGTATAGGCCATGTAATTCGCCTGCCTGAGTCCCAAAGAAGATGCAATGTACTGCTTCTTTGCCATGGCATCAATCTTCCTGGAGTCCTTGTCAGGGGGGTGTGAAGCCAAGGGAATATTTGCCTTGTCACAGGCAGCAGCCTGCACTACCCCAACATGGCTGCATTGCTGATATAAGAACTCCGTGTCTGAGCCTGAAAGTGTATACCTCTTGTCCATTTTTCTATCCACAGGAGGTATAGTGTTAGGAGATTAAGATTTTTTGTGTCCGTTTCCCAAAAGATTTATGGAGGGGAGTAGACAGTCTCCTGGACTCTGGGATGTCCATCATCTCTACATAAATCAGGCTCCTCTTGATCTTCCACAGCCTCCTTCATAGGAAGCTGGAGGGTTTCAGCCACCTTTCTATAAAACAAAGTGAGAAGGGGACTCAAAGCCTAGGAGGGGAAACACCTGAAGGTCTGTCTGGGGAGATGTCCGGTTCCACAGGCACATCCAGACCCTGACTTACATCATCATCCTCAAATTCCCCTTCCTCTTCAAATTCTGGTTCATAAAAATCTTCAAGGGCATAATCTTGAACTGGGGGAACCAACCGAACCGAACCCCTGCCAGAAGGAGCCAGATTGGTCGGAACCGGACGGAGCGATTCCACAATCTGAATTGCTCTGACCATCTCTTCGGCAGTCGGAACATGAACCTCTGGATCCGAACTGGTCGATTTATCTTTGCATTTTCTTTTTGTCTGAACCGATCCCTCAGAATCGGCTCTCCTTTTGCCCGAAGAAGTATCACCCTGGTCAGAGGGCACCCTTCTGGTTCGGTCGAAACCGAACCGGACTGGCCATCCAGGTCAGCGGACTTCTCGGCCTCCTTTTCCCTCAGTCTACCTAATCTCTTCTCAAGGGTAGATTTGGGAAAGTTTTTACATATTTGGCAGTCTGAATCGAGGTGGTCAAACGCCAGACAATAAACAGTGGTGGTGTGGGGATCGGCCTTAGCAAAGACCTCCCCACACTCACTACAGTGTTGAAACCCAGTGGGCCCAGTTTTTCTCTTGGGTTTCTCAGACATGGCCAACCTAACCAAACGTACCCTTTTTTCGGCAACCGCCAGGCAAGACTCCCTTATCGGCTCCTAACCGTGTCACGGTTGTTGGAAAAAAATGTTTCAAACACGTTTTTCTTTTTTAAACCGATAAGAACCGGTAACCACACACTAAGTAAACACAAATTTCACTTTCAAATGGCCAGTTCAGATGAACCGAGCCGCACTTTTACAAGTTCCACACAGAAAAAAAGAACAACTCCCATCCAGTACTCACGGCACCAGAGACTGAACCGACTGTGCGGATAACTTTGTTGGTTTAAAAAAACGACGAAAACTGAAACTTAACCGACTTTCGAACCAAGCTGAAGGAGAAATCTCCAGAGTGACCGTTCAGTGAGGCGGAGTAAAGAATCTGATGGTTTAGGTTTGAATCAATCCAGACAGAAACTTCAACCGAGCTCGAGCTCAGCATTCTATGCCCTGCATAGAAAGTTAACTCTGTTCTCCGGGGCAGTTCAAAAGTTGGGAATCACTGCAATTGTCAGAATACAGCAAGACTTCATGTTGTTTGAAAGTCTTCAAGCTAGCTCCTCCCACCCACCTGGGTGGTAAAACCCTCGGCTCCGCCCCATGATGCCAGATCTAGCCTGCTGGAAGCCAGGTTTTGCGTCGAAGCCGGGGAGGTCATGTGGATGAACAACATATACTACTCCTAGAACTCCTGTTACAGGTGAGTAACCAGTATTTCCAGGGACGTGGATGTTGTTCAATCCACACTGTCTGACAGACTCCTAGCAGTTCTCCGGGAAGAGGGAGGCAAAGCGCACTTCCCCGATACTTACTTGGGGAATAAGGACTGGAGAACCACGGTCCCAAAACTAGCATCCCGGCATGACTCTAGGTCAATTTGATAATGGGAAATAAAGGTGTGTGCTGACTTCCAGGTAGCAGCCCTGCAGATTTCCTGGACAGGGATGTCCCTAGAAGCATCCACCGAAGCAGCGGTATGGCAGGTAGAATGAGCTCTTATCCTTTTGGGTGGCTCCATGCCTGCCAACCTATAGCAGAGATCTATGCAGGAGGTGACCTACCTGGTAATCGTCCGCTTGGCTGCAGGTCTGCCAGGTGCGGCTTCAGTGTAGGTGACAAACAGCTGGCAAACCTCTCCCTGAACTACAGCTGTCCACTCCTTGTAATAAGTGAGCACTCTTCCAGGGTCCAAAGTATGGAGCCTATATTCGGGTAGAACACCGGCAGAGTCAACACCTGATTACGGTGAAACTCCAACACCACCTTCGGAAGTAATTTCGGGTGGGGGCGAAGGACAACCTTGTCCCTGTGGAATACCAGATAACGAGACTATGGAAGCACCTGGAGCTCTCCCATCCTTCTGGCTGATGTTATACCCACCAAGAAGGCAGTCTTCCATGACAGTGGGAGATATCGCACCTGTGCATCGGTTCAAATGGCTTGCCCATGAGCTTAGCCAATACCAGCAGTAGATCCCATGGAGGTGAAGGTTCTCACACCGAAGGGGATATGTGATCAAGGCCTTTGAAAAAGCGCCAGACCACCTTCTCCTGTGCCACCAACTGCTTGCCGGCCCTCACCCGGTAGGCAGAGATGGCTGCCAGGTGTACCTTAAGGGTCGACTGAAGCCCTAGCTGGGAAAGGAACCACAAGTAGTCCAAAATGCTAGCCAACGGATATGAAGAGGGGTCCAACCCCTTGTCCTGACACCAAATGGAGAATCTCTTCCATTTAAAGGCATAGCATTTTCTGGTCGACTCCTTAACAGGATGCCTCAATGATGTTGAGGACCTCATCGGAAAGACCCAAGGCCTGAAACTCTAGCCACTCAGGAACCAGGCCATCAGGTGCAGAGATTGAAGGTCCGGATGGAGCACCTTCCCCTTGTTGACTGAGATCAGGTCCGGGTGGGCTGGAAGCCACCTCAGGAGCCTGGAGGTGAGGATGAGGAGATCTGGGTACCAGAACTGGCGAGGCCAGTCTGGGGCTACCAGAATCACCTGCACCTTGTCCCTCTTTGCCTTGAGAAGCAACCTGTGGATCAAGGGAAATGGAGGGAAAGCACAGAAGAGGCCCAGTGTCCACGGCCTCGAGAAGGCATCCCCCTGCAGCGAGCCCTGCTGAGGGGGGCGGGCATGAAACAGCCTCAGTTTCGTGTTCTCCCTGGGGGCGAACAGGTCCATCTGAGGGGTGCCCCAATGGGAGAACAGGTCTTTAACTCCCTCCGGCAGGAGAGACCACTCATGAGATGCAGAGCCTATCCGGCTGAGGGCATCGACCAGACTGTTCGAGGCTCCTGCCAAGTGGATGGCTAGGAGATCCACCTCCAGTCTGATAACGAGAGACCAAATGCAGAGAGCTTCCTTGCACAGAGGCAAGCAGTGCGTCCCACCCTGATGGTTGAGATAGTACATGGTCATGGTGTTGTCCGTCGGGACCTGAACCACCTGACCCTGTACAAATGGAGAGAAGGCAGTGAGAGCTAGCTGTACTGCTCGAAGCTCCAGCAGGTTGATGTGGCACCGAGACTCCTGAGTGGACCAGAGGCCATGGGCCCAGAGCTCCCCCAGATGGGCACCCCAACTCATCAAAGAGACGTCGGTCATAAGTATGACCATCAGCTCAGGGTGGACAAACGGGACACCATCCTGCAGATGAGCTGAGACAAGCCACCACTGCAGGCTGTCCCACATCTTCTGGGTCACGGTTACTGGCTGGTCCCAAGGATCGGAGCGCTGAGACCATTGGTGGGCCAGCCCCCATTGTAGGGGACGCATATGCCAACGGACCACAGTGGTGCAAGCTGCCATGAGACTCAGAAGGTGCAGGAAGTCCAGGGCAGGGCACAACTGCCCAACCTGAAATAAGTGGGCAAAGGAGGAAAGGACCTCAACCCTGTCCACTGGGAGCCGGGATCTGTCTCGAAGAGTCGAGCTCTGCCCCGATGAACTGAATCACCTGCGATGGCATGAGTTCCAATTTGGCCTCACTGATCAGGAGACCAATTTGAGAGCAGACCTGGAGGGCCAGATCACTGGACCACTCCACCTCCAACCTGGGGGAGGCTGCTATCAGCCAGTCGTCCAGGTAAGGGTACACCCGGACCCCTCGGCACCACAGGAATGCTGTCACCACTGACATGCATTTGCAGAAGACCCTGGAAGCTGGTGAAAGACCGAAGGGCATGGCCCGGAACTCGTAGAGGGATCCCTCTGCTCTGAAGCGGATCAATCGCTGATGTGACGGATGGATTGGGACATGAAAGAACGCATCCTGGAGATCCACAGAACAAAACCACATGCCTAGTTCCAAGGATGGTATGATCTGAGCCAGAGTGACCATCCTGAAGGTGCGTGGCCTTAGGAACTTGTTCAGGTCATGCAGATCAAGAATGTGGCGCCAGCCCCCCATCCGTTTTGGGACCAGGAAGTACCTGGACACCAACCCCGGGATTGGAGGAGGATCCGCCACCTTGCTGATCACCTCCTTTTGGAGGAGCAGAGCTAGGTCAGCTCAGTGAGCCAACAGAGAGGCTGCGAAACCAGTAGCCCCCCCTCCCGAGGGGCGACTGCTCAATGGGGGGGGTCCGCTCGAATTCCAGAGGCAAACACCTGCCGACCACTTCCAGCACCCAGTGGTCCATGGTGATAGTGGACAGGCGGAAAGGAAGTGGCTGAGCCATCCCCCCCATGGGGGGACCCAGAGGAGGAGTGATGAGGTTGGGGGCGGCACCCCTCAACCCGTCACTGGGCAGGCTTGGAGGACGGGCTGGCTGAGAAGCCGCCTGGACCTTTCCCTCCAGGCTTCCTGTTGGGAGAAGCAGCAGGCTTGGCCTTCGGGCAACAAGCATAAGCCTGCTGGCCCTGTTGCTGGTGCTGCTGGGCCAGACGTGCAGCAGAGGCGGAAGGGCGAAAGGGCTTACTCTGTTGCTGGCGGCCTTTGTCCTTCTGGGCAGATGTGACAGAGTCCAAGGTGGCATTAGACTTCTCAATCCTCTGGAGATGGTCCTCCACCCCGGGCCCGAACAAATCGGTGACCAAGAAGGGCACGTCTGCCAGCTTGTGCTGGGTATCTGCCGTGCAGGTGGAGATCCGCAGCCAAGCTCTGCGGCACATGGCTACTGCAGCCACTACTGACCGGGCACAAGAGTCTCCAATGTCCAAAGCAGTCTGAAGCTGTTCCTTGGCCACCGCCCATCCCTGATCCCGCACCTGCTTGACCATCATTTGAAGGTCAGCTGGGAGATGAGGAAGCACCTCATCCAGGGAGCCCAAAAGGGTGTGTGAAAAGTGTGCCATCAGTAGAGCCGAACTAGCTTGTTGAATGCCTAGGGAGGAGGCAGCATGAACTTTGCACCCAGAGTAGTCCAGCTTTTCGGACTCCTTGTCCAGGGGGCTTCTCCACGTCCCTGGCATTTCTGGAGTGCCGAAAAACGCTATCGGTTACCAGCCCTTCAGCCAAGGGGTGCTCCAAAAAACCAGAAAGGGAACCGGTCGGGACTGCGCACTTGCAGGCCATCCTGGCCGAAGCCGCAGGACAGGATGCAGGCTGCTGCCACAACTCCAAAGCCTGAACAACAATGGCCACAGCCACAGGGAAGTCCTCCGTGGGGGAATCCCCACGGTCCAAAATCTCCTTGAGGGGATATCTGGCCCATTTCTGCACAGGTTCGAGCTGCATCCCAGTAGACTCTGAGATAAGCCGAAGAATACCCAGGAACGAGGATGGGCTCTCGTCCAGTGACAGACCCCTGGAGGATTCCAGGTCAAGGGGCCTGGAATACAGGGAGAAGTTGTTGGACACCGAGGAGTCTGCGAACAGCTGCCGAGCACCTAATCGGGGGTGAGGGTGACTGAACCTGTGGGGCAAGCCCTGACCCGACCGAGAATCCTTGGTCAGGGCCCCAGTCTTCAGTTGCGGGGGCGGTGATTCCACCACAATGGATGGAGCAGCCGGTTTTGGCCGAGCAATCGGTGCCAGAGTCGACTCCTCGACCAAGGAGCCGATGGCGAGAGGTTGCTTCGGTCGTTCGGGTGACAGCCACTTAATAGCCTGGGAATGCGACGGAGTCGGCTTGTTGCCAGCCAATAAGAGCTGCTGCCACATCATATCCTCATAGCGTCTACACAACTTGCACCGGAGCCAATCCTTCGAAGAGGATGATAAGGAAGAGCGGCAGCGCTGCGTTCTGTGATGTCATGACCAAGACCACCGATGTCGGAGGGACTTACCCGACATGGAGGAGGACTGAGACCATCGGGGTTGCTGATGGGGGGGGGTGTTGAAGAGGGGGCGGTGGAAACCCGCTCATCCCCCAGTTCAGGGTCCTTGACCGGGGACTTCGGCTCAGGAGGCTGAGGCAAGTCCTCAGTAACCACCGGGGGTACTGGTGAAAGAGAGTTATCGGCTTCTCCAGTCGACAACCCGTCCAACGGGTCGAGAAAAATCTCTACTACGTCGACGGATGTCTCGGCTTGCTGATCTGACGGGGACACCAAAAAGCCAGTGGCCTTAGCCGCAAACTCGACCGAGGTCATTAAGAGACGCTCCGGGGAGCGAGAGCTCTCCCACTCCCACAAACATCGATGGTGGGACTTACCTTTCAGTTCATTTTTCTTTGACCAACTGAAGTGAGTCTCTGAGGGCCCTTCTCTCTTGGTGGAGAGGGAGTGACAAAGCTCCTTAAAGGAAGCAGTACAGGAGGAGCCCAAGGAGAGTGGGAAAAACGCCGACGCCGAGGAAGATGAAGATGCAGCCTGGGCCGCCTCCTCCTCCTCGAGGGCAATTAACTGCTCCAGCTGCTCCGCGGAGCCCGCAGCCGTGGACAATGCCCAACGGGCCTCCTTCGACTTCACCGGTGGAAAGCATTTTTCGGGGCACCCCAGTTGTAGTCTGGCAGCGTGGTCTTCAAGAACCAAAGCCAAAAAGGACTTGCAAAGATCGCAGGCCTGTGGATCATGGGCAAGCCACAGGCAGTAGATGGACGTGGCATGCGGGTCGCTCAGAGACATCTTCTGCCCACAAGGGCACTGAAGGAAGCCGGGAGTAGATTTCGAATCCATCGCAGCCACTAAGAAAGGAGAAGACTCGAGTCTCATAAATTTTCGGTTAAACCGAAAGTTTAAGATCCAGGCCTAAAGACACAAGAGTGTTAAGAAGGGAACCTGAGCTTCCAAGTGGTAGGGAAGATCTAGCATCATGGGGCGGAGCCGAGGCTTTTACCACCCGGGTGGGTGGGAGGAGCCAGCTTGAAGACTTTCTGGCCCATCTTAAAGCGGCAAGGAACCTGCCAGACAGTGTGGATTGAACAACATATCCACGTCCCTAGAATGGTGTATTTGGCAAGCAAGGTCTTCATTTCTTTTCAAACAGGTGATCCCACTGGAAATCTTATTAAGGAATGTAGTTTGTAAAATGCATCCCCTCTACGAATCCAAGCATAAAAAAACTTCCTGGTAAAACAAGTTCTGCATTGTGGAAAGGTTAACATGGTTATTATAAGTGGCAGCATTGGAGAGAGGGGCTGTGTGGGCTTTCGATTCTTGTGAGGTTTATTAGGAAAGACCATTTTCAAATGTTTTTTGGATGACTCCTTTATTGCATATATTGTTGTAAACATGGTTATTAAGGAGAATTATTGATGGGTTCCATTATGTTATACTTTTGCTGTGGGTAGTGTGTGTGTGTATATATATATATATATATATATATATATATATATATATATATATATACACACACACACACACACACACACACACACACAGATAGACAAAATCGCTCATCAATAAAAACTCCCCATTCTTTTTGAAACATGTCCTGGGATCTTTCATCCATCTGAATAACCACTAAAACAGACAGGCAGCATATTGGTTGAATGTCTCATTCAAAGGATAAGTATCTCCAAAATATATATATATATATATATATATATATATATATATATATATACATACACACACACACACACATACGAACACACACACGAACATATATATATATATCTATATATGCTGAAATAAAGTTTTGCAGCTATTGGCCAGTAGGGCTAGTGACTGGGAAAATCCACTAGCCCCACAGACATTTCCACTGACCCAACTGGTGTACGTATTGAATTTTCTTCTCCAGTACAAGCCCAAAAAGCTAGTTAAAGGAAAATCTTTCTAGCCCAATACAAAATCTACCAGCATTTGACTAGTGGACCGGTGCCAATTTGGACCCTTGTACATTACATATATATTATATATATACACACACACACACGGAAAAATGCATGCGAGTACTCATCTCTCACGTTTAGAAAAATTCAGCAGATCCGTTGGGGTCAAAAAATTGGGTTTTACTATAGTAAGGTGACATCCGCCTCACCGACATTACCGACAGCGACAGCCGCAATGCCGAGTGTCAGCATTGCACTGTCAAGTATGTCTCAGTGTTTCTATCGGGGGCTCCGCGCCTCACACTCCCCAGTCTCTAAGTATACAACTCCAAGTCAGAGTTGTCTCAAGGGAGGGGGGTGAAACACCGGGTGATGTAGTCCTGGTGCCAGCAGAGACCATCATAGCGAACCGATGTATTTGCTTGAATCCTGTCACTGTAATGGTCTTCACTCTTGTGGTTTCATCGTGTGGTCAGCATACCAAAAAACTGATCTCAACCTATAGACTGGAGCCAATTTGTTTTATGTCTCTGCTGAAAATGATTCTTTACTTTTCCATATTTTATATTTCCTTTTCTTTTTGTGTCTGTGTGTATTTAGTGCTCATGAAAGGTGCTGCTGGATTGGCAGCATGGGAACCTGAATTCCTTTGCTTATCCACATGGCAGGTACTGCATAGGTGATTACAGTCTAAGCTTCCAAAACTGCTCCACCAATGTGCCTCTACCCTGCAATGGAGGGGCCACCACATAGTTGAAAAGTAGTATGCCCATTCAAACCTTGGCCTCTCATGTGAGACAGCCACAAAGGGTGCCAGTTAACAACTGTGTTAGCTTCTTTGTGATGTGAACACCTGCTCAGTAGGAACTGGACTGAGACCACCACAATTCATTTCACACACACCCCACTGAAAAGACCTCAGGTGATAACTTTTGTCCACTACTGACCTGTGCTGGACACAAACCAGTGACTCAGAGGTTAAAGGTTGTTATAACATGGGTTCCTAAAATACTGTCTTCTGATTGGTCCAAACAGGTCACCTGACTGTGGATTAATGTCTGATATACCCACAGTTCCATGGTCACACGGCTTTATTTCACTGGGTTTTTTTTAGGTAAAACTCAAACAAAACATTGCCCATGTTATAAGAGGATTAACCCACTCCAGGGAATGGATTTACTGAGCATTGTACAATGGTGTGTGAAAATCCTGTAACCTCACTGATCAAAACATGTCATATGACTGTGGGCAAATCCTGCATAACCCAAGGCTGAAGAATGGCATTTATAAAAAAAAAAAAAATAATTAAACTCATTTTAAATTTATTTTACACATGGGTCCACTGTATAATCGCAGTAAGGCACTCCAGGGTGTGAGTTATTGGGTGATTTACCCACTTCTTGTGAGGGTAAATCCCCAATAACCCACACCACGTTGTACCTTATTGCTTAACTGATCCACGCCTGGGTGGCCGAAATCACTCGGCCTCACCTCGTGATTCCAGCCCACCCCCCCGGCATGGATTAATGCTCAGTAAACCCATACCCTGTTGTGGGTTAATCCCTCCTTAGCCCACTACCAATCCACTGAGGCATTCAGTTCCTCTTTTTTTTGTTTTTACAGACTTTTATAATATTTGGAAACCCACAAGGAAATAATTACCCCCTTTCTCTTACTACTGTTGTACAGAACTTTTCTGTAGCCAGTGCATTTAGTACAAATTAGATATCCCACCTGCTTCCATGGGGACTTCTCACTATTAGCAAAGCACATTAATGGAGACATAAGAACACATCATTACACGCTAGTGAGTACTTCAAACAGGTTAGATCTTGACAGACAATGTCAGCTGCACACCAGCCAGTTGCTCTCTCTAGAAATATTAAGTAAACTACCACCGTATCAAACAAACCATCCAAGTAATTTTAACTCCAGCAGGCTCTGGCTTCTGAAGATACAGGCTTACAAATCTAACCGTGGCAAGCAAGCTTTTCCTATATGGAATCTTGCACATAGAATGCACTACTTAATTCAGCTAGATATTAGACAAATTCACCAGGAAAACTACTACTACTAGCAGAAGCTGTGTATATGTTTTCAAATGCTATTATATGCTGCGTCTGTATTTTTTTTTTTGTATTAATACTCCCCCATCCCAGTTGGTCCTCCCAGCTCCATCACCCCAGCTTCTCCCAGGGCTTACCCTCCATGGCAGGGTGGCGGGGAGTCCCTCGACCCACCAGGACCAGATCCATGCTCCAGAAAGTGCCTGAGTCACAGGATGTGAGGCCTGTGGAGGCCAGCAGTCGTCCTGTGTGACCATGAGTTTTTCCTTTTTTTTCTCCCCATGGGAGACATGGTGTGTGCTGACATCAAGGTGCATGGGCCAACATCTGCCACGCTGCTCCCACTTTTTCAGCTTGGGCTGCTTTTCCACTGGCTTCCGCCAGGGGCCAGTTGAACAAAGATTCCCCCCCCCCCCGGAGGAGAGCAGTCCGCAGATGCTTGACTCTCCGCCCCTGACGGTGGGCTGGCGCATAATTTTTTTTTCACTTTTTATTTTGTAACTTTTCAAGATAAACAATTACACTGAATAAATGCCATGGTTCAAGGATACAGAGAATGTACATACAAGGAATATCATAATTAGCACTGTTATACCTTTCACCCAATTTTAATGCATTTGGTGGGAACTGCTAAAAGCCCGAACAATAAGTCCAAAGGATTAGAAATCTTCCAACATGAGCTAATAGCAGCAAGACCATGGATGTGTCCATACTATTCATAAGATACGGCAGTACAGAGTGAAGTACTCAATTAGGCCATATTATATGACCCACTGGGTCCATGACAACAAAAATTGGTAATAATCCGATAATTATGACTGCCCTTGGCAGTAGCCACTCCAAACTTGGCAAACTAATATATCTTGTTAGTGATAGGGTACAACATTCCCCCCATATCGGAACAACCTTTAAGCCCATCTGCAGAATATGGCACTATAAACAGAGATAAGTGTCTTAAGTAGATAACGCCATATTTTGTTTAAAAATAATCTATTAAATATAGACCTTTATAAGGAAACTAACAATTGCTAACCTTAGTCAGACAGAACGGATCACAACATTACTCCCCAGGGGGTTGAAAGTCCCCCAGACAGTACTTCCAGATTCATTAGCTGTGTGCTGCTCAAGGGAAATTTGTGCATATAGAGCACCATTTGCAGTGCTCCCGCCATATGATGGGAGTCGTCTTTGATCGAGAACACCTTTTCCACCTTCAAAAAGAAAGGCAAGCACTGTTGGGCCTATAGACAGCCGAAGATAGTAAAATGAAAATAAAGAGAAACTTTTGCCCCGAAAACAGCATCCAACCCTAATAGGGCATAGCCAACTGCAGGAAAGTCACTCTAGGGACTGAAACTTAACCCCTCTTCCCCTATAAAGCAACCAGAGCATCAACTGATTCACAGCAGCAGTAAACCCATCAATATTTGTTTAGTTTAGGAACATTCTGAACAAGAGCAAACAATCAAAAACTGCTAGGCATTTCCTAGCATGCTGAACAATATATCAGCCTCTCTCCCTCAAAGTCCGAATCTCCTGACCCCTACCGAGCTGCAAAGTCCCCTTTGACTTTATCTAAATATTTCTGGGCATCAGCTGGCTCTTTAAAAAGATAGGTTTCCCCAAATACAGCACTTTAAGGTGGGCCATGAGGTGCAACAAATGCATAACTACCAGTTCACAGAGACCCAGCCAGATCAAGTCAAAAGTGTTTAATCTTTCAGGGTATTAAATACGCTGAAAAATCTAATTAGAAGTTTAGTTGTGCATGTGCCTATCAATTGTGAAAATGCATTTTGGCACAGACTGGTTAGCAAAATTAAAAATTAAATTTAGTGTTATTCATGTAGTCTCCAGTGCCATGGACTCACTCAGAATAATGTTTAGCAGTCTACTGTTACAAATTTCTGGAAATGGTTAGCATTATCCTCCATTTTGAGTAGCATTTTCTAAGCTATACCAACTATTTAATACCCTGTTTTGCTGGGTAGCAAATCTTATATCTAGAAAGAGAAAAACTGCTATCACATCAGGTGACAAACAGGATTCTTTTCCATGTCACGCTGGCAAGCACCAAATCCCAAACATGCACCCCTGTTGTCATAATCAAGATTGTCCATGGTAAGTCTGGGTTGGCCAGCCATTTCCTTGAAGTTATGTGGTACATTTTTAGTATTTTATCTGTAAGGTCAGGAGTAAGCACAGTGTTAAGGAGGAAAAGCACATATTTAAAGGAGAACTACACCCTCATGTCTTAGAAAAACAAAATAAGATGCACCAGGAACCAGGTGCCGACGTAACACCGAGCATACAAAGAAAAGAAAACCATGGCAATCACCACAATAAAAAGCCATAGAAGTCCAAGCTGATTTAGCAGAACTTTATTGGTTAGGCATTTATTGGTACTTTTGGCTACACAATAAAGTTTTGCTAAATCAGCTTGGACTTTTATGGCCATTTTTGGTGGAGAGTGCCACAATTTTCTTTTCTTTGTACCATCATGTCTTGTAAATGTTGTTTCCATGTCAAAAGACAACCCTTTTCATGTAGCTGTTAGGGATACATGAGACTGCTTTAGTTTATTTTCACTGTTCATTATAGTCCCTGTAACTATCCTGGGGGTCTCTACTTTCTGGTTGTTGAAATCTCATTGTCACAGAGAGCTGCATTACCATACGAGACCATGATGTGTCACAGCACCCTTTAGACTCCACAGTATGCCTGTCTGCTTAATTAGAGTTCAACAAAGCAACTTGCAGCAAGGTGTAAAATACCACATTTACCGTCAGTTAGCTTTGCAAACCATCTGAGTTGTAGGGTCTTTCCCTTTAAACTGCATTCAGTTTGTGTGTTGCCAGCTAGTTTTTTTCAGGATATTTCTGCTTTCAGCACAAGAGATGCATGGTATAAATTGGTGCTGTGACATCATGGTCTCATAAGCTAATGCAGTTCTCATGGACAGTAAGATTTCAACAACCTTAAAATGGAGACCCTCAGGATAATTACAGTGGACTAGCATGAACAATGAAAACAAACTAAAGCAAACACATATATCCTCAACAACTACAGGAAAAGAGTAGTCTGCTGACATGGAAACAAAATTTACAAGATATGAAGCTCTAGTTTTCCTTTAAGTAAGTCCATACATTTGGCTCCTTCCACTGCCCCTAAAAATCTTAAATTAGCTGAACATGTTCTAGGTGTTCAGTGTGCAACAGAGAATACTGGATGGGCAACTATGCAAAACCAGTGTGTTCTGCCACAGAGGGGTTCTGATTCCCTGAGACCACGAGAGTGAAGCTCGAAAGGTCAGTGGGAATCAATCAGAACCCCGATGTGGCAGATCATACTGGTTGAGCACAGAGTTGCCCATCCTGTATTTTTATAGTGTATGGTGCACTCCTTCCCAACCTGTATTTTTATAGTGTATGGTGCACCCCCTATCCCCAATCATTTAAAATACAGTTTGAAGCACTTTTTTATTTTACACATACTAAAAGAAATTGTTCCCTGGCCCATCTTATTCCCAGAGTTAGGGATCATTGCACGGCTGACTTGTGTGGTTGCTAGGGAACAGACATTCCCAGATTAGTAGTGCAAACTTCTATTGGTTGTCAAGTGTGTGCGGACAGGATTGGATTTCCAAGAAAAAAAACATGGCAGCTACATTTCTCATTTAGCGACAGGACCCGACTTTTATTTCATAAGTTATTTTAAATATCTGGTTGATCCTGCATTTACTTTTTAATATAAGAGAACATATCTGGTTGATCCTGCATTTGTCCCCGCATTTGGTTGATCCTGCATACGTGAGTGTATGATCGTGCCGTTGACGCCTCCTGTTATCTGGCTGATCCTGCGGTTTCTGTTGCCACAGCAGTTTTTAAATGTGTATGGCTCATGCGATTTCCAAATCTACTAGAACACAGTTCTACCACAGTAGGGTTGAACAGTGTTCCATGACCTTTACACTGTGGTACAACATCGTTTCAGTAGAGATGGAAATTGCATTACAGCATTTCACCATACACTTTAAAGTAGTTTGTTCTCCTGGACCAACCCTGAAGTTACTGTTGATGATTTCCCTACCAAGACCATTGCTATCTTCAGTTCTAATTGCAGTGTGTCCAGTCAGGTTTGGATAGTTAAAACCCTTGTATTAAAGGTGTCCAGTCTTTTGTGGAGATCACCTACAGACTGTCTGAAGTCCGTTTAAGTTCCTGGACTGCCTTGAACAATGGCACATTGGTAGGTTCCAGTCCCTCTGGCATCAGTGTGGCTGCTCCCCCTTTCTGAGCTAAAAACAAGAACAAAATAGCACCCGCAGCAAGAATTCACACAACAATGGTAATTTAAAACAATCTTTTACCATTTATTTAACACCATGCAGAGCGAGCTCCTAAAAGGAAACCAGCAGCGTACGGACATAACCCGCCAGAGGTGACTAAATGACTCCATGGCTGCGCCGCTGAGTGATGTTTCACTTGGGTCCTCCCAAGCTTCTCCACAGTAAGCACAATCACTGATAAAGTTAAAAATCTGAGGAACATGCCTAATAAAAACATCAACAAATTAACACAGAATAACTGTAGGACAGAAACTGACTGTGGTGCAATCGGCGGCTGCCAGCAGTCAGCAGGCAGGGACAGTGTTGTGCTAATGCATGTTTATCGCACTTGACTGGCACAACTCTCTGGAAGGCAAAGGGTACAGAAATGGAGGGCTGCACAGAAAAAGGACAAAAGCTGCTAAAAAGGATTTTAAATACTGTTTAATGTGTAGTTTCACTAATCGGTAAGTCTGGATCCTTGGGACACATTCAGTGGCCAAAACAGTGTTTTGTGTACACATTCCCTTTAAACTAGATTGAATCCCCAATTAGTGCTGAAGTGAACAAGGAGCTCCAAACAGGAATAAAATCCTCCTACTGTGTCACCACTCAAAGCTTAACTTTCAAATGCCATCTTGCATCTTAGCCCTGGTTATGATGCTATGTCAATAACAGCATGTTCACGTGGAACTTGCACTGAATAAAACATTTTGTGGTTTGTGCCCTTGTGCAAGTAATTAGACATTTCTAATCAATTTGACTGTTGCCAGTTTCCAGTTTGGGGGGGCCTAATTGGGAATCTGCACTAGTAAAACTTTCCAAAGCGATATTAAGAGCTTGTACTAACTGCAGTGAAGGAAAAAATCTTACAAAACAAGTACAGCTCTGATCACTCAGCAACATAAGGACTTACTGCTACAGGTCAAGATAAAAAGCATCCTCCTGATACTATATAATGTGTTTTGAAATAATCAAGCTGTATTTTGTTAACATCATCTGACGTGAATTTAGTAGTAAAATAGTATTTTTATCCAGGATAAGACCATTAGAGCAAGTCCAATTTTCAGGGTTGTTATGCATTATTATTTATATAAGGTTTCAACTGTATAATAAATACATTTATACTCATTATGGTAATACAAGATAACTACATACAATTCACATTCATATTTACAACATTCATGAGAGGGACATCACATTTCAGATCATTTACATAATTAACAAGAAACAATACATTTTACTTTGAATTCTGTCAGAGTCTATGGCTCATATTTTAGGTGTCAGCTTATTCAAATAAAGTAAATGAAGGACTCGGTGGATTAAATGCTCTAAGGCTTTGACACAGGCTCATACTGGTGGCGTCTGCTGTGTCACTGGACCATCTGGACAAAGCGAGTGCGATTTTCAAAATGGTAGCCGACTGCAACAATCGTACTTTGTTTATGGCAAAATGCACCAACTTTTGGTTTTTTAAATCTGATCCCACTACTCAACAATAATAATGTGGAGCAGAATTTTTGAAAGTAAGTTCTAGACACAAGTCCCTGTTCCATCCAGCTTTAGACTAGGGATATCATGGTATCAAATTTTGATGGTATGAGAACCCTGACACTGAATACCACAGTTACCATGAATAGCATGGTATTAGAGAAGTAGTTATTTATGTGCCAAAAAATGTTTCCTTGTATCTTTATGTCAGGAAACAGCTGGATCAGAAGAGAAGGTTGTTCCTCACAACACCCACAAAAATTAATTGAAAGGCCCGAAAACCACAATTTACTGTGAAGTATGGTTATCATGGTGTTGAAATATTGGCCACAGTATCAATGATTTAATACCTTGACTTCTGATACCATGGTATACCGTGAAACCTTGATACCACCAAATCAGTTTTTTGGATGCCATGGAACCCGCGCCTACATCTCAGAACTTTCCATCCCAGCATCAATGGGAAGCCTGCCATACCACTTTCACTGTGATCTAGGATTAATCTGTATTGCTGCTACTTGCATCCAGCGTTGGACATACAGTAACCTACCTCAAAGTACTTCCTGAGGTAACTGTTGGAAAAAATCAGCATAACTGGAGAACCATGGCCATGCTTTGTATCCAGTGTATCTTATCCTCATACTTCACACTGTGGCTCATCGTAACCACTACACTATACAAATATGGTGAACAAGCAAAACTTATTTGAACAACATGGGTTGGTTTATTTTATGGGTTCTGTATCTGGGACACCAGTTTTTGTTTCTTTTTTTGTGACATTTTGTTTAATAAACTGGAGGGATGAGTAGGACCCTCCCAACATAAAAAAATCTATATTGAAACAGCAACAACCAACAGAAGCAGCTTAAGATACACACAGTAGCCTGGGGGGGTGCTGCTGGCATCCCTAGCATGTCTGGGCATGGACGGTCCCCCCTTGAGGAGACTTCCCTATCCCCATAGATCTCCCATCCCTCTCTCCCTATCCTGGACTCTTCAAATGTTTGATGCAACATGGATGCAGAAAAGTAACTCATGGTGGTTTGTTATACTGTCTATAGTATCGTGTAAACAGTTGAATCTCTGTGTTTGGTGGACATATGTACATTATTTGACTTACAGGTGCTGCACTCTGCTAAATGCATTCTATCATCTTTTTACTATGCTATTTCCTGTATGTCCTCATTTGAAAATAAAAACTCTTAAAAAAGAAAGTAGCATTTGTCAATGCCGAATGTTTGCTTGCTGGCATTGGCAGTGGTAGTGTAGAAGTTACACAGCTGCATAACAGAAATGGCAGTGAAGTACTGAACTGAAGCCAACCCCACCACCACCCTGCAGAGAGTGACAGGCATTGGGGTGTGCCTTTGGGTCGTCAGGCATAACCGCCACGCCATTTCACCACACCCTACCCTGCAGACACTGACAAGTGTCACGGTGTGCCTTGGGATCTTTGGCCTTTATGCGCACCCCATTCCATCAGGAAATACAGTGAAATGGGTGCGGTATAGGAGAACGGGGCAAACTTTGGGGCCGAGGAGTCCAAGGCATACCTCGATGCCTCTCACTGGCTGCAGGGTCTGGAATGGTATGAGCACTACAGGCAAGAATCCCAAGTCACACCCCTGATGCCTGTCATTCTCTACAGGGTGGGGTGTTATGGTTGGAAACCCTAACACCTCAGGCATTCGTTGGTATTTTCACTCCAAATTTGAACATGTTTTTTTTTTGACCCCCACCCCATGAACAGTGGCAATATCAGTTTGTTAGCCGAAAGCTGCTTATGCACAGCGACTACGGCATTTAGCACCACAGGTGCAAAAACACATTCCGAACAGGATGTGAAAAATGACAGCTGTACTGTTCATGGGGAGGTGTAAAAAATGGCAATGTTGCAAATCTGCAGTAAAAATATAAAAAAAACTGGTGAAGTCACGAGCGTGCATAGAAACTGTGCAACGCACACCCGTAATGTAATTAGTTTGGGGATTTTTTACAGCAGATTGTCAACACAGGCATTTTGGGACCTCCAATCATGAACAGTGTCACTGTGATTTTCTTTATCTGTCCCGAACAATGATTTCCCACAGCGACCACGCATCTCTGCGCTGAAAGTGTGAAAACACATTTCGGCCATGTTGTGGAAAATGACAGCTGTACTTTTCATAAGGAAGTGTGGAAAAATGCCACTGGTGAAAATCTGGACTGAAAATATTACAAAGTCATGAACTTACAATGGTGTGTGGAAACTGCGCAATGCTCACTCGTAACACAGTCATTTCTAGGAATTTTTTCACCAAATTTTCAACATAGCCATTTTAAGACCTCTGCTCATTAACAGTATCACTGTGGTTTTCTTAATGTGTCCCATACATTGATTTTGCACACCAACTGTGCCATTGTGCACTACATGGGCGGAAACACGTTTTGGGCAAGATGTGAAAAATGACAGCTGCACTGCTCATAAGGAAGTGTAATAAAATGGCAATGTTGAAAATCTGGAGTGAAAATATTGAAAATTCGCAAACTTACGAGTGTGCGTAGGAACTATAGCACTTGCTCGTACAACAGTCATTTTTAGGAATTTTTCACCAAATTTTCAACATAACCATTTTAAGACCTCTGCTCATGAACAGTGTCACTGTGATTTTCTTAATGTGTCCCATACACTGATTTCGCACACAGACTGCGCCATTGTGTGCTACATGGGCGGAAACACGTTTTGGGCAAGACGTGAAAAATGACAGCTGTACTGCAATAAGGAAGTGTAATAAAATGGCAATGTTGAAAATCTGGAGTGAAAATATTGAAAATTCGCAAACTTACGAGCATGCGTAGGAACTGTGCAACGCGTGCTCGTAAAACAGTCATTTTTAGGAATTTCTCCACCAAATTTTCAACATAGGCTTTTTGAGAGCCCACCTTATGAACAGTGGCAGTGTCGTTTCGTTACTCAGTCCCGAAAGGTGATTTTGTGCAGTGACTGCGAAATCACTCTTCAGGGCCGATTAACGCCATGACAGTGACATCATTCATGAGAAGGGGTCCCAAAAACCCCACGTTGAAAATTTGGTGCAAAAATTCAAAAAAAATGCCTGAGATATGCAGCAAAGTTGAAAAACCCCTATCTATCCCATTATACAGCTTACCAGCATTTCCTCAGTTCGCGGCCGGCTTTGAAGAGTGCAGACGTGTTCCCGGTCCACCGAAGATCGTCGCGCCGGAGTCCGGAGGTAAGTATGGGGGGGGTGGGAGGCAGGTGGCGAGGGTGGGCACGGGTGGGGACAGAGACACCGAGGACCGCTTTTGAGTTTCAGGTGTTTGTTTTTAAATGACGACGCGGGACATTTGCCACGCTGGGGTGGGCTCCCAGCATGGCACAAGGATGGCTGGTGGGGGTAGCGTGGAGCCGACTGGGGATTGGGCACCCCCGTTGGCGATAACATGTGTTGCCACACTGGGGTGGGCTCCCAGCGTGGCACCCTGTACTCTGGGGGAGCAGGCAGGAACCAGTGGAGCCGACGGGGATTGGGCACCCCCGTCGGCTATACTGATGTGTAGCCACGCTGGGGTGGGCACCCAGCGTGGCATATAGAACTCTGTTTTTTGGAGGGGGGCGAGCACAACCGATGGGGAATTGGCACCCTCTGTCAAGCACACTGTGTGTGTGGGAAGCAGCACGCAGTGTGTGTGTGTGTGTGTGTGTGTGGGGAGCACGCATGAGCAGGCGATATCTTATCGCTGCTCACAGCAGTAGCCCCTTTCAACTGCACCCACTGCATTTTTGGACTGGCTCAGACAGCTCAAGCAGGCATTGAAGAACTGCGGCTGCGTCTGCAAACACACTGCCTGAATTGGAAGAGGGCTGCCACACCTCCGAAAACTCGGATGATGGCACTATGTTTCTTGCACATGTGTGCAAGCAAACATAAAAAGAAGCTTGTGATTGAACTATGCAAGCAATTTGTTCTACATTCCACAGTAACTGGTTCCAGAAGCAAATGCCAGGGCCAAGGCTCTACAGTTAAGCCAAAAAATCAACTGCAGATACTTCATACAGACAACACACTCGCAGCATCGATGTCTATAGACATACTTGCCTTCCTGGGAATTTCATCTGGTTTCAAAAATCCAGCCCCTTGTATTTTAAGAATTCCTACCGGATTATCCCAACATTCCAGTAGTAGTGTGCCCCACGACCATGTGGTGACCTAGGTTCATGAGCTAGCCAAACTTCCCATCATCATGGTGCCCCAGGCTGCGGGGTGCTTCCAGTGGCAGCACTTCCTTGCCAAAAGAGGGTGGCAATGCAGTCCGCTCCGACTCCTGCCATGGACCCAGGGGCTTAGCCTCCTCCACAGGGGCACTGCAGGTCTTGCATCATCCACATTGCCAAAATGGAGGTGAGAGAACAGGAAGAAAATAGGGGAAAACAAAACAGCTGTCAGATTAATGGCCACAGGTACTCCTGGGCCGCGCACCGCAAGTGCAGCTGTGCTGTGGTGTCAGGGTAAGGAGATTTACCAGTGTGCCCAAATGAGGGGAATATGGGGATAAACTTGTATAGAAAACTAGATGTCCCTCTGCTCGGCTCATCTTCACCCCAGCCCCCAAATCATGGAACACGTAGTTCCTGTCCTTCTTGGGCAACATTCAGGTGTCCACACATCAAGTATGCCTGCAGAAGGAAATCTCATGCTACTCTGTCTATGAAAACAGAAGAAAGAAATTCATAAACAGCCTTCTAAGGCTAAAACAGGCACAGATTTTGTGCCATGACAAAACTGAAAGAACTTATTTCCCTTTAGGAAGACATATTTAATGTTGTGCTATTATAAAGGAGTGAACAAAAAGTACAGAAAAAAACTGGAAACTAGCTGTTTCACTTCCCTTTTTCCTCTCTTATGAATGACTCCCAACTGAAGTGACTAGAATTTTGCTCTTCAAAACAACTGCGTAGCAGAAAAAAATAACACTGTTGTTTTTTCACATCTAACCTCTGTAGTCTCAGGCTTCTTTTCTACTTCTGCTTCTTGACACAGTACTTAGATTGGTCAGCCGATGGCTGTATGCAAGCAGATACCAAGAATCAAGCAGATCGCTTGTACAAAATCTGCTTTAACTTAAACTTATCAATTTATAAGGAATAAAGTATGTCCATCTGTACAAAATACAAGTGTATAGCAATTGAGGGGCTCTGTATGTAAGCATTAAGCCACAACACAGCATGGTTCTACTGGAGAATTAATACATGCATGGGGGTTGGCGGTGTGTGTGGGGGGGGGCAAGAGACCGGCGGCCGAGTGCCTCCAACCACCCAGTCATGGATTAATTCTACAGTAGAACCATGCTGTGGAGTGGCGTAAAGGGACACTATCAACCTGTTTTTCATCATATTATTTCTGCTTAAAACCTACATTTTATGATTGCTTACCTTCCCTAAAATTCATTGATGTTGCTGTTTGTTTCAGCTGTCTCCTTGTTTAGCAGAACTGAAATGCATGCTAATGTTTATTTATAAACAACCTTGTTTTGTTTACAGTCCTGGAACTGTTCTTACTGCATACTTCCTGATCTTTAGAAACACACCCAAACAGTGCAGTCATTCATGAGGCACTAGCCTCCTAACCTCCCACTGCATCATGAGGGGCTAGACTGTGTTGTGGGTGTTCCCAAGTCCAGGAAAGATGCAGCTGAAGCTAATAGAGGAATGTAAACAAATCTGTGTTGGTGTGGTAACACCAGTATGGTAGACAGTAGGTTTTTCACTTTTTTAAAGAAAACAAGAGTCAGAATCAAACTACCAGCTACATCAGCAATATATACAGAATGTAGGCAATCATAAAATGTGTTTTTTTTTTAACTAGGGACACTTTAAGATCTAAGGGGGTTGACAGTGTCCCTTTAATATGGTTGTAACATGGCAAACGCATTAAGAAAATTAATATCACTTAATATTCATTTATATAAAAAAGATACAGACACTGATTAACATTTAAACGTTTACAATTGTATTGCAGTGGTACACATTGTACTGAATGCACATTTGCATGATACACTGTGGGTGCAAGCAGGTACTATTGAACACCATTTACATGCTAACATACTAAAAAAGACAGCAGATTAGGCCGTATGGTTTATCGAGTCTGCTCGGGGATCAGTGCCCACCCAGAGCACCATTATAGCCCACCGCCACCCATCCTCCCTACAAGGTCGCCTTTTTACTTTCAACTGCATTGTTCAATCATTGGTAGAAACATTTTCAATGGTTTTACCTGACTTACAGGGACTTTGTTAGGTTGCTTGATTCATAGTGCTGCATGTTTCTGGCAACTGATGTGGTGCATGCTGGGAAGGAAAATGTCACAAATGCATTTGAATACAGTGCGCACTGAACCGGTTACATCAAAGGTGTCTCTTAACTTTGGAGAACCTTTTTTTTATTTATTTAATATGCTTTATGTCGCTGTCCTGCTGCCAGTACCTCTGTCAGGTCACGGACCTCTTCCGTTTCCACTCCCAAACTATAGCTGCAACTCCCTGATACCCCCTCACCTGCCCCCCAGGGCGGGGTTGCGGCACCAGCCCTAAGTGCTGCAATCGACGGGATAGGTCGGGGAGCTGGCCCTGGGAGCTAATTGAAGCGGAGTGGCTGGCTTCATCTAGGTGGCAGACAGCGGAGTTTTTTGCCCTTGGATGGGGGTGGGGACATGCAATGATGACCAGCATCTGCCCCACCCCCAGAGCCTGTTGGTGTCAGTGCTTTACAGTACACCCGGCCTCCACTAGGTGTTCGTGGTGCACCAATCACTCCACCACCTCCCTCCTGGAGAAGGACAGCAGTCGCTGGATGCTCAATCCTTCTCTCCTCAGCCAGTCTTCCCATGACCCGGATCCGTTACCGAGCCCGGGTTGCCAGCATCGCAGGTCGGCGCCCTGCCCCAGCACCAGCGATTCAGCTTTTTAGAGAACATTTTAAAAACTACGGCAAACATTTTAAAAGTATGGTGTCTGACATTTTTCATAATTTAAAACTACACAGGGTAATATTTTTAATACACAACAGCTTTGCAAAACTGGGGATTACTATGCAGCGGAAACATTTTGGAAGGAAGACCGGCTGAAAACATTAAGGTAAGGTATGTTTGTCAGGGCTTTCAGCAACAACAGGATCTGAAATATTTCACATTCCAATTGGCATAGTAGGGTACATTTCTTAGACAGTGCAGTGGCTCACTGGTTCTGTTTTGTTCTCTACTGCTGACCACAGTGTCCGTCTGTGGCTCATTTGTTCTGTCTTGCACTCTACAGGAGTCCAGAGTGTGTCTGTGTATTCAGGAGAGAGAGAAACCGGGGCAAGGAATCTTTGCTGCTGACATGGACACACACCAGGCGCTGCTGCCTGAGTGTGTGTGTGTCTCTCTCTCCCCCTCCCCCGTCACTCCCTCAGATCTGCACTTCCAAGTAACAGCTTTGTATTCCTGTACCCAGTGGCAGAAAGCGGTATGCGTTGGGTACCTGGAGATCCGCAGGGCAGGTGGATGGGAAGGGACAGTGGGGTTTGTACCTGGAGGTCTGCGGCATGGCTGGGTGGGAAGGGACAGTGGGGATTCAAATCTGTAGTGCTCGGGGACAAAAACATTACACTGGGGTTACTACACTGTGCAGATAGGAAGAAAAGCAGTGCTTGGGGACAGCATGACATAAGCATTAAACTGGCACTACTACACCATGCGGGACTCTCAGTCACTGTCTACTACCTGCCTTACGGAGAACGTAAGGAGAATGCAGCACAACTCTCTGACCACCACTGAAGCACGGGACACTCGTGGAAAACCATGGATTAATTCTTTGAGCCGTGGATTACTTGAGAATTAACCCATGGTCAGCTGGGAGCTTTTAGCCAATGATGGCCTACTCTACAGAGCCATGTTACAAATCCCTTTAAGAAATGTGGGGAAAGGGATCAAGATGTGGATACATGGCTGAACAGGGACACTAAGCAACTAATCAAGAAGAAAAATATCTAGGACAGCTTGAAAGAGGCTGGTTGCCTCCAGGCCAGCAAGGAGTACAGAAGCAGCACTGAGGAACTGCAAGATTACAATTAAAGGAAAGCAGTCAGCACTAAGGGCACCACACTTGGGTGTGGGGCTGGTCCCAATGTGCACTTTGTGTGTAGAAACATTTTTTTTTTTAAACTTACCATTTACTGCAGTATAGTAGACTGTATCAGATTAATTTTGTATACTTCCAGACTGACATTTTCTGTAATTACAAATCCCAGAATCCCCTGCAGCTGACATCAGAGCAGGACTACAGCAGTGTGAGATTCAATAGCCTGCAGTACGTAATAGGGGGAAACTGTTTAACCAGGAAAGGCACACTAAGCCGGAGCTTGTTTCCAGGTGCGACCTGGGAGCACAAGAAAGTTAAGTGACTTGCTCAGGGTCACACAGTATGCAAGTGTGGGCTGACAGGATTCAAACCCATGTCTCCAGGTTTGCAGCTCAGTGCCCTAAACCACTACGCTAAACTGCCTCCTATTACAGCTTGTATGCTCAGATTAGATGTTTTCCAGTCCCACTAGTCTCCCAGGACTAAGTACAGTCCTTTGTAACTGTACTTAGCCCCAGGAGGACAGCAGAACAAGCAAATAAAAGATCAGAGCTTACATAAACTCTAACATGCACTGCAGGCCATTGACTGTCCTAGTGCTGCAGCCCTGCAAAATCAGTCTGATAAAAGCTACCATACTACAGTGAATAGTAAGCAAAAAAAAAAATGTTTCTGCACACAAAGTGCAAATTGGGACCAGCTTCACACTTAGTGCTGACTGTTCCCCTTTAAGAAAGCCATAAAGAGTCTGGAAGCTGAAAGACAGCAGCAGAAGCTGCACCACCGCCAAAGCCATCTTTCAGTTCAAAAATATAAGGAGGAAGATAAAGGAGGAAATTGGTCCCGGGGGTGGACTGCAAGAGGCGATGGGTGAGATGCTGAATGAATACTCAGTTTCAGTGTTTACTAAGGAGTTCTAATGGGGGAAGGGAGGAATTGGGGATGCCTATGGTATCACAGGTTGTCGTAATACCGCTGGCAGACAACACACCCACACTAGTAGTTAACTAGCTGGCAAAGATCAAACCAGGCAAGTCTCAAGGTGCAGACTGGATACACCCCAGGATTACGGATACACCCCAGGATCACTGTGCAGCTAAAGGAAGAATTAGCAGGGCCATTTGTTGTAATCTTTCAAGAGTATGTCCTGACAGGTGTCGTGCTGGAGGACTGGAACGTGGCCAATGTAGTCCCCATCTTCAAGAAGAGGCAAGAATGGGACTGAGTAACTACAGGCCGGTCAGCCTGACATTAGTGCTTGACAAGGGCCTGGAAGCCATTATCGAAGACAGAACAAGGAAAAAGAGGGTTAAATAACTCCCAAAAACTGATAAGTAGTTTTCCTGGCATATTGCTGATTAGTTTTGCACTGCAGCAGTTTTCAGTTAATGAACTGCAAAACTTATATTTTTCAAAATACACAGATTTAAATTGACTGATCTCCACTGTGCTATGGACATGAATTTAAAAATGTTTAATATTGGCCACCCCAATGGCCTAGTGGCAGCGCATCACATTACCATGCAGGCAACACGGGTTCGAGACCAAACTCAAAGAGCTCTTCAGGCTAAAGAAGGGGAAGGGACAACTAGGGGCATAGGAGGAAGCTGAAGGGGGAGATTACCGGGGAACGAAGAAACATTATTTCATTGAGATGGTGGTGGAGCCGTGGAATGCGCTGCCTGGGAGGCTGGTGGAGGAGGGCACAGTGGAGGGCTTCAAGAAGGGGTGGGACAGGTACAAGGAAAACTGAAGCCAAAGAAGACCCACTCGGAGGCTGGGTGGGCGGGAAGGCGAGCACCCACTAGGTGGCTGACTACCAAGCAGACACGACAGACCATTAGGCCTATTCTGCTGATGTTTAGTATGTTAGAAGCTACTGCACACCAGTGTGCCTCATTTGGGGAAGGTTGGCAGTGGGTTCAGCAACACCATGACTTCTGCAGCTGAGCCAGGGATCTTGATTCTACCACAGGGGCACACTGCATACATACAAGGCCATCCTTGAAGGCTGCACCCATGCCTGCAGAGGTGGGAGAAGTTACAGTTAAAAGAAAAATCCAGCTGGCACTCTTGGACGTCACGTCATGGAACTGCCAATCACCGGATCCGGAGCCACACTGGAAGGGGTTGGCTCTCCTCCAGAGCTCCTGCCATGGAGGAGAAGCTATGGGGGAGAGCAGACAGATTTGTGGCCAGATGGGACGTGGAAAAGAGGTACATCTCCACAGAGAAAAAAATGTTTAACCATCCAGTGCTATGCACTTGAGAAAACTGTTAGCACTACCCTGTGGTCTGTGTAGCATTTTGCTGTGCTATAGTAGGGACAATGACTTTCTGTATTCAACCAAAAACACTGGCAAAAAAAAAAAATGGAATTTGCCAGTTTTCTGCACCCCTTTACCATGCAGAAAAACCCTCTTTGCACCAGTTTTTTGGGGACAAACCCCTTTACTTTAGGATAAATGTTTGTAAAAAACATGCTTATCTGCCCTCAATTTTGGGGGAAAACAGATTTTATGAGTTTGCTAAATAGAATTGGTAATTTTTAAAAATAGAAAATCATCATCTCCACTATAGAGGGGGTGCCGTCTGGTTCATTTTTTAGCTCAGTCCTTATCAATATGTTTATCACGACCGGCCCCGTGGTGCTGAGAGTTCAGGTACTGGACGCCACACCAGCGACCCGAGTTCGGGAGCAAGCTTGGGTGTCGGGGGTCAGCAGGGGAGGGAGAGGACTCAGCACCTAACGGGCTGCTCTCCTCCCCTGGGGGAGAGGTTTGGGGTTGTCCGTGTTTCAGCACTCCCGTGGAGACCGGAGTTGCTGCAGAAGCATAGGACCTGCACATACTTTGCGTGGGCTGGATGCTGAGCAGGGTTGGGCCATGCGCCCAGCATCAGAGCATGCAGCACACCCTGGGGGCTGGACTACAAAGGAGAATAACCTCCCTACCCAGATAGGCGATGGCCCAGCCAGTGCCACCACCAAACGCCCAACGCCGTTCCTGTCACTGCCCCTTCTCGGCTCCCCCGGTTGTCCCCACCAGGGACCCGGGAGGTCTGTAACGTCTCTGAAGATGGCAGGGGACACGGTGGGTGGTAGAGCAAGTCAGTGAGAGCTGAGGCCCTAGAGACTTCCGGGATGCGGAGTGAAGAAACAGAGTGGAAATATATATATATATATGTTTATCACCAGCCGGCCCAGTGGCGCTGAAGGTTTAGGTGCTGGATGCCACACCTTGCACCATGCCGGTGACCCGGGTTTGGGAGCGAGCTTGGGCCACCGGGTGTCGGCAGGAGAAGGAGCGGATTGAGCATCTGGTGGACTGCTCTCCTCTCCTGGGGTGGGATCCTATAGTGCATCGCACTGTAGTAGCCCCTGGTGGACACCGGCGGCTACCATGGGAGCATTGCCATACTTAGGTGTGGGACGCGGCGGACATCGGCACTAGCCTCGTTGACGTCACTGCACATCTGCATCTCGGGAGTGACTTCACTCACTTCACAGCCAATAAGCTTCTGCTCCCGACATGATGATGCCCACGACGTGGTCCACCCATTCACCACCAAACAAAGCCCGACCTCAGGGCAGGGATCTGGGCGACACGGTCTCACTTCCATTGTGTCCCCCGGGGAGGACCTCAACATGGGGGGCAAGCCATGGTGCTCCCGGGGATTGTGGTGGAGGCTGGCAGTTCGGGTTGAGACTCCATGCATCAGGGCTGATGAGGGGGAATAGAATAGCTCCCCAGTCGCGAACAGTAGATAAAAAGAAATGAAAAAAAAGCTAAATGTTTATCACCAACATAGAAGAACTTCAGAGCTGGATAGGTCTCTTCATAGATGACACTAAGCTCTGTGGTACTGTACACAGCGAGGATGGGGGTAAGGGAGTTACAGAGGGACCTGCAAAGCTTGATGAGGTGGCCCAAGGTTTGGCAGTTGAAATTCAATGCCGCAAAGTGCAAGGTGATGCACACTGGGAACAGGAACTGCAGGATGGAAAACAGGATCAGAGGAGTTAAGCTGGACACTGTTATGGAGGAAAGAGATCTAGGAGTCATTATAAGTGGCTCCCTTAAACAATCTAGATAATACAAAGTCTACAGCAAGGCAACTAGGATGTTGGGGTGTATTGGGAGGGGATTTGATTGTATGAGAAAGGAGGTACTACAACATCTCTACAGATCACCGATAACACCACACCGTACCCAGTTCTGAAGCCCTCACTTGAGGAAAGACAGGGACAGGCTGGAAATGGTGCAGTGCAGAGTAACAAAAAAGATTCTTGGAATTCAGGAAAGTTCCAACAAGGATTAATTTAGGGCACTGAACGTTTACTCCCTGGAGGCCAGAAAAGAGAGGGGTGATAGGACAGAGACATTTAAGTTCCTGAAAGGAATGTACAAGGTAAACAGAGTAATTTTTCAATGGGCAATAGTGAATCTTGAACACGAGGATACGAGTAGAAGCTGGTACGGGGAAATTCAAGAGGGATGTGAGGAAGTTCCACTTTCTCCTTCCACTCCCCCCCATTAGTGGAACTCCCTATCCCTCGCTCTGAATGCTACCATCACTAAACCTCTTTAAGCATAGCCTCCACCACTCTCCACCTCCACCCAGCTCATTCCACCAATCTGACTAATCCTCCTTTCGGGTCCTCTGACTATAAAGTTCCAACATCCCTTGGTGGTGTTATCCTATTCACCTGCATGTAACCTCCCTACAAATCGGGGTTCCTGAAAAGTCTTCCATGAGCTGTCCTAAATCCTCACTGCCAGGCTGGTGTCCTGCATTTTAGCAGTTTAAATGCAACTGCGAGAGAGTGCCTGTATAGCCTCTGTGCACTGTCTCTTTAAGAGCTGCCTGGATTGCAGTCATAAGTAGTCTGAGAGGGAGCTCTGTTGAAAGATGTAACTATTTGCTGAAAATCATTTAGAGTGATAATGTAGTTTGTCTAACCAGCCTTCTTTGCAGCAAGGACTGTTTTGTTCATCTCCACTATCTTGGTCCTGGACTGCCGAATTGGACCAATCAGTACTGGTGGGACCTAAAATGGAGTCGGATTACAGGAGCTGTCTGGAGTCGGAATCTGAAGGAACTGTAATTTTGGGCTTTTGACGCTTTGTTGTGACTGACAGATCAGCCAACCGAACCTTTTGGATTCTGAGAAAAGTCCCAGGTTTGCTGGCAGTTGAGTCAGATCTACATTGGGAGCTGAAGAAGCAACTGCTTGAGACAGTCAAGCAGCCGTCTGAGTAGTTTCGCGGGGGAGAACTGTGGAAAGGCCTGAGTTGTGGCCTGCATGTCTGCCTGCTTCCCCTGAGAGGGAGAAAAGAGAATAATTTCGGACTAAATCCGAGTTTGTGAGAACGAAGTAAGCCACTGATTTTTACCAGGCTCCTACCTGAAGAAGACTGAAGATTTTGCTGAATGCGATCGGCCTGTCAGGATTTCCAGCTGCTTTTGAATCCCCGGTTTGTGTAGAGACTCTGCGATCGTGACCGGTGAGCGGTTTGCCTGGTACAGTAGAATTTCTTTACATGTATATGTGCTGTGAGTTGTAAGTGGGTCGTGATTTGGTTCCCCACTGTGTGAACTGTATTCTGCTTGCTGGAAGCAGTATCCAGCCCAAAATGGACTGTATCAGAATTTATCTCCATTTGGCCAGGGCCTTGCCACTCTGGCCCAGCCAGACTATCCGCAGCACAGAGAAAGCCATTGACGAAAGACCTGCCTGGGGATCAACCTCTGCTCCACAGTTTAACAGGAATGACACCTCGGCGATTCGTGTGGGCCCTGCTTCTCCTGGCACTCCAGATTAACCACCTGCTGTCTCAATTTTCGTCCGGCCTGTGTCATGAGTAATCAGGGTAGCTCCCAGCAACAACAGCCTAATCTAAAAGTGTGTCATCTGATTGTCTTCTTGTTTTCTTTTCACAAACTGAGCCCTCCGGCTCCGGATTACAAATAGTGCGTGTTGTGCATGTTTTCTTCCATCACAGGGCCCCAACCAGCTGCAACGTCCCTGGCTAGCCCACCGTTCTCCATCTGGGGACCCAGAGTGTGTGACTGTTTATGGACCCTGAGGTGCATGCATAACTGTTTGATTGATACAGCCTTTAAGCAAATTAACCTGATTAGGCCCAACCCTTGTTCAAGTCCCTTAAATAAATCAGATTCAACTCTTTTTTGCATTTACCCTGACTGTGGTTCCAGTTTGTGCAAGAGTATTGTACTGCTATTTGCTGTGTATAAGCTCATTTTACAGGGGGTCCCCAGGGCCGGGCCAGAGGAAAGCCCTGGTGGTAAGTGCAAACAGTGTTTGTATTTGTGTGGTGTACCAGGGGTATTGTGAAAGTGATTATTGTGTAATGTTCTGGCCACTAGTAAGGAAAGGGGGGGGGGTTACAGTGTCCCGGATGGCTGTGCCCAGGTTAGCTTGACCACTACCAACCCTGACCTCCGGGTGGAGGCACCCATTTCAGAACTCAGGCCCCTTAACGTGCTACTAGCCAAGCAGGCAGGGATAATAGCCCTTGGGATAGCGCTACCTAGGGGTTACATTTTGGAGGCTCACCGATGGGATCTTATGCCTTCTAGTGGAAAGGGGGCCAGAAATTATGAATTATTGTTAAAGATTAATGGCTAACCCAGTAGAAATGGCTGTACACCAGTTGGTGGGGTGGTGCACTGGGCAGGAGATTGACCACCAAAATGCTCGACTTATGCTGGATATTCCCCCTTGGTACCAGTAAAGACACTGTAGAGGGAGCACTCTGCAAAGCTGAATGTTTAAAAAACCCTGTGGTGGTGGGTCGACAGGCTGATTTGATCGCTCAGACTTTCATAGCCTTGGTAGAGTGCAGTGACCTCGTGGACAGCTCTAAAGTGCCTCAGACTATTGCCCCAGAAAGGGGTTCCAGCTGCCTGGAGAGTGATAACAAAAGACAGTAAAGACCCCTGGGAGGATGAGCTCCCACCAGTATCTGAGACTTCTGAGGAGAAATTTGCTAAGTTGTTGCTGGAGGAAGGGAAAACCATAGAGGAATTTAAGTAACTATTCCTGCCAACTGGGGGTATTCCTTCCCCAACACCCCCTCCAACTCCAGCACCTGCTACTGCCCCACCTTCTGTGCCCATGCCAATGCTGGCCCCTATATCTGTACCTGCCATTAGTCACGACTCCTACTGAAGGCTAAGAATCTTCTCGGGCACCCTCCCCACCCTTGACTGGGAGACCTGGATAGACTATGTTGCCCCTCTAGTACTTGAATGACAATGCTCAGAATCAGAGAAACGAAAGAGGTTGAGTGAGAGCTTCGGAGGTCCTGCTCTGGCTACTATCTGTGCCAAGCGGGCCAATAACCCCGGAGCAACTGCACAGGACTATCTTGATGCATTGGAGAATGTGTACGGGAGCCTGGATTCAGATGAGGATCTGTGGTGGAGAGTAAGAAACGCTCAGCAGTACCCAGCGGAGCCATTGTCTATGTATGTACCTCGGCTTGAAAAGCTGCTACAAGAGTGCCTCAGAAAGGGTAGTTTGCCATCAAACGAATTAGATCGAACTAGGCTGGACCGGATCCTTAAAGTCTGCTCTGTTTTCAGAATTGTTACTGCTTCAGTTGCGCCTTGCCACCAGACTGGAATCGCCCCCCTCTTATGACGAGCTAATGAAAGAAATTTGGGGGGTTGAGCAAAGGTGACCCCATGAGGAAATTGCACCCATATTTGCTGCTGCTGCACAAGTGATCGAGAGTGATCAACCAAGTGAGGCTCAGGGGCCAAAGTTGACACTTTATGAGCACTCTGAGAATGCAAAGGACTTCCCGTCCTGGGCCCAGCATTGGAAAGATGAGTTACTAAAGGAAGTCCTAAAGTTGAAGACAGGTGCCTCTGCAAGGGTTTCCCCCATGGAACAAGATTCTGGTCCCTTTCAGGACATGACTGCCATGGGAGTGGGGGTGCACCCTCAGGCATCCGCTACCGAGGGTGGCTCCAAGGCTGACATCACCGGATTGACTGCCACTCTAAAGGAACTGTTAAGACACGTTGCACCACTCACCACTGCAAGCAGATACTAGACCCCAATCTCTTACTACTGCTTTAGTTCTTCATACGATGTTCTCTCCCAGGATGACCCAGGAGTCTATCATTTGTCAAAACTGTGGAGAGAATGGCCATATGAAAAGAGAATGCCGGTCTCAGAAGGACTTAAGAGTAGTAAACAGATTTCAAGGGGAGCTCCGAAAAGCAAATCAGTGGCCAAGGGGTGCCAGAAATGACCACAGTGAAGGTGCGAGAAACCCTAACTCAAATTTCTTTGTGGTTAAATCGTCTGTCCAGGCCTCTGCTACTGCCTCTCCAGACTGGTCCAAAACAGTGGGCCCTTCAATAGAGACTACGGTGATTGTGAATGGTATTCATACTCAGGCTGTGCTTGACAGTGGATCGCAAATGACCATTGTATTCCAGGACTAGTATGACAAACACTTATCTGATGTGCCTTTGCAATCCCTGGAAGGCCTACATGTGTGGGGCCTGAGCGACAAGTCTTATCCCTACCTAGGGTATGTCCACCTCTGATTGTCTTTTCCTGCAACTGCAACTGGTGTAGAGGATCGAGCAGAGACACTGGCCCTAATGTGTCCCCCCCACCGGACTGTATGATGGGGTCCCCCTGGGACAAACACCCATATGTCTGGGAGACTGGCGCAACTCTGTCACGAGACACAAGGGCGACAGACTGGGAGGGCCTTGAGAATTCCTGCTCTGATCAAGAGAACCTATGATTTGCAACAGAAACCCGAGGAAGTAGACCAGGATGAACCGGTGGGGATCATGTGGAAGAAGGATCCCGATTCGATGGTACTGGCCCCTAACACCCAGTGCATCATTCAAGGGGAGGTCCGGCTCCGGAAAGATGTCAAGAACAAAATACTGATGTTGGATGCGCCAGGCAATGGAAAATTGCCAGAAGGATTATTGGTAAAGCTCAGCATCTTGCCTGCTCATGCCCATGCCAATGCACGAGTGATGGTCCAGATTCACAATGTGCCAGATCGGAAGATCCAGGTGAACAGAGGGTGCACCCTAGCTATGGTACACTGTGCAGACACTGCAGTATTTCCCAGCAACAAGCACCCTGGTGAGAAGGAGAGAGTGACCCCAGACTTGTTCGACTTCAGTGACTCACTGTTCCCAGCTGAATGGAAGGCTAGAATTAGCAAGAGACTTACCCAGAGAGACCAAGTGTTTTCGTTGAAGTAATGGGATGTGGGATGCGTCCAAGGTGTGGGTGCATCACATACGCCTGCACGATGAACGGCCATTTCGAGAGAGGTCCCAACGCCTAGCCCAAACAGATATAGATGACGTGAGACGACATCTGCAGGAAATGCTGCTGGTGGGATACAAGAATCCAGGAGCCCATAAATTGTGGTTGTGCATAAGAAGAATGGGTCTGTGAGGATGTGTGTTGATTATCGAACCCTGAACCGGCGGACCATCCCAGACCAATACAATATGCCTTGTATACAAGATGCCCTGGACTGCTTGAATGGGAGCAAATGGTTCTCGGTGTTTGATCTTCGCAGCGGATACTACCAGATCCCGATGGCCCCAGAAGACCATAAGAAAACAGCCTTCATTTGTCCATTGGGGGTTCTATGGAGTTTTTGAGGATGCCACAGAGGATATCGGCACCCCAACCACCTTTCAGCGACTGATGGAACGTGTGGTGGGAGATATGAATTTGGTGGAATGCCTGGTGTACTTGGACGATGTCACTGTGTTTGTGAGCACCTTAGAGGGGCATGAGAACCAACTGTTTAAAGTCCTAGACTGACTGGAAGACTTCGGCCTCAAGCTGTCCATTGACAAGTGCCAGTTTTTCCAAACCTCCGTGAAGTGTGTGGGGCGCACAGTATCTACAAAAGGGATAGAAACTGATCCCAGTAAGGTTGAAGCACCGACTACTTGGCCCCAGCCCCATAATCTGAAAGAACTACGATGTTTCCTGGGGTTCTGTGGCTACTACCACAGGTTCATAAAAGACTATTCCAAGGTGATTTACCCACTCTTGAACCTTACCCAGGTGAACTCTTCGGGACCTGTTGGACGCCCGAATGTGAAGCAGCCTTCCATGAGATCATATACCAGCTCACCCATGCCCCCATCCTCGCCTATGCTGACCCCAACAAACCCTATGTGCTGCATATGGACACTAGTCTGTAGGGTCTAGGAGAGGTGCTGTAACAAGACCCTGAGGATGGCCTGAGACCAGTAGCTTTCTCCAGTAGGAGCTTGACCCCATCTGAATGAAACTACCCTGTGCATAAGTTGGAGTTCCTTGCACCAAAATGGGCCATCATTGACCTGTTTCATGAATACCTCTATGGGGCAAAGATATTGGTGAAGACTGACAATAACCCGTTGACCTACATTCAGACTTTAGCCAAGTTAGACGCCACTAAGCACCGGTGGCTTTCTGCATTATCAACCTATGATTATGCTATCGAATACAGACTGGGCTTGAACCATACTGATGCTGACGCCCTATCACGAAGGCCCACTTCCAAGAGTGATTGGGTCAGGCTGTCTGAACCTGACATTCGAGCATTGTGCCAAAAGTTTGATAGAGATGAACAGATGTCTGTGGACTGTCAAGTAGATTGCTTGGGCCCTTCCGACACCTGCGTACCAGCTGCTTATTGCCACTTCTCTCCTCTAGATATTAGTACACTACCTCAATTTGACAATGACAGCATTCAGTGGGCTCAATCCCAAGATCCTATGATTCAGCCAGCACTTGATGCCCTGTGTGCAGGGAAAGATGTGTCTAAGTTACGTCCCACTGACTTGCGAACTGCTTTATTGTTTAAAGAAGGCCCCAGATTGAGGTTTCTCAATCAGTTGTTGTATAGAGAGACAGTAGATCGTAGTGGCAAAGTAGACAAGCAACAACTGGTCCTGCCCACGGTCTTTAAAGATTTGGTACGGAGGTTCCTCCACAATCACATGGGTTACCTCGGTATTGACAGAACCCTTGACCTGGCACGATCTTGCTTCTACTGGCCTAAAATGGGAGCTGATGTTGAGCACCATGTAAAGACTTGTAGTCACTGCCTGCAAAGAAAAGTCCTGCCTCAGAGGGCTGCCCCCCCCGTTAACATTACTACCAGCATCCCCATGGAACTAGTCTGCATAGACTTCTTGTGTTTAGAACCTGATCAGCGGAACATTGGCAATGTGTTAGTGGTTACGGATCATTTCACATGGTATGCACAAGCTTTTCCCACCAAAGATTAAAAGGCATCTACCGTGGCCAAAGTGCTAGTGGAAAATTTCTTCGTCCACTATGGTGCCTCCTCAGTGGATCCACTCTGACCAGGGCAGAGATTTTGAGAGTCGACTAATCAAAGAAATGCTCTCTCTATGGGGGTGCGAAAGTCAAGAACTACCCCCTATCACCAGCAGGGAGACCCTCAACCAGAACATTTTAACCGCACCCTTCTAGACATGCTGGGCGTCCTCCACCCAAAAGACAAGCATAAATGGAGCCAGCAGATTAGCACCTTGATACACGCATACAATTGCGCGAAAAATGATACTACTGGGTTCTCCCCCTACTGCCTCATGTTCGGGAGAGAGAACCAGCTGCCAGTTGATGTCTGTTTTGGGGTGTCTCCAGATGGGGTCAGAGCCGAAAACTACTTGCAATATGTACAAAAACTGAAAGCTCAATTGAACCATGCCTATCAACTGGCACAGACAATGGCCACCAAGAGAAATCTAGTCAACAAAGAGAGGCATGATAAAAAAGTAAAGGCTCAAGAGCCTCGACCTGGAGACTGTGTGTTACGCAATTTGGGACTGCATGGGAAACACAAAATTGCTGATCGGTGGCACCATCTTCCCCATGTAGTAGTTGGAAAGTTGGATGATTTCCCTGTGTACAAGGTGCGCCCAGAGAACAACTCCAAAGCTATCAAGACCATGCACTGTAACCACTTGCTACGTATCGGCCAAGTCATGATTGAGGCTGAACCCCCAGAAATTGAGCCCCCTGGGCCAGTGACTCGTGCTACTGCAAGAAAGAGACAGAATCAACCTACCCCAGTGGTCACAGATTTAAGGTTTCCTCCGCAGCAGGCCGAGAATGATAGTGACTGTCAGTCCACTTCTGACGAAAGTGAGTGCGACTATGCCCATTACCCCCCTTATGAACCGAGTCAGCTGTTTCAAGGTAACCCTATGATTAACTGTGGGGATGAAACTGGGCCTTCTGGACTGCCTAACCCCCCAGCTTTATCCTTGGAGCCAATGCTCCCTGAAAGTGAAGTGCAAAGTATCATGTCTGAAGATGCGGAGTCTCTGTGTATTGTGGAACTGTATGATTTGCCTGAGGGAGGGGCTGATGGAATGCGTCTTTCTGGTGACATACCAGAATTTGAAGAACACCATGAGAGTGTGGACAACCCCCCTTCAGTGCCTCAAAGTTTGATTGTGCCTGAGCCTTCACAAAATGAGTCAAATGTTGTAGAAACAGAGCCTGCAGAGCAAGGAGCAGACAGTGCCCCAAATTTGGACGTTTCCATCCAGGCAGAGGCACCCCTCACAAGTGATGAGAGTCCCCAGACCTGTGCTGAGCGTACAGAGACTGTAGTTGTCCCCCTCAGAAAGACTGGCCGAGCTGTCAAGCCAGTAGTACGCTTCAGTTATGATTCTCCCAGGAGGCGAGTGGATTTGCCGCTCAATGTGGTCCACAAAGGGGTTTATGTTTCTCAGAGCTCACTGCCTAAACTAAGCCTAAGTGCCAATTCCAAGTTGACTGTTCTGCCTTCTAGGTATGGTGCCCCTGCCCCATCTAGCCCCAAGTTAGCTGATAGGGAACGGCCCCCTCTTACACTGTTCAATGTACAAGAAGTTATTACATGATTCCACATAGCAATGTGTACATTACCTGTGTGAAATATGCATGATGTATTGTCAGAATGGATATAGTATTGTAAAGTGTAGAGAATATGTATAGTAAAGGTATAAGTTTACGTTGACTGATGTATCAGATGTCACTTGCATTACATGCTAATGGTATAAATAACTCGTATAGTTTGCATTTGCAATATTGTGATGGTACAGACTTGACACGGACGCCAAGTTTTCTCCAGGCAGGGAAGGGTGTAACCCCCTACAAATGGGGGTTCCCAAAAAGTCTTCCTTGAGCTTGCCTAAATGCTCACTGCCAGGCTGGTGTCCTGCATTTTAGCAGTTTAAATGCGATTGCCAGACAGTGCCTGTACAGCCTCTGTACACTGTCTCTTTAAGAGCTGCCTCAGTCTTCAGTTAGTGAAGAGGGAATAAACTTCTAGCCGGAGGCTGGGAGAGCAAGTAGACTTGAAAGATTTTCTTAGCTGGGAGTGCTTGAAGGTGCAGTGAGGGGCAGACACAGGGCTGATACACTATCCTGAGTCTCGAGCGTAGGCCCTAATCCCACCCTCCCCAGAGCTCGGCTCATTTATAGGGGAACACCTGCCCTGCAATTGGAGAAAAAGGCTTCAGGTGCAGCTCATGTAGTTCTAGCCACTGGGTGTTGGGCTTAAAGGCTGGGACAGAGGAGCTTAGGGAGTTGTACACTTCCCCTATAACTTTACTGTGTAGTACTGCACCTAGTAATGGGGGTACCTGTTTACTGTGGGACTGTATCTAGGATTAGTGGGTAGGGGTGTATCTTGGACTAGTGAGGAACCTGGTGGTTCACCCAAGGAAACCTACTTGGAGGGGGATGGGACCACACGTCATTAGGGCCGGCATCTTTGGGAGGGTGGTGGGGTACACAGGGTGTGGGGTGGCCATGATACTGAACAGGGCTTGGAAGTTCGGTGTCTGCTGGCACAGCTTAGGGAGGAGGTTGAGGGGATTAGGAGATAGCTGGAGGGAGACGGGAGGTATGGTTGGGGAATAGGGCAGAGCTCTCCCACGGGGTTGCACAAAGCACTAGGGGCGGAGGCATACGGAAAGGAGTGCAGAAGAGTACTCTGGGGTCATATAGGGACCCTGACAGAGGGGGCCCAAAAGGAGGACATTATCAAGGAAGCAGGCAGGTATCTGGAGACCCTCACAGAGTGGGGCCAAAGGGAGGACATTCTCAGGGAAGTAGGCAGATGGCTGGGGTTGGACAGAAGGAAGCAATGGGGGGAGGTGGATCGGACCTTAGGCTCAGTAACTGCTTCATTCTCTTCTTCTGCCCGAGGATGGGGGGTGATGTAGCCATGACAGGGGCGGTAAGAGATGGAAAGGAGGGGGCAGGAGGCAGGGGCGGATAGCAGGAAGAACTGGGGGGAACCTGGAACGCAGGAAAAGGGGGGGAGTGGGGGATTAGAGCAGGAGGAGGGGGTAGAGGGAGGAAAGCACAAGGAGAAGGACCAGAAGTACAAGGAGGATACAGCAAAGGGAGCTGAGGGTTTAGGTCAGGGGAGCACAACAGGCAAGGAGGGGCTGAACGGAGACGGGAAGGAAGGGAAGACGAGCCAGGCAAGTATAGCAGATGGGGGGAGAGGACCAGTCACGAGCAGTGATGGGGGTAGTGGGGTATAGAAGGATATTCGGGAGGAGGAGAGCATAGGATCGGAGGGAGGGGTGGGTAGGTAAATAAGGAGGGGGCGGCAGGTGGCACCTAGATAGGGGGAGAAGCAAGGAGCCGGCTAAGGGGAGGGGCTGGTAGAAAGGATGAGGGACATGGAAGGGGGGTAATGGAGGAAAAGGGGCAGTCAGAGTGCTCCTGTTGGGTGATTCCATGATCAGGGGGTATCAAATGGGATAGGGAAGGGGAAGCCTGCCCGGTTAGAACAAAATGCTTCTCTGAACTACCGGTGCACAGGGCCAAGCATGGGGTATATCAGCTGGCAAAGGATTGTGGAGGTCCCCCAGACATACTGGTCCACCTGGGTACCAATGATATTGAGGGAAATAGTGAGCTAGAGATACAGGCAAGGTTCAGGGAGCTTGCCAGGGTCTGCCATGACAAAGGATGCGCAATTTCCTCCTCGGAAATCCTGTCAGTGCCAAGGGCTAGTGGGGAACACAAGAGGAAGATTAGGGAGATGAACCAGTGGCTCAGGGAGTGGTGTGGGGCCAGAGGGTATGGGTTGATGGGGAACATGGGGGAGACCTGGGAGGATAAGGGGCTATATGCTAGAGATAGGCTCCATCTCTGTTTGGAAGGGAGGGAAATCCTTAAGTTGAAAATAGAGGGGTTCATTGGTGAAAGGTGGGGTTTAAACTTGGGGAGGGATAGGAGAAAAGGCTATCGAGGGGGGTCCGATAAAGGAGGAAATCTGTCTCCACCCCATGGGGAGCTGAAGGAATGTGGAAAAAGGCCGACTGGTAAGGTGCTGACCAGGGAAAGACGGAATCCCCATGGGAACATGAGCAGGGAAAATGGAAGTATATGGAAAGGGTGGAAGGCAGTCCTGCTAAATGCCAGGAGCTTGGGCAATAAAATGCCTGCACTCCAGGTGATGTTCACTGAGGGAGAGGTGGATGCGGCAGCAGTCACTGAGACCTGGGCCGCCGCAGGGCACAAATGGGACCTGAACCTGGAGGGTTACACCATGTTCAGGAAGGACAGCGGGAGGGAAGGGAGGAGGGTTGTAACAACAGTCAAAACCGCATTGACACAGGAGGAGGAGAAGGCGGCGGGAATTGTGGAGGCGATTTGGATCACCTTGATAACGGGGGGCAAGAGAGAAAAATAGGAGTGGTGTATAGATGGCCCACGCTGGCAGAGGAGCTGGAGGAGAGTCTGGTGGCAGATGTGGGGAGACACTGCAGTTTGGGTAGGGGAAGGGTGGTGGTGTTGGGAGACTTAAACATGCCAGGAATGGACTGGGAGACTATGACATCCTTGGTGGCCAGGGAACAGAGGTTGTTGGATGTCTTTCAGGACGCAATCCTAACTCAGCAGGTGAGGGAACCGACCAGGGAGGTGCAGATACTGGATGTGGTCCTGGCAGACAGTGACCAGATTGGGGGCCTGGAGGTAAGGGACCAATTGGCAGGGAGCGACCATGCCACAGTCTAGTTCTGCCTGGACCTAGCAGGGGTAGAAGGCTGCACAAAGACGGAGGTAACTGACTTCAGGGGGGCGGATTTTAAGGAAATGGGAAGGATCCCTAAGAAGGATTTGGATGGGATTGGGCCAGACATGGACGCCGACAGTAGGTGTGAAATCATCAGGAGGGGGTGCAGGATGCTACCAGCACCTGTACAAGAGTAAGGCGAAAATGCGATAGGGCCCATAAACCCTGCTGGTGGACCAGGGAGGTTCAGGAGGTGGCGAGGGGAAAGAGGGCAGTTTATAGGCATTTCCAGTGCTCAAGGAGTGAAAGGGATCGAGGGGAGTATGAGCGGATGGCCAGAAGGGCCACTAGGGTGGTGAGGGTGGCTAAGGCAAGGAAAGAGCAGAACCTGGCCAGGGAAATTAGGAGAGGGAACAAGGGTTTTTTTAGATACACTGGGGAAAAGCAGAGGGTGAAGGGGCAGATTAGCAGGATTAAAACAGGGGAGGGATAAGCACAAGACCCGGGGGAGCAGGCTGAGGTACTAAATGAGTACTTCACCTCAGTTTTCACAAAGGAAATGGGGGTGCTGCATCATACATCGGAGGAGATGGTGAAACTGAGGAGGGGGGGACCCTCACCGATCGGCGGGTCTGGGGAGAGGGGGGCCATCACTGGCAGGAGGAGGGAAGGCAAAGCAGGGGGACGAGGTAGCAGAGGTGGAAATCACAAGAGAGAGTGAGGGAAGCCCTTGGCTCCCTTAAGACAGAGATAGCACAGGGACCAGATAAATTATATCCCAGAGTGCTGAAGAAACTGGCGGATGTCCTGGCAAAACCCCTGGCGGAGCTTTTCAGCATCTCTCCGAGGACAGGGTGGGTGCCCCAGGACTAGAAGGTGGTGCATACAGTGCCTCTCCACAAAGGGGGATCATGGGAGGTGGCAGGGAACTACAGGCCCGTCAGCCTGACATCGGTGGTGGGCAAGGTGATGGAGGGCATTGTCAAGGAGAGGCTGGGGGGACCTGGAAAAGTCGGGATGCCTACACGATAGGCAGCATGGATTGGTCCCAGGTAAACTGTGTCAGACAAACCTTGTGTTCTATGACTGAGTGACGAGTGCCTTGGACCTGGGTAGACCAGAGGACGTCCTCTTTCTTTACTTCAGCAAGGCGTTTGACTCTGTTCCTCATGGAGGCCTGCTGGATAAGCTGGGAGAAATGGGGGTGGGGAACTAGATGATCAGATGGATAGGAAATTGGCTCCAGGACCGGACCAGAGGGTTGTGGTTGGCGGGATAGTCTCATCCCAAAGGAGGGTCATTAGTGGGGTCCCTCAGGGATCGGTCCTTGTGCCCCTTCGGTTCAACACCTATGTCTCTGACATAAGGAAGGGTTATCAGGAGTGAGATGAGTCTCTTTGCGGATGACTCAAAACTGGGGGCGGTGATGGATGGAGAGGAGGGGGAGGGTGGCCCTACAGTGGGACCTGGAGGCTCTGGAAAGGTGGTCTAGAAAGTGGAAGCTGAGGTTCAATGCAGGAAAATGTAAGGTACTGCACCTGGGAGCCAGAAACCCGAGCCAAGTGTACACCCTGGGGGGGGGGAATGTTACAAGTCTCAATGGCTGACAGGGACCTGGGGGTGGTGGTGGATGTCAAGATGAACAACTCTGAGACTTGTAGGAGGGCAGTGGCCAAGGCCAACAGGATGCTGTGATGAATCGTTAGGGGATCACCTCCAGAAGGAGGGAAGTGACACTCCCTCTGTATAACTGCTTGGTGAGGCCACACCTCGAGTACTGCATGCAGTTTTGGAGGCCACACAAAGAGGGACATCGAACTACTGGAGAGGGTCCAGAGGAGGGCAACCAAAATGATTTGGGGCTTGGGGGACAAGACCCATGGGGAGAGGCTCGAAGAGCTAAATATGTACACACTGGAAGAGAGAAGGAACCGGCGGGGGGGGGGACATGATAGAGGTCTTCAGGTACATGAAGGGAATAAATAGGGGAGGAGCAGTCAGGGTGCTCCAAAGGGAGGGGGAGCAACTAGAGGGCATCGGTGGAAGCTGGAGGGGGGAGATTTAGGGGAGAAAAGAGGAGGTGCTACTTCACTGAGAGGGTGGTGGAGCCATGGAATGCGCTGCCCAGGGAGCTGGTGGAGGCAGAGACGGTGGAGGGGTTCAAGAGGGTGTGGAACAGGTACAGGGGAAGGATTCTGGAAGCAAAGTCCTGTGCAACGAGAATATCCAGGACTGGGAAGGGAGAAACCAGAGAGGGCAAGGGGGGGCAGCAAGGTCTGCTCCCAGGGTGGGGGCTGACCAAACGAGCAGACACGAAAGACCGTTAAGGCCTATTCTGCTGGCATTTTAGTATGTTAGTATGATTGCAGTCAAGTAATCCGAGAGGGAGCTCTACTGAAAGATGTAGCTATTTGCAGAAAATCATTTAGAGTGATAATGATAATGTAGTTTGTCTAACCTGCCTTCTTTGCAGCAAGGACTGTTTTGTTTATCTCCACTATCTTGATCCTGGACTGCCGAATTGGACCAATCAGTACTGGTAGGACCTAAAATGGAGCGAACTACAGGAGCTGTCTGGAGTCAAAATCTGTAAGAATTGCAGTTTTGGGCTTTTGGCGTCTTTTTGCACCTGAAGGGGAGCCTTTGTTGAGAGTGACAGACAGATCAGCCAGTCAAACCTTTTGGATTCTGGGGAAAGTCCCAGGCTTGCTGGCAGTTGAGTCAGATCTAAGTTGGGAGCTGAAGAAGCAACAGCTTGAGACAGTCAAGCAGCCACCCGAGTAGTTTCGCATGGGAGAACTGTGGAAAGGCCTGAGTTGTGGCCTGCATGTCTGCCTGCTGCCCCTGAGAGGGAGAGAAGAGAATTATTTTAGATTAAATCAGAGTTTGTGAGAACAAAGTAAGCAACTGATTTTCACCAGGCTCCTACCTGAAGAAGATCAAAGATTTTGCCAAATGCGATCAGCCTGTCAGGATTTCCAGCTGCTTTTGAATCCCCGGTTTGTGCAGAGAGACTGCAATCATGACTGGAGAGCGGTTTACCTGGTACAGTAGAACTTCCTTACATGTAAATGTGTGGTGAGTTGTTAGTGGGTCATGATTTGGTTCCCCACTGTGTGAACTGTATTCTGCATGCTGGAAGCTGTATCCAGCCCAAAACGGACTGTATCCAAATTTGCCTCCATTTGGCCGGGGCCTTGCCACACTGGTCCAGCCAGACTATTCGCTGCACAGAGAAAGCCATTGACAAGAGACCTGCCTGGGGATCAGCCCTCTGTTCCTTGCCTGAACAGGAATGACGCCTTGGTGATTCGTGTGGGCCCTGCTTCTCCTGGCACTCCAGATTAACCACCTGCTGTCTTGATTTTCATCCAGCCTATGTCTAGTCTTGGGTATCGTGAGTAATCATCAGGGTAGCTCCCTGCAACAACAGCCTAATCCAAAAGTGTGTCATCTGATTGTCTTCTTATTTTCTTTTCACGAACTGAGCCCTCCGGCTCCGGATTACAAATTGTGTGTGTTGTGCATGTTGTTTTCTTCCATCACAGGGCCCCAACCAGCTGCAACGTTTCTGGCTAGCCCACCGATCTCCATCTGGGGACCCAGAGTGTGTGACTGTTTATGGACCCTCAAGTACATGCATAACAGTTTGATTGATACAGCCTTTAAACAAATTAACTTGATAACGTCCCTACCGTGTTCAAGTCCCTTAAATAAATCAGATCCAACTCTTTTTTACATTTACCCTGACTGTGGTTCCAGTTTGTGCAAGAGTACTGTACTGCTGTTATTTGCTGTGTATAACCTTGTTTTACAGTGGGTCCCCAGGGCCGGGCCAGAGGAAAGCCCTGGTGGTAAATGCAAACAGTGTGGGTACTTGTGTGGTGTATCGGGGTATTGTGAAAGTGATTATTGTGTATTGTTCTGGCCACTAGTAAGGAAAGAAGAGGGTTACAGTGTCCCAGAGGGTTGTGCCCAGGTTAGCTTGACCACTACCAATCCTGACCTCCGGGTGGAGGCACCGGTTTCAGAACTCAGGCCCCTTAACCTGCTATTAGCCAAGCAGGCAGGGGTAAGTAGCCCTTGGGATAGCACCACCTAGGGGTTACATGCGCTAACAATTCGATACCTGGTTTAATTCTAATTACCTCCTCCGATTCTTGTACATTATTTGAATCATCCCACATATTGTTGTACCTTGCTCTCTGCATTCTTATTGCTGTTATTACACTCTGTACCTACTGTATATATTTGCCTCCTTACCTAGGCAATTATTGTAACCTGCCTGATACTATGTACTAAAAGAGCTAATAAGTATATCCTCAAGGAAGGGAGGGGGGGCGCGCATGATACAAACTTTCAAGTACCTCAAGGGAATCAACAAAGTCCAATAGGATAGCATCTGTCAGAAAAAGATGCATAGATCGACCCACCCACTACCCCACTCCCATCTCATCTCTTTCAGTGAAGCATTCTCTTTATCCCTGTTATACCCCGGTTAGATACTTCATTATCCCTTTGAGGCAATGCTGTATGTGTACCAGTAATCCTATATTGTGCCACCTTTGAAGTAGGGACAGTTTTCTTTTTTCTTTTTTTTACGACACCTGAATGTTTGACAAAACGTAACATATGAAGCATCTTATGATCTAGCCTGTCAAGAGAATGCTTTGAGGCATATTGTACTTATTTGTCATGATCTCTTACTGGAGCAACTGTATTATCTGTTGCGTTGTTTCACAATAATAATAAACTTTTCCAATTTAAAAAAAGGAAAAGATGCAAGAAAAAGGGGGCACAATTTGAAGATAGAGGGAGCACGACTCTGGCAACATGAGGAAGTATTTTTTCACAGAGAGAGTGAACACACGGAATGGCCTTCTTGAGGAGGTCATGGGTTGAAAACAGTGGGGGCATTCAAGAATACATGGGACAGACACAAGGCAATTCTAGTGGGAGGTAGGAGGAAGTAGGCTGTTGGTAAAACTAGGATCTCCAGCTTATTAAGTAAGTAGGGAAATGGGCAGACTAGGTGGGCCAAGCAATCCTTATCTGCTGTCAAAATCTATGTTTACTTATGTATTTTTGCTTTTGTATTATTGTAACCTGCCTGACACTATGTACTTATGTAATCTGCCCCCCCCCCACCCCCGAGAATCACCTAGAAATGAGCTTCAGCTCAGTGTGCCGGGAATGGCATTACATATATAAAAATGTATTTATCTATCACTACTAGTCAAATGGTTGTCGGCTGGACATAGACTGCTGTTTATTACAAACTAGAGCTCCTTTTCATTTCGAGGAGCAAATCTGATCTGCATGAAATTTAGGATGGTGCAAAACCTGATGTGGCTCAGTTTTGTACTTACTCTCACGTGAAACCAATCACATAACAAGTTCCATTCCAAAGAGAAAATGCTGCTCTTTATACAGCAGACAATTTCTACTGTGCGAAAATGGTACACTTCTAAAGCCAAGGATTAGTCCAGGAAATCTGGAGATTTATAAATTGCTGAATTTCACAGTGCTGCTACATTGCCAAACACTTTTATTGCTAACTCAAGAGGTGCAAACCATTCAATAGAGGATCACCAACAGTTTTTGGGCTTCAGAATCCTCATGAAGGGCAGAATTTGGGACTTGAACCCTATTTCTCAGCAATCTTACAGTAGACAGCACTGGGGGCCATAAGGAGGGGAAAGGAGCCTAAAAGAAAAAATGAAGTATTCATTCAAAGACAAGGGAAGAGCCATAAAAGAGAAAAAGAAAATGTGTCATACTCCTCTAATGCTTCATTTACACACTCTTCCCCCCAACCTTTTCATAATTTTCTGGGAGAAATGCAGCAGGACCCACTGAAAACAAAATGATGCATCTCAGGTTGGTTGTACTGCATAAACAACCTGTACCATAAAAGTAGAGTAGTGCATTTTGAGCACTGTCTCATAGCCCTTTACAAACCAGAGTTAAAGGAAAGGGCTGCATTCAACTACCATAGGCCTCAGTCCCCAAATAGTAGTTTCTTCTATGGTTCCAAAAACTGCACACCTTTTGTATTTTGAACAGTTGCTTGAGCCACTTGCCAGGTTCTCACTCGCACTTCAAAAAGAAGTTGTTGAAGTGCCAGTTACTGACCTGTGTTGAAACTCTGAGAAACACTTTTGACCATGCTAAGCAGAGTGTCCCCATAGGTGACAATGAACCTGACATTCTTTTAAAAAAATGGGTCTAACGCTCTTCCAGGAGCATGTACTGAAGTCACTTACAAGGGTGTAAAAGTAACACATCTAAGTGCTCAATCTATTAAAACCTTTAAACAGCAATGTAAGAAATACATTACAGATATTGAGAACTGTTGTGAACTAAGGTTCGGTTTAAATGATTAAAGTACGGTAGTATCTATAACCATGCAAAAAAGTGTTAGATACCAGACTTCGGCCATCAGACCGAAAGGAACTGGAGCTGTATGGTAACAGTGACATCACTGAAGTAGCTGACCATTTTTCAGCTCTTTTGCAGCCACATAGCAGCAGCAATTTGACTCTACACACTTACGATCCCTGATTGAGACACCAATCACGTGCTTGCAGAATGGCAAGAGTTAAAGGCCCTGTCCACACTACACCACTTACAGTCAGTAACTGTTCCAAACCGTTACAGACCGGAACCATTACAGTGTGTCCACACTGCCGGCAAACAGTCTCGATAACGGTTTGGAACCATTACAGCCCGTCCACATTGTGGGTGCCCTGTAACGTTACGACTACACACCATCCCACAATGCAGTTGTGCTGCACAGGGGGAATGCTGGAGCTACACGCTCACACGTCCACACTATGGCTGGTAACGTTACAGGGGCCCAACCGTTTCGTAACCGTTGTTCAAACCATCTCATAAGCGGTTTCAACAACGGTTATGAAAATGCCTTCTGTAACGTTACAGATGTAAACGCAAACCGTTACGGAAATGGTTTGAGCCCTCTGTAACGTTACAGAGGCATAGTGTGGACAGGGCCTAAGATTTTTGCTCAAACCAATTTCATCAATAATATGTCTGCCTCTGCTATCTGGTCAAAGCTGGCACGTGATTTCCAAAATTCTTATCCAAATCTGTTGAAGCTTGTCAATGTGTTGAGAGTACTTCCAGGGACAGAGATTCAAAAGGGTTGCACCTGGCACAACCGAGTTGCGCTGGCACAACCCCTCAATGCGCCCGGCGTGATATTCAAAAGGGTGACTTGCACAGCAGAAGTCCCGATGCACATTGGTAATGTATGTGGCGCATTCACTTAATTGTGCCTGTCCTGTACGGTATGCCCTGCAAGCCCATTGGTCCACAATGTGGACAATAGGCTTACAATGCATACTGCAATCTGTCATTCGGCAGGTGGCATGCGGGCGGGTTGCAGCCACCCGCCAATGACCGGGCGGGGCTGGGGGGGGGAAATCGGGGTTACCACTGGACCACCAGGGATTTGTAGGGTCCACCTCGCTTGTGTTCGGGGCATCGGGTGGGGAGGGGGTTCCACTAGACTACCAGGGCTTTTCATTTAGGCATCATACCCACGATTGGGCTAACGGGGGGGGGGTACCACTGGATCACCAGGGCATGTATGTTAATGTTTACCACGATCATGATTACAGAGCAGGGGTGCCCCAGGACCCCCTCTGTGCACACATCATTCTGTGCAGGGTGCCAGGCTCATTTCGCCTGGCTGCCCTGCGCAGCTCATGTAAATGGGGCCATAATGACATGCAAATGGCCCCATTTGCACCTTGCATACATTATGGCTCCATTTGCATACCCAGATCTGAATATCGCTGGTGCTGCGCCCAGCACAACTACAGTTGTGCTGGAGCATTCTCAGTCCTCCCTGTTTGGGGACTGCGCCGGCGCATTTGCAACGTGCCATGCACATTCTGTGCCATATTCAAAGGTGATGCACCATGGCACATCACCTTTGAGTATCTCCATGTCTTGGCCCCGCGCATCTCAGATGCGCTATGCCCCCACTTGCGCAGCCTGAATATCTGGCCCCCTGTGTCTAATACAATAATAAAAAGGTGTTTTTCAACTATGAACAAGGTAAAATCTGACTGGAGAGCAAGTCTAGCAGAGGATACTGTAGAAACATTAATTCGCATTAAAAAGCAGGATCCCCTCCAGCTGAATCCAACCCAGACAGGGCTGTAGACATATTTTTTAGTGCTAAACCAAGACATTCTGGTGATTGGGCAGCTGCGGATGGTGGGCACCCCTGGTCCCTCCCCCAAAAACAGACCAGAATAACTGGCTACATGCCTGGTGGAGAAGAATAGCGACAGTCCTTGCTGGATGTTTATGGTCAATCACTGTCCCAGGTGGAGTAGTTTTTATGGGGGCGAGGGGGGGGTCATTTTAATTGTCACAACTCACTATTTCATCATGATTTCACGAATTCACAGTCAACTTTGGCAGACATCATCCTTCATGGCTCTTAAAATGTATTTGTGCTGCTACACAATTGCTGTATTCCAACTCCGATGGCTAAATAAAACAGTATCAGTCTCAGAAACGTGTGTACAATGTGTATTTTGTCAATAAAGAGCAAGATAAGTAGATTTTGTGGGGTTTTGAGCAAAAATATAAATTTTTGGTCAACTGCTAATCATTTTTTACTTTGGATTATCGAAGGCCGCTAATCAAGTCTCTGACACTAATTTATACTTCGTAGTGTAATCTATATGCACTCAGTGTGCAGTGAGAATGGGGCAAACTCTGGTGGCAGAGCCGGTCTGTGAAAGATTTATGCCCAACATGAAAGTGTTAGGAATGGGCACATAGCAGCAGCAATCTGACTCTACACACATGATCCCTGACTGAGAGTTTCAAGTACACTGCAGACTTTTACACACTGGAAAAACAAACTGCACAATGACACCAGCACTGCAGCAGGATTGTGTGTAGAAAGTACAGTTACGCAAGAACTTACCATAACAGTAGATCTTCGAGAGGAGCTCCTGCAGCAGTCCAACATCGGTAGGACTAAGCCACCAGGCACCAGGACCATATGGAAACCTTTCTAGCTAGCAGTCTACCACAGGGGACCACCCACTGCCTATGTCACCATATCCTACAAAGGTAGGCGGTACCCCACACCCTCTTCAGTTCTCCCACCAGAGACCCAGAGCGGGCAGCAAAAGAAGAACCAAGGAGGTTCCCAAGAGCCAAGTAGAATAAGTGAAGCAGAAAATCCATGCTAATGGAAGAGGAAAGCAGCAGAGAAAAAGAAGGGGGGAGAAGGGAGGGAAAATTAGGGCTGCTGCAAGACTTACAAAGAAACATAGAAACATAGAAGTTGACGGCAGATAAGGACTGCAAGGCCCATCCAGTCTGCCCATTTCTCTTTCTACCTTGTAAATGTGCCATCGGCCTTTGCTCTGTCAGTGACCTATCTATTCATAGTCATTTGTATTGCTCCCTTATGCCTATCCCATGCCTGTTTGAAGCCCTGAACTGTATTCATAGCCACCACTTCTTGTGGTAAGCCATTCCATGCATCCACCACCCTTTCTGTGAAAAAGAATTTCCTCACATTCCCCCTTAATCGGCCCCCCTCTAATCTCATGCTGTGTCCTCTTGTCCTGCTATTTTTCTTGTATTTAAACATGTTAGACTCTTTCACCTTGTTAATGCCCTTAAGGTGTTTGAATGCCTCGATCATATCACCTCTCTCCCTCCTTTGCTCAAGGGTATACATATTGAGCTCTGTTAATCTGTCCTCATATGTTCCTCTCGAAGATCTACTGTTAGGGTAAGTTCTTACGTAACTGTACTATCTTACTTTAAGGGAGGCTCTTGCAACAGGCCAGCACCAGTAGGACCATGTCCCAAGCAATTCCGATAGTGTAAAGGAAAGAGCACTGGGAGGAGGCTAGACAGAAGCCAATGGCCTGAGAAAGAAAGCCCTGCAGAACAGAGAGGCAAAAATTGGCCCTGTGCCTAATGTAATGCTTGGTGAAGATGTGGACAGAACTCCAGGTGGCAGCTGCACAAATGTCTGCAGCTGAAACATTCCTAAAACAAGCTGTGGAGGTAGCAATACCCCTAGTGGAATGGCCCTTAACCAGTCCCAGAAGGTCCTTGTTGTACTTAGAGTATCAATGAACAATGCAATTTACTAACAACTTTGATGACCACTGTTTGGAAACTGAAGCACCCTCTCTCAGGGGCGAACAAAACAAATAACTGTTCAGACTTCCTGGAAGTCTTGGTCCAGTGCATATAGTGTCGTAAGATTCTATGTGCATCCAAAGTATGGAGCAAAGCCTCCTCCTGATTTGAATACTCAGGATAATAAATGGGTAGGTGGATGGACTGGTTCAAAGTAAACTCCGACACCAGCTTAGGAAGAAACTTAGGGTTAGTACGCAAAGACACCCTGTCTTTGTGAAAAAACAAATAAGTCTCCTTACACAGAGCCTGGAGCTTGGAAATCCTTTAAGCAGAAGTAACAGCAACTAAAAGGAGCGCTTTCCACAACAGAAAGCACAGCTCACAATTCATGGCTGGTTCAAAGGGAGGTGTCCAGAGTTTCTCCAACATAAAATTGAGGTCCCATAGAGGAACTGGGTCCCAGCAGAAAGGTGTGAGACACCTCAAGTTGAGCCATGGCCCAACCCTCAATAGGTGCATGATATGCAGAAATAGCAGAAAGAGGCACCTTGAGGGAGGAGTACCCCAAGCCCGAATCTGAAAGGGAGAGAAGGTACTCCAGCACCTGATTCACTGGACAGATGAAAGGGTCCAGCCGGTGTATAGTAGCCCAAAGGGAGAAGCACTTCCATTTCATGGCATAAGTGGCTTTGGCAGAGGGCTTTCTAGCAGCCATCAGAACATCGGCGAGCCTAGGAGAGACTCCAAAGCAGGTGATGGCTCAGTCCGCAGGAGTCACACATGGAGATGCAGAGACTTTATGTCCAGATGGACTGGGTGCCTTGGTTCTGGAAGAGCAAGCTGGTGCACGGGGCAAGGACACTAGAGGTTCCACTGCCAGCTGCTGCAGCAGCAAGGGGAACCAAATCTGATGCTGCTAGAAGGGGGCTATGATAACGATCTCCACCCCTCCAACTGCGGCTTGAGCAGTACCCTTTGAAGGAACAGGAAGGGAGGGAAGGCATACAGACACCTTCCCTTCCAGGAGAGGGACAATGTGTCTCGCCAAAAGACTCCAGTCTCTGGATTGAGCATGCAAAAAAGTGGCGGTTTTATGTTGGGTGGGGACGCAAAAAGGTCCAACTCTGGTCAACCCCATCTGTCGAAGAGATCTTCGACCACCGATGTCAGAAACTCCCACTTGTAAGCCCTAACCAGGAGCGGACGAAACTGTCCGCCAGGATGTTTTGGACACCTGGAACATGGAAAATCGAGAGCTTCAGACCATGCTTGATGGCTGAATACCAAACCTTTATTGCCACTCAACACAAGGAATAAGAATGCATCCCCCCACCCGTTTGTTGATATAATACACTACACACGTTGTCCATCTGCACCAGCAGCGGACCGGGGAGGAGACGAGTCTGGAAAGTCTACAGAGTGTACTGAACCGCTTGCATCTTCAGGACATTGATATGGAGACCTTGTTCCACTTCTGTCCAAGTGCCTTGAGTCTGGTGAGCGTCCAAATGTGCTCTCCAGCTGAGACCCTAGGCGTCCATCGTGAGAATCGGACAAGGTGCCAAGATTTAAAAGGAGACCCGCCGAAGCAGGTTGGCTGGCTCTAGCCACCACAACAGGAGTCTTTTGACAGGGTCAGAAACTATTATCATCTGGTCCAGGTCGCCCGTGCACTGATCCCACTTAACTCTCAATGTCCACTGAGGTATCTGCATGTGAAGGCGGACTAGGAGAACCATGGCAATGGCCACTGCCATGTGACCCAAAAGTCGCAGGAAGTCCCTGGCAGGGACCTAGCAACTGCAGGAGATCAGGCAGGCCTGGGCCATCAAGTGTTCCACCCTGTCTAGCGGCAAGAATGCAATGCCTTGGGCGGTATCCAGAACCACCCCAATATCCCTATATACTGGAGATGCTGACAAGGAGACAAACAAGACATTGGCTGGTTGATGGTGATATCCAAGGCCTGGAAGAGGTGAAAGGTGAACTCCAGTATCTGGACCAGACAGTCCATAGATGGGGCTACCAACAGCCAATCATCCAGGTAAGGGAATATGCAGAAACCCTGTCTCTGCAAGGCAGCTGCTACTGCCACCAGGAACTTGGTTAAGACCCTAGGAGCTGAGGAGTGTGGCCAAAAGGGAGGGCCCTGAATTGGAAATGGGCTCCGTGGAAATGGAAGCGGAGGAAGCACGGATGAGGGAAAATTTTGATATGCAGATACGCATCTGCATGTCCAGAGAACAGAGCCAGTCTCTGTAGGAGGGACAACAGCCCTTGAAGGGTGACCATCCAGAAGCATTTGTATTCTATGTAGTAGTTCAACTGACTCACATCCAGGGTGGACCAGAGATTTCTGGTCTTTTTGGGGAGTAGAAATAAGTGGGAATAGAATCCCTGCCCCACTGAGCCAATGGGACAGGCCCTATAGTTCTTTTTTCCAGGAGTGTCTAAATTTCCTCCGAGACGAGAGACACGTGAGCTAGGGGGAAAGCAGAAGTTCCTGGAAAATTTGCTGGGGGGCCACTCAAGAAGCTCTAGCATGTGGCTGTGTTATATGATCTGCAAGACCCAGTTGTCCAAGGTAATGCCTCAACACTCGTCAAGGTGAAGGGAGAATCGACCCCCGACAGCCTCCTCCAGTACCCGTTCTGGAGGGGTGGGGGGGTCGGCCAAGGAGTCAAGAAGTAAGGGCAGATGCTGGGAGGGCAACCACTGGGGCCCAAGGGGCTCCGACGGCAGCTGCAGAAGGGGCCGACACTGCTTTGCATCTGCCCTGACCTTTGGCAGGTGGGCGGGTCTGCTTACGGGAGGAGTGGCAAAAAGAAGGCCACTGACCAATCTTAGGCTGGGTATGATACCTTAAGTGAGCAGACCAGAGGGTATGGCCAGACTCCTGGAGGGAGGAAATGAGATCCTGGACATCCCCCTCCAAACAAGATGGCTCCCTGAAAGGGGGTGTCCAAAATGTTGGACTGCACATTGAACGAAAAGCCAGACACCCAAAGCCAGGAATGGCACTGAAGGCAAATGCTTGTGGCTGCTCCCCATCCGAGGCATCCACAGTATCATATGCAGTTCAAAGGATGTAGTTGCCTATATTGGAGCCCGCCTTAAGAAGCTGGACTAGCTGAGTTTTGGAGTGGTCTTCCAGCAAGGCCCTGACTAGGTCCCTGGCCTGGTCCCAGAAGACATTCCGTTATTGAACCATGTGTGTCAGATAGCTGATGGCCCTGATGGCCAGGGTAGTGGAGGTAAAAACACACTTGCCCAGGTGGTCCAGCTGCTTGGGTTCCCAGTCAGGAGGAAGAGCACTGAGGTGCTTGGACTTCTTTGTGCAGTAATGCTCCACACTAATGACCAGAGTCAGCCTTGAGTTGGCCACCTACAAAGGGCTTACCTGCTCAAGCGCGGTAGACACGGTCCACCTTCTTGGGCACTGCTGGAGTGGTAGAGGGATAGTTCCAAGCCACCCTAGGGACATCTTCATAAGAGTCAATAAGGGGAGGGGGGACAACCACAGGGAGGGTGTCAGGTTTCTGCAAATACACAGCCAGATGATACTACTCCAGGTCATGTTCCTCCATTTCAGAATCCATAGTGGCCTGGATGTGCCTAGTGACATCCATGAAAGATGATCATCAGGAGGGGACTAGGGAAGAACCACCTTGTTTGCCCCTTCGCCTTCTGAAGAATCCTCTGGGGAGGAGGAAGACTCCGAATAGTCAGAATCCTCCTCATTTGGCTCCTCCGGCTCACTTTCAGCTGGCAGACTGTTATCCTAGCGAGCGCCAGAGCAGGCAGACCCTGGCGTACGCAAGGGTACCAGTGCCCAAGCATTCCCCATTCCAAGGGCGGGAGATCCCCAGTGGCCCATCTAGGGGATGCGAGAGGGAAGACCCTGAGGGTTGGGGGTCTGTTTCTGCATGAACGATCGCCACGTTGAAAACAGGGCATTATAGTTCACTGGGGAAGAATAGCTGAATACTGGTGGGTACAGGTAGGCTGGCACCATATAAGCAAAAGGTGGTGTCGGGTATGCTGGTGTAGGACCAGTCAGTGCTGGTTGTGAGACCAGTGTCGGGCCCGCAGGCTGCAGGAAGGGCAGTATTGGCGCCTGTCCGGCAGACTAAGGAAGAGGAAAAAATGGCGCCGGACCCATGGGCTGTGGCAGTGGCAGGTCAGGCGGTGGCCCTGTGGGCACAGGGCAATGGTGCCTGGGAGGCTAGTCCACTGGGAGAGGAGATACAGGCACCTAGTGGGGGGGAAGGAGACCTCCCTGGAGAAGGAAGTGGCGATACGGGACTAGAAGAAATGGCAGTTGCCTACTGCGAGCACTGCTTGTAGGAACTGCCGAACTTGACAGAGGGGACAGACGCAGACAGCATCTTGACCAAGGAGGTGGTGTGATGGCAGAGGAGCAGACGCCAGACATACCAAGGTCAGCAGAGTCTCCTGGTTGAGAACCTGTAGATGTAATGGGCCTGTGCTTCACGGTGTGAGGAGCAGGAGACTAAGTCCCCTGTCCCGAAAAGCCACTATCCATGACAGAAATAAGGGCAGGTGGCGGGGCCACCAGCAACCCTGCAGAAGTAAGGGCAGGCAGGGCCATAGGGGCCAGCCCCCCACGGGAGGCCGACCCTGTAGCAGTTGAAGGCTTGTGTGGAGACCATGAGCAGGAAGCAGACCGGTCCCGGTCCTTGTGCTTATGCTTATGCTTCCCACCAGATTTTTCCCAGGACTGGGAAGAGGATGAAGCCCTGGGAAGAATGGGCTGGAGAAGCCAAAGAGCTCCTGGGTTGCAGCTCCTTTTCCATCATGATGAGTTTCTGCTTCATAAGATAGCTCTCCAGAATTTTTAGACAACGTCTCCGTGTGGCCTGGTTGAATTTCTGGCAAATCTACCAGGTTTCAGTGTCGTGACTGGGGCCTAGACACGATACAAGCAAAGTGATTCTCTATCAGGAATATGTTTGCCACAAGAACACTTTGTGGAGCAGTCGGATGATGAGGCAGGTGTAGAAGACAAACTCAACGGCTGTAAAACTGAAAAATCGATGTTAATACTGGTAGAAAAAAGGAAAATAAAGCATGGCAAGTGCAGGTAATGGCGGTTGACTGTAGCTGCAGCGTCAGCTAAGGTCCGATGTGCATGGGTCAACGGCAGGAAAAGAACAGAGGAATGTCTGGGGGACTGCCCACCTTTATAGGATAGGCAGACATCAGAGGGTAACGTCAGCGGTGGGTGGTCCCTGTGGTAGACTGCCAGCTAAGAAGTTTTTTGTGTGGTCCTGGTGCCTGGCGACACTTAGCCCTACCGGTGTCGGCCTGCTGCAAGAGCCTCCCTTGAAGTAAGATCAGTGGATTATGGGTAAACACGGTGTGCAGCATACTCTCTGATCGGTGTCTACAAAATAAAGGATATCAAGCAAGCTGGGTACCAGAATACAGGATCACCAACACAAGAGGTCTGCATGGTTCAAACACCCATCCTGCATGGTTCAAACACCCTCCCCAACATTTTTTTTTTTTTGTGCAGTAAGGTACATGGTTCAGTGGCTCTTTAAACTGAGGGTGGGTACTAAAGTTTGCGAGTCCCAGCAGTCTTAAGCTTGCACCCCTGCCCGGCCATACGCCCACCCCCACATCCACTAGTCTCAATTACAGAAAGATCACAGAGGATTTGCATGGATCACTAAGCTGTCAATGAAGACAAGGGGGTGTCTGTGGCTGATCAAGTCATCTTGCAGCGTGCTGGGAGAAGTAGTGAGCCAGGTGGTGACAAGCAAAGCTGTTGGTACATTACCAATTATTTTGCTACCAGTATTTCTCCCAGTAAGTATATATATATATATTTTTTTTTTTTTCCAATTATCCCTGCTCAGTGTGTGCCCTCTCCCTGCCCTCGATAGTCCCTCCCACTGGTGTGCACTCTGAACAAACCGCACATTCCCCAGCTGGATAATTCTGCACTACAACCCATCTGCATAGCGGCATGCCACACCAGAGCTGGTCACAATCCTGCCTATCCTGGCCATGCTTCCTGCAGCCATCCTTATCATTACAATTAGGTCAACACAGTAGGCCAATTTTTAGATGTTCATTGTTGGCCATGCCCAGGACTACACTCTCCATGTCCAACAGACCACACCTCACACACACACACAGCCTTTGCAATCATTAGCCCGTACAATGAGAAAATCTTCAGTGTCCAACCGAGTAAAAAAGTGAAAATCAAATGCACGGATAATATACAGCAGCCAATGGTTTCGGGTGAAAATAATTTTGATACAAGAGGCTTCTTTTTTTATCTGAGGAGTAAGTTGGTAAAAAAAATACAATGAAAAAGCAAAAATGCAATGACAGGGGGCTTGAAGGTAAATGATGTCTGACTTTGTTTCTGAGTACAAAGTGAATTAAAAAACACCTTCTTAACAGATAATCATGCCCGTGTCCTCATTGGTAAATAAGGAGACGGTAACCTGAACCAAAATGGTGTGGTTACATTAATGCCTAGGGGAGTAGCAAATGGGGAGCCTGGTATTGTATGAAGATGTCACGTTCTTGTGACACGTGTGACCTTGACTCCATAAACAATAACTTTCAACTGGGATGCTTCGTATTATATCAAGACTAACTGGGGGGTTGGGTGGGCAGAGATAATAACTTTTAACTGGGATACCATGCTACTTAAAAATTACTTTTTCTCCATCTCTATCATACCCAATGGAAAACATCACAAGTGGGTGGGTGGGGAAGTAAGTGGGGTACCTGGTATTGCAGTGCTGTGGAGACATTAATGCTTTGAGCTCAATAAGCAGTAACTTTGTGCATAATGCTAGATGGTGCTAACCTTGGCCTTGACTGTCACTCCCTTCCTGACTTGTCACTTACTTAAAATATCTTCTCTCTATGGGGGCTATGTACTACTGTGGGTCAGGTAAATGCAATTTGGGTGTACTTGGACTGCATAGCTACGCACCTGGGACAGGCACAGGTGTGCAGTATGCACAACCATGCACCCCCACAGGGCGCCTGTCCGTACCACCACCTCCCCCATGCGCAGCTTCATGGAGGCAAATCAAGGCACAGGTAGGCATTCAATCAGATGCTTGTCCTGGGTCCCAAAGTGAAGCCCCTGCTCCACACAAGCAGGGGATTCTAGGAAGGTGCAGGACCTAACAATTTAAAAAGTACGGGTGAGCACGTGAATGGCTGTCCCCAGCCCTCTCTGCCAGCCCCATGGTTTGAGGTAGTACAGTGGGAGGAGGATTCCTATTCCACTGCATTCAGCAGGTTTCAGTTGGGGGGGGGGGGCATGCAAAAGATACCGCAGGGTCCCCACTACTGTATCCTGCACCCTCCCTGCCCAGGACTCTGCGCCCAAGTTCATGACATGTAGTGAAGGCACATCCCCAGACACACTCCAAGACCACCCATGGTGCACAGTTGCACGACTGGCTGGGAGACTGAATACCGCCGGCGGTCAGCTGTACCCCTGGTTTGTGGCATTATGAATTACGGCTGCCTACGCGCCACGTCTGCCCCTTAATGCATAGGGCCCAATGTGACTAGACATTAAAGGAAAACAAGGTTTGGTTGGTGCCAACAAGGCTGATTGTGCTTTTTTTTTTTTTTTATTATTTTTATTGAAGGCCTTACTCCCTCATCAGCCTCACAGTTATAATTGTAGTTACACAGTATAAGGACCACATCCAACATCAGTTTTACAGATTTTTTTTGTATACGGTGCCCACAGAGAGGACTCTGATGCAGAGGCACTGGTTTTCAGTAATGCTCTCTACATTGTACACAGTGGTTCTAGTCACTTATAGCCCCCCCCCCCGCCAATATCAGCATTCTGTTTTATGCTCTGATGGTCCAGGCAGGACAGCAGATTAGTCAAATAGCCGGGGGGCGGGGGGGGGCAGATTTTATTTATTCCCTGATGGGCCAGGTTGGGCAACAGACCCATCACACAGTTTGGGGGAAGGAGACAGATTTTTTATTTTTTAATTTTTTTAATTCCCTGACAATCCCGGTTTGGCCCTGGACTCATCAAATGGTTTGGTGGAGGAGGAGGAGACACAGATTTTTTTTTTTTCAAAGACAGTGCGTTGGGCACTGAACCCACTCGAGGAGAAACCTCTTTTTTTTTTTTTATTTTATTTTTTTTTTTCAATATTCGCTGCTGAGTTGAGCACTGAATCCACTAGGTAGTTTGGGGGAGGGGACAGATTTTCTTCTATTCCCTGATGGCCCAGATTGGGCACCGGACCTTTCTGTTAGGCAGCAGGCTGGGTTGGAGTACACATGGCAGTCTGATCCCTATGTGCATATTAAGAAGAGTGAAGAGCTGAGCATGAGGTCATGTAGTCAGAATTTTTATAAGCGCAGATGTTTGCTAATCTTGCTGTCCTCACTCAACTAAGTACACTCCTCAGACTGGGCTTAGCCCCAGGAGGACAGCGGGATCAGCAAACAAAAGATGGGAGCTTATAAAAACTGTAACATGCACTGCCGGCCATTGATTCTCCCACTGCTGTAACCCAGCTTTGACATCCGCTGCAGGTGATTCAGGGATTTCTGGTTCCAGCAAATGTCAGCTTAGTAGTCAGCTGATTCAGCCTGATACAATCTACTGAACCGCAAACTGGGACCAGCCTCACACTTGAGTGTATGGTTCTTAACTGTTGACTGTACCTCTTTAAGATACTAGTACTGCCTTGACAAAATGCTGACAGCCAGAAAAGCCCTTATATGCTCAGCAATGTCCCATGCACGAACCCAAACAACCACCTGGCTATCCATCAGAAATGGGTGGAAGGAACCCCAGTTTACAGTTTCATCCAAAGGATGGAGTCATCAACAGTACGGCATCCCAGCCCCCCAATGTTTCACTGCAATGTCAGAACTGGGTGTGAGTCCAAGTCCTCAGAGTAAGACTTGGATCTAAGACCTTCTGGCCTAGAAGCAAGAGTGCTACCACTAAGCAACACCAATGTCATTATTCATTCAAATATGAACTCTGAATGTATGCTTCCACAAATCTGGTCATACAATTAGTAATCCAAGCAGGCAGTAAGAAATAATGTTCAGCCCACTGCAATAGTATAAGGTTTTGAGAGCTGTAGCCAAACTGGAGTAAACTATCTTTTCATATATTGAGCACTTAATATATTAATTTTCTGAATGCAAAGTGTTATCCAGTGGTTCTTGAAATTTGTTACTATGCAGATAAGAATGACAGTAAATTAAAATGTGTCTTTTCAATAAAATGATTTTATACACTAGATAGTAGATGAAGGAGCTGAAGCCAAACTGAAGGAAGCAAAAGGCATTTAAGTCAGAAAGCGTGGAGGGTGCAAGGAAATGTTGGGATTCGTAGGTGAAGTAGAAGATTAAATAATGTGTGCTGTTGTGTTGGACTAGGAGCTAGAAGAGATATTTTAGGAAGGGTAATGCACTTGTATTTTTGTTGTTTAGCAGAATGCAGTGGAGTTCTATACTCTATGAAACTAGAAAAGCGGGGTGGATGGCAGACCAGAGAGCATGGGCGACCTCACTGCGAGAGGGCCCCTCCCAATCAGATTGTTCTACTGTGACCAGAGCGAGGGGTTTGAGGCGCCGACTCTACCGCCGGGCCGGGTGGACCTCCCCCACGAACACAAGTTTTTTCTTCCCCTGCTCACGAGCAGGCGACAAGGTGCTACACCATCTCTACAGCTTGGATTCTATGAAACGGAGGACTTACTGACTATTCTTGTGTCTTCTTCTTTTGGGCGCTAAGTTTGACTCTCCCTACACGCTGTGCCTGATTCGTCCCCAGCTGTAGTGATGCGCTGCCTCAGGAAATTGAAAACAGCCTGAATCCAAGCCTTGCAGCTTACTGGACATTTCGCCGGAGTGTGCTGCAAAGCCATCCTGGGGTGGCGCGGGCAACCTCGCTGCAAGAGGGTCCCCCGCCCCCCCACCAGACTGTTCTACTGTGACCAGGGTGAGGGGTTTGAGGCACCGACTCTACCACCGGGCCGGACAGACCTCCTCCATGAACACAAGTTTTTTCTTCCCCTGCTCACGAGCAGGCGACAAGGCGCTACACCATCTCTACCGATTGGATTCTAGAATTCTAAAAGAACTAAGGGTAGAACTAGTGACACCACTGACTACCATCTTTAACAAATCATGGGAGGATGGGGTGGTACCCGAGGACTGGAAGAGGGCAGATGTGATTCCCCTTCACAAAAGTGGGAGAAAGACAGAAGCAGGAAACTACAGACCTGTTAGTTTAACCTCTGTGATAGGGAAAATGATGGAATCACTTTGAAGGAAAGAACTGTCGAGTATCTAGAGGCCAGAGGGCACAGGACCCTAGGCAGCATGGATTCACAGCGGAAGGTCATGCCAGACGAATCTGATAGATTTATTTGACTGGGTGACCAAAGTAGTAGATCAGGGAGGGCTGTGACATGGCCTACCTAGACTTTAGCAAGGCATTTGACACAGTCCCACACAAAGATTAATATACAAGTTAGCCAGCCTGGGAGTGGGTCCCAAGATGACAGCCTGGATAAAGAATTGGCTGGAGAACAGGACACGAGGTAATAGTTAATGGAGTCCACTCAGAAGAAAGCAATACTAGTGGGTACCTAGGTTCAGACTGTCCTCTTCAATGTCTTTTAAGCGACATTGCAGAGGGACTGGAAGGAAAAGGATGTCTCTTTGCAGATGACACAAAGATCTGCAACAGAGTTGATGCACAAGGTGGGGTGGAAAGGATGAGAAGGACTTGGCAAGGTTAGAGGAATGGTCAAATTTATGGCAGCTTAGATTCAATGTTAAGAAGTGCAAGGTAATACACCTGGGAAACAAAAACCCAGAGGAAGAGTACACAATGGGGGGTGAGATACTAACAATAAAAATGGAAAGGGACCTGGGGGTAATCATATCAGATGACCTAAAGGTGGGCAAGCAATGTGAGAGGGCAGCAAGGAGGGCTGGAGGCATACTGGGATGCATATGGAGAGCATCACCAGTAGAAAACAGGAAGTTATTATCCCTCTGTACAGACAGCTGGTCAGACCCCATCTGGAGTACTGCGGCAGTTCTGGAGACCCAATCTCCGCAAAAGACATAGACAGGATGGAAGCTGTCCAGAGGAGGGCATTAAAATGGTGCAGGGTCTGCACCGGAAGACATATGAAGAGAGACTAAAGGAGCTTAATATGTATAGCCTCGAGGAAAGGAGGAGAGGGGACATGATAGAAACGTTCAAGTACCTCAAGGAATCAACAAAGTCCAAGAGGGTAGCATCTTTCAAAAAAGAGGTGTGCAAGAACAAGGGGGCACAATTTGAGAAGATAGAGGGTGGCTCAGAGGTAATTTAAGGAAGTATTTTTTCACAGAGAGGTTGTGGATGCATGGAACGGCCTTCCGGAGGAGGTTGTGGAGTCAAAAACAGTGGTGGAATTCAAGCATGCATGGGACAGTCATAAGGCCATTCTAGGGGGTGGGGGTAGGAAGAAGTAGGCTGCTGGTTGACTAGGATCTGCAGCTTATCCAGTAGGTAGGGAAATGGGCAGACTGGGTGGGCCAAGTGGTCCTTATCTGCCGTCAAATTCTATGTTACTGAGGACTTACTGACTATTCTTGTGTCCTCTTCTTTTCTTCCCACCTACCCTCCTCCCCTTAAATACTGGTTGGCCATGCTCACATGGTTCATTGAACCAATCACCGTGTTAACCTGGCTTATCTACCCTGTCTCCTGTGCTTACTGCACCCCTATGGAATACTTTAGCCAGCTCTATGTACCTGTCTCCTGAGATTACTGCATCGCTACTGAATATTTAAGTCTGTTAGTTTACTCAGTCATTAATAACTGAATAAGGACTTGATTACAGTACCCTAGTACCTCCTTTCGAAATGTCCACCTTGCTGTGTTATTAGTAGCCTGTGTCTTCAGTATAATTGCATTTTAACCTGTAATACTGGTGGATCTGACTACAGTAACCTAGTGCCTCCCCTCAAAGTGCCCACCTTACTGCATTATAAGTAACCTATGTCCTTAGAATATTGCATCTAACCTGTAGTACTGGCCGGGGCTGAACTACCGACTCTAGCCCTGTCCACCACCTTCGGGTCTAGTATTAGTACTACAGCCAAACTGATCCCCAGCTTGGGTAGAAGAATCATACATTAATATGCTATTGTGTTTTTGACTAACAGCCTAGCCTAGTTACACCTTTCCTTAAACTGCATATCTTGGTTTACTGACAAAGCGAAAGTGAAATTAGCAACCTCTCCCTTTTGTCAGTACCCTGGTGTCAGGGGCCGATTCTTGACAGAAGATAAAATTCCTGAGGGGAATATCTGACCCCGGTCAACCCTGCTACAGCTCATCAGCGTCCCTCTCTTGTCACAGCTAACCTCTACTGACTGGATAAAGCATGCCTCCCATGAAGGGGGCCCCTGACCACGTGCCCTGATGTGCACGTGAACCCAAATACTCCATTCCCCAATGTGGGGGTACTCTGGCGCCTGGTCATATTCTGTCACTCCTCTGGGCAGACAGACTCATTGGCTCTGGGTACCTAGGATGTACTGGACATCAGCTCAATGACTCTCCCTTGACTTCTACTATGGAATGCCCCCCCCCGGCACACTTGCCCTCTCCTCAGCTTACGAGCTTGTAAGGAAGGGGATATGCTATGACTTGTTCTACTTTGTGTGCAGGACGCGCCAGAACAACCTAGTCTCCTTGGCCAGCCCTAAGTTACTATGCCTACTAGAAGCTCTGCTACTCTTGGCAGGAGATATCCAGCCCAATCCTGGCCCGCACACCACTAATATCATAATCACGTCCCCTCATGACCCCCACTGGACATACACAAAGGGGCTGAGGATAGCGCACCTGAACGTATGCAGCCTCAGACCAAACATGCAAGAAGTACAAGCCTGGCTTAACCTCTACAAGCCTGACGTCCTTGCCATCTCTGAGACCTGGCTTAAGGCCTACATACTAGGTCACGAAATTCAGGCCCAGGGCTACAGTTCCTTCCGAAAGGACAGGCAGACTAAAAGGGGGGGGTGTACTTACTTATGCAAAGGAAGCCCTCACGGTGTCACTCCTTAACATACAGAAAGGTACCCCCTTGGACGGAGAATCTGTTTTCATCCGCAAAACCCTAGGGCACTCAAAATTCCTCACAACTGGCTGCATCTACCACCCACCCAGGTCTGCGCTCCAATCCCTTGAGGCCATCACAAAGATCACGGCCCAAGATGTCTCCTCAGAACTTCTCATTCTAGGAGACTTCAACCTAAACTGGGCCCAGGACCCTAGCCAAGCCATTATGGCCCTGACCCTAGAGGCTGGTCTGGTACAGATGATCTCTGAACCGACCAGGCTCAATTACAAAACGGGGAATCACACTGCCTTTGACTGGGCTCTAGTGTCCAGCCCCTCAAACATCCAGACAGCCAGAATAATGGCGGACTCCTTGAGTGACCACTCCCCAATATTCTGCATCTGGAAAAACAGAGAACCAAAGATCTAGCCCAGAATCCTTACTGCTCGTAACTACTTTAAATTCTCTGAAGTACAATTCAATGACTACCTATTCAGCCTGGACTGGGGCCCAATCATGCTCCTTCCCACAATGGCAGAGGCCCTGGAATACTTCCAGAACCAATTATGCTCTACGGCTAACCTCTTTGCCCCTCTAAAAAAACTAAGAACGAAAGGTAGCTGCTACAAATGGATCTCTCCATCCCTTAAAACCCTCATGATCACTAGGGACAAGGCTTGGAAAAGTTCAAAATCTCCTCCCTCCTGGTAGACCTTGAGACTTACAAAGCCTTAAGAAACAAAACCAAGAGAGCCATCAAAATTGCAAAAAGGGAGTATGTCACTCACCTACAGAAATCCAGCCTAGCAACCCCAAGCTATTCTGGCACCATGTCAACGTACTGATCAGGGGGGGGACAGCAAATTTGAGTCAGGCCCCATTGAGGTCAATGGTCAGCTAGTAAGCGACTTCCCTCAAATAGCCTCCTCCCTCAACAAACACTTTACTAACCTTGATGCCTATAAGGTTCATGCGTCTCCAACGCTTACAGCCCCAAACGTAGATGAGCCTGCCTGCCTTGAACGACCCTCTTTCCAACTAAGACTGGCGAAGCAAAAAGAGGTCCTAACCCTCCTTAGGGCCCTGAAGGTCAAAGGCTCCGGTGGGGACCAGATGGTATAAATCCTCGACTACTAAAGGCTGGAGCCCCTTCCCTCTCCAGACCCCTGGCCTGACTACTAAATAGATCCCTACGGGAAGGGATCGTTCCCGAACAGTGGAAACAGGCAAATGTAGCCCCAATACACAAAGGTGGCTCTAGGGAAAACAAATAATTACAGGCCTATCTCTTTGCTCTACACACTAGCAAAGCTGCAAGAAAGATTAATCTACAGTCAACTCTGAGACTACCTGGAGGCTCACCAGCTTTTAACCCCTTCCCAACACGGATTAGACCCAATCGTGGGATGGACAGAGCACTAATCAACTTTACTAATGATGTACTCAGAGCTATGGACAATGGGTTACCTATAGGTGCAGTATTCATAGACCTGTCCAAGGCATTTGACCTTGTTGACCACAAGCTCCTATTACATAAGTTAGACAAAATTGGCCTAGACCCCCTTGCTCTTAAGTAGTCTGGGAGTTACTTAACTGACAGGACACAGAGAGTTATCTGTAAGGGTGCCATATCTGGCCCCCTACCCCTAAATGAGGGAGTACCGCAGGGATCAATCCTCAGCCCCCTCCTTTTCTCCTTGTTTACCAATGACCTACATACCCACTGTGGTAGTAGCTTGGTTGTGCAATATGAGCATGACACTGTCCTCTATCGATCCTTGGGTGATATGGCAGCCCTAGGTCCCTCTTCCAAGATGACCTCACCTCACTTGAGGCCTGGCTAAAGGAAAGCAAAATGGTCATGAACGCTGGCAAAACCAAGGCGATGCTATTTGGGCCTAGATCCCTTGGTCAAAACAAGACCTCCACCATGCAACTCACCTCACTCTCTGGCAGCTGCATTGAGGTAGTGCCCTCCTTAAAATACCTAGGACTAACACTTGACCAATGCCTCACTTTCAAGAACCATGTGGACCAGGTAACCAAGGTCTTACACCGTAAACTTGGTACCCTGTACCGTCTCAAGGACCAACTTATCCCTGAGGCCAGGCTCTCCATTGGTACGAGTGTCCTGCTTCCCACCCTGACCTACGCCGCTCCGATAATACAAGGCATGGCTAAGCAAGAGGTCACTAGGATGCAAATTTTGTACAACAAGATTGCCCGCTTCTCTAAACAGGACCACTCGAGAAGTTCATCAATGCAATACCCTGGCCCAGCTACAGTGGCCCTCACTGAACCCTCTGCTCTGTCCGACTTACAAGCTGCTCAGACCATCTGCTCCACCTAGCATAGTAGGAACCACAGTCACCAAACAGAACCCCCGGAGGCTACGGACCTCAGGGCGTACACTACTAGAAGTTCCCAGAATTAGGTGCAACGCTGGAGGCAAGTCTTTTTCCTTCCTAGCCCCCTATTTGTGGAACCAACTACCTCCGCCAGTGCAGGAAGCCCCCTCACTTGCTAATTTCCGCTCCAGTCTAAAGTCCCACATGACTGACACAAGTACTTGCTGTTGTCATGGCTCATAAGACTGCCTTACCTTTTCTCTCCTAGGGACCCCGTCAGGGTCCCCTCCCCTTTGACTTACTTTGAATTATTCATTCTGCTTGGCAGCACTTCACCAGTATACTTGTCACATGTTACTCATGTCTCGTATCCTTACTAATCTCTACCTTGCACAGTAACTTGTTGATAACCAAGACTGTAACCAGCATTCTAACCATCGTATACTGATATCTGGTACCTAATTTTGTCTTGTTCTTTGTATTTGAACTTGTACTGTTATCCCAGGTCGCCCCTGAAAAAGGAACCTTCAGAGCTCAGTGGGCCTACCCGTTTACCAAACTTTCATAAATAAATAAATAATAAATAAAATAAAATAATCCATGACAGAGAGAGAAAGATGACACAGGCATGGATCTGGGCTTGCTGAGAATGGAAGCTAGCCAAGAACAGATGCAGGAAATGTTGGTGAGCTGGAAGTAAGTAGTTGCTAATATAATTTACATGATGTTCAAACACCGAGGAAAGCACCAGGATTTCTGATAAAAGACTGCGGATATGCACGAGGATGAGACAGACAGATGTAGATTCTCTCCCCAAAATAAAAACACAGTAAAAATAGTATTGCAAATCATCAGCTGCTAGCTGGCCTATCCTAGAGGAGCTCTTCTCATACTAAATAAACAGACAATTATAACCCAGGAGAGTGCATAAAAGGAAGTTAGTGAGTAGGGTCAGACTGTGGTGGAGCTCCTTTTCACAATACCACATATAAAGAACCCATACTGCACAATGTCTGTCAAACAGCCGATGACAAAGTCCACTTAGAGTACAGGAAAGTGGACAGAGAAAAGCAGCATTGGGATGATGATCAATTTTATTTCCTGCAACCCTAAATGAAATTTGTTAGTTTATTTGTAACTACTATTATTAAATGAAATAAAAGTTGAGTAATCCCTAGGTGGCACTATCCCAAGGGCTACTACCCCTGTCTGCTTGGCTAGTAGCAGGTTAAGGGGCCTGAGTTCTGAAATGGGTGCCTCCACCCGGAGGTCAGGGTTGGTAGTGGTCAAGCTCACCTGGGGCACAGCCCTTCGGGACACTGTAACCCCCCTCTTTCCTTACTAGTGGCTGGAACAATACACAATAATCACTTTCATAATACCCCTGATACACCACACAAGTACCCACACTGTTTGCACTTACCACCAGGGCTTTCCTCTGGCCTGGCCCTGGGGATCCCCTGTAAAACAAGGTTATACACGGCAAATAACAGCAGCACAGTACTCTTGCGCAAGCTGGAACCACAGTCAGGGTAAATGCAAAAAAGAGTTGGATCTGATTTATTTAAGGGGCTTGAACAAGGGAGGGGCGTAATCAGGTTAATTTGCTTAAAGGCTCTACCAATCAAACAGTTATGCATGCACTTCAGGCTCCATAAACAGTCACACACTCTGGGTACCCAGATGGAGAACGCGGGCTAGCTAGGAAAGTTGAGGCTAGTTGGGGCCCTGTGATGGAAGAAAACAACATGCACAACACACACTATTTGTAATCCAGAGCCGGAGGGCTCAGTTTGTGAAAAGAAAACAACAAGACAATCAGATGACACACTTTTAGATTAGGCTGCTGTTGCAGGGAGCTACCCTGATGTTTACTCACGATACCCAAGACTGGACACAGGCTGGATGAAAATCGAGCAGCAAGTGGTTAATTTGGAGTGCCAGGAGAAGCAGGGCCCACACGATTCGCCAAGGCATCGTTCCTGTTCAAGCGTGGAGCAGGGGGCTGATCCCCAGACAGGTCTCTCGTTGATGGCGTTCTCTGTGCAGTGGGGTAGTCTGGCAGGGCCAGAGTGGCATGGTCCATGCCAAATGGAGATGAACGCGGATTCAGTCAGATTAGACTGGATAAAGCTTCCAGCAAGCAGAACACAGTTCACACAGTGGTGAACCAAATCACAACCCACTTTCAATTTCACTTTATAGGGAGAGGCATCAGCAGCAGAAAACAGGAAGTTGTTATCCCTCTGTACAGACAGTTGGTGAGACCCCATCTGGAGTACTGTGTCCAGTTCTGGAGACCCCATCTCTGCAAGGACATAGACAGGATAGAGGTAGTCCAGAGGAGGGCAACTAAAATGGTGCAGGGTCTGCAAGAGAAGCCGTATGAAGAGAGACTAAAGGAGCTTAATATGTATACCCTTGAGGAAAGAAGGGAGAGGGGGGACATGATAGAAACTTTTAAGTACCTCAGTGGAATCAACAAAGTCCAAGAGGGTAGCATCTTTCAGAAAAGGGACTTGCAAGAACAAGGGACACAATTTAAAGATAGAAGGAGGGAGGTTCTAGGGGCAATGTGAGGAAGTATTATTTCACAGAGAGGGTAGTGGATGCATGGAACAGCCTTCCTGAGAAGGTTATGGGGTCTAAAACTGTGGGAGAATTCAAGAATGCATGGGACAGACATAAGGCAATTCTTGTGGGGGGTAGGAAGAAATAGGCTGTTGGTTAACTAGGATCTGCGGCCTATCCTGTAGGTAGGGAAATGGGCAGACTAGATGGGCCAAGCGGTCCTCATCTGCCGACAAAGTCTATGTTTCTATGTAAACACAGCACATATAAATGCAAGGAAATTCTACTGTACCAGGCAAACCGCTCTCCAGTCGCGATCTCAAAGTCTCTGCACAAACCGGGGATTCAAAAGCAGCTGGAAATCCTGAACAGGCCGATCGCATTCAGCAAATCTTCTTCAGGTTAAAGCCTGGCCGCAGTCCAGTGGCTTAAATAGTCCTCACAACTCAGATTCAGTCCGAATAAACTCTTTTTCCTCTCAGGGACAGCAGGCAGACAGGCAGGCCAAAAAGAAAAAATTACCTTAGTAATGTTGTTTCTTCTAATGGAGTCTTGCTATATTATGACAATTGCAGTATGACCACAGGTTAGAACTGCTCCGGAGGTGAAATAGTTAACTTTCCATGCAGGCATGGAACTTAAGAGTGCGAGCTCGGTCGAAAACTCTGTCTGTTGTGCTTCAAACACAAACTGTCAGATCTTTACAAGCTAAAACTCACTAAGGTTCTGTGTGGAAGCTGTAAACCTACACTAGCCAACTGGCTACTAACATAAACACTCATTTTTTGGCCTAAAACAAAGACTCAAGTCAGGAGACCCAAAAATGCAAAAACACAACACCAATTCACCCAAAAAGGTAGGTGAATAACAACAAGGTGGGCATCAAAAGAGTGCCAACCCTGTACTGCCCACCCACATCCCCAAAACAGAGGTTCTGAGAGGGGCAGGCAGGGAGGGAGATCATAATATAGAAGAAACAACATTACTAAGGTGAGTAATTTTTTCTTCAAACAACATGAAGTCTTGCTATATTATGACAATTGCAGACTACACAGCAGTACACCCATGGAGCAGGGACAGAACCTACTTAGGAAATAGGCTCTGAAGCACGGCTGTGCCAAACCGAGCATCACTCCTAGCCTGGATGTCCAGGGAGTAATGCTTGGTAAAAGTGTGAACTATTTTCCAGGTAGCTGCTTGACATATTTCTAGGATAGGAATGTCTCTGGTAGCAGCCAGAGAAGCAGCTGTACCCCTGGTAGAGTGAGCCCTCAGGCCTGAGGGGGAACTTACCCAACTTCTCATAGCAGAATTGGATACAAGAGACAATCCACCTGGCAATGGATCTTTTAGGTGCTGGCTTCCCTTACCAACTTCGCCATAGGTGAGGAACAGTTGGAGGGAGTCAAATCTATGACCCTTGGTACGCCCATGTAGTAACTAAGGGCTCTCTTCACATCTAGGCTGTGCAGCCTCCCTCTCCCAGAGGAGGAGTGGTCAGTGAAGCACACTGGAAGTGAAATAGATTGATTAAGGTGGAAATCTGAAACCACCTTAGGCAGGAACTTTCTGTTAGTCCGAAGGACCACCTTATCTCTGTGAAGGGAGATAAACTCCTGCTCCACTGACAACGCTTGTAATTCACTTATGCGTCTGGCAGAGGTGATGGCTACCAAAAACACAGCTTTCCAAGTCAAGTACTTGAGCTCAGCTGAAGACAAGGGCTTGAAGGGGGGTTGCATAAGCTGAGCAATGCAAACATTAAGATCCCAGGCAGGGGCAGGATCCCTGAATGGAGGGCTGGTGTGAAATAACCCCTTAAAAAACTTGGAAACTACAGGATGAGCTGAAAGAGAAGAGGATTTACCTGCTGAAATAAAAGTGCACCTTCAGGATAGCTGGTCTCAGCCCCAAAGAATTCAGGTGGACCATATAATCCAGGACTGTGGGTAGATCAGCAGAGACTGGGGAAATATGCTTTTCCGAGCACCATATGGAAAACCTTTTCCATTTGGAATTGTAAGTAGCCCTGGTGGAAGGCTTCCTTGAGGCCTTCAATATATCCATTACACCTTGGGAAAGGTGTAAATCAGCAGACTCTAACTCTTCAAGAACCAAGCCTTGAGATTGAGAGATTTGAGATTTGGGTACCAGACCCTTCCCTGGGCACAGGTTAACAGATTGTGATTCCTGGGAAAGCACAGGGGAGGATGGACTGCTAAGGACAGCAGGAGTGGATACCAGGGCTGTCTGGCCCAATCTGGAGCTATCAGAATGACTTTGCAGGATTGGGATCTGATTTTGACTAGCACTTTGAACAGGAGAGGAAAGGGAGGGAAGGCATAGAGAAACTTCCCCTCCCAACTGAGGGCTAAGGCATCCAGGGGGAGTGAGCCCAACACTGGGGGCCTGCAGCAAAAAAGAGGAAGTTGGTGATTGTCTGGGGCTGCAAAAAGATCTATCTCGGGAGTGCCCCATCTGGCAAATACTACTCCCAAGACCTAGGGATCCAGTGACCATTCGTGGTGGCCCTGGGAAATCCTTGCCGAGAGCATCTGCCAGGACATTGTCCTTGCCTGGGAGGTGAACTGCCTTAAGGGAGGTGTTCAGGGAGTAAGCCAGAGACCACAACTTCATCGCCGTGCACACAGGTCGAGACCGAGTGCCCCTTGCTTGTTGATGTACCACATTGTAGTGGGTGTTGTCTGTTCTGACCCCAATACTCTTGTTCTGAACAGATTTGGAAAGCTTGAAGTGCTAGAAAAACTGCTCTGAGCTCCAACAGGTTGATGTGGAGCAGAGATTCCTGGGGAGACCACAGACCCTGGGTGGTGAGGTCGCCCATGTGAGCTCCCAGCCCAAGAGGGACGATCTGTAGTAAGGATTAGAGAATGAGACTAAGTGACAAAGGAACCCTTGTCTCAGGTTGCTCTGGTCCTGCCACCACTGTAGGGCTTTGGATCAGGTTCGAGTTACTGGATCAACTTGGTAAGAGGATCCTTTCTTTGAGACCAAAAGCTCTCAAATGGAACTGGATGGCCCTCATCTGAAATCTTGCTCCTTGCACAACTGCTGTGGAAGCAGCCATGTGTCCTAGGGCTGCAGAAAATGCCTTGCTGGCCGGAGACCTGCAGGGTAAATGAGGAGAGCCAGGAGACTAGGGCTCTTGCCCTGTCCAGGGGAGGAAGGCCCTGGCTTCCTGTGTGTTCAGTTCTGTGCCTATGAAGGTAAGAAGCTGGACAGGCTCTAGAACTGACTTTGAGAGATTCAGAAGGAAACCTAGAGAGGTACGTGTTGCTGCGTTATCTGAAGGTGTAAATTGACCTGGTCTGGGGACTGGCCTACTATGAGCCAATCATCCAGGTAAGAAAAGATGGCAATCTTTTGCCTTCTTAGGTGGGCAACTGCTACTGCCAGGCATTTGGTGAATACCCTTGGGGCAGAAGTGAGGCCGAAGGGCATTGCTCTGAACTGGTAGTGGCCTGAGGGCAGCTCGAACCTGAGGTACTTTCGATGGCAGCTTCTGATGGGAATATGGAAGTAGGCATCCTTGAGGTCCAGTCCCCTGGCCTTAGAGAGGGTAGGATAATTCCCAGAGTCACCATTTTGAACTTTGGCTTTAAAAGGTGCTTGTTTAAATATCTGAGATCCAGGATGGACCGCCATTCTCCTGTCTTTTTTGGGGTAAGGAAGTACCTGGAGTACAACCTTTGCCCTGGTGTAGGGAGGAAACCTTCCACAGCTCTGAGAGCCAGGAGGTAGAGACCTCACCTCTAGGGCGAGTGCCTCTGATGGAGTTGCAGGTGGAAAAGATCTGGTTCTCAGTTTTGGAAATTTTGAAGCTGAGAACCAGTCCCTGGCTTACTACTTCCAGGACCCACTTGTCTGATGTTAAAGACTTCCAGTCCTGGACAAAGTAAGCCAGCCTGCCCCCTACAGGTAGAGGAGAATCGGCCCTGGAAATCCCATCAGGGTGCCTGCTTGGCAGGGGCTTTGGGCTGAGGGGTAGAAGCAGACCTGCTTGTACCCCGTCTGCCTCTCCCTCTAAAAAAACCCCACTGAGCATAGGTGGAGGAGGAAGCTTGGGCTTGGTAAAAAGGCCTATGACAAGGCCTGCCCCTGCCTCTAGGAAGCTGCTTTTGAGGAGTGGCCTGCCTTTCCTTGGCCTGTGCACTCCTATAGGTGGTCCTATATTCATCCATTTTCTTCATGTAATTCTCTGTTTGTTCCCCAAACAGAGAATTTCCCACAACAGGAAAATCCATGGCCTTAGACTGGGTATCCTGAGACAGGGTAGTACATCTGAGCCAAGCCATCCTGTGAAGTGCCACAGATGTAGCCATGACTCTTGATGAAACATCATTAGAGTCCACTGCAGCTTGAAATTGCACCTTGGATGCCTCAATACCATCCATAGCCACCTGTTCCAGCTCCCTGGCAAGCTGGTCAGGGACTTGTTTTGCTAGGGCCAGCACAGTATCCCATCTGGATTTCTGGTACCTAGCAGCATAAGCCATATAATTTGCCTGTCTGAGTCCCAAAGATGCTGCCATGTACTGTTTCTTTGCCATAGCATCAATCTTCCTGGAGTCCTTCTCAGGGGGTGTGAAGCTAGGGAATATTATTTGTCACAGGCTGTAGCCTGCACCCCCCACATGGCTGCATTGTTGAGTGAGGAAATCAGTGTCGGAGCCTGATAAGGTATACCTCTTGCCCATCCTTTTATCCACAGGAGGTATAGTGTGAGGAGTTTTAAAACTTTTACTGTGTTTCCAAAAGATTTATGCAAAGGAATAGACAGTCTCCTAGACTCTGGTATATCCATCATTTCTACATAGTCTGGCTCCTCTTGGTCATCAACAGCTTCCTCAACAGGGAGCTGGAGAGTTTCAGCAACTTTTTTTATAAAACATGAAATGAGAAGGGGACTCAGAAAGCCTTGGAGGAGAAACCCCTAGGGGTCTATCTGGAGAGATGTACGGATCAATGGGCACATCCAGATTTTCAAAACATATTCACTCTCCTCATATTCCTCTTCCCCCTCCCCCGGTTCATAAAAATCCTCAAAATCATAATCTTGAACCGGTGGAACCGGCCGAACCGAACGCCTACCTGAAGGTGTCAGTTTGGTCGGAACCGGAGAGAGAGACTGGACAATTTGAATTGCTTTAGCTATTTCCTCAGCAGTTGGGGAGAGAACTTTTGGCTCTACACTAGCTGACTTTCTAGTCCTTTTTGCTGGAACCGGCTCCTCAGAACCAGCTCTTCATTTGCCCGAGGAAGTATCGACCTGGTCAGAGGGCACTCCCTCCGGTTCGGTTGGTACCGAACCGGGCTGGCCATCCGGGTCAGTGGACTTTTTGGCCTCCCTTTCCCTGAGCCTACCAACTCTTTTATCTATGGTGGCAGCAGGGAAATTGTGACAAATCTGGCAGTCTGAATTGAGGTGGTCAAACCCCAGACAATAGACACATGTGGTGTGTGGGTCAGCCTTAGCAAAAGCTTCCCCACAAACACTACAGTGTTGAAACCCAGTGGGTCCAGTTTTCTTTTGGGTTTCTCAGACATAATGCCAGCCTAACCAACTTGCCTGTTTATGGCAATCCACTAACAAGACACCTTATCGTTCCTAATCAACATTGGTCGGAAAAACGAATGGAACTGCTTTTTTAGAACCGAGCAAGAACCGGGAACCGCACTCTGAAAAAGGACTAGTAGATTTAAATACAACCTGATCGGTTCAAACCGAACTGATAAGAATTACAAGTTCCACACAGAAAAAACAAATGTAAAACCTATCTATTACTTACATTACCACAGACAGAGCTTGAACCGACCGGTTGAGGTTTAATTTCGGCTAACAACCGAAAAATAATACTTTTAAACCGACAAAATGAACCGAGCAGAAGGAGAAATCTCCGGAGCGACTGTTCAGTGAGGCGGAGTAAAGAATCTGACAGTTTGCGTTTGAAGCACAACAGACAGAGTTTTTAACCGAGCTCGCGCTCCAAGTTCCATACCTGCATGGAAAGTTAACTATTTCACCTCCGGAGCAGTTCTAACCTGTGGTCATACTGCAATTGTCATAATATAGCAAGACTTCATGTTGTTTGAATCAGCCCTTTCACAGTTCTCCCATGCAAAACTACACAGAACTGCTGCTCAAAATCACTTGAGCTGTTACTTCTTCACTTCTCAGTTCAAAACTAAAACTAGCTGCAGCAGCCTGGGAAATTCCCCAAGATCCAAAAGGTTTGGTTGGTTGAGCCTCCTGTCAGTCACAACAAAGGCTCCCCCTTCAGGTGCAAAAAGGCACAAAAAGCCCAAAACTATAATTCCTACAGATTTTGACTCCAGACAGCTCCTGTAGTCTGGCTCCATTCTAGGTCCCACCAGTAATGACTGGTCCAATTCGACAGTCCAGGACCAAGATAGTGGAGATAAACAAAACAGTCCTTGCTGCAAAGAAGACAGGTTAGACAAACTACATTATCATTATCACTCTAAATGATTTTTAGCAAATAGTTACATCTTTCAACAGAGCTCCCTCTCAGATTACTTATGACTGCAATCCAGGCAGCTCTCAAGGAGACAATACACAGAGGCTATACAGCCACTCTCTGGAGATCACATTTAAACTGCTAAAATGCAGGACACCAGTCTGGCAGTGAGCATTTAGGCAAGCTCAATGAAGACTTCTCGGGAACCCCCATTTGCAAGGGGGTTACAGTTATACTGCAGAAGTGACTCCGTATTTATTTAAGAGATTTACCAGATAAGCATTCTGAGCGGGGACCGCTTGTTTCCAGATGCGACCTGGGGTTACATAGGTCAAAAATAGCTACAGTGCAATCACAGTACATCGGTGTTACATAGGTCAAGAATAGCTGCAGTACAATCACAGTACATCGGTGCGATAGACAGCAGGTTCAGTAGACATTATACTTGAAATGGTATATAAGACAGCTGAAACAGGATACAAAAGCAAGGAGAGAAAGTGGCCAGTGGTATTGCTACAGGTGAGAGTGGATTTATACAGGGCGAGATTTGTAGGTACAGCAAGTGCAACTTGATAGCCGATGCAATTCTAGGTTTGGTGCACATAGTTTGTTGTGACAATTGTTAGGCATACACTAACTGGGTGAGAGCAGTGAGGTAACATTTTGCCAGTGGGAAACTGGGCTAGCTGCTTAGGTTATTATTTAGAACCAGTTGGATGCCCTTTGTGGACGGACTAGTTTTAGGGCAAGAATTAGTCTGTGGGTGGCAATTACATACATCTGAGAAGTGGGTAATCAGACGCGGCTTGAGAAGCCAGTGGGAGGCGAAGAGCCTGATATCTGCTGGTAACTCATTCCATAGTTTGGGCAGTCGATGCATGAAGGCCATTTGGCCCTTTGAGGTGCGCATGAAAGGGACTTGAAGCTGTTTTGAATCTGAACCTCTGAAGGGGTAAGCTGGGGGTGGTTGGGTTGCTAGTGCACAGCTGAGATAGGGGGGGAGGACATTTGACCAGTATTTGAAAACGAGATTTGTGCAATGTAGTTTACGCCGGGACTCCAGTGATGGGAAGGAAATGGCGCTGTACAGGTCGCAGTGATGGGTGGAAGGAGGGCAGTCAAGGACGTAACGGCAGAAAGAGTGAAAGAGGGGGTCCAGGCTGGCCAAGGTAGATGGAGGGGCAGCGCTGTAGACCACGCCACCGTAGTCAAAATGGGAGGATCATTTGAGGACTATCTCCTCCTGACAGAGGTAGGAAGGTTGCCTTTGACTGTACAGTGCGCTCTAATTTAGGGTGAAGTTTTTCTGTAGTGATTCAATGTGGGCATGGAAATCAAGGTGTTGATCGAGCCAGACCCCCAGGTACCTGAAGGAGGTGCAGGATTCTAGTTTGGATCCGTCCAGGGTGTGGAAGACAGGGGGGGCTGCTAGCCGGGATAGCTTAGGATGGGTGCCGAAAGTTATGGAGACGGTTTTCTTAGCATTTAGGATGAGCTGGTTGGACCTAAGCCAAGTTTACATGGCATCAAAATCACGTTGAAGTGAAGCAATTGTGTCGCCAGTAGAGGGGCCGGAGGTGTACAGTACTGTGTCATCCGCGTACATTTGTAAGGCTGAGTTGGAGCAGACTTGAGGCAGGTCATTTAAAAAAAATGGAGAAAAGCAGGGGACCCAGGACCGATCCCTGGGGGAACCCCATGTTAACAGGTAGTGAGGTGGAGATGTGAGGGCCAATTTTTACAGCCTGCATCCTGCCTGACAGATAGGCTTGGAACCAGTTGGTGGCGGGATGAGAGAGGCCTGCGTGTTGCAATTTTGAGAGAAGTTTTGAGTGGGACATGGTATCAAAGGCTTTGGCCAAGTCAATAAAAATAGCGGAGGTGATGTGGCCCTTGTCCATTCCCAAGGAAATATTGTTTGTGAGCCTTAACAGTGCTGTGATGGTGGAGTGATTTTTGTGAAAGCCCGACTGAAACGGTGTAAAGAAAGAGGTGGAGTCGAGGAACTGTGCGAGTTGGGTGAGTACAAGCTGCTCTTGAAGCTTGGCCAGAGCCGGTAGGAGAGAGATCGGGCGGTAATTGCCAGGCTCGGATGGATCACCTCCTTTTGGTAGTGGGATGATTACAGCTTCCTTCCAGGCTGCTGGAATATTTGCCGTGGAGAAAGAGAGGTTTAGGAGGTCGGCTAGGGGGGTGGCTATTGCGGGGGCTGATAGGAAGAGGAGTTTGGCATCCAATCCTAGAGGGTACTTGCCTTTGTTTGGGTCAAGGGAGCGTAGAGCGGCTAAAACTTCAGCTGGGGAGACCGGTCGAAAGGAGAAAGAGGGCACGCTTGAGGTCGGCGGGGGTATATCGAGATGGTTGTATGCGGTTGTGTGGGGCTGTTGGCAGTCTAGAAGAGTTTTGGCACTAGTAGAGAAGAAGGAGTTGAAAGTAGATGCAACTTCGCTGGGGGCTGATGACTCCGTATGCCGAAAGGTTTACACATTTACCTCAAAAAAAAAGCTTATATTCCCGGTTTGTCTTCTGGCATAACAAACAGCACTGAGCATCACTAATCCACACCATACTTTCTGATAAAATATAAATTCAAGCAAAATTTAAGAAAGGTCAAGACTGATAGTTTTAGGAACATACATATGGTTATGTATGACAAGGCTCAACTGTGGTGACGATCATTATACCACTTTATTTAACTTACCATTTTAGTGGCCAATTTCAATTTTCAAGTCAGTTTTTACTCCCCACTCTACTGACACCAGTTATTACCTGCCGTATGTTGCGTAACAGTGCTAACAAACTGCCTAGTATATTTCTTTAGTTAGATAATGCTGAGCTATTCTTGGTTGTTACTGAGCACCTTGCACACTTTCAATAGTGCAATCTATTCTGTATATTACTGCTTTGCACCTCATTTTACTATTTTAAATTAGTTGCTAATGCACTTGTTTACTTAGTAAATGTTTAACTCTTACTGTATTTATTGTGCATTTTAAGTAATTGATCATTCATAAGCAGGGTTAGAAATCATTCTTTTGTGGATGGCTGACCAAAGGACAGATGCAATATTAATTTTGACCATCTCACAAAATTTGTACTGCAATGTTGATTTTTGTTTACTAGTTTTACACTTCTGTTTCTGAATAACAGTTAATAATAACTAGTGTGCTCCCTGGCTGGCAAAGTGCCCTGAGAAGAAGATCCAGGGAGAGGATTCCTTGACCACGTTGGAGCGAACAGAAAAGGAAATTACGGTTAAGTATGAAGGAGCATCTCCTTTCTGTATCGCTCCATTTTGTCAATAGAGAGTTAATACACATGGGTTCTAATAAGCAGTACCCATTTCAAATCAGGGTAGGACAGAATACTGTCCCTTATATAACCTGTATGGGCTAAGTAGAATACTCATCTGCTAACCCCTGCCTGTAAAACTCTGTGCATCGGCAGAACTCTGGACATCCAATCTGTAGTACTTAGTCACTGTGTGAACAGAGGACCATTTTGCACAGTTCCAACACAGAGGCCACTCCGCTTTCTGTGTCCAGGGCACAGCAAAAACCCTGGCAGAGTGGACACTGATCAGAGCAAGCGCTTGCTTCTTCTCAGCCGCATACGCCTTGGCTATGCAAATTGACCATGTTACAGTTATCAGAATAGGAAATTACAGTTAAGTATGAAGTCATTTCTCTTTTCTGTATCTCTCTACATTGTCAGTGGGAAGTAAATACATATGGGTTCTAATCTAGCAGTACCCATTTCAAATTGGCGGGTGGGAGGAATTGTCCCACATATAACCTGAATGGGCCAAGTATGATACTCAGCTGCTAACCACCGCCTATAAAATTGCACATGCAGACTGCATCAGCAAGATGCAATCTGTAGTGCTTAGTGGTTGTGTGAATGGAGGATCATACTGCCGTTTTGCACAGTCACAATACACAGGCCTCTCCTCTCTCTGTCCAGGACATAGCAAGAAGCCTGTAGAGTGACCCTGATGAGAGGAAGCGCTTGCCTCTTCTCAGCTGCATATACCGTGACAATGCAAGCCCTCACCCACATTGCTAAGGTAGCCTTAGAGGCCTTCTTACCCTTTTTTCGCTGCTCCAAACAGAAAGAAAAAACTCTCCCTAAGTTCTTCATCTGTCTTTAGATATGTCTTAACTGCCCTGCACAAATCCAGATTGTGAAATTCTTTTTTTTTTTCCCCAGACTCGTCGGTTTGGGACAGAAAGATGGTAGACAGACTTCCTGATTTACATGGAAGGCTGTAGGAACCTTAGGCACAAAAGACGGAACTGTCCTCAACACCACTTTTTCCTTATGCATTATGAGGTAAGGTTCGAAATGGCAAAGTGCCTTAAATTTCACCAATTCTTTTTACTGAACAGATTGCAATCAAGAAAAACACCTTGTAGGACAAAATGTCCGCAGGCACTGACAAGAACCATCAAAGGGTTCCCTAGCACAGGGCATGCAACACTAGGTTCAAGTCCCATAGTGGCACCAGAGATCAGAAAGATGGCCAGTTTCTGCTCACCACTCTGAGAAAAAGGCTAACATCCAAGCTGGTTCCCAGGGATAAGTCCATGTATGTTCCCAGCAATGCCCCAACAGTGCACACCTGACCCCACAGGGTACTCAATGTTAGACCCTTGTCTACCCCTGCCTGCAAAAAATCCAATATCTGAGGGACCGTGACCTTAGATAATCTGATACCCGCCTCTCTCTCTCTCTCTCGCCCAGTGGGAGAAGGTATTCCACACACTGTCATGAGCTGCAGACGTAGAAACCTTCCTGGAGGCCATTAGGGTCTACCACTTCCTTGGAGAAACCCCATTTTAGCAGTCTCCTGCTTTTAGAAGCCAAGCTGCCAGCTGCATTGTCTCTCAGTTTGGATGCAGAAGGGGACCCTGGTTGAGAAGGTCTGCCCAACATAGAAGTTAAAAACAGAGCCTGCTGTGCTAGGCTCACTAGGTGTGAAAACCACGGCCTTCTTGGCCTCTCTGGAGCTATCAGGAGGAAGCTTCCTACTGAATGCTTTATCTTTTGAATTACTCTGGGTTATAGAGGGAGCAGGAAAAAGAAAGTAAGTTCTGTGGCATTTCCACTGCTAGGACAGCCACTGCCTCTGCTTGAGGGCACCAATACTGACTTAATAACCTTAGTACCTGAGTATTTGCCTTTGATGCAAAGAGATCAATCTGAGGTCGACCAAACCTTCAGCACACAAGATCGAACACCTCCTCATTCAGGGAACATTCCCCTGGATGAACTCTCTCTCGAGTTAGTAAGTTGGTTTGTATATTCAGTTTCCCTGCCAGATGAACTGCAGAGAGCGTCAGAGGGTACCTTGGCTTCTTGTGCCTGTGACTGAGTTGTCTGACTTTACTTTCAAGGCAAGGAATTGCTCCCAGTTCTGAAAGTGAAGTAGAGCAAGACACACTGCTCTCATTTCAAACAGGTTTATCTGGAGCTGTCATTCTCAGGGGTTCCAGACCCCCTAAATCGGGATCTGGTACATGGCCACTCCCCACTGACAGGCTAACACTGATCATCAGGATCAGTTCTTGTGGGGCTTCTAGAACAATCCTCTTGTTGAGGTTCTTGGAGTTTTCCCACCATAACAGTCACTGCAGTACCATTAAAGATAGTGGAATCATAGCCTGGTAGTCCTCAGAGGCTGGCGACCATACTTCCAGCATCCTGTTCTGAAGAGGTCATATATGAAACCATGCCCACAGCACTAGTTCTATCACTGCAGTCATCAGACCTAGAATTTGGAGAAGCCTGTGAGCAGAGGCCACTGACTGTGTCCTCAGCCACTGAATCTCTCACATCAGGGTCTCCTTCCTGGATAAGAAAAGGAGACCCTGAGGTGAGAGATTCAAACATCTTCCTCTCGTCTACCTGGAACAAAACCCCCAGGTGCTCCAACCTCTGAGACAGTATGAAGGAGCTTTTCTCCCAATTGACGACCCAACCATGAGTCGCCATAACCTCAAAAGGTCCTTTTCACTAATCTTTCTGCCAGACATGCAGTCAGAGCCTAGATATGCAAATCAGCCCCTGGGAACTACCTCCCTATTTCCCTGCTCCCTGTTCTGGTCAGGGAAGCTCTTGGCTTTCTTGGGATATATCAAAATGTAAATACCTGTAAATTTTCTTTCTCCGACTGCTGGTCTCCAGGCTCATTACTACTGGGAAGTCCTTCCTGGTACCATGTGATAGGCAGGATACAAAGCTCTGCAGGGTGAGTACATCCTCCCCTCCACTTCCTGTAGCCACCAGTTCTTCCCAAAACAGTTGTCCCCTGGAAGCACTACATAACTTGGAAACAAAAAGAAGAAACGTTAATCTGAACATGTGACCAACAGGCCAACTTTTAAACATTCTGGGAGGGAAGGAGCCCAGAGACCAGCAGTCGGAGAAAGAAGATTTACAGGTATTTAAATTTAAATTTCTCTCTCCTAAAGCTGGTCTCTGGGCTCATCACTACTGGGATATACTAAAGCAGTACATCCCCTTGCTTCCCGGGTGAGAAGAATGTAAATTTTCCTCTAAGGCTCCACCACAGCTTGGAGGACCCAGCGGCCAAAGGACACCTCAGCAGAGGTGGACACATCCAATCTGTAGAACTTTGCAAAGGTATGGATGGATGACCAAGTAGCCGCTCTGCATAAGTCTGCCAGAGAGGCTTCTCTGAAGTCTGTCCGGGATGCTGCCATTGCTCTAGTTGAATGAGCCCTCACTGGGCCTGGCAGAGCCACCCCCACTTTCTGGTAGGCGATGGAGATGATGGAATGAATCCACCTTGCAATAGTGTCCCTTGAGACTTTTTTGCCCATGTTCTGCCCCGAAGTGAAAATGAACAAACCTGAAGTCTTGCATATTGAATCAGTTTTTTTTTATGTATAGCTTGAGTGCTCTCCTAGGATCCAGCATGTGAAATTCCCTCTATTTCTCATTCTTAGGGTGAGGACAGAAGGAAAGAAGGTTCAATTCTTGGTTACAGTGGAAGGGAGACATCACCTTCGGGAAAAAACAGGGATCTGTTCACATAACCACTGAATCCTGATGAAACACAGTGTAGGGCTCTTTGGTCGAAAGGGCTCCTATCTCACTGATGTGTCGGGCTGAAGCGATTGCTATAAGAAAAACGACCTTCATCGTCAGACGGATGAGAGATGCCCCTTTAAGAGGCTCAAAGGCAGCCTTGGTTAGGGCCTCGAGGACCAGGTTGAGTCTCTAAGGTGGGACAATGGGCTTGATTGGAGGACATTTTAGCATTGCTGCTCTCAGGAATCTTTTGACATGGAGGTGAGCACCCAGGGACTCCCTGAATCCACCTTCAAAAGGGTGCCCAGTGTTGAAACTTGGACCCACAAGGTTGCCAGCTGAAAACCCTTGTCAAAGCCTTCCTGCAGAAATTGCAGGATAGTGGGGAGAGACACCGTGTCATCCAACATATTTATTGATTGCAGCCAGAAGAGAAACCTTCGTTATACTCTGTAATAGACCTTGGAGGAAGAGGGTCACCTTGAGTGGATCATTTCAATGATGGGAGGAGTATAACCTAGCTCCTTGAGAGTCTCCCACTCTATGTCCATGCAGATAGGGACAGATTGCGTAGGTTTGGGTGCAGTACCGGGCCCTGATGCATAAGGTCTGGGCTGATTTGAAATACCAGCGAGGGATGAAGCAACATTTGAACCAGGCATGGAACCATGGCCGGTAAGAACCAATGCAGGCAGACTAGAATGAGTTCCACTTGATCCAGGAGTAACCCCAGTGCAAACCCTTGAGATTAGTGGAATTGTGGGGGAGGCATAGGAGATCGATTGACCCCGTTTATGGAGAAGGCGTCCTGAGTTATTGCCAGCTCATCCCTGATCAGAAAGCAGAACTGCGAAACTTGGAGTTTTGTCAGCAGACGAAAAGACCTGCCTGTGGGAGGCCCCACTGGGCAGAGAGGAGATGGAAAGCACTGTCCTTCAGTTCCCATTCTCCTGGCAGGAAGTCCTTTCAACTTAACCAATCTGCCGTGATGTTTTCCTGGCCTGGGATGTAAACTGTCATCAGGCTTGCCAGGTGGTGCTCTGCCCATTGAAAAAGCAGAAGGGTTTCTTTTAGCATCTGAGAGCTTCTTGTGCTATCCTAATGACTGATGTAGGCCATTGTCGTTCGGTTGTTCGTTAGGATCAATACATCCATGTTGGAGATGTGTCCTTTGAATCATTGTAGTGCCAGGCGAACTGCTTTCATCTCCAGAATGTTTATGCTGCAATGTGCTTCTGTTAGCGACCACTTGCCTTGAGTCGAGACCTGTCCCATGTGAGCCCCCCAGCACCGAAGGCTGTGATCCTCACTTGGAGAGGATGTCCCAACTTGCGACCCTTCATGATATTGGCTCGCTGAGACCACCAATGAAGAGAGTCTTTTACCTGGTGAGAGATTTGGATCTGTTTTCCCTGACTGTCTCTGGCCTGAGACCACTGTTTGAGGAGGCTCGTCTGGAGGGGTCGCATGTGAATTAGTGCCCAGGGTACTGAGTCTGCCAGGGAGGCCATGGTCCCTATGAGCTGCATGAAGTAGTGAGCTGGCAGGTGCTGGGCCGATTGGAATCTGTTGATAAGAGTCCGGAGGTCCTTGAATTTTGATTCCGTGGAGAACACCTTATTCTCTCGTGTTCTAAAGATTGCATTCAGATGATTCAAGGTCTGGGACGGGACTAGCGAACTCTTCTTCTGGTTGATGACGAAACCGAGTGAGGAGAGGCACTGGATGACCTGTGTCACTGCTTGAGTTGCCTGGTCAAAGTGCAGGGCTTTTGTTAGAATGTCATCCAGATAGGAGAACAGCTGGATCCTTTGCTGTCTGAGATGAACAATCACTGTCACTAGGACCTTGGAAAAGACCCTGGGGCTGCTGAAAGGCCGAAGGGGAGCGTTCTGAATGGGAAGTTCTATTCCCCTACCCTGAACTGTAGATACTGCCTGTGTGACCTTTGGATGGGGATATGAAGATAGGCATCTTGAAAATCTATTGATGCCAAAAAGTCATCCTGATGAATTTTCGCTGATGATGGATGAAAGGGTTTCCATCTTGAATGTTTTGCTGTGAACAAAACTGTTCAGAAATTTTAGCTCTAGGATGAGTCTGAATCTCCCTGAGCATTTTGGCACTGAAGAAAAGAAAGTGAGTAAACACCCCTGTTCCATTCTGTGGTAGGAACTTGTTTGATTCCTCATGCCTGGAGGAGATCTGTGATCACTTGGAACATGGCCACTTTCTCTGCCTGATTGTTGGAGATGGGCGAGGGGATCACATGGGGTGGCAGGGGCTTTGAGTTGAATTCGATGAAGTAACCCTCGCATACTATGTCCAGAACCCAGCTGTCTATGGTGGTGCAGACCCATTCCTCAAAAAAACTGGAAAGTCTGCCCCCTACTCAAGGATGGGTCCGAAGATCCTCATTGTGGCTTTTTGTTGTTGACCCCAGCATCACGTGTGCCACCTCTTCCTCCCCTGAAGCCCCTCTGGTTGCGGGAGGAGAACCATGTTCATCTGCCTGAAAAGGTCTTATTTTGCCCTCTGTAATAATTTTGGGTCCACACTTACAATCTGATGCCTTCAGCTCTGTCACTCCAGTGACAGAGCCCCTGCAGAGAACCTGCCTCTTGAAAGGCAGGAAGTAAACTGGTGGCTACAGGAAGTGGAGGGGAGGATGTACTCACCCTGCAGAGCTTTGTATCCCTCCTGTAACATGGTACCAGGAAGGACTTCCTAGCAGTGATGAGCCTGGAGACAAGCTTTAGGAGAAAACTCAAATTTTTTCTCCCATTTCCATTCTGGATTCCACAATCTGATTCTACGGTCTCCTCCTTCTTCCATGTAAATGACCCCATCTTTAGAGGGATGAACCAGGGTTACATTACTGCTGCCATTTTCACTCACCCAGCAAATGCTTTTAACACGAAAGACCACTCACATCTCCTTACATTGAGGAGAGTGGGACTCTACTAATCAATAGACTGGTTTCACTGCTGTCTCTTTGGCTGGCTACAGTCGGTCTAGGTTGACAAAGACACTCATTAAAACATTATTTGAATACTGCAAGAATACCAAAACACAGGAATATACAATCTCAATACAGATTTGAAACTCTTCCCAGTAATATACTAGAAGCAAGGTATAACAAAGATGAAAACATTTCAACAGTTTGCTATTGTCCATTACAAGAGGAACTTAACCATGTTGTTCTAAGGTGTCCTTGGTATAAACTCTCTCCGAAGAAATATTTAGGTCCATTCATTGGATCCCTTTACATCCCATCAAGATTTATGTTAAATTTATTATTTAACTCTGAAAATGAGGAGATCATGAGAAGTTTGGCGCTATACCTATTAGAAATTATTAGACTAAGGAAACAACAAATAACAGAAATATAAGCCAAACAAAGAAGCATGAAGGCATACCTGCTCCTAATGAGGTCTTCTCTCTCTCAGCCTGATGTATTTGGATCTAAATATTGGATTGGATTTACTTGCATAAATTTGAAAACAATGTGGGTCAATCTTTCATGTTCTATAAAGACTGTAACAGTGAATGACTTAAATTGTTCATATGTTGATACAATAGAACCTATCACAAACTAGGAACACATCCAGTACATATTACTGCATATGAAATATGTGTAAGATAACTTTTCTATGTAATATATTAAATCTTTTTCTCTGAATGCTGAAGTTTTAAAAACTTGGAAATATTTAAATAGAAGCCTGTAAAACGGTATTTTAAAATGTGATCATAATTGTATAATGTATGTATTATTGACATTTTGTACTTTGTATTGGCTTAATTGCTGAACAATAAACTAAACTAGGTTGGCAAAGCCTTCCCCCATCCACTCTGGGGATCCCCAAGGCTCTCTCTCTCTCTCTTGGGCTGCATCTTTTTCTCCATCTTCCTCAATGACCTGCCTGCTGTCTGTGTCTAAACGAACATCCACACATATACTGCCAATACCATACTATTTGTCAATAGTGCCCATTAGTGATCTAAAATTGTTGCTGCAACATAACTTTAACACTGTTCAATGCTAGTTCTAGTCACACCAGCTAACAGTTGATGCCAGAAAGGCAGTTTAAATGTCCTTTAGTACCACTCAAAAGCCTGCAAGTCTCAGCTCCCCTAATTTTTAAAACCCTGGATGGTATCCCACTTGAATTTTCTAATTTCAAGCACCTCAGTATGTGGCCGAGTCAATGCTTAGACTTCTCTGTCCACATCTGTGCATGCATACAAAGCTTCACCCCAAACTCAACAGCTTTTATCCCAGCAAAATGTGCAGCAGTACACCTCCCGTCTGCCATGAGATCCTTAAAATAATTCTTCCCGTACTGGACTATGCAGATGTCTATGATGCTGCCAAGAATTCCTCCATTGCTAGACTGGACACGCCACACTTGCTACCCTTTTAGTAATAACTCTACCCCCAAACCACCACCACTACTACTACTGCTCACAGTATGCTAACCTCTCTCTCCCTCTGAGTATGTCCAAGCCCCTTTTCATTCCTCATCTTTTCTCTCCAAATTCTGGTTCTTTACGTTCCCTTCCTCCATATATCTTTCCTTCCTCCTCTCCCCCATCCACCTAACTACTCTGGTCTGCAGATTCTCGATCTTTCACTCTTTTGTTGCAGAACTACTATGGCACAAACTGCCTTCTCCTTCCCTCCATTTCAAATAATCTATACCCACAGTTCAGTTCCCTACTGCTCACTCAAACCACTAACAGCTCACTGCACCCCCTCCTGTTTCTACTCCTAGTTCCTCTCTGGCTACCAAGTACTCTTTTTAGGGGCTGCTAGGTTTCATACTCACTGGCCACCCAGTATTTTTCTTATCCAAGATTGTTGATTTTTGCCCAGCCTAGTTATTTTCCACCTCATTTATCATGTAAGTTATGTACCAAGGCACCATTGTTGTACAACATATAGGTCCCTACGGTTTTCCACTTGCACTAACTTGCATTTGTTGGCACTGTATTTATACTGTTACTTTGTTTTTGCCTATATATTACCTCATGTATCCTTTTCCCTATACGATGTATTCACCCATGTACTCTCCCCCCGGGTCACACCTGGAAACAAGTCTCGATTCATTGCCACTTTTCTTCTAAATAAATAAATAAATAAATAACTATCGATCTTTTACACTCTGGCATAGTCAGAAACATGTTTTATTTATTTATTTTTTTATTGAATTTTGTTAACTGGGTAGGCTCACTGAACTGATATGTCTTTTTCAGGGGCCGCCCAGAATTAGTTACAGCAATCAAGTGCAGAGTCATGAGACCAAGATACAACAGTGGATACATATGAAATACAATACAATTTTGTTAATTACAATGTGGGTTTTTAAGACGATATAAAGAGAATTTCCTCAAACTAGTAAAATACTAAACTGTACAATAAATGGTTGTAATTTTGATACTGAACACGTCTGTTCCTCTTAGTTTACTGCACCCCAGAAGACATTTATAGAAATGAAATGTTCTCATCTCATGCAGTGTTCTCTGTTAAAAAAATATCTTTAGTATAAGTAAATGCACAGTTACAAAACAATCACACAACTATTACAGTAGGTCAGTTTTCAATATTTCTCTAAGTGAATTTGTCCAGTGCCAGATGCCAACCAGAGAAAATGTTGGCAGGAAAGGGCCCAGCTTCCTGTCCCATCTGCCTTCCCTACCCCTCTATTGGACTGTCCCCATTGTCTCCCCTGCCCCTCCCCATTGTACCCAACTAACATTTTTCATCTGCTGTCCCATCTCCCTTAGAACCTCTCCCACTGTCTCAGCAAGTACAAATTCATCTGGAAGTTGAGGTGGCTGAAGATTTTACTAATAAATACTCATTCTGTTATTTTCTTTCTGTTGTGCTATGTTTGGGGGGTGTCAAACAATACATGTGGGAGATGAGAGCTTGAACCTTAAGCAAGTCATCTCCTCAGCTAACAGACTAAATTACAAGGTTGGTTCTGAGACCCTAACTGACAGGTCAGTAACCTCAAGACCTGATCCTATCCATCAAGCCCATCATTATCCGATATCTCCAGTGATCATTCTCCGGTTATTTGCTATTTGGTACTCATAGGCCTCAGGCTGGTCCCATCCTATAGAGGTAACATCCTGATCTATTCATAATCTGAACATTAGAGAATTCAGAAATGCTGTTACACAGACTGACTGATCCTTTCTGCATGCCATATTAATAGTTTATTTGATGTTGGATTATACTGCACATTAATTTAACAAGGTTTACAACCTGTGTGCCCCTATCTGTTGCTTACATATTAACCCTTAGACTGCCAACAGAATTAGAATGTATAGGACTTCTGGACTGATATCAGTCCGTGGCTCTGCAAGGGTTAAAAGTAGAAGTCAGGAATGGATCATCCCTTATCTGGTACTATTGATGCAGGCGAGAGAGACATTTATTTATTTGGTTTTTGTTTACCGGGTAAGTACACTAGACAACAATGTTGCCTATATTCAGGCACGACCCGGGAGAGTACAGACAGGGGAGACCAGAGTCAACATTAAAGAGTATTTCATGACGCAGCATGAGGTGAGAACAAACATTTGAACAGTATACAGTCAGGTACAGTCATTATCAGTGATGACAAAGAGAAACAGATAACATTACATTAATTATTTTCATCTGATGATACATCAGTGACTAAATTGAAACGACAAACAGCAAACAAAACTTAAATGAAGTAGCATTATAACAATAGGATTTCTGCTGGATGTGGGAAACTTTCAGATTTTGGAGACCAGCAGGAAATCAGTAAGTGCCATAGGGATCAGTAAATGCTAGGAGAGAGGCTCAAGTTACAGCACAAGAGCTGCAGTCGGATTCTAACAGGTGTGCCCGAAGACCCAGTTTAAAGGCCTTGTGGGATTTGGAGAGTTTGATGTGGGAGGGAATGGAGTTCAAGGAGTGGGGGGGCAGATATGGCGAAGGATCGTTCTCCTTTTTTTGTGAGATATCTGGGAATTTCAAGCTGGGTTTGAGCAGATGCCCTGAGGAGGTATGCTTGGGAGGGGTGAGTTACTAGTTCGGCAAGGTATTTAGGGGACCCCGTTCTGATCATATTAACAATTGTATAGCCCATAGAATAGTGTCTGAACGAGTCTGGGGAGAGCCAATTTAGTTCCAAGTAGAGCAGGCAATGATGGGTAAGTCTGTGAGCGGAGAGAGCAAATCTGCATATACTGTTATAGCAGGTGCTCCATTTCTGGAGCGCTCCTTTGCTAGCTTTAAGGTAAACCTGAGAGCAATATGTCAGAGCAGGGAGGAGAAATCCTTGTGCAATAGCAAGATGGGCATCATTGAGGGAGGACCTAATTTTAAAGGCAAGACCAAGTTTTGAGTAAACTGTCTTACATGTAGCCGCAATGTGGAGGTTAAAGTCAAGAGATGGGTCGAGAGTGACTCCTAGATACCTGAAGGAGGTAACGAATTCAAGAGGGGAGTCATCTAGAGAATGTATCAATAAGTCTGGAGTAAAAGATCTGATTCTTGACGGGGGGCCAAAAAGCATAGTTATGGTCTTCTTAGCATTCATTAGGAGCCTGTTCTGTAGTAACCACTCCTGCAAGCAGCTGAAGTCTGCTTGAAGATGTGCTCTTACTAATAAGGGATCTTTACCACTGGAGAGAAGCACCATGTCATCAGCATAAAGGATTAATGAGGAGGAGCAGGGAAGGGAGGGAAAGTTGTTAAAGAAAAGGGAGAAAAGTAGTGGGCCAAGAATAGATCCTTGGGGGACTCCAACAGAGGTAGGGGAAAGATTTGAGAAGGCGGATTCAATCTGGACAAATTGCAACCTCCCTGAGAGGTAGCTATCGAACCAGGAGATGATCGACATGTCAAAGCCAAGGCGGGACAGTTTGGAAAGTAGCAGATAGTGATTCACAAGGTCAAATGCCTTTGTGAGATCGATAAATATGGCCCCAGTGAGCAGGATCTTATCCATCGCTGTAAGGACTGCATTTGTCAGCTGAAGTAGAGCAGCTGTGGTGCTGTGTCCTGTTCGGAATCCTTGCTGGGTAGGGGATATAAGGTTGTGAAGGTGCAGGTAATATGTGACCTGAGTAGCGATGGCCTTCTCGAGAAGTTTATTTAGGGTAGAGAGAATGGCAATCGGTCTATAGTTTGACATATTTTTGGTATCCCCTTTTTTGTGAACAGGGACAACGCGAGCGGTTTTCCACAATGTTGGTACCGTTTGGGTTATTATGGAAAGATTAAAGATTCTTGCAATAGAAACAGCATGGGCAGGGGCTGCCTGCTTCAAGAAGCTTGCAGTAGCCATCCAGGCCAGCAGATCCATAGGTGGATACTGATTTGAGGAGATGCAGCACTTCGGTGGAGGAGACTAATGTGAGACGAAGAGGGGTTTCATGCGAAAGTTGCACCTCAGGAGAAGGTGAAAGAGGTTGGTTGAATTTCTCAGTGTATTCGGAGAGATCCGAGAATTGTGTATTAAGGGCATTAGCAATAGTAGGTAACTTATTACAGTTTGCGTCATTCAGTGTCATGTCGGTAATGGCCGTCTTGGGCCTTTGCCCAATGAAATTTTTTATGTGGTTCCAAAAACCCCTGGTATCACCCGCTGAAGATTGGAGAAGCTCAAGGCAGTAGCTCCTTTTAGCCTTCCGAATATCTTTTTTGCAGACATTTCTCAATTGTCTATAGTTAACCCAGTCTTCTGATTGTTGGGACTTCTTTGCCAAGGTCCAGGCCTTGTCTCTTTTTATCATGGCTTGAAGGAGGTCTTTTTTTAGCCATTTATTAGGGGAGCCCCTGAGATGCCTTTTTTTCAGAGGGATGTGCAGATCCTGAAGGGCCAGAAGCTGAGACATCAGGTATTCAAGTGCTGTGTTTACATCATCAGTGTGACAGATGGGAGACCAGTCTATATTATTAATATCCCGAGAAGTGCAGTTTGGTTTAGTTTGGCAAAATCCCAAAATTGAATGATTCTTTGGGGGGGGGGGGTTTAAGTCAGTAGCCATTCCAGATACAGAACGTAGGCAGGTGATCACTAATAGAATCCGAAAAGGTCCCTGCAGCAATTATTTTATTTGCTCTATTTGTAGCCATCCAGTCCAGGAGAGATTGGCGCTTCGAGTTGGAAGAGATGCATGTAGGGCTAGAGACAAGTTGAGCAAGGTTAAGTCGGGCGAGAGCTTCAGTATATGTACCGGCGTGACTCCCTGATAGATCTAGGTTTAGGTCTCCCATTAGTATGACTTCAGATCTACCATTTAGAGTGGCCAGATAAACCAAGAGTCCATTTAAGTAAGGGAGAGCCCCCTTTGGAGGATTGTAGGCACAGATCAGATTTAGCCTTTTATCATCCCCTAGTTGTAGAACCGTATGCAGAGCTTCACAGTGATTTATTATCCAAGACTGGAGTACAGAGACATTGAGATGCTCTTTATAATAAAGGGCAACTCCTCCACCCTTTTGTTTGGTGGGGCGATCGGATCTGGACAAGCTGTAGCCAGGTATTTTGTACATGGAATCAGGCATCTCTGGCCTGAGCCATGTTTCAGTTAGTCCAAGTATGTCCGGACAGTAGAGGGCTATCCAGGCTTCAAGTTCAGGAAAGTTTGCTGGTAAACTTCTGATATTCATGTGGGCAATTTTCATGCCCTTAGTGGAGAACCATGAGGAGTCATCCGTGGACCTGGCATTCCAATGGGGGGCCAGGGTTAGATTCTATGACTCCTGATAAGCATAAGCGCAGAAGCATCACCCAAACTTCTTTGTAGAATCTGTAACTGCGCTTGAGAAAGTTGGGCATGCTAGAGGGGTGGTAGAGAAGGAAATGCCCTAATTTGGAAGGATGAGTTATATGGAGGGACAGGTTAGGAGAAGGGAAGCAAGGTTCTAGTTGGTATAAGGTTGGAGAATACAAAGGAGAATTCTTCATGGCAGTGGGACCCAGGGTATCCAGCTGGTATGTTACATGAGATAGGAGAGGACGATTACGGTGGGTAGTAATCCTGATACCACCAGAAGTGACCTTGGGCATGCAAGAGAGAACATTATGTATGCCTTGTATGAAACCTCTGTAAATCAGAGGTGGATTGTCCCTTATAAAAGAGTAGAATATAAGTGACAGAAATGGTGACTTAAGGGCAGGGTGACACCTATAGTGAAGGCAGTTTGAGTGAAACCCTTAGTGGCCAGAGGTTGGCAGTCAATTATACAAGTTATTCACAAGAGGCAGGTATTCCAATAGAGTGCAGTTTATGAGGAGCGGACAGGAGCAGGGGGAATTTGAAAAGGTGAGGGGAAAAGATAAAACTGGGATACCCTCAGTCTGAGTTACTTTTCCAGACAAAATAAGTGTAGAACAGAGGCAAACATAGAGAATAGGCAAGAGTGAGTGACATGGCCTGGAAAACCTTTAGGAAGCAACACACAAATTCTACTTTGCTTGAATATCTAAAACTGAACCATAAATGTAAACAATTGATTAGAAATACATAAACTGAATCTTAAACTCCTAATTTCAAATTTTTTTTTTTAATTCAAACAGTTAACAATTGGTAAATACTTAATCTTATGGGAACAACCAGCTCTACAGCAATACCACTTCTGACTACTTAAAACAGTAATTTTGACAGATACGATGGAAACTACCACAGAGCTCAATATTGCCTATTGTGGAGCCACACATTGCTCATTTGGTTTATCTATCAGACCTTGAGCATCCTGGGACTAGCTATGGTGGTTCTGATGCTGGTTTTAAATCTAGATTACTAACAGTAGATGAAACTCTAATGTACCTTATGAACAATTACCTAAAAACGATAATGGTTTTGGACTATACTTATCTAAAACCTTTTTCCTTTGTTTATTGGTGTATTGGCCCATCCTCTGCACACCTTGTATAATCATTCATCAGCTACGGATGAGGTCCCAAGGCTATCAAAGCAGGCTAATGGGTCTCTGTTTTTAAGTCCGGAGAGTGCACTCTGACCAAAAATTACCCTCCTATTTCCCTACCTGCTCCATTAACTAAGGTCATTGAGAGGATTGTGTTTGACCAACTGAAGGAGTTCAATACTGGCAAATTGCCAATACCTTACCAGCATGATTTTCAAGATAATCACAGCATGCTCACAGTCATGCTTGAAGTCACTAATGATCTTCACAGGACCTTGGACAAAGAGGACATGACTGGAGAACTCTTTTTGGATCTATCCAAAGCATTCAATCTAGTGCACCATGGTAACCTGATTGCCAAGTTACAGGCCCTTGGTCTATCCATATCTGCCATGTCCTGGTTCCAGAATTACCTTACTGGCAGATCTCAGTCAGTCTCATTGAATTCCATTTCCTCTCCTCTCATCAAAATTACTACCAGAATACTGCAGGGATTGATTGTGGGGCCTATACTGTTTATGTCTTTGTGAACGATCTAGTTGATATACTGCATAACTCTGAATTCCATATTATCATGTGTACAGATGACACTGCTTTGTACAGAAGGGCATCTAACATCAGTGACATAACCAGATACTTGCAGCCTGACTTTTAATTGAATACAAAAATGGTTGCTAAAAACAGCCTTCTAAGAATGTTGGTAAAACCACGTATATGCACTTTGGAACTAAGCTAAAAACAAAGGCTTTACACCCCTCCCCAACATAAAGATTTAAGTGGCACATATGTGGACAGAGTTCAAATTTTAAGTATCTCAGTTTTATTATAAACCAGACTCTCTCCTTCAAAAAACATATCTCCACACTGGTTAAATCAGTCCACACTTGCCTTGGTCTGCTTTATAGGCTAAATAATTGTTTCTTCACCCACTCAAAAAAAAAAGTCCTAGAGTCCCTTCTCCTGCTCTTACTGGACTATAGACTTCAGGTCTATGCAACTACTAATGTCAATAACTTGCAAAGAGTTAATATCCAATAAAGCTCCATGTGCAAGTGTGCTGCCTCCAGCCCCAGATTTTCACATCACTACACTCTTTACAAACACCTTGACTGGCTTTCTTTTGATTTATGCATCACTTATTTCACACTCAATAGCTGACTGATGCTAGCCAGCCCCAACACTGGTTCCCACCATACGAGATCTGCTCACACTCAGTTCAAAAGACCTCCACTCTTCCATTTCTCCCTGGGCCTAAGCTCATATACACATACACACAGAACCACATGCTGGAATAATGTATCTGCTTCAGTACACACCATCAATTCACAGAATTTAAAATGGTGTTAAAAATACTGTATGGATTTGTCAGTGTGCAAGTGTAGTGCTACCCGGATTAATATGTACAGTGATATAAACTACTTCTAGATTACTTTGTACTCCAATGTATTGCATAGTTTTCCCTTATTGTTGCCTCTGTTTATATCTCCAAGTCACCCTTGAAAATGGGCATGTAATGGTCTTGGATCCTACCTGGTCAACAAATTTCAAATAACTAAAAAGTTTGCTCCATTCTGCCACCACTAATTCTGTAAAAAAAGTACCCTATGACCTCTTTATGGACCCCACCACCACTGATGCCATGGAATTATACCCCTTGTGGAAGTAATGCAATGTACTGTGAACAAGCCAATAGTGTCTACTCTGTTGATTCTGGAGGAGCTTAAATATGTCAAGTATGTTCATTTGTTTCCTCCTAGCCTCCACAGTACACATATTCAGATCCTCCAGGCATTCCTCATAAAGTCCTCCTCTAGTGCCCCTCTGCACTGCTTCTAGTCTGTCCCCATCTTTCTTTAGGTGTGGATTTCCAGAACTTTACACAGTACTCTAAAGAAGATCAGATCAGTGGCACTATCACTTCCCTCCTCCTGTTAGTGATCCCTTACCTATGCACACAACATCCAATTTCCCCTTCCTACCACTTTATTCCATTATGCTGGATCTTTCACAGTATCCATGATCATTACCCACCCACCCCCCTATTATAAATTCCGGCTTCTGGCATTTATCCCCATGTGCAGATATTCGCACTTCTGTTTTTTAATTTACTACACTTTACTGCCCCCTGTGCTTCAGATGAGTCCGGCTATTTCCCAAATCTGGGTTGTTGGCGTCACGAGCAGTAGTGCTACTGCTCACCAGCAGGCCAGCAAAACTTCTTTTTTTAGCTCATAGTTCATCTCCTGTAGCTGCCCAATTGGCCACATTCCAGTCCTGTTCCCTCAGCCACATCACCGGGATTCTATGGCACTTTCCTATTCTTTTGCCATCCGTCGGCTGCCTAAGGATCCTGGAGAGCCCAGTCGCTGGTGTGGGGCCTACAGGGGACCAGGCCTTCATCCTGCCACGGTCATGGGTTTTACATCTAAATTTCTCCCCAGGCCCGCGATATGTACAATGAACCATTGCACCAGCTCTGCCACCATGGAGACACCCCCCGGCATTAAGCAGGTAGGACGCATTCTCTGATGTCCTGCTGCATTGCCACCTAGAACCTCCAAGTTGCAGCCACAGGGTGGGAAACCCTTACACTACTCCTTGAATGAGAACAGTTGTCCTTGGGATGCTCAATCCTCCCTCCCTGGCAGGCCCCCCAACCCCCGAGTGACCTGCACCTGTTCCCAAATCAGGTCGCTGTTGCAACAGGAGGGGAAGCGCTCAGTGCCTCAGCCCTCCACATCACTAGACCAGCTTAAAATTCTGCACACTTTATTGCACTCCTTCAGTTTTTTCAGATTTTTCTTCACGGACCTTACCACTTTCTCAGAGTCCACACTACCACAAATCTTGGTGTAATCAGCAAAGAGGCATATCTTCCCTTGGACTACCCTCCCTATGTCACAAATGAACATACTGAAGCGAACCGTCCCAAGACCAATGACTAGGGCACTCGCTTGTGACTTCACAAATTTCAGATGCCTTTCCCTTCAGTACTACCCACAGAGTCCTCCCCCCCAGTCAGTTTTTTATCCACCTAGTTATCATTTCCTCAATCCCTAGATCACCCAGTTTCTTCACCATCCTTCCAGGAGGGCTGGAGTTGAAGGCTTTACTAAAACCCAGATAGTGTTCTAGATAAGGTGAGTAACATCCTTACGCTCCAGATAAGGTAACAGACTTTTTTACTTCCCAAGTTTTAAGAAATAATCTTCAGAATTAGTTTTTAATGAGTATGGATACTCAATTGGCCCTGTGGTGCAACAGCAGTGCTTCCATCCACCACATCAGCTCCAGCTGTAAAAGTCTTCTGTGGGGTCCTGATGCTGATGGCTTACATTCCAATCTGTGTGGCTCCACAGACTGACTAAGTCAGTGTGTGGGTCTATGGAGGGGATGTCTGTCAAAGATCTATTGTTACTGGTAAGTAACAACTTTCTCAAGATACCGTGTACTGAAAGAGGGCAGAAGATTATCTTTCTAGACCACTAGCACATGTACAAGTAAAACAATGTGTAAATGCTTGAGTTTAAGCATATGGTACTATACCTACCTATTTTGCTACTGGCCTGTGTATGACTAAAGGAATTTTGCTTAATTATTTAAATATTTTGACTAGGAAAGGCACACTAAGCTAGAAACCGGCACATTTCCAGGCGTGTCCTAGGAAATAATACAGGCAAATACAATAACAATCAAATAATTCAGTACCGTGACAGTGCTCTAAAAGTCAACAAGAGAGATTGTGTCACAATACAGAATGATGGACATAGAAACATAGAAGCTGACGGCAGATAAGGACTGCAAGGCCCATCCAGTCTGCCCATTTCTTTTTCTACCTTATGAATGTCCCATCAGCATTTGCTCTGTCAATGGCCTATCTGTTCATACTTATCTGTATTGCTCCTTTATGCCTATCCCATGCCTGTTTGAAGCCCTGCACTGTATTCATATCCACTACTTCCTGAGGTAGGCCATTCCATGCATCCACCACGCTTTCTGTGCAAAAGAACTTCCTCACATTACCCCTTAATCAGCCTCCCTCTAATCTCACGCTGTGTCCTCTTGTCCTGCTATTTTTCTTATATTGAAACATGTTAGACTCTTTCACCTTGTTAATGCCCTTAAGGTGTTTGAATGTTTCAATCATATCACCTCTCTCCCTCCTTTGCTCCAGGGTATACAAGCCATATATAATCAGTGTTCATTCTAACCTGTGGGATCCCACCACTGACGTGACTCAGAAGTAGTTTACAATGGAGCTTTGTGTCAGTGGGGGTGGGGGAGACATGCCTATAAAGTGCAGGCCAAAGCATGCTCTCATGCTGTTTACATGCACATGTGGCAGCGCTGTGCGCATTTCACTGCCTGATGACTGAACTAGAGTATAGAAATTTGGGGGCATTCACCGTCACGCAAGAGGTACCAGGCTGAGATAGCGGCATGCAGATCCAGAGGCAAGGGTAGTGAAGAGAAGCAACTGAAAATGGGTATAATGCTTTGGGAGCATTTGTTGTGGGACGCGGGACTGGCAGGCTGAGACTGTGGCATGCAGATCCAGAAGAGAAACACTGGTGGCAGACATGGTACCATATGGTGAGTTATTCCGTCAAACATGACATGAGATCCATGAAGCAAGACAGGAGTGCACACTCTTAATAGCCAATTAGAGCCAATGTTTTTTCAGTTTTCAAAAATAGCCATGCAGAGTTGATAGTGAGGGGCAGAGCTAACTGGACACTGTCAAAGAAATCTACTAATATTAACTGTGAGTTGACTTTGCAGTATGAACTGAGGCTGGAGTGACAGCAGACAACAATGTGCAGCTACTGTTTACCAACTTAAATTTAGTTTAAGCCTAACAGTGCATCCAGGCACTGGCAGGATCTGAAAGCCACTTATTTCTGTGTATATGTGAGCAGTAAATTGCACTGTCTAGTGGAGAGAAAAATAAATCACTGACAAAAATCTTGAGACAGGGTGACAACAGGGAATTTAGGGGTTCTAAACCTGGGACTACAGCTACTATATAAAGGTACTAGTACTATGCGTATTTCCAAACTACCAAATGTTGAGAAGACTGTGAAACTTTTTTTATTTAACAAACAGACATGAAACTGCAGTTACTGAACAAAATAAATGTTAACTGCATTTTAGAAACAAGTCAATACTAGACCAAATACCTAATTCCATCACTGAACACAAACTCTACTTAAAGCCCCCCCCTTAAAAAAAAAGAGGGAAAAGGAAATTGAGCCATGTCCCATTTCAGTTTAAATGAGGGCCCCACTTTTTTTTTTTTATAAATGGCCACCTTTTTGGGTCTCACTGAGCCAAATTACCCCCTGCATTTCATTTCTGGAACTAGCACTGTATGATAAAAGTTCTATTTACTGCATCAGGAGAGGCAAGTAATGATACAGAGATCCAACCATGCAGGTAAGTTATATTGTGAGCATACAGCAATAGGTTTTTCCAGAAAACAGAATCCAGCCTAGCCAATAGTCTTTGAGCATTTGGGAATTAAAAAGGACCCATGATATCATCAAGGGCTCCTGACTCTAGCCTGCCTCTTCCCGATTTCTACCTTTTCAGGCAGAACCGTAGCAAGCGTGGTGATAATGTAGCCCTCTCCTGCACCATTGCTGTCAGAGAGTCTATACCATCCTCCCATGAACTTCTCCTTGCCAATTCTTCCTTTCCCTCTACTGTGCCCATCTTTTTTTTTTAAGCTTCACCTAAAATCTCACCCTCCTCTCTGAATGACATGCTCTCTCTCTGCCATTACCTTATACTCCTCCTCAAGGTGAACTCATCCTTCTTGGGGACTTTATGGTTAAATGGTATCATTAATTGGCTCTCCCGAACCTCCAGGCCAACCAGGGCTGGGTCACTTAATCTTTCCAAGCTCAATGCCAACCCCCACTTGGCTCAATCCATGCTCCCCTAATCACACCCTACTGGAATGGGTTCTCTTCTCTCACCTTCACTGCACTGTTGCAGCAATTACTCTTCCAGATGCTTTCAGTGACCACTGGATGACGTTCTGTATCATGAAACTCTCCCTCCTTTCCCAAATACATCTGGTGTAGGACCCTGTGGTCACTTAATATCATTGCTCTCCTGCGAGACACTGCTCAAATAACTGGACAGCCATTCTTTTCACCCGTGACATTGACGTGACCCTCTCCCTGTTCCAGTCCAAATTTTCCTTCCTCTGGGACAAGCACACCCCCTTAAGAAAGTCCAGGGTTGAATCTCCCCACCAACCCTGGATTACTCCCAAACTCATTGATCAGTGTAAGTCCTATGATCATGACTGGGCCAGTTACAAATGATCCTGCTCCCTATCTGATCTTTTCTCTTACTGGTCGCTTAGAAATTCTTGTACAAAGGCTGTCTGTGCTGCCAAATCCCTCTATTAAAGCCAATCTCCAAAACAACCTTAAATCCTCAGCCAAATTCTGGAAGTTAATTCACTCTCTTTTTGATCTCCCTGCCCAGTCCACTCCTCCAATCCGCAGGATCGCGGGAGCAGCTGCATGCGGGTGGGAGCTGAATGTCACTGTCCACCTAGGGACAAATGACCTGGCTGGGAAAGGGATCAGAGCAGTGCAGGAGGAGTTTGTGGAGTTGGGGAGGGGACTTAAACAAGTAGCACGCACGATGACCTTCTTGGAGGTGCTGGCTGTCTATGGCATGGGTGAGGCTAGGGTGCTCTAAACCATGGGATTCAATTAATGATTGAAAAAAAAAATGGTGCAGAGCTCAGGGTTTTGGCTCCATTGGGGACTGGGGGTCCACCTGGAAGGATACAGGCCTATACTGGTGCGATGGTCAGCATCTGTCCAGGAGGGGAAACAGGATCCTAGGTAATAGGTTTAAATGCTTCATTGGCAAGCATTTAAACTAGCCAAGGGAGGAGGCACTGAAAAGGAGCAGGAAAATCCTAGCTCCCCCTCAAAAAATCATAGTAGTTAGTGAGGTAAACACCAAGACAGAGGCGTCAATAGGGAGAAGGGCAGGGGTAAATGGAGAAAAGGCAAAGGCAGTAAGGACAAGGATGGGGCAAAAGGGGTAAGGCCATCAAAATGGAGGGTAATGAGTACCAATGCCCGCAGTCTAGGTAACAAGCTCCCTGAACTGGTGACCTTGATGGAAGAGGGACGCCTGGATATTGTGGCAGTGACAGAAACATGGTACACAGAGAACCATGACTGGGATGTCAACATACCAGGGTACGCAATTTATAGGAGGGACAGGGAGGGTAGAAGAGGAGGAGGAGTAGCTCTCTACATAAGGAAGGGATCAAATCAATGGAACTAAAGGGTAAACAGGGAAAGGAGGCACTGTGGGTCACTCTGGAGACCAGAAATGGCACCACAGTCCGCACGGGGGTTGTATACAGACCCCCGTCTCGGGGGAGGAAATGGACAAGGAAATGATAGAAGGCATCCTTAGGATGGCAGAAAAAGGGGAGCTATTGTTGATGGGGGACCTGAACATGCTAGATGTTAACTGGAGTACCTTTGTTGCAGTCACATCCAAGAGCAGGGTAATTCTCAATGCCCTACAGGGGGCATGCTTTAGACAGCTAGTGCTGGAACCCACTCAGGAGGGAGCAGTCTTAGACCTGGTACTCTCAAATGGGGATGGAGAGAGGATCCCAGATCTAGAAGTGGGTAGAAATCTGGGAACAAGTGACCACCAAACAGTGTGGTTCATGACAAACACAGCCACAGAGTCAAGCCATACAAAAGTGACGGTACTGGACTTTAGGAGGGCTGACTTTGTTAAAATGGGAAAGTGCCTCAGAAAAGCACTAGCAAACAGGCAAGAAGGAGGGGTTGGGGAACAATGGGGAGACATCAAAACTGCCATAACAGAGGCAATAAGCCTTTGTGTGAAGCAAATAAATCAAAATGAAAGAAAAAAACACTATGGTTCTCAAAACAGGTGGCAGGGAAGGTTAGGGAGAAAAGATAGCATTCAGGAAGTATAAGGAAAGACAGAAGGAGCAGGACAGAGAACTGTACCAGTAAAAGCAGAAGGAAGCAGGGAGGACAGTCAGAATAGCAAAGGCCCAAACTGAGGAAAAGATAGCCAACTCGGTTAAAAAGGGGGATAAAAGCTTTTGTAGGTACATTAGGGAGCGAAGAAAGACCAAGGGAGGGATAGTGAGGCTTAATAAAGGGGAGGGTGGGTAGGCAGAGAGGAACAGTGAGAAAGCAGGGATACTGAATGAATACTTCTGCTTAGTATTCACAAAAGAAGAAGGTGGTACCTAATCCAATCAATAGAAGCACTCTGGATAGTGGGGTCGATACCAGTCCTTTCACAGAAGAAAGGGTTCTGAAAGAACTCCTAAAACTGAAGGTGGACAAAGCAATGAGGCCTGACGGGATTCACCCAAGAATTCTAAAAGTACTAAGGGGGGAAAATAGTGACACCACTGACTACCCTTTTTAACAAATCATGGGAGGATGGTGTGGTACCCAAGGACTGGAAGGAGGGCGGATGCGATTCCCCTTCACAAAAGTGGGAGCAAAGCAGAGGCAAAAAAACTACAGACCTGCTAGCTTGACCTCAGTGGTAGGGAAAATTATGGAATCACTTCTGAAAGAAAGAATTGTTGAGTACCTGGAGGTCAGCGGGCACAGGACCCAAGACAAAATAGATTTACAGTAGGAAAGTCATGTCAGATGAAGCTAATCGATTTCTTTGACTGGGTGACCAAAGTAGTAGACCAGGGAGGGGCTGTGGATATGATCTACCTACACTTTAGCAAAGCATTTGACACAGTCCCACACAAAAGATTAATAAACAAATTAACCAGCCTGGGAGTGGGTCCCAGGGTGGTAGTCTGGGTAAAAAAATTGGCTGGTCAACAGGACACAGAGGATAATAGTAAATGGAGTCCACACCAAAGAAAGGGGGGTTACTAGCGTGGTACCGCATGATTCAGTACTGGGTCTGGTCCTTTTTAATGTCTTTGTAAGTGACATTGCAGAGGGACTAGAAGGAAAAGTATGCCTCTTTACAGACGACACAAAGATCTGCAACAGATTTGATACACAAGTGGGGGTGGAAAGGATGAGAAGGGACTTGGCAAGGTTAGAGGAATGTCAGCAGTATGACAGCTTAGATTCAATGCAAAGAAGTGCAAAGTAATGCACCTGGGAAACAAAAACCTAGGGGAAGAATACACAATTGGGGGGGGGTATTAGCAACAACACAAATAGAAAGGGACCTGGAGGTAGTCATATCAGATGACCTAAAGGTAAGCAAGCAATGTAAGAGGGCAGTAAGGATGGCTGGGGGGATACTGGGATGCATAGGGAGAGGCATCACCAGTAGAAAACAGGAAGTTGTTATCCCTCTGTACAGACAGTTGGTGAGACCCCATCTGGAGTACTGTGTGCAGTTCTGAAGATCCCATCTCCGCAAGGACATAGACAGGATGGAGGCAGTCCAGAGGAGGGCATCTAAAATGGTGCAGGGTCTGCAACAGAAGCCATATGAAGAGAGACTAAAGGAGCTTAATATGTATACCCTTGAGGAAAGGAGGGAGAGGTGGGACAGGACAGAAACTTTCAAGTATCTCAAGGGAATCAACAAAGTCCAAGAGGGTAGCATCTTTCAGAAAAAGATGTGCAAGAACAAAGGGGACACAATTTTAAGATAGAGGGGGGACGGCTCAGGGGCAATGTGAGGAAATAATTTTTCACAGAGAGGGTGGTAGATGCATGGAACAGCCTTCCCGAGGAGGTCGTGGGGTCAGAAACAATGGGGGAATTCAAGCATGCATGGATCAGACACAAAGCAATTCTGGTGGGGGATAAGAAGTAGGCTGTTGGTTAACTAAGATCTTATTTATTTATTTATTTATTTGACTTTTGTAACCAGGTAGGTGCACTGATCCCAGGGACCGTTTTCAGGTACGACCTGGGCCATGTAATGTGGCAAGAGCATGTTACATAACAATATACAATAGCTAAGGTATAGAGTTAATTCAAGACATCAAAACAGCAGAAATGCAGACAGATGAAAAAAATTGGCAAAGCAAAATCACAGCTAGTACAATGGTTGATGAAAATAAAAGAAACAAGTGCCCGGCTGGACTGAAACAGTAGTGTGGAAAATAACAGTTTGCATACCAACAGGGATATTTCATAGGCCACTTATCGGTGAGTGGGATAGTGTGCAGGGATGAGTGAGGCATGAGGAGTGGAGGGATGGTCAAGTGGGATTGGTGGTGGTGGTGGAGATCCAGAAGAAAGGGGGCTACACCCCGAAGCATTTGCAGGAGGATGCCAATAGGAGCCAGTCCTTGAAATGGGTTTTGAACTGGCAGTGTGAGTCAGTAGTGCGCAGTTTGGTGGGCAGGTAGTTCCATAGAGGTGGGGCTGCCACAGATAGGGCTCTACTCCCCATGTTTGAGGATACCCTGGGTATGTGTAGGGGGCATATGTAGCTACAGCAGATGCTGTGATGCAAGGTGCGGATGGAGGGGGGGGGATTCAGAGCCAATGCGGTTAGCAGCATTAACTATACAGTACAGGGCGAAGTTGAAACAGGCCTACAGTGGGAGCTAACCCAGGGAGTTGAGGAGGGCACAGTGGTGAGTTGTATAGGGAGCAGACAAGGTGAACTGGCAGGCACTGTTATAAGCTTTGGAGAGTTTGGCCAAGCTAGTTGCGGATGGCCTCGAGTAAATGGGGAAGTAGTAGTCCAGGAAAGAGAAAAGATTGCCCTGGACAATAGCAAGGCGGGCCATCGGGATGAGGCATTGCTGGATTCTGAAAGCTGCACCTAGTTTTTGGTGGAACCTTAGTCCTACGGAGTCTATGTGATTGGAGAAGGAGAGGGGAGGGGGTCAAGCAATGCCCCAAGGTGTTTGAATTGGGTGAGTTCCTCAAGTACATGACCATCGGGGGATGCGATGTTTAGAAGAGAGTCAGACTTGTGTTTAGCTAGGAAGGGCTTGGATCCGAACAGCACTGATTTAGGTTTTTTTTGGCATTAACCAGGAGCAGGTTGTTAGAAAACCACTTATGACCAGCCATATAGTTTTGTGAGAGAGTGGAAGTTTTGTAAGATCTGCAGCTTATCCAATAGGTAAGGAAATGGGCAGATTAGGTGGGCCAAGTGGTCCTTATCTGCTGTCAAAGTCTATATTTCTATGTTAATGGTTTACCTCTTTCTGACATTTCCTCCGCAGCTGCTCAATTCAACAAGTTTTCATTACTTGTGCTCTCTTCTCTCCTCTGCCTCCTAGCTCCTCTCCTCTCCCACCACTCCACCCTCCTCTCTCCCCCCTACCCAGTTTTCATTTTCCCCTGTTACTACTCCGGAAACCCTGCTAGCCCTTTCCTTTCCCAACCAGTCTTAATCTAGCCAAGACGGGCTGGATCCTAAACTCTCCACCTCAACCTCTCCTTCTCCCTCTGTTGTTTCTCAGTCATGGAAGACTGCCAAAGTTCTCTTTTTTCATAAAGGTGGTGACCCTTTCACCCCCAGCAACTTCCATCCTATCACCCTCCTCTCTCTCCCTTCCTCCTTCTTGCAAAGCTGCAAGAGAAACTTGTTTACTCTAGACTTTCTACTCATCCAAATTCTTCCCCCGTTTCCAGTCTGTGATTCATAGAAACATAGAACTTGACAGCAGATAAGGACCGCAAGGCCCATCCAGGCTGCCCATTTCTTTTTCTACCTTATAAATGTCTCATCGGCCTTTGCTCTGTCAATGGCCTATCTATTCATACTGATCTGTAGTGCTCCCTTATGCCTATCCCATGCCTGTTTGAAGCCCTGCACTGTTATTCATATCCACCACTTCCTGAGGTAGGCCGCTCCATGCATCCACCACCCTTTCTGTGAAAAAGAACTTCCTCACATTACCACTTAATCGGCCCCCTCTAATCTCATGCTATGTCCTTTTGTCCTGCTATTTTTCTTATATTGAAACATGTTAGACTCCTTCACCTTGTTAATGCCCTTAAGGTGTTTGAATGTTTCGATCATATCACCTCTCTCCCTCCTTTGCTCTAGGGTATACATATTGAGCTCCGTTAATCTGTCCTCATATGTTTTCTGATGCAGTCCCTGCACCATTTTGGTTGCCCTTCTCTGGACTACCTCAATTTGGTTAATGTCGTTGTGAAGGTGTGGCCTCCAGTACTGCATGCAGTACTCCAAATGGGGCCTAACCAGTGTCTTGTAAAGAGGGATTATTACCTCCCTCTGCCGACTTGTGATACCCCTACTAACACACCCTAACATCCCCTTAGCCTTACCTACTGCTTTAGTGGTCTACTTGGATGATTTCAGGTCATCGGTGATTATGATGCCCAAGTCTCTTTCTTCCCTTGTGACTGCCAGTAACTCCTCTCCCAGCCTATAGGCGGCTTCAGGGTTTCTCTTCCCTATGTGCACGATCTTGCACTTCTTTGCATTAAACCCCAGTTGCCACTCTTCTGACCATTTTGCTAGTTTATCCAGATCTCTTCTCATTCTGCTCACCCCATCTGGATCATCTACTCTGTTGCAGATCTTGGTGTCATCTGCAAACAGAAAAACCTTACCTTCCAGTCCATCTGCAATGTCACTGATGAAGATATTGAAGAGGACTGGCCCCAGGACTGATCCCCGAGGTACCCCACTTGTGACCTGCATCTCTTCTGACTGTATACCGTTTACCACCACACTCTGTTTTCTGCCCGTCAACCAGTTTGCCACCCAGTTGACCAACTTCTGACCCACCCCAAACCTATCGAGCTTATTAATCAATCTTCTATGTGGAACAGTATCGGAAGCTTTGCTGAAATCAAGGTAGGCGACATCAACTGCTCCCCCTTGGTCCACCACTCTGGTTACCCAGTCAAAGAAATCTATGAGATTAGTTTGACAGGACCGTCCTTTTGTAAACCCATGCTGTCTTGGCTCTTGTGCTCCTATGGATTCCAGGTGTTGCACTATCCTTTCCTTAAGGAATGCCCTCATAATCTTACCCACTACTGAGGTAAGACTGACTGGTCTGTAGTTCCCTGCCACCACTCTTGTGGAGCGGGATCACATCAGCCCTTCTCTTCAGTCTTCTGGGACCTCTCCTGTGCTCATAGACTCACTAAGCAGTTCTGATAATGGCTCTGCTAGTTCCACCCTTAGCTCCTTTAGTACCCTGGGATATATGCCATCAGGTCCCATTGCCTTGTCCACCCTGAGTTTATCGAGCTCTTGTAGGACCCTTTCTTTTGTGAAGAGACTAGTGCTCACCTCCCTCCCCTTCCCTCTCTGTCCATGGTGCTGAGCTGTGGGCCCTGCCCTACCTTCTCTTCAGTAAACACTGAGCAGAAGTATCTATTTAGGATAGATGCTTTTACATGGTCCTCCTCCTCACACACATCTCCTTTGATCTTAGCAATACCCCCTCTGGACTTTCTCCATTCACTAATGTATCTATAGAAAGTCTTGTCACCTTCTTTTACTGTCTGTGCTAGTGTTTCCTCGGTTTGGGCCTTTGCCTGCCTTAATGCCTTCCCTGCTTCCCTTAAGGAAGTTTGGTATGCCTCCCTATCTTCTTCCCACTGTGTTCCCTTACATTTTCTGAAGGCCAGCCTTTTGGCTCTGACCTTTTCTGCTACTGCTTTTGAGAACCAAAGTGGTTTCCTTCTTCTTTTGCACTTCCTTTTCTCTCTAACACAATGGGATGTTGCTTCAGGTATTGCATCCTTAAGGCTTGCCCACTTTGCTTGTACCCCCTCACCTGTATTTCTTTTTGCCAGGGCTAGCTTAACTCTGTTGGCCACCTTATCAAAGTCAGCTCCTCTAAAGTCCCATATTTTTGCCTTGGAATGGGATGATTTAGTTGCAGTGGCTAAATTGAACCATACCATGTGATGGTCATTGGCCCCCAGGTGACCTTCTACCTGGAGATCTGTGATCCTTTCCCTGTTAGTCAGTACTAGATCTAGGATAGCCCTGTCTCTTGTGGGTTGTTGTACCAGTTGTTTGAGGCCTTCCCCTGCAGGGAATCCACCATGTGTCTAGTTCTGGCAGATGTTCCTGCTGGTATTGACCAATCTGTATCTGGCATGTTGAAGTCTCCCATTATCAGAACCTCCCCTTTAGCTGTTATGTTTTGTATATCTTCTAACAGTAATGCATCTATGTCCTCCCCCTGGTCGGGGGGCCTGTAGACAACCCCAGTTCTTATGGCTGTCCCATACCCTGTTTCCAGGGTGACCCGCAGTTCTTCTGGCTCCTTATGTGTATTCTGAATTTCTGTAGCTTTGATATTTTCATTGACATACAGGGCCACTCCACCCCCCACTTTTTGCACCTCGGTCTCTTCTGAACAGTACATACCCAGGTACTGAAGTCTCCCAAGTGTGGTTACTGGTAAACCGTGTCTCACTAATTGCTACTATGTCCAGTTTAGCCTCTGTCATTATTGCCTGCAGGTCTGGGATCTTGTTTCCCAGACTGCGAGCATTTGTGTACATGATTTTCCATTGGCCAGATTTCGGTGCGTTAGTTGTTGGGCGAGGTCTGGCGTTTCCCCTGTGCATTATATGGGGAGCTGGACCTTTTTCCTTACCTGGTTTCGGAAGCACTACTTCCCTGTCTCCTCCCTGCTGCTTGGCACGGACTCATCCTCACTGAGATGGATCAGGGGCACATTACTGCAGCCATTTCCATCGATCTGGCAAAAGCCTTTGACTCTGTGACCTAGCCACTCCTCCTGGACAAGACAAGCTCTGTTTGCCTCTCAGCCCCCAACAGTCTGTACAGGTAGGAGGCTTCCTGTCACCTACCCTTCCCATCCAGGCTGGGGTCCCACAGGGCTTCTTACCAGGTCCTATCCTCATTTCCATTTTCCTGAACAACCTCCATTCTGCCTGTGCTAACTCGTAGATTCACACATATGCAGATGACAGTTATTTACATCTCTGATCCTTTGACAGTAGCAGTGGAAAGCTTGACCAGCAAGACTTCCACAATGTCTTACTCTGATTCTACTCCACCCACCTTCGGGCTAACACTAAGAAAATGTCCATGACCTCTGGAACTAGCCAGAATATGGACTGGCTCTCCCTGCTCTCCACTTTCTCCAACCTGTATGGCTCTCCTCTTGTAGTGGTGTCTTCCTTCAAGTATCTCGGTATGTGGCTAGACAGTAAGCTGGACTTCTCTGTACACATATAGCTTCACCCCAAACTTGGTGCCCTGTACCACAATAAAGACTGCTTGTCTCCTAAGGTCCCGAGGAAGCTTGTTACTGAAACAGTGCTTCCGATTTTCGACTATGCAGATGTGGTCTACAGCACTGCCCCCTCCTCTTTCTTTGCCAGACTGGACACATACCATGATGTCTTTTGTCACTCTGCTATCATCTCTCCCTTTTGTACTCACCACTGCTTTCTATACTCTTCTCTAACCATTCTTCCCAACCCCCTTCCCCCACGCTCACATCACCAGTGCCACTACACCTTCTTCATCTCTAAATTCTGTTTGGGTTTCTGATCTCTTACCTGTCCTCACTTCTTTCCCCCATTTCCCCTGCCTCATACTCTCTCTCTCTACTCCAAGGATCTTCACACTTTCTCCCTTCCCCGCCCCCTCACTCCTCTGCTGGGCAGTCAACCTTCTATCTCCTTCCCTCGCTCTGGAACCTGCTCCCCTCCTCTCTCCATCACTCCCCCCTCCCCATCTACCTTAGGCTCCAGCTAAAACTTCTTGCTGCCCCCACCTGCTGCAGTCATTCCCCTCTCTGATTTCTTACCTACTGGAGGTCCTACCATCCCCTGTTGTTCGGCCTCCTCCTGGGTTCCACCTCAGTCTGTAACAGGCTCCTTCCTTTTCTACTCTTTATTCCACTAGCTTCAGTCTCTATTTGCATATCAAAGCCATACATTGTAACTTTATTAAGCTCCATTTATGGTTATGTGCCTTTGTAATTTATTTAACTGTTCTCTGTTTGTACTTTACTTTGTACTAATCATCAATATTGTATATGCTTTTATTTCCCATTCCTTCTCCCCTAGCTCGCACCTGGAAATGAGCCTTGGCTCAGTGTGCCCTTCCCGGATACCAAATAAATAAATGTTCCAGCCTAAGTTCATAAAAGGGTGGCTGAGTAGAGCGTCAAAGTGAGTGGATTTAGCAGAGAAGTTTAAGTTAAGAGTGCTGTATAGAATGCAGTAGTGTGTATTAGTGGTGGGGTGCATTCAAGGGTAAAATGCCTGAAGTACAGTAGCTATAAATAGTGACCAGCTTGGGAAATTTTACTGGAAGCCCCATAGACCACACCTCCATAATAAAAAAATAGAAAAAACATTCTGAACATGATCTCAAGTTGAACTGGGTGAGGGATATCGGCTTTGATATGGTTTAAACTTTAGGGCACACAGTCTGGAAAGGAGCTTTGACAATGATGCTGTACACTCCCCAGAAATGAATCTTGCCATGTCTGGGTGCTGTGCAGGTCACAAGAAATGCACTAGTAGTGTAGAAATTGCCTTTTATTGAGCTAAGAATTCTTGTGAGAAAAACTCCTTTTGGGATGCTTTAACATTCATTTATGAGTTAGTAACAGTGTAAATTCCCCCTGGCTTCTTCATACTGTACATGGCCTGTAGCCAAAGACAGGGCTTCAATCTTTGCATAATGTCAATCCCTTATCTTTCCCCAACCCTAAATACATTACAAAGTGGAGAAGCCTGCTATGTACCGGCCTACTCTGTACCTGGTCTGTTAACAGTAGCGTCTCTAGCCACAAATGGTTACCAGGGCACAGCTGGGGCACAGCAGATGGCAGCCAGGGCACTGATATAGTGTTACAATGGGGGACACACTGCACCATATGGGGCACCAACTGGGGCACAGCATTTTTTTTTTTTACCAGGGCACGTGCCCTGGCGGGCCCTGGTGTAGAGCCGCCACTGTCTGTGAAGAGTTTTTTAGACAAGTTCTGTAAGTCCCTCACCTGTCCTCAGCACTAATTGTATCACAGTGTGGGGAAGTCTACAGTACACACACCTACTCTACACCTAGTCTGTGCTAAACAGGTGGCTTTAGTCTTCAGTGCCATCAATTCATCATCGTCTCACACTGTCACTAAATTTATCACAGTTTGTGAAAGCCTGCACTGTAACTGGCTTATGGCTAAACAGAGGGATTCAGTCTCCAGTGATTTCACTCCCACACTCAACAACACAGAGCAAAAAAAGCAGGAATTAACAAATTACAAGATAATTATTTGCAGTTACAACAAGCTTCTTTGAAGAGCAATGCATAAAGTGATCTTTTAAACTGAGCCAAATCTCACATATTTTAAATGGATCAGGTCGTTCCTTCAACCAATCATCAGCCCTTACAGAAAAGGAGCACCAACCCTGTTCTGTTTTGCAGAAAGTTTTCTTAATCTATTTCTGGTCATAATCTTAGTATTGTACTGGTCATCAACATATCTAAAGCAGGTTTTTTTTTTTTTTTGATAAGGGAGGGGGTTAAGTCCAGCAGGGCATTTTTTCCTATATTCAGGTCTGATATTTGATTCTAATGGTTAAAGGTAGCCAGTTTGTTCAAGTATATAAATCACAACTATGGGCTGTCCCAATCCCCAATGCAATCTCTATCACAAAAGGTGACTTCTCACTCTGTTGGATGACAATAGGAATCATTGATGTATGCTGACTAGCCCATAAAAGTGATATCTAGGTGGTTTCACCCAAAACGTGACGCGAGTCAACTAGCTCAATTCAAACCTAAGAACATAGAAAGGGCTTACTGTGTTACAAATGGTTGATCAAGTATTCACTTGTATACCAAAATACATAGCCGACACTAGAACTGTGATCTTTATAGTGTATGGTGAGGGCTTGTTCTGGATGGAAATCTATCCTAGCTGAAATGCTGTTATACAACAGTTCAAAGGTCATGGAACACAGTAATATCATACTGTGGAACAACAATATTTCAGCTTGTTTTCAACGTGCATGAGCCACATTGTTCAATACAATAGCTGTGGCAACAGAAATGGCAGGATCAATAGCAAGTCCAGGCGGCGGCACAATCGATCGCTCGAAGCGGCGGCTAGTCAAACAAAACATGCACATGCAGTATCAACCAGATATTATTCACCTAAACTAAAAAAAAAAAAAAAAAAAAAAAACAAAACAGGATCAACCAAATATTTTAAATTACTTACAAAACGAAAAAACACTCACACTATATCTTTTCGCTTAGCGAGAGATGCTGCTGCCATGGTTTTTTTATTTTTTTTCAAATCCCTCCCATACACAGCTAACAACCAATCTTCTCCTTATGTGATCCTATGTATGCTCTTTCTTACTCAACTGTGTTATATTTTTTACTGATTATGTAATGTGATGCCACCTGGTTCTACCTGATGCTGTGCAATGTTTTACTGTATCTTATTGTTCTTTGTATGGACTTTGTCCTTCTTTGTACTCCCCTGGGTCGTACCTGAAAATAGGCAATTGTCTTCTCTAGAGTGCTTACCTGGTCAACAAAAGCTAATAAATAAATAAAATAGAAACCCGCGCTAATGATGTATGGATATTTGGTCCCCAAGTACCACACCACAGACCCTATCAACTAGCAACATTACGGAATAAGAGGCAGGAGCAGAAATTAGTATATAAAAAAAAAAAAAAAAGGATCATAATTCTTTTTTATTTTACTTTTAGGGGCACCATACATTATAAAAATAGTGGATGGGCAACTCTATACCCATCCAGTGTAATGCGCATAGCTGCCCATCCACTATTCTCTATGTTTTGGCTTTCCAAGGCAGAAGCCAAATTCTGTGCCTATAAACTACATTTTATTGACAATAGTCTTGATACACTTTAAAGTACTAGCTTGACCAATAATGCCACTTTGGTACATATGCAACTGAAGGAAAAAATCAAAACCTTAAGCCTGAAGGTGCTCAGAGAAACAAAATTACTGAAGCAAAACCAGGCACTATCCAAACCGAACTTGAAGGCAGTAATTCACTCACAAAGTCTGTGATTAAAACTCTTCTTTATTTAAAAAGGTGCCAAAGTTTGTGCAACAACCAGAAAAACAGTTAACCACAGAGGCCCTGACGAACTGTTTTACCGCTAAACAAAGACTTTGTCAAAGGCAGCGCCCCTTGCTTGCATCACTTTGTATAGTGGAGTCTTAAAGAGTACTAGTTTTGGTGCTTTAATCAACCTCCCACGCGCAACCTTACCTAAAATGGACTGAAACAGTCTGCTCTGTAGAGTTTTACAATTTATAGATTGTTCAGGGGAAGGTATCATAAATTGCCCTCAACTGTCCAGTCCCTTTCCCTTCCTGGTACCACTGCTAGCAAGCTCTTGTTAGTCAAGCTGTGGCTTTGATTCAACTCCAGTGGCCCGCTAAAATATTAAAAAAATAATTTTAAACTCCACTCCCATTGTAATCAATGAAGCAAACCGGCACTCTATAAACAATACATCACAAAACGTGGGAGCATGGAGGCAGCACAGAGGTGGCACGGGGCAGAGCCTGATAGTAGTGGTACCAGAAAGAGAAAGGGATAGAGTGGTCCAGCGCAATGCATGATCCCTTCCCCTGAATAAGCCATAAATCAGAAAATTCTACAAAGTGGACCGTTACAGTCTAGTTTAGGTAACGTAGCATGTGGGGGTTCTAAGGGATTGTTACACAATGAACACAACTGTTGCTCTATACTGTGTTCCAATTCATCCAGCAGCAACAGTGGCTAGTAGGCAGCTAGTTTTTGAGCACCATTTTCGTACATACTTGACAGTATCAATTTAAACTTCACAAATATTTGAAAGAAGGGGTCCTCCTTTTTAAAATATGTTTTGAAACTTAATTGCCCATTTTTATTTGAATTGTGAAAAAGTTTGCCTCCTACCCAGCTCAAGCTCTTCAATCAGAAAAAAAGTGCCACACTTGTATTAGAGCAACGACACGTTAAAATCATGATTTCTTGGAATTTTGCAAATAATGAAGTGGTCTACCAAACATTCTATTTTGTTTTTACCACTTCTTTATTTTATATCCTTTTTGCTGCTTGCAGTGCATTAAAAACCATTCAGCAGGCCTACTATGCTCTTGTTTGTAATAAACCTACTCACAAAACGGACATGTAAGAAATGTTTGGATTTGTTGGCAAATTTCCAATGCAAAACATTTGGGGGAGATCTTTTTCAAGTGTTTCCTGATGCAAAGCCTTTTACCTCAGGATTAGAAAATAAGGGGAGCATGGAACAAATCTGTTCCTACTGCAGACTCTAAAGGGCTTGGTTGTGGCACATGCCTCTTCCTTCAGAAGCTAATAGATACAACCACTTTTCAATGCCATACAGAAGGATTTGAAGCAGTGGTTGCAAGTACCATTTGGCTTTTTAATCATATAGCACTAGTTTTTCAAAATGTGATAGTCTGCATCCTGTAATTTTTTGCAAACCCTCCCCTTATTCCCAACTAAAATGTGTTTTTGCTCCTGAGATAAATCTATTTCCTGCTTTATCTGGGGGGAGGGGGGCAACCACGTACAAGTTGTAAAGTATTGAAACTACCAACTGCTAACCGGGAGGGTTATCTACCCAATCTTTAATTATGCCAGAGCTTCACAGCTCCGTACAGTGTGTCACTGGAGCGTTGGCACTTGTACAAATCATTGGATAACCACCGAGCTTCATTTAAACTACCCTTTCCCCCTGGAGAAATATCTCCATGCCAATCCTCCAGGTTATTGCCCTCCTCCTAAATTTACGGCCTACACGATTGCTACCTTTAAAGTATGTCAGAGGGAAATGCAAAAATACAGCAAGGCTCCTATCCATTTACTTACTTTGGTGCTCCCATATGTCTGTGATTGTCCCCTGAACCAACTGGATAGTTCCCTAAGGAGGTGGAGCAGAATAGGCCTGATTTGCATACATCAATTGGTAGACTGTTTATACACTGCAGCAGGCTTATTCTCTACCCAGTAATGATCATTTTCATTATCTGCAGTTACATATATACTGTATCTCTCCCCAGTAGTAATCACCATCTGCAGTTATGTACATATCTTATCAGGACATACGGGGCTAGACTAAAAGTCACCAGTGAAGTCAGGTCCCTGTATAATATCAAATGGAGCCCAGATAGGGGACCTTTGGCAACAGATCATAAGACACCTCTACAAGGGACTAGTAGATCTCACAGGAGTCACCTTGGGTCTCATTTTGGATCGGTGGAATCAAGAGCTGGGCATGGACCATACCCTAGACCTTTGGCCAAAATATGCCATTCCAGCAATTACTTTTCAGCACCCTACCTCCAGGAGTTCTCTTAGAAATGTAGGGCCAGATTTTTCCACACTCCTGCCATCCAGGCAACTTTCATGGGTCAGGCCCAATGAGTATGCTGGCAAGGTTGTGGGGAACCCTGCACAGATCACACATGCATATTTTGGGCTTGCCCATTGTTAGACCCTTACTGGTAACCCATACAGGGGGAGCTGGCAGAATTTTTCCAGAGATCCATACTTCTTGACCCCTTCACTCTTTCTGTTAGTTATACCACCTCCTGGAAAAAGTGTAAGGGGAAACACCTATAAGTTACTGCTCATAGTGGTGACAACTGCAAAACAATGACTGTGACTGAACACTACTATACCAACTGTTTCAACGTGGTATAAGCAGACAGAATATGTAAACCGACTAGAAAGACAATAGCATTGTTAAATAATCAGCAACAAGCCTTTGATCAATGTTGGCAAAGATGGGGGGGGGGCTAGATTTGCAAACAGTCAGCTACTAAGTCTCACTCTGCAGTCACCACTGTGGGATTAAATCACCGCACTTGCAGAGATTCATATTCTCAGTGGGCACAGCTACAAGGGATGTTACACCTCGTCTCACTGGGCATAAAATTGTGGCACAGCTGCGCGCCAAAAAAAAAAAAAAAAACGGAAGCAGCCGTAAATCATGCAGCAGGTCATGAATTGGTTCTACCTTTGAAAATATTGTGGCTGTGAGAAAAAATGTGACTTCACTAATGGTGACCAACGTGTGCCAGTTTTTTCCCCCGCAGCTGTGGGACTGAAAGGGGCTCTGAAAATCTAGCCCCCAGCTTTTGTTATATGAACAAGAATCCGACTTTCATATCATAGTTGGCTGAGATCCCCCAGAAGGGGGGCCACTTCACTCTCGATTTTCTCCAAGTTCAATAAATTAAATCAACTTGCATGCACAATATATTAATAGAGCTCTATCACCATGATGTTAGCTAAGACTGTACTGACAATTTCAACAGCTCAACCCAGGCATTAATTCACAGTTTTATGTGGCTGAAGTTCATTTTTTTTTTTTGGTGGCCTGTATTAAATTGTTTCTGTACTGTTCATCTTGTCATCCATGTTGTACTGCCTACTTCAGGGGTTGAAACTGGCACCAGCCCGCTAGCCAAATGCTGGCGATTTTGTATCACGCTAGTAAGATTTTCCTTTAACTACACCTGTGGGCTTGTGCTGGAGAAGGAAACATTTCAGTAAGTACACCAGCTGGGCCAGTGGAAAAGTCTGTGGGGCTACTTGCTTTTCCCAGTCACTAGCCCTGCTGGCAAGCAGCTGCAAAACTTAATTTCAACCCCTGTACTTCCTATGATAACTCCTCATATGATATCACATTATATTCTTTTATAAATCTGAACTCAATAAAACAGAAATTACAAAAAAAAATCCCAGGTGACCCACATCTACAGTTGCTCACGTAGTGAAATGTTGCAGAAGAAAACTGTAAGAATACTACATTTACTGTGCCTTTGTAGCTCCTGGTGATGTAAAAAGACCCAGTTCACTGAGAGTAACTTCATGATCTAGCATGCAGAATCTTCATCCCAACCCCTGTACCACAACTCCTTACTTTTACGACTTTATGCTATTTTCTCATTAATGTTTTTTTTTTTTTTTTTTATTATTCTTAGTTTGTTAATTGGGTAGGGCCTGTAGACATAAAATACACATGTTCATGGGTGATCTAGTATGCAAACAACATAACATTCCATTTAAAAACATTAATGTACTTTTTAGTATGCTTAAACATCAATAAAAATGCATAAAAAAACACATTTACACATAAAAGCAGTATACAAATGGCATTTCAGTCTACTTTAAAAAATATCAAATTGACAATATGTCAAATATAAGAGAATTCCTGTTTTTATTGTAGAAAAGCAAAAAGATTTTTGTTCAAACACAACCTTCTTCAAAAGGATTAGGCAATGATGAGTTAGCCCTATAGCAAATTGCATATTTAGCATTTAGCACCTGAAACAAACCAACTAAGTTCAAAATCTTAGTATCAACCATTACAATCCGTTTATCATTATTTAGTAAAAGTACCCACAATAATACATTAGCATATAATCACATCATTTTAAGTCTGCACAGTTCACACTGTGATAAGGCTGGTTTTGAAAGTGGGTACCACTTGCACAGATATGCCACATTATCCAGAGAGTACATTTCCCAAACCAGCACTGATCAACAGCAGTAAATTGAACAAGGAACACTATTACAGTACGTATTTTGAGAGGCATGCCACAATGATTACACATTTACTTTGTTGTGTTACCACCAATATGTAATTAGTGGTATTTGTGTTTAATTTACTGTGCTCTTACTAACACTGGCTTTGCAAGTTTTCCCTCAGTAGTTTAAGTTATCAAACATTGTCACCAGCATTGTGGCACAGTCTTACTGTACCTTAATCTTAACTTTCCATTCAACTCTCTGAAAAATACTCAAAAGCAATGGAACTGTGCCTGTCTTCACACAACACACTTATTTTGCTAGTCATATAATGGAACTACGTACAAAAAAAATTGCATCTCTGGTCCTAGCTGCTTCTTAAATCACTCTAATATAGAACTGCTTAAACAAGGAGGCCAGAGTTTGTGGGCCTTTCTAGGCTCATAATACATGTGGGATGACAGAATAGCACAGCCGATAACATTTTTAAATTGTCTACAGTTGTACTGCTAGGTTCTCTGTACTGACACTGGCAACCATCAGAATATTTATTGAAGTATTTCTCCAGGAATTTACCTGCCGATTGGTCGTCAGCACCCAGTCATTAGTAGACGATGGCAACAAAGGTTTATAATCATGTTTGGAGGAGCTTTCTCAGATCAATTATTAGCAGACAATTCATGACCAATCAGCACACAGGTTTTAGTATAAGGTACTGAAAAGGTTTATAATACATATCAGCTGCAGACAAGCAACGACTTTTGGATTCATAATTAACTGAAATCTACCCAAGTTCCAAAACCAGTTTAGCTGAAGGGAACAATGGTAACTAAAGCAACCTTTCTATACCCTCTAAAATCTTAGCCATAACAGTACTTTCATACATTAAAACAAGAATACAGAATTATTTTGTTTCTACAAAGCTGCCAATCCCGCCATGTCAAGTTCCATTCTCTGGGGACGGGGGATGGGGTCAAAGCTGTGTGATGAGCTTGCTACTATGGAGGGTCTTGTGGGGGAGCATTCATATGGACGCTGCCGCCTACTGCCTCCCAGCCAAGCCAAATTATTTGCCATTTTTTTTGGTCCCTCCCTCAGAAGAGCACACCACACTTGTCTTTTGGAGGTGATGCCAGCTAGCTTATGGCCACCCAAGCTACTTAAGGCACCACTACCATGCTACCCCCTGGAGCTGCTCCACCCTCCCTCAGGAGGACAGCATCCTTATGAATGCTCTGTTTCCCTCCCTGCTGGCCTCCACTCCTGACACCCCAGGCTCAGGGCACAAACCCAGGTCACCAGCATGGCAAATGGATGCCCCCCCCCCCCCGATTCAGTGGCACAGAGCCGGCCATCGTAGATTCTTATGACATGCAAGTGTGCTTAAGTCCTGATACTGTAACTGCTGCCAATCTAGAATCCTGTAGTGCAGCCAGAAAAACAAAGACGGTGTGACATCTTAAAATGGCCTGCTACTCACAAGATAGCAAACATCAGATGGTAGATTGCTATTTCACACTTTGAGAAAACAATGTTCAGTTTTTACCAGAAACTACTTAGTGGTTACTTGATGCCACCAGCTGGTACACTGAACTTCTGAATTCTAGCTGTCCTCAAACTTCTAAATTCTAGCTGTCCTCATGTTTAAGTAAGTGCTCACCAAACTTTATAGAAGTGAGACGGCATCCAAAATACTTTATTTTTTTTTTTTTTCTTAGTTAATACTTTATTACTTAATATTGCAACCAGGCACAAAAGTACAGACTGAAGTTCTATATAGCATAAAAAAACAAACATTTACATATAGCAGATGCAAAACATAAAATTATACAATTTTAAAACAAGTGTAAAAAAATATATATAACATTCATTTCACCACATTCAAATATTGCACAAAGATTTACTGTAAGTTTCAGTTCTTACCACAGGTTTTTCCCACATCTTCTTACTTTGCAAATTATACCCAGACACATTCCTCGATGCAAGTAAACAATGCAATTTACAGTCAGGCTCACAACTTTTTTTAAAAACCTTTTTAGTCATTTTTGCTCTTCTAGTATCTAACTTATCAAGCCCGCATTTAATCAAGGCTTCCCTATAACTCACATCCCACCAAACAATTACTCTTGGTGTCCTTTTTTTGTACTCTTTCCTAATCTTCAAATTCACTTTTGGTGAGGCCACCATGCCACACAGCAGCTCCATATTCAACCACTGGTCTAACCACGGTAGTAAAATAATAAACCAAATCTGATTCATTCAAACCTGAATGTCTCATAACAGTTAAAAAGTATAACCTATTTGCTTTTTTTTTTTTTTCTCACCATGCTTAAAACCTGTTCCGGCCAAGAAAAATCGTTCTGAAAAGTAAATCCCAAATATTTCACTTTTCTTACAACTTCTACCTCCTCACCCCCGAAAGACAATCCTTTTATCTCAGTCCATTTATTCTGCTTACCAAAATGTTTCTCTTTGGTTTCTGTAGGACTGATTTGCATAAAATTATTTTCAGATCACATTTCTATATAATCTAAATCACTCTGCATAGTACTATCTTCAACATTTTCCCAAATATCCAATGCTGTAGTATCATCTACATACTTTATACTTGGGAACTTCTTGTCTAGATCATTTATCATAATCAAAAATAACAGTCCCAATCTAGTTCCCTGAGGGACCCCACCACACATACCCACCACCTCAGATTTCATGCCTTCCATCTCAACCCATTGTGATCTTCCCTGCAAAAAACTGTCCACCCAATTTACTATACACTCTGGCACATGTAAACTTTGCAATTTTTGAATTACTATCCCATGGAACATTGACCACAGGAGCATTTTTTTTTGGACCTTAGCAAAACAATGGATACTGTCGATCACATTATATTCCTAGACACGCTCCAACGGCATGGCATCTCTGGACCCACACTAGCTTGGTTCAACAGCTACTTGACAAATAGAATGCAACAAGTGAAAGCAGGTGGTTCCCTCTCCCCACTCCTTCCTCTCTTGAGAGGCGTACCACAAGGCTCGATCCTTGGTCCCTTCCTGTTTATGCTACACATCAACACCATTGATAACAACATAAACAAAGCAAAGCTGCACCTTTTTGCAGATGACACGGTGATATATACATCCAAACCTTCGGCAGTCGAAGCTCACTTGGAGCTCCAGTCAGAATTTGACCATCTACAGCTCAGCCTTGCTCAGCCTAAACTTCTTTTAAATGCAAAAAAAAGGTCATGTATTTCCATTCCAACCTTCAAACTGCCATTCAAAGGGATTTATTATCCCTGCCCCTTATAAAGACCCTTCTTGAAGACAACCTTGAGGTAGTTAGCAATTTCAAATATTTAGGCTGCAATCTAGAGCAAAATCTAACATTCTCTGCGCAGATCACCTCCCTTGCTAAGAAATTACAGCAGAGACTTAGATTTTTCTATAGGAATGAATCTCTGTTTAGCATTGATGCCAGACTTCAACTGGTCCAGACAACCTTTATGCTGCTTCACGACTATGCGGACATCCTTTATGGCCGTTGCTCACGCTCCCTCCTTCACCAATTGGATACACTATACCACACAGCAATACATTTCATTTCAAATGCTCAACATTGCGCTCACCACTGCGACCTTTATGCCTCACTGGGCTGGACTTCATTAGCTTCTAGATGGCTCTCTCACTCCCTCACCTGGCTATATAAAGCCCTCTTGCCAAAGCTCCCTCCATATGTAAACCAACTCTTCCAGTGAACTACCTCCTTATACACACTCCGTAGTGCCACTTACATTATGCTGGAGGTCCCTAGCATCCGCACCCACGTTGGGGGCTCGGCCATAAGTCATGCCCTACCAGTGGCCTGGAACAAAGCCCATACTATCCTCAAGCTGCATTAGTTACTCCCCTGAGCAGTTTCAAAAAACTACAGTACTTGTTAGCAAGTTACAGGACTCCTGTCAATGCTACTGACAGTTATGCTCTACACTGTCAGTTTGCCATCACCCTCTATCAACATCGTCATGGGTTACCTCACTTAAGGTCCCCTCCCCATATACTTACCTTGACTAACTTACCCTACCCTACCCTCCCACCTCCCCATACCCCCATTTTACCGGAACTACAACCCCACGCCTCAATCTCTACTTACCTGACCACTACTCTACTTGCCTTCCACACTATTCTTCCCTATCTACCCTTACCACAGCTACCCTACCTAGCCTCTCCACCATTCAGGGCTGTCCTCCCCCACCCCAATCTTCTTGACAACACAGGCTCCCCCTCTCTCCACTATTATCCCTTCCTGGCCTACCTTCCTCTCCACCTCCTCCCCATTACTCATGGGCCATGAGTAATGGGGAGGAGGTGGAGAGGAAGGTAGGCCGACTCCTCCTTCTCTTCTCTCCTATAATCTTATACCCTCATTTCTAGGTTTCATTGGAAGTTTTAATTACTGCCCAATGCTAACCGTGCTATCTACCTGACTGTTTATGCCTGACTGTGTACCGCAATGTCTTAACCTTGCAAATTACCCTGCTCAATGTATATATTTTCCCTCGTGAAGCTGTATGCCTGACTGTTGCTCCACAATGTCTTAACCCTGTAAATTATCCTACTCCATGTATATATTTCCCTTACAACGCTGTATGTTAATGTATATTGCCCTGTGTATTCCTGTTATATATGTTTGGCCTTGGCTTATTGTACGTGCATTGCACATTACTTGTCTCTCAGGATGTCCTTATAAATGAACTTGCTCAATGGAATTTGTTTCCTGCCAATAAACTTTGACTTGACCATGATCAATAAGATCAAAAACCTTTTTATAATCTACCAAAACAGCCCTTACATTATTTCCTTTATCCCAAGCTTTCATACTTGGTTCCAAAAATGTTAAAGCAGCATCAATAGTTGAGCAACCCCTCAAGGAACTAAACTGATTTTTGTCCAAAACCCCCTCCACAACCTCCATAATCCATCTACAAATAAACATTTCACATACTTTCAAAACTATACATGTTAAAGCAATTGGTCTAAAATCTGTTGACATATTTTTAAGTGTCACAATTTTAGGAAGGGGAACAACCTTTGCCTGCTTCCACTATAAAGGAATTTCACCACTCAGCATTGATCTATTGAAATATGACACACCCATGGTGCAAGCAAGTCTGCACCTTCCTTCCACACCCAATTTGGAATAGCATCAGGGCCTACAGCCTTATTTATCTTAACCTGTTTTAATTTCTTTTGCTATTTCTTCCACAGATGCTAAGTACTTATGGGTGGGGACCATTACTCCTGAAATATCTTTCTTTTCCAATGGAAGGAAATCTTCATTTACTTCACCACATAGTCTATTTAAGCAGGTCAAAAAAGGAAACACCTTCGTCTCTCTCATAAAAACTACACATTTGCTCCCATCTTTTTATTTAGTCACCTCGTTTTCCTGTTCCCAAGAAAAATAGTGACTACAATGCCTTTTTAATAATTTTTGTTATGGTTACTTACTCCAGCAATGTTTATATGAGTTAGCTTTCACTGTAGAAGCCAAGAGAAAGTTCTATCCAATTTTTAAAAGTAGCTCTTGTGTTTCTTCAATCTATTTACCCATTTTCTAAAATATGCCTCATCCTGTGCCTTACCCTACAGTAAGCAACAGACTGGTGCAATGGGGTGGTTCTCGAAAACAGGAGAATCTCAAGTCTGCTCTTCATCAACTAATGAGCCACTTAGGTAAATTAGGGCACTAAGTTTTGTTTCCTTTCCTAATTACCTAGCAGAACAGCTTTCCCCATCTCAGATACTTCACCCAGCCCAACTTAATTGAAAATATGTTGCATTCATCTTTTAATTTAAAATACGGCCAAATGGAGGATCAGCATCAAAGCACACATCCAGATGCAAGACGGTTGGATACACCTGACATTAGAAAATTTAGTAAACATGCTACTTTAGTTTTCCTTTTTTTTACTCAACAGCATGGTGACTGCTGATCCAAGAACCGTATTCCATTTTCCAACACAGAGTCATTCCGCACTACTAATGCCTAGTACCACTTAAATACAAGTTATAACTATAAAAGTGTATTTTGACAAAGAATTCTTACCTCGTTTGTGAAGCCATCCTTCCTTCACTATTGCCACTTCATTCATATCTGCGTAAATGAGTCTTAGTAAAACAGCCAACGTACAGACGCTCACCAAGTTGTTATGAAAATGAATGCACTTCAAGTCAAGAACCAAGGAGTCTTCTTTAATTTCTGAAACCTCTGCAGAGATAAAAGAAAAAAAGAATTAACTGAGTTGTTGCATGCAGTTTGATGGCAAGCTATTCTCTTTCCCCTTAATATAAGAAATGTATCATGCCATTTAACCTACAGACAACAATGCATGTAGAGGTCATTAGATATATTACAATTACTATCCCTGACCATTAAATGAAAACAGAACCAATCATTGCACATAGAGGATAATGGATGGGCAACAGACAATAACCACACTGTAATTGCATCGAGTGGTTTCCATGACAACTAGGTAAACCTCAAGAGCACAGCTCGAGAGGTTTACAGTTGTCATGGAAACTGCTAGATGCAATTTCAATCAGGTTATTGTCTGTTGCCCAGCCATTAGCTTTTATAGTGTATGGGGCAAAATACAATATAAAAGCTACTAGTTTCCTCCATAGCACCGATCTCCACTAGGGCAATCTCTCACCACCACAGCCGGTCGTCTGGAGCCACAGATTTAAAGTCGTGCATGCGCATATGTGTTCCCGTTGTTATGGTATCAATGTGACATAGTCAAGAGGGGTTAACAACCTCTTGACATCACATCGATACCATAACAACATGGAAAACTGTCTGAATTCAGACAGTAATAAGGGCGTCCATATATTCTAATTATTATTCTTGGTATCAATTAAATGAATAAGTGCACTTAGTAAGGAGGCTCTAAAGCATGGACTTAATGTGTTTTGACAGACGGTACTACTGAATAGATCAGAGTGAAATTAATATTCTGAAGGAATGGAGGCAAAAGTCAATAAGCTACTTCATTTTTAGAGTCCAACTCTGTGTAATATGATACTAATAACAAAAAATATAGGAATATGCTGTATCTGCACTAAGTGTTTTAATGAATTAAACATGTCCCTAATGAATGTTTGCTGAACTAGGTGATCTAATTGATAGTGAATAGGTCTGTAAAGTATGATTTATGAAGAAAGTTTCTTCTTAAGTCTTTAAAGATTCAGTTTCTTCTTTGGGTTTTGCTGAGTAGCAATAATCAGGGAAGGAAGTCTATATATTAACTTTTTTTTTATATAGAAATTGTATAATTGATATGAATATATTGCACCTATGCTGCCCTGAAGATGTGACAGATAGTCACAAAACATCAGCTGACAGGCATATGAAAACTGTCCTTTGTGTTCTGAGCTGGAATTATGAATGTGGGACAATAAATCAGTATATCAAAATACTGCTCCGGTGTGTGGGTCCCATGTTCCATTCCAGAGTTCTAATTTGACCTCTGAGTTCTTTTCGTATTCCAGGAGTAGAGGGTTATCCTGGCTTTCCATATGATATTTTGAGTCATGCCACTGTATGTCTGTATTCATTAAGCTCACATTCCATAATAATAATCCTCTATGCCGACGATGCAGTGATTCTTGCCACTCATAAAGATCCGAACCCCTTATGCCTCAGCCTTCAGCATGCTTTTTCCAAGGTTGAGATGTGGTTCCTTGAACATAAGCTGGTTCTAAACCACAAAAAAACTAAATCAATGCTCTTCTCTAATCCGCAAAACAAGAAACGACAAGTACCACTCACCATTAATTCGTACCTGGGAAATACCCTTGAACAAGTGCCAATTTTCAAATATCTTGGAATCATCTTTGATCAAGGCCTAACCTTTGCAACTCATATTGATAGTACAGCAAAAACTATTAATCAGCGAATTAGGATCCTGTATCGGAACCGACAGCTCCTTACCCAATCTGCACTGATGATTGCCATTCAATCCTCTATCATCTCAATCGTTGACTATGGCTTAGTTATCTACGGATCTGCCACTACTACAGCATTTAGTCGCGTTACAATATCCCTACATAAGGCCTGTCGTCTGCTCACTGGTGCACATCGACGTACTCACACGTGTGAACTCTACGCTGATACAGGTTGGTTGCAACTCTCAAACCGGATAAAAGTACCTTACCTGCCTGATGGCAACAAAATCCACCTTGAGCCTCACTCCACCTTGTATCCAAGACCTGTTATGCCCGAGCGCTAGCATCCGTTTTACCAGAAGATCAGAACATCAGCCTCTCCAAGTCCCCCGATGCCGGACTTCTCAGGGTCAAAGATCATTTGCCTATCGTGCCCCCAGCTGGCTAAATGCCCTCAGCACTCCTATTACTGCCACCACCTCTCTAGGTGCTTTCAAATCAAGGCTGTACTCTCACCTTGTCACCTCCAGCTCCTGTGACTGCCCTGATTAAACCTCTTATCTCTCACTACCCACCCTGGCCCTATACTTGACAAAGACATGTTTGAGAAACCATTTCTCCTGCTATTGTCTGCTCCCCTCACCTTTCTCTTACCCTCTCTGTCTCTACTTTTTCCCTATTTGATTTTTCCTAATCTGGCATGATCTCTTTTTTGTAATGATAATGTGATTATTGGTATCTCATGTCCTTTGCACAAATGATTTGATATGTATTTGTATATGTTTTCTTGCTCTTGACACAACACAAATTGTTGTGTTATCTATGTAACCTTTTGTTCTGTACCTAATTGACGTGGAACCTTTGTAAAAGAGCCTCTGGCTCAAAGGTAGTAATTCCTAGAACAATAAACTTAACTAAACTAACTACATGAAATTACTGAAGTCCAAAAAGGAAGCATGCCCACCCACCCATTTGAACCCAAAACAAAATTCATCAACAGCCATCAGCTGGAACGGTCTGCATCATGAACATTTATATGTATTATACGTATACTGCCAGTCACAGTTGTCTTACCAAAAGAATATTCTAAACCGGTTGATTTTGCTTCTCAATGGGATATAACCATTTTAAATGAATATAATAAAAACAGACATTAACATTATTGTTAAAATAAACAGATCTGTCATAACCTCACTGTAATTTAGAGATTGTAGAAAACCAGCCGTTTTATTTTTGGTTTCATTGTTTTTTGTTTTTCTTTGCATACTGTTGGAAAAAAAAATATTCATGTAAAGACATCCCAAAGTAGCTTCAGCAATAATGCCAGCAGTATCTTCCACGGCTCCTCAACAAATTCGGTCCCTGCTTTAGATCAAGTAGACGGGTGAGCCAGTAAGGCAAGCAGCAGGGATTCAAATGCAGTACACCAAGTTAATATACGAAAATGAAGCAGAGTTAAAAAGTAACGGATAAGTCTCCTCTATTACCTCTGTACAGTTTGAGTTACACTCAAAAGCATGTAAGGCACTGTATTTTTAAAGGTTTTTAGCTTTTTGGCCAAACTAATTTGGCTTCTTGGTATAGAAACATAAAATCTCTCAGCAGAAAGAGACTGATGGTCCATCTAGTCACCCCCCCCACCCATGACCTGGTGCCACGGTGGGTGCCCCCTCCACCCCCGCCGGTACTCTCCCTAAGGACTACGAATCCTCTTGCTATGTCCAAGCCGTGTTTAAACTAATTTAGGGTAACCCTTCCCTTCTGCCAGTAATCTGTTCTATAGCTCCACCACCCTCTCCGTGAAATAAAATGTCCTCACATCCCACCTAAATCTACCTCATATCAACCTCCAATCATGACCTCTTGTGACTGTGTCCCTGTTTCTAACAAACAAGCACTCACTATTTATCCTGCTTATTGCCCTCAGAAACTTATGTTTCTATCATACCCCCTTCTTGTGCTTGACCTCTAGTGAGCATTTTCAAGGACATAAGACATTCCTCATAGGATCGGACTTGCTGGCCCTGGATTATTTTGGTGACCCTTCTCTGTATCGACTCCAGCCTGTCTATGTCTTTTCTTGACTTAGGGCTCCAAAACAGTGTACAATATTACAGGTAAGGGCTCATCAGTGATCAGTATTGGGATAATATACTTCACAATTTTAGCAATCAAAACCCCTCCCAATACACCACTGCATGAACCTTGAATGACAAGGCCCTAGAAACTAAATGTTGTCCTGGCTAAGTTAGCATTGCCTCCACACAAAGCTCCAGCCTCCCAGTGCTGACTCCAACTGGAACAGACAGCAGATCTGCTGTTGGGTGGTGCTGTCTGCATATGGGGGGGAAGGGGCTGCCTTATAACTGTGTGAGAGAGAGAGGCAGGTAATTCTCTGTGTGCATGTGAGCAATATCCCTTCCTGTGTTGGGCTCTACTCACATGACTCCCTCCAACAACCAGCGACTGACCCTGAAATCTATTATAGCTGTCCTGTTCTGCAGTGGCACCTGTAGGGACAAACAGCAGGTGTTCTGTGGCACGTGTGTGTGTGTATGCGTGCCTGTCTGTCCATGAACTGAAGGTGCGCATGTGTCTGAAGGTTGTCGGAGTAAGCTATTCCTCTATGAAACCACACCTTCCTCTCTATGTTGCCCCCAAGCAGCACCTGACATACCTAGGCCACACACCAGAAGCCAGTAACAATAACAATGACAAATACCCCCCCAATATTTTAGTCTGTCTGTGCTGCTACCCCATGCGTCTCTGAGCTGCTTTTATCTCTCTGTGCTCCCCATTTTACCTCTCTGTATGCAGCTTTTAACTTTTTTGTTGTCTCTGTCCTGCTTCCCTTCATCCATCTGTGAAAAGTACAGTTATGTAAGAACTTACCGTAACAGTAGATCTTCGAGAGAGGCTCTTGCAGTAGGTAATTACATATAGGACTAATGCTGGCAGGCGGCAGGACCCCACAAAAAAATTTATAGCTAGCAGTCCATGGCAAGGGAACGCCCCCACGTCAGGTAATCGGAGTCAGGAGATGTCGGTATAAAGGTGCGGTCCCGTGCGCTTCCGCCTTCAATTCTTTCCGCCACAGGCGAAGAGGCCGGACAAGAGAGAGCTGGATATTTCATATGGAAAAGGAGCTGAAAAAGCCTAGGGATCGAGGGCGTGGTATTACTTACTGCAAGAGCCTATCTCGAAGATCTACTGCTATGGTAAGTTTTTACGTAACTGTACTATCTTACTTCGAGAGGGCTCTTGCAGTAGGTAATTACATATAGGACTGAATCCCAAGCAGTCTGGAACAAAGAAAGGCACCGGGAGGAAGAAAACTACTCCAAGAAGTAGCTCTAGCCATGCAAGCCTCAAGACAGGAGGCCTTGCAAAACAGCTAGACCGAAGCCTGCTCTATGGTGAGAGGCAATATCCAAACTGTAGTGTTTCATAAAGGTATGGACGGAAGTCCAGGTGGCGGCAGCGCATATGTCTACGGCAGACACATTCTTGAAACAAGCTGCAGAGGCAGCTATTCCTCTTGTGGAGTGGCCTCTGACTTGACCCCGGAAGGTCTTGTGGTATTTGTCATAACAGAAAGTGATGCAATGAGCCAACCACTTAGACAGGCATTGCTTGGAAACTGCATTGCCTTCCCTTTTGTGAGCAAAAGAGACGAACAACCGATCAGTCTTTCTGAGATCCTTCGTCCTTTTAGTGTAGTATCTCAGAATCCGGTGAACATCCATAGTATGGAGTAAGTATTCCCCTTGATTAGAGTACTGCGTAAAAACGGCAGGTAGCACTATGGACTGATTTAGGGTAGACTCTGCTACTACTTTAGGTAGAAACTTAGGATTTGTGCGAAGAACAACTCATTCCTTGTGAAAAATCAAGTAGGGGATTTTACACATTAGGGCCTGGAGCTCGGAGATTCTTCGAGCCGAAGTAATGGCCACCAAGAAGAGCGTCTTCCACGAAAGAAACTTCAAATCTGCCGAAGCTGCAGGTTCGAAGGGAGGAAGGGTAAGTTTCTCGAGAACAAAATTCAAGTCCCAAGTGGGGGCAGGAGTACGGATGGGTGGTCTCAGATGGAGAACCCCTCTGAGAAAGGTCTTGGAGACCTCCAGTTGAGCAAAGGACTTGTTTGCGAAGGGAACATGATAGGCCGAGATGGCCACCATGTGTACCTTCAAAGAGGAATGACTTAGACCCAGGTCGAACAGATGACATAAATACTCCAGCAGAAGCCCCGCTGAACAGGAGAAAGGTTCCACATTCTTGGAAGCGGCCCAAATAGTGAATCTTTTCTACTTCATGGCATAAGTGGATCTGGTGGAGGGTTTTCTGGCCTCCACTAAAATCTCCGCCACTTTGGGAGACACACCAAAACGGGATTGGGCTAGGTCTGCAGGAGCCACGCATGCAGTTGAAGGGATTTGAGGCCTGGATGGACCAGGGTCCCCTGATCCTGAGTCAACAAACCTTGAGATAGAGGAAGAGGAAGAGGAGGATCCTCTGAATATTATTGTAGAAGAGAGAACCAGATTTGCCTGGACCAGAAAGGAGCGATCAGAATCATTCTTGCTCCTTTTAAGCTAGTTTCTGCAAGACTCATGGGATAAGAGGAATTGGGGGAAAGGCATAGACCAATCTGTCCTTCCAGTCTAGAGACAGAGCGTAGTTCCAGAAAGCGCCTTACTCTGGAACGAGCGAGCAGAAAGTGGGAAGTTTTGTGTTTTGGGGGGATGCGAAGAGGTCGACCTGTGGTGTTCCCCAAAGTTGGAAGATATTGTCTAGGACCCCTTGGTCCAGTTCCCACTCGTGAGTCGGAGCAGAAGAGTGACTTAGCTTATCTGCCAGGGTGTTGTCGACTCCTGGAACGTGAATCGCCGTGAGGTGAAGGTCGTGTTGTGTTACCCAATCCCAAATCCTCATTGCCTCCCTGCATAGAGGGTAGGACCGAGTTCCTCCCTGCTTGTTGATGTACCACACTATGCACATGTTGTCCGTCTGGACGGCTAGGTGGCCGGAAGGATGTATTGGTGAAGGCTTGGAAAGCTGCATAACACTGCCCGAGCTCGAGTACATTGATGTGGGAGAGCTTGTTCTAGCCTGGACCAAGAGCCCTGGGTCTGATGAGGGCCTAGATGGGCTCCCCAACCTTCGCCTGAGGCGTCTGTGGTTAGAGTCTGGGAGGGGGGAGGATGAAAGAAAGGAACCCCCTGAAACAGGTTCTCTCGAATCATCCACCATTGTAAGTCTCGCATCATCGGCGATGAGATCAGAACTGAGTGATCTAGGTTGTCCACTAGTTGATCCCACTGAGAGCGTAGAGTCCTCTGAGAGATCCTCATGTGGAGTCGAGCGCGAGGGACCATCGGGATAGCAGCCGCCATGTGCGCAAGAAGGCGAAAGTCCGACCTCGCCGAGACCATCCTGTGGTCGGATAACAGACTTATCTGGGTCTGAAGGGAGGCCGCCCTGTCCGGAGGCAGGAAGGCCTTGCCCATGGTCGTAACGAGAATCGCCCCAATAAACTGTAGCCTCTGGGAAGGGTCCAGATGAGACTTGGAATGGTTGATGGTAATACCCAGGCAGGCAAAAACCTGCTGGGTGAGGGAGAGGAAACGCAGGAGTTCCTCCCTAGATGAGGCCGCCAGGAGCCAGTCGTCCAGGTAAGGGAACACCTGTACTCCCTTGGTACGCAGGTGGGCCGCCACCACTGCCAGGCATTTGGTAAATACTGGGAGCCGAGGATAGACCAAACGGGAGCATCTTGAACTGGTAGTGGTCCCCCTGGAATGCAAAACGAAGGTGTTTGCGATGAGATGGGCGAATGGGAATGTGCAGATAAGCATCCTGCATATCCAGGGCACAAAGCCATTGACCCGGCCAGAGGAGGGGCAGAAGGCTCTGCAGAGAGAGCATCCTGAACCTCTTGTACTCTACATAAAGATTCAGGGAACTGAGATCTAAAATCGGTCTGAGATCTCCAGTCTTCTTTGGGACCAGGAAGAAATGGGAAGAGCCGAGATTTCCTCCTGGACCAAAGGAAGGTGTTCCTGTGAATACGACGACTTCCGAGGGGGGTGGCGGGGTGGTTTCTGAAGAAACTCTATGGAGTGTCCTTCTGCTATGAGCTGGATCACCCAAGAATCTGTGGTTATCCTCTCCCATCCCGGAAGGTGGAGGGAAAACCTCCCTCCTACCGGTTCCTCCGGGGAGTCCGGAGGCAGTGGGAGAGGAAAGAAGTCAGGTGGTGTAGGGCAGCGCCGCAGCTGAAGCACCCGCTGCTTTTTTGGGTGGGGGGGGTCTTAGCAGCCGCGGGGGCCCGACGTTTTGTGGCCCGCCTTCCCTGGGGTTTCGCCTTTGGCCGATTCCGTCTGCGAAAGGGATGGCGCTGCTGCTGATAGGGATGGTACATGGAATCAACTAATTTCAGAGCCGTTCCCTTCTCTTGCAAATCGGTAATGATGTCCTTGACATCACCCCCGAAAAGCACCGACCCCCGGAAAGGTGCTTCCTGGATAGCAGATTGCACCTCCGGGACCAGACCTGACACGCGGAGCCAAGCATGACGCCGTAGGCTTACGGCAAAAGCTGAGCTCCACCCAGCAGTGTCCACTGCATCGTATGTCACACGTAGCATGTGGCGACTGGCCAAACGAGCAGAGCGGACGCGATCAGCCAACTCCTGTTTGACTTGGGAGTCAGGCAAGGAGTCCAGCTTGGCTTCCACCTGAGTAAGGATGGCCTTCTGGTAGTCCCCCATGTGGCCGACATAGTTCAGGGCCCTAATCCCTAGTGTGGAGGAAGCATAAATCTTTCTCCCATACTGGTCCAGAAGACGAGATTCCTTATCAGGAGGTGATGAGCTAAGATGTTTTGGGTTCGCCGACCGGCCGTGAGCGGCGCTAATCATGACAGAGTCAGCACGAGGGTGAGAATCCAGGAAATCAACACCCTCTGGAGCCTGATATAGCCTGTTTGACTTCCTAGGAAGTGGGGCTAAGGCCGACGGCTGTTTCCATATCGTGGTAAAAAGGTCGGCGTGAGGCTTTATCCAGGGTGGCACTAATGTAGGAGCTGTCACGGGCAGATCCAGATGTTCAGCGAGTTTCAGACACTGAGGATCTGGTTCCAAAGAGCGCCACTGATGAACCTCCTGGATTTTTCTAAGCAACTCCGTAAAAGAAGGATCCTCTGGAGGAGTCCTTGGCCGGGGCTTCGACGGAGAGCGAGGCTCATCGTCTCTCTCGGAGCAACCGTCGGAGGAGTCCGAGAGTGAACAGGAGGATGAAGAAGAGTAAGACTCCCTTTCCCGACCCGGGGAGAACGGGTCCCTTGGGGAGTCCCCGGGACGCGTGTCCTGCCCCTCTCTGGATCCAGACGGAAGAACCCTGGAGTACGGAGGTGGTGAGGGAGTGTGCCGCCTGGGGCGTACGGGAACCTGGGACGGCACTGTCGCCGGAAGGCGGCTCTCGACCTCTTTGGTGAGCTGAGCCTTGGCCTCAGCCCACCAGGAGGCCAGAGTCTCCTGCAGGTCCACCGGTGGCCGTGAGGGCGGTGGAGGAGGAGGAGGCGGCGGCGGGGGATAAGAATACGGGTTATGCCCATATGGAGCTTATCTAAAACCCGGCTGTGGGTAACCCGGCGTCGGGTATTGAGGCATCGAGTACTGCGGCACCGGATACGGCGTTCCTGGGTACACCGGCGTCGAATAAGACGGCGGATGCCCGGAAGCCGGGGGGGGGCTGCCTGAGCAGACGGCCCGGACGGGAACCTCACAGAAGGGTCCGTAGCGGAGAGCTCGGAGGGTGGAGGGCCCGATGGGAGTAGAAGATCTCCCTGAGTCGGTAAGGCCGACGCCAGGGCGACGGCGGAGGCCCTGACGCCGAAGGTACCGACGTTGGAGGGGCTGGCGTCGGAGCTGGCATCCGGGGAGCCGACGTCAGGTCCGTCGCTCGAGATGGAGGAAGGACTGGCGGAGGCAAAAAATCCCCAGCTTCACCCGGGACGGAGGGGAAAAGTCCCTGGGTTCAGGTTGAGGGGACTCTGGCTCCCCAGATGGCAGCGAAGGCTGCGGTGAACCGGGGACGACGGACATTGGGGGGGGTCCGTCATCTGTTCCCTCGCGGCCGGATGGACGAGCGGCGTGGGCGTGAGGCGAAGCTCGCAGGCGCAGGAAAAGCCAACGTCCGACTTACGAGAGCCATCACCGGAGACAGGTCGAGAGGAGGGGTCGGCCTGGTCCGGTGGGGAAGAAGCCGCGCGTCGCCCTGGAGGGTCGGACATCTTACTAGCCCTCTCCGGGCGGACGTCGGAGGAGCCGACGCCCAACTTACCGGAGTCACCCACAATGGTAGGCTGCAAGCCTGCGGCCGAACCAGGGGCGGAGGCCTCCAACTGCCCGGAGGCGCCCGCAAGGCCCTAGCGCGAGCCAGATGGGCGGGTCGACGTCGCCTCAGAAACCTCGAGGCGGCCATCGAGCGGATCCCCGAGGGGATGTTATCAGTGCCCGCGACTCCCGAGGGAGACGCGGTGGAGGAGCTTTTGTCCCGTGCCTCTCCTTGTCCTTCTTCTTCGATGGCCTTCGGGAAGTGGGGCCTGCCTCAGCTTTTTAAGCTCCTTCTCCATAGAGCTCATTTTCTTCTTAAGAATATGGGCCTCCAGGGATTGCTGCCGTCTTTTGGGTGGCAGCGTTAAAGCTGAGGCAATGCTGACACTTCTGACCTGATGTTCAGGGCCTGGCAGAACGAGGCACAGGAATGGCCGTCTTATGCGGTAGTTGGGCGCCTACAGAATCGCACTTTGTTCTTGTGCTCAGATGGTGTAGAGGGATGACATACACCGATGTTAGTAATGACGCTATTCAAAAAATAAAGTTTTTCGCAAAAACGATCGAAGGAAGGCTGACTAAGCATCGAACTTTTTCTCGCGAGGATGCTGCACGAGCTAACGGCGGAAAGAACTGGAAGGTGGGCATCCGGACCGCCCTTTATACCAATGTCTCCTGACGCCGGTCACCTGACGTGGGGGCCGTCCCTCGCCAGAGACTGCTACCTAGAAATTTTTCCGTGGGGTCCTGCCGCCTGCTGGTGTCAGTCCTATATGTAATTACCTACTGCAAGAGCTCTCTCGAAGTAAGATCTTCATTTATTAATCTTGTCGTCCCCATTTGTCTCTCTGTGGTCCCCAACCTGCCTGCTCCATTCTTCTCCCTGTGCTGATTTTGTCTCTGCACTGCTTCCCCAACCAATTCTCAGTGCTTTTTTTGTTTGTCTCTGTTCTTACTACTTTTTTGCAATGCTGTGCAAACCACTTACTGCGACTGGCCACTGAATCAATGCCATACTGCTACAGTGCCACCTTGATTTATGATCCTCTGTCTTTCTCAATTTCTGTCTAAAATGTCTGACTTCTGTTCCCGTTTTCTTGGTCCTGGTTTTGTGCCTGCCACTATAGTTGTTCTGCTCCCATTGATCCTGCTGCCACCTAGGACTTCCTCCCCAAGTGCTCTCAAACTAAGTGAAGCAAGCAAGCCATCCCTTTAATTTTTTTAACCTACCACAGCTGCCAAATGGCCTGGACTGGATGGAGCTCATTAGCTCAGACTCTCTGCCCAGCAGTAAACCTTCCTTCCAAGACCCATGAGGACTCACTCTGCTCTCCACCTCTATCCTCTTTGACTGTCCACCTCCTCACAGTGACCTTGAGCTTCCCCCCCCTTTTTTTTTTCCAAGCACAGACGATGGCGATTTGTAAAAGTTACATATCTGATGCGTTTTGGGGATGCAGCATGCCTGTGTTGTGGAACTTGTATCAGTCCCCTTCCCACCATGCAGTACTACCAAATCCAGCCAGCAGCAAGCCCAGCCAGCATGGCATGAAGGACCCACCCACCCAGCACTGCAGCCAATTAAGTTCACAGTAGGAGGCGGACCCCGTTGCCATCGTCCCTCCCTAGTACTACAGCGCGCCAGCCCGAGCCACTCATGGCAGCAGAAACCCAACTGTTGTGCTTGTGCACTCGGTGCAGAGTGCTGAATCCTCCTCAGCACACTGCTGCCTTGCTGCGCTGCCGCCATATATGTTGAGACTGACTGGAGAGTGTGGAGATGACAAGTGAGTCTCTTGCAACTCACATCATGTCGTGTGCCGTGTCGACGATGGTGAAGAATCGATCGGTTGGCGGGCTCACCGGGCTGGGATCCTCGATCACCGACGTGTGGAGACAGGAGTGTCAGTTAAGGCCAAAGGGCAGCAAGGCCAGCCACAGCCAGGGAAGGCTCAACATACCACACCATCGACGGGACTGGAGGAGGAGGACTAGTCCATACTAACTGAAGCAGTGGTTAGGTTTGTACCATTTTTAAGTGTGTTGGCCTGGCCTTAATTAACCTTTCTTGTTTGCTTTGCCTACCAACACTAGTGTATAAAAATTCATTGTGGTGGTCTGAGTCTCAGGCTCTCAGCATCAGCACTGGTCTAGTGGTCTGGGCTCATCCCAGTGTCTTGTCCCCACACACTCCTGTCCCATCCCAAGCACGACACATCCAAGGCCAGCCGCTCTCAGTCTCAGACACAGGGATGCAGGAGAGTGAGAGAACGTAAGGACAGTAGGGGAAGGGAGGGTGGTCGGGTCTCTCTCATCCTGGCTGCAGAGACAGTGCTTCTGTGCTGTTTATTATTTATTTTATTTATTTATTTAGTATTTGTTGACCGGGTAAGTGCACTAGACAAATCCTGCCTATTTTCAAGCACGACCCAGGGGAGGGGGATACAGATGAATGCCAACTGACCTTGAACCAGATTAAGCTGTTGGTGGTATTTTTAGTGAATGAGGGAAATTTGGCCAAGACACCGGGGAAATTCCCCTACTCTTTGCGATAAGTGCCATGCGATCTTTAACATCCACCTGAACTACCACCAATCCAGGCAGGTGGAATCTCGGTTTAACGTCTCGTCCGAAAGACAGCACCTCAGAAGTGCAGCACCCCTCTCATGCCACTCTACAGTGTCAGTATTGGGATATTTACCCAAGTACCAAATGTGGGAACTGAACCCACAGCCCTCTGATCTCCTGGCCTCAGAGGTGAGCCACTGACACTGCAAGTTATGTTGTGGACAGGTCGGGTGGCTCTCTCCCCCTTCTCAGTCACAGGGTGGGGGGAGAGAGATAGGTGGGGGGTGCTGCCACTGGCTCCTCTGGTCACTCTTTCAGGAACGCTGTCATGTCACTGTCATGATGCTGCTGTACAGACAGTACATCATGCTTTTAAAACTTTCAGCAGTTGGCACGTGCTGTTGTGTTTTTCCCTGGGCCGTGGCAAGGAAATTGTAGGAATTTTACTGAGCACTGCTGCCACCCTTTTATTGGTGTGCAGTAGTAGTAACGCCCCCAAACACACATACCAAATGGAATGAGTAGCACAACAGCAGCAGCAGTAGTAATCTTTTCAAAGAGGGAGATCCATTTTGCAGTGTACACACAAAGTCATATAACTGCTCATTGATGCAACATCACATGTTGGAGGAAAATGATTATGACCTTGAGATCATGCTGTATCATCGCCGGATTAGTCTTTTTTTCTGTATGGCTCATTACTAAGAGTTATAGAGGAAGCAAGCGTAATATATTATATAGAGAATAATGGATGGGGAAGGGTTTGATATGATAATTTAATGCACACCCGAGTTGTGGGATGCTACATAAACCCGGTAAGCCGAAAGGTTTATCAAGCATCCCACAAGCAGGTGCATTAAATTTCACAGGAAAACCCTCCCCATCTTTTATTTTTTATAATAACAGACCAGCAATTTTTCTCCAGCAGTTTGTGAGACTGTTTGGCCCCGCTCACATACAGAATGTTGGCCAATGGGGCAAGAGCATAGTTTGACTGGCATGGCTCATGAATGTCATAACAACCAGCTGGTTGTTATGGAAAATATCAACTTGGTCAGTACATTGAGAGAAATTGCTGACCAGTTATTATAACCAAATACATAAGTGTTTGTATTGACAAAGTATTCTGATGTGGCACTGCTTTATTACAATAAAGCATGCACCTCTTAGGCAGTAGATAAACTGGTGGTAATTGTCAGTACCAGGGACCTGATTAGTTTTGAGTATGTATGCCAGCATGTGATTGCAGAAGTGCAGCCTGTTCTCTTCTCAGTTCTAAAACTGGCAAGAATAAAAAATAAATGATTTAGCACTGGAGACTATTCTGTACTGTACTTTAAAAAGTGAGCGACATCATCTCTTTGGCCACACAATTGTTTTGATTGATATTCATGAGTTTAGCTGTATAGATTCGTATGTATCGGACTGTGCATCACTGCTGACTGGATATTGTACTCATACTGTGCTGTTATACTGTACTCTACCGGGTCATGCCTGAAAATAGGTAGGATGTTCTGCCTAGTGCACTTACCCGGTTACCAAAAGCTAATAAATAAATAAGGTGGGGGGAGTCTCGCTCATCCTGCAGACAGTGCTGCTGTGTTGTTACTTCCATGTCTGACTATAGCTGGGGCTGAGCTGATGAGGCAGCCAGGGAATTCATGGAGAAAGTCAGGTTTTAGTCAATTTGAGGATTATTTATTATTATTCAATGTGACCCAGGTAATATTTGGGGAGGAGGCTCTCAATGTTTGTGTAGAAAATGAAGAGGCTCTTCTTTCTTGGGTAAGGGGAAGGAACTGCTATTAGGGTTTGAGAAGGGCTGCGATTGGCCTCTATGTCTCCACGTAGTAGAAGCAGTATGAGGAGGAGGAGGAGGAGGAGGAGGAGAAATTGACTGCCCTGGGGGGGGGGGATTTCTTGTTGGAGTGTCAACTGGCCTGCCCGTGGGGTGGAGGGGCGCCACTAGAAAGTTTGCCTAAGGGCACCATATACCCTAAGGCCGGCCCTGCTTTCACCCAACCTATTTGAATACCCAATCACAACCCTCCAAGCCAAATGGGACGCCCATCCTGCTCATTTACTGCAGCACCCATCTACTTTCCACCCTTCATGCCACTCCCAGAAAAAGGATATGTTTGAAGAGTGATGGCAGCTGGCACAGTCCCATTTCTATCCATCTTGCCCAACCACTGCCTGAATGAATGGTGGCAGACACCATATTTATAGCACAGGCAATTAAAGTCCTCCATTTATCCTTTTATTATGTACAGCAGAGGTGGATACAACAGTAGCTTCCCTGCATTGACCTATCAATCTACCAAACCCTGCCCTACATGATCAAAGTAGTTTAGACTCCACATGCGTACATGTGTCCACTAGGAACTGAACAAATATTACCACATTCATTATCTCTTTGCCACCAGTGATGAGGAATTGTCTTTTCGCCGCTATCAGCCTGGGTCAGAGTCAAACCAGTGACCTAGTGGTGAAAGGTTCCATAACCCACTGCCAATTCATTATGTCCCCTAGTAGTTCTGAATGTAGCATGGGACGCAGAATATCAAAATCTATTTTGGGGTTCACCATCAATGTCCAGTATTCTGTGGATCCAAAGAAGTGATGCCTACCTACACTAAAAAGTAAAACTACAGAGTGGTGGGGCAGAGAAGCATTTTTCACAGGGAAACACCACCATGACACAACTGGTTCTTGACTTTGAAATGGGCCTTGCACTGGCCTATGAGACAAAATCAATGCCTATCCCTGTAAGGACTTCCAGAATGTTGTGAAAGATGCAGTACAGAATGAATGACTACAGTTTATTTCAAGACATGACAGTTACCCAAACAAACACATGGTACAACTTTGGTGTGGAGTACTTTCCGCCCATTATGTGATTTAGTGGTGTATACAGGAAAGGGCCTCATCCACAGCTGCTCTTTAGTACCTTGCCATGACTCTTAAAATGGGGTCTCAATTAGAAGAGTAGAGAAGGAATAGATCAGTGTTTGTGTACCCCAGTTATGTGGACAGTGAGCTGGGTTGCCTCATCTTCCAAACCCAGCCTCCCTTTTTCATTTGCTCCCTGATCCCTGTCCCAGAGGATGCATAAGTGTCCTCACATGTCAGAACACATTACACTCCCTCCAGGCCTTCAGTTACACCAGCAGGAGGCACTGACCTCCCTTTCAAGAGGAGAGGAACATCTGGGATGCTCAATCCTCCACCTGAAGTCTTTTTCAGACATACTCATTGTACAAGCTTGTGTTGCATACGCCGATAGTGGCAACAATGCCGCTACGGTACCCGCTAATTGGCCTATTTACACTTTCTAGTCAACTTAACCATACAGTAAAAAAAAAAAAAAAATTACCATTTGCTTTACAATTCAATGCTGGTGCTTAGTCAAGGCCAATTGATTTTGATGTGGATCATAACTATTTCCCTTTGTGTAACATGTCTAGTGATTAACCTGTATAATCCACTGAATTGGCTGTAAGGCCTTATCTCCTTCCTGTTCTTAGGCACAAATATTTTGCATAATTGGGTTATGCACTATGTTTTTACTGACATTGTGATTTCTCTTTAAAACAACTTTCAGTATGGCCCTGAAAATTGGACTGATTGGTTCCTGTGGGCCTACCTGGTCACTACCAATAAAACAATAAGCTGGAATCCAGCCCATCAGTATTGGACTAAAAAGCACACATTTATTTTTAGTTTCTTTATAAAAAGTATAGAAGGTTTACCATAAAGGAAGTTAGCCTTTACATTTTGGAAAACAACACTTTTTAGTTAGGTACTGCTACATAAAAAAATAGCCTAATATGAACTGCTGCCTTTAAGATGATCCAGCATCAAAAAAGTGATATAGCTGCCTAGTCCAGTGGTCTTTGTAGAGTGTTACATTCCCATGTAGGTGATCCAAGATTGCATTACAGACCTGACGTACTTACGCTTTGGGCTGACAGAAACAAGGGAGTACCGCAGAAACAGCACTCTCAAACTCTGGGTTGGGGGAAGGGAGATGCAAACAGTAACATGATTCTGTGGTGACGGACAGCACTTAGGAACCCTATATTGTCCACCCCTCCTGCTGGAAGTAAGTGACTGTACAAAGTTTCACTATGGACATACATCCTAAATTCTCAGCTGAATGCTACCCATATGCATGCTGTGTAACCCTCTACACCCTTCTCCCTAAAGAATCCATGTAACATAGAAACATAGACTTTGACGGCAGATAAGGACCACTAGGCCCATCTAGTCTGCCCATTTCCCTACCTACAGGATAGGCCGCAGATCCTATTTAACCAACAGCCTATATCTTCCTGCCCCCCACAAGAATTGCCTTATGTCTGTCCCATGCATTCTTGAATTCTCCCACAGTTTTAGACTCCACAACTTCCTCAGGAAGGCTGTTCCATGCATCCACTACCCTCTCTGTGAAATAATACTTCCTCACATTGCCCTAGAACCCTCCTTCTATCTTTAAATTGTGTCCCTTTGTTCTTGCAAGTCTCTTTTTCTGAAAGATGCTACCCTCTTGGACTTTGTTGACTCCCTTGAGGTGCTTGAAAGTTTCTATCATGTCCCCCCTCTCCCTTCTTTCCTCAAGGGTATACATATTAAGCTCCTTTAGTCTCTCCTCATACGGCTTCTCTTGCAGACCCTGCACCATTTAGTTGCCCCCCTCTGGACTGCCTCTATCCTGTCTATGTCCTTGCGGAGATGGGGTCTCCAGAACTGACACAGTATTCCAGATGGGGTCTCACCAACTGTCTGTACAGAGGGATAACAACTTCTGTTTTCTGCTGCTGATGCCTCTCCCTATACATCTCAGTATACCCCGGCCCTCCCTACTGCCTTCTCACATTGCTTAACCTTAAGGTCATCTGATATGATCACCCCCAGGTCCCTTTCCTGTTTTGTTGTTGTTACTACCTCCCACCCATTGTGTATTCTTCCCTGGTTCTTGTTTCCCAGGTGCATTATTTGCACTTTTTGCACTGAATCCTAGCTGCCATCGTCAGACCATTCCTCCAACCTTGCCAAGTCCCTTTTCATCCTTTCCACGCTCCTTGTGTATCAACCCTGTTGCAGATCTTGTGTCATCTGCAAAAGGCATACTTGTCCTTCCAGTCCTCTGCAATGCCACTGATGAAGACATTAAAAAGGACTGGACCTAATACTGAACCCCTGGTACCCCACTAGTAACCGCCCTTTCTTCAGAGTGGACTCCATTTACAATTACCTTCTGTGTCCTGTTGTCCAGCCAATGTTTTACCCAGGCTACCACCCTGGGACCCACTCCCAGGCTGGTTAATTGACTAATAATCTTTGTGTGGGACTGTGTCAAATGCCTTGCTAAAAGTCTAGGTAGGCCATGTCCACAGCCCCTCCCTGGTCTACTACTTTGGTCACCCAGTCAAAGAAATCTATTAGTTCTGCCTGACATGACCTTGCCGCTGTGAACCCATGCTGCCTCGGATCCTGTGCTCCACTGACCTCTAGGTACTCAACTATTCTTTCCTTCAGAAGTGACTCCATCACTTTCCCTACCACAGAGGTCAGACTGACAGGTCTGTAGTTTCCTGCCTCTGTCTTGGTCCCACTTTTGTGAAGGGGAATCACATCCGCCTTCCTCCAGTCCTCCGGTACCACACCATCCTCCCATGATTTATTAAAAAGAGTAAGTAAGAGTAAGAGTAAGTCCTCCTTTGAAAGCCTAAACAGAGTGCTAGCTTCCACAACCTCAAGAGGCACTATTCCATGTTGACCGCCCCGTGTGTGAAGTAATGGTTTCTAATGTTTCCCCTTATCCTGAACCCCTCAGCTTAAGTGCATGTACTCTATTAACACTTGCCAGCTCATACATTTGTGCATACTTCACTTTATCCATCCCCTTTAGTATTCAGAACACTGTTATCATCTGCCCTCAGCAAAGCCTCCTCTGTTAAATAGTCTGAGTATATTCAATCTCTCTCTCATAGTTGTTATCCTTTATAATGATGGGCGAAGTAGCCCCAATTCGCTCTGCGAAGTGATCCGTGGAGTGAAGGTGAATTACTCCGCTAGCAAAGTGGAGTACTTGGTGTTATAATGGGTACACGAAGTCCATTGAAAACAATGACTTCATGTTACTCCACCTTCCCAAACCACTGCTCCACACCAATTCTTAAGACGAAGTACATTGAAAACAATGTACTTCGCCTTGTTTTTAAGCTCCAAAGGTGAATTTTGCAGTGATTCATGGGATTTCAGGTCACATGGGCTCTAGATTGTTCTGCACAGCCTCAGTTTGGAGTAGTGCGTGTAGGAAGCTGTAGGAGACAATCTGCTCTGAGAACTCTCTGCGATTCAAACCTTCAAAAAGCTGTTAAAAGCGCCTTTTTGAGTCATTTTTTTTGCTGAAACTTTAGTTCATCGATTATGGGAAACCCTCCTGTGCTCATATCATCGAGCATTTATTGTTTGTGTATGGATTTTGAATGTTAATGTACAACATTTAGTCTGTATACTGAGAGACAGTGGAAGTGTGCTTTGGGGGAGGGGTGTATCTGTGGTGTAGGTAGATTAACGTGGAGAAAAAGACAGTGCTTTCTGTTTTGTTGATATTTTTCTTGTATAACTGTGTTAATGTACACAGTAATATTTTCAATATTTCTTGCCTTTTTTTGCTGATTGTTGTGGTGCAGCAGTGCATAATTTTAGTTTGTTTGAGATATGTGGTTATATTACTGAAGTTTTCAATTTACTATGCATTACTTAGTGTGTGTGTGTGTGTGTGTGTGTGTTTGTGTGACGCGTGTCATCAAATCAGACGCCTTTTATTGTGCCACATAATAATTTCAGCAATATTGAAGCTGCTATCCACTGCAGCTGTGTGATTTTTGACTTCTTTGTGGTATCTTTACTGGTACTAGTACTAGTGACTGTTACTGCAGCAGTGCAGTACACTGCCCCACGGCCCCTCCAACCAGCAAAGGTATTCTTTTCCAGATTTGAATTTCTGATGGTGAGCACTGGTTAGGTGTTGTGCCTTTGTGTATGCATCTCTTCAGTGCACAGTGCAATCTTAATCTGTCTGTGCATTTGCATCTCTTTAAAGCCAATCTCAATCTGTAATTTAAATCGCAGTTGTTTCTTTGGCTTCCCTTCAGAGTACTGGACAGGTGTGGTGCTTAATTCTGCATGAACATTGTATTCATTAATATGTGTTTTTAAGTCAGGACCATCTTCACGAGTCACTCATGATACAAATCACGTTCTTCATCATCACGGTCACAAATGCAGTCACAAATCATGATTCACGATCAATCGCGTTACAAATCACAACATTCATTTTTTTTCTAGTTATTTGGATGTATTGTAAGCCTGTTTTGTAGTATCTCTCCAGGCTTCACCACCCCACCATTGTACTCACTGATTCGTGTTTTTAAGTCTGGGAGTCTTAAGCTACAGCTCATCGGGGAAGTACAGCCGTAGGCATTCGCGTTCCCAATACAGTTTCATACTGGTTAACTCACACCACTGACACCGGATCACATTCTTCATTATCACGGTCACAAATGCAGTCACAAATCACGATTCACGATCACATCACGAATCACAACATTAATTTTTATTAATAGTTACTTGGATGTATTGTAAGCCTGTTTTGTAGTATCTCTCCATGCTTTAAGACCCTACCATTGTACTCATTAATGTTTGTTTTTAAGTCAGAGTTGGACAGTGTCTGCAGTATATCTACAGACTGGAAAGAAGACTGACTGCACACATGCAGTTTAACAAACTATACTTGCACTGCTCAGAATACAAAGTGTCACGCATATGGAAGGCAACAAAAAAAGGGCATAATTACATACAAGGGTCGGGGATGGTGGAGGAATACATTTTATAACACAGCAAGGAAGGTGTGGGGGGGCACATGGTGTGAGGAAAAAAAAAAAAACTAATGTGAGATCCCATCATGATCCAGCAGCAGTTCCAGCATGGACATAATTTGCAACTGATGTCCCTTAATGTGATCCAGCCGCTGCTCCACAGCACTCACCCTCTCGTAGTTCTCCTCGACAGCACTCCAGAGAACTGCCAAGTCAGCCTGTGTTACATGCAGTTCTCTGGGGTCCACACGTTCTACAGGCTGACCTGCTGCTGGTGGTGCAGCAGGTGCTGCTGTGGCCCTCCTCTTCTTAGGGATGCCGCAATGCACAGCTGCACCCTCTGCCACAGAATGGCCAGCAGGTGCAGGCATGGTCTGTTCTTTGGCAGCCTACCACTCCAACTGCTGGTGATTAAGCATATGGGTGTGCTGGCCCCCAGTCCCCAGGTGACTCCCCCGGGGGCCACGGCGCACCTCCACCTCACATAGGTGGCACTTGACCACACTGCTGTACCCCCAACACAGTCAAAAAACTACCAAACAATGGAGGTGCGGGGAGGACCAGGCACAGGATGGCCAGATGAACTGGCAGCTGGCTGGCTGGTCACGGTGCTTAACAGGGATGGGATCCACACCTGGGCCTGGGGGAACAGGCAAATCCTGCTCCAGAGGACCTGGTGCTGGACTTGGTGGTGGTGGTGGTTCAACTACCTCAGAGTCCAAAGAGGAGGCAGTGCTGGTCCTGCTTCCGGGGGCACTCACAAGTTTTGAGTGGTCCAAGAAGAATGGGTGCCCATGTTCTCCACTCATGCGCATGGTACAACGCTTACCACTACCACGCTCTCCCAGAGCTGCCCCCACCCCAGACATTCCCTCACCTTGGTCCATCTCTCCTACTGAGCTCCCTCAGTCCGAGCAATCACTACTCACAGTGTCACACAACACACACACACAGTCACACAGACAAACAACTAACTACTTATAAAAGGTAAGAAAAATAGAATTTACAGAAAGAACAAATTAAGTAAAAAAAAAAAAGTACAGAAAAGACTAAAAAAATGTAGCTTTTAAAAAAGCTGTTGGGTCTAAAATCAAAGTTTAAATCTCCTTCTCACTCTGATCTCAAAGTATCAGCAGTCAAAAAACACACTACTCTCTCTCCCCGTCTGCACAGGAGAAAGTAAAAGTGTCTGCTTGTATGACTCACTTTCTTCCTACCTAGCTAAAGAGCATGCGACTTACAGTACTGTAAGCCATGTGATGTGTTGGGGGGGCTGCCAAATCTGAAACATCAAGTGGATCACTTAGAATCATAATGAGGAACGTGAAGTACATTAAAAACAATGGCTTCGCCTTACCCACTTTTATGCCTTGCTTTCAAGTTCATCACAATTTTTACTTCTCCAAACCTTTCTGGTTTATTAGTTTTAAGTCAAAGGCACTTCTTCTGGGTCTCACAATGTAGCTTCCTTAGCTGGACTGTCAGCACAGCAGTAGCACTACCACCAGCGGCACATACAATCCGTGTTCAGAAGACAGCATAGTGCATCAGGGGGTCAGCTGGGGGGAGGCTGGATGAGAGTCTTATGGACAGCTCTTCTCCTCTGGCGGGGAGGGGAGGGTTGTGGTTTTCCAGCATGCCAGCGACACCCAGTAAAGACTGGATGCACAACAGCCAGACCACCAAACAGTTATCGGAGGCATCGGCAGATGTTCGTGGGCCAGATACAGGAGTGTGCCCAACCCCTGCTGATGTCATTGCTTATCTGTTCCTACCCCGTCTCCCCATTTTATAATGTCAGCTGTGCTCGTTTTCTGTGCTGCACTGTGTGCTAACATGTTGTGTTTATGTCCTTCCAGTAAATACGCTGCCGTGTATGTTTTGTGGCTAATTATTTAGCGCTGGTCTGTTAATTTCTCTTAGATAATGTAATCTATACACATTATTTCCATTCACTGTTTATATGACTGCTTGTAGTTACCCTATACCTTGAGATGTACTGTATTCAATGTACCTGTTCACTGTCTGAACACCTGCTTGTAAGTAACGATTGGTCGCGCCTTAAAAAGGGACTGCTGGTTCCAATGGGCTCACCGAGTTACCAAATTTCAATAAATAAATTTGTTCAATATATAGATATATATATGTAGAAATTTACATTATAGAAATATATTTATATAGCTATATTCATTGCAAAAAACTTTGTTAATGCATTAGTTAGGGTGAGTACTATACTGACAAAAGTAGGGAAATGAAGTGTTAGGGTTTCCAACCCTAATGCCCCACCCCCACCCTGCAGACAGAGACATGCATAGGTGGGGTGACTTGGGGTCATGGACCCCAACGCTCACCCCATTCCATAAGTAAATTAGCTCAGATGGGTATAGTATAAGAGAATGGGATGAGCATTAGGGTCCACGACCCAAAGTCACCCCACCGATGCCTGTCTGTGTCTGCAGGGTGGGGGTGACGCATTATGATTGGAAACCTAACACCTCATTTCCCTGCTTTTGTCGGTATAGTACTCACTTTAACTGATGCATTAACGAAGTTTTTTGCAATGAATTTCCTTACTTTTTCAGACAGTTATAACTGTCCTTATGCAGAAACACACATCCTCGGAGAAACCGAGTAAACAAAACTGCTGCACTCTACCCACAAGCTGAAGCTTTGTGCTCACTTTATAAAATAAACAATAAGACCTTACCAAACCAGTTCTTCACATTTATTCAAGTGTTCAAAGCAAAAACAGCAAACATAAACCCGTAGCAAAAGGATGCAAGTGGCGGCAAACTGCTTCAGCGTCGAAACAAAAAATTTGTAGACACCAGCATGGTGTTTATTCTCCGGAAGCAAACTAGTGCCAGCAGCCTAGTAGACAGCATACATGTATGGTGACGCACTGTCAGCTGACATTTCGGCTATGCATTCCTCAGAGCGGATTCATCCAGCCCCATGGCCCCAAAATTTAAATCTGAATTCATGTATAATTGATTAGGGGGCATGATAGGTTGGAACACAAGTGCTGCTTAGTAAACTTCAAATAATAAACACACACACACTCACACACGTTTTGTATATATATATATACACACACACACACACACACACACACACACACACACACACGTATATATGAGACAAAGAACCTCTGTGCGCAAACACTGAGGCAAGGGTTACCCCAAGGGGCATTTGGCTGGGAAGCCAAGTTTCAAGAAAATACAACATCACACATGCCCCCACAATGCAAAGCATCATGGGCTGCATATGCAAATCACCACAGAACGTTATGCTGGTCCAACTTTAAGCAGAATTGCATGGTGCCGAAAGGCCTCTCACACAGTTTGCAAAGGATGCTAACAGAAGACATAGACACGTGTTTCGTCCTAACAGTACTCATCAGTATGCCTCATCTGTTTGACACCCCAGTGGAATGGACCAACTACCCTTAAGGCAGTGTGCCTTGGATATATTGTGGTGAACCCATTAAAATAAAAAAACATTTAAAAGACAAAGAACCTCTGTGCGCAAACACTGAGACAAGGGTTACTCCAAAGGGCATTTGGCTGGGAAGCCAAGTTTCAAGAAAATACAACATCACACATGCCCCCACAATGCAAAGCATCATGGGCTGCATATGCAAATCACCACAGAATGGATACACACATATATATATATATATATATATAGATAGAGATAACACACACACACACACACACACACCTCTGTATATATACACATTCATGCAAATAGTCCTATAGTAATGCAAATACCCCATATATAAAAAAGACAAATACAAACATCCTAATTCTATAAATATACATATAAATATATACAGATGTTACCCTAAATAAATACTGTCAGCAATCATAAATACATATTCTACTATAAGCAGTACTGCAAAGGTAAGTCCTCATTCAGTCCCTTAGGTTTCAGAGACTCAAGCTTAAAAATCCAAAAACAGTCATGCTGATCCAACCTAGTGGCTAAGTTGCCCTCCCCCTCCCCCCCGTGGGCCAACTCCAACCTTTTCTATCCCTGTAAACTTTAGATTTGCTGGGGAGCCATGATTTACTTCAAAAAAATGTTTAGCCATTGCATTTGTGAGAACATTATTTTGTATGGCATATTTGTGTTCACTTATACGTTCTTTCAACTGTCTCTTTGTCTGCCCCATGTAGCTCATCCCACAGGGATGGGTGAGCATATATGTAACGCTTGTTGTACAGCAGTTAATGAACTCCCCTATTACCAAATGTTGTCTTGTCCTTGGATGTCTAAACATTTTGGAATTAACCGTAGTGTGACATTGTGCAGAGTTACCACACCTATAGTTGCCCTTAGGTAGGTGTGGCAACCATGTATTTACAGGTTTTTCCGGGTAACTGAAACAGTGTACCAGAATGTCCTTTAAATGTTTTTCCCCCTCTATATGTAATATGAGGACTTCGCAAGGTCCTTTGTCTAAATACTGGATCCCCTTGTAATACATGCCAATGTTTCGAATCATCGATCCAACCCCCACCCAGTTGCTAAAATCAGTCACAAAGTTAAAGGAGCCTCATTTTGCTTTATTTCCTTAATTTTCAGGAGATCTTGTCAGAGTATTTTCAGCATGCTTCACACGATTTACAACCTGTTCAGGGGCATAACATCTATCCAAAAATAGCTTGGCCATTTGCTGTGAATGTTTGTTTTTTTTTTTTTTTAAATGGTTGTCAGTGCTGTATACTCTCTTAACACGCAACATGTGACCCACAGGAACATTTTCCAGCAACTTTCTTAGATTGCTGGAAAAGTAGTGTTACGACTCATTGGTTTTCTGTACAAAGTTGTTTTAAGTCCACCATCATCTTTGTAAATTATCATATCCAAAAAGGGAACTGAAAAAACATTAGTGTGTGCCACAAATTGCAAATTATTGTCAAAATTGTTAATCTGATTTAGAAACACACTTAATTCATCCATACTTCCATTTCATAACAAGCAATAATCTATATATCTCTTCCAAAAAATTGCATGTGTCTTAACAAAAAACTTTCTTCCCGGAGCCCAACATATAGTCCTGCAAAACTAGGGGCACCTGTTGTCCCCATCGCAGTACCTTTACACTGCGCATAATATTTGTTTTGATATACAAAATAGTTAGACTTCAGGACCATGTCCACCATGTCAATAAGAAATTCCGTAGGTGGAGTTACATTTTCTCCCCTGTGAGTCAAACAGGGATGTGCTGCCATAATCCCGCCCTCATGAGGTATATTTGAATAGAGGCTTTCTATGTCCAGGATAACTAAAATGGTGTTCTCATTCACCACCACCTTCTCTGTTTCTCTTATTACATCACTACTGTCCATTAAATGTGATGGTAGGCCACTCACTAGGGGCTTCAAATGGCAGTCAACAGGATATGAAAAAAGGTTCCATACTTGAGCCTATGCTTGCCACAATTGGCCTGCCCGGCCCTGGCAGTGTTTCATGGATTAATAACTGGGAAGCCCTCAAAGTACATTTATTATGAATTAATGTTGGTAAGAAGAATAAACTGTACTTGGCTCAATTGGAACAAGATTTACTGGTAGCAGAAGAAACTTATGCAGAATCAGGTAAAGATGAAGATAAAATAAAAATGTTTTTAAAAGAAAAAATAGAATTAGCAAGGAAAAAGCAGAAAAACAAATGTACAGATCTAGAACACAATATTATTTCTGTGCAGACTCACCTTCAAAGTTATTGGCTTATCAGTTAAAAATACAAGATAATCAAAACAGGATTGATTAGGTTACCTCTTTGGCAGGTAGGAACATTTTTGATCCGAGGCAAATCAATGTAGAATTCCAAAACTTTTATAAGGCTCTATACAGAGAAGATGGTTTGGTGGATGATGCAGAGCTTAGGGGATACATTGGGAAAATTGATTTATCCCGGATATCATAGGCAGATAAGGTTAGTTTAAATTCAGAAATAACAATGGAAGAAATCAATTATGTAATTTCTAATATGTCAAATAACAAATCGCCGGGCCCAGATGGATTCTCGTCTGAGTTTTATAAATCTTTCAGAGAAGAACTGGCACCTTTATTAGCTCAGTTGTTTAAGAACTTTTTGATACAAAGAGATTTTCCACCAGCATTTAATGAAGCCACCATAATATTGCTTTTGAAAAAGGATAAACCTCCAGACCTGTGTGGCTCTTACAAGCCTATTTCTTTGTTAAACAATGACTACAAGATTTTCACTAATAGATTAGCATATATTATTCCAAATATTGTTCATCCTGATCAAAGTGGCTTTGTAGTTGGTAGGAGGTTAAACTATAGTGTAAGAAGGGCACTTAACTTATTAGATCCATCTTTGGATATGAGGATGGCTGTGCTTTCCCCTTGATGAATAAAAAGCCTCTGATAGGGTTAGGTGGGAATTTTTAATTTTGTCTGTTGGAGGCTTCTGGCATCAGTGAAAAGTTTCTTGATTGGATAAAAATGATTTATTATTCTCCTCTGGCTTCGCTTAGAACAAATCATAACTTATTACCATATTCTGATCTACAGCGAGGTACAAGGAAGGGATGCCCTCTGTCCCCGCTTGTTTGCTTTATTCATAGAACTCTTGGCTGTGTTGGTAAGGAATGATATGAGGGTTACGGGAGTTAAAGGGGGGAGGCAGACCCATAAAATATCATTATATGTGGATGATATTTTGTTGTTTGAGTGATCCAGCCCATGACTTTGAATATTTGCTGCAGATTTTTGCAGACTATATTAAATATTCAGGTTACAAAATTAATTGGAATAAGACGGAGGCCACAGTAACACTGAGGGTAGAGGATCTGCCACGCGGGGCCATTATATAATTACCATAAACCATATATGAAATATTTAGGCATTTATATTTCTTCAGATAAAAATATATTATATGAAAGAAAAAAATTACTCACCTTAGTAATTGTGTTTTTTCTAATGAAGTCTTGCTGTATTCTGACAGTCTGCAGTTAGCTCCAGCCTTTAAACTGCCCCGGAGAGTATAGGGTTAATTTTCTATGCAGTGCATAGAACGTTGAGCTCGAGCTCGGCTGAGGTCTCTGTCTGCAGCCCTTTGAAATCCAACCGTCAGATTCTTACAAGCAAAGACTCACTAACTATACTATGTGGAAATTGTCAAATTTTTAACTAGCCAACTGGCAACAAAAGTTTTGGATTCCCAAAGGAAGACTCAAGTCAGGAAACCAAAAACCAACCCAAATAAGGATAACAATATAACAAAACACTCAAAATAAAAAAAGGAGGGTGTGCAAGAAGCACCCCTGGGGTGCAGCACTGCACCTGCCCAACCACTTTCCAAAAACAGGTTCTGAGAGGGAGGCAGGAGGAGGTCAGAATACAGCAAGACTCCATTAGAAGAAACACAATTACTAAGGTGAGTAACTTTTTCTTCAAACAACATGAAGTCTTGCTGTAGTCTGACAATCTGCAGACTACCAAGCAGTACCTCCATGGAGTAGGGAGAGAACCTACTTTGGGAATAGGCTCTGAAGTACTGCTGTGCCAAACTGAGCACAACTCCTAGCCTGGATATCCAGAGAGTAATGCTTGGTAAACGTATAGACCGTTTTCCAGGTGGCTGCTTGACAAAGTTCTAACGGAGTGATATCCCTGGCAGTAGCCAGGGGAAGCAGCTGTACCTCTTGTAGAGTGAGCCCTCAGGCCTGAGGGTGGAATCTTTCCCAGTTTCTCATAGCAGAATTGTATACAAGACACAATCCACCTGGCAATAATTCTTTTGGTGGCAGGTTTGCCCTTTCCCACTTCCCCATAAGTGAGGAACAACTGGAAGGAATCAAACCTGTGACCCTTGGTACGCTCTATGTAGTAGCTAAGGGCTCTTTTAACATCTAAACTGTATAGCCTCCTCTCTCCTGAGGAAGAATGATCAGTGAAGAAGACAGGAAGAGACAGACTGATTCAAGTGGAAGTCTGAAACCACTTTGGGCAAGAACCTCCTATTGGTTCTAAGGACCACTTTATCTCTATGAAAGGAGATAAAATCAGGTTCCACTGACAGGGCTTGCAGTTCACTGATATGTCTGGCAGAGGTAATGGCTACCAAAAACACAGTTTTCCAAGTCAAGTACTTAAGCTCTGCTGAGGACATAGGCTCAAAAGGAGGTTGCATAAGTTGAGCAATGCAAATATTTAAGTCCCAGGCAGGGGCAGGATCCCTAAAGGGAGGATTGGTATGAAGCAATCCCTTGAAAAATTTACAGAACACAGGATGAGATGATAGTGAGGAAGACTTCTCCACTGACAGAAAAGCAGAAAGAGCTGACAAGTGTACCTCGAGAGTAGCTGGTCTGAGGCCTAGGCTATTAAGATGGACCATATAATCAGGGCCCCGATTCTTCTGCGGCACATCAGAGCAAAGTTCTGCGGCAGGGTTCTCATTTGCCGCAGAACTTCTGCGGCACTCAACACCAATTTCTGCGGCAATTCTACGTACGTTTTTACACCGTTTTTCCTTTGCCAATCTGACACAATGCACGCCGAACACAGTCATTTTATGGCGTTTGTCACCAAATTTTCAACATAGCCAGTTTAAGACCTCTGTTCATGAACAGTATCACTGTGATTTTATTAATCTGTCCGGAACATTGATTTTGTACACATTGGCGCCGTTATTAAGCTACTATGCAACACATTTCAGGTGAGATGTGAAAAATGACAGTTGTACTGTTCATAAGGAGGTAATGGTAAAATAACGTACTGAAAATCTGGGTGAAAATATTAAAAATGCTCGAGATTACGGCGTGCGTAGGAACTGCATAGCATGCGGCTAAGTAAAACAGTCGTTTTGGGAATATTTTCACCAAATTTTCAACATAGGGTTTTAAGGCCTACCTCATGAACATGAACACTGTCATTTGTTAATCATTCCAGAAGGTGGTTCCGCGGTGACTACGAATCACCTTCGGGAACCGATATGCAATAATAGTGTCAGATTCATGGGTGAAGTCAAAACCCATGATAAAGCTGATTAAAATCCAGAAATAGCTGAGATATACACTAAAGTTGAAAAAATCCATTTATGCCATTATACAGCTTACGGCATTTCTTCAGTTCGTGGTCGGCTTTGAAAAGTGTAGACGTGTTCCGGTCCACAGAAGATCATCGCTGGGCTCCGGAGAAGTATGGGTTGAGGTGGGGTGAGGTGGGGTGTGGGAGGTGGGTGCAGAGGGTGGGTGCGGGTTGGGGAGGGGGCAAAAGAATCAACGATGGAAGGTTTTTGTTTCAGGTTTTGTTTTTGGATTCCCACACAAGGAGGGACTTTTGCCACACTGGGGTGGGCTCCAGCGTGGCACCAGGCAGCAGGGGGTCAGGTAAGCCGACGAGTTGGGCACCCCGTCGGCAAAGAAATTTTGCCACGCTGGGGTGGGCTCCAGCGTGGCATACGAGATCGGGGGGCCAGTGAAACCGATGGGGATTGGGCACCCGTGGGCAAATTAGCTTTGCCACGCTGGGGTGGGCTCCCAGCGTGGCACCAGGCAGCTGGGAGGGACAGTGAAGCTGACAGGAGTTGGTCACCCTGTCAGCAAATGAAGCTTTGCCATGCTGGGGTGGGCTCCCAGCATGGCATACTACTAACTATTCTTGAGGGCAGTTTGTTCAGCGGGCAGCAGCGAATTCTCAAAGCGACGGCAAATTCGCGGATATTTCATGGTTTGCCGCACCATGAATCATGGAAAACTCAGGCCCTGCATATAATCCAGAACTGTAGGCAATTCAGCAGTGTCTCGAGAAATATGCTTCTGGGAACACCAAATGCTGAATCTTTTCCATTTGGAGTTGTAAGTCTTTCTGGTGGAGGGCTTTCAAGAAGCTTTGAAAATATCCAGAACCCCCTGAGACAGATGCAAATCTGCATACTCTTACTCTTCAAGAGCCATGCCTTGAGATTGTAAGACCGAAGATTGGGGTACCAGATCGTCCCCTGAGAGGAGGTTAACAGGTTGTAATTCCTGGGAAGAGACGGGGAAGATGGACTGCTAAAGACAGTAACAGGGGGTACCAAGGCTGTCTGGCCCAGTCTGGAGCAATCAGAATCACTTTGCACGGTTGTGACCTTATCTTGACCAGAACTTTGAACAGTAGGGGAAAAGGAGGGAAGGCATACAGAAATTTCCCATCCCAGTTCAAAATCAGAGCATCCAGAGGGACTGAGCCCAGGACTGGGGGTCTGCAACAAAACAGAGGAAGTTGATGATTGTCTGGGGTTGAAAAGAGATCTATCTCTGGAATGCCCCACCTTGAGAAAATTACTTTCAACACTAGGGGTGCAGGGACCATTCGTGATGGCCCTGGGAGATCCTGCTCAGTGCATCTGCTAGCACATTGTCCTTTCCTGGAAGGTGGACTGCTATCAGAGAGGCCTGCAGGGAATAAGCCAGAGACCACAATTTCATGGCCTCTGTGCACAAGGCCACAGACAGAGTGCCTCCCCTGCTTGCTGATGTACCACATGGTGGTGGTGTTGTCTGTTCTGACCTGAACTGAACTACCTTGTTCTGCACAGAATGAGAGAAGGCTTGCAGGGCATGAAAATCTGCCCTGAGTTCCAGAAGACTGATATGAAGAAGGGACTCCTGAGGGGACCACAGTCCCTGGGCTGTGAGATCCCCCAGATGAGCTCCCCACCCCAAAAGGGAAGCATCCGTGGTAAGGACCACCGAATGAGACTGACTGACAAATGGAACCCCTCGCCTTAAATTGTCCTGATCCTGCCACCATTGAAGAGCTTGGATCAGTGTCCAAGTCACTGGAATCAGCTTGGTAAGAGGGTCCTTCTTTTGGGACCAAAAGGCCCTCAGATGGAACTGAATGTCCCCAATCTGGAATCTTGCCTCTTGGATTACTGCTGTAGAAGCTGCCACGTGGTCCAAGAGCTGAAGGAAGAGCCTTGCTGGTCGGGACACCTGATGGCTAAAGGAAGAAGCCAGTTCTATAAGAACTCCTGCCCTTTCCAGGGGAAGAAAGGCTCTTGCTTTGACAGTATCTAGCTCTGCCCCTACTGAAACCACTGGCTACTCTTTTTAATAAATCATAGGAGGATGGTGTGGTACCCGAGGACTGGAGGAAGGCGGATGTGATTCCCCTTCACAAAAGTGGGACCAAGACAGAGGCAGGAAACTACAGACCTGTCAGTCTGACCTCTGTGGTAGGGAAAGTGATGGAGTCACTTCTGAAGGAAAGAATAGTTGAGTACCTAGAGGCCAGTGGAGCACAGGACCCAAGGCAGCATGGGTTCTACAGCGGAAGGTCATCTCAGGCTAATCTAATAGATTTCATTGACTGGGTGACCAAAGTAGTAGACCAGGGAGGGCTGTGGACATGGCCTACCTAGACTTTAGCAAGGCATTTGACACAGTCCCACACAGAAGATTAATAGTCAAATTAACCAGCCTGGGAGTGGGTCCCAGGGTGGTAGCCTGGGTAAAACACTGGCTGCACAACAGGACACAGAAGGTAATTGTAAATGGAGTCCACTCTGAAGAAAGAGGGGTTACTAGTGGGGTACCGCAGGGTTCAGTATTGGGTCCAGTCCTTTTTAATGTCTTCATCAGTGACATTGCAGAGGGACTGGAAGGAAAAGTATGCCTTTTTGCAGATGACACAAAGATCTGCAACAGGGTTGATACACAAGGAGGTGGAAAGGATGAAAAGGGACTTGGCAAGGTTGGAGGAATGGTCAGTAGTATGGCAGCTAGGATTCAATGCAAGGAAGTGCAAATAATGCACCTGGGAAACAAGAACCCAGGGAAGAATACACAATGGGTGGGAGGTAGTAACAACAACAAAAAGGAAGGGACCTGGGGGTAATCATATCAGATGACCTTAAGGTTGCAAGCAATGTGAGAAGGCAGTAGGGAGGGCCGGGGTATACTGGGATGCATAGGAGAGGCATCAGCAGCAGAAACAGGAAGTTGTTATCCCTCTGTACAGACAGTTGGTGAGACCCCATCTGGAGTACTGTGTCCAGTTCTGGAGACCTCATCTCCGCAAGGACATAGACAGGATAGAGGTAGTCCAGAGGAGGGCAACTAAAATGGTGCAGGGTCTGCAAGAGAAGCCGTATGAGGAGACTAAAGGAGCTTAATATACTACCCCTGAGGAAAGAAGGGAGAGGGGGACATGATAGAAACTTTTAAGTACCTCAGTGGAATCAACAAAGTCCAAGAGGGTAGCATCTTTCAGAAAAAGAGACTTACAAGAACAAGGGGACACAATTTAAAGATAGAAGGAGGGCGGTTCAGGGGCAATGTGAGGAAGTATTATTTCACAGAGAGGGTAGTAGATGCATGGAACAGCCTTCCTGAGGAGGTTGTGGGGTCTAAAACTGTGGGAGATTTCAAGAAGGCATGGGACAGACATAAGGCAATTCTTGTGGGGGGTAGGAAGAAATAGGTTGTTGGTTAACTAGGATCTGTGGCCTATCCTGTAGGTAGGGAAATGGGCAGACTAGATGGGCCTAGCGGTCCTTATCTGCCGTCAAAGTTTATGTTTCTATAAAGGTAAGAAGCTGTACTGGTTCGAGGACCAACTTGGGGAGGTTGAGAAGAAACCCCAGGGAAGAGAGCACTTGCTGGGTCACTTAAAGGTCTGACGTGACTTGGTCTGGAAAATGACCCACTATGAGCAAGTCATCCAGATATGGAAAAATGGAAATCCTCTGCCTTCTTAAAAAGGCCACTATTACTGCAAGGCACTTTGTAAAAACCCTTGGAGCTGATGTTAGGCCAATGGGCATTGCTTTGAACTGGTAATGGCCTGAGGGCAACTTGAACCTGAGATACTTTCTGTGGGAGCACCTGATGGGAATGTGAAAGAGCATTTCCATCTTTGAGGTCCAAGGAGGCTAGCCAGTCCCCTGGCCTTAGAGAGGGAAGAATTATTCCCAGAGTCACCATCTTGAACCTTGGTTTTAAAAGATGCTTGTTCAGGTATCTTAGATCTAGGATGGGTCACCACTCCCATCTTTTTGGGGTAAGGAAGTACCTGGAGTACAGACCTTTGCCCCAGTGTAAGGTAGGAACTCTATGGCTCCTAGGGCCAGAAGAGATGAAACCTCTGTCTCTAGGGCAAGGGTTTCAAAGAGACTTGCAGGTGGAAAAGATCTGGCTCTCATCTTCGGAAATTTTTTGAAGCAGAGAACCAGTCCCTGGCTTACTACTTCCAGGACCCACTTGTCTGAAGTAACAGACACCCAGTCCTGGATGAAGTAAGCCAGTCTGCCCCCTACTGGGATAGCAGAGTCAACCCGGGCAGGCCCATCAGGGTGTCTGCTTGGCAGGGGCCTAAAGCTGAGCAGTGGATGCAGCCCTGCTCATCCCCCTTCTGCTTCTCCCTCTGAAGAACCCCCTCTGTGAGAAGAGGCCTGTGCTTGGTAGAAAGGCCTACAAAAAGGCCTGTCCCTGCCCCTAGAATGCTGCCTTTGAGGAGTTGCCTGCCTCTACTTGGCCTGTGCACTCCTATAAGTGGTCCTATATTCCTCCATCTTCTTTATGTAATTCTCTGTCTGCTCCCCAAACAGAGAATTACCTTCCACAGGGAAATCCATGGCCTTAGCCTGGGTGTCCTCTGAGAAGCTAGTACATCCGAGCCAAGCCATTCTCCAAAGAGCCACAGATGTAGCCATGACTCTTGATGACACATCATTGGAGTCCACAGCACCATGGAACTGTACCCTAGATGCCTCAATCCCATCCGCAGCCACCTCCTCCAGCTCCTTGACCAGCTAGGGGGAGGCCTGTTTAGCCAGTGCCAGTACAGTGTCGTACCTGGCTGTATAGGCTATATAATTAGCCTGCCTGAGTCCCTAAGAGGATGCCATATATTGCTTCTTTGCCAAGGCATCCATCCTCCTGGACTCTTTATCTGGGAGGTGTGAAGCCAAGGGGACATTAGCCCCGTCACAGGCTGCAGCCTGCACGACCCCAACATAGCTGCATTGTTGGTAGAAAAACTCAGTGTCTCAGCCTGATAAAGTGTACCTCTTATCCATTCTTCTATCAACAGGAGGTACAGAATTAGGAGACTTTAAAAAATGTTGTGTCGGTTTCCCAGAAGATTTGTGCAAGGGAACAGACAGCCTCCTAGACTCTGGGATGTCCATCATCTCTACAAAATCAGGCTCCTCTTGATCCTCTGTAGCTTCCTCCATAGGAAGCTGAAGAGTTTCAGCCACTTTCCTGTAAAACATGTAGTGGGGAAGGGACTCAGACAGCCTAGGAGGGGAAACACCAGAAGGTCTGTCTGGGGAGATGTCCGGTTCAGTGGGCACATCCAGACTCTGCTCCATCATAATCATCATCTTGTTCATAATCCCCCTCCTCCTCAAATTCCGGTTCATAAAAATCTTCAGGGGCATATTCCTGAACCGGTGGAACCGACCGAACTGAACCCCTCGCCAACGGAGCCGGAACAGTCAGAACTGGGCGAAGCGATTCAACAATCCGAATCGCTCGGGCAATTTCATCAGCAGTCTGAACATGAACCTCTGGATCTGAACCAGCCGATTTGTCTTTCCTTTTTGTAGGAACCGATCCCTCAGGATCGACTCTCCTCTTGCCCGAAGAAGTATCGCCCTGGTCAGAGGGCACTCCTTCTGGTTCGGTTGGAACCGAACCAGGCTGGCCATCCGGGTCAGCGGACTTCTCGGCCTCCTTTTCTCTAAGTCTACCTAATCTCTTTTCCAGGCTAGACTTAGGAAAATGTTTACAAATTTGGCAGTCTGTATCGAGGTGTTCAAACCCCAGACAATAAACACAGGTGGTGTGGGGATCAGCCTTAGCAAAGACTTCCCCACACTCACTGCAGTGTTGAAACCTGGTGGGACCAGTTTTTTTTTCTTGGGTTTCTCAGACATGGCCAACCTACCCAAACTTACCCTTTTATCGGCAATTGCCAGGCAAGACTCCCTTATCGGTTCCTAACCGTGTCCCGGGTATTGAAAAAAAACATTTAAAACATTTTTTTTTTTTTTTTAGAACCAATAACCACACACTAAAACAAAGTACAAGGATTCAGTATATAGGATCGGTTCAGCCAAACCGATCGAACAAACTTACAATTTCCACAAAGTAATGACAAATAACTATCTAGTACTCATGGTACCGCAGACAGAGCCTGAACCGACAATGCGGAACAAATTCGGAATAATTTTGGCTTAAACTTTAACCGACCTTTGAACCGAGCTGAAGCGGAAATCTCCAGTGCGACTGTTCAGTGAGGTGGAGTAAAGAAACTGACGGTTGGATTTCAAAGGGCTGCAGACAGAGGCCTCAACCGAGCTCGAGCTCAACGTTCTATGCACTACATAGAAAATTAACCCTATACTCTCCGGGGCAGTTTAAAGGCTGGAGCTAACTGCAGATTGTCAGAATACAGCAAGACTTCATGTTGTTTGAAGGAACTTTATACCCATTCTTAAAAAGATTGAGCAGGAACTTTTGAGATGGAAAAGTCTCACTTTGGTATTGAATGGGAGGGTCAGTATTATTAAAATGGATATTTTGCTAAGGATTTTGGTTTTATTTCAAACACTTCCAATTATAGTTCCTAAAATATTCTTTGAGGTATTAAATAAAGCAGTTAATACATTTTTGTGGAAACAAAAGACCCCAAGAATTGCTTTCAAAAAAATACTATTATCGAAGGAAGAAGGGGGTTGTCCCTTCCGAATTTTGAATATTATTATTTGGCTGCTCAATTGGAATGTCTGGGGTATTGGTTCCAAGAAAAAAATAAATTGTCTGCATGTTTTCAAATTGAAGAGGAGAGAATTCCGTTCCTTGCTTTAAAATAGAGTTTTGGAGTAAATATAAATAGCCCTAAAATTAATTAATTATTCTAGTATTCTGTATTCAACAAAGACCACAAATTGGGCCTGGAACTCGGTAAGGAAATTAGTGGGAAAGGGTAATATGTTGGCCTTTTGCACACCTATCATTAATAATCCTAATTTTTCTCCATCTATGGGAAGAGGGCCGATTCGGAAAGAACTGGTAGAGAAAGGATATGTACATTGGGGGATTTTCTATTTAATAATGAGGTAACCCCCTCTGAGGAACTGACTGAGAAATTTGGATTATATGATAATGTGTAATTTCCATATTTGCAGGTAAGAAATTTTATCTATAGAAGAAAAAAAAATCACTGTTCCTTATAATTAAGGAAAGGACTAGTGGAATACTTTTTTGAAAATCTGGTTTCTCTGAAACATTTAACTGGAGAAATATATCAGTTTCTAAATAAGAACTGCTGATCAATCTCCTTGGTCATACTTAAACAGAGTTGGGAAAAGGAGAGGTCTCAACTCATTCATGATGCAAGGTTGGATGCCTTAGTTAATCTTGGTGAGTTACCTTTTAAGAATAATAGATTAAAACAAATACATATTAATATAGTACACAGAACCCATTTGACACTGGTGAGGCTGCATAAAATGGACAGTAATATCTCAGAATTATGCCAGAGATGTAGTAAGACTAGAGGAACATTAGATCACATGTTAGTTTCCTGTAGCAAATTGGAATTATTTTGGCAAAGGATATTTATGGTTTTTGGAAAACTTATCGGTCAAGATTTCCCTTCTGACCTTGAATTGATTTATTTGGACTGGGGGGGGGGGGGCGAACTGGAGCTTGGGGATATCACTGAACTGTGTGCATCAGGTACACTAATGGCAAAGAAACTTATTTTAATACATTGGAAAGATGCATCTCCACCATCTTTTTTAGAATGGGTTCAAGGAATGATAGATCTGCACAGGAGAGAGGAGACACATTATAAAATGATAAATCAGTTTGAGCTTTACTCTCGGATTTGCCTCCTATTCATGAGCTACAAGGCCAATTTTAAATAGGTGCATGGGCGGCAGGACGGGTGTTTGATAAGGATGAGTTAAAGAGTTGCGGAACGTTAAGATGATGACTTGAGCAACCCTATATTCTGAATCAACCACCTGAAAAAAAAAAAAAAAAAGAAAACAATTGGCCTGCATGGCAGATTTACTGAGTCTTTGTGCAATTTTGGTAATAAATATATGCAAGACTTAACAGATTTTTCCACTTTCAAATAGGTTCCCTCTTGTTTATTTAATAAGCCTTCATGTTCACCCCTGGCAATAAAATCAAACACCTTTATTTTAATGTCCTATGTTGGATCTCCGGACAACTTTTAAAAAAAGTTTTGATCAGTTATCTGTCTATTCATTTCTGCTTCATATTTTCCTTACCCCACAGTACAATGCCCCCCTTCCCCAATCCACTGGTTTTATTACAGACCATCATCTTTACGAAGCGTCTCTAGAGCTTCTTGCTCCCTTCTACTCAAGTTGTTTTTCACATTGTATCTGGATTTGCATATATTAGTAAAACTGCGTAAAGACTCAGACCATTTTAGTTATCCTGGACATAAAAAGCCTCTATTCAAATGTAACTCATGAGGGCAGGATTATGGCAGTACATTACTATTTGACTCACGGGAGAAAATGTAATTCCACCTACGGAATTTCTTATTAACATGGTGGACATGGTCCTGAGGTATAACTATTTTGTATATAAAAACAAATATTACACGCAGTGTAAAGGCACTGCGATGGGGATGACATGTGCCCCTAGTTTTGAAGGACTACATGTTGGGCTGTGGGAAGAAAGTTTTTATATAAAAAATAACTTTTTAAGACACATGCAATTTTTTGGAAAAGATATATAGATGATTGCTTGTTGTTATGGAATGGAAGTATGGATTAATTAAGTGCTTTTCTGAATCAGATTAACAATTTGACAATAGTTTATAAATTGTGGCACACATTGACGTTTTTCCAGTTCCCTTTTTGGATATGATTATTTACAAAGACGGTGGTGGACTTAAAACAACTTTGTACAGAAAACCAATGAGTCATACCACTCTTTTACACTTTTCCAGCAATCATGCAAGAAAGTTGCTGGAAAATACTCCTGTGGGTCACATGTTTTGTGTCAAGAGAGTATGCAGCACTGACAAACATTTTAAAGAACATTCACAGGAAATGGCGAGAGGTTTTTGGATAGAGGTTATCCCCCTGAACAAGTCCTAAACAGCGTGGAGCACGCTGAATACACTCCCAGACAAGACCTCCTGAAAATTAAGGAAAGAATTCAAAATGAGGCTCCTATAACTTCTGTGACTGATTTTAGCAACCAGGGAGGAGAGATCAGATAGATAATTCAAAAACATTAGAATGTATTGCAAAGGGGTGAAGTATTTAGACAGAATACCGCGTAAAGTCCTCGTATTACATTTAGAAGGGGAAACAATTTAAAGGACATGCTAGTACACAGCTTCAGTCCCCCGGAAAAACCTGTAAATATATGGTTGTCACTCCTACCTAAGGGCAACTATAGGTGTGGTAACTGTGTACAATGTCACAATATAGTTGATTCTAAAACTTGAAGACATTCAAGGAAAGGATGAAATTTGGGAATATGGGAGTTCTTTAATTGCTGTACAACAAGTGTTATATATACACATATATATATATATATATATATATATATTATATACATACACACACACACATACACATATATACATATACATATATACATACATACATACACGCTCACCTGTCACTGTAGGATGAGCTAAATGTGGCAAAGAGACAGCTGAAAGAATGTGTAAGTGAACACAAATCTGCCATATGAAATAATGTTCACACAAATGCAACAGCTAAACATTTTCTGAAGCAAATCATGGCTCCCCAGCAAATCTAAACTTTACAAGGACAGAAAAGGTGGGAGTTGGCCAATGGTGGGGGGGGGGACAACTTAGCCACCAAGTTGTATTAGCATGAATGTTTTTGAATTTTTAAGCTCGAGACTCTGAAACCTAAGGGACTAAATGAGGACTTCCCTTTGCAGTGCTATTTATAGTAGAATATGTATTTATGGTTGTGGACAGTATTTATTTAGGGTAACAGCTGATATATTCATAGGTATTTTTATAGAATTAGGATGTTTACATTCATGTCTTTTTTATATATAGGGCATTTCCATTATTATAGGAGTATTTGCATGAACGTATAATATATATGAATATTAATTAGTGTTGTTTATTTGAAATTTACTAAGCAGCACTTGTGTTCCAACCTATCACGCCCCTAATGGATTATACATGAATTCATAAAGAAATTTTGGGGCAGTGAGGCTGGATGAATCAGCTCTGAGGAAGGCGCAGCCGAATCATCAGTTGACTCAATGCATCATCATGCACATGTGCTGTCTACCAGAATGCTGGCCATAGTTTGTTTCAGGAGAATAAACACCATGTTGGTGTCTGTGACACTTGGACAGCTGGTTCTGATCACTATATCATTTTTTGCAATATAAAAATGAGTTATGGACGTCTCTCATGAGAAATGCTGAAACAGCATGTGAGTATCACACACACACACACAGGTTTTAGATACAAGGTGTTACCTGGAAGGCCAGAAGCTAATTACAGAGTAGAACAGGCCTTGATCAAGGATTCTTCTATTTATCCAAGTTAATTATAGCTGTAGTTGCTAGAAGGAAATCATAAACGTTTATGACGTCCAGAGGAAACACAGTTAAATTTTCACATGGTAATACAAAGCATGTTGCACCTCCATGACATCTGGCAGAAAGACATAAATGCTTTGATGTCTGTGTGAGAGAGGATACTGCTGAAAGATCAAAGAAATGTCATTTGAAAAAGAAAAGGAGTTATGCGGAGGTTACAGAATTTAATACTTTGAAAAGACATCCTGTTTTTGTATAGATAGATTTCTTATATATATTCTGACAGGGAGGAGCTAGGTGACCTCATGCAAAGAGGGGGGCAAAGCCAGCTTTTAAACAATATTCTGTTTTCCTTCAGAGGACACGTTTATCTAGACTCTGACAAAGAAACATCGTTGAGCACTTTAAGCAGGTATTTAGAGAGATAGACAAATCTAAGTACTATAGTAGGAATTGTACTGTTAAAACCTTGTTCTTTTAATAGATTTGTATGTCTTATGATATAATAGTTCTGTATTTTATGTTTTACATATTTTTTTTATCTATTTGAGTAAAAAACTATTTTTAGAGCCTACTTGGTCTGTCTTTGATTTCTTTTCTTTTACAAGTGGAGTATATATGGTTAAGCAGACACTGTACATAAGTTTGAATGGTGATACCAAACTGGAAAAAGGTAAGCATTTTAAATCTGAGTTCTTTTATTACAGTTTTTAAGGGTTCATTTCTGTACACCTGGTTAGGTGCCCATAGGCAAAGATATCTGGCCCCCCCGAAGACAGAAATATCTGAGCCTGTGCATTGGGTACGCCAGCAAGAGGTTCACAGTTTGAATCCCTCCAAGACTTGAGACCACACGTTGATTCGAACCCCCAAAACAGACAGGAGGGTTACCCTGTTTCTGTTAACTGTTCACAAGACTGCGCTCAGAGTTGGCACTTTGGGAGTAGAGGGCTGACCTGCTGAGTGGGTTTGTGACAGAGTCTACAGATTTTTTTTTTAAATGCCGAGGCAGTTTGCTGCCGATTGCACCCTTTTGCTACAGGTTTAGGTTTGCTGTTTTTGCTTTGGACATTTGAATAAATGTGAAGAAATGGTTCAGCAAGGTCTCATTTATTTTATAAATTGAGTACACAACTTCAGCCTGTGGGTAGAGTGCAACAGCTTTGTTTACTCAGTTTCTCTGAGGATGTGTGTTTCTGTATACTGCTAGCACCAGGTCAGTTCACCAGAGTGTGAAGTGAGCCCTTCAGGTTTTAGAAAAGTATTAATAACTGTCCTTATGTCACAGAGGGAGCGTAGGTTCCTTCGGGCCCTGCGTTCCCATGCTTGGGGATTTTCCTTATTTTACTGTAGGAGTGCAGGGTCATTGGTACCCTGCACACCCATCCCTCCATAGATGTGTTACATACTTATCAGCATAGCCAGCTTATTACCCCAACACATGTACCCAGTAGAGAAATTTTTGAAATCATCGCCAAAACATAATTCTGCGCAAATGCAACGCCATTCTGTGCCACAGGTGTGAAAATACATTTTGGACAGGATTTGGAAAATGACAGTTGTACTAGAGGTAGTGTGAAAAAATTGCTATGCTGAAAATTTGGAGTCAAAATACTCAAAATTACCTTACGCGCATGAACTGGCCATTTTTAGGAATTATTTCACCAAATTTTCAACATGGGCTTTTTGTGACCCCACCTCATGAACACTGGCACTATCATTTCGTTAATCAGTCGCAAAAAGTGATTTTGTGCAATGAACGCACCATTCCTCACCACAGGTGTGAAAACACATGTCTGGCAGGATGTGAGAAATAACAGCAGTACTGTTCATGAGGTGGTGTGAAAAAATGGCCATGTTGAAAATTTGGAGTGAAAATATTAAAAATTTGCATTGATGCACACGCGTGTAGGAAAATTTCAATGACCACATATAACTCTGTCGTTTTTGGTATTTTTGCACCAAATTTTCAAAATGGGCTTTTTGGGACCCCACCTCATGAACACTGGCACCATCATAATTTGTTACTTGGTCCCGAAAGGTGATTTCGTGCAGCATCCACAAAATTACCTTACGGGTCTGATTAACAAAATGACGGAGACAGTGTTCATGAAGAGGGGTCCCAAAAACCCAATGCTGAAAATTTGGTGCAAAAATACCTTAAAATGGCCGAGCTATCAACATAAGTTGAAAACACCATTGACAGCCATTATACCGCACTTATCCAGTTTCCTCAGTTTGTGGTTCGACTTTGAAGAGTGCAGACATATCCTGGTCCACAGAAGATGACAGTGGACGATCCCCAGAGGTAAGTATAGGGTAAGGAGGGGGTGTGGGGTGGTGGATCCGCAGTGGGAGGGTCGGGGTTGCGGGAGTGAGATGCCAGGAGATGATAAGGAACTGTTTTTTTTCAGGTAAAAATGTGAAAAATTCATTGGTGGACAGTTTTCTGCTTCATAGCTTTTAAAGCAAAGAGATTTTGGGACACTGGAGTGAGCTCCCCAGTGTCCCTCATTGCTAGGGGGTGAACATGACGGGGACACTGGGAGTGGGCTCACCAGTGTTCCAAGCTGCTTGGGGGGGGGCGGGGGCATAACTCGGGATACTGAGTGTGAACTCCCCAGTATCCCACATTGCTGGGTGCGGGAACATAGAAAACTGGGGACATTGGGAGTGTGCTCTCCAGGGGTGACATGCAGAGGACCACATGCAACTCTGCCAGTCCAAGGGTCCCAAGTTCCAGGTCACTCGTATTTATTTTTTTGCCTTCATTGTAAGATGAAAAAACAAAAAAAAAAAAACAATGCAGTGCCTGGTTTTGAACCCTGCACTCTTGGCCTGTCAGGCATGCATGATGTAGTCCTCTGCACCACCAGAGAACCAGTTCCACACAGTTTTTTTATCAGTCAAGTACTTTAAAGGATGATCACTGGTTTGGGAGTGCTACTACACATGGGGGGGGGGCGCTCAGGGCTGACTCTGCAGCCAGCAGCATGAGTTCCAGCTGCAGCTGCAGAAGTCAAGCAAATACTGGTGTTCTCATAGAAGCGGTCCTCTCGCTAAGCTCAGCACCCGAGATTTTTCAGGCCACATTACAAAAAAAAAAAAAACACAACAAAAGTTTTGATTTTTTTTTTTTACATTCATTTTCATATTTTCTCTTCACTTTGTCATGCTCACTAAGAGCAAAACAAGATGGCGGACAAAACAGAACTTTGCCATGGGAAACTATGTACTGTTCAAAAAGACTGACTTACTTTGTGAAAAAAAAAAAAAAGCAGTCGGTTTTGTGAGCAAAGTAAGTATTTTTTGAAAAATAGTTTCTTTCGTACAGGACATATAAATGTTTCCATTAGAAATAATGAGAAAATTAACAATGTAATAACTTTTGAACAGATTAATATTTTGTCACCAAACCTTCAAAAGGCACATCTGTGAGGCAAAGGCTTTCTACCCCTGAAAATTTCAGACCACAGCCTAAAGCAGTTTCTGAGATCCAGCTGGACAAAGAAATGACAACACAAACAGATTTTTTTTGTTTTTTCAACACTCTGTATGTCAGAAACAACAAAACGGATTTGCGTGAAACTTGGCAAGTCAAGAGACATACCCCAAGAGATTACGCATGCCAAATGTCAGGCAAATCCATTAATCAGTTTCAACATAATTAAGGTTCAAAAATTCAACTAACATAGAAGTTACCTTTCACAGTAACTACAGTTTGTATATTTAGAAATATATATAAAAATATGTATTTCTATAGATTAATATAGATATATACACATATACATAGACACACACATACATTATGTATATACACACACACACACACACACACATATACATACATAATATATACTGTATATGTGTGTGTGTGTGTGTGTGTTGTGTGTGTGTGTGTGTGTGTAGAAGGGATATGCAATGGCCGTCTGAAATATCGCAGATTTATTTATTTATTATTTATTTATTTATTATAGTCTCGAATGTGACATACCTTTGAGTCTGAGACTTATTTACAAAGGTTCCCATCCAAAAGAAATCATAACAATTAGCTAAATAAAACAATGTAACAAAAACATGACATGACATAGATATAACAAAAAAAAAAAAAATCAGAGCACTCATTATATCAGACTTTGTCAAATTGGCAAATAAGAATCAAAACTAGATACCAGGGTAAAAACCAAGATAAAATACAATAATGTACCAGTATGTGATAATAGGTGGTCAAGAATAACTGTTTAAGTCAATAAGGTAACATGGTTCAGCCAAGACAAATAAAAAGCAGTAAAAAAGGGGAAAGAGGGGGGGAGGAGGAGGAGGGGGAATAGGTGGAAATCAAGGTTCAGGAGCTTCAGAGTGAGGTGAAGCAGAGAGGAAACACATCAGGAGAGAGGTACGTATGGGGGTGTGCGGGTGGAGGAGAGAGTGGCAACTGTTTACGTGAGGGTGAAGTAGCTTAATTTGGGCAGTCACAGTGGTTGAGACAAAGAAGGTAGTGGCTGAGGTTGCATTTAAACTCCCTAAACTTGGAGGCAGTTTGTACATCAAGAGGGAGACCAGATAGCTAGATGGGAGCTCTGTAGAGAAAGGCCCGCTGCGCTTGATTAGTCCGACAGAATGGGGTCTGATAGATAGGTCTAGTTGTGCTTCTAGTCCCTTGAGGATTGGTTACTGGGGTAAGGAGGTGTTGTGTTGTTGGAGAGGTCAGACCCAGACAGATGATCTTACCTAGTAGGCAGGTCTGGTACATGATCCTGCCACTAAGATTCAGCCAACAGGTTTGGGAATAAAGATTAAAGATGTGGGTATACCTGTGAGCCCCAGAAACTAATCAGCAAGCCTTTAAGTGAAGTGTCAGTAGCTGCTCCATAAATGACCAGCCCATTGTCTACAAGAGCGAGGACAGAGCTGTTGACAGCAAGACAGACTGCATCAGGGGTAAGGCTGTGACAATGTCTGTAGAGAAGCCCTATTCAAGTATTAACATCTTTATAAATTATGTTTATATGGTCATTAAAGGATAAGGTGCTGTCAAGTGTTATGCCTAGGTACCTGAAGTTGTATACTTGCTCCAGAGGATCACGACAGTTGTTAAGGATGGTGAGTTGAGCTGACTTAGGCTTGTTGTGACAATTTGCAAATAACATCACCTTGGTCTTTTTATAGTTCATGATTAACTTGTGTTCTGTAAGCCAGGACTTGACCAGGGAAGAGCTGTGCTGCAACTCTCTAGTAAAGAGGGAGGGGTCTGGTTGGCTTGTGAATAAGATGGCGTCATCCATGTAGAGGAGGAGCTGGTTGGGGCAAGCCTGGAGGAGGGAATTGAGGAAGAGACTAAAAAAGAAGGGAGCCAAGAATGGAACCATGGGGTACACCAGAGAGCACAGGACGGGAGGTGGGGAGGGTACCCCTAATTTTCACCCACTGCACTCTGCCAGCAAGGTAGTTCAGAAATCAGGAGGTAACTGCATGTTAAACACAAAGGATGGGGAGAGACTCAATAAGTGGGGAATGGTTAACCGTGTCAAATGCTTTAGTTAGGTCAATGTAGATGGGCCCAACTAGGGGGCCACGATCGAGTGCTCTGTGAGTAAATGTAGTACATTCAAGAAGTGCGGTAACGGTGCTAGAATATTTTCTAAACCTTTGTAACTGAGGACATTGAGTGTTGTATTTGGACAGGTAATCAGAGAGCTGACTGGAAACTATACGTACAAGCACTTTGTGGGTGTGGGGGGGGGGAGAGTATAAAGATGGGACAATAGTTAGAATGCAAGGTCTTGTCTCCGCTCTTGTAGACAGGGATAACTATGGCCGCCTTCCACAAGAGAGAGAACTGACCTAGGCAGAGGGACAAATTGAAAATCTTGGCGAGTGGTAGCAGTATAGGATCTGGGGCAAGGCGGAGAAGTTTTAGATCAAGATAATCACTGTTGTAGCACGATCTGTTAAGGACCCGAAGGAGGCACTTTGTCTCTTTGGCCAAGACTGTCCTAAAGTGGGGGGGGGATTGGGAGTGGTGATAACTCCAGGGGAGCTGTTAGGGGTTCCAGGTATAGAGAAGGCATTAGAGAAGGAAGTCAGGGGGAAGAGCTCCACTTAGGTCTGAGAAGGCATTATTAAAGATGTCAGCAATTTGTTGTGGATCCTGGGTGGAAACCCCATTGATGCTGATAAGTGTTGGTTGAGTTTTGTTGGGCTTGCCACTCAGTTCCTTCATGTTCTCCCAAAAATTCCTACCATTACCCCATGTGTTAGTAAACACAGTTTGGTAATAATCAGATTTAGCAAGGCTGAGTGTAGTTGTTCCTAGCCGTCTTGTACCTCTCCCAATCAGAGGGGTTCCCAGTGGAATGGGCTTTATTGCCAGGGATGATCTTGACTAGCCCTCTGATTAAGGAAAGAGGTTACAGGCACCTTTGGATGTCCTTTTTCTGAGAGGGACAAAAATATCATAGGCTGTGTTGAAAGTGGTGATGAAGTATTCTAGTGCAGTCTCAACATTAACGGCCGAAAAAATAGGCATCCAGTCACACTGCTGAACATAACAAGAACTGCTGCTGCTGCCGCCCTTTCTTCAGGACTGTGCTGGTAAATTTCCTTAGGGGTAAATTTAGGAGTCTTGTTAGCTAGAAGCTGATAACCAGGGGGTGGTCACTGAGCAAGTCAGAGTCAGAGAAGACCTCAGTGCCCATAAACCTTTCAGAATGGTTGGTAAGAAGTAGGTCTAATTGAGTGCTGTTGCCCATTCTATAGTTTGCTTGCTGTCCCCTTTCCTTCCTAGGACTTCACTGCCCAAGCGGCACCCCACGATCGGAGGTGGAGCAAGACGTCCGTCACTCCAGCTGCTGCCCGCCTGGAATCCGCATCCAAGGCTGCCCTCCTAGTCCCCAAGTTCGGTGCTGATTTCAGGTACCTGCCGCTTCTACTCGCTCCCTACCTTGTTCGCTGGTAAATTCTGATTGGTGCAGTGACCTTGTGCTGAATCGTTGATTGGTCCGCCTGCTGCCAGCTACCCTGTTGATTGGTGCGCCTTTCAGCTTATAGACTGCCGCACTTTCATCGCCTTTTTTTTCCCCAATTCTTAGCTGCCTTTACCACCTACTACTGCTGAGTACTGTATTTATATGGATCTTTTAACGGATAGTTTTTACTTTCTTTAACTTTTAATCTGTATATGCCAGTCATAACCAAATCTGTGTGAGGAACACTGACTAAAAGTATTAAGTAGATTGAATGTTGACTGCCAGCTTGCTTGGTCTGCTCATAGTACTGCTGTTTTGAAGTGAAAAACTTTCTTGCTGATAGTCTAAAACTGTCCTCTCCCTATTTTTTTTTTTTTTTTTTATACAAAAAGCTCTACCAACCTACTCCCTTATCAAACCTGCCTACTTCCCTACATTCTCTAATCCTACATTTCTGCTCACTTACCAATAATTGTTCTATCAGTGTACTCTGACTGAAACTCCCTACCCCCTCTCGGCTCTTGGCCCACTCACTGTTAATTACCTGCTTTTTCTTTTGTCTGTATAACCCCACCCCTGGCTATCTATAGCTCCTGGTCCTTTGTCTAAGCTCTGATCACCCCCACCCCCTGCTGACGGTCTGCCGCCAGCCCCCCCAACCCGATCTCTCTGCTCTCAGCATCAGGTATTTATTCTTGCTGCCTCCTTTCCTTCCTAGGACTTCACCGCCCAAGCAGTGCCCCACAATCTGAGGCGGAGCAAGACAGCAGTCACGCCAGCCGCTGCCCACCTGCAATCCGCATCCAAGGCTGCCCTCCTGGTCCCCAAGTTCGGCGCCGATTTCAGGTACCTGCCACTTCTACTCGCTCCCTATCTTGTTCGCTGGTGAATTCCGATTGGTGTGGCGACCTTGTGCTGAATTGCTGATTGGTCCGCCTGCTACCAGCTACCCTGTTGATTGGTGCGCCTTTCAGCTTACTGACTGCCAGCTTTCAGCACCTTTTTTTTCCCAATCTTAGCTGCCTTTACCACCTACTAATGCTGAGTATTTTCTCCCTCCCCCACCCCTCCCAGACCTCCATTAAATACACAATAGCTCCTTCTTCCTTGGTGTTGCCCTCTCCTATTGGTCTACTCTGTCTGTTCCTGAAACTTCATTAGCATTTGAGGTACAAGCTACCCTAAAACTGCTGTGGTCTCTCTCCCCCATTACTTCATGATCTAATTACCTGCCTTTTAGCTCTCAGTATTAACAGGGTTACTTGCCCTGCCAGTTCCTACTCATTCAAACCTATCTCTATACCACTATCCAGGTCTGCCAAAGCACTCAGACTGCCTGCCAGTCAACCGTCCTTATTTAGGTGATCTATTTGTGCAACACTGCCTGTCAGTTCCTTACATTATCTTGATTACTCTCTCAGGCTATACTACTCTTGTGGACTAGATGACCCACCACACAGCCTCAGTGTGGCTGCTTGACCCTTACTAAGGGTACCCTATCTGGCTGTTAATCCCACCTCTTATGACCCTGGCTGCTACAGGAATACTCATCTACGCTTTCTAACTATAAGATAGTTAAGAATGAGCCAACAAATGATTCTATCTCTTCTTGCACTCTCAATACCCCTACTCCACCTGCGCTTGCCTGTAATACCTCATACTGAAGCTACTCCCCCTACCTACTTACCACAAGATTACTGTTTCTCAAATCTCCTACTTCCTACCCCTCGCCATGACACCTCCCCAACACTACTATACAAGGTCTGGATCCATGTGGTGGCTCATGCCCAAAATAAATGCCACTTGCATGCCCTACGTCCCTTCCTGTGTCGCAAGCTCTGGTACCCCCTCCTACTTGCCATTCTACTCTCTGGTGATGTTCAACTAAATCCAGGCCCAACTAGTGTTTTACCGGACTCTATAAGTAACGCTAAAGGCCTTGTTATAGTACACCACAATATCAGAAGCCTTGCACACAATCTAGCTGAACTGGAATCACGGACCTCCCTCTACAAGCCTGATATCATATGCTTAACTGAAACCTGACTAAAACCTTCCACACCTGATACTCTGTGCTCCCTCTCATCCTATACTCTCTTGAGACTTGATAGAGCTGCACTCAAAAGAGGGGGAGGTACAACTGTCTACTTTAGAGATCATCTCCATGTCTCTGTTGTCAAATCATCCAACACACTCCACTGTGAGACATCTCATGTCCTTCTCACCCTTGGTACCGAAAAACTACACATTGTGTGTACCTCCAATCACCCATCCAGCTGACTAAAAGGGCTGAGTGAATTAATGGAACAGATCACATGCCTTGCTGGGAGAAACGAGGTCCTTATACTTGGGGACCAAAATATTAATTGACTTGGCAGCAACCAGTCCATGCTAATGACCAAATTGCAGAGTTATAACCTACACCAGTTGATTCATGAATCTACCAGAGCCTCCCCTCACTCAAACACGAACACACTGCTAGATTGGATAATGACCAATCACCCTGAAAATGTAACTGCCTCTGGCATACTGCCTGATGCCATCATTGATCACTCACCAACATACTGTATCTGGGGCAAAAACAGGCCTACCCCATCGGGGCCTCGTTTCATTACCTTCTGCAACTATGCGAACTTTGACTCTCAGCTCTTCCTGCATGACATTGCCTCTACTGATTGATCCACTCTTCTAATATCCAATGATACTCAGACTGCCCTCAGTCTGTTCATGGCACACTTCCTAGAGATACAGGATAAACACTGCAAACTTGTAACTCGTCGGGTTAAAAATAAGCAAACACGCTGGCTAAAATCTGACCTTCTATCCAAACTTAAGCAAAGGGACAAAAGCTGGCTCCATTACAAAAGCTCAGGACTATCCTCTGACCTTAATACGTATAGGCTCTGTGCAATTCATGTAAAAGGTACATCAAAAAAGCCAAGAGTACCTACTGCACAGATCTTTTAACTAATTCCTATGGTGACTCAAAAAATTCTGGTCACATATTAAATTCTTCATTGGTTCGAATCCAGCATCCATCCCAAATGACATGACACTTAATAGGGTTCACTGTACCAATCCCAGAACCATTGCCAACTTTTTCAATAATACAGTAAATTCTCTGACCTAACTACTCCTCTGCTTTTCCTGCCCAATCTCACATACCCACCTTGTCAGTTGTAGATGGTCCTCATTTCTTTTTCAAGGCAGTCTCAAGATCGGAGGTGCTCAAATTGCTAAACAATATCTCTGATTACACTGCTGCTGGCTCTGACAATCTAGAACCAAAGCTCCTAAAGTTAGCTGCCCCCTACATTGTTGCTCCCTTAGCCAAGATTTTCATGCTCTCCCTGTGCCAGAGCTATATCCCTGATATATGGAAAGTAGCTAGGATTACCCATTTTCAAAAAAGGAGATCATAAAGATCCATCAAATTACAGGCCCATTGCCATCCTATCAGTCCTCAATAAAATTCTGGAGAAACTTGTAGCCATACAGACAATTGACTTCCTGCAGAAGCATGATCTACTTACCTCTGCCCAGCATGGCTTTCGCAAGGGCTATAGCACCACTACCGCCCTTCTCAAATTTACGTCGGATGCACTAGTGGCTATGGACTCCGGTCTTCTCACTGGGGCCATTTTCATTGACATGTCTAAGGCTTTTGACTTGGTTAATCACTCCATCCTCCTAGCCACTCTTACATCACTGGGTTTCTTGATTAATGTTGTAAGATGGTTTGGGAACTACCTATCGGAAAGGACTCAAACTGTGAAATATAACTCTACCCTCTCGGACGCAGCAACTATAAACATTGGGGTGCCACAAGGGTCCATCCTTGGACCCCTGCTTTTCTCTATTTTCATAAATAACACTCCCACCAGCCTCCAAAGGACAGCCTCCCTGATCTACGTGGATGACATTGTTCTGTATGCTAGCGCAAAAAGCACTGATGACATAAACAAACAATCTACTCTCTCTAGACTTTCAGCTAATGCAACGGTGGTTGTCAGCTCACAAACTTGTGCTAAATGAGTCCAAAACCCAAACTATGCTCTTTGGATCAAATGCCAAGCTTAAACATGCCCAGCCTAGTTTCAAAGTCTCCTCCTTAAATGGTTCAGCAGTTGGAATAGTAAACTCATTTAAATATCTGGGCATCCCACTTGATCCATCACTAAATTTCAACCTGCACATCCAACAGACTTGTAAACTGGTCAACTCCAAACTTGGCATAGCCTACCGGACCAGCTATGTGCTCACTCCCTCAGCAAGGCTTGCCATTGCCCGTGGCATACTCCTTCCATCACTTACCTATGGTGCTGCTACTTATACCTCAGCATGCCAATCGAGTCTTAGGAAGTGGGATGTCACATATAACAACATCTGTCACTATGCATCCTCCTCTCACCGGCTAAAACACCACTGTCTCCTCTTTTCTGACCAGGGATGGCTTCCTCCTCCTGAGCTAAGACTTCATGCTTATGGCTCAGTCATTGACAACATTGTCAGACTACAAATTCCCAAACCTCTGGCAGGCCTTTTCCAATATCTGACACCTTGCTATGGTTTACAGTCTGCTGACTTTGTTCCTGTCCGCATTCCCAGACATAACACTACTAAATGCGCTAGTGCTTTCGCCTGCTATGCCCCCAAATACTAGAACTCCCTCCCACTAGCCTTGCACCAATCACCATCCCACGCATCATTTAAGAAAGGACTACATAATTATCTTGTCACCTCCCACAAGTGCTCCTGTTTCAAACCCCCCAAGCTCTTTCTTCTCTCCTTACCATTTCTGATCTGCCCCTCTAATGCATAGCACTTCTCCTCTACCTTCCTGTCCCACCTTGCCCCATCCTCAACCCCTTATTATGGCCTCCTACTCCTGGCACTCACTACTATCCTTCCCCTGAGTTACCTATTTGCAATCACAATTAGCACTAGCATATCTACAATCTTTCTGTGATTTTTCTCAAAAATTGATGACATAACTTATTATAGAATTTTCTACAATGTTATTGAAACTACCTTGTTGGTAGCTACTTTTTTTTTCTACTATCTACTATGTTTGAACTTGTTCTGGAATGTTTGCCTTTACTGAGTATTGTCATCCCTGTTTTGAACCTGTAACTGGAATGTTTGCCGTTACTGAGTATTGTCATCCCTGTTTTGAACCTGTAACTGGAATGTTTGCCTTTACTGAGTATTGTCATCCGTGTTTTGAACCTGTAACTGGAATGTTTGCCTGTATTGAGCATTGTCTGCCCTATTTGAACCTGTACTGGAATGTTTGCCTGTCCTGAGTATTGTCAGCTCTGCTGAACCTGTACTAGAATGTTTGCCTGTATTATTGTACTGTACCCTCCCGGGTCGTGCCTGAAAATAGTCATTGCTATGGCTAGTGCACTTACCCGGTAAACAAAAGCTAAATAAAAATAGTTGTGCCTAGTGAGGGAATTAACCAACTGGGAGAGCTGATATTTCTCGTGAGTGCAGTGTGACCTTATGACATCATGAGTGGTGAAGTCACGAGTGATGTCAAAGTTTCAAACTGTACAAGGGGCAATAATGGTGGTATTTCAGACAGGAATATGGGGTGTTCACCTTATGCAATGCCCCTCTTCAGTTTTCTTTTGCTTACAATTTGTATTTCTGAAGTTTCAGGATGCCCAAGCATTGTCAGGATGACAGCATGGCTTTTTATTTTATGCTGAGGCAAGTGAAATATTTGCATGCATCACCACATCATGCTGTCCAGTTCTTGCTGTGCAAATTAATGAGCAAAGTGCTGACAGTTCGCGATAGCGGGTATGAGCTGATGAATGGTCAGGAAGTCTTGCTTCATTGCCGGCATGGAAGACTGTGCCAGCTGGGAAAATGAGCCAGTTCTCGGACATGCGGCAGTGAGGTAAGGGGCTGGGAAAAGTGTTTTGTTTATCCTCATTCTAGGTCCCATGGCCAAATTTATCCACATAGTTGTTAGTGACTAGCTGGAGCTGGCAGTGCGAGCAGCACAATTAGAACCCAGTAGCTCACTTTGCAGCTCCAGCCAACCACTTTGACCTTTAAACCATTTCTGTGCAGTACCACAGTCCTGACTCTGTACTTTCTTCTTCTAGCCTGCTGAAAATCAGCACCAAATCTTGACACAATTAAACCAACCAACCACTTTTAAACTCCAAATACCACCCTAAAATTATTCTATTCCCCCTTCTCTGCCAGAAATCACAAGCTGCATGACCTCTGAAGCACTATACCTTGCTACGTTTCCCAGAGTAACAACCTCCATAACTCCACTGGTACTCCCTTGATTTTCAATCTGGGACTTAAGCCATGTTTACATGGCGACAGTGCGCTGGCATTTGCGCTGCTCCCTTCCCACTGCAGTGGCTGCTCAGAATGTTGTGACCCATTTACACAGCCCACCCTCACAGCGCTACAGGTCACTCTGAGGATGGGCTGTGAATGGCACAGAGGATACATGGAAAAATGGGGAAGACACAGAGTGAGCACAGCAAAGTGTTTACACTGCCAGTTGCTGCGTTCGCTCTGATAGGGGTACCAACAACTGAGTTGGTGCAAAAAATTGATTGGAGTGGCACTTGCGGCTCTCCGGAATGTGTCCACACACCCAACTTTGCAGCGCGTCAACCAGTGCACATGGGTTGATGCGCTGCAAAGCAGGTGGTGTAAACAGGGCTTAAAAGGCCTCACGCAGTCTGAAAGCTCCCTTCCTTTACTGTCAAGGCTAATTCTCAATCGCTGTGCCAACTCCCTTGTGCTGAAATGACGCACAGACGCTAATGTAAACAGCCGCTCAGTCTCAGCACTCAGTCATCCTTAAAACTTGGGGGGGGGGACAATTTAAAAAAGAGCACTATTTCAACTGGAAACGGAACAATTTTGTTTTAATTGGGTTCACCACAATATAACTCAGATAGTCCATCTTAGGGTAGCTGGTTCATTTCACTGGGGCATCAAACAGACGAGGCGTACTGATGAGTCCTGGTAGGACGAAACATGTGTCTATGTCTTCTGTTTGCAACCTTTGCAAACTGTGTGAGAGGCCTTTTGGTACCACGCATTTCTGCTTAAAGTTTAACCAGTAGAGTATTCTGTGGTGACTTGCATATGCAACCCATGATGCTTTGCATTGTGGCGGCATGTGTGATTTTGTATTTCTTAATAAAGCATGGTCTTGCATAAGAGAGAGATTTTCGCCCTTGTGCTGTCTGACCTTTGATATCACTTGTAGCCTCACCACTTGTGATGTCATAAGGTCAAACTGCACTCCAGAAAAAAAATCAGTGATATTCCTGAACAGGCCATGGCATATCCCTTACATATAGGATTCCTATTTACCTTGTTAATGGCTCACATGTTATATAAAGGAACACACCTGATCATCCCAAGGGGGCAAATTAAGCAGGTTCGCATCGCAATTTATGACCCAAGAATCAGGAAACGCGAGTCAATTGCCAGCACAATTCGCAGTAATTGCTACTCAGTAGAAGCTGGCAGTCCCCTTAATTATTTTAATTTTCCCTGGCATCTAGTGGTGCCCCACACCCTCAGATTAGAAACACAGACTTTGACGGCAGATAAGGACCGCTTGGCCCATCTAGTCTGCCCATTTCCCTACCTACAGGATAGGCAGTAGATCCTAGTTAACCAACAGCCTATTTCTTCCTACCCCCCACAAGAATTGCCTTATGTCTGTCCCATGCATTCTTGAATGCTCCCTCACAGTTTTAGACCCCAACCTCCTCAGGAAGGCTGTTCCATGCATCCACTACCCTCTCTGTGAAATAATACTTCCTCACATTGCCCTGAACACGCCCTCCTCTATCTTTAAATTGTGTCCCTTGTTCTTGCAAGTCTCTTTTCTGAAAGATGCTACCTCTTGGACTTTGTTGATTCCACTGAGGTACTTATAAGTTTCTATCATGTCCCCCCTCTCCCTTCTTTCCTCAAGGGTATACATATTAAGCTCCCTTAGTCTCTCCTCATACGGCTTCTCCTGCAGACCCTGCATCATTTTAGTTGCCCTCCTCTGGACTACTTCTATTCTGTCTATGTCCTCATGGAGATGGGGTCTCCAGAACTAGACACAGTACTCCAGATGGGGTCTCACCAACTGTCTGTACAGAGGGATAACAACTTCCTGTTTTCTGCTGCTGATGCCTCTACCTATACATCCCAGTATACCCCCAGCCCTCCTACTGCCTTCTCACATTGCTTGCTAACCTTAAGGTCATCTGATATGATTACCCCAGGTCCCTTTCCTTTTTGTTGTTGTTACTCCCCACCCATTGTGTATTCTTCCCTGGGTTCTTGTTTCCCAGGTGCACTATTTGCACTTCTTTGCATTGAATCCTAGCTGCCATACTTCTGACCATTCCTCCAACCTTGCCAAGTCCCTTTTCATCCTTTCCGCCTCCTTGTGTATCAACCCTGATGCAGATCTTTGTGTCATCTGCAAAAGGCATACTTTTCCTTCCAGTCCCTCTGCAATGGCACTGATGAAGACATTAAAAGGACTGGACCCAATACTGAACCCTGCAATTCCCACTAGTAACCTCTCCTTCTTCAGAGTGGACTCCATTTACAATTACCTTCTGTGTCCTGTTGTGCAGCCAATGTTTTACCCAGGCTACCACCCTGGGACCCACTCCCAGGCTGGTTAATTTGACTATTAATCTTTTGTGTGGGACTGTGTCAAATGCCTTGCTAAAGTCTAGGTAGGCCATGTCCACAGCCCCTCCCTGGTCTACTACTTTGGTCACCCAGTCAAAGAAATCTGTTAGATTCGTCTGACATGACCTTCCCGCTGTGAATCCATGCTGCCTTGGGTCCTGTGCTCCACTGGCCTCTAGGTACTCAACTATTCTTTCCTTCAGAAGTGACTCCATCACTTTCCCTACCACAGAGGTCAGACTGACAGGTCTGTAGTTTCCTGCCTCTGTCTTGGTCCCACTTTTGTGAAGAGGAATCACATCCGCCTTCCTCCAGTCCTCGGGTACCACACCATCCTCCCATCATTTATTAAAAAGAGTAGCCAGTGGTTTCACTAGTTCCTCCCTTAATTCTTTTAGAATTCTGGGGTGAATTCCATCAGGACCCATTGCTTTGTCCACCTTCAGTTTTAGGAGTTCTTGCAGAACCCTTTCTTCTGTGAAAGGACTGGGATAGACCCCCTATCAAAGTGCTTCTGTTAATTGGATTAGGCACTTCCCCTTCTTTTGTGAATACTGAGCAGAAATATTAGTTCAGTATCCTGCTTTTCACTTTCCCTCTGCCCACCCACCGTTCATTCTATTCAGCCTCACTATCCTCCTTTGTCTTTCTACCGCTGATGTACCTATAAAAGGTTTTATCCCCTTCTTAACTGAGTTGGCTATCTTTCTCAGTTTGGGCCTTGCTATTCTGACTTCCCTCCTGCTTCCTTCTGCCTTAACTGGGGCAGCTCTCTGTCCTGCTCCTTCTGTGTTTCCTTATACTTCAGAATGCTATCTTTTCTTCCTGACTTTCACAGCCACCTCTTTTGAGAACCATAGTGGCTTTTTCTTTTCGTTTTGATTTGTTTATTTGCTTCACACAAAGCCTTGTTGCCTCTGTGATGGCAGTTTTGATGATTCCCCATTGTTGCTCCACACCTCCTTCTAGCCTGTTTGCTAGTGCTTTTCTGAGGCACTCTCCTATCTTGCCAAAGTCAGCTCTCCTAAAGTCCAGTACCCTCACTTTTGTATGGCTTGACTCTGTAGCTGAGTTTAACGTGAACCACACTGTTTGATGGTCACTTGTCCCCAGATGGCAAACCACTTCTAGATCTGAGATCTTCTCACTGTCCCGTTTGAGAGTATGAGGTCTAAGATTGCTCCCTCACGAGTGGGTTCTGAAACTAGCTGTCTAATGCCTGCCACCTGTAGGGCATCAAGAATGGCCCTGCTCTTGGCTGTGGCTGCAGCAAATGTGCTCCAGTTAACATCTGCCATATTCAGGTCTCCCATCAATAGTATCTCCCCTTTCTCTGCCATTCTAAGAATGCCTTCTATCATATCCTTGTCCATTCCCTCCCCCTGTCATGGGGGTCTGTACGTAACCCCTGTGCGGATTGTGGTGCCCTTTCCAGTCTCCAAGGTGACCCACAGTGCCTCCTCTCCTCCCTGTTTACTCTTTTGTTCAGTTGCTTTTATCCCTTCCTTTACATAGAGAGCTACTCCTCCCCTCCTTCTCCCCTGCCTGTCACTCCTGTAGGTTATGTACCCTGGTATGTTAACATCCCAGTCATGGTTCTCTGTGTACCATGTTTCTGTGACTGCTACAATATCCAGGCATCCCTCTTCCATCAAGGCCACCAGCTCAGGAGCTTGTTGCCAGACTACGAGCATTGGTACTCATACCCTCCATTTCCTGATGGCCTTACTCCCTTTGCCCCATCCCTGTCCTTCTTGCCTTTGTCACTTTCTCCATTTACCCTGCCCTTCTCCCTATCGACACCTCTATGTTGGTGTTTCCGCACTTACTACGTGATTATTTGGGGAGGGGCTAGGATTTCCTGCTCCTTTCCAGTGCCTCCCTTGGCTAGTTAAAAGCTTGCCAATGAAGCATTTAAACCTATCACCTAGGATCCCGGTTCCCTCCGGACAGATGCAGCCCATCATGCCAGTATAGGCTTGCATCACTCCAAGTGGACCCCAGTCCCCAATGAAGCCAATCCTGAGCTCCACACCAGTTTTCAACCACTAATTGAATCCCATAGTGCGGAACACCTAGCCTCTCCTATGCCATAGATGGGCAGCACCTCCGAGAAGGTTACTGTATGTGCTACTTGACTAAGGCCCTCCCAATTCCACAAACTCTTCCTGCACTTCTCTAATCCCTTTCTTAGCCAGGTCATTTGTCCCTAGGTGGACAATGACATCCAGCTGCTCCGGCAATCCTGAGGATTCGCTCCCTGTCCCTCCAAGCCATGGCGCCAGGCAGGCACCTTACCTCCCTCTCCCCTTCCTCCCCCAGTTCTACCTTCCTAACAATGGAGTCCCCCACCAGAAGTTGTCTCCTTCCCCTGCAGCGTCCCCTGCCACCCTCCCGTGGGTCTCCTTTGTGGAGGTTCCCAGCATCCTCCTTGGTCTCCACTGCGGGTGCCTCCATAGAGGAACCACACTTTGCCAGAATGGCATAGGAATTGTGGAGAGGTACAACTGGAGGGATGCGCCTCTGTTCCACCACCCTCACCCTCCCTGAGCCCACTGTGGTCCAACCGCTCCTCTTTCTTGGCAACCTCTGAGGCAGCGGCAGTGGCACTGGTGGTCCCTGGATGGAAGAGGAGGTCCCACAAATCCTGGTCAACTCAGCCTGGAGATAAGCAACCTCCTCCCTCAGCCCAGAGAGGTGCCTGCAGATGGGATAACACCGCATCCTCCAGAACGTCTGCCGGAAGACTGCTGCTCCACAGCCACTGCACTGCACCACTCCAATCATGTCTTATTTCTGGCCCCTTAACTGTTTTCAATCCTTACTCTTTCCTCTGTTTTTTTTCTCTCTCTCTCCTTACTTTCTGCCTGTGTGCCTTTAAGCTCCTGATTGTCCTGTTCTGAGACAAGAATATCCTATATTTCTCAGTGGACCACTTACTTGCTCAGAGGCAGACCTCCAGCAACTAGAGGGGCCGGAGGCTACTCCTGCCCTTCTAGGATGGTGGGTCTTTGGTGGTTCTGTGATCACTCACTTCCTGCTCCCAAAGAGGAAGTTCCTGTTGTCAGTCAAATCCTGTGCCTATAAAAATAGAACTAGCTTTGGGTGCGCGGTGGAGGGAGGAAGGAGGGCAATATAGTCCCAGCAGAGAAGTCCAGTCACACAGCAGTCCTTTCTCCTGGTGTCTTCTGCCAAGATATTAGCAGAATCTTTCTAAGGCAGTCTTTAAATGTGCTTCCTTCTAGCTAAGCCTCCCCCTACTTACTAGATCTTTCTACCAGTAATTTAAACCTCACAGCAGTTAAGTCCTTTCAATCACCTGATATTTACACCTATAACTGTTCAGATACCCATTCAGTTCAGTTAACCCAGACAGACACACACACTTTTTTTTTTGTTTTGTATGTTAGTTTTTTTTTACCCTAAATTAAAGGTCCAAGTACAAAAGTTCTTCTACTTTAGTCCCAGCAGAGAAGTCCAGTCACACAGATGTCCTTTCTCCTGGTGTCTTTGCCATCCCCATTGCTTTTTTCTTCTTTCCCTGGTGTTTAGTGGCATTCTCCCCCCCCCACCACCATCCGACTGCCGTCCACATTATTTTTTCTTTCCCCGTGTCTAGGGCACCCCCCCAACAATCCGATCGCTGTCCCCATTATTTTTCCTTTCCCTGGTATCTAGTGGCACTCCCCTACCATCGGATCAACATCCCTATCTAAAATACAGAAAACGGTCCCTCAATATTTATTTATTTTTTTTAAACCTGCAAAGAAAATGGTCCCTCGCTGATCTGACCCAACCACCCCCACCTCCCACTTAGCACCCATCATCCCAACCCCCCAGTACACACCACACACACACACACACACACACACACACACACACACACACCTGAAGAGGTCACTGGGCGAAGATCCACTCTCCAATGGAAGACATGTCTTGCTGCTGGAACCGGTGACTACAATGTGAGAAACTTCAGGAGGCAGTATAGCACAGTGGTTAAAGGCTCTGAGCTGCAAATCCGGTGACATCCAGCAGACCAGACCTGGGTTTGAACCCCACAGCTTCCACTTGCATACTGTGTGACCCTGAGCAAGTCACAACTTCCCTGTGCGCCCAGGTAGCACCTGTAAAAAAGCTTTCAGCTTAGTTATTTAACCAGGACTAACACACTAACAAAAAAATAAAAACTAAGGTAAAGGTGGGTCAATGTATTATTTATTTATTTGAATTTTGATAACCAAGTGGGCCCACTGAGACAGATCAAGTCACTTTTGCAGGGGCGACCTGGGGAATAAAGGCAATTCCATGAGTAGAGTATAAATACAGTAGATTGCACACAATTCCAAGAATAGATACAAGTACAGTTGGGTACAAGAGGTAATACAAATAAGTAGCAGTGAGATCTGTATGCAGCAGGAAAGTAATACACATTTGAAATTAGAGCTGCAGTTACTTTCTGGAATATGCAGTCAGTTCCGACAGATTTGGCTGATGATTCCATGGAGGTCCTGCAGCGTCCACTGAGGATACGACTTGGTAGGGCTAGGGTCAACAATGATGGAGAATTCAGACCGAGGAGTTCAGGTAGGTCAATTGCAGAGTGGACATAGCAACACACAACTGGTATAGTAGTGCAAGGCCAGCATTATAAAGTATATTAGTACAAGCAGTATGAATTATTATACATATTTACAATATACACAAGCTATTAAAACATATAGGAGAAGGAAGAGAGGGATGCGGGGAGGGAAGAGTCATTGAAGAAGCAGGTGAGCCAGTAAGGCATTAGAGATTGATGTGAGGGGATAGGTGGGAGAATCAAAGAAATACAAGATAAGGAGTGAGGAGCAAAGAGTTTATCAGAAGGTATTAGGTGCAGTTGCTGCAGCAGGTTGTGGGGGGAGAAAAGTTCCTTATAGATTTTCTTAAACAGGGGAAGAGTCAAACGTGAGAGTACGCTGTGGGGGACAGCATTCCATTTTTGAGGAGCTGAGAAGGTAAAGATCACCTACCAACAGCAAGACGAACCTTAGGAGGCTTAACAACAGGAGGTGTGAGGGTCAAAAGGTTCTGGGGAAGGAGTTTCAGGTGAGGAGCCCCGAGAGAATGCATGGGGGAGGAAGGTGAGTACGTTTGAACATGGTGCACGGGACAGGGAAGTCCATTCTGGGCTCAAAAGAGGACCACCCTAGGGATTTGAAAACCATGCAGTGGTGGGCTCGAGCTGGAGCTGCATCAGCAAAACAGGCAATTCTGTGGTAGACCTGTTTGAGCTTGCTTAGGGTGGTGATCTTGACAGAGTAAGTTATGGGAGTACCACAGAATAAGGTGGGGAGGAGGGTGGCAGAGGTAACACTTGTTCTAGCACATGGAGTAAGGTTGGGAGGACGTACGGTGGAGGAGGAAGAGTTTCTGATTTGTGATTTTAATAATATTATTGACATGAGTATCGAAAGATAAATGTTCATCAAGAATCATACCCAGGTAATTGAAGGATTCAATCCCTTCGAGAAATTTGTCCGATGATGTGTTAATGATCAAAGGAGGCTGAGAGGTTAGGTCAAAGGAAGTATGGTGGAACAGCATTGACTGGGTTTTCTTTGTGTTCAGTACCAACAGGTTTTCTTTGAACCAGGTTTCCAATTGATGGAAGTCAGTTTCTAGGTGAGACCAGATAGCTGAAATGTCTGTACCATGCCTGTATAGGATGGCATCATCAGCGTAAAGCTGGACTGACCCCCCACACACACACACACCCACACACACCCATACACAGTTAAGGGGCAGATCATTGATAAAGACAGAGGAAAATAGGGGCCAGAGAACAGATCCTTGGGTGACCCCATCCGTGACTGGAGATAGGGAGGAGAGGGCCCCTCCCCATTTGATGCACTGGAATTGGTTGGCTAGGTAGTTTGATATCCAGCAAGGGAGTTGGTATCGAGCCCTAACATTTGAAGCTTGGAACTGAGATATAAGTGGTTTATAAGGTCAAAGGCCTTGGTGAGGTCAACAAAAACTGCTCCCGTGGCACTACCACGGTCCATTGCATGAAAAATGTCAGAGGTGACCTTCAAGAGAGCAGATTCAGTACCATGTGATTTCCTGAAGCAGTGTTGATGCATTGTGAGAGCACTGGTCTGTTCAAGGAAGGAGTACAACTGATTGTAAAGGATTCTTTCTTGAATTTTTGTTATTGGACACAGTATCGAAATGGGTCTGTAATTTTCAATGAGGTTAGTCGGGCCCAATCTGTGCACAGGGACAACGGTAGTGGTTTTCCATTTATCTGGTACAGAACGTGTGAGGAAGGATCAGTTAAATCAACCAGGCAATTAAGTAAGCCAGAGCGGGGGTGCCAAGCCTAAGGAATCTGAAAGGCAGGGTGTCGAGGGAGCTATCGAGATTGATGCCCAGTAGGAGCTTAAGGACTTCCCTCCATGAAGTGAGTTTTATGTGAAAGATAGGGGAGAGAGGTTCAGTATAGGGGGACTGTGGCACAGGGTAGTTAGCAGGCAGACCTGATTTGTAGATTTCAAGGTCAGTGAAGAATGAGTTTATTCCTGCAGCAATTTTGGAGAGTGAGGATAGTTCTGAGCCATTCTGTAACGTGACCGGGGGGGAAGGGGTGCTTCATTCATGTCCCTTGAGAAGGTTGTTAATTTGCTTCCAGAAGCATTTTGGGTTACTAAGGTTGCTTGTTTGTAGGGACTGCAGATAGTGTCACTTGGATTTGGTTATATTGGTCTTACATACATTCCATAGCTACCGGTAGGAATTCCAATCAGAAATGAGTTCTGACTTTCTGTATGAGTGCCAAGCCTCACCTCTTGAGTGCATTAGGGACCGGAGCTCTTGAGAGAGCCAGGGGGAGCGAATTCCTGTGGCTCTTCTCATCTTGAGGGGGGCAAGAAGGTCAAGAACTGAAGTGAAAGTGTTGATTAGGTAATTGAGAGCCTGACTGATGTCAGGATGGGTGACCAATCTGAGGATGCAAGACCATGAATAAATTCAGAGGTGGAAAAGTGTGTTAGGTCTCTGGCTTTGACAATTTTTGGGGGTGGGGGTGGAAAGTTATTATTCCAGATACAGAGGGTTGGGGAGTGGTCACTTAGTACATCAAGGAGGATGCCTACAGCTCTGATATGGGACCTGTTTGTTAGCATCCAGTCAAGAAGTATGCGATTCCCCAAGTACATGTTGAGCCTAGTTGGTTGCTCGATAAGTTGCTCAAACCTAGCATCTGATATCGCTGACAGGTATAGACCATTTTTTGGGCTGTGCCAGTCAAGACCGAAGTCACCACAGACTATGTCGTCACTATGGTGGTGGGTATCTAGACTGGTGAAAAGCTCAGAGTAGGAGGTAGGTGCTAGTTTGGGAGGTAGGCCTATTGTCAGTTGTTTGATTTTGCCAAAAGTGATTGATATGAATAGGTAATCGACGTGGGGGTCTAGGTTTAAGTCTTGACAGTCTGTCGACCACCAGCCCATTCCTGGTGTATATTAGTAACCCCCCCCCCCTTCTTTCTGGGTCTGTCCTGACCGTAGGAGGAGTACCTGGGGAGGGCAACTTCATGGGATTGTATAGAGGGTTTTAGCCAGGACTCAGTTAAGCAAAGAACATCTGGCTTGTGTTGTTGAATCCAACCTTCAAGTGTAGGCATTTTCCATCTAACACCTTGAATGTTTATGTGGGGTTTTCAACTTTGGTGCATACCTTTGCCATTTTTGCATATTTTGACAGCACTTTTTCAATATAGCCTTTCCGAATAGCGATTTCATGGTTGCTTGGCAAAATTACCTTTCGGGCAGGATTTGAAAATTTTCACTGACCTTGTTCATGAGGTGGGGTCATAAGAAGGCTGTGTTAAACATCTGGGGTAAAAATGACCGAGTTATGTGCATGCATTTAAATTTTACTACACTTGCTCATAACTTTGATCATTTTGAATATTTTGACCCCAAATTTTCAACATAGCCTTTTTTTTTTTTTTTTTTTTATTTATAAACACCACCTCTGGAACATGACAGCTTTAATTTTTCAAATCCTGGCCAAATTGTCTTCACACCTGTGGCATGGAATGACACTGTGGTGCTGTGGAATCATGTTTTGGTGGGAATTTGAAACTTTTCAGTATCAGGTACATGAGGTGGAGTAATAGGAAGGCTATGTTGACAATTTGGTCAAACTGACAAACAGTCTCAAAATTATGTATAAAATGTCTATATATATGTATATCTCACACACACACACACACACACACACATCTATCTATCTATATATATATATATATATATATATAATATATATATATATATATATACACACACACATATATATACACACACACACACATACACATACATACATACATACATACATACACACACACACACACACTTATAAGTAACAACTATATGGTTTAAAATAAAAATACCCATTTTAGAAAATTACTAATCAAAACAGGCTGATTGAGAATCATTTTTCATTTTGATTAGCTAATGCCGCTAATCAACTCTCCGACATTAATTTATGCCTTGCATCCATGGGAAAGCATGATCTTGCACCAACTTCAAATGAAAACACTTGCAATAAATTGTTTAAACTGTACCATCTGTGAAATGTTGAAATATGCTGTACTTATTTTTGCAGGAAGTCACTGACTTCATTGTCAATACGGTGTTGGGGTCCCCCAGAGTAATGTGCCTGGATCGACGATGAGCTTTCGCACTTCGGACAGGACTTCCTCCAGCTGATGAATTTGCTGGGCTTCACACAAGTGATTACAGCTGTGACCCACAACTCTGGTCACTCATTGGATCTGGTCTTCCTACTGAGTCTGACACTGTGGACCATGGGGTACTGCTGGAGCACCTGCAACTGATCTGTGGCCTGTCAAGGACAGTCCTCAGATGGTTCCATTCTTTCCTCACTGGCAGGTCTGAGAGGGTAGTGTCTGGGACTTATTCCTCAGATGCATTCTCCCCACCATGTGGGGTCCCACAGGGCTCTGTGCTGTCACCCATGTTGTTTACGGTGTACATGCTACCACTGGGGGACACTGTAAGGTGGTACGGTTTGAGTTTTCACTGCTATGCCGATGATACTCAACTGTACATGTCCTTTGCACTTTATCAGGATGTAGTGGTCTCGTTATTTAACAACTGCCTGTCCGAGATCCAGGAATAGATGAGTGCCAACGGGTTGAAGCTGAATCCAGACAAGACTGATGTTTTGGTTGTGGATCCGGGTTGTCTGGTACGGAGGCCTTTGGCTGGGTGGGCCTCCGGTCTTGTACTTGGGGATTTGCGAGCTGAGGACCTCTGAAGAGGTGCAGAGTCTGGGCATTATTTTTGATGCAGAGTTGACCCTGAAGACTCAGGTTTCATCAGTCGTTAAGACCTCATTTTACCATCTGAGGAATATCGCCCAGATTAAGCACCTGGTTCTGCCTGAAGATCTTCCAACTTTGATCCACACCTTTGCGACCCCCCCCCCATCTGGACTGCTGTAATGCCCTGTACCTAGGGCTACCGAGGGTTGCTATCTGCCATTTGCAGCTGGTGCAGAATGCACCAGCCAGGTTACTAACTGGGCTTTCTCAAACTAGCCATATTATATCTGTGCTGCATGAGCTGCACTGGCTGCCTGTTCAATGGCAGATCACCTTCAAGGTTGGCTTGCTGACCTATAAAGCCCTACACAGACAGGGACCGGGTTACCTATAAGCTTCTTTGCCCCTACTGCCCCTCCCGACTGCTCTGTTCCACCAACGAGGGATTGCTAGAGATTCCCAGGGCTTGGTTACAGACATCTGGGGCCCATGCATTTTCATTTGCAGCCCCCACCCTGTGTAATTCTCTACCTTCTTGGGTTCGTGAGTGCCAGACTGTGGAGAGCTTTAAAATCTGCCATGAAAACATATTTATTTATTTTTGCTTTCTTCATCAACTGATTAGTTTGGATTTTACTGTTATTATTGAATTCTTAACTTATCTGGTTTTAATTTTTTATTAATTTATTATTGTTAAAGCGCTCTGATTTTATGAATTGTGCTTCACAAATAAAGTTTATTATTATTACTATTATCATGCTCCAAATGTTAAAAGTTGTTGCAAGATGGCAAAGAATAATGACAAACTTTATGAGTTTCAGTTACAAGCAGGGCGAATTGTACTCAAGTTGTAAAGTAAGAAAAGATCTGGAACAGCACCCCTCCAGCTGACCTAGCTACCAGGACTCCAGCAAGAGGACTGTTCCACCACTTATAAGATAAACGAGGGAGCTTCGCCATGTATAGTGTGCCACCATCATACTACACCCCAGTGTATTAAATAACTGGTATAGCATAGCAAAACGCTAAGCAAAACGGGGTAATGCCAACCAGTTCCAGAAATATGTAGCAGTAGAGTGAGTCTATGACACAGTAGACAAAATATATATTCATGGCAAAAAAACTCTGTTTAGAGCATCAGTTAGGGTTGTTTCACAGCAACAAAAGTGAGGAAATTCGGTGTTAGGGTTAAAAACCCTAACTGCACATCACCATCACCACCACCACCACCACCCCCACCCCCCACACACACACACACACAACGCAAGTAGGGGAAGGACCAAGGCAACACCATCAATCACACACATCCTGAAGGAGGTGTATACCTGTGTTACTGTAGGAAGTGGTGAAATCCAACTTGAGATATCATAGATTATTTACAAAGTTGTTCTTCGAGATTAGTTCACATAAAGGTGAACCAAGCTGGCAGTAGCAAAAATGGTGTACTTCACTTTGTTTTCAACATATGGGTGGCCAAAGGTGTCATGGGCAATGCAATGTTAGTCTATGGCAAATTGCTCAACTTTGGAACAGTGTAACTTTGTAATCCTTAAGTATTTTAGCACAATAGCAGAGGAAAAAGCACATCTGTGGGACCAGGTCTTGCCATCCTGCAAATCTGAGGCCAAAGGACCCAACCGTTTGCTTGTAGGATGATGGCAAAGATGTGCAGTCATTAGGAGCATACTTTCACAAAATAGTTTCGCAAACATTAAAGTGTCATGACACTTTCACATTCATGATGATTTCAATATTTCAGGGTAATGCAAAATCCTGTTTTGGGTCTTGCAAACCCCAAAATGCCATATGTGTAGTCTGTGTTATGTGTTGGTGGCAGCGTATGGCCCAAGATGTGCAGTTATCTGTAGTGATGTGTGTTTAGCGGTGCGTGGAATGTCCAGGATCAGAGTTAGTAATGACGACCCCATGCGACAGCCCGATGGGAGCATGGGTGTATGGTTTCATCGTTTACATAGTTGTATGTTATTCCTGTTACCTGATGGTAGTTGTGTACGATTGGTTGTGTTGCCTTGGTCATTCCCCTACTTGCATATGTGTGCGTGTGCTGGCGTGTGTGTGTGTGTGTGGTGGTGGTGGTGGTGGTGGTGATGCGCAGTTAGGGTTTTCAACCCTAACACCAAATTTTCTCGCTTTTGTCGCTCTGAAACAATCTTAACTGATGCATTAAACAAAGTTTTTTGCCATGAATTTCCCTTCATTTTGAGAATGTGCACTATAAATAGTGAATGGAATGTGGTGTTGGGAGCGTGGGGCCCACCATGCGATTTTTTGTCACTTGGCTGTGCAAAAACTGTATGACCCAGTGAAATGAAAATTGGGTACACAAACAGAAATGCTAATGGTAACAGCAACAATGACACAGAAGGAAACCGTAACAGAATCGCCAACAGAAATGCTACCGAAAATGCAAACGGTAAGGCTAACAGAAATGCAAACGGTGACGAACACACAAACAGTAATGGTAATTGCAACTGGAAACAGAAACTATTACAGTAACACCAATGATGATGCCAAAGCAAACAGTAACACAAACGCAAGTGCAAACGCAAGCGTGTACGCAAACACAAATCGTAACACGCACAGGCACAGTAACGCAATTGAAATGCAAACGCTTACGGTAACACCAAAGTAAACAGAAACGCAAATGGTAATGCAAACAGAAGCGCATATGCAAACACAAATGGTAATGCACACTGTGATGCAAAAGGAAACGCAAAAAAAAAAAAACAACAGTAATGGAAATGAAAATGGTAACAGTAACGCAAACTCAAATGCAAAGGGTAACGCACACATTGACGTAAACCGGAATGCTGATGCAAACGCTTATGGAAACCCAAGTGAAAATGCTAACTGTAACAGTAATGGAAACACACACCCTTTCCCCCCCCCCCCCAAAAGCTGCATTCAGAAGCACAGTGAATACAAATAATGTATGCATAATAATGGGCCTCGGAGCAGAAAATAAACACTTGGAATACTAGATTGCTTATATCTCAGGAACCGTACTGAAAAAAAAAATTAAAATCTCATTTATAACTTTCCTGGCTAGTTTGTAGCTTAGCCCCTTTGGGGGCTAAGCATTTTCCAACGAAAAGTCCGTATCTTGAAGCGTTTTCGACATATGGGCCCCAAAAGGTGCAGCGGACACTGTAATGTTAGCCTATGTGGAAAAACTGTCAACTTCGGAGTGCCATAACTTTGCAGCCCTCTTATTTTGTCACCAAACCACCAAAAGGCACATCTGTGGGATCTTGGCTTTCTTCCCTCCAAATTTCAGCCCAACAGACCAAACCATTGTTTTGCAGCAGGGTGGCAAAGATTTCCTATTCTTTTGAGCATAGTGTCTCAAAGTAGTGTCATGATTTGCAACACTTTTGCAAAAAAAACAAAAAAAATCATGAAAGTGTCATATATGCGACACTATTGTTTAAAAAAATTTCAAAAACATATTTCTGGGGTGTTTAACCCCCCAAAAAAAGACATGGCTAGCATCCTCAGGTCTCAATTAGGTGAACGCAGCAAGAATTGTGTCCCTAGATGGTCCCAAATTTAAGTGCCAAGCATTTCTGTGACCACCACCTGAAAATAAGGTGGCGGATTTGCAACACTACAGGGGTCATTTGTGACACTAAAAACTGCATTTGCGACACTGTCAAACTTTTTGTTAACTTTTCCCATTGACTACAATGGGAAACTTGTTTTTTTGAATAACTTTTGAACAGTTTAATATTTTTTTCACGGAATCTTTGAAAGGCACATTGGGGACCCCCACTGCATGTTCCCTGAAGGTTGTGGACCAGTAGGTGCGACCAAAGAATGCGCAAAAATGCGTAATTACCACATTCTATGGGGCTACGTTGCTCCGCAACCGTATATCCGACTATTATGAAACTTGGCAGATCCAGAGATCTATGGTACCACTCAGTGCATGCCAAATTTCAGGCAACTCCGTCATATGGTGGCAAAGTTATTAAGCTGCCAAATGTCTAAGTTCTCCAAGCGTTCCAGGTGACAGCATACCATTCCTTCTTCCTGAATTACCATGGCAGTTGTGACCAGTACTTTCCCTATCATTTTGCCATGTTGTTCAATGAATCTGCCGTCACCTCTACTCTCTGTTCGACCACAATTTTCTTGTGCTGTTCGTTGTGTCTCCTGTCAAGTCTTTGGATGGTTTGAGTTGGTAGCATTATCGTTCTTTGCAGGGACTCAGTATTTGTGGTGAGATCTTCACTGATCTCCAATGGCTGGTGTCTCCCTGAATGTTCTGCAGGCCCTGCACTACCACTGTTAGGATCCATCTTCCTGGAACCTGCCAGTCCTTCCATCACATACAAATCACACTATATTTGTATAGAAAGTAGAATTATCATGCTTTTCACCAATTTATGTTAGTTTAATCAAACTGCAAGCCCGGCACTCTAGGTGAATGCTTCTTACATGCTAGGCTGCAGGCCATGCCCCCTCCAATTCTTGCAAGTATACTTTGGCCAATTGAGATGCAGGGTATAGTATTAACTGCCACTTTGCTATACGTGCAACTCATCTCACCCACTACTGGCCTCCCTTTACTCTTCCCTTGGTAGGTTCCCCTTCTTTCAAACATTCCTGTATCATGGGCTGCTTCTTTGACAAACTGGTCAGGTCCTTTACCCCAACCTGCTTGCCTGCTATGTTACTGGTCCCTTCAACACCTTATAGCTTACGGTCGGAGAAGGATGCCCTTTCACTTCAAGTGTCTAAATGCTCCAACACAATGGGTGAAACAGCCTTCTCTTACCTACCAGAATTTAAATCATTACTTCGCCACTGTTTAAATCAATCAGCCTGTAGTACCTGCTCTTACTTTCTGCCTGCTTTCCTGAACCAGGCATTTGAGACTGCATTTTAGGCCACCTTGTACATGGGACTCTGCCTTTTATTAAAAGAGAGTGCACTGTATACCTCATGATTGTAGTCAATATTAACTGATGCATTTCATGTGGACTATAGCTCAACTTTCTAGCTTGTACCCAGCTGTTCTACTGTTATGTTCTACTTGTGCTGTGTACTCTATTATCTGGGTTGTTCCTGGAAATAGCGATTACCTTGTGTACTTGCCAGGTTACCAAACATTAAATAAACAAACAACACACATACATTACTAAATAATTTAATTAATTACATACACTGCCATGTATTAATGCTATTACGAAATGGATTATTTTCAGAAAAATTGAAAACAAGCAAAATCACCCAAAAAGTAATTTTAATGTGTATTGTTGGTACATGGAAAAAAGTTACTACTTTATGCATGCAGGTCAACTGGTGGCACTGCAGAAGTGCTAGAAATAAAGAACACAACAGGATACCTCCCTATTAAGTCCCCCCACCATCACCTCAATACATCGACACAGATTTCTGTGTTATGTAATGTCATGCAAAGTAGGTGATGGAAGCCAGAGTTAGGAGTTAATTGGATAGAGACACTTTGTAAGTGACAGTTACTGTTGTCCCTTTGGGTAATTCTGTTAAGTAGGATTGTGGAATGTCATGGTAAGGTTACTTCTGGTTTTGCTTGCCCAAGTAGCGCATGTTTTTACACTCTGCAGTTGCGCTGGCCTAATATGGGTATCGTTTTTAATACTGCCGTAACTTAACAGTTTCGATTAGGCTTTATAGTGGAGGGCAGTATGAACTACACAGCTGGTGGTGGTTGCAGTGGGAATTGTGTGACCAAACAAATGTGGGCTAATGTGTGGGAAGCGGGGAGTATGGTGGAGAGAGTTTTTGGAGCCATCATAATAGGGTGGATTTAATCACTGTTCAAAGAACCTCTCAGCTAATAAGTTTGCTTTATTTTTTTCTAGCCATTTCATAATACTAATTATTTGCTCATATAAAATAGGGTCTAGCTAACTTATTTATTTAAAATTTGGTAACCAGGAAAGGCATACTGAGCCAAGACTCGTTTCCAGGTGCAACCCGGGGTAGGGTACAAGAGGGACAACTGGAGAACAGGGTAAACATATCATTTGACAGCATTCGTGGGGAGGGGGGTCCAAGTGCAGTGTAGGGGAGGGCTCAAGTAGGGGTGTAATTTTGCCTCTCCATTGGTCAGTACCCCATCACATGGTGCTGCTTTAAAAACTCAAATAGCACATATCCCTGCTCAGATAAAATCACATGGATGCTTTAATCAAGATCAAAACCTGTCAGGCTCATAAGGTTAATATGCAAATAACACAAACCAGTATCACAAAGATATCATACAAACTAGAGTAAAAAAAAAAAAGAGGGGAAAAAAAAAAAAAACACATTTAAAAATTTCCATTCCCTCCACCCACAAAAACATCATAAATCGCAAACCCAAACATCAGGATACAATGCTCAAAAATCCAGACACTCTAAAGAAACATAAAATCTAACCAAAAAAGAGATGGGGACAAAAAACGCACACTTGACTTAAAAATCCAAACCTGTAATGCTCCCCACTGAAAAACAAAATAAACGGATACGCACCTAATATTTAAACTCACAAAACATTTCAGAACACAACTCCGCACCATAAATAGCCACATGATACCGCACTAAAACTTTTTCATTAATTGCTCTAAAAAGTAATAAAATATTCACTTACATACAGTACCTTAAAAAGCATCAACAGAAAACAAAGCAGCTTCTCTGAATGAACTCCAAATGAATCAGGAACCTTCACATCCAGCTGAGACTCACAGATCATATTATGAACTGCAAGCAAACCCTTGCTTCTCGGCATTTACAGATACAGCACCGAACTTAACAGTTCACCAGCTACTGCTTGTGACGCTGACAACCTGGGAATGGGCCCAGGAGTTGAGTGCCCTAGGGGCGGGGGGTAAGCATCTAGGGACTGCGCTCCTCCTCTGGGGGGGGAAGGGCTTAGCTGCCAGCGCTCAGACACGTTGCGGACGCTGGGGGAACAGACAGCCGGAACTTGCTGGAGGGAGGGAGGTTTGGCAGTTATCGGCATGCTTACCACTGATGCCACTGCACACCACACCTCCTGAACACAAAACAAAAATCAGGGCCATGCGGTATGCTGTTCACCTTGTACCGCAGGTCTTGCACAGTCACCCCGTGGCACTTCCTGGATACCAAGCCTCAGGTTCCAAGGAGGGGGGTGCCGGTGGACTGCCCTGAAGGCCCCACCCTGGGTGGGGTAAACCAGGGAGGAACACCGGAGAAGGAAAGTCCCGGGGGATGGGTGACAGGGCTTGTGGGGAGAGGTAGGGCTGATGTGAGTCGACCTGGGGAGGATAAAGCACAATAAAAACCAAAAAAAAATCCTTGGCATTCAAAGGAAGGGTCCCAATTCCAAAACAAGACCTGATTTTGCAAAGTACTATACTCAAACTACCTAGTCACTAACGAGAGCTACTAGGACAGTTTGCCATTTTCTGTAAACCAAGTCCGTAATTGTGCTCCTGTTTATCATACCAGCATTACATTTTTTTGTAATGTTTACATTCTCTAGATTCCAGGAGGATGAGCAACATGAAGAGGATAACACAGAGTTGTCTCCGTGTACCACTGGCTTCAATGGGACATGGGGTGACTAAGTCACCCTGCCCTGCAGCACAGCCCCTTGGAATCTGCAGAATGCAAACATAACTGAGAAAATGGTGTGCTGGTACAGTAGACTGGAGCCCAGTTATGGACTCAATCAGAAAACAAACTGCACTAGTCACTCATTCAGGCAGGTAGTCAGTTCAAGGCAGTGCTTTGAAAAATCAGGACTTGTTACGGTAATTAGGACCCTTCCTTTAAAGACACAGAAACAAATTACAGCACTACTAAAGTGCTAAACAACTAATAATCACAATACATTTTACAAGCAGAAGAATTCAGTCAGGGGATTACACATGGTGATTTTAGCCCCTTGGCCAGGCAGTACATTAGCAGCATAATCCCGCATCTGTAATGTCTTAATCCTCACAAGTAAGCCCCCACCAGGCTTATGGACCAGTGCTGCAGCAGCACTGATGATCCTCTGGCTGGGAGGGTGAAGGGAGTGGCTGCCTCTGCAGCATATGCCAATTCTGTAGTCTGACCAGCAATTGCTGGGGATGCATGTGTGCTAGGCAACTGGCAGACATACGCATCCCACCCCGAGACCAAGTCTGTCACCTCTGCAGTGTGCTTACTCTTCAAAAGAAAAAGGTCTAAATAGTCAAACTCCACTCCAACAGTCACTCCTGAGCCACTGAGCATTCTATTATTACAATACGCCAGATTAGCAAACTTTACAGTTAGAGGGGTAATGGTCACTGGTTATAGATGGAGGGGCATGCATGTTTCACTGAACTTTTACTGAAAGATCTCAAGAAACAAATCATTTAAATGATCAATTAAAACAGGAGTTTCATATAAACCATCAGTTAATATGGGAGCGTCTTCCTTCAGACGAGATGTTAAACTGAGGTCCTGTCTGCCCATCCTGGTGTTTCTTCAGGTGGACACTGAAGATCCCCTGGTGCACAGACTACTGGAATAAGATTTGGTCAAGTTTTTATAAGTATGTCAAGCAGGATCATTTACGAATATTGCATAATGTTTTACATAATCTATATTTTGCACCAGTGAAGCCCTACTGGATTGGGAAAGCGGAGTCTGCCACTTGCCAAAAATATACTAGTGTCAAAGGTACGCTGCTACATCTCAATCAATCAAGTCTTTATTTATCCAGGTGAACACCATTGATCAGGCTCATTTACAACGTGGACATGCGTTACACAAGGTCAAGAACAACACTTTTATGTACAGATAATAAATAGACAATTATACAGAAATAGAAAAAAAATACACAGAGCAATAACAAGTATTTCAGGTATGGGATTAACATATGTTGTGGCAATGTCCCCCTAGTCAATGCTTTTGGGAATCCATTTGTGTTAATCTAAATTCTCTTTTGGGTCTCCAGGATGCATTTATCCCTGAAGTCTGTGTTTTGGGGGACTATAGCTAATCTCTTTGGGGACCAAAAAGGGCGTATATGGCCCTCATCTCATTAGTTGCTAAGTTATTCTCTGACATTGGTAAGGCTCAACTTCACCCTCTAGGACAGAATGGTTGCCCTAACTATTACATGCATTAAATGCAGAAAAATATATTGCCTGTTTTACCACACTTTTCATACACATAAAGCTCGCTGGTATAAATTATACACATTATTGGTACACTAACATTTATTAATTCAAAGAATATGTGTTTATATGTAGAGGTTCTTTAAGAGGGATGCACTGGAACTAGATATTTGTTGTTCTTTGTTGTTTTTTTTTTCTAATCCCCCTTCTATACCTCATTGCTTATTTTGACTAAAATGATAATCCTGTATGGGTGAGTGAGTGAGAGGGAGGGTGGGAGACCAGAAGGCGCTATTGTTCGTTATTGTTGTCGTCGTTCTGCTTGTATACTTGTTTCTTGTTGTTAGTCTTTCTTATAATTTTCTTAACTTGTTGGCAAATTTTTATGTATTGTCATGTTCTTTTTTTCTATTCCTTGTTATTAAATACTTCAATAAAGTTCTCTCAATTGCAAAAAAAAAAAAAAAAATGATCCCATGGCACTTCACGAAAACAGTAGTGGAATTTCCCCGATTTCCTGGCCAGATGTCCTCCACTTATTACAGTATCACCAAAAGCTCAGTCTGGTTCAATTTCAATTGGTTGGTATCTGTATTCTCCCCACCCCCTGGAATGGGCTGAAAATCGGCAGTATTGTCTAGCCCTCTTTTCCTAGTCACCAAAAAGCAAAATGAACACATTTAAACCAGATACTGAAAAAGATGGGCCCCAAAATCAGATTTCCATACAGACAAAAGTTTAGTACACCTTGTGTGGTATCAGTGAAGCTGGTGGAAGTTATGTTACTCCACTGGGTGAGCACAATGGACATCCACAGAAATACTGAATTTGTCGGCAGAAAAGGACAGTTTGGTCCAAACAGTCTGCCCAGATGATCCTTGCCTAGTCAGTCTCCGCAGACCCTAAAAATCTCTGGTAAACCTCCCTCCTCCTTTCCAATTTACTAATATTCCCCTATGTGTATCCCACACATACTTAAAGCCCCCTACTGCTTTTGGCTCCACCACTTAAACTGGCTGTCTATTCCAGGCATCTACCACTCTTTCAGTGAAGTGGTACTTGCTCACATCCCTCTTAAACTTCCCCCTTCCAGCTTCATCGCATGTCCTCTGATGCTGATGCTCATTCCTGTTTAAAAGAGGCTCCCCTCCTGCAACCCCATTCACTCTGTGAAGTACTTGTAGGTCTCCATCATGTCACTAGTCCCTCTCCTCTCTTCCAGGGTGTACATTTTGAGATCCCTCAGTCTCTCCTTGTAGGGCTTTTGGTGCAACCCCTGAACCATTTTAGTTGCCCTCCTCTGGACTTTTCCCCACCCTATGTCCTTTCAGAGGTGTGGCCTCCATAACTGGGCACAATACTCCACGTGTGGTCTCACCAGCAAACAATATAGTAGCAACACCACCTCCACCATTCTGCTGTAGATATCTCTCCCAATGCATTCCAGCTCCAATGGCCCTACCCACTGCTCTGACACACTACCATGTCACTTTGAGGTCATCAGATATGATAACCCCAAGGTTCCTGTCCTGCTTAGTAACTGTTGGTGCCTCCTCACCATCCTATACTCAGCTCCTGAGTTCCTATACTCTAGGTGCATGATTTTGCACTTTTTGGCATTGAACTCCAACTGTCATGCTCCTGACCACACCTCGAATATCCCAAATTCCCTATACATTCTCTCCAACCTCTATTAAGTGTCCACCGCATTACAGATCTTGGTGTCATCTGCAAAAGGCATACCTTCCCTTCTGGTTCTTCTGCAATGTCACTCATAAAGCTACAGAAGAGAACCTGTCCAGTACTGAGCCCTGCAGCACCCCCTGCTGGTCAATATCCCATCATCAGAGTGAATGCTGTTAACCACCATCCTCTGTCTCCTATCCATTAACCTGTTTCTAACCCAATTCACTACTCTGGATCCCACTCCAAGCTGCTCAATCGGTCTCCTGTGAGGCACAGTGTCGAAGGCCTTGCTAAAGTCCAGAATGCTCATGTTCATGGCCCTCCCCTCATTGTCCTCCCCTTATCTAATTCCCTGGTCACTCAGTCAAACAAAACACTCAAATTTGTCTGTGATGACTCCCCCCCCCCCCCAATCCATGCTGTCTGTGGTCTTGCACTCCACTGGATTCTGCCTGTTCTAACAGTTGTTCAGGTGGACGTTAAAGATCCCCATCATACTTATCGAAGAAATAGTAGAAAATTAACAGAAAAAAATAAATAAATCAGACATACAAAACAACAATTCCATATCACAATATTCAGCACACTGTTCCTTCCTATATATAACATCCAGTTCTCACAAGTTTACTTTCCATTACATTGAACTGTAACAGGCTCATTATAATAAATTGTATCAAATTTTTCCATAAAAAATTTTTAAAGTGATCTGGAACCCTATTACGGTCTAAACTATATATTTTCCTTAAGGCATTAAGTACCATTTCAACCACTGTGTCAGGGATACAATGCTTCTGCTGTATTAACAACATACCTAGCACGCCAAATATAGAATCTACAATGTGCACAGATTATTTGCAGTGTGGAAGGATGAAACTTTTTCCAAAATCCTTGATAAATTCCTAACACCTCTACTTGATGTCAACGAATCCAATCTTACGTCTCCCTCTATTCTACTTAACCTATCCCAAAACTATTTAGCACATGGGCATTCTAAAAACGAGACAAGACTGTGGGCTCGATTTTCAAAGGCTGACGCAGGGCTTGCATCAAGCCCTGCATCAAAGCAATTTTTGTGGCGCAGCTGTGCCTAACTATTTTGCCACAACTGCACCCCATTTTCTATAGTTGGGCGCAGTTGCAATAGTTTCCTCAGTTTACAGCAGCTGATGCCAAAGGTTCGGCACAAGCCCATAAAAAGGGTCCAAATAGCACAAGTTAGACCACGTAAAAGCTACATCTAACTTGCGGCATTTGGCACTCGGGATTGAAAATCCAGATCGTTGGCCGGGAGAATGTCGCAAGCCCTGTGAGCCAAACAATCGGTGCAACAGGGGCTTTCGGCATTCTCAGGGCTTTGAAAATCAAGCTCCATCTTTCTAAAATATTAGGACAACTTTCCCTCGGACAGTACCTCTCTTCCAGTCTTTTATGTTTCACAGAATCATGTACTACCATCTCTCCATGTACCCCAATCAAGTATTATACCATGTACTCTAAGTAAACACCCAAATCCTCTATTCTTACTGGCTGGCTGGCTGGCACCTTTCTACCATGGTAAATCCTACGATATACCCATGGCAGAGGTCCCAGTCAGCCGCATCAAAACCCCCCACTGAAATCATTGCGACATTCATAAAAACAAATCGCAAACACACCAACGGTACAGCAGACACATGGTCAGTAGCCATCAATGTCAAAACCACAGCGACTGTGCCACCGAGAGAGAAAACCACCCTCCTTTACATGCCGTGACAAAAAAAAAAAAAAACATTTAAATTTGCTACCTGCTTCTTGTGGCTGCTACTAGCATGATCCTGGAGATCGCGTTCTCCTGCTTCTTCAACGGCGCTACCGCTCTATACTTTTTGTCGCAATTAAACAAACTTCCTGGGTCACAGCAGACGTCCCCCAGCAGCAGCATTTGCGTGAGCTATAATAAAATACCACCATAAATAAACAAGATGCCACGCATGCAGCCTCTCTCACAATAGTTGTCCCTCTTATACTCCCAAACTGTGAATTCTATGTCACAACTGTCCTCTATAACTCACGTTACCACTACATGGGGGGTATTGAGAGACACGGGATTACCAACTACACAGCCCTAGCAACACAGGACTATTTAACATTACGCAAAAGACACCTCAGGTAAAATCAATACAAAAGCGTCTTTTTTACTTTTTAATATATTTATTTTAATCCTTTACTTCCAACCGCCTGTTATAATGTAATACCGCCGGTGTGTGGCTTATGGAAATTATACGGCTGGGGATTTACCCTGCGCCTCATTATGCAAACCACGCCAGCCGTGGTAAATCCCCCCATAACCCACACCCTCTCATGGCTTATTGGTTAAATATCCCACATTTGATGAGGAATCTTCATTGTGCTGTAACCAATGACTGCAGTCCAATGAGACAAAATTTTAGTTTTAATGGCTGCAAAAAAAAAAAAAATTGACAAAGAATATGAGCATATAACGGCTTTCTAGTCATGGACATCAGAATAGTAGTAGGAGTTAAGTTTCCAACACTTTATTTTAAAGCATAGCACAATAAAATATATGACAGAATAAGTTGTATATAATCCCGTAATCTGAATGTGCATATTCCGTTTAGGTACTATAAAAACGATATTAACCAGTCCATCATGGAGGAAACCCAATATTTTCCCATCACCTTAAAAGAGCTGGTGACATGATTCGGGCAGGCAACTCATTCAAAAGTTGCTTGCCCGATTAGATAAATAAACTTGTGCTGCAATTTTTTTTTTTCCTTTTTTCAGGAAAAATACTTAAATTTTAACTTACAATGCCCTGCTCGTACCTTCCATGTACAAGCCGAGCAGCCATCTCAGCACTGCAGCCTCACCCCAAAAATCAGCCTTTCTGATGACATTATGTATGGACTAGGGCTGCAGGTGCTCTATGCAGTAAATAACAGGATGGGGATAGGATCAGGGAAGAGGGGCTGCCTAAATTTACTAACATTATTTTTGCTGACACTTATACACATATGGGGAAATGATAGATCACTACATACCGTATGTCATCAAAAGGCTGATTTTTGGGGTGGGGCTGCAGCACTGAGATAATCACTCAGCTCATACACGGAAGGTACGAGCCGGGCATTAGAAGTTAAATTTTATGTATTTTTCCTGAAAAAAAAATTTGCAGCACAAATTTATTTAGCTAATTAGGCAGGCAACTTCTGAATGAGTTGCCTGCCTGAATCATGTCACCAGTTCTTTACACAGGTAGAAAGTTAAAGAAATAAAACACAGTCGTAAAATACACCACTGGATTCACCATGCTACCCCCGCCCCCTCCCCCATCCTTATAATCTCTGTACATATTATCCCTTTTATTGGGTTCAGGCGACTGCCCAAAAGTCCTTGAACAAATACACTATAGAACTTTTTCTCGAGTGACATAGGGGGTGGGAAAACCATACTAAGGTATAAAAAAACAAGGGAGTAGGATGAAATGAATTAAAGATAGCAGTTTTTGTTTAGACAGGCCTATTTCTCCAAATTACCATCTTTTTTTCTGCTTTTACTATACATTCCACATTCCTTCCAGTTCTCTGTTATAACATCCACAAAGCCAAATTTGATCCCCAAGATTTTATTTTTATTTTATTTATTGAGTCTCGGAATTAAGACCTTTGAGCCAGGGGCTCTTTAACAAAGGCTCCATGTCAACAAATGGAATTATACAGAGGAAGGAGTAAACAGAGACAGGTACATTGGGTACAAATAAACAGACAAGGTGAGATACAACAAGCAGGATAATTGATAATATTAGTTTTTAGTTTGTAAAATAGTTTTAAGTGCTCGAATTAAGAGATATTCAGATGTTGGTACATGAGTCAAGAAGCAGAGAAAGCCAGATCAGATGTAGACTATGATAGTAATGAGAGAAGTGGTAGACAGGCTATAGATGGAGGAGAAAGAGAGGTAGTAGAGCAGGTGTGATGGATTCCAGTGTACAAGGGATAATATTGTCGGTTTCCCCGAGTAAAGTATGAGAGCGCTGCGGAAGACCGTGGACTCATAGGTCACACAGAACAGCAGCCCAGGGGGGCACTGTCAATAAAAGGCTGGGTAGTTCTAAGCAGTAGGTCACCAGGATTAAGTGCGGCAGTCACAGCTGCTGAGGTTGACTAGGTGTTGTCAAAGATAGTTCTTGAAGGGACCAACTTTAGAAGTGGATTGGATATTTGCTGGGAGGTTGTTAAACCAGCTGGGTGCTCTGTACATAAATGCTCTTTGCCCTTGGGATGTCTGGCATAATGATTCCTGGAAAGCTTGACTGGGCACGCTTCTTGTGCAGTGCGAGTTTGTGGGGGTCCTCTTAAGAAGCTGCTGGATAGTTGGGGGGGCGAACGTTAAGGAAATCTTTTTGGCCGCAAGGCAGGTGTGATAGGAGATTCTGTTTCGGAGGTTGAGCCAATTGGATTGTGCGTAAAGGTCACAGGTCTGTCATGGCTAGCACCAGTAAGTAACCTGCAAGCTTTGTTAAGAGTGATCCCAATCATTCTGAGGGCAGTGGCAGAGGCAGCACCATAAAATACAATGCCATAGTCGATGATGGACAGTATGGAGCTGGTCACAGCAAGGCGTAGAGCCTCTTGGGTCATACAGTGCCGATGTCTAGAGAGGAGGCCTAGCCTGATACTAGCAGTTTTGAAGATGTTCGAAATGTGTTCTTGTTAGGAGAGCATGCTGTCCAGGGTGATGCCCAGGTATTTAAAATTGGTTACCTGCTCAAGTGGTGAGCCAGTATAGTTGGTGATGAGTAGTCTGGCAGTTTTAAACTTGTTATGCGGTCCAGCAAAGACCATTGATTTGGTCTTTTTATAATTAATCTCGGTTCAGCAAACCATGTTACAATGGAGGCAAAACTATGTTGCAAATCACAGGTAAGGGGCGCAGGATCAGGCTGGCTTGAATAAATCACAGCATCATCTGCATACAGGAGAAGGTTGCTAGGGCAGGCTAGAGAGAGGGTATTGAGGTAGAGGCTAAAAAGGAGGGGGCCCAGGATTGATCCCTGTGGAACACCAGATTGTATGGAGCGGCTAGTAGAGAGAGAGAGAGAGACGGAGATTTTTTTTTTTTTTTTTTTTTTTTGTTACACACTGGTTTCTGCCTTCTAGGTAGCTTCTGAGCCAGGTGGTAATGTTGTTAGAGAGTCCAAGGGAGGGTAGGGTCAGAAGCAGTAAAGAGTGATTGACCATATCAAAGGCCTTTGTAAGATCTGTACAGATAGACCCTATAAGGTAACCATGGTCGAGGGCTTTATGGATTAGTCTGTATAGGTGAGCAGAGCAGTGGCAGTACTATGATCCTTTCTAAACCCCATGTTGCTGTGGGCATTGGATACCATGAGCGGAGAGATATGCTGTTAGCTGTTCGGCCACTATGTGCTCAATGGCTTTCAAAAAAGGTGGTAATATTTAAACAGAACGGTAGTTGGTATGGTTTGTTCTGTCACTACTCTTGAGGATTGGTGTCACAACTGCACCTTTCCAGACAGATGGAAACTGACAGAGGCACAGGGACAAATTCAGGATCCAGGTGAGCAGGGCCAGAACAGCATCAATGGAGAGGACAAGTAGTTTGAGGTCAAGGGTATCAGAGCTGTGCGTAGACTTAACAAGCACTTTCATAAGGTGTTTCCTGGAGGTAGAAGGGGATACCAACCTGAAATAGAATTGAGAGGCGTTTGGAGGGGAGGTCCTGCAGCGGGGCAATGTCAGCAGCACATACTTTGAGGAAGGGGGGGGGGGGCTCCACTCAGGTCAGTGAATGAAGTATTGAGAAGGTTAGCGATTTCACTCAGGTTTTGAATGGTGAGCCCATTGTACTTAAGTAGGGTGGGAGGGGATTGACTGGGTTTACCCATAAGGTTTTTAATACTGTTTCAGAATTTTTTACTATTATCCCATGAGCTAGCAAACATGCCTTGGTAGTATGAGGCCTTTGTCCGACAGATGACCTAGGTGCAATTATTTCTGGCAGTTCTGTAACATTGCCAGTCTCTCGGTTTGCCAGTGGCATGTGCCACTTTCCAAAGGTGGTCACGAGTTGCCATAAGGTGCAGAAGAGAGGGCATAATCCATGGGTTAGAGATCCCTTTCACCTTGCACTTCCTGGTGGGGGGGGGGGCGCAAATATATTACAGGCCGAACTGAATCGACTGATAAAGCAGCTTAGTGCCTCATCAACACCATCAGTGAGGAAGACTTGGGACCAGTCACAATTGTGGAGATATTCTTGGAGATGTTCCTGATGCCCTTTCCTGAGGACCCGCTGATAGGATGTTATGCATGGTCATTCAGGGACCTTACTGGTCCAGCGGCAGGTGATTGGGGAGTGGTTGCTCAGGGCATCTGGTAACATTATGGTGTCAGTGATCCTCTCAGGGTGGTTAGAAAATATCAGGTCGATCACACTGCTAGTGCCAGTCCTATAGTTTATTCTAGTAGGAGAAAAGGCAAGCTGAGCAAGGTTCATGGCGGCAGCTGCATCCTTACAGGGGTTAGAGTAAGGAGACAGCCAGCTGGTTTAAAAATCACACAATGCAATGACTTCAGAGCCATTACACAGATTTGCAATGAGGTCAAGGAACGTTTAGAAGCCTTTGCGATCTTCCTTAGGTGGAATGTAGACAGAGGATGTAAATGGACTTCCCTTTATTACCAAACATAATGTTTACCCCCAATGATTGTGCACCATCCCTAGGGGACAATGTTGGAAAAGCCTGGCATTGTAGCGAGTACGAGATGTATAGGGTGCAGCTACCTCCATGTCTCCCAACCCCATCTGACCTGTAAACCGTATAACCATTTAAGTAGACTGCAGAGTCTGGTACAGCAGGGAAGAGCCAAGTTTCAACTATTGAGAGGACATCAGGCCTGTGCTGTATCACACAGACTTGTAGTTGATCTAATTTTGGTACAAGGCTTCAAATGTTAATAGAGGTGATTTTGAGACCTGCAGGGCTACTGTTGATAACAGACAGCTTCTGCAGAGGCACAGGCTTGGGGTGCACATTTCCTGACGACGGTATTAGTAATAGGAGTTGTCTGGCCAGGAAGTATTTGAGTTTACATTTTGGTTTGGGATGATGCTTGGTGGCTTTGGGAGAGATCGTAGGGGTCATAGAGGTGAGATGGAGGGATAGGCAGTATGCAAGGTGGGATGGCAGATAATTAGTGTGAGAAATAAACCTAGCTGGCTTGTGTGCTAAGTTAGGAAGACTGGCTACAGTGCCAAATGCTGTGTGGTGTGAGAGAGTAGAAGACACGCCTATAGTGGGTATAGAGCTGTTGTCAGATGAGGGCGACCAAGTTATTGTTAGCAGGGCACTAAGGAGAGTGTAGAGATAAAGTGCCATAATATATCAGTGGTCTGAAACTACAGTGCAGGGCAGTCCCTGACTATGGACTTACTGGGGGGTTTAAGTCAGAGGGCAGTAAAGGGGTTCAGTGTCACCAGATAAGGATTGCAGGAACCTAGCTGCAGTAGTACTCCCAGTGTAGCATAGTGGACTATGGTCAAGGGTTCCTCCAATATTGTAATTCCTGCAGTTATATCTTCTGTTTTATAAGTGCTAGGATGTCCAATAGGAATACCTGACATTTTATTACAATTAACCTTAACTCCTGCTAATGTAGACAATATCTGTAAAGCATTCTGGACCTCTACCCTCAATTCTTTCTCTCTCTCTCTCTCATCACACTATATAAATAATCCTCCTCCTCCTCTGTTTTTAATTCTGGTAGATCTTTTGTCATCTTAGTCCCCCTAATTCTTACGTTTTGTTGTAATAACCTGATTAGTGGGGTCTAATGCAAATATACATAACAAAAGACTGAGATGGCATCCCTGCCTCACTCCTGTCCTGAACTGTACCGGAGACCCTAGTTTATAATTCACATATGAGACCACAAAAATCTCTGTATAAAACTACAGTAATCCAGTCTATAGATTGTTCAGGTATGCCATATAGTTTCAATATCTTCTTCAAACAGTCATGGGGAACCCTATCAAATGCCTTCTCCTGATCAATGGAGAGCCAAAATCCTTCCACTATTCGCGCCTGCCCCGTTCCCATAATTCTCTTAATATAATCAATTTATCTGAGATAGACCTCTGCTTTATGGCACAAGTCTGGGAGTCAGTCAGAACCATTTCTGCTGCATCAGACAGCTGAACAGCTAATATTTTTATGTGTACTGGAAGCCTCATCCCTTCGAGAGACCTCATAATGATTGGTGACTTTAACCTCGACTGTCTCAATGACCAGAAATTAGAATACACTAAACTACTCAGGCAACTGAACCTCACCCAGATTATCTCCTTCCCTACATGGCTCAACCATAAGTCATCAAATCACTCACTCCTCAACTGGATCCTAGCAAACAGAGGACACAGTCCTATTGACTGGGGCGCTGTAAGACACCCTCAGTGACCACTCCACCACATTCTGTACATGGTCTTATCAACCCCCCCCCCCCAATAATAATCCTCTGGTACCTTGCCCTCTGATGTATCTGCTTGTGCTAATGTTTTGCAACATGAAATGCTTAATCTACTTATTGCATGAATTTCAACTGTGTAACTCAATGTCCAGTATTTTCTGTAACTGTGTCCACTGTGTGTCCTCTCTGTGACAAGGTACCTTTGTAAACAAGTCCCTGGCTCAAAGGTTGTAAATCCGATTGTACAATTAATAAAATAAAGTAGTCCTTGTCCCCCACCTAAACTTACATCCTTCAGGGACTTCTCCAAATGTAACACTGAGATTTCACACTGATATTATGGTGGTTAACTGATTCACTTGCCACTTGCTAACAGATGTAGATTCAGCCCTCGTGTTCCTCACTGCTGCCTTGTCTTTTATACAAGACAAGCACTTTGCAATTACTACCCATTGAGTCAGAGGAGGGAACACAAGATGGCTCACCAAAGAGCTTCTGACCAAAATGAAACAGAGGGACGCCTTATGGGTAACTTTCAAAGCATCTCCATCCCCAACAAACTGGAATAATTACTGTAGACTCCGGAACCTGTGCAGCAGGAGTCTAAACTCCTCAAAGCCTCCTTCCTTAAAGGCCAGCAGACCTGCAGCCTGAGAGACCCTCGTAGGTTCTGGTCCTCGGTTAACCCCCTTACCAAACCTGGCCCCAAGCAGAACAGCATCAACATGCTTAAGGACGCTGGACTCATGACTGAGCTATCAAAAATCACAGAAGCCTTGAACCTCCAATTTTCCAATCTAGATTCTTACTTTGATAAACTCCTGCCCAAGGTTGCTTCCCCTGTCACTGGGAATAAGGAAGCCGAGATGACTGGCTGTCCCTCTTTTGACTTTAAAGTAACTTCCCCCACAGAAGTCCGATGTCTCCTCAGGGCCCTCCCCAACTCTGGAAGTGCTGGCCTCTGCCGTTAGTTCTTAAAACTGTCAGCTGCCTTACTGACAAGCCCTTGCTTTACTATTTAATCTGTCCCTTTCTACCTCATCCATTCCCTTGCTTTGGAACAGGCTAGAGTGTTCCCCTCTTTAAATCAAGCGACCCTAAACTCATGGATAATTACAGATCTGTATCCATTCTCTCATACCTGAGCAAGATCCTTGAAAGAAAATGATATTCTTGTAAATTTCTGACCACATCTCTAAATATTGTTTGCTATCTCCCAACCAACACAGTTTTCGTAAGGGTTTCAGCACACTACTGCACTGGCTTGCTTCCCAGACTACGTCCTAAAGAGAGCAGATGAAGGTAAACTCACTGTGGCAATTTTCATCAATCTCTCTAAGGCTTCTGACCTAGTGATATCCTCCTTCATAAACTCATTTCCTTTGACTTTTCAACGGGTACCACTAACTGGTTTTGAAATTACATCTCCAAAAGATCTGCAGGGGCAGTATCTGGTCCTCCTGAAGTGCATAGTGGAGCCCTGCAAGGGTTCATAATAGGTCCCATCCTTTTCTCTCTGTTTGATAACCATCTAATTGGTAGCAGTTCAGGCTGCCATAAAATCATGTATGTGGATGATCTTATGTACAGGAGTGACAACACTCCACTTAACTTATCCTTCTTCCTCTCCAACTACTTGAATTCCATTCACAACTGGTTCACAGCAAACAGGCTACTTTTTTTTTTTTTTTTTAAATTGACAAGCCCATGCTATTTGGGTTCAAACCAAAGCTCGCCAAATGCTCTGCTAACTCCCTCTGCATTCTGGCCCCAGACAGATCCCCTCTTGAATAGATCTCCACCTTCAAATACTTAAGAGTCACCCTTGACCCCTCCCTTATGTTCCAGGATCACACTGGGCTAGTGGTGAAACAGGTTTAAAAAAAAAAAAAAAAGTTGGGTGCCTGCTATCGCCTGACCACGGATGTGCGTCTAGCTATTGAGCAGGGCACGCTCCTACCCTTTCTGGATTATTGCTCTCCCATCATTTCTCAAACCTCATCTTGCCAACTCTCACATCTAAACACTGCCTTCAATAACATTTGTCAATTTGTCTTGTTAGCCCAGAACAATATCCACCACTGCTCACTATATGAGACACTCAGACGGCTCTCCCCCAAGGCCCATCAGAACCTCCTTATGAGGACTCTTGTCTATAAATCCCTCAACAACAGTGTCTAATCCCCCTTAACTAGATCGTTCAACATCAAACAAAGCACATGGGAACCAAGGTCCTCCTCTCAATGCCTGCTTGACTATCCCTGGACTTCAACGGAAATGGGACAGAGAGCCTTCTCCATAACTGCTCCCAAGCTCTGGAACAGCCTACCAACCTCATTTCACTCATTAGGCACCCCTCATGTTTTCAAAGCCAAACTGAAAAATGCCCTTCTATCTGCCTGGGCCTGCAAGTGCACTTCCTGATCTTAGCCTGGGTGGGTGTTTTGGTTGGCCTCTCACCCTAGTCTGATGAGTGCCTTTCCTCCTGCCACTTGTTGTATTTGGTGGCCGGAAAAGAGTACCTTAAACACATCAGGGTCTTGGTAGAAAGAAAAACATGCACCACAGAAATTTAGGCCGTCTCTGTTTATTCCTTTTCAGCTCAGATACGGGGTGGGGTGGGGGGCACTTTTCTCAACACACACAGAAAGAATTACAGTAAATACATTCCTTCAAGCTGTACCGTCTAACATTTTTTTTTTTTTTTAAAGCTGCACTACACATAATGATCCCTCCTGACTTAGCTAGAAAGTACATAAGTCAACAATTCAGAAAATAGTATGAAGCTATTAAAGTTAATACCGCAATGACCCTTTTAATTAGTCTGTTGTTGGGCTATCTCTCTACAAGTCCATCCTCGTCTTACGCGTCCTGACCGATGCAGTAGGACTAGGGCCATTGCTCTGGAATCTGATTAGCATCAGCCACATCTTGTCTCAACTGCTGTGGTTCCACCATCTCTTCCTGTTCTTGTTCTGGAAGAAATAATGCTGGATAACTACCCTGACTCTGGGTATCCCTTTTTTTGTTCCATCTCAATTCTAGTACATAATTGGTCCACATGTTTTTTCACTCTCCTCTGGTTAGTCAGTCGAACAGTATAGACAACATTTCCGAACATTTTTTCCCACCACGCCTTCTATCCATCTTTTCGGGCCTGCATACATCCTGACCCAAACAAGATCATTAGGTTTGAAGGATCTGGTGTTAGGAAGCATTCCAGTTACTGACTTATAGCCTAGAGGGTGAAGAAGGTCCAACTGAGTTTGAATCTGACATCCAAACAACAATTCTGCAGGGGATATTCCCATGACACAATGTGGTGTTCGATACAGCACAAGAAAGTCCAAAAGGGCTATCTGTATTGCCGTCCATGTAGTAGGATTAGCTTTATCCATATTCTTTTTAAAAGTCTGAACAAGGCATTCCACTTCACCATTTGAACTTGGATGGTAGGGAGGTGAGAAAATATGGCGGATACCACGTTGCTGACAAAATGCTTAGAATTCAACAGATGTGAACTGTGGTCTGTTATCCGAAACAATCACTTGTGGAAAACCATGGGTGGCAAAGATAGATTTCAACACTTTGATGGTATTCTCAGTAGTTGTTGAAGACATTTGATGAATTTCTGGCCATTTACTATAAGCATCAGTTAAGAGTAACTACATGGAATTTAAATAAGGTCCTGCGAAATCAATATGCAACCTTTGTCAGGTCGTTCCCAATGGTGAACTGGAGCTCTTGCCAGATTTTCCATCAATACAGCATACCCTCTGCATCTCTGCACAACCTGGTATATGTCTCTTCAATGGAAGGCCACCATACGTGAAGTCTGGCTAGGAATTTCATTTTTGCAATGCCTGGATGGCCCGCATGCAAAAGAGTCAACACATTTGAGTGATAACATTGGGGTACTAGGACACCTCTCCGAAATGGATAATTTCTGTCTCTTTGTATAGTAGGGTTGTAATACATTCGAACAAGTAGTGCCTTGCGGTCAACCCTCAAGCTTATATTGATACGCTTGTTTCAAAATTGCATCTTGACTAGTCACTTTGCAATGTCCTTGGCTAGTGCTGGAAGCTGATATAACTGTTGTAGCTCCGTTATACACACACACACACACACACACACACACACACACACACACACACACACACCAGTAGAGTCCTCCATATCTTTGAATTGCACTGGAAAACTATCTGGCCCCACCTGGCATACTAATGGCTCCTCTTTAAGTCCCACACTGAACTCCATTTCTCTGGATATTGGTAACCTTGACAAGGCATCTGCATTTCCATGCTTGGTTGGTATGTAGCCTTGAAATTATAGGCAGACAAAATGAATGCCCATCGTTTAAGTCTGCTAGCGGCTGTCTCTGGAATTCCTTTTTCTGGATTGAAAATCGTCACTCGTGGCATGTGATCCACCTTCAGGTGAAACTTGCAACCCTGCAAGTATTGGCGGAATTTCTGGACTCCAAACACAATTGCTAATGCCTCTCTCTGAATCTGGGCATAATTCCTTTCAGCTGCAGTGAGTTTGCGTGAAGCATGAGCTATTGGCTTCTCCACTCCTTCTGGATCTGTATGGAAAAGGACAGCTCCTATACCCACAGGACTAGCATCACAGGCCAACGTGATAGGTAAGTTAGGGTCATAATGAGTCAAATTATTCACATCAGTTAGAGAGAGCTTGATGGCTTGAACTGCCTTACTGTGACCCTTGGTCCACTTCCATGGAGTAGCCTTGTGTAACAGTTTATTTAGGATAGCCGATTTAGTGGCTAAGCCGGGTATGAAATGGTCACAGTAGCGCATCACACTCAAGAAAGAACGCAGCTCTGAAACATTCTGCGTTTCAGGCATGTGCACAATGGCTTCCACCTTTTCATCATTCGGATGAATTCCGCCTTTGTCAATAGTGTGACCTAAGTACATGACACTTGGTTGACAAAACTGGCATTTTTCTCTCAAGTCTGAATCCACTGTGTTGCAATCTCTCGAGAGTATTTTTAAGTTAAGTAAATGTTCTGCTTCTGTCTTGCCCGTGACAATGATGTCATCCAAATAACAAGCAACACCTGGTATATCACCCACCATTTGCTCAATTACTTTTTGAAAAACAGCCGGTGCGGAACTAAGGCCAAAGCATAAACATTTGTACTTGTACAGTCCTTGGTGTGTATTAATCACTACCAATTTCTGAGAGTCTGTATCCAGCTCCACTTGAAAGTATGCATCAGCGAGGTCCAGTTTAAAGAACCCCACACCACCATTCAGTCTGTGATAAAGTTCCTCAGGTAAGGGTAAAGGAAATACATCTGTGCCAAGTACTGGATTAAGTGTCACCTTAAAATCTCCACATATTTGAACCTTACCATCTGGTTTAGATACCACCACAACTGGAGCAGCCCAATCTGAACTTGAAATCTTTTCCAGCATAACTACTTTTTCCAGTCTGTCCAATTCTGCCCCAACCACTGGTTTTAAAGCAAAAGGAAGTTTCTGTGGTTTACAAAATTTACGGACTGCATCAGGCTTTGTAACTAGCTTTGCTTTAGCTGTTGTTCAACATCCCAGGCCTTTCCACAGCTCTAGATACATGTCTAAAATCTCCCCAGGCTTGGACAGATTACTGCTTTGTGGCACCTGGACAGCAGCAAGTAGGCCAAACTCTGCTGGATCAACATGAATGTTTAGAAGAAACAGAGTGTCTCTGCCCAAAATGTTGACACCCTTTTTTGAAACCAGAATGTTAAAGGTATACCAGGAGACTCAGTCCTGCGTACCAAAGTGGTAAACGAGCCCAGTGGCTGAATTGGTTGCCCTTCAAATGCATGCAGCAACTTATTACAAGGAGACAATGGTGGCTTATCCAGATCAGACCATGTCTGATGGTTAATAAAAGTAACCGGGGAAGCAGAATCTACCATTAAAACGCAACTGACACCTCATTTGTGGCAATGGAAGTAACACACAGAAAGGAGGAACATCTTTAGTCTGCATTTGCGGTGCAACAGGAACCACGGCACTGTCTGTGCTCTCTGAACTGACCACCGCAGTTCCCCTGCTTCTGCAAACTTTCGCAAATATGCCCCTGACGTTTACATGCATGACACTGAACTTCTCTGAATTTGCACTGGTCCCTGCTATGCTGAGACGACCCAACATGATGGACATTTGTACTGGCCATGCAGTTTGGTTGGAGTGATTAAATTATTCTTTGAAAACAGTGGTTTAGACTTAGGTTTGAGCGGTTTCAATTTGGGGTTTACTGCAGATACATGTACCTCATTTTTAGCGTCCATCTTAATGTGCTTCATTTTCTGCAGCCTCATATATTAGTGCCAACTGTAAAAGTTTATCAGCAGATTTCTCGACACTTACAGAAAGTAACTGCTGAATACAATGTTCATTAAACTCCATAACAAACTTATCAGCTAAATTAGATTCAAGATGCTCCCTACTCCACTCACACGTGACAGCCAAGCGTTTGCTCTCTGCCGAGTAAGACTGTAATGACCGACCTGGTTTCTGTTGGTAACTGTAGAATTTATAACATTCAGCCCTTGGGAAAGTAGTTAAACTGTATTGTGCATTCAATTTAGCCTTTAGCTCTTGATATGACAAATCCTCTAGCCGGTCCAGTGCACACAGACTGCATAAAAGTTTGAAGGTTTCACTCCCCAAGGAAGTACAAAAAGCAGCTCGAATAAGCTCACCATGTAGCTGATCATTTACTGATTGTATGGCAGGATTAAGTAGTAACCACTGATCAAACCATCTGGACCATGTATTCCAGTCTGGTCCTATAAAAATCTCAAAGCTGGCTGAAGTTTCCATAATACTGTCCAGTTTCAAATTGCTTACTTGCCTCCAATGCAGAAAGTCACAAAACTGTGTAATTCAAAAAGCTCGAGCTATGAAAATTTTCACCATCATCATTGCCAGTTTGTTGTATTTGGTGGCTGAAAATAAGTACCTTAAAACACATCAGGGTCTTGGTAGAAAGAAAAACATGCACCACAGAAATTTAGGCCTTCTCTGTTTACTTCTATTCAGCTCGGATGGGGAGACACGTTTCTCAACACACACAGGAAGAGTTATAGTAAATGTATTCCTTAAAGCTGTACTACACATAACACCACTCACTGATTATAATCCTCAGCTGTTGACTGTGTTGTATCCCCGTTTTGCTTACATACTGTTGTTGCACTGACTTAGATGTTTTACTAACTGCTTTTGCTGCCACTGTCCCCAGTCCATTTTTTTCTTAACTGTGTACTGTATTCCTGAACCTTGTACATTCCACTGTAAAGTACCGGTTTATTGTATTACTGAACCTTGTGTATTGTACTCTCAAGCACTGCAGGTTTGTACTGCTAAAGTATTTCGCTCTTTCCTTGTACTGTGTGTGCCATCTTTATGACCCGGGTCGTACCTGAAAACAATCCCTGGGACCAGTGTACCTACCTGGTTACCAAATAAATAAATAATATTTTTAACCCTTGGGCTGCCAACAGAATTAGAACATATTGGCGTTCTGGACAGATATATCAGTCCACTGCCCTGCAAGGGTTAAGTCCAAGTAATAAACTTAGTGGCCTCCAATTTAATTTATCCAACTTATCCCCCTTCTTGTAAAGAAATATCCATAAGGCCTTCTGTAAAGATGTAGGTAAGGTTTTGTTTTCACACATTTCCTCATATAGTGCCAGTAGAATAGGGACTAAGTAAACTGAGAAGCATTTATAGAATTCATATGGAAGCCCATCTAACCCAGGGGCCGTATTATTAAGGACTTAGTTCATGCTACCCATTGCATCTGATCAGGATGTAAAAGTTGCATTTGTACATGCTCGGGAATATCTGGAATATTCAAGATCTCCACTACTTGTGGCCCCCATGCTACAGCTGCTTCTCCATCAAAACTATGTTCTGTATGACTATGAACTACATTCATAATGTAATTTAAAGCATATGTCAAACTACCATCAGCTAGATTATACAGACTAGTCATAACTCTGTGATTAACCCTAATCTTCACATCCCTTATATTTATCAAACTGTTGCGCAACCACCCCCCCCAAGTCCCATATTTTAATTCCATCTCAAGGGATAATGCTCTGGAATACTGAAAGTCCTCATTTCCTCTGATGCAAGATATTTGCTCTAACACTTCTTTTCTTCCCTTGATTGTACGATGAGTTTGTGTAACTTCATTCTAAGCTTCGGATAATACAAATACTTATTATTGTGAATAGTACAACCACATTTCCTAAAAAGGAAAGCAAAACCACACTTCGAATTCTTCCACCTCTCACTCATGGTATCATATGCTGAAAGAACTGAACACCTTGCTTTAACATTGCTGTCAGTACTGTAGCTTTGTATGAAGTCCAAACCATCCATTGCTTAACTTGACACAAAATGGCCACCCAGGTAAGAGTGAGTTAAATAATTCTATCCAGGCTTGGTTTACTTCTTGTTGCTCTAGTAAGGAGACATTCAGTCGCCATGGTGCATCTCGTTGGGGGCCCTGTATGCATACCTCTCAACAGTCACACATTTAGAGGTACATCACTCATGTTATCTCTCAGAAATCCTTTGTTCCACATGGGGAAGGTAATATTACACATTTATCACTAAGACTTTAAAGCAGGAATTCATTATAATCCAGTATGCTCAGTTATCAGCAGACATTATGAATACTAGTGCACTGATAACCATTGTGTTCTTAGCTTGCAGTGACATGTTTGATGATATGTCACACATTTTGCTAATTTGTCACACATTTTGGTAAAGAAAGGTAGATAGGTATGCCTGTATGATAGTGACAAATAACTGAAATATGGTCCAATGACTCTATAGCAATGGCCCTAGCTGCCTTTACATGCAAAGAGAGAGATACAGACACACACACACACACACACACACGAAATCAATCCTAGTTCGTAAATTCCTTTTTCAGGAAGTAACAAGATGTTGCTGTGATACTGCAGAAAATGTGTTTAAAAGACCTGCAGTGTTCACCATTTCCTTTAAAAACACAGAATGAAACATAGAAACATAGAAGTTGACTGCAGATAAGGACCGCAAGGCCCATCCAGTCTGCCCATTTCTTTTCTACCTTATAAATGTGCCATCGTACTTGCTCTGTCAGTGACCTATCTATTCATAGTCATTTGTATTGCTCCCTTATGCCTATCCCATGCCTGTTTGAAGCCCTGCACTGTATTCATAGCCACCACTTCTTGTGGTAAGCCATTCCATGCATCTACCACCTTTCTGTGAAAAAGAATTTCCTCACATTCCCCTTAATCGCCTCCTCTAATCTCATGCTGTGTCCTCTTGTCCTGCTATTTTTCTTATATTTAAACATGTTAGACCCTTTCACCTTGTTTATGCCCTTAAGGTGTTTAAATGTCTCGATCATATCACCTCTCTCCTCCTTTGCTCAAGGGTATACATATTGAGCTCCGTTAATCTGTCCTCATATGTCTTCTGATGCAGTCCCTGCACCATTTTGGTTGCCCTTCTCTGGACTGCCTCAATTTGGTTAATGTCCTTGTGAAGGTGTGGCCTCCAATACTGCACGCAGTACTCCAGATGGGGCCTAACTAATGTCTTGTACAGAGGATTATTACCTCCTCTTACGATTTCGTGATACTTCCTACTAATACACCCTAACACCCCTAGCCTTACCTACTGCTTTAGAGGTCTGCTTGGATGATTTTAGGTCATCAGTGATGATGATGCCCAAGTCTCTTTCTTCCTTTGTGACTGCTAGCAACTCCTCCCAGCCTATAAGTGGCTTCAGGGTTTCTCTTCCCTATGTGCATGATTTTGCACTTCTTTGCATTAAATCCCAGTTGCCACTCTTCTGACCATTCTGCTAGTTTATCCAGATCTCTCTCATTTTGCCCACCCATCTGGATCATCTACTCTGTTGCAGATCTTGGTGTCATCTGCAAACAGACAAGCCTTACCCTCTAGTCCATCTCAGGGTCACTAATGAAGATGTTGAATAGGACTGGCCCAGAACGGATCCCTGAGGTACCCCATTTGTGACTTGCATCTCTTCTGACTGTATACCATTTACCACCACTCTCTGTTTTCTGCCAGTCAACCAGTTTGCCACCCAGTTGACCAACTTCTGACCCACCCCGAGCCTACCTAGCTTATTTATCAATCTTCTATGTGGAACAGTGTCAAAAGCTTTGCTGAAGTCAAGGTAGGCGACATCAACTGCTCCCCCTTGGTCCACCACTCTGGTTACCCAGTCAAAGAAATCTATGAGATTAGTTTGACAGGACCTTCCTTTTGTAAACCCATGCTGTCTTGGATCCTATGCCCCTATGGATTCCAGGTGTTGCACTATCCTTTCCTTAAGGAGTGCCTCCATAATCTTGCCCACTACTGAGGTAAGACTGACTGGTCTGTAGTTCCCGCCTCCTCCCTGCTACCACTCTTGTGGAGTGGGATCACATGAGCCCTTCTCCAGTCTTCTGGGACCTCTCCGTGCTCAGAGACTCACTAAACAATTCTGCTAATGGCTCTGCTAGTTCCTCCTTTAGCTCCTTAAGTACCCTGGGATGTATGCCATCAGGTCCCATTGCCTTATCCACCCTGAGCTTAGCAAGCTCTTGTAGGACCCTCTTTTGTGAAGGGAGTAGTGCTCACCTCCCTCCCCCTGTGTCCATGATGCTGAGCTGTGGGCCCTGCCCTACCTTCTCTTCAGTAAATACTGAGCAAAAGTATCTATTTAGGATAGATGCCTTTACAGGGTCCTCCTCCCACATGCTCCCTTTCTCCATTAAGCTTAGCAATACCCTCTGGACTTTCTCCTTTCACTAATGTATCTATAGAAAGTCTTGTCACCTTCTTTTACTGTTCTTGCTAGTGTTTCCTCAGTTTGGGACTTTGCCTGCCTTACTGCCTTACCTGCTTCCCTTAGGGCAGTTTGGTATGCCTCCCTATCTTCATCCCGCTGTGTTCCCTTATATTTTCTGAAGGCCAGCCTTTTGGCTCTGACCTTTTCTGCTACTGTATTTGAGAACCAAAGTGGTTTCCTTCTTCTTTTGCACTTCCTTTTCTGTCTAACACAATGGGATGTTGCTTCAAGTATTGTATCCTTAATGCTTGCCCACTTTGCCTGTACCTCCTCACCTGTGTTTCTTTTTGCCAGGGCTAGCTTAACTCTGTTGGCCATCTTATCAAAGTCAGCTCCTCTGAAGTCCCATATTTTGCTTTGGAATGGGACGATTTAGATGTAGTAGCCAAATTGAACCATACCATGTGATGGTCACTGGCCCCCAGGTGACCTTTCTACCTGAGATCTGTGATCCCTTCTTTGTTAGTCAGTACTAGATCTAGGATAGCCCTGTCTCTTGTGGGTTGCTGTACCAGTTGTTTGAGGCCCTCCCTGCAGGGAATCCACTATGAGTCTAGTTCTGGCAGATGTTCCTGCTGGTATTGACCAATCTGTATCTGGCATGTTGAAGTCTCCCATTATCAGAACCTCCTTTAGCTGTCATGTTTTGTATATCTTCTAACAGTAATGTGTCTATGTCCTCCCTCTGGTCTGGGGGCCTGTAGACAACCCCAGTTCTATGGCTGTCCCATTTCCTGTTTCCAGGGTGACCCACAGTTCTTCTGGCTCCTTATGTGTATTCTGAATTTCTGTAGCTTTGATATTTTCATTAACATACAGGGCCACCCCTCCCCCTTTTGCACCTCGGTCTCTTCTGAACAATACATAGCCAGGTACTGAAGTCTCCAAGTGTGGTTACTGGTAAACCACGTCTCACTAATTGCTACTATGTCCAGTTTAGCCTCTGACATTATTGCCTGCAGGTCTGGGATCTTATTTCCCAGGCTGTGAGCATTTGTGTACATGATTTTCCATTGGCCAGATTTTGGTGTGTTAGTTGTTGGGTGAAGTTTGGCATTACCCCTGTGCATCGTATGGGGAGACAAACCTTTTTTCTTACCTGGTGATGCAAATGAACGGCAAACACGCTGAATTCCTGTTCACTAATCACTATATATTTTACTTGTTGTAACCCCCATCTCCTAATGACAATCCGCAATAAAAGTCCCTTAAGAATCACCAGTCTGAGTGTGTAAACAGGGGTGAATTTCCTGAAATAGTGCCACTCTTGTTTCCTTGGTTTGTGGCGCATACATATTAATGAGGCACAGCTGGTGCCCATTATAGTCTATATCCAACATAAGGGCTCTGCCTGGTTCTATTTCTACTAATTTATGTCATTTTTTCATGATATCCTTAAATATAATTCCCACCAATATCACATTTATCAGCCACTTGTGACCAGAATGATGGCCTGTGTGTCAACAATTCCTTTGTAGCTGACAATTCAAAAAATGATTTAATACAGGTATCCTGCAAAAACACAATATTTCCTTGTAAAGTTTCTATCACAGACATTGTAGTTATCCTCTTACGATACGTCTTAATACTATTCGCATTCAAGGTGACTGGGGAAACAGTGGGCCCAATACACACTTTCAATCAGTTATGTGGGTTGTACATTTTCAGTTCATCCGAGACTGGTGTTACCTGCAGCATTTCTTTACCACAGGAGAAAACACCATTATTTCCTCATTATCAGAGGACATTTCTCTTATTGAGGAAGCTTCTGAATCCGCCGCCCCTTCCTCTTTTTAACCTTAGCCAAACCACATTTATTTGAAACAAAAATACTAGCAGGCTGAGTGTTTCTTTTTCCCAATGGTTTGACAAGACCTCTGTCTCCAACACTTCACTATCTCCATAGGGGCATCCTTAGCAGGGGGTGGTGGGGGCATTTCATTCCAAGTTTGGGCCGGTTTATCTGTAACTGACTCCTGAACTGAACATACTGCCTGTTCCTCCATAGGTGCTGTATGCTGCTTGGAAGAAGAGGCACCTACATTTGTGACGATACATAGACAGTGTCGGCAGATAAGGGCCTATGGCCCACCCAGTCTGCCCATTTGAGCTTGTAAGTTCAGTTTGTTTTCCTAGAAGTCTGTTGCCCCTTACCCCTGACCTCTAGAATTCCTTTATGTCTATCCCATGCATTCTTAAATCCCATGATTGTTTCAGCCCCCACCACTTCCTCTGGCAGGGTGTTCCACTTGTCCACCACCCGTTCTGTGAAAAAATTCTTTCTGCTGTTTCCTCTGAATCGCCCTCCTCCAACTTCATCCCATGCCCTCTAGTCCTGGAACATCTTTTCACTTAAAATAGTGTTTTCCTGCACCCTGTTCCTCCCTGTAAGATACTTGTATGTCTCTATCATATCCCCTCTCCCTCCCTCCTCTCCTCCAGGGGTACATGTTCAGTTCCTTCAACCTGTCTTCATAGGACTTGTGATGCAATCCATGCACCATCTTTGTTGCCCTCCTCTGAACCTTCTCTACCCTGTCTATGTCCTCACGTAGGTATGATCTCCAGAACTGTACACTGTACTCCAGGTGGGGCCTCACTAGTGTCTTGTATAGCGGAATTATGACCTCCCTTTTCCTGCTGGTGATGCCCCTGCCTATACAGCCCAGCATCCTATTTGCTTTACCTGCTGCCTTGTCACACTGTTTTCCTACCTTGAGGTCATCAGAGATGACAACCCCAAGATCCCTTTCCTGCTTGGTGCATGCTATATCCTCACCCCCCAACTGATATATTGTGCCAGGGTTTTTGTGCCCCATATGCATTATCTTGCACTTCTTTGCATTGAATTTCAACTGCCAAACCCTTGACCATTCTTCAAGTTTCTGCAGGTCGCTTTTCATTCTGTCTACACCCTCTGGTGTGTCTACTCTGTTACAGAGCTTTGTGTCATCAGCTAACAGTGAAATTCTGCCTTCTAGATCCTCATAATGTCACTGATGAAAATGTTGAATAGGACCGTCCCAGCACTGATCCCTATGGTACCCCACTGGTCACTCTTCCCTCTGTGGAGTGACAGCCATTTACCACCACCATCTGTGTCCTGCCACCCAGCCAGTTACCTACCCACCACACTACTGTCCTGCCCACACCCATATTCCCCAGTCTGTGTAATAGTCTTCTATGTGGCACAGTGTCAAAGGCCTTGCTGAAGTCCAGATAGGCCATGTCCACTGCCTCCCTGATCCACCTCCCTAGTCACCCAGTCAAAATTCAACGAGGTTGGTCTGACATGACCTGCCCTGGTGAAACCATGCTGCCTTGGGTCTTGTAGTCCATTGACAACCAGATGTTCCACCAATCTCTCCTTCAGTAGTGCTTCCATGATCTTCCCCACTACCGAGGTGAGGCTGACTGGTCTGTAGTTCCCTGCTTCCTCTTTGTTCCCACTTTTGTATAAAGGGGACTACATCTGCTGTCCTCCAGTCTTTGGGTACCTCCCTGTTTCCAGTGATCGGCTAAACAGGATAGCCAGAGGTTCAGCCACCACCTCTCTTAGTTCTTTAAGGACCCTGGGGTGCACCCGTCTGGCCCCATTGCTTTATCAACTCTTATTACTTCCAGTTCCTTCAGGACCCTTTCGTGTAAAGGGACTTGTGTCCATTTCTGCACCATTCTCACCCCTTGTACTCCTTTCAGACCCATTACCCCTCTTCCTCAGTAAAGACTGAGCAGAAATACCTGTTCAATATGTCAGCTTTACTGTTGTCATCCTCCACGTGGCTCCCATCCTCCCCTTCAGTCTCACTATCCCTCCCTTTGTCTTTCTTTTTCACTTATGTACCTGTAAAGGTTTGTCCCTCTACCCACTGATTTTGCAATGTGTTCTTCTGTCTGAGCTTTGCTTCCCTTACTGACCTCCCTGCCTCCTTTGCTTCTCCTGGTACTTCTCCCTATCCCCTTCTGCCTGTGTCTTTTTGTATTGCCTGAATGCAATCTTTTTGGCTTTCACTTTCTTTGCTACCTCTTTGGAAAACCATAATGGTCTCCTCTTCCTTTTCCTCTTGCTAACCTGCTTAATGCATAATTCTGTTGTTCTTGTAATCCCCATTTTAAATACTGCCCACTGTTCCTCAACTCCTGATTCCTGTCCCATTCCCCTTAATGCCTCTTTTAAATATCTCCCCATTTTCCCAAAGTCTGCCCCCCTAAAATCCAGGATACGTGTTTTTGTGTGGTTTGGTTCTGCTCTTTCTGTGATTTCAAACCACAATGACTGGTGGTCACTGTTACCCAGGTGCTTCCCACTGTTACCCCATCACACTGTCCCTGTTTGTGAGCACAAGGTCCAGTATTGCCTTCTGCCGAGTTGGTTCCATGACCAGTTGCTTGAGAAGGCACCCTGAAGGGAGTCCAGGATAAATCTGCTTCCTAGTTGATGCTGCTGCTGGGATGCTCCAGTCCACGTCTGGAATATTGAAGTCTCCAACCAGTACTACCTCACTCTTTGTCTGCCATCCTTGGATGGCTAGCATCAACTCCCTGTTTCTTCCTCCTGGGCTGGTGGTCTATAGACCACACCTGTGCGGATGGCTGTCCCCATTTTCCTTTCCAGCTTAACCCACAGTATCTCTCCCCATTTTGTTCCTCCTGGATCTCTGTGGCCCTTATGTCATTTTCACATACAGTGCCCTCCTCCTCCTTTCCTGCCTGCTCTGTCTCTTCTGAATATGTTGTAGCCAGGTATGGCCATCTCCCAGTCATGGTTATCATTACACCAGGTTTCAGTGATGGCCACAATGTCCAGGTCTGACTGTACCATGACAGCCTCCAGATCTTCCATCTTGTTGCTAAGGCTCCTGGCATTTGCACACATGGCTTTCCATGACTTGACCTCCCTAGACTGCTTCACTGTTCTACTCCAGCCTCTTCCTTGGTTGTCATTTATCCCTGGTTCTCCTTGCTGTCTGCCCTTCTGCTGAATTTTGCCCCTTTTCTGCTTACCCACCTCTTGGGCACTAATCTCCATCTTTGCACACTGCTTTGCAGAGATAGCCTACCTCTGGTTCACTGGTTCCACTGCTAGCTGTGGGGTTGAGCAAGTAGGTACCCTCCTTGCTGGCCTGCCACCCCTTTGCTAGTTTAAATGCTTGTCAATGTAGCATTTAAACTTATCATTGAGTGCTTGGATTCCCTCCAGGATGGATGCAGGCCGTCAGGCTTGAACAAACCTCCATCTCTCAGGTGGGTCCCCAGTCACCAATGAATCCAAACCCTTCCTCACAGCACCAGTTCTTCAACCATGAGTTAAAGTTCCTGGTGCATGCACTCTATGCTCTCCCTTGCCTCTCACAGGTAGTACTTCTGAGAAAGTGACAGAAGTAGCTACTTGCTTGAGACCCTCCCAGTTTCCTAAACTCTTCCTGAACTTCCTTTGGCTCCCCATTTTCCAGGTCATTAGTACCTAGGTGGATAATGACATCCAGCTCACCCTCCCGTCTTGCCTTCCCAGTGATCCCCAGGATCTTCCTTCCATCCCTCCATGCCGTGAGCACCTAGTAGGCACCTCACCTCCCTGTCCTCCCTCCTGTGTTCCTAGCTGGATCCTCTTCGATGGAGTCCCCACCAGGATTCACTTCCTCCTCCTCTGGGGTCCACTGCTTTCCCGCTGAGGTCACCTCCTTGGCTAACCTCCACATCCTTTCCTTCCACTTCTCTGGGTACTCTATTTGGTTGTCCTCGTTGCCAGTGTGGCATACAGTTCTTGAGGAATAGAATCTGGGATGTGCCTCTGCCTGACTGCTCTAACCTCCCTGAGCCCACTGTCATCCAAGTGCTCCTCGTTCTCAGCATCCTTTGAGGCAGCTGCATTGGACTGGGTGGTCCCTGGATAGGGGTGATGGTACTCCTGACCCAGTTTACTTCCGCTCTGAGTCTGGCTACCTCATCCCGCAGTCCAGAGAGATGAATGCAGATAGGGCAGCACCTCAGTGTCCAGAAGGTCCAGGCTCCTGCTGGACTTCTGATAACTGGATACGCTCCTCATTTTGATGGGCTGTAGAAAGCTCTGAACCTGCCACATCATTACTTTGTTCAGCAAACCTTCTTGCTGATGCCTTGGCTGTGCCCTGAGCCTGACCCTTGTTTATAAGGTCCTCCTAATTCAGACCCCTGCTCTATTATGTGAAGCCTGGGGACAATTTTGGTGAGAATGTCCTTTCTCATCACAGAAGATACATTTAAAGGGGTTAGGACACCGAGAACTAAGATGCCCATATTCTAGGCAAAAGATTACATCTTTCAGCATCACAAGCTGTGCTTAAAGGAGTTCTGACCCCACATTTATGGCAGGTTTGGGGTTGCCCAGGATAAAAAACAGACACTCCTTTCCCTGCCGAAATAGAAACTTTCTGGCAAGTGACAGATCTTGGTATCAATCTGGCATAACTTAACTCAGAATTTCCAACCCCTTGTCCAAACCTGCTCAGAATTTATTTAATTAGAGTATGTTGACCAGGTTAGTGCACTAGACAAATTATGCCTATTTTCAAGCACGACCCGGGGGAGGGGGAAAACAGATGATTGCCGACCGACCTTGAACCAGATTAAGAATCAGTGACTGGTGTTGGATTATCCAGCACCTCACATTGCTGCTACAACCAATAAATATACACACTCACCCCCTCATTTCTAAATAAAATTGTACTGGTCCTGACTACAGGTTTTGACGTGGGTATAGCAATGAATGGGGACCATAATTCAGAATCTTAACTTACCATATTTTATCCAAAACCTCTCCAATGATTTGGAGAACTTAAAACTAACATTATGTGTAGTTTCTCCAGACACATCCAGGTTTAATTTTTGGATGGGGGATTGGGACAATTGAAACAGTGTTTCTAATTTTGACCCACCTTTTCTTCTACCTTGAGGACAACCTGATCACTGTTATAAAGGTTTTAAACAGCTGTTTTATGAATCTGTGCTCAGATGAACAATATGACCCATTGTTTTTTTTTTTTCCATTTGACCCTTACTTTTTATTCCCAGTAGGTCAGTGTCCCACACAGATAGATATCTGAAATGAACCCTGCACATGTATAACAGCTTACAATTCCGAAGTAAAGAAACCCACAGTCTTTCAATAAATTTCTAATTACAGATACTCTGTTTTGGGGGGCAGATTCTGCTCCACCACTATATTTTAACCTCACAGCATTTCTTTACTGTGCAGGTTCCCCCATGCTACAAACAAATCAGCCACTATAAATGTCCCTTGTTCCTCCTGTTGCCAAGTTGAATCTGCGTGTGAATCAATGTCAGATATATCTATAGCCTCAGGGTTCTCTTGCTCCTCGGAAACATCCCGAGGCCCAGGATTCTCAGATAGCACATTCAAGATTGTACTGGTATTGTCTGTGGCAGAGCTATAAAAACTGTGCTCAACAGGAAGAGCTTTATTACACATAGACTATTGTGGTAAATTACCAAAAGTGTTCTCACCATGAGCATTAACCCTCAAATCCTGAGCCTGCCCTTCCCCTCACAGTCACATTGCCACCTAATCCTAAGGCTCTTACAGCTCACCGTAGCTCTAGGTTTTAAGGGGGCCTTCCCCTTCCCCATCAACTTTTTCTCCTGGAACCTCGCTGCTTTTACAATAATCCAACCTCCTGATACTACCGCTTCTTCATGTTGCTTACAGGCAGGCTCCAGTATTTCCTTTCTGTTGGCAGAAACTTGTGGCTGTTGAAAATTTCGCTCAGGTGCCACTCCTACACTCATGGGCTCCACCATTTGTCCCAAGTCATCTGAAGCCATCTCCTCTGCCATTGAGAGCATATCAGCCCAACTGCCAGGCGGCTCCTTTGATGCTGGTACATCAGAAGCAGCCAACGCTGCTTTTCATTTTGAGAGTGGGAGTTTATATTCTTTAAGGCCACTCCAGAAACTTATCGAACTGCCCCAGTCAATTTGTCTTTTTCCAATAGCAACATTTCCTCCTCCTCAGCTACCAACTTCAGCAAATCTTGTTTTCTCTTCTCCATAGCTTGCCTTAATTTTACTACTTTACTAATCTGAGTCTGCTGCTTAGCCCATTCTACAACTTGGACCATATCAGCATCTCCCAACTCTCAATATCCCTGCTTACCGGCACAACATTTTCCTCAATATTTTGCACACAGAATGCAATGACCTCTTGTGAAAACAGTGGTAGGGGAGAAGGTCTTCCCCCCACATATTCTGCATTCTCGCCACTCCTCCACCTGCTCCACTGGCCATTTTGGCAAACTGCCAAATGGTCAGGACACCGGGGGGATCCCCTATTCTTGTCAGTAGGAGGACCCTCTGGCCAAGTTTTCCCCATTCACTTTAGACATCAGCAACACCTTAATCTGGTTCAGTATGTCAGTTTAGATCTGTATCTCCCCCCTCCCTGGGACAAGGCTGAAAATAGGCAAAATTACCTAGCACTCCCTTCCTGTGCAACAAAAACTAAATAAGGTACTCCATCAACCTTTCCTAACAGGGTTTCCATTAATATCCCCACCACGGAGGTGAGACTGATCAGCCTGTATCTGCCAGCCTCCGCCCTGCTGCTGCTCTTATGTAGAAGGACCATGCCTGCTGTCTTTTAGTCCTACAGAACCATGCCCATTTTCAGAGAACTGTTGAATAAGGCCACATGTGGAGCTGCTAGCTCTCCAAATTTCCTTAGTACCCTTGGGTGTACCCCGTATGGTACCATAACCTTGTTCACTTTCAGAGCTTCAAGTCCTTTCAGGATGCATTCCTCTGAAAACTGGTTCCTGCTGCTCCATGGTGGTCGGCTCCATCCACCACTGTGAAGACTGAGCAGAAGTACTTGTTCCGAATGTCTGCTTTTTAGTGGTCCCCTGCTACAGACCCCCCCTGCTGCTCTCCTTACCCTCACTATCCCCCCCTTGCTTTTCTCTTCTCATTTATGTACCTGAAGAAAGTCTCATCTTCTTTAATTACCCCTTGTCTATACTTTCCACTGTCTTCCCTTTGCTCCCCTCACTGCAATTCCTGCTCCCCTCTGTTTTACTTGGTACACCTCCCTCTGCACTTCCTTATACCTCCTGACTGCCACCATTTTTTCTTTCACCACCTTGTTCACTTCCCTACGGAACCATAACAGTCTTCTTTCTCCTTCTACTTTTATTCACTGCCTTCACACAGAAGCTGGCTGCCTTAATTATGCCCTCCCTTATGTTCTCCCACTATACTTCTGCCCTTCCTGGCAATCTCCCTTATGTGGCAGTTTCTGAGACAGTCTCCCATTTCTTTAAAATCCTCCCTTCTAAAGTCAAGGACCCTCGTACTCAAGTGGTTTGCCTCAGTTTCCATCTTAATGTCAAACCACACTTTACAGTAATCACTGGTACCTAGAGAAATGCACACTGTGACATATGCAATGCCATCCCTGTTTATAAGCACCATGTCCAGCACTGCTCTGTCTCTAGTGGGTTCACCAACTAGTTGCTCGATAGAAACCCCTGGTAGGGATTCAAGAGTGGCCCTGCTCCTTGCTGATGCTGCACCTTTAAGACTTTGGTCCACATCTGGCAGACTCAAGTCACCAACTAGCAGAACATCCCCCCCTACCAGCCTGAAGATGGCTTCCCCAAGTGCCTTATCCAACTCTTCTCCTTGTGTTGGAGGTCTGTATACCAGCTTATATGGGTCACGGGCCCAGTGCCTGTCTCCAGGATGACCCCACTGCACCTCCAGCCGCCCCATCTTTTCCTCTGGGTACCCCTGTACTTCCATGGCCTTGATTATCTCACTTACATATAGTACAACTCCTCCTCCTCTCCTCCCTTCCCTGTCTCTCCTGAACAAAAAGAACCCCAGTATGGCCATGTCCCAGCTGTGGCTGTCAATGCACCATGACTCCGATACTACCACCAAATCCAGGCTAGCCTCCACCATGATGGCCTCCAAGTCCGTAATTTTATTTCCCCAGACTCCCTGCATTGGTGCACATGGCTCTCCATACCTTATTCCCTCCCTGCTTCCCTCCCCTCAGCCTGTGCTGTTTCCTGATGCTCCCCCATCCCATTTTCCCTTGCTACCTTTTCAGTTACCCATCTTCTTTACTCCTTTCTTCTTACTTCTCAATTTGTACTCACCCTGTCCTCTGCCACAGCAGTGAATGGCTAATGAAACTCAAATGTGGCTAGTAAAAGTACAATGGGTTAATACAAATTACCTCTGATGGGGTGGGGGAGACAATGATCTCTCACCCTACCAATGGGAAGATACAATCTCATGAGGCAGAAATGGAGAACACTGCAAAAAGCAGTTCAAAGATTTGATCCTAGAAAGAAGGAATCTAACAGAACAGACACCTATTTGACAGCACTCAATATATGACTGACTCGTCTGTGTCTTACCAAAGAAGAGAAAACATTATTTGTGTAGCTGACATCTACTAATGCAGTAGCACAGTGGATGGAAGAATTACCCCGGAAAGCAACAGCACTTTTAAAAATGTATGTATAGCTATGCATATGGAGTAAAAGCGATACCACAAACCCATCACCACTAAAGCAGCAGCCCAGAAATTAAAACAGAGATCCAACCAAGATCCTTGTACTGTCTTTAGGATATTCAACTAGACTTGTTCTGAGATTCAGTCTAATGCCAATACAGAGGATCCTGACTTCAGAGGACATTTTGTCCGCAAGTTGTTAAAAGAGGCTCAAAATGTTCTGATGATTTTTGTTACCAAGAATCAGCCCATATCTGAGGTCCTGAATAAAGTATTTTGTATGTGGAATGTAATCGCTGGAAATTAAGACCTTGATCGGCAGCCCTTCCTCTTCCAGTAAGTTCGTTATCAGTCAAATAAGCCCCGAAGTAAAAACCTGGATGGGGTCCCTCTCCCTCTCTCGCAAAGAAGTTCATTTTTCCAGGAGGCTGGAAGAGATCCCTACTCCCTCAGGAAGGGATTCTCCTTCTCAAGGGGGAAGTCATAATTATGTGAACTATTGGAGGATCCTGATGTAGGTAGCCAGGGTCGGACTGGCCCACCTGGATACCTGGAAATTTCCAGGTGGGGCCCCCCCTTAGTTGGGTAAGTTGTTACCTTCTGAACTCTGAAAACCTTTGCATTTATCTTCTTTTTTCTAATTAAATGGGGTATCTGGGACACTGTTGATAAATGTAAGATGCAAACACAGAGCTAGTGTATCAGATTGAAATGGAATATTGATATGAGTGTGTCAACCTGGGCCCTCCTCTACTGATTTTCCAGGTGGGCCCTCTGTGCTCCAGTCCGACCCTGTAGGTAGCAACTACAGAGGTCAATGGAGTTAGGATGAAGGCCCTGTAGACTGTGCTGCTGAACTCTAGAAGGCAAAAGTATACCACACTGCAGAAGCAGTTGAGTGAAAATAAAACACCTCCTCCTCAGCAAACAGGAAATGCCACTTCCCCTGCTGTGACTCTGAGAGAGAACAATAGCCCACAGACACAAACAGCAGCTGATTAGAATGGGTAGGGCAGCCCCAGACCTCCTCCACTGCAGAGGACAATGGCTTGAATGAAGGGAGTCAGGTACCAGATACACTGGTAGGTCTGGGCTTTCTACAGACTGCCACATCAAACCCTGACACACTGCTGCTAGAAAAGTTAACCTGTTAAGGGAGAAGAAGTAGACTGTATGTCAATGTAATGGGGAAAATGCTTGATTTGCCTTTGTATGCTCTGAAAGGCACTGAAATCTCAATAGCCTCTCAACCTGTTTTGAACTCCAGTAGTTACTGCCTGGGGGATGCCCCAGAATTAAAGTAGAACCAGAAAAGATCACAGTATTAAACAGTAACAATCTTGTTTAAGATTTTGGGGGAAAATGTATGTGGTACTTAGATTTTGCTGTAAATCATGCTGTGTACCTGGTACATATTTATAATAGCTCTGAAATAGGTTTCTTAGAGGGGATAGAACTTTTACAGTAGTATAGGGCACACATGTGCTTGTCAGAATTTGTACTATGGTCCACTATTATGGAACCTGAACCTTACCAGGAGGTTTGAACCTCGGGTTGGGGGTGGGCTCTGTAAATGTGCACTATGCCCACTTCACAGGCCTCTCAGGAAACTCAAGTCTAAGAGGGAGGAGCACCTCTGATGTGCAGGGTCTTACAGCCTCCTGTGCCTAAACAACTGCAGGAGAGGGAGGTTTCCCTTCAAATGAGAATCAAATCATCTCCCTTGCCAAATAGGGAAGTATCATCTTCCCATGATAGTGAGGTAAAGGTTGATCCCCCTTAAGGAAACCAAGGAAGAAAGTTTAATAATTGTTCCAGCAAATGAAAATGCACTTGGCAGAAAACTGGTCAATGCCAAAAAAACAAAATCTATGTTCGGCTACAAGCCCTTCTTAGCTAAATGCAAATCCGACTCCTCTGTAAAAACACTGTATCCCCTGATGGCCAAGCCCTTGAAGAAGTCAAGCATTTCAGACACCTAAGAGTCATGCTTGACCCCTCCCTCTCATTTTCTGAGCAGATAAACTCATTAATTCTAAGGTTCCACCAAAGACTAGGTACTGCCTACAGATTCCAGCAATACCTCACCCCGGAGGCCTGACTTGCCATTGTCCAGGGTAATCTTCTCCCTATCCTTGACTACTGCTCCCCTATCTATGCCTGGACTTCTGCAACCATCATGGCCAAGCTTTCTACAGCCTGCAACAGTGCCTGTCAGTTCACTTTCACTACATACCACTGTGTCCTTTACAATTCACTAGGGTGGCTCTCGCTACAAGGACACTTCAATCTCACCCTGTACAGCATGGTGTATTCCACCATCCGTATTGGCCAAGAATCTCCTCTTGCACCCCTCACCGTCCATACCTCACACCCCAGCGTCCGCTCGAACAGTATCCCCCTCTGAACATTCCCAGGCCATCCGCAAATATGAGTGGTAGAGCTCTATCAGTGGCAGCCCCTACACTATGGAATAAACTGCCTGCCGAACTACGCTCCATCGACACCCACTGCCAGTTCAAAACCCGCCTCAAAAAATGGCACCTGTTGGCATCCACCTGCCGCTGCTTTTCTGAGTAGTCCCCCCTCTCCAGTCCACCCATTCCACATAACTTAGTGTCTGTACAATTCTCCCTTGCTTAAATCTCTTTCCCTCTACCCCCGCACCAAACCTACCCTTTGTTTCTATTTACTTACTGGTGAACTTTGATTTTTCCTACGCAACCTGATGGATTTTACTGTATTCTATTCTCTTAATTACTGTTTAAGTCTAGTCGGACTACGTATTTCTGATTCCTGTATAATAGTGATTTATCTTTGTCATTTTTGTATTCCAGTGTACTACTTTAAAATTCTACTTACTTGTAATACTGCTCTTCTGTTCCATGCCTTGCTGTTAGATTAACTCCGTGCCACAGTATGTGGCATGGGTCATGCCTGAAAACAGTCCCTGGGATCAGTGCACCTACCCAGTTACCAAAGTCATAAACAAATGGAAGTCGAGGAGGAGACACCTCCAACACTTGTCCCACCCTCACTGTCCTGATGAAGCTCCTATTAGTGATCAAAAACAACAAGAGCTAAACTGGAGACAGATTTACTCTGCAGTTTGAAATCCAAAGTTAATAGATGGGACTGTTTCCATGACAGTGCAAGGAAGGGAAGCCTCAGAAACAAGTCTTTGTATGCTTTATAAAAAGACATTAATAAGTGATCATTTTTTCAGAGAGTTGGAACACATGGACTCTTAACATGATGGTCAGATTCCATCATAAACTAGACATGCCCCTCCATGGAAGGGTTCACTAAAGGAAAATGTAGCTTTGAATTTCACAGTGAGAGACCTTACACTTTGCCACTATGTATCTATAGTGCACGGAATGGAAAAATCCATATACCTTGGTGCCGATTTTTTTGTTGACATTTGCTGCTAATGTCCATTTGATTTCTTATCCACCTGAGCAGTGAACCAAAGTACCTCAACCGTTAGCTGGTACCAGGTCAGGAATCAGAGCAGCTCAAACTGTACAACAAGAGTATCGAGTTGTGAGTGAACAGTGTTTTGTCATACCAGACAGGACCTGGGGTTTTCCTCTGAAACTGAATGTTTAAAAAGGGACAGAGACTGACAGAGCAGAGAGCCTTTTTCAACCCCAACAGTCAGTTGTTCGAGTTAGGATTAACTCTTGCTGGGGAGGGTCACAGCTACCTGCTTGCTTTTACAAGGGCTGCTCAACTGTTAGTGGACAACCATGGGGATGAACCCAGGTCATAAATCCACACATCAGCACTGGTGTAGTAGTGGGCTCCACTTTCCAAGACTTTAAAGCCATCATTTTGGTTGCCAGATGGATGCCCAGAATGGGAAGAGGGCATGGGAAGAGAATAGGTCACCTTACCCATGGGTCAAAAAGTGATCCAGCAAGTGCCTTCCACTGACAGGGGATATATGTTTACCAGGGAAATCACAGATACCCATTTGGTCTCATCAGAACTGTTCCCCTTGGAGGAGGAGCAGGGAAGAAAGGAGGTTGCCTCTTTAGGACAAGCAGATGTGTCTGACAGACAGAAGAAAAGGTGGAAATAGGAAAGGTTGGGCCAATTCTAGAATTTTGCTGATCAAGTCAAATGCCAGAAAGCAATGGCTGGTGCTGTGCCTAATACCAACAAGCCTGAACTGGCCACATACTTCCGCAATTTTCCAATCTATGCTCTAAAACAGTTTAGATTGTGAGAAAACCACCATCCACACTGTCAGAATTGAGACACCACCTAATAGCAAACCTGTGCACGTCAGACAACATGAGATAACCTTGGCTGCACAAAAGTTATTCATGAGATTTTATCATCCCTTCTGAAAAGAGGCAAAATTAAAGGAATGTGCCAGCACCTACAATGCACCAGTGTGGCCTGTGTTAAAACCCACTGGCATGTGGTGGCTCACTACTGATTACAAACAAGTTCCTCTCTGTTGATGGTCCCTTGCCTATATTGACCACATCCTGGCCAGAATTCAAGCTCCCCAGTTTTTCACCACCATAAGGAATAAGCCTAATTCCTCCCAGATTTGTGGGGTGGAGAAGGAGGAGCAAGACGGCAGCCAAGCTGGGCTGCTGTCTGCCAGGGCTATGCATGGAGCTAAAAATCTTCCTCCTTACTTAGATTTGTTTGTTTTATTTTAAGAGAGACCAAGCAATTTTCTGATGTTGCAACTTTCTGGTCACTTATCACGTCTAGAGACCTAAATTTTAATCTTGTTTAGGTTTTAAGTTAGACATCAGGGTCAGGGTAAAGTGTTAGGTAGGGTGAGTGAGTGTAGTGTGAGGAGCCACCTTTTTTTGTTCTCAATTAGGTCAGATTCCAGCACTATGCAATCCATTAACTTCTGGAGGACTGAAACTGGAGGAGCGACTACAGTGACCACAGTCAAGTTCTGCAGTCTGAGAGTGAGTGTCTGAGTGCTCCATTTTGAGGTGGTCGACACCTGGAGGAACTCCCCTACGTGTTGATGAATCTGCCACCACTGGGTTTCGACTTGGGAGGCTGGCTGTGGACCGAGGGGGAGGGGTGCCAAGTTTTCACTTCTGTTACAAACTGCCTGTTGCCTGCTGAAGCCTATGTGTGGAGGTCTGGCTTACTGTGAACATTTCTACACCTGGAACATTTGCATTATTGGAGTGTTTACCTTTGGCGGGTGAGTGGTGTGGCTAATCAGTGTGGACTGTGACTTGTTTTCTCATGTCTGTTTGCTGTGCCAGTTCACTGCCGGTCCTGGTGGGAGAGCCGTGGTGGGGGAATTAGTTGGTGCAGCCTGCCAATTCAGAACTTTCAACTGCTCTTCTGTTGGAAACTAACAGCTGCTGGTCCTTGTGTGAGGAGTATTTCTCTTTTGTGGATGTTCTGCTTATTTTGGACTTCGCTGAGCACCAGTGAGAGTGGTGCCAAGCGGTATGTTTGGGGACTTGGCTCTGGTGAGTTAGTTTCCTCCAGGTTTATTCTTTTGATCTGTGTCCTAGCCGATTTTTCTCCTGGTGCAGGTGAGAGCAGCCCCTGGGATAATTACTGCACTGAGGATTGCCACCTCCAAAAAGTTTCCTCCTGTTTTAGATAATCCTGCAGCAGTGCAGTACCTGCTTTGAAAACTAACATTATGGAACTTAGGTGTTGAGAGCACAGTTCCTGCGTGGGACTGTCCTGCAGTCTAGTGAGAGCGTACTGTGATATTACCACATCAGCAGTTTCTACATTTGAAAATTTGTGCTAATTGTATAACTTTAACTCTGTAAACAGACTTTGGTCATTGCTCCTTAGAAGGAGTTGTGATCACATATAATTTTATCTTCACAGCATAGTAGTTCTTTTGGTCTCTCCTGAGGACTGAATTCTGGTTCTATTTTACTATTTAATTTTATTATTTGAAAGGTGGGAGTTGTGGGTGGGAATTTGTTTAGTTTTGGGTGGCGGGTTCAGTGTGTGTGTGTGTATATATATATACATTTAGTATTGTTTTTGTATTAAGGTGGATGTGACGGGTGTTTGTTTTTAGAGGTTGGATAGCCCAGTGGAACATAACTATCCCTGCTAGGTCAAGGATAGTCGAGTGCCCATAATAAGGGATACTTATGGTGTGCTGGTCTGTGTCGGGATGTGCCCGAGCATTGGACCCTTGCATATAGCATACATTGCATCCCAGCTGCGTGACTTCTGTCCCTTTTCTGACCTCCTGGTCTCAGCTACTGCAGCCAGGTGCTACAGGGAGGTCGGTATTACTAGAGAACATGCAGGTTGGCAGCGGCAGGGTGCAGCAGGCTCGGTGGAGATAAGTGGCACTGGGGTGGTTAGGAGCAGGAGACTCCCTGGGATTAGACAGAGCCTTGAGAGAGGCCAGACATGTTTGGTCTCCATTCCTATGGTCCCCACCAGACTGAGTGGGCAGGTAACCAGCAGTGTCTACCAGTCCCCTATGGGCTGTGCTGTGCAATGCCAAGTCATTGAGGAACAAGATTGTAATTATGGAGGACTTGATTTTCTCAGTCGACCTGGCTTGCACTACAGAAACCTGATTGGGTGATGATGCCGGGTCAGTTTTGGAGGCGGACGTTCCCGCTGGGTATTCCGTAGTGCACTGTTGAGGAGGGAATGCAGGGACAGGATGTGGCCATCTATTTTAGATCCAGCTTGGGCTCCTCATGCACCCAATGGGATCTGCCAGGTCTTTGTGTGTGTGTGTGTGTGTGTGTGTGTGTGTGTGTGTGTGTGTGTGTCCAGGTGCAGGCTGTAGGATTCTCCTCATTTACCGCCCTCAGAGATTGGGAGGGGATTTTCTGTAGGAGCTCGCAGACTTTGTCATGGATGATGTGTTGAGAGTCCCCAGGATATTCAATTCTGGGGGATTTCAATAGCTGGGTCAACAACGAATCCTCGTAATTTATGACCTCCTCCAGTTGATGTCATCACCGGGCCCGACACAAAAGTAGTTACTTCTGGGACCCATCACCACGGCCATATGCTCATCCTCGTATTCTCACTGGGGCTTGAGGTAACACCTCAAGACTGATCAGATCATTTGGTCTGATCACTGCACGGTGACGTTCTTGTTTGGGGCCCACCTGAAAGTCCCTCCCCTGTTGAAATGATTAGCAGTCACCCTTTGAGAGGACTGTCCCCAGAGCAACTGCTGGCGATAGCGGACTAATCTAGATTAGACGCTGCACATGCAGTTGGCGCAGGTGAGGTGGTAGCCACCAATAATAAGGTGGTTTCTGAAGCGCTTGATGTCACGCACTGGTCCGTATATGACCCAGATCTTCTCACTTGAGATCCCCTTGGTTTGATGGGGCTCAAGGCGATTAAGATCAGTGACCAGAAGTTGAAGCGTTGCTGGTGGAGGACCTGGTTGGAGGAGGACAAAATGGCCTTGTGTGCTCATCATCATGAGTACCATGGAGCAATCAATCATAAGAAGGCAAAGTTCCTGTCCAAGGAGACTGCTGCGGGAAAGAACAGACCATCTCAGCTATTTTAGACTGTGGACAGACTTTTCCATCCAGTCTGTCTACAGCGCCCAAAAAAAGAGCTTTTTCAAATCACTTAGTGTGAGAAGTTTACTCTGTTCTTCTCCGACAGGGTGTCCTCCATTCAGTTGGGGATCCTGTCAGTGAGGCAAATCTTGCCTCATGGTGATCATCCTGGGGTGAGCAGAGATGCTCCATTTGTCTGGGATGAATTTAAACCAGTGGAGGTGGCTGAGGTCATTGAGGTGCTCTCGAAGCTCAAGCACACTTACTGTGAACTGGCCCCTGCCCAAACTTGTTTCTTGATGAAATGTGTTGGGACCACTGGCCCCGTGTTCGCTGGGATTGTTCGATGTCAAGGGAGTCTTTCTGGATGCTTTCAAAGAGGCTCTGGTGAGACTCCTCTTGAAGAAGCCATCTCTTGATTCCGACGTCCTGGCGAATTACTGTCAGATCTCCAACCTGCCATTTCTGGGCAAGGTTGCTGAGAAAATAGTGGCGCAACAGCTCGAAGAGCACCTCATGTCCTTTGATATCTATGAGTCATTCCAGTCTGGTTTCAGGGCCAGGCATAGCACAGAAATGACATTAGGGTACACAATGACCTCCTCAGAGCTAGAGACATAGAGGAGACAGGTCAATTCTTGTGCTCCTTGATCTCTAATCAGCCTTTGATACCGTGGATCACACTGTGCTTCTTGATCGCCTTCAAGAGTACTGTGGACTTGCCAGTACTGTCACCAACTGGTTTGAGCCCCATCTCTCTGGCATGGAGCAGCGGGTAGTGATGGGGAATGTCTCCTCCTCCCTAAAACCCATCATGTGGAGTGTCTCAGGGCTCAATCTTGTCACCAGTGTTATTCGAGGTATACATGCTGCTCCTGGGAGAGCTCATTCAGCATTACAGTGTGGGTTTTCACTGCTATACAGATGACACCCAACTGTATTTGTCCTTTGCCCCTGGAACACATGACGCCATGGAAGTGATTAACAACTGCCTGGCCAAGATCAAGGACTGGATGTCCTCTAGCTGGTTGTGACTAAACCTTGACAAGACAGAGGTACTGGTGATCGAACCAGGTCGCGGGCATGATGGGAGTTCCTCTGGAGTGGGTACAGGATTGTTTCTGGGATCAGCTCCTTTGACAGCTTCCCCTAGGGTGCAGGATCTTGGAGTTATTCTGGATAACAGAAAGGACCACAGATTGCACCTGAGCTTCCAGAGTCAAAGTGGTTTTTACCACTTGAGGAATATCACCAGGATTAAACCCCTAGTTCCATCCGAAGACCTGCTGTCACTGGTGCATGCCTTTGTTACACTGAGGATTGATTATTGTAATGCTCTTCACTTTTGGGTCACTTGAGGGACCCTCCACCGGCTGCAACTGGTGCAGAATGCAGTGGCTTGGTTGCTGATGGGCCTGACTAGGTCCAGTCATGTGACTCCAGTCCTGTGGGCCCTGCACTACCTGCCTGTCAGGTGGAGGATCATCTTCAAGATGGGCTTACTCACCTATAAGGTCCAATACAGACTGGGCCCTTGCGATCTGGCTAATCTCCTTACACCTGCCACTTCAGTCCATTTCCTCTGCTCCTCGACTAGGGGCCTCTTTGCTATTCCTAGGGTCAGATTAAAATTTTAGGCAACCGTGCCTTTAGTGTCACTGGTCTGGCTCTGTGGAACTCTTTTCCAGCTTCTGTCAGGGAGACCCCAACAGTCGAGTCTTATAAAAAGGGTCTAAAGGTTCAATTGTTCCGTTTTGCTTTCCCCAGTGAAGGCAACTGACCAGCATTAGTCACATTAGTTATTTTAGTTATCTTAAAATTTTATCTATTGTTAAATATTTATAGATTTGTATGTGTTGTATTGTTTGTCCCAGACCCAGGTCCACCTTGTAAATGAGTTGTCTCAATGATGTTTCGCCTGGATAAATATTGACTGATTGATTGTCATGACCTTACTTGTTTTTATGAAAGGTCTAGAAAGCCCCAGGGATTGGGCGCCGAATAAATAAAATTGCCATGCCTTGCCATAAGGATAGCCAATGCCTTTTGGACTGTTAAGTGCTCCAGTGACTAATACAAGTTGGCCTCCTCCTTCAGGAGATACCAGATGACTAGACCCAGGTGATTTAATAAATTCTGCTGCGTAATTCTATTTGTTTCTGCATGAGGCCGTGCCCAATGCAGAAACGTGTGGTATATTAGCATGCATCAACAACATTATAATCATTAGCAAATTGTGAGAAGATCATAAGCTGCAACTTAGATGTGCTCTCCCAACTGTAGGCCCAGGGTTTTAAATAACTGATTAACAGTTTTTTTCTTGGGACTATACTAACCGTACAGAAAGTATTTATATAGATTTTCTAGAAGTGCTGTGTTTGTTAAACACAGTGAGGCAAGAGCTATGTATTTTCACAAAGATTTAGCTCTTTTATGAGCAAAACGCTAATCAATTTTTAGGGTTAAATAAATCCCTAGTAGGCCCCAGGTGTGAAACTTTCTATCATGAAAGGGCGGTACTGCAGAAAGAAGGTAAACTACTGAGGCATGGAAATATCCATGGAAGGCATTAAGCCTCAGGTCACACAAGTGCAGGTAGTTATGGGTTTAAAACCACCTGACAGAGCAGCATAATTTCTTGGACATCTGCAATTACTCCCGCCTCACCAGTTCATTAAGGAGTATGCCCAGCTGTCCATGCCCCTGGTCAAACTCTTGAAAGGGGCCCAACCCTGGGAGTGGGGTCCCCAGCAGGAAGAGGCTATTAGGGAGCTTCAAAGGAACTTGAGCCACTCTCCTTGTCAGGCTTTTTACCAGAGAGATAAAAAAAAGTTTTACCTAAAGACTGGCCACATAGACCTGAGCATTAGTGCAGCACTGTACCAAAAGTGGGATCCAAGCCAATGAAATGCTAGCTTATGCCAGCAAAGCACTTAGTGAAGTGGGGAAAAAAATATTCCGAGTGTGAAAGGGCCCTGCAAGGCACCATGTGGGCTTTGAAACAGTTCACCCATATTATCTGTGGAAAAGAATATAGTGAAAACTAGCCACAAGTCTCTAACCTATCTGATGAGTCCCAGGATAAGGGAAGGCAATGTATCCAACAGCAGAATAAACTTCCTGGACCTTGGCCCTAAAGGGCCATGACACTGAAATGAGATATGCAAAAAATATGGAAAACCCTGAGGCCCAAGGGTTAGCTAACCTCCATCAGTATGCTGACACTCAGCCAGAGGAACTAATCAGTGCTCCAACCAAGGAGCCACCCAATCCACAAGACAACATAGGCACCTACCTATGAGGCAGATATCTGTTGGAGGCAACCCAAGGCCTATGTGGATGGGTGTTCCTTCCAAGAGGAAGGAAGGTGTGTGCAGTACTGGGAGAGGACATGTATCACCTACCCCACAGACATTTCAAATTGGTTCCCAGACTAATGGTATGCTGATATGGCAGGCATCTTACTCAAAACTCAAACTGCTTTAAAATTTCAGCTCACAGAATTGGTAATTTGTACTGATCTGAAGTACGCTATGTTAGGGTTTATGGTATACCTTTTCAGTTGGAAAGAAAGGGAAAGAACATTAAACATACTGAATTAGTCACTATAATGGATCAACTGGTACAGGAACACAGAATGACCACCTACTACAAAAATGTGAAGGGTCCTTCTCAAATCAGTGGACTAGACAATGAAGGGCAAGATAAACACAGAAGCATTAAATGTATCAGCAGAAAAGGACCCGTAGGCCCATCTAGTGTGTCCTATTATCCCTGCCTAAGACTACACCCTGGACCCTACTTGGTCACCAGTGTCCCTCCCTCTTCCCTTCCCTCTACTTATTATAACCATGCGCCTATCCCACACAACTTTGAAGCTCCCCACTGCCTTCATCCCTACCACCTCTTTTGGAAGGCTGTTCCAGGCATCTACCACCCTTTCTGTGAAAATGTATTTTCTCACATACCCCTTAACCCCCCCCCAGCTTCACTGCATGTCCTATGTTCTTGTGCTCCTCCTCCTCCTCCTCTGAACGAGGCTCCCCTCCTATGCTTTGTTCACCTCTGTAATGTACTTCTAGGTCTTAATCATGTCCCCTCTTGCTCTATTCTCTTCCAAGGAGATGTAGAATTCCTGCAGTGTCTCCTCATATGACTTCTTGTGCAACCCTTGCACCATTTTAGTGTCCCTCCTCTGGACTGCCTCCACCCTGTCAATGTCCTTGCAGAGAAGCAGCCTTCACAAATGGAAGGCAGTACTCCAGGTGGGGTCTCACAAGTGAGTCATACAAAGGCAGCGCCACCTTCCATCCCCTGCCAGCTATACCCCTCCCCACGCACCCCAGCATCCAGCTTGCCTTGCCTACTGCCCTGTTGCACTTCCCTGCCACCTTGAGATTATCAGATATGATTACTCCCAAGTCCCTTTCTTGGCAGCCTTGTTAAGGAAGCAGCATTGAATGGTATCTCTTGGGAACTATACACCAAACCCAAGGTTAATCTGATTGCAGTTACTTGGTGGCATGCTAAGCAGTCTGAGCCTGAACCAGAACCCATCCCCAAAGTACCCTCCTGAGACACCCTGCTGATGGTTAGAGAAGAATCAGATACTGACTTAGTGCAGAAACAGTTAAAGGACAAAACTTTTTCCAAACTGTACCAGTATTTGTAGGGCCCTGAAAATACTTCCATCACTGCCAAGACTTGCAGCAGGCCAGAGAGCTTAAGTTTATAGCACCATGACATGTACTTTCCAAACCGGAGCTATTAATATCTCTCACTATACGGTAAACCTATGCATGCTCCTGCAGCTTCTCCCCATCTCAGATGCCATTCTCAGAACAGCCACAGGAGGTTGTGGTTATGCCACTAGGAGTGCTTACATTCAAAATGCTGGAGGGAGGGACAGCAGGATCAACCACATAAAAACTAAATTAATCCAATCACTCTATTTAAAATGTTCTTTTTGCAAACATGCTAATCGACCTCACCGCATACTGAGGTGGGGTCAATTCCAGGTGGAGGTTTCTCTAATTTTTTGGTCCTGAATAGATATGCCAACCATAAGAATCATATTTCTAAAATTCTTGTAAAATGTGCCTATCTACTTATCTACCAATTCCGCTGCAACCCTAAGGAAGTGGGCCATCTCCTACAATAATATTTGTTACTTTGCTCGGGCAGCCAGCCATCTCATCCATCACGTCACCCTGTACACTAGGTTGGGATGGTACACCCCCCCCCCCATGCGTGACCTGATGTTAGGAGGCTTTACTTAAAATGCTCCACAAAGCCAGCAGCTCTTGTTCCTTGCCTCCCTGTTACGTCCCCAGAAAAGTAGATACTCATTAATTCTACTGATGAATCTCCTGCCTGCCACTAAATTATGGTCCAATCTTCGTCATGTAGTGTTCTCAAACTCAGCTCCCAGGCTTTGGAACACATTACACTGGAGACACGAAACTGCTCTACTGTAACAGGTTTCTGTAGATGGCATCACAGATCTTTATTAACTGCTTTCTCTTGCTCCCAACACTATGTCCGATGATGATTATGCAGGACAATGAAATATTTCCAATACTTGTACTCTGCTTCACCTTTTGTGGTTTTATCATGTGATGTGACTTGCTGGTTAGGCAGTTATACTCTTGTACACTATTTTGTTATACTACATGTAAGTTGTTTTTACACGTGCCTTCTTGTACTGTGCCTGCTTTTGCATAATCATGCTTTAATCTTCCTAGCATCTAATAATAGTCAATTCTCATCTAGTGCACTTGCCTGGTTAAAAAAAAAAAAAAATATATAATTTCCAAATCCTGGAAACGTGGCAAGACAACAGTAAGAATCTTAAAAGGAAAATAGCCACTGCAGAAACTTCAGAGTCCAATGATGCATCTGAAAGACTTGATTTCAACCTGGAAGATGAGTATTTCAGACACCATGCGATTGATAAGACAATCTGAATAGGATTTGTTTGGATTTAACATTAGGTGGCAGGACTTCTACCTAGCTCCATCAATTAGTGAGGCTTTCAACATCTTCCACAGTCTATTAACAGGGCTAATCGACAAACACGCCCCCCCCCCTTCGACTGATTAGGTAAAAAAAAAAAAAAAAAGAGATTGCCTGGATGGCTTTCTCCTAGCCTAAAGAAACCGCTCAGAGTAAGGGACTCCTGTTGGAAAAGAGCAAGGAAATACCAACATGAGGATGACTGGCTTGCTTTTCGCATCTCCAGAAATGCCTGCACTAAATTAATTAGGTCCGAAAAAGCCAGGTACTTCCAGGCAAAACTTGAACAAAAAACAACTCTGCCAAATTCTGGAGTATTCTCAAGGAAATCGAAGATCAGCATTCAACTGCCTCCCTTCCAGCCAGCACTGCGACCAATGGAGTTACTTATACAGCTAGAACCGCTATCTTAGAGCAGTTCAATGACCATTTCTCCACAGCAGGTCTTGCCTTCGATACCTCGCCCGTCAGTAAGCTTAGTTATGCTGGTGATATCTCAATTAACTTAAATGCTATCCCTTACCCTCACCAACCACACTATCCCCTATTCAACTTTTCCACAATTCCATTTAAGCCTTTTGGCATTGGACACACAAAAACAAAAAAAAAAAAAAAAGCACCAGCGCAGATAGCTTGACTGCTACTACCTGACCGCCCCATCGCCCACTTATTTAACATCTCGTTGAGTCAGGGTGCTTTACCTGCGACGTGGAAGACTGCCCATATCCTACCTCTTTTTAAGTCAGGGGACCCTTATGGCCTATTTCCATACTTTCCACACTTTCAAAAGTCCTGGAAAAGATTGTCAATATTCAAATCAGAGATCTGGACCAGCACAATCTTTTAAACCCTGCCCAGTCTGGGTTTCGGACAAATCACAGTACCACGTCTGCTCTCGCTAAAGTTAACTACCGACTGCCAAAATGCCCTAGACTCTAAAAAACACGTAGCTGCTCTATTTCTTGACGTCTGCAAGGCCTTCGACACCATGGCTCATACCATCATGCTTACATCACTTAGAAATATCAGCCTAGACAACCTCACCATCAACTGGTTCACTAATTACCTCTCTAACAGATTGCAGCAAGTTAAATCAGCAGGAGACCTGTCACCACAGAAAGCTCTATTGCGAGGGGTCCCCCAAGGCTCCACACTGGGACCTATTCTATTTGCTATTTACATCAACAACTTGGGACTCCCACCTGCAAGCTGCTAACGTACATCTATTTGCTGATGACACTGTACTCTATTCCACAAATTCCTCACTGCTCTTCGCCTACGAAGACCTACGACGAGACTTTACCACCTTACAACATAGTCTTATCAAGCATAAACTTCTCAATGTCAAAAAAACTAAATCCATGGTTTTATCTTCAAAAGCAGCCTCTGGCCCCATACATATCCCTCCATTACTAACGCTTCTGGGCGAACTACTGGACTCAGTAGATACCTTTAAATACCTAGGGTTCTGGCTGGACAACAAACTTAATTTTTTATGCCACCTAAATGAAGTCTCAAAAAAGCTAAAACAGTGACTCGGCCTATTCTATCGTATCAAACACCTGCTCACCGCAGAATCTAGAAAGACTAGTACAGACCACTTTCCTACCTGTACTTGATTATGCCGATTTCCTCTACGATCACTGCCCTCTCACAGCGTTAAATAAACTTGACACCCTCTATCACCGAGCCCTACGATTCATCTTTAACCTGCCTTTTCGTACCCACCATTGTCTTCTGTACCAAATGGCAGGTTGGCCCTCACTATCATCAAGGAGAAAAAGAAATGCGCTCACTTGGTTCTATAGAGCCATCACAGACAAGCTCCCTACATATTATTACTAGCCTGTTCAAACATGCCTCTGGCTCTATGGTCTCAGACGTTACGCAGCTCTTTGCGTCCAAGTGCCCAGAACGAAAACCAACCTTGGAATGTCTACAATTAATTAATTCAGGGATTTATTTAACTCCAAAAATTGATTAGCGTTTTGCTCAGAAAAGTGCTAAAACATTGTGAAAATGCATAGCACTTGCTTCACTGTGTTTAACAAACATGACACTTCTAGAAAACCTATATAAATACGTTCTGTACAGTTGGCATTGTCCCAAGAAAAAAACTGCTAATCAATTATTTAAAACCCTGTAATTATACACTCCCATCACTCTGGAACACCATGCAAAGCACATTCAAGCTTATCTCACTTACGAGCCTCCTCTCCTTTAAAGCCCTACTAGTAGAGTATTTGTGGGAACCTTGTAGTTGCTATGGGTAATCTGTCCTTTATTTATTGATGTATCTGTTCTAATAATTATTATTAATTTGTTGTCCTCCTTCTCCCCTGGGAATCCTGTCCACGCACTCCCTCCCCCATTCCATGGCTATCACCTCCTTTCTCAGTCTTCACATATCCACTTGGCCCCTGTCTGCTTTCAGTTTCTACCCTCCTCTCCCTGTACCCATTTTGTTATTGCTAATTTTTTGCATATTTCTATTTGCGAGTTCTTGTGACGGACTCTGGTATTTTTGCATCTAACTTTGTACCGTACTTTCTGACGTTACATTCGTTTGCATTACCATGTCTATGTATATGTATTGTTCCTTGTCCAGGATCACCTTGAAAATTAGCTTGCTCAATGGTGCTGATGCCTGGTTAAATAAAGTTTGATTGATTGAATTGATACACTATCACTGATACTTATGATGGGCCTCACTGGCATTTTATACGAGATACAAAAGAGGCAGGGAAAAAAGATCAAACTCTTTGTGATTACGCTAAGCAGGTGAAATTATAAATCAGACTTGAATGAAGTAGTTTAGAAAGCTTTCATTGTTATTATGATTGTCATTATTAGCCAAATATGTAATCAGTGTTATTACCATGAAATATTATCTGAATCACTGTCAAGCTATTCTATCATGTTTAACCTGTCTGAATCAACAGGTATTTAACCAGGCAATGCAATTTAATAATTTGTGTTATTTGAATTGTTGATATTTCAATATGACCACAACCCACATAAAGGGGGGAATGCAGGGACTAGCCCACTCAGGCATCAAATTGTGCCTTGTGTGCTGTCTGAAATATGGAATGTATGTTCAGGTATTCAAAGCATAACTCATCTATGCAGGCCTATTGCTACAGTGGATTCTAAACCTAGATAGCAAGGGTTAAGGTCCAAGCACCCTAAAGCATGTTTATTAAAAAAAGGGTTGTCTAGGTCTATAAGCTTGGACAGGGGCCTCAATGAGTTATGTCAAGCATCACCGACTAGCATCAAGATCAGGAGACGAACTTCAGGTTTAAGAAAGTAAGAAGAGTTTCCTACTGTCTTAAAGAAGAACTGAATTTCACCCGTGCATCACTAATTAAAAGAATATATGTTATGGGTACTTTTTTGTTAGGCATCTGACAATATGCCATTTTGTCCAGCGCTTGTCTGGTCTGCTGGGCAGGACTAGGTCTGACTGGAGTGATACTCATCAGACCACTGTGAGGAGGGGTCAAGAAGGTGCAATAAAAGATGAGCTCCTAAAAAAGACAGAACTGGGAAGAATGGAGTCCTGAGAAACTTTGATGGCTTGCTTATACTGTCAGAGGGCATACTACTGAACAATGAAATTTAAGAAGCTCACAAGACATCTCGAGGCCAATAACCTTGATACGTGAATTCATCCAGCTGTGGGATTTGCATGTTATAGCAAATCAGAGACAGTTTACCATTGTCAGCCTGTTCATCCTAGAGTGCAATGTTTAAACAGGTAACCAGAAGCAGTGGTGGAGCCAGGTTTGGGAGTGTCTGGGAGACGGGGGGGGGGGGCAAGCTCCACAATGAGCACCAAACAGTGATTAAAGATTGTGGCGGGGTGTCACTACTCACACTGGGGCAGCTAGGAGGGGCAACCACCCCCCCAGCCAGCTCCGCCACTGACCAGAAGCACCAGATTTATCTCCAGCCAGGAGCAGAACCATGAAGTGGGATGTGACCAGTGCAAGTCTTTCTACTAGTGTGCAGCAATGGAACGTTACTTTGGAGCTGTAAACTCTGATGTGAACTCTGACTGTTTGAACTCAGTAGTTAAGTGGACAACCTGTGTGTGCCACAGACTGTTCGTGATATTCAGGAAGAGAAAATGTGACTCACCAGCTGCCAATCTAGCAGCGGTTCACTGTTGGAGCTCCAAGGACTTTGTCCTTTGTACTGGAACGGATATGGTGTGTGGCCAAGCAGTATGATCCAGACTCTGATGCTTTGCATGCTAAACGCAAGTTTGAGGATTTTCAATCAATCAGTCAAGTCTTTATTTAACCAGGCGTTCATCATCGAGCAGAAGCTCATTTGCAAGATGGACCTGGGTGGAGCATGAACAATTGTATATGCAGGTCAACACAGGTATTTACAAGGCAATACAGATAATACTCTTTACAGAGAGGAAGAAAAAGAAGTTCTTATGTACATAGAATTATACAGATATTATACAGATTACATGGTATTTACATACATAGAAGTGTCTATAGGAAGATAAAACAGGTTATCTAAGGTTGCAGGAGGAAGTAACGGAAGAAAAAAAAATATATATATATACCAGGTAGAGGTGAAGGTAGGGGGAAGGGAGGGAGGTAGGGGGAGAAAGGCTAGGAGGGCACAGTGCACAGATAGGAGTTGGCAAAATGGGATGTAGAGAAGGTGGATGGAGAAAAGGAGTATGTGTGAGCCCCGGGATTGAATGCCATAAAGTACAAGGCATGGTAGGATGTCACAACCCAGTGTAGTGAGCTCCTATCCGAGGTTGGGAAAGGAAGAATAAGGGTATGGATGGGCCTAGTGTTGATAAGAGAGAGAGAGACAGAGAGAGACAGACAGACAGAACAATTAGGCTGGTGAGGAGGAAGCTGGGGGGTCAGTACTAAAAATTGGGTCTAGGCGTGGCTATATACCAGTGCAGACACCGGTATTGGGTCTGAGTGGGTGAAGCAGTTACATACTTCTCTGATTGTATGGAAATAAAGCGTCTTGAAGGCATTTATACCGATCAGAGTGCTTAATTTGAGGTTTGTTTTTTTTTTTTTTGTTTGTTTTTTTAATATAGATCGTTCCATAAGGTAGGTAGCACAAAGCTTATGGCTGTCCTGCCGAAGCGGGATTTTGCTTTGGGTACTTTAAGATTTTAACACTCTTCTGCTTTTGTCCTTTTTTTTTATTCTTAATAAATTAGAATTTGATCGAGTTATATGTCTCCTTTGTCGCATCTTTATCCATTTCTGAAATGAGGCACCTATTGTTTGTGACTGGGTCAACACTTGCAGAAGAGCGATTTAAAAAAGCACGTAGTGTGTTCACCTGACATTTGCTCTCAGAGAACTTGCACATATATAAAAAAAAACACATTATAATATCAACATCCCCACTCTCAGTGAAACACGACTTGCTGATGAAGAGTTGGTGGAAAATACTGGTGGTTACACCTATTGGAAAGGCAAGCCACACACTAACAAGAGAGAATCTGGTGTCGGCTTTGTAGTCGGAAGATGTCTAGCACAGTACCTTCAAAGCCACCCAACTGATATCAACTCATGTCCCTGACGATAAAACTCAACAAATGCAGATATGCAACACTTGCCAGCGTGTACAGGCCCACAATGATGAATGACACAATAGCCACAGAGACCTTCTATGCAGAACTGAACAATCTACTGGCAAACCAACAGATGACAAGCTTGTTTTACTCGGCGACTTTAATGCTCGAGTGGGAAGTGACCACACTGCCTGGAAAGGAGTGATCAGCAATCATGGCATCAGAAAAAAACAACAGCAATGACTTGCTTTTGCTCACCGCGTGTGCAGCCCATCAACGCATTATCACGAACACATTGTACCATCTCCGAGACAAGTGTAAAACATCTTGGATGCATCCACGATCACATCACTGGCACCTGCTTGACTACGTAATCACAAAAAGGTGACATCAGTGATATCCAAATTACAAGAGCCATGGGAGGTGCTGAATGCTGGACTGACCACAGACTTATTCGGACCAAGCTGTCTATCGTCATTAAGCCAAAGTCAGCAAAACTAAATTAACCCCTCCAAAGTATTTCAATGTCAGAAGACTCCAGGGAAATCAAGCTCTGCAAAACGAAATTACTCAAGAGCTCACCCAGTCACTTCCGGATGTCATGGAGATATTTCGAGATGCTGAATCTCATTGGCAAGCACTCAAAGATGGTATGCTGCATTCTATTGAAAAGATACTTGGGTTTATAAAGAGACATCACAAAGTCTGATTTGACAAAAATGATGCAGACATTACAGATCTGCTGGCCAAGAAAAATACTGCATTCACTGCATGGCTGGCAGACCCAAAGTCAGGTGCTAAGCACGTCACTTCTGTCAAGCTATGTTGCACACCTCAAGTCCAGCCAAGAAAGATTCAGAACAACTAGTGGATCAAGAAAGCTGATGAGCTCCAGCAGTTTGCTGACAAACAGGAGATCAGAAGCTTTTATGATGCATTAAAAGACATTTATGGCCCTAAATGTGCAACTATGGCACCATTAAGGAGTGCAGATGGCAAGCAGCTGTTGACAGACAGACTCCATTCTCGAGTGATGGTGTGAACATTGCAATATACTGCTTAACTGATGATCAATTCTACAGCCCAGGGTCATTGATAGTCTGCCATAAGTAAATGCTGTCTATGAAATGGACAGTCCTCCAGATCCTTGTTAGATCAGCAAAATGATACGCCAGATAAAATCTGGGAAGGCAACTGGCCTGGATGGAGTACCACCATAAATTTACAAAATTGCTGAACCAGTCTTGGTGAGCAGGTCTGCTCACTGTTCAAGTGCATATGGGACACCAAAAACACTGACACAGGACTTCAAGCATGCTCAGATCACCTGCATCTGCAAGAAGAAAGGAACAACAATTATCACAGCATCTCACTCCTGGCAACTGCAGGAAAATTCTGGCTAGAACTCTTAACAGATTGATCAAGAACAATGTTTGATGTCAATCTTTCAGAGTCACAGGTAAGAGTCAGGACTAGTGGAGAAACAACCAATTGCATTTTTGTGGCAAGACCAATCCAAAGGAAAAAAAGAGCTGAGAGCAAAAAAAAAAAAAAAAAAACACAGCTGTATGCTGTTTTCTTTCACATCACTAAAGCTTTTCATTCCGTGAAGAGACCTGCACTCTGGACTTTGCTGACAAAACTAGGCTGTCCAACCAAATCTGTCAACATAGTGTGAGCATTCCATGAAGGCATGTGCAGAACAGTGGCTGACCAACTTTAAGACTCTTTTGTAAAAGCAAATGGCTAAAAGCAAGGATGCGTTCTGGCACCTCTCCTGTTCATCATTTTCTATGCTGCTATGCTTAAGGAAGCCATGTCAAAGACTCTTCCTACATTCGTTTCCACACATCAGGTGAACTACTCAATCTGCCTCGGCTACAGGCGAATATCCTGGTACTGGCACCACTAATTCAAGAACTTCTTTATACCCATGACTGTGCTATGTTCGCACACAGAGAGTAACCTCTAGGAAATATCTGATTGCTTTTATTCAGCAGCAGCATATGACCTGTTGAGCAACCTCAGCACGACAGAGGTTATACACCAAAGGCTGCTAAACAACATGACTTCAGCTGCTGAGCCCAATACCATCCAACTGAAGTACCATTTTGCATGCACCTTGGCAGCATCTTGTCTAATGATACACCCACAGATAAGGAGATAGTCACTCACATTCATAAAGGCATCAGCAACTTTGGCTGTTTACATGACAGAGTCCAGAGCAAGCATGGTCTCAGACAGTCAACAATATACCAGGCTTTTGTATTTACTGCGCTTCTATATGGCTGCGAGACCTGGACAATCTACAGACGTCAAGTGAAGGGGCTAGAGTCTTTATATATGTAGCACTTAAAAAAAAATTATCCGCATTAAATGGCAGGACAAAATCAACACCGAAGTCCTGCAGGGAGCTCAAACAATCAATCTTGAAGCGCAACTTGATTAAGGTTTAACTTACACGGACAGGTCATGTGCTCCATATGGATGACACAAGACTGCCAAAACTTACCCTTTATGGAGACCTGAAGTTGAGTAAATGCTCCATGGGCGGAGAGAGGAAGCACTACAGGGACACACTGAAACACTCACTGACCAAATATAACATCAAAAAGTCAATGACTAAGAAGTAATGACTCAAGACAGATCACTATGAAGATCCACTGTTCACAACGGAGTCACAACATTTGAAAGCAGACATGTGATGGCAGCTGAAGAGAACAGAAAGGCAAGGAAACCTGCTTCTGAACATCAAGCAGCAGCTGCACTGGGCCTCACTTGCCCTGTATGTAGACATATATGCACAGCATGCATGAGACTCATCAGCCACATGCGAGCACACAACTTAACCAACTAACTCAACCTCCTCCAGGGCAGTCATCATCATCGATACCAATGAAACTGCCAACAAGTGCTCTAGCAAACTTAATGCTAGCTGCCCTACAGTGGGTCATCAATACCAGAACTGAAAGGGGTAAAAATAATTTGCTCCATGCTAGCTCATTAGTGTATATTATAGGGAGTGGAGATTTTGTTTACCAATCAGATCACTTATCAGTGGGGTATTATCTGGCTACAAAGGCGCACTAGATGTGCTTACTGGGGGAAAACAACCAACCCTCTGAATGTGTGAATGCACTTCGGAAGTAACATTCACCTTGCAGATGTTCATGAAGATGCTCACTTTAAAAGAGTAACAATGACTTCATATATTTTCAGTTCATACTCCAGTTTCAAATAAAGTTCTTTAAAATAAATGTTAAAATGTTTACCGGTACCTCTAGCACCTGTCTTTTTTTCTGCATAATCTACTCATTATGATGGTACAGTGGGGATGTTTTAACACCCTCCAGTCTCTAGGGATACAACTCCAAGTCGGAGTTGTCTCGGGGAGGGGGCAAAACACCGGGTGAGGCAGTCCCGGTGCCAGCAGAGACCATCACAGCAACCCAAGGTTTTTGCTCGATTTGTGTCGCTGTGATGGTTTTCGCGCTAGGGGGTTCGCTGTACCATCGGCATACCGTTTTAACTTGGGTGTAGTTGCACTAACCATTATGCCCTCATAAAACATCCACACTGTAACATTATAGCTATATCAACTGGACCTGATAGGAGGCAAATTGTGTTTTGTGGCCAGCTAGAATACAGTTAGGGGGATTAGCTTACAGTTTACCTGAAAGAACACCCTACTGCTATGTGATATGGTGCCTTAAATTTAGGTTACTAAACCTTGTGACTCTCTCGGTTAACTACAACTTGCACTCATACACCTTGTTCTTTATAACACAAGCCTCTACTTAAACTAGAAAACAATCTCACAGAGACTCAAGTTTCACCTACAAGTGACCAGGTAAGATTTAATAATACAAATTCTATATTTTGTTTCTACATTTTATTAACTAAATAATAAATACCATTTCAATTCAAAAATGTACTTTAACAACATGCTATTCTAGCAGTCAGACGTGTCCAACATTGAGCTGAATAAATAATTTAACATTTTATGCTTTTGTCACTTGCTCTGTTCAACTCACTCCATTCAACTTCCTAAGTTATCAACTCATTAAAATGCCACTCAAATATTAATGTTAACTTTTTCTCACCTGTAATGTATATAAAATTATTTCTGCAGATCTGCTTAGCCAGTTTGGTGTTGCTACTACAGTTCTTACTCAAAATGTATCATAAAGAATAAGTGATGTCCCACTTTTTATAAAATAAAGGCAAACAACAATTTCAGGGTTCTGGTGACCAATACAAACCTCTTGGCCTTCAGTTTCATGGTCTACAAAGGTCACCAAAACATCTTAATAGATCTACGTACAACTGGGAGTCATTCATACCTTATATTATGTCCATTATCATTAAAAGACTGTGCCTATTATCTGTTTTAAATATGCTGCTCTTAGTAGTAACTACTATTCTTAAACCCTGAATACAAATACTGTCATGTGATTGATCAAAACCAAGTTGCATGATAGTATTTTAGGTATTTATTTATTAGAAATTTGGTAACTAGGAAAGGGACACTAAACCAAGGCTTGTTTACAGGTACAACCTGGGGAAAGAGGGGAATAGGAAACAAAAATACAAATTTACAGTAAGTCACAGAATATAGTTACCATGACAGTGAACAAAAGTGCAATAAAGGAGTACAATACAACCAGGTGATCAAAATTCATAACAAATTGAAGAAGCCAAAAATTAGCTTACAAAGCTGCTATCAATTTAGTCAAGAGCAAGATAAAGTGCACACGGCCTCTAAGAAAAAGTGACAGTGCTTGTGCTGAACAAGAGTCAAAAACAGCAGCTACACTGTATATGGAAGTGCCTAAATCATAAGGTGGGGCGGGGTCAGGCAGAAGGATCAATATCGGGGTTGGGGGTCAGGTAGAAGGTTGTCAGATGCAGGGAGATGTTTTAGCTGGTGTCTATCTGAGGGAAATGAGGGGGAAGAGACAGAGAGAAGAAGGAAGGGAGCCAAAGAAGACAGACTACCCAGCAGAGGAGTGTGGGTGGGGAAGGCAGATGGTGCATGGGTCCCTGCAGTGAAGGGAGTAGGAAGAAGAGACAAATGAATATAAGTAAGAAGGGAAGGAGGGATCCAAACCAGAATTTGGAGATGAAGGAAGTAAGTGTGACTGGCAATATGAAGGGGGAAGGAGGATGGATAGGGAGGAGTAAAAGGAAACAATGATGAGTACAAGAGGGTAAAAGTTGATAGTAAAGTGGCATAAAGCATTTGTAATTAGTATTCAGTAAGAACTATTGCCAGCTGTCAGATGCACAACCTTTGCATCCTGCTCTAAGTCAGTGGAAAACTCTCCCATCCACTAACCTTCATAGCCAGCCATTATCTCATACAAGTCCAAACATCTGTATTACAAGTAACTTTATCGATACTGTACTTGTGCTAGTACAATATCAGCAAACTTAGTAGTTTAACGCAAGTGATTATACTTAACTGAGACAGTGACAGACAAAGGAGGCGAGTGGAGGGGAAATGCTGCACACTGTCTCGGGGCCAGGGGAGCGTTAGGGATACTGGCACTGGGAGGGGCCACTGCACTACCAAGGAAAACAAACATATTTGTTACGTTCACTTGCAAAGCATGCAACATACTGGTATCAGTCTGCACTGTCAAAGGGCTTTTGGGGGCGTGCCTCTCTTCCACATATTACAGCTGCAGAATACTGATTCTCCTCCCTAATTTCACCCACTCTCTGCCTTTTTCCACTTTTTCCCTTTGAAGTCCTTGACCAATCACAGGGCTGGAAAGTGCAAGATAGAGGGTTTTCTTGTAGAACTAATTCCTGCTTGAAACCTTTCCCCTGCTTTTTGTTCCACATCTGTGCTACTGTTTACTTCTTTCATATGTGCTGCTCTTTAGTACTTTGTTCCTCAGGTAGTGGCAAAGATGTTGCACAGTCCCTATCATTTGCAAACCCATGATACAGTGCTTGCAACAAACTGAATTAATGCCCTCTCAAGACAGACTGGAGGCAGTCCCAAGGAGGGCAACTAAAATGCCGCAGGGTCTGCATAAAAAGCCCTATGAGGAGATACTAAAATAACTCAATATGTATACCCTAAAAGAGAGGAGGGAGAGGGAGGCTAATATGATCAAGACCTTTAAATACCTCATGGGTGTTAAAAAGGTACAGGAGGAAAGCATTTTTCAGAAAAAAAAGATGCTCAGCAACAAGGGAACATGCTATGAAGCTGAAGGATCATATCTTCAGGAGAGCTGCGAGGATGTACTTCTTCAAAGAGTGGTGGATTCTTCGAATAGCTCACCAGCAAAGGAATGGTGGGGGCTAAAACAGTGTAGGGTTCAAGAATGCATGCATTAGGCATAAGGGAATCTTAACGGAAAGGAAGGAGGGGATGGAGAATGAGCCAAAGAGCAATTAGGGTCTGCAGTGATATTGTAAGTAGGGAAAAATGGGCAGACTGTATGATCAAAGCGGTTTTTATCTGTTTATATTTTGTATGTTTCATACTGTGGTAAAAATCAAGAAAAGCAAATGTTCTAACAAGTTACTACACTCATTGATCAGCTTAGGAAAGGAACTGTGTTACTCTGCTTACTTTTGTTTTGAACACTAACAATAAAACGTGCTGGTCATTACAACATAAATAAACAAGGCTCGGCTCATGTACACCAGGTTACCCTGGCCATGGACTCAAGAGTGATTATGGCTGCTTGCAACATATGTGAATAAACTGGTATTAGTCTGAACTGTGAAAGGGCTTATAGGGGTGTGTCCCTTCTTCACCCATCACAGAATCAAAATATTGAATATCCCATCCCCATTCTGTTACTGCCTACTCATAACCTTTCTCCTCCTTCCCCCCCCCAGTTCCTCTCCAAATCATGACAATTTCACTATTACAACATGTGTTATTAATTTAATTCATTTTAACTGTTGCACTATCTGTGCCTTTTCTTTTTTTAAATAAACAAATGAACCAGGTTGTTACTTGGGTGGGGCTGATGTAACTCAGACAAGGTTTAATAAAACAGATGTTTACCAGAATGGTTTTTGAATATAGTGGGGAAATCATTATCACTTGGGATGAACTACTGACTTCTAATAGTCATACTACTTTTAGCCTTCGGATAAAAGGAATTTTTATGATGCAGTAGTTCCTCCCTCAGGTTTAATATTTTCCCCACTATATCCTTCAACTCCAGTCAATATTTGTATACTATTACCTGCATACAATATTATTCAGTGTTCTACCACCACTTCTAAAACATTAAGATACGGAACTATGAAAGGAGAACTACATGCAAAAATATTATAAAAACACATGTCTTATATATACGCAATAATGCACAACAGGGTGTGTGTCATCCTGTGATGACATCATGCCTTATGTGGCTGGGCAATGGATAGTTTGCATGTAGAGAAAAAAAGAATATTAAAACAAAATTGTAGAAATTAATTTTTAGTAATTTTTTTGTCTAAGTAAAGAAATTATAAATTCTTGTTTCCCATGTGGACTGTAGGTGATGCTATATGTTAATGTGCATTTGAAATGCGTGCGTCTTAGCAGCCACCACCCACTCTCCACACACCAGCTTCTTGCTCTCTTTCCTTGATTTGTTTATACAATACATCAATAATAACCAAAAAGGTCCAAAATCTACTGCTAGCAGTGAACGTGCTAGGATCTATTTTGCTCCGTATAAAAGGTTTTTGCTACTGGATACAGAAAAAGGACAACAGGCAATAGCCTGCTACCTGCCCATAGTTGCATTCTAAGCATGCCACTTAAAATGGTCAACTGTTCCAATTGCAGTGTAACTGTACAAAGGATAATAATTTTGACAGGGAGGATTCAGAACTGCTTGACAGGTTTAGGAGGAGGGGCTACTGTGAGGATGTATTACAAGAAGCACTGGTTAGGGCATACACTTTAGAAAGATCCACATTGCTGAATCATAGAACACTAAATTGCACAAGGGATTAGGTAACATTTGTGACAACATATAGTCCGGCTGCTATGGATCTATGGTCAGTTATTCACCAACATTGGCACTTACCGGGTTTAGATAAAGATTTAAAAAATTAAAAAAACTTGTGTCCAGCAAAGGATAATTCTGAATCCCTCCCCCGTAAGTGTTAGACAAGTACAGATTTGTCAATACATAACCTGTACAACTCAGTTTATTGTATATGCCCTGTGGTGCTCCTGTGATAAGACATACACTGGTCGTACTACGTGAGTATTAAAGGAATGCATTCAGGAGCACTACAGGGTAATTAAGAGGAAAGACTTAGATCACCCCCATTGCCCACCATTTAACAACTGTTCATCAGGGAGATTCTGAGATTCAGTACATGGGAACTGAAGCAATACAGAATAACCCAGGAGGGGGTGACTGGTTAAGGAGTCAATGTGGAATTTTTAATTGAAAACCCTGAAACCGCAGGGTTTTAATGATTTCATAGACTGGGAACCCTTTCTGTTGTGCAAGGTGTGTGACAGTCCCTGTTCATTATAGATATTTTGGGCATCAAACATAATGTTGCTATTTTTAAAACTCAGCTGAATTTCAAGTAATTTGTGTTTTCTCCTTGGCTATGATTATTTTAATCATAACTACCTAGTTCATAACACGGCCTTTCCAAATTCATCTTTTTAACAAAGATATTACTTCATGGTCCTCTTCCTTGCCATGGATTGAACATGTTTAATATTTTATCACAGTATTTTTTGCAAATTGGGGGGTGCAGTTAAGCACACTTTCCTCTCTTAATGTTAAATATATGTTTTTCAATATTATATATGAGTAGAGAAATTTTTTAATCTCCGTAGAGCTGTGTTATTTCTTGGGTAGTATCTGCGAGCTGTGAGTTATAGCACCTCTATAGTTTCACACTGGTGTTTTAGATACTATTAATGGTTTGATGGAACGTTAAAAATACATGTGGACAAGCCATCATCCGTTTTCTCTGATGCTGATGATGTGAAGCGAGAGCGACAGGGCCATTTTTTAAACAGGAAACTTTAGTGCTCATGTATTCTACTTATGAAAGTTTTTCATTTTGGAGAATTCTAAGATATATGATAACAAGTATTAAAATGCACATGAATTATGTTAGTCATGGTGAGCCGTGGCAAGTTTTAAGGAGAAATATTTTCAACATTAGTGATGCCCAGTAGTGGCATCTTTTGTGTTATTAAGGAGCACTATCAACGGATTTAAACAAGCACCTTTTTAAATCTAATTAGTCATTCCTCCACTGCCAGGACACATTAGAAGATGGAGTTTGTCTTTTTAATCTTTCAATTCACATACCACTATTTTATTGGTGACACATGCTTACAAGGATTTAAATAGTCACAATTGTAATCTGGTAGCCACACCCCCTGAGAAAGAGGTATTTGTTCCTTGAAGTACTGGGGCTAATCAGTCTGGTGGTTTCATTATGGCATTTTCATTGTTTTTGTATGAATACAGCATTTTATTCTGAATAAAAAATATCCAATACAGCAAGAGTGCTTGCCTTCTGTTTTTCTTGTTCCATTTCTCCCGCAGCACTGCTGCCCACCCATTTTCATTTTACTCTCCTTTCACTTACAATAACCAAATAGTTCCCCCCAACGTCCCTTGCACTCCTGGCTCAGGCTTGGTCCCTGCCCTCAAGCTACTCACACACTCCTGTATAGTGTGGCTTGGCTTCAACAATCAGTAAGTCAAGCTAACAGGCGCGAAGTGCAAGGATGCACTTTTAAATTACACAGTTTTATCAAGCTACACAGAGTTCAATTGATGTTTTTTCTGCAAAGTTACAGGGAGTATCAGGAAAGCTGGAGGAAGTCCAAAAATATGCTTGCCATAACTGTGAGTGGGTTACTGCCACTACGGTGGGGGAATGCTCTGAAGCCAAAGTGACGGCTTTCACTTTAATTTATTTACTTTTTTAAATAAGCAAATTAAAGTCACAGGAGTGATTTAAGAGAATGCTGGATGGTTTTGTGCGTCATTGTTACTGGTTTGTGTGCAGTGGGAGGGAGGGATTTAAATACACAGATATTTTAAAGTACTGGCAAAATGCTGAGCATCCACGCCAAGTGTGGGCAACTTGGACATGGCATATGCAATGATTTTTTTTCTGTCATGTGATCTTGTGTCTGCTACGACTTGAAATGTGATGTGCTGAGATAACATTACGGGTCAGTGCCTCAGCTAACCAAACAGGTTTCTGAATTTATTCTCATCATTGTAGAATGGGCTTTTGTTTCTCTAATTGTTTCTGGCATTCTGTTCCCTGTGTCTGTGGCAAGATTTTCTCTTTTCCCTGCCAGTTTTATGTCCCCTGCAGTAGCCATAGAGGCTTCTTTTATTGCCTTTGATCTGTTGGAATTTTCCCATGTCTACATAGAAACATAGAATTTGACGGCAGATAAGGACCGCTTGGCCCACCCAGTCTGCCCATTTCCCTACCTACTGGATAAGCTGCAGATCCTAGTTAACCAGCAGCCTACTTCTTCTTACCCCCACCCCCCAGAATTGCCTTATGACTGTCCCATGCATGCTTGAATTCCACCACTGATTTTGACTCCACAACCTCCTCCGGAAGGCCGTTCCATGCATCCACAACCCTCTCTGGGAATTATGTTAATTAAATGTAAGACCTTTAGTGGTGTACTGGCTTTATTGTCACCCAGTGAATGCAAAGAAAACTGCCACACATCCATAATGACTACAGTTGCCGCTTTGAGAAGTCTGACTTCTGGTGGGGAGGGCAAACACTTTTTCGAAGTGGTTAACTTTCACAAGCAGCTACAGTTGAAGGTTGTGACTAAAACATAACAAGAACATGGGGTTCTAGTCCTAGGTCTAACTGGCATCATTCCCAGAGGCTTTATGGGAAAATTCCAACAGATCAAAGTCAATAAACTAAGTTTCCATGGCCACCTCCAGGGACCACAAAACTGGCAGGGACGGTAGAAAAAAAAATCCTTCCACAGAGGTAACAGAACTCCAGAAACAGAAACAAATACCAAATGCACAACTTTTTTGTTATTCTTGTTACATGTAGATTTCCTTTAAAATTAAAAGAAGTTTTCTAGTGGTGTTTTATTTACATAAAAGTTTTACCAGGAAAGGCATACTGAGCCGATGAATGCTCGTTTCCAGATGAGTCCTGGGGGAAAGGGGATGGGGATATACAAATTCACAAAAATATAATAATTATGGTTCACAATTAAACTAAATCCAAATCATTTAAGAAGCACAAACCCACTTAAAACAAAATTAAAAGGCACGAACAAACAAATGGAAAACGCATGTAATGTTAAACTTTCTGTTAGGAAAAAAGAAACTAGCCACATTCATCTAGTTCCTCTTGAGTGCGTTGTTTGTTTGACTCTGGTCAAAAGCATAGCTCGATCCCAAGCAGTTAGCTTTTCTCCCCTAGACCACCTCAAATAGGGTGGTCCAGCCCTTTGATGTAAATGTACATTAAGTTTCCCCCCTCATTATTGGCAGAAATAAAACGTTGCTATAAATGGCAACCAGTTATTAGTTATTGGCTATTAGTGTCTGAAGAGCACATTTTATGGATTTTTTTTTCAAACAAACTAAAGGTAAGCAGACGCAGACCCTTTATGGAGTGGACTGTATGATTCCCCCGGTCAGGCCTAGGCGGGTCAGTTACATTCGAGAAGCCAGGCTGCATACAAAAAAAATGACCCATTACTACTAGTCCATTTTAATTTCGGTTTGTAGTAATCACGGAGCGGGCTTCTTCAAAATCAGTTACTGAGAACGACAGAAAATTTACACTCCTAAGGGTCGCGGACGTGAGCGCTTCTTTCGTGTGTAGTCCAAATCATCAGCATACTGTTTTTATTGCTTATTTCTGTTGCTCAGGCCTACTGCAGTCCTCTCAAGCCTACATCATCAGGGCTGCTGCTATGAAACAGACAGACACAACCCCAATGACTACAATGCAACCTGGCCCGCCGTCTGCCGCACAACTCCCGACTCATTCACCGCAAAAAAGAACTCAAGTGTTGGCCCGTACCTGTCTCGCAGCTGCCTTTCACCTCTGCAGCATGCTGGAAATTACCCCGAAGGTCGGTACCTAATCCACAGCTCGCCGGTCTCGGGATTTCCTAGCTGTTATACTGGCACACTCCGACTTTCCCTTGTCACACAGTTCCTCCAGTCTCGCCTTCCTCGGTCTCGGTGCCCCTCCGGGTCCTATTGCCGGCATATTTGGTGTCCGGCTAGCTGTGCCTCAAAATACATGGCAACCACGCTTGCTTGTAAAATGACATTGCAATAAGATATAACGGGGTGTGAAACTGTACGGTTAATAATGACACACTTCCACTGTGTTGTTAGGAACCTGGCGCTTGCTCCCAGTGCCTTGAAACATAGAAAAGTATGATATCATTGATCATAATGTCATGTCACATCCCTGCAGTGGCCTATTGCTCTTGTAGAAATGGGGTTCGGAAAATCACTGCTTCTCATTGGCTAATAGAAATCAAATGCAATGTATTTTTTGCTAACACTGCCCAGTAAAAAAAAAAAAAACACCCTGGTACCTGCCTGACTTATTCAGCAGCTTAGCAAATTCCCAGAGGGCCTGGATGCAAGGGTATGTTATAGGGTCCCCCTGGTTTTGAATAGACATCAAAATTATGATTTGGGCTCTTCAAACCTCATGGGCCTGGGTGCGACTGCACCCCCTGCACCCTTCTAGCTACGCCCCTGGACTTGTTACCTTCAAGATCCACCTGCACTGATTTAGAATCTCCAAGAGCAGCTTTGTAACAAAATAAAAAAGACTAAACTATTGCTTACTACTTGCCTGCAGAAACAGGCCACATGGTCTATCAAGTCTGCTCCAGTGTGCAACTAGCACTCTACTTGCAGCTGCCCCGCCCACCTCGATACCCCCCCCCACACACACACACACACACAGATGAGTGGCAACTGGCCTTGAACCAGATTAAGCCGTTGTTGGTATTGCCAGTGAATGGGGGAAATTTGGCCAGGACACCAGGGAAATTCCCCTACTCTTTCCTGCAGGGGGTGCTGTAGCGCTGCAGGAAGGACAGAGGACCTCAGTCCGACTCAGACCATGGAGGGGGAAGGTGCTATTAGTGAAGCTCCAGAGATGCAAATGAAAGCTTCAGAAATTTTGGGCCCTGCTGAGATTCACCCTATATCAAGCCTTGATCCTGGAATGCATCTATGTCTCCCCCAAATATCCGAGGAAGCTGATAATTTGGACGAGGAAGAATGTTTACAAATACAAAGAGAGTTGGATGTTAAGAAGCAATAGCTACTTGATCTGATTTCAGAGGCAGAACGTGCCTTTCAGTTACCGCAATCAAAATTGGAAGAAGAAAATAAAAAAGAGAAACGTTCGGTTGCAAGTCCGCTAACCTGGACCGGGGGCAACAAGCAGAAACATCTCAGATGGATTTATCCATCCCCCTTTCAGATGTCAGTCCTTTACCAAGTGGTTCCACTTTGGATTGGATGCCTGGAGGAGCTCTACACCAAGCCGGTTGACTTTTTCAGTCTGGTCGTTGGATTCCTGACCCTACGATTCCCTTTCCAGGCTCCCCAAAACCCAAGGAGGTGAGGTCGTTACTACCAGTCATAGAATATGAGGCTGTGGGATTAGATTCTGTGCTTCCTGTTGTAAAGTCCTTGTTTTCTTCTACTGTTGCTGCGCTTAGTGAGAATGAGGCACCTCAGAATGTAGCTGCGTAAGATGCAATTCAGGAATCGGGACTTTTGCTGAATATAAATCACAATACACCTGCTCCCTTGACGGAGACTGAGGAGAATTTAGAAGGGATATCTGTGGTACAGGCCATGCAGAGCCGTTTTCTTATGGCAGGTACTGTAACTGGGGATATTTACTCTGAGACTACTGATGGGGGGGGGCCTCAGGCTGAGAAGCCTCAGAACTCCAGATCCTATGCAGGTCTATTTCATAAGCCTGCTGCAGCTGCAAAAAGATGGTTTGTGGTCAGTCTTCGGTATAAGGGGTAAGCACCTATCTCTCCAGATAGGTTATGAGTGGGCAAGCATTTGATTAAGGACTCTATGGGGTTTACTCCAGCAGAAGTTTACACGTTTATTCATACACCAGGGGATCACTGCTATGATATTAGTTTTTGTACTGTGGCCTTATTAGATAAATTGTGACATATTTATTACGAAGTTAAGGATTTAGAAAACTGGAAAGAGTTTGTAGCTATTCCAATTACCAAACCCACAGTTAAAACAGTGACCCTGTTATTTCTAAATAAAGGCATAGACGTTAAAGATATCATTTTTTGGATGGAAAAGAGATGTATGCAGTTTGGTCATCCTCAGCCCATCATGGATGACAATGGTTTTTGGAATGGAAGTTGGACTTTTAGAGTTCAGTTAAAACAAGATGACCAAGGTATTCACCACCTCCCTAGCTCCTTCTTTTTGGGCAGGGATTGTGGGATCCTGTTCAATGCTGGTCAGCCGAAGAGCTGTTATCGTTGTGGTTCTCTCTCTCTCTCTCCCACATGAATACAGATTATGATAAAGTTAAATATTTTCATTGTGGGATGTTGGGACACAAAGCAGCTCGTTGTTTAGCCCCCTCTCTTTGCGATGAGCATGGGATTGCTGATTGCCCCTGGGCTGCCCATAACTCTGAGGATGTTTCCGATCAAGATTATTTGTTATCCCAGACCAATCGGCCCTTTAGGCAACCTTATGATTTGAAGGATCAATTTACCCTTCCCATCTTCCCATGGATGTAGAGGTAGAGGAAGAAGGATGTGGGATTCGGGTGGCATACAGAACACTGGGCAAACCCCCACTATGGATTCTGATGAAGTACTACCTCATAGAAGGGATGTTCTCTCTCCATCATGGCAGCTTGCTGAGCCCACAGTTGAACAACTGGATCCATCTACCCCACAAAGTTCTCTCCCAGTTCAGGTCCCGCTTTCCTCTCTTGGGGTATCTCCAGCTCTGCCTCCTTTATCCCAGGAGGGTCCTTGTGACCCTATTTTATCACAGGGAAAGGAACTACCAGATGAGTCATATACAGAATCTATGGATTTTGACATTGTAGACTCTGGAGGTATTATTGTGGAAACTTTTTCTGCCTCAAGGCCTGAGGGAGGCCTACCTCTCTCTCTCCACTGCCCCTTTCGAACCGATTTGAGGCTTTTTCCTCCTGGGGAGATCAAGTGAATAATGATTGACTTATGCCAATGGAGGAAGTCTCAGTTTTCTCTGAAGCAAATATTCTCATGGAACCACAATCCTCTAGACCTATTTCCAAAAGAATGATGAGATCTAGTACATGGCTTATAAAGCCTCCTCCCTGAGCAGACCCATGTGAGACTGGCCAGTCTAAATGTTAATTGCATTAAGTCTCACCTTAAACGTTCGGCTACTTTTTCTGTTTTACACAGTTTAGGATTTGAAGTGTTTGTTTTTTTTACAAGACACTAGATTGCATTCTATAAGTGAGGTACAGCATGCTTCTCAGGAATGGAGCTGGGGGTCATCATATTGGTTGATAGAACCTGATCTATGTTGTGGAGTTGGTATTTGTTTTTCTATCTGCCAAGTTAAGGTATTTCGAATGGCAAATATTGAACCAGGGCAGGCTGCCATGTTAGATGCTGAAATTAATTTGATTCCATGCCGGTTACTTAATATTTATGGTCCCCATACTAAGGCCTTGCATATTGAATTATTAACTAAAATTCCACCCTATCTACATACGAGTAGACAGATTTTTGGGGGGGATTTTAATATTAATTTTCAACTGCAGAATATGGATGGTAAACAGTATTGTGACAAGACCTTTCTTAAAAACGTTTTGTCACAAGCAGATTTAAAAGATGCTCACATGGCGGGACAGCGTAAACCACGCTCAACCTTTTATAAAGGGGCCCTTTCTTCTCATATTGACTTTATCTTTTTAAAACATTCTTTACCAGTGTTCAAAGTAATGAATATCCCAGTAGAAACCTCAGATCATACCTTGGTGGGGTTCAGACTGCATGGCTCCCTCCACGGGTGGCTGGTACTGGGTTTTGGAGACTGAACACATCTGTATTATTGGATCATAATATTAGAGAAGAATTGTCTTCTATTATGTGGGATAAATGTACTACCATGTGTTTATGTGAAGGGGAACTGAGCCAGTGGTGGCAGGATTTTAAATTATGCATGACCAGTTTTTTCAGTTGCGGGCACAGATTAAGGCCATTGCTTCCTATGATATTTATTTACAACAAAGGAAACATCTTCAGTTTCTTCTCTCTCAACAGAACACCAAGGAGGATGATCACAGTGAGGACATTAGGCTTGTAAAAGAGGAAATGTCCCATTTTCAATATACCAGGTTCCGTTCACTTCAGAGAGAGCAGACCTTTGGCACACAAGGGAAGGTGAAGAGTACTAACCCTTTTTTTGATAGCCAAAAACAAAGAGAGAAAAAAAGGATGGTGGATTTGGTTTCCTCGATTGGGGAGGTTGTAAATGATAAGGAGGGTATTATGGCAGTGTTGGTGGATCATGTTGTGCACATTTTTGGATGCCCAGCCATGGAATCTGAGTTTACGCCTCAATTATTACAGGCTGCACATCTTCTACAGATAAATTTGGTGCAAGCTACCTCTACGGTATTTCCCTTTTCTAGACTGGAATTGCAGCAAGTCATTCAGGGCCTTCATAAGGGTGTATCTCCAGGATCAGATGGATTCCCTGGAGAACTGTATAAAGTTCTTTGGGAATTTATGCCCTTGGAGTTAGTAGCAATTTATAATTCCTTTCTTCAGAACATTTTCTTCCAACCCAAATGTATGAAGGGTTGCTAATTTTTTTGTTAAAAATGGGAGTCCCCTCTGATATACACAACTGGAGACCTATTACATTACTTAACATGGATTTTAAGATACTTGCCAAATTATTGGATAATAGGTTAGTGTCAGTTATGAATGACGTACTGAGTCCTGCCCAATTTTGCTCAGTTCCTGGGAAACAGATTACAGAGGCTTTTCTTTTGTTAAGGGAATTGACAGTGTGGGAGGAAGCAGGAAACAAGGCCTTAGTAGAGGAAGGTTTTGTGGTTAGCCTTGATCAGGCTAAGGTCTTTGATGGGGTTTATCATGATTTTTTGTGGCAGTGTCTAGAAGCTTATGGGATTCCAAGGCTATTTATTAATTGGCTACAATTATGTTATAATTTGGCTTTTGTTGAAAATGGCAGAATGGGCTTAAGGTGCCGGATTCATAAGGAAGTCTGACAGAGCTGTCCTTTAGGCCCATTACTGTATGTTTTTACTATTGATCCAGTGTTATGGATACTCCAGGCCTCCCCGCGTGTGGTAGGTCTGGGGGTAAGGGTAGCACAGGATCTAAAAATTCTTGCCTATACTGATGATCTATGTTTATTGGTTCAGGATGAACGATCGATTCTTATTGCTTGCCATCTTATAAAGGTTTTTGGTACAATTACAGGTGCGTGTCTTAATAAAAGTAAGACCAAATGTTTATGTTTAAGTGGCTTTCTGACATCTTCAGTTATAGTAGCAGGTCTTCCTGTGGCTAAGGCTTCTTGTAAAATTATAGAGATTTTTTTTTGGTGTGAAGGATCCTGGGGGTTTCAACTGGGAAAATGCCATAAAGATTGGCTTAGATAAAGTAAAAAGATGGAATGTCTGAAAAGCTTCAAAAAAGAAAAGGGTTTATAACATTAGAACGTTTCTTATTCCGGTATTTTTGTTTCTCAGTGCTGTTTATCCAATTCCAAAATGTCTTGAAACAAAACTTATGGGTTATTGTTTTCTTGTTTTGGGGGAGTCGGCTTAACCCCATTAAAAGGAATATATTGTATAAGGACATTAAAGACGAAGGAGCTGGTATGGTGCACCTGGTACTATTTTTCTTTGCTGTTTTTTTATATAATAATTTGGTTCCATTAATGAAAGGGACGAACCAACTCTGGGGATTTGGAGTTTTTCCTGTTGTGTCTGGGGTGTTAAAAGAGTGGAAAGGGGATTGTTTTTACATAAAAACAAAAGGACTCCCCGGTTAATGAGTTTATGGGCAGAGGTTTTTAATAATATTAAGAAATGGAAAATTTCTTATCATATGGTGTTGAATTTTCCTAGAAAGATGTGATATTCTGTCAGACTGTTTTATGGAATATCCTTTTTCAAGATTTTTGAGCATTCAGCAAGATGATATAAGAGAATATATTACTGATCCTAGGATCCCAGAACGTATGTGGGATACGTATGATTAGGTATCCATGTTAAAATAAATGTCAGAAGTAATCAGAAGCATAAGTCCTTGGAGGAACGGTATAGTCCAAGGGAACACTGTCACATGAAAATTGAGACAATGGATCATTTGTATTTTTCTTGTCCATTTATAATTCCTTTATGGGAACTTGTAAATGTCAAATAAAATGGAGGTTTTCCAGTTCCTCCTGACCCTGTTTTTTTGTTCTCTGGAATAATAACCCAACCATGGAAACAGTTCCATTGCAGTACTCTTCATGTTGTTTTAGTTCATTTTTTATATTGGATTTGGCTCAGCCGTTGCTGGTTAGGTATCCAACAGCAATTTTTGTCTTATTTAGAATTATTTTATGTTATTAATATTGACAACCTTAAATTTTCTGAATCTACACTTCAGGATAAAAGGGTATGGGAGGAACACTGGTTGTATTTTGATTATATTTGAGGGAGAGTATAGTTGACCTGGGGAAGGAGTTTTTTAGTTTTGTTCTAAAGATAAATTGTACAATTATAGCTTGCTTGAGATTTCCCCTTATTTTCTTTCTTCTCAGGTGCTGATTTTGGGGACTTTGTTAATTTATTGGATGGATTAGTTGTGGATTTCAAACAGAGGGGGGATCTGCTCCTTTATTGTTTGACTTAAACTGATAAATGAATATTTAGGAATTTTGTTAGAACAGGTATGACATAATACTTGTTTTCTTTTTATTATGATTTACTGTGATGAGTGTGACTTAACACTGTTTGATATTGTTTTTCTAATTTTTATTTTTTTCTCTTTTGTCTTGTATATTGCTTTGTGTGTTTGACTTTTTTTTTTGTCCTCTTTTTGGCATTGCTGTTCTTATTATGACAGTTTCCTACTCTTTTAGTGAGTGTGGGGGAAGGGGGAATGTTTTCTTTTAGTATTTATTAATCAGGATTGGGATTATCAAACTGCAGTGATGTATTGTATATATGATACCATACTTTTTTATGTATATTTTTCTTTTGGTATTATGTTTGTGTGAATTAACACTACGATGTATGTGATTTACTTTCAAGTTTTTATAAAAATTCCCCTACTCTTCCAGTGGGGAGACCCTTGTCCATCATTCCAACATGGCAATCAGCCGGTCTGCAGGAAGAGGAAAGGTTGGGGTAAGGTCCATGGAGACCTCTGACTCAGTGAATGAAGGAACAAGAAACCCTGATATAAATGTACGACAAACTGATACCAGCACTAAAGAAGTTATGGAAGGAATCCAGGAGCCTATGGACATTGTAATCAATTCCAATATTCCTCTACTAAACATGCCTTTGGTAACCAGAATGACAGAGGAGGTCTCCACTCCTTGTGATCAGGTATTGACTGTTATTTTGCAAGAAGACTTACTAAGAATTGCCTTGAAAATGCACAAACAGTTTCTCGGTAAATTGCTACATGAAGAAGAACTGTTGGAAAATGCTGCTAGCACCTCTGATTTTCCTGCTGCTGTGACAGACAGTCCATTTACAATCCCATCCCAACTTACCCCAGTTGCTTTCAGTGAGGAGGATGCTGCCCCAGATGTTACAGATGCTCCACCCGCTCAACAGCTTCCTTTGAGAAAAGGCCGAGATGGAGAAAAAGACCCACATACTAGCACTTGGTCTCCAGACACTTCCTTAAGAGTGGCAGGCTGGAAAAAAGACTTCACTGGGTCTGATCAGTGCAGCAGCCATTATCAAGGAAGGAAGTATTTTACAACAGGCACCCGATACTCAGGTTAATCAAAATCCCATACTTTTTCCAGAAATAGACTCACAAACTGATAGCACTACAGCAACAACTCAGGTTGCTAAGGAACGGTCCTCACATACGGGTTCCACCATGCAGGCTGAAATTGGAGAGACCTCTGTCCCAGGGCAAACAGAAGATTCAGTACAAGATACTCAAAACATTGACAATACACAACCTAGGCAATTTCATATGTCAAATTTGTTTAGAAACACAGGTGAACCAGCTCAGTGAAGGAACAATGTCCACTTGAAATATAATGGGGATCCTGCAACAGGTCCTGATAGAAAGACTGTTTTGCATAAAATGTTAAAAGAGTTAATGGACATTAACCTATCTAAATTATTTGCTGTGATACATGTAAGAGGTGAAGTTACTTATGATGTAAGCTTTAAAAACAGTTTCTCCTTGGAAATATTTTGGGCAAAATACTCCCAGGTACAGAACATCACTTTACGGTAGCCATGTTTTCCTATCCCCTGACCAAACCCACCATTAAGACAATCACCTTCCTTTGGCTGGCCCTGTGGTGCTGAGGGTTGAGGCACTGGACGCCACACCTCACGCTACGCCGGTGATCCGAGTTCGGGAGTGAGCTTGGGTGCCACGGGTCGGAAGGGGAGAGGCTGGATTGAGCACCCACTGGGCTGCTCTCCTGTCCTGGGGGGAGGGCATTGAGGTGCTCAGCACTCTGGTGGCCCCTGGTGGAGATCAGGGGCACCGCAGTAGCATGGGCAGTACATAATGGTGTACCTGACACTGGCAGGGTTACCATGTGCCAATAGCATGGGGGTGCACACGTGGGGGGAGTGGAACAGAACACAGGGAAAAACCCGGCTTGTGGGGCAGGTGATGGCACCTGTCCCCCATGCCCTTCACTGGGTTCCTCCTTGGATGACCTTCCAAGATCCTCCCTCCAGGGCCCACTGGCAGTTGAATTCTTCCTTGTCAAGGAGCCCAAGAGGTGTAGGACTACCCTCCCTGGGTGTGTGATACCAGGGGTGCTGACTGCAGGGGGTGAGAGAGGAGGTACAGCACAAGGGAGCCTCTGGTGGGCAATACAAGGACTGGCTGCCTGAGAGAGGTCCTCATGAGCTATGACTGAAGCGAAAGAAAGTTGAAAAAAAAGAAAGAAAAAGACAGTCATCCTCGTAATTAGAGGTGAGGAGGTGAACATAGCCGATGTTCAGTACTGGCTGAGGCAAAAGTGTAATATTTTGGAAGCTCCTACCCCAGTACTTAATGAGGACTTAGTATGGACAGGAAATTGAAAAGTTAAAATGCGCTCAAGCAGGTAGACAATGGTATTTTAAATCTCTCAGGTAGCTTCTACATAGGCAGGGATAGAGGCCTATGTTTCTATCCCAGGCAGCCCAAGGCATGCCATGAATGTGGGGCATGCACACACCTGAGCTCAGTATGCAATAAGCCAAAGTGTAACCTTTGCCTAGAGTATGGCCATGTTAGCCTGGGTTGCCTGAATGCTTTAAAGTACAACCCACTTGATGAAAGGGGCCATTCTTATAAATCCTGCCCATGGACTGAGAAGAACAGACTAGACAGGGCCCAGTTCAGCTGATAGAAAAACATCAGGTTCAGACTCAGAGGAAACAAACTGTTTTGGGAGCACCGGTTGAGGGAATGCCAGACTGTCTCAAGTTTTAAAATAGAGCTTAAAACATTTTTGTTTTATCAGGCATTTTCTGATGGTTTTTTAGATTTTATTGTTGTCATTTGTTTACTAAATGTTTACCTTTTTGTACAGCACCTTAGCATTTGAAAGGTGCTTGAAAAATAAATGTTACTTTTTTTACTTACTTACCTCCAGACCTTGAGAATGAACCCATTCCTCCCACTTCTGAAGAAGGGAGCTCCCAGTTGACTATGTAGAAAATTCCTTCAACGAGTATTACAATTTGTGACTCTCCCCCTCTTCCCAACAGTCCTACAGAGATTAGCACCATGGTGATGCCTCCCCACCCTCCCTCCCATTCAGACACAGTTCACTACAGTGGACCCAAAAAAGAAAATAGGGGAAAGAAAAGCTGATCAGACTTCACCTAAAAAAACATTATCTAGTGACCAGAAATAGGTACCAGGTTTTGGCTAAGAGAAGTCAGTGAGGGGATACTGAGGACAAAGCAGAGGACTCTGACTCTTTTTCAGTCTCATCAAGAATAGACATGTTTTCAGATTCTCAGTCAGAATCAATAAGGAAAAAAAAATGAAAAATCGAATGAAAAAGTACCTCGATCATTGAAATATTCAGGTGTGCACGAGGGGTAGTCAGAGGCTTTCTCCACTAGCCTTGAATGTCTCTAGTATTAAGTTATACAAAAAGCATCTGACTACCCTTCACATTTTGAAGCATCTACCAAATGATATTATTTTCCTTCAGAACACCAGGATTAAAACTGTTCTCGAGGTTACTCATGCAAAAAAAGTATGGACAGTAGGGCCCTCATATTGGTCGCAGGACACAGAGGTGTGCAATGGGATGAGCATATTGTTAAAAGATTTTCATTACTCTATATGGAGAATAGTGGATGTTTGCCCTGGAAGAGTCCTGATACTGGATATTTGCATTGGGAATGAATTGTTTAGACTGGTGAATGTCTATGCTCCTAAGAGTATAGCAGCACATTCTGAACTTTTTCAATTAATTTAACCTTACTTACACACCAGGAGACATATTATTATGGGCGATGATTTCAATTGTCCATTGTCCCTGGCAGACAGAGGTGGACACACTACAAAATTATTTGGTGACACAAATTGTTTGAATAATATAATTGCAATACCAGGGTTAGTGGATGGTTATACCTCAATACATCACATAGGGGCTAGAACCTTTTCAAAGGGTTTGTTAGCAACTATAATTGATTATTTATTTCTAAATGTATTCAGACTTTACAAGCACATGTTATACCATTTGAAACTTCAGAACACCAAGCTGTCTCATTATCATGTGTCATACAGTACATCAAACTAGTTCTTCTTCTGAACAGCAGGGTTCCAGATGGAAATTAAACAGTTCCCTCCTTCCACAATCAGGGACAGAAGAGAAAGAATCTGACCTATTATTGGTCAGATATTCTGTTCTTGAAGCTTTTGACTCTCCTACTGACTGGAGAAAAGACACAAAAAGAGAGAGATGAAATCTTTTTTTATGAAAATGGTGGTACAGAATTCAAACTCTTCTTATTTGCAGTACTTGAAACTTAGAGATAAATTACCATATACACTATCAAGGGCTCACAAAGTTAAACTTGACTTATTTTATTTTTTTATTTTATTTTGTTATTCTGAAAAAAACATTTGAACACAAGCTCTTTTACAAAGGTTCCACATCATAGATTGCAAAACAAAGTACGGTAGAAGAAAGCAAAGGTACATTACAATGAACGATACAGCTTGGATTCAGAACTTACAGAAATAACTCAAAAACATAGGTACAAGTTAAAAAAACAAGAAAAAACACTTTATTGTTTATTGAAATCTAGGATTACAAATACTGTACCTTTGAGCCAAGGCTCTTTTACAAAGGTTACACGTCCAGAGAGTACAAACATTTTAGGCTAAGCTACATTGGTCTATACATAGGCAAAAGAAAACAACATAAAAGACAGAGATTAAATAACATTATTCATTATTCAGAATGTTGCATTGCTGACATAAAATAAGGAAACACATAGGTTTGGATAAGTTCAAGAGATCTATAAGGAGTTGGGAAGGAGGGGTTGGGGAGTGGGGGGGCAGCAGCCGATGAGCAGCTAGAGCAGATTCACAGCACTGTCAGGGAGCAAGGAGAGGGGAGGTGGGAAGCAGGGGAAGAAGGAAGTTAAGAGAGGCAGTCACAGGAGCTGGAGGAAGTGAGATGAAGATGTCTTGATTTGAAAATGCCCACTGAAGAGGTGGAAGTAATATCAGTGCTGAGGGCATTCATCCAGGTGGGAGCACGGTGCGCAAAGGATCTTTGACCCAGTGAAGTGCGGCATCGAGGAACTTGTAGGAGCTGTTGTTCTGACCCTCTGGTTTTACGTAGATTGGAGGTGGTGGGGATAAGCAGGTACAAAGTGGCTTGTCAGTAGTTCAGAGGGACAGGTATAGCTGGCAGAGGAGTGAAAAGGGGAGGCACAAGAGAGAGAGGTAAGTACTGCAATGGATGTGAGAGGGTGGGGGAAGAGGGATGATAAGGTATAGAGAGAAATGGTGGGGTGAGGGGAGGCTGAGCAGAGATGACATGCTAGAGTAAAATGGTGGGGTGTGAGGGGGGCATGGTCAGGCAGCCAGCATTAGTAGTGACTGTTTGGGAAACTCACAGGACTGTGAATTTGGGGAGGGGGAGGGGGTGGCAGGCGCCGAAGGAGCATGAAGCAAACTGATTGCTGGGGCAAGTCATGAGATGGGACAGAGGGAGGGGGTACCTGAGGCCTGCCTAGTGCTTGCTGGGGGGCAGAGAGAGCAGATTGGCTGGACCTAGGGGCAAGTGCACTTAGAGAGTGTTATTAGGTGCTGTTTGAGGTCAGTTTTGAATTGTGCCAGACAGTTGGTGGCCAGGAGGTTCCCAGGAAGTTCATTCATCTATAGGGGGGCCCAGTAGGCAAATGCACATTGCCCAAGTGAGGTGCGACAGAAGGGGATCACCAATGCCCCTCTAGTCCTCCCTCTGGTGACCTGTAATGAGTTGGCCATCTTGATCAAATTGCCTACACAAAGTGGTGTTTTACCCAATAGAGCCTTCTTCCCTAGGATGCAAGTCTGGAATTTGACCCTGTTTCTTAATGACAGCCAATTTGCACGTTTATACAGAGTACAGGTGTGAGTGCCATGCTCAGCAGACTTAGGAAACTAAATTAAATTAAGACGGAAATGTTTCATAGTCAATATGATAGAGCAGAAACTCTAAAACTAGAAGCTCAGGACTTCTGGTGAGGCAGCGATCCAATATGGCGGCTTAGCCTTCAGTCGTACCCCAAGCGCGAATATTTGTGTGTAAACCAGAGAATCTTGGGTGTATCTACTCCCAGATTTTGCCAAGAAAGTAAAACTCAAGCAACGAGAATGGGAAGAACCAAAAAAAAAAAAGGCTCTACAAGCCCCAGAACGGTCACGTGGAGAGACAAAGGTCGAGCAACTCCAGGCCTAAGCCCTGCACCCTCTCGATCTTCTGTGATCTCGGGCTCGGGGGAGGAAGACTCATGTTCTGACTCGGGATCCATCGGAATGAGATTAGAAACTAGGAAAATACTGCATCTCCTACAACGAATTGATGGCAAAGTAACAGAAATACAGAAAGACTTTCGAAAACTGGAAGCGGAGAACAACTGATACAGAGAAACATATGGACACCCTCCAAAGAGAAAACATGGCCTACAGCCGATCCCTGGTCTACCTCCATAAGACAGAGCGGGTCTTAACAGTGAAAACGGAGGATGCAGAAGCCCGGTCCCGACGTAATAATATAAGAGTGATTGGAATTCCGGAGGGAGTAGAGCAAGACGATATGGCAAGATATATGGAGTCATGGCTAAAAATGGAGTTGGGCCTGGAGGAGGATATCCCTCTTGAAATTGAAAGAGCACATCGTACACTGGGTCCTAAGCCAAAACCAGGGGCACCTCCGAGAGCTATCCTTATTAAGTTCTTAAAGTTCCCTATCAAAGAAAAAGTGCTGCATCGAGCATGGACAAAGAAAGATCTTAATCTAGATGGGACCAGAGTGCATATAGATCAGGACTTCCCCCCTTCCTTGGCAGCTCGAAGGAAAAAAGTACTGTGGGTGGTGAAGCAGCTGAGGGAAAAGGGCAAACGGGCCTACCTACGTTACTCGGCTCGACTATGGCTGGATTCTCAGGGGGGTCCCAAAATCTTTGAATCCCTGCTAGCCGCAAGAGAGACATTGCTTGCAGAGGGTATTTCATTGCCAGATTTAAAAGAGGAGATTGCGGAAAGCGAAGTGGAACATTTACTATGGTCTCAATCCACAGGCGAGAAGAAACTCTAAAACCTGGCCTCCAGAGCGGAAGCGCTGCTTCCCCTTCATGCAGATTTGTCGAAATGGCTTCAGCAAAATCAACCAAACTGAATAGAGAAGGGGATAGCTTTGGCTGAATTATGGGCAATACTTTGTTTTAGTAAGTCGGGAGAAAAGCTACTGGAAAGCAATGGGAACTGAACGATCAGTAACGTCAGCAAATGTTTGCTTATGGAGACAACCAGACAGAAAGTTGTGATTATTTTGGATGACCGAAGGTTTTTCCTGACAGCTGGAGATCTTGGAGGGTCACCTGCACCATCGAACTCTGCCTTGGGACTTATTTTGAAACATCGAGGATATCAGGAAAATTATTTATTTGACAGACTTAGCCCGCAAGCTCTCGAGCGAAGCGAATCTCACCAGGGTTCGTCTTTGAATTCAACATAATCAGTTGGGGAGTTCGAATCTTAATGAGAAATTCCAGTAAAAAGGGAATGCTTTCCTTCTTCCTTATTTCAGTGACAGCCTGAACTTTCTGACAAATAATACAGGGATTACTGTTTACTTTTGTATTTCCTTTTGAACTGCACAGAAGAATAACTTCTAAATCCCCCATATTCCTTCATATCATGTTATTTTAATATGAAGTAATATTACACTGGATCTTAGGGGTTTAAAAGGTGCAGAGTGCAAAAATCATAGATTTAGGTAAAACGATGTTGATGTCTCCGGAAACCAAGGAATTTTATATGCAGTTTGGGGTATAGAAAGCTGAGGACAGCTTTGCCTCACTGGTAACTTTTGTCTTTTTTGTTTTCCTTCTGGAGGAGATAGGTTAGGAGGGTTCTGGTTTATTTGGGACTCTCTGACCTCGCACCCAGACGTTAGGGTGCTTATCCCTCAATAGCTTAGGCTAAAATTCCCGATTAAGTGATAGCGCCACCAGAGAACGGTGGTGTGGGTGTTTTTTTCCGCCAAACAATTGTTGCGCCTCCAAACCCATTAGGTACAGGGTGGGTAGTTGGAGCAGTGGAGTTTAAAGGTATGTTAACAGAGTTGGTAGCGATGGATTTTTGTACCGATTTCTTTAGTCTATATTCCGATTTCCAATCTCTTACTTTTTTCTTTCTTTCCTTTACCTTTAGAGGGACTGAATGTTCAAAGTTTGCAATGAATAATACTGGTCAAATAAGGGTTGGGGAGGGTTCCAGGAGAGTGTGGTTAATACTATTCTTATCTATTCTTATACATGTAATGGTGCATTTAACACTCTGCTCATTGAATGTCAAGGGCATCAACAATGTGGTTAAAAGGGCCAAGATACTCACTGAATTGAGGAGAGAAAACTGCAATATTGCCTGTTTGCAGGAAACCAAGCTATCTTTAACTGAACATCTTAAAAGCAGATCATGGGTGGGCAATGTTTATTCAGATGAACATCCCACTGCTACCAAAGCTGGGGTGGTTTTTCTTGTCAAAAGGGGTCTCCCGTTCCAGCTTCAGAAGGTACAGAGAGAAGGTTCTGGGCATTGGGTGATTCTCACAGGGTTATATAAAGGTAGACTGATACATTTGGTGGGAGTGTATGCCCCTACGCCTCCCTCAGGAGAATTTTTTAGAGACTTGTTCGTGGTTATGGCTGCCCTCTCTCCTGGGCAAATTATATGTATGGGGGATTGGAACTGCATCGAAGACATAGCCAAAGATTGGAGTTCTCCGAAGGTGCCGGGCTCTAGAGCCTGCTTATGATTACTAAAAAGTTTGTGCTTTGAGGCTGGAATGGTGGACCCATGGAGATGTTATAATCTGAAGGCCAGAAATTATACATTTTTTTCATTGTCTTCTAACACTTATTCTAGACTAGACAGATTTTACACACAGAAAGATTTCTTATATAGTTTTAAAGAAGTTAGCATTCTTCTGATCACATTATCTGATCACGCTACAGTAAAGGCAGTTTTGTGTTGGGGGGAGCATAGGGCGAGAGGACTTTGGAGATTTGACACAGGTCTATTAAATGATCCCCAATATAAAGCTTTAATTAAGCAAGTGGTACAGCAGTTCATAAAGGAAAATGCAGAAGCAACCCCTAAATACATGTGGGACACATTAAAAGCGGTGCTGAGGGGCCACACAATTTCTTCTGCTTCATACAGATACAAACTACACCAGGCCAAGTTGCGGGAGGCCCTAGATCAGATCAGGAATTTGGAAGATGAACATAAGAGAACAGGCACAGCTTCGACCCAGACCAAACTCACCCAAGCCCGGGATAAATATGATTTGTTGTTGCAGAGACGGGTGGAAAATAGTCTTAGATTCCTGGGGCAGAAAAATTATGAGAGAGGAGACAGGGCAGGTAGGCTGTTAGCCCAAAGATTACGAAAACAGGCGGCTGACAGATATGTGGAGAAGGTGGCCCCGGATGAAAACTCATCTCATGAGGAGTTCTCCCCAGAAGGGATTGCAGGAGTATTCAAAAGATATTATGAACACTTATATGAAGCAGATAAGAGTTCTCAACATTCTGAACATATTAAGAGCTTTTTAGATAAGGTAACCCTCCCCACTTTATCTTATCCCCATAAAATGGTTTTAGAGGCCCCTTTAACTGAGCAAGAGGTGTTGGCAGCAATCATACTATACGGCTGAATTTTATAAGGAGTTTGGAGAAGATCTGGCCCCTTTATTGACGAAGGTTTGTAACTCAAATTTAGATCCACAAGCTGTTCCTGGGACCTGGAAGGAGGCCATAATATCTGTTATTCCTAAAGAGGGGAAGGACCCTACAAAACGTGGCAGTTATAGGCCGATAACGTTATTAAATCAGGAAGCTAAAATATTCACTAAAGTTTTGAGTAATCAGTTGTAAAGAGTCATATCTGATCTAGTGCACCCAGATCAATCAGGATTTATCCCGGGAAGGCACCTACAGGATAACATATGCCTGCTTTTGAATGCACTCTATGGAGCCGGACCTCTCCAGGGACGGGAGCTAGGGGCAGTTCTTTCTTTAGACGCTGAGAAAGCATTTGATAGAGTAGATTGGGAGTATCTGAATATGGTCTTGGGGAGGTTCGGCTTCGGAGACAGATTCAGGGCGTGGATGGAGGGTATATATTCAAACCAGGTGGCGCGGGTCAAAGTGAATGGGACACTCTCCCTGGTCTTTTCAATTTCTAGAGGTACCAGACAGGGTTGCCCCCTCTCACCCTTGCTTTTTGCTCTCAGTTTGGAACCGCTAGCTGCCTTTATAAGGCAGACAACATCCTTTTAGGGCATACGAGTTGGGGGGGAGGAGGTTAGAATATCCCTGTATGCAGATGATACCCTGTTATATATTTCCAACCCAACCCAGGCAATTCCATCCATCAAAGGCATATTACAAGAATTTGGCCGTTTTTCAGGTTACAAAGTGAATGCGGAAAAATCAGAACTTTATCCAGTGGGGGGGAAGGGGAGGAACCCTACCACAGCTGGACCCCTTTAAGTGGTGTACGCACAGTTTTCGCTACCTGGGGGTATGGATCACTTGTGATCTGAAGCAGATTTACCATAAAAATCATGGGAAATTATTGCAGAAAGTCAGGGAAGATCTTAATAGATGGAAACAATTGCCTCTTTCCCTTTCAGGGAAGATAGAGACAATCAGAATGAACGTCCTTCCACGTTTTCTTTTTATATTCAGTGCTCTTCCTGTTCGGCCCCCCATCAGGTTCTGGAAGGACTTATCGCTGGCCCTTTCCAAATTTATTTGGGGAGGTAGAAAACCTAGAGTTAAGTGGAACATAATAATAACACCCAAAAGCAAAGGTGGATTGGGGTTGCCAAATATGCAGATATATTATTGGGTGGCTCAGTTGCAGGTATTGAGCACATTAATGAGATCCTCCTCCCCTAAGTGGGTGGAGATTGAACTAAATCTTTGGCCAACATCGAAAGTGACAGACATTTTCCATTTGGATTATCCTTGCCTATCCAAACTACAAGTTTCAAATCCATGGTTACAGACCACAATACAGGTTTGGTTAGAAGCGAATAAAGATTTGTAGGGAACTGGCAACAGTTCTGGGAGCGAAAGTTCTTTAAATTTGATGGACTGCATCTGACTAAAGAGGGAGTCAGTGCATTGGGGCAGAAGTTTGACGTCTTTGCAGAATATTTAAACTAGCAAATGGGGAGAGGGGTGCAGCACCCCATACGTCGAATGGGAAGAACACCCCTTCCCCCTCAGCTAGTGGTCAAACAGGAATTCAGTGTGTTTGCTGCTCATTTGCATCACCAGGTAAGAAAAAAGGTTTGTCTCCCCATAATGATGCACAGGGTAATGCCAAACTTCACCCAACAACTAACACACCAAAATCTGGCCAATGGAAAATCATGTACACAATGCTCACAGCCTGGGAAATAAGATCCCAGACCTGCAGGCAATAATGTCAGAGGCTAAACTGGACATAGTAGCAATTAGTGAGACGTGGTTTACCAGTAACCACACTTGGGAGACTTCAGTACCTGGCTATATATTGTCTAGAAGAGACCGAGGTGCAAAAGGGGAGGGTGGCCTGTATGTTAATGAAAATATCAAAGCTACAGAAATTCAGAATACACATAAGGAGCCAGAAGAACTGTGGGTCACCCTGGAAACAGGAAATGGGACAGCCATAAGAACTGGGGTTGTCTACAGGCCCCAGACCAGAGGGAGGACATAGACACATTACTGTTAGAAGATATACAAAACATGACAGCTAAAGGGAGGTTCTGATAATGGGAGACTTCAACATGCCAGATACAGATTGGTCAATACCAGCAGGAACATCTGCCAGAACTAGACTCATAGTGGATTCCCTGCAGGGGAGGGCCTCAAACAACTGGTACAGCAACCCACAAGAGACAGGGCTATCCTAGATCTAGTACTGACTAACAAAGAAGGATCACAGATCTCCAGGTAGAAGGTCACCTGGGGCCAGTGACCATCACATGGTATGGTTCAATTTGGCTACTACATCTAAATCATCCCATTCCAAAGCAAAAATATGGGACTTCAGAGGAGCTGACTTTGATAAGATGGCCAACAGAGTTAAGTTAGCCCTGGCAAAAGAAACACAGGTGAGGAGGTACAGTCAAAGTGGGCAAGCATTAAGGATACAATACTTGAAGCAACATCCCATTGTGTTAGACAGAAAAGGAAGTGCAAAGAAGAAGGAAACCACTTTGGTTCTCAAATACAGTAGCAGAAAAGGTCAGAGCCAAAAGGCTGGCCTTCAGAAAATATAAGGGAACACAGCGTATGAAGATAGGGAGGCATACCAAACTGTCCTAAGGGAAGCAGGTAAGGCAGTAAGGCAGGCAAAGTCCCAAACTGAGGAAACACTAGCACAACAGTAAAAGAAGGTGACAAGACTTTCTATAGATACATTAGTGAAAGGAGAAAGTCCAGAGGGGTATTGCTAGCTTAATGGAGAAAAGGGAGCATGTGAGGAGGAGGACCCTGTAAAGGCATCTATCCTAAATAGATACTTTTGCTCAGTATTTACTGAAGAGAAGGTAGGCAGGGCCCACAGCTCAGCATCATGGACACAGGGGAGGGAGGTGAGCACTACTCCCTTCACAAAAGAAAGGGTCCTACAAGAGCTTGCTAAGCTCAGGGTGGATAAGGCATGGGACCTGATGGCATACATCCCAGGGTACTTAAGGAGCTAAAGGAGGAACTAGCAGAGCCATAGCAGAATTGTTTAGTGAGTCTCTGAGCACAGGAGAGGTCCCAGAAGACTGGAGAAGGGCTCATGTGATCCCACCCACAAGAGTGGTAGCAGGGAGGAGGCGGGAACTACAGACCGGTCAGTCTTACCTCAGTAGTGGGCAAGATTATGGGGCACTCCTTAAGGAAAGGATAGGCAACACCTGGAATCCATAGGGGCACAGGATCCAAGACAGCATGGGTTTACAAAAGGAAGGTCCTGTCAAACTAATCTCATAGATTTCTTTGACTGGGTAACCAGAGTGGTGGACCAAGGGGAGCAGTTGATGTCGCCTACCTTGACTTCAGCAAAGCTTTTGACACTGTTCCACATAGAAGATTGATAAATAAGCTAGGTAGGCTCGGTGGGTCAGAAGTTGGTCAACTGGGTGGCAAACTGGTTGACTGGCAGAAAACAGAGAGTGGTGGTAAATGGTATACAGTCAGAAGAGATGCAAGTCACAAGTGGGGTACCTCAGGGATCAGTCCTGGGGCCAGTCCTATTCAACATCTTCATTAGTGACCTCGCAGATGGACTAGAGGGTAAGGCTTGTCTGTTTGCAGATGACACCAAGATCTGCAACAGAGTAGATGATCCAGATGGGGTGGGCAGAATGAGAAGAGATCTGGATAAACTAGCAGAATGGTCAGAAGAGTGGCAACTGGGATTTAATGCAAAGAAGTGCAAAATCATGCACATAGGGAAGAGAAACCCTGAAGCCACTTATAGGCTGGGAGGGGAGTTGCTAGCAGTCACAAAGGAAGAAAGAGACTTGGGCATCATCATCACTGATGACCTAAAATCATCCAAGCAGACCTCTAAAGCAGTAGGTAAGGCTAGGGGGGTGTTAGGGTGTATTAGTAGGGGTATCACAAGTCGTAAGAGGGAGGTAATAATCCCTCTGTACAAGACATTGGTTAGGCCCCATCTGGAGTACTGTGTGCAGTATTGGAGGCCACACCTTCACAAGGACATTAACCAAATTGAGGCAGTCCAGAGAAGGGCAACCAAAATGGTGCAGGGACTGCATCAGAAGACATATGAGGACAGATTAACGGAGCTCAATATGTATACCCTTGAGCAAAGGAGGGAGAGAGGTGATATGATCGAGACATTTAAACACCTTAAGGGCATAAACAAGGTGAAAGAGTCTAACATGTTTAAATATAAGAAAAATAGCAGGACAAGAGGACACAGCATGAGATTAGAGGGAGGCCGATTAAGGGGAATGTGGAAATTCTTTTCACAGAAAGGGTGGTAGATGCATGGAATGGCTTACCACAAGAAGTGGTGGCTATGAATACAGTGCAGGGCTTCAAACAGGCATGGGATAGGCATAAGGGAGCAATACAAATGACTATGAATAGATAGGTCACTGACAGAGCAAAGGCCGATGGCACATTTATAAGGTAGAAAAAGAAATGGGCAGACTGGATGGGCCTTGCGGTCCTTATCTGCCGTCAACTTCTATGTTTCTATGTTTCTATGTTTCTATGTTATGTTTCTATGTTTCTAAAGGACTGGGTTTCCCATTGTTTTTCAGTCCCCAGACTCATCTAACTAGTTGTCAAGATTTTCTGCCTCTGAAACTAGATACATCATTTCGAGCAGGGGGAGATATGGCTTAGAATGGTTAAGCCAACTTTACTCAGGCCAGACTCTCAAATCATTTGAACAACTAAAGCAAGAGTTTGGTCTGAGACAATCAGATTTTTTTAGGTACTTGCAATATAGAAATTATCTAGGATACAAATTGGGGAATATGTGGGACAGCGAAAACATCCCAGTTAGCCCTTGAGAGAATTCTTAGTGGGGGTGGTAACTGTGGGAGAAACTAACAAGATCATATCGAAGTTGGTGGGAACTATGCAAAGCCTAAACCAAGATTGTTTAAAGGAGGTTAAACAGGTGTGGGCATTGGATATAGGACTTATCCTATCAAAAGAAAATGGGATAGGACATGGGAGGTGATACATAAAACAACAGCATCTCTTTTTTGGAGGGAGTTCCGTTGGAAAGTGAGTGTGAGATTTTTCCGACCCCCAGTGGTGACGAAGCATTATGGACATCATCCCTTGGACAAGTGTTGGCGTCAATGTCAAGCGATGGGCTCGTACTCTCATAATTCTGGAACTGTCCAGTAGTGATGAGTTTCTGGGAAGAGATCCAGAAGGTAGCATCTGATCTATTTGAAGTCCCTCTCCCACTAGATTCACAACACTGGTTACTTGCCCCCCCACACAGTTTAGAAAAAGAGGACACAGAAATACTTCTTTAATATAATAATAGGGGCAGCTTTAAAGACTATTACTACAAATTGGTTAACACCAAACAACCCAGCTTTAGATACCTGGTATTCCATTTGTTTAAAAATTTTGCAATCAGAATATCTGACAGCAAAGGTTAGACTGGGGCTAGATCTATTCAAAGTGAGATGGTTGCATTTTTTTCATTTGATGAGCAAAAGAGACAATGTTGGTATGTTAACTCTGTTGGCTACGTATACATAAAACGAAAGTTAGTCCAGCCTGATAAGAGTAAAAACCAATTCTTGCATATACGAATGAAATACATAGCAGGCTTAAGTGGTACTGGATGTGATTTAGGGGGAATGACAGTCATCTTCATGGAACCTGGAAGATATTAATTAGTAGTTAATTTGTCTTTTAGCAAGTCTCTCTTTCTGTCACCTCTTCTTTCTCGTCTATGTACTCTTTTCCTATCTGTTCTTCTTTCCTACTCCTCTGTCTGACTATCCTCTGATAATTGTTCTTTCCTTTTCTCTTTAATCCTTAGCTTCTAAGGAAAAGGAAAATGCTGATGGGATGCTCAATCTATGTATGATATCCATGGTGATGTAACAAATATTTTGCTGTCAACAATAAAATTACTATTTCAAAAAAAAACAAACTAGAAGCTCAATTTGGAACCCAAAGGACAAAACCCTCTTTGGAAATATATAAAAGCTGTCAGAAGAGGGTACAACGCACAACACTAGACAGTCTCCTAGACCCTTGCACCCAGGTCCCCCATTCGGATCCTGATCAAATCCAAAATATAGCCCAGACACACCTTCAGGACTTGTTTGGCCCCCCACCTGTTACTATCAGGGATCCAAACTATTTAAAAAATCTAAATGTCCCTCCCACTGACTGAGGGATTCTCTCCTCACTGATCTTCCCTATAAATTTGGCAAAGATCTCTGCAGCATTGAGCAAATTTCGTAAGAAGTCCACATCCAGATTTGATGGTTTAACTGTGGAGTTCTAAACCAAATTTTCTGCATACTTCTGTGCAGTTTTCTCCGATGTGTTTTCCCATATCATTACTCATGAACAGCTCCCAGAAGTCATGTCTCAAGCATTAGTAATTTTACTATACAAAAAGGGGGATAGGAGAGATTTGAAGAATTGGAGGCCAATAAGCCTTCTTAATGTAGACTATAAAATGTTGGCATAACTACTTCTGGCATGCCTCTCTGTAATGGCAGAAACAGTAATTAGTTCTATGCAGACATGTGCTATTTCAAAAAGGTCTCTTTTTAAAAATGTAGTTTTCTTAAGCGACATTACGTCACAGTCACAAGACTTAAGTTCAAATCACCTGATCCTGGCCTTAGACCAGGAGAAGGCCTTCGATCGAATAGACCATAATTATCTTTTTCAAATGTTACAGGCATATAACATTCCAAAATGGTTTATAAGATGGATTTCTTTATTATATGCTTTGGCATATATTATTCCTTATACTAATGGCTCCCCAGGGATTCCTTTTTCAGGGAAAAAGGGTGTGCGGCAAGGTTCCCATTTAGTCCCTTGTTATACTTTTTCCAGATAGATCCTTTGCTCAGTAAAATATCACAAGACTCAGGTATCCCAAATATTATTTTACCAGACAGAACCTTGGCACCCAAAATTAGTGCCTATGCCAATGGTTTATGTATTTGCACTTCTACAGATATGAAAGCTGATGCTTTCTCTCAAACTATTTTAAAATTTGAGCAGATTTCAGGCTCAGAGCTAAATTATGATAAGAGTCAGGCTTTGGTTCTCCAGGTCTCATCAGATATAAAGATCGCAGAGTCCTTTACAGGAATAAAGACATTATCTCAGCCCTTGAAAATTCTGGGTTTACACTTTGGAGGTCTGGATGATGCATCCCTAAATTGGTCCCAGGCAATACGAAAAGCAGAACAAACAGTGTTTACTTGGAAACATAAAACTATAGCAAAGAAAAAGAGAGTTTCTTTATTGTATACACTAGTTATTCCTTTATTTCTCCACATTGCTAATGTGTTTCCTCTACCCTTGACAATGGAAACCAGTGTAATGAATCTTTTTTCCCCATGGGTTTTGGGGTAGCAGACTTAACCACCTATTATGATTATAGGGTAGGTGGGATACTATGTGTGGCAGGCAAGATGTGCCTTCATACTACAACAGCAAGAATATGGGATATCCCAGGTATTGTTTCAAGTAGTTCAGAATCTGATGACAATTTATGAAACAGAACATTCTGCAAATACAATTCATGCAAAGGAGTTATGGAAACATTTTGTGTGGTTCAAAAATGACTATTTTCCTTAATTTATTTTCTGTATAGGTTTGCTGTAAAACTTGGTTTTGTCAATTTTGTAATTGGTGTGATATTAACATGCTTCAAATATTTACTTTCTTGTATTTATGGAATGTGTTGCTGTTGTTATTTTGGAAATATTTGAATTTGTTTTTCATAAATAAAAAATTCCCCTACTCTTTTCGATAAGTGCCATGGGATCTTTAACATCCACCTGAACTACCACCAGAACAGGCAGATGGGACCTCAGTTTAACGTCTCATCCGAATGATGGCAGCTCAGAAGTGCAGCACCCCCCTCATGCTGCACTACAGTGTCAGTATTAGGATATTAACCCAAGTGCTAGGTCTGGGAATTGAACCCACAGCCCTCTGACACCCCCCTCTACCAGCTGTGGGAATTGAACCCATAGCCCTCTGATCTCCCAGCCTTAGAGGTGAGCATGCTACCTGCTGAGCCATTGACACTGTTTAAGTGTCAAGACTTACAACAATTAAAGAGCAGCTGACAACTCCAGGAAAACCTTGGAAAACATACTGTTTGGAAAAAATTCAGCTTATATGTTATACTGTATATCTTCTATAGAATTTTCCTCTACGTTATTTATTCTGAAGAAATTTTCACAAAAACAAGATCTTTATTCTTTAGAGTTCATCTACCTCTGTAGTTTATTCCCCATTTGAAATTATAATGCTCTGTTGTGACATCACAGTCTGTTGCCATGAGAATAACTGTGATGTTCTTTCAGGAGGTTCAATAGCTATGATCCAGATTCGGTTTGTACGCATGCTTGGTCCATAAATTGGGCTACCCTCTATCAGCAGAACAATGTTTCTTAAGCTGTCTCATTTTGCATGGACACCCTTTGTACATTACCAGATAAGCTGTTCCCCACTACCACTAGGAGAGTTAGGGGAGGATGTACTCGATGGCTGGCCAAGGAATTACTCTCTAAAATGGAAGAGAGGGACAAAATCTGGAAACTCCACAAGGTGTCTCCCTTCCTTCCTCTCAGTTATGGAATGTCTACAGACAGCTGTGAAAGTCAAGCAAGCAGGCTACCAGATCACTTAAAAGCAAATATTACATCAACCAGCAAAATAATGCCCTCGGTAACCCCAGTAGTTTCTGGGCCTCCATTGGGTCCCTCCTAAATCCCAAATCCAGCAAGCAAATTACACAGCTTGCAACAGCCTCAGGTCCCATTTCCAACCCTGTAAAAATAGCTGATCTTTTTAATACAATGTTCACAGACCTAACCCCACATCTTAGCAAGCTGCCCTCCTAGCCTGTCACTAGCCATGAAGACTTTTCCTGCTACCCCCAGCCACAAGCAGAAGGTAGCTCTCCTCCATTGTTCTACTTTAGGGCCATCGACCATGGTGCTACCATCAAACTGCTGAAGACTCTCCCAGCCAGAGGTTGCCCTGGGAGCAATGGGCGTTACCCTACATTCCTGAAACTCATCTCCCCAGCCATTGTCAAACCCTTGACCTTTATATTCAACCTTGCTCTGTCAATGTATAAGAAGGTAGTATAGCACAGTGGTTTAAGGCTCTGAGCTGCAAATCTGGAGATCTGAGTTTGAATCCCACAGCCCCCACTTGCATACTGTGTGACCCTGAGCAAGTCACTTAACTTCCCTGTGCTCCCAGGTTGCACCTGTAAACAAGCTTTCAGCTTAGTGTGTCTCACCTGGTTAAACAATTGGAAAACAAATCCTCAGTGCCAAATTCATGGAAGCATGCACATGTGGTATCTATCTACAAATCTGGAGACCCCCTTGCCCTGGAAAACTATAGACCCATCTCCCTCCTCCCTCACCTCAGCAAATTATTGGAAAGAATAATCACAACCAGCTGTCTGAGCATCTGGAAAAATATATCCTCCTGTGTCCACTCCAGCATGGCTTCCTCAAACATCACAGCACCTCCTCTGCCCTTGCCCTTTTCTCCTTAGAAATATGTATATATGCAAGGCCACAGGTGCGGTATTCGTAGACTTATCTAAGGTCTTTGACTTTGTTGATCATCACCTTCTTCACTCCACTTTGCGCCAGTTCAGTTTCTTACCAGACACTGTCGTGTGGTTCCGCAGCTACATGACTAATAGGTCCCAATCTGTTCTGATTGGAAAAATGCCCTCCACCTCATTACCCACAGGGACTGGAGTCCCACAGGGCTCTAAACTAGGCCCTCTACTTTTCTTTATGTTCATAAATGCTCTCCCCTCTGAAAGCCTAAACTGTAAGACACTCCTCTATACTGATGATCTGGTACTGTACCACAGTGACAAATCCCTTGAGTCAATCTTATCCACCCTTCTATTAACTACAGTATAGTGCTGCCCATGGCTGGTTCCAATCCAGAAAACTACTTGTTAATGAAAAAAAACAAAACAAAGCCATGCTATTTAGCTCAAAGCCTTTCCTAGTCAAGGTCGCCAAGTCAAATACATCCCTACTCATACACTCCCCAGCTGGTCCACCGCTCGACACTGTCTCCTCTTTCAAATACTTAGGGGGTAACTCTTGATTCGTCGCTTACATGCAGTGAACACACAACAAACATGATAAGCAAAATACATCAAAAACTTGGGGCAGCCTACAGAACCAGGCAATTTCTGTCCCCGGCTGCCCACCTTATGATAGCCCAAGGGAACCTCCTTCCTCAGCTTGACTATTGTTCCCCTGTCTACTCCTTCACTGCCACCCCCATGATTTGCTCTCTCCTAAACAGTACATACAACTCCATCTGGCGCTTTGCTCTCCAGGCACCCTACTCTACTCACCACTACACACTTTACAAAACCCTAGGGTGGACAAACCTTCAGGGACGTTTCAACTATGCTATGGGCAGCTTAATTGATAACTCTTTTAGGAATTACCAGCTGTCCTTTTTCTCCTCAACACTCTTAGATAAGGTAGTGCCCAGAACCCTCAGGTCTTTCTCCACTCCTCCTCCTCCTCTGGAAGTTTCACGCACCCATTCGGTCATGAGTAGTAAAGCCTTCTCTGTGTCTGCCACCTCTCTCTGGAACAGGCTCCCACTATCAATCCTCTCCTCCCCTTCCCACATATCCCTCAAAAGGAACCTACGAGCCTGGCTCCTGATGGAATCTTCCTGTAACTGTTTGCTAGGCCATGCTTCGGCCCATGACCCACCCCAGCCCCCATAGTATGCTCCTTTTACGTACTACCTCTCTCTATCCTGTGATCCCTACCTCTTTCAGCCTCCTCTCCCTAGTTCTGTCTGCATTCATGTATGTTTCTGTTGGCTTTCTCTTACCTTGCTGGTTTTCCAGGGCTATACCTGACCAGAAAACTACAGTTTCTACTGTATGGATTTCTATTGCCTTTCTGATGTGATCCTATACATCTATTCAACCACTGTATATAAATGTATAGCTTGATGTTACTACTCAGCCCTTGTATATATTTCTTATTATATTTTTATGAAACTGTTGCTCTGTATAGCTATAAATATGTATTTTCCACCCAGCCTACTTCTCTTTAACCAGTTGTTCCTATGTGCTCCGATGTACCTGCATTTACTTCTTGGATATGCACTATTTATCACTACTGTATTTTCCATCTTTTGTTGCCTTCCTGTTGGCCTGGATTGTGGCTGAAATCAGTCCATTTGGAGCAATCCACCTACCCGGTTATCAAAGACATAAATAAATAAATGTCACAGAGTATTATGACATCAGGTTGGGAAAAGACAATGTGAGCTGATGAGCCTTCAAGGTACAGCTATCCAGTTTTCATGCATGTGACCTCAGTTAAAAAATAATGGGGATAAAAAAATACAGAGCTAATGAAAAATATTATGTTTTTCAAAGTTCTTCTTGAGGCATCAATGGCTCTTTAAATGATAACATTTGATTAACTGGAGTACACAAAGGAATAACCAGCTGATGTGAGTGATAACATCGTACCCAGGTTGAGGCGTTTAATCAATCACAGAAGCCAGTTATTCTGAGTATACTCTGGCTAACTGTTATTACAGTCTTCGCTCTCAGGGTTTATGCAGCATTCCACACCTCAGGTGTGCATTGCATTCTCATATCGCATGCTGCCCCATCCTTTATTCTTTATATAATTACTGGTGAGCATTTTTTTCAGTGGGCTCAACCAGCTGATATTCGCTGTAACAACCAGCTGGTTATTACAGCATTCATAAGCTCTGTCAAAACCTAGTGCTCCCTCATTGGATATCATTCTGTATGTGGGTGAGCTGAACAGTTCTGCCAACATGGCGGCTCTGTATGTCCATTAGTGAGGAGTCACCAGAACAAGACTCCTCTCCTTCTCAACAACATTTTTTTTTTTTATTATCTGTCTGGTTGATCCTGCTTTTTTATAATCTGATTCATCCTACTTTTAAAAAAAAAAAAGAAGCTGTATCTGGTCGATCCTGCTGTTTGCCAGCTTTAGGCGATAGACAGTGCGAGTGGGAATGGGGCCATGGCTGGCTGCCTAGAGTGTGAGGTAAGTGCAATCACGATCATGAAAAAATTAAAATAAAGAATAAAATGCAGCTCTGGAAAGAGAGGGAGAGAGAAAGAGTGCGTGTGTGTGTGTGTGTGTGTGTCACACAGAGTCATAGGACTTGGGCTGAAAAAATTGCTCATCAGCAATTATAAAAAATAAAGGATGGGGTAGTGTATGATATGAGAATGTTTGCACACACTCAGTGTGGGATGCTTTTATAAATCCCACATGCTTCGCTTTTAGGGTTGTGTAACATCCCACACCTTGGGTGTGCATTAAAGAGCAGATGTGCACTTTCCAGTAGCCCCGATCAAAACATATATGATACCTCACCTCACCAAGTGTTGAAGGCTGTAAGTCATTCCCTGTATTTCCTCCATTTTAAAAAGTTACACTGCTCATAATTTTGTCCTCTGCAAAAATGGAGTCACTTCCTGAACCTACCCACATGCCCCACATGGGCACATGCAGCCCTGTTTTGCGATGTCGTAAAATGAAGAGTGCTGTGCGTGCTCCATCAAGATGAATGGGGACAATTTTTTTATGCACTTTGATACCATTTAGTGTTGCAATTTTAATAAATCAAAGTGACTGCTTGACTGACATGTCTGTTGAGCAGTTGCTTTAATTTATTAAAATCACAACACTAAATGGTATTAAAATGTACAAAACAATTGCCCCCATTCATCTCAATAGATTGCACACACACATTCTTCATTTTATGACATCACAAAATAGGGCTGCGTGTGCCTATGTGGGGGCAGGTGGGTAGGTTCGGGAATTGGCTCCATTTTTGCAGAGGACAAAATTACGAGCAATGTAATGTTTTAAAACAGAGGAAATACAGGGAATCTCTTATAGCCATCAACTATGGGCGAGGTGAGGTATCCTATATGTTGGAGGGGGGGCTACTGGAAAGTGCACACCTGCTCTTTAAATTCTTGTATCACACACTTCCTCATCCTTTATTCTCTATTACATGACTAGGAGTTTTAAACCAGGATTTTAAAAGCTCAGTGGTGGTTGAACCAAAAGGGCATTTTTCCCTTTTTTCTGTGGACTAGATGTGGGCATCTCCATATATTAAATGTGGATAAACTGTCGTGGGCATGTCTTAAATGTGGAGAAACTATGGTGGACATGTCTTGACGAGCTGCTGACATGCTCCAGGCAGGTAACTCGTACCATGTAATTGCCTGCCTATGAGCTTTTTAGCTATAAATCATTTTTTGTGGTCCATAGTCTACAAAGTAATTTCACTCATAAAGCCCTGCTTGTAACTTCCTAATACAAGTCAAGCAGCCACCAAGTGCTTCAGCCCGACACTTAAAAACAGCATAATTATGACGCAAGGTAGGGAATGGGGCTGCAGGCATTCTATGGAGCTAGTAATGGAATTGGGGGAGGGGGGCTGCCTAAATGTATTAAAATTATCCTTGCAAAGATGTATACATGTATTGGGCTAATACTGGGCCAAGTACATTATTGCTAATATAGAAGCCTTATACATGCATACATGCCTGCAATGATAATCTTAGTACATTTAAGCAGCCCCCTCCCCCAATTCCATTACTAGCTCCATAGAGTGCCTGTAGCCCATTGCCTTCCTCAAGTCATAGTTATGCTGTTTTTAAGGGTGGGGCTGCAGTGCTCGGCAGCTGCTCTGCTCATATCAGGAAGTTATGAGCCGGGCTTTATGAGTGAAATTACTTTTTATCTACTGGACAAAAAAATTGATTTATGGCTAAAAAAGCTCCTACACAAAAATGTATTTCTTACATCCTTAGATTCCTCCTCAGGGTATCCAGCTGTTATAGCTAATTTTGTAATTAATGACTCACATCATTAAGGATGGCTGCCACTCACAGTTTTTAAAAATCTCTTCCACTGCGGTTACCTATTAAAGGTATATGATAGATTCATAATGTGGCTGTATTAGGATGGTGTTACCACTTGCTTCTGATGGTAAACAGCACAGTATTGCATGAAGTTGCATAACTTTTTTATCATGGGCATGGCATAGGAGCGGCCAAGCAGGAACTTTTAAAAACTTCAAAATCCTTCATTCTGGTTCAGGAATGAAAGGAAACAGAAGTAAAAATATGTATCTGGATACTTTTGCCAGGAAGACATTATTGCTGAAAACAAAAACCAACTATATGGTCACTAAGAAATATTACTGCTTTAAAATTACAGTTTCCCTCTATTCTGATTGGCTTTCAATAGATACCTGTCATATAATTCTGTTATAGTGTGTTTTTTGTTGGTTTTTTTTTACTTTCTCCTGTGGTTGGTCTACTAAATATTTTAGAAAGTACTTATATTGAAAATTTAAATAAAATTTTAACATTCATGCATATCTGGAAGGGATAAAGTATGCCACACAATGACAAGAATTTTACTTAGCAGACACAGTGGAGATAGCATATGATGTTCTAAATGACATTATCACAGGAGCCCTTAACATATATGCACCAGTATCTAAAGTGCGTATCAAACACAAAACCTGTCGTTGGTTCACATCAGATCTTAAATCTGCCCTCCAAGACAGAGACAAGCTATGGAAAAAGACACGTAAAACTAAGATGACATCAGATTGGGGGCAGTTCAAACAAGCCAGAAATATCTGTACCAGGAAAGTAAGAAATGCTAAGGCTGCTTACTATAGGGCTGAACTAGACTCCTCCTTCCACAACCCTGCCAAGTTCTGGAACACCATAAAAGACATAGCAGGACATGACCCAAGTAATTCACTCCCAGCCAAGATACACATTGGAGCGAAAATCATCAATGATAGACTGGAAGTCTTGGAGACCTTTAACAATCACTTTAGAACTGCAGAACTAGCATTTGACACCTCTCCCGCTAACCTAATGTGCTCCCAATTAGGTATACGAAACACTGAAACACTGGTAACTGACTCTACCTTCTCCTTCATACCAGCCACTTTGAAGCAAGTGGAAGAATTAATATCCCAACTGGACATCAAGAAAAGTGCAGGTGCAGACTACCTCGACCCCTACTTCTTAAGGATTGCCGTACAAGTATTAGCAGTACCAATAACACACTTATTTAACCTTTCATTACAGCTAGGAACTATCCCATCAATCTGGCAAACCGCTCAAGTCATTCCACTACTGAAAGCAGGGGACCCCTCGGACCTCAACAACTACAGACCGATTTCCATTCTCCCTGTGCTATCCAAACTGCTGGAAAAAATCGTGAGCACACAACTAAGAGGATACCTTGAAGCGGCTAACCTTTTAAACCCAGCACAGTCTGGATTTAGAGCCAAACATGGTACCATTACAGCCCTTGCAAAAGTAACCAACTACTGGGAACTCGAACTGGATAAAAAAAATTATGTCTGCGCTGTGTTTTTAGACCTGAGTAAGACATTCGATACGGTCGACCACGAGTTGCTCCTTTCCTCCCTGAAATCCATAGGACTTGACTCAAACTCCCTTCGATAGTTCAACAACTACCTTACGGGAAGAACCCAGCAGGTGAAGGCCAAAGGAGACCTGTCCCCACTCAAACCACTGCAAAGAGGAGTACCCAAGGATCTATCCTCGGTCTGATCCTCATTGCCATCTATATCAATAGTATTGACAATAACCTCACCAAAGCCACTGTACACCTGTTTGCTGATGATACGGTACTGTATGTCAGCCACCCTTCTTCTCCTGAGACAGCCTGCATAGAACTGCAAGCTGAATTCAACCTACTCCAACACCAACTACTGGAAAAAAAAACTTCTGCTCAATGCAAAGAAAATGAAGGCAATGCTTTTCTCTCCCCAAACACAGGCACGATATTCTATTCCAAGCAATCTCACTCACATATCCACTGTCCTTGGTAAAAACCTTGAATTTGCCACACAATTCAAATACCTGGGTGTCTGGCTAGACAGTAGACTCTACTTCATATAAAATTTGGCAGAATTACTAAAAAACTTCGACAGAGACTTGGGTTCTATTACAGAATAAAGCATTTCCTCACAAGCGAAACTTAAAAAAAGATGGTCCAGGCCACATTTCTTTCAGTAATCGACTACGCTGATTTCTTATATGGACGTTGCCCCATCTCATACCTGGAAAAACTGGATACACTCTACTATAGGGCCCTGAGGTTTATCACAGAACTCCCTTTCAACACCCACCATTGCTCCCTCTATGCCGCAGTTGGATGGACCTTGCTCCACTTTAGAAGGGATAGAAACGCTACACTATGGATTTACAGAGCCATAACCCAGAACTTACCAAAACGTGTTTCAGACTGCTTTATACAAGCCTTGTCAAGTAAATATGCCCTAAGAAGTTACAATTTCATCATGCTTAAAGTGCCCAAATTCAGTTCTCGCTATGGTAGATCTGCCATTAGTTTTGTGTTATTCTCCTTATGGAACACTATGCAGAAATTACTGAAAGTGAACAAACCCATATCCATTACTTCCTTCAAATCCCTGTACACTAGGCTTATCAAAGAAAAATGTAACTGTTTCCAAGAGCAGTAGAGAAAATCTTATTCCTGTCCCTCACCTCCTAGCCCGTCCCATCCTATGAGGCTATCCGCCACTCCCCAGATTTGTCATTCATACATTCCTCACATTCTACTTTTTTTCTTTCTTTTGCTATGCATTCATAGTACCACACTATTCCCCCTGTTATGTTCCTCACCCCATCACTGGCTTACGTCCTGCTTCACTGCCTACTTGCACCCCTCCCCTCTCTCTTTCTCTATCATCCCTGCCTATAGTCTCTGATAAGGCCATAAATACCGTCTATCTCTCTTGCCACCCGGCCCTCCTTGTAATAACCCTCCAACTTACCTCTCCCCGTAGAACCACCTCCTCATCTGCCCTGACAGCGCACCATCCATTCCCAAACCTCTGTCAAACCCCCTTATACCTCCTACTTTACACCCTAATCCCCACATATTCTCTCTACAACCAAACTTATGAGCTGCCTGTTCCTTAATCCATGAAAATATGAAAATGGTGTTAATAGCTTTTGCACAATTTGTTTATATATCTATGTATTGCTACCCTTGATGTTATTATATCCTGTATATTCTGTTCTTCATTGTGTGTGTACATTGAATTGTACTATATATTTCATGTAACTGAACCTTGACCTTACCAGGTCCCTCTTGCAAATGAACCTTGCCCAACGATGTTCACCTGGATAAAAAAAGATTTGATTGATTGATTGATATCGCTAAGTCTTTCAAAAAGATTCAGGGCTGTCCCCAGCTAACCACACTACACAGAAACACAGAGTCTGTTGGCAGATAAGGACCTGATGGGCCACCTAGTGCACTCTATTTTCCCTTCCTATAGTGTTGCCACAGACCCTGCTCGGTCTCCGGTCTCCCCACCACCACCACTAAGATCCCTCTCTGTCTATCCCATGCATTCTTGAACACTATCACCATTTCTGCCCCCACCACCTCTGTTGGTAAGCTGTTCCATGCCTCCACCACTCACTCTGTAAAGAAGTACTTTCTCACATTTCCTCTGAGCCTCCCACCTTCTAACTTCATAGCATGACCCCTTGTCCTTGAGCATCTTTTTCAGTGAAAAATGCTTCTCTCCAGTACCTTGTTTTTGCCTGTGAGGTATTTGAATGTCTCTATCATATCCCCCTTTCCCTCCTTTCCTCCAGGGAGTACATGTTAAGTTCTTTAAGCCTTATCCCATAGGGCTTTTGATGCAGGCCATGCATCATTTTGGTTGCCCTCCTTTGTACTACCTCCACCATCTCTATGTCATTATGGAGGTGGGACCTCCAGAACGGTACACAGTACTTGGGGTGTGGCCTAACCAGTTATCTGTATAGGGGTATTATTACCTCCCTCCTTCTGCTGCTGATTCCTCTTCCTATGCAACCCAACATCCTTCCAGCCTTCCCCACTACTTCCCCACTATTCCTGTTTCTGACATTACAGTCAGTTGTCATGGTGAGCACTGTGAGGTCGACTGAGGACAGAAAAATGATTTTTAAAACTTTGTGGCTAGACTACAATGCATCCTATAAACTCTGAAAAGAAAACTGCAAAGTAAAAAAAATTTCAATTGTAAAAACTGAAGCATCATGTTTATTAAAATAAATATTTAAGTTCAGAGCTGCTCTTTGATTTTGAATCAGTCGCCATTTTCTTTACTCCACTACAAGCCAGGTGAATGAGTGACAGAGAGAGAAAGAGGGAAACACGAGTGAGTGTTGGAGAATTAGTTGTGAACCAGGCATGGCAGTGGAGAGAGAGAGAGAGAGAGAGAGAGCAAGAGAAATAGCAAGAGTGAAGGAACCAACAGGAAATGGACGAGAGTTGGTGGGGCAGTTCACACGTGTGTGAAAATGCCAGCCATCAAGTAGCTCTCATGCTTGCCTGCCCAGTACCTCCTACTAAAACAAGTAAATTCCATCAGCAGAAAGAAAGCAGTCCTCCAGATGCTCAATCCCCTTCCCCGGCTGACTCCAGGACCTGACAAGCTGACTATGATGAGTATCATGCCTTACATAACACCTATAAGAAGTAGGTTCCTGCCAAGAGCAATTACTACCGGGAACTGCTCGGTTCCTCCGCCTCTGATCCAAAGAGATACTGGACACATATTAAGGTGATCCTAGGAAATAATAAGCCGGAAATGCCCAATGACATGCTTTTTGATGATATCCATTGCAGTAATCCCCACACCATTGCAAATGCCTTTAACTCCCTCGTTACCAAGGTTCCAAATATTTCTCTTCCTTCAACTCATGGATCTCTGACTCCTCCTCTAGTTCCTCCTGTTGCACTGCCCACCTTGGCGTTTTCTACCATCATGTGTCTGGCCCTAAAGCTGTTAAAAACTATTTCTACTCATGGCAGTGTTGAGCCGGATGGACTAGAACCAAGGATCTTAAGACTTGTTGCCCCTCTTCTAGCTACCATTGTAACTCAGCTCTTTAACCTATCCATCAGCTTTCCCACAGTCCCATTTACATGGACATTTGCTAGGACCTTCCCGGTGTTTAAGAAAGGCAGTGCTAAAATCCTATCTAACTATTGACCCATCGCATTATTGCCTACGCTCAGTAAGTTACTGGAAAAATTACTCCACCATCAGATTTTCACACACTTACTCAATTTCAATCTTTAGTCCCCCTTCCAGCATGGTTTTAGGGCTGGATATAGCACCACAACTGCTGTCACCCAGTTCACTAGTGAGGTTAAATCCAACATGGATAAACACTTACTTGCTGTGTTCATTGACCTCTCCAAAGCATTTGATTTGGTCAATAGCCCTGTTATTGGATAAACTGCATACACTTGGTGCCTCTAGAGCTACTTTAACCTGGATCAGCAGCTACCTGGACAGTCGTTCACTATCTGTCACCTTCTGCAAGGTTCTCTCATCCCCTGACCCATCTCCTGCAGTGTCCCGCAAGGGTCCATTCTTGGCCCCTTGCTCTTTTCCATCTTTGTTAATGATATTCCTACCACCTTACCTCACTGTCTTTCCATTATGTATGCAGACAACTTGGTACTCTACACTGCCTCTAGATCCATCAGTGACCTTAATACTCATCTATCATCTGCGTTACAACAACTTCAGTCCTGGTTCTCCTCTAGCTCCCTAATCCTCAGTTTATCAAAAACTCAGGCCATGCTCTTTGGGTCCTCTAGAAAAGTCCATGCAGAGTCACCCAAGCTTCAGGTGCTTTGTTGTGATGGGTCCGCAGTCTCAAACTCTGTCTCCTTTAAATACCTAGGAATGATGCTGGATCCTGCACTTGACTTCTCCTCCCTCATTACTGAGTAGGTAGATCTGTTAATGTGAAGACTGGCACTGCCTATCAAGTGCATCACTCCCTCAACCCTGCTGCCAGGATCTCAGTAGCTGGGGGGGGGGGCTGCTTCTCAGACTCCTTTATGCTCTCCCTGTCCTTTCCAAAGCCAGTGCTGGTGTACTTCACAAGTGGGACACCACTTACAACAACATCTGTAGATTTGCCCTATTGGCCTCTTGTCTTACTCACCATTGTCTACTCTACTCTGCCTTGTACTAGCTGTCACCTAATTCCCTTCGCTCCTTCTCACTTGGTTGTTTTATTGACTCCATCTCCAGAAATCCCCACCCTGCCTCGCTGGGGATTGTGCTTATCCCTGTCATCACCCCCACCCACTGAGGTCTTCAACCACACTGCTCCTCTTAGTCCTGCACTGCTGTACTAAAATGGGGGAACAAGCATTCTCATATTTTGCTCCCAAATTCTGGAATTCTCTTCCTCCCCGTCTAAACAGCTTCTCATCTTGCCTCTCCTTCAGAAATGCACTTTTCTCTTACCTGTATGCACTTGAAACTTGTGACTATGCTTAACTTCGTTTTGCTTCCTGCTCGTGCCCTTTTACATGCCTTAACACCAGACTGCCCTGGACTTCTATGTGTATCACCTGCTTTGTCTTCATCTGTCTTCCCTCCGCAGCTGGTTTGTGCTCATCATGTATTATCCCTGTCGATCCTGTGTTTGTCATCTGTTGTAATTCTAGCCAGCATTGTATGTACACTACCATAGCTACATCTTTCATTGTATTTTGTACTCTCCTGGCCTGCCTCGTCTTCATCCCTGTGTGGCTGCATTGTGCTAATCATGTATAATCCCTGTATATCCCAGTATGGATAACTGTTGTAAACTGCACAACATTGTCTGTATGTCATCTTGCACTCTTCTATGATTGTATTTTGTACTCTCCCAGGTTGTGCCTGAAAATAGGCAGGATTATTGCCTAATGCATCTACCCGGTTACCAAAAGCTAAATAAATAAACAACACAACAACTAAACGTATTTGTAATATTGAAAACAACAAAAATGAGTCAATTTACTGCTGGCCCAGTAGTGCTGAGGGTTGAGGCGCTGGATGCCACACCTCACACTACACTGGCGACCCAGGTACAGGAGTGAACTCAGGTCCCGGAGTTGGCTGTGTGGGTGGGGGGATTGAGCATCTGGAGGACTGCTCTCCTCTCCCGGGGAGGGGGGAATTCCTTCTGCACTGCTCCTAGACTGCCACCATGTGGGTGTGTGGCGGCAACAACAAAAAATAATCTGTCTTTGCCCCCATATTCTAAGTGCATTAAGACATTCCAACATGGGTGGTGTTGGGCTACATCCATACCTCCAGGGGCTATAATGACCTCTGCTTGTGGCATTGGGCCTCACTATGTCCCTTGGCGTGCAGGTATAGCCCAACACCACCCACCTTTCTGTGTCTTACTGCTTACTTAACATGGATTCTACTTGACAATGCTTCACAAAAAAGTTATTTTTGTGATTTTTAACAAGAAACTATTGTTTTCTGTATGAAATAAGAGCAGAAGACAAAAACATAGTTCCAGTTGAGGTGTGTTTATATTGTAGCTAAACCTGGCACACAGGCTTACAAGTACAGAACAGTACTGTAATTATGGCCAGAGAATTACACTCTTGTGCTTTTCTTATAAGCAAAGAGGTGGCTAGAATGTTCTTACCTATGTTATAATTATCAATAAATAAATTCAGCTGCTTGAGACTGATCACATTACTGTGCATTGACTTCATATCACTACACTGTTTTTTTAATAGACAAATGGCTTGTTTCCTAAACAACAGCAAGCCATTTAATAAGCTGAATGACCTCCACTCCAGGCTGTGCAGTTATGCTAAATCAATACACTTCCTATGGTTGTTAACAAGGGCACTCACCATAAGCGCCTCATGCCTTATCAGTAAGGATCTGCACAAGGCTGAATTCTGGTGTTTGTATTTGCCTCTTTGGTATTTGTATTTGTTTGCATGTTCATGTTTACTAAAAATATATTTTTACATTTCAGACTTTCTTCTAGTGTCAATGCTGGCAAAAGGCCAAGGGCTGCAAAGTTATCAGTAAAATATGCAGTTATCACAAAAACTATGCATGCATATAATGAGCACTAGTAATCATGTGTTTTCCAGGATTTAATATTACTTTATATGCTCTAAAACAAACACAGATATTTAAGAGTGATAGTTTAATTGTATTTGTAAAAACTGTAATATTTGTGTGTATTTAATTGTCCCAACTAGTATTTGTGTTGTGCAGCCCTACTTATCACCTCAGAGGCATGTATCGATTAGGCATTTCCACGCGCTGTCTTACACATTTTTCTTTTTGTAGTATAGCTGGAACCTGGTCAACTGTATGCATTCAGCTTGCTTAAAAAACATTTTAAACTGTAATTGTGTCACAGAAGCATTCTCATGAAGAACATGTTACAATATACTGACTCTACTTTATATTGTAGTAGTAGCAGTAAAATGTATTTTATTTATAGATACATAGATACATAGATACATAGACAGTGTCAGCAGATAAGGGCCTATGGCCCACCCAGTCTGCCCATTTGAGCTTGTAAGTTCAGTTTATGTTTTCCTAGAAGTCTGTTGCCCCTTACCCCTGACCTCCAGAATTCCTTTATGTCTATCCCATGCATTCTTAAATCCTGTGATTGTTTCAGCCCCCACCACTTCCTCTGGCAGGGTGTTCCACTTGTCCACCACCCGTTCTGTAAAGAAATTTTTCCTCACGTTTCCTCTGAATCGTCCTCCCTCCAACTTCATCCCATGCCCTCTAGTCCTGGAACGATCTTTTTCACTTAAAAATAGTGTATTCCTGCACCCTGTTCCTCCCTGTAAGATACTTGTATGTCTCTATCATATCCCCTCTCTCCCTCCTCTTCTCCAGGGAGTACATGTTCAGTTCCTTCAACCTGTCTTCATAGGACTTGTGATGCAATCCATGCACCATCTTTGTTGCCCTCCTCTGAACCTTCTCTACCCTGTCTATGTCCTTACGTAGGTATGGTCTCCAGAACTGTACACTGTACTCCAGGTGGGGCCTCACTAGTGTCTTGTATAGTGGAATTATGACCTCCCTTTTCCTGCTGGTGATGCCCCTGCCTATACAGCCCAACATCCTATTTGCTTTACCTGCTGCCTTGTCACACTGTTTCCCTACCTTGAGGTCATCAGAGATGATAACCCCAAGACCTCTTTCCTGCTTGGTGCATGCTATATCCTCACCCCCCAACTGATATATTGTGCCCAGGTTTTTGTGCCCCATATGCATTATCTTGCACTTCTTTGCATTGAATTTCAACTGCCAAACCCCTGACCATTCTTCAAGTTTCTGCAGGTCCCTTCTTATTCTGTCTACACCCTCTGGTGTGTCTAATCTGTTACAGAGCTTTGTGTCATCAGTGAACAGTGAAATTCTGCCTTCTAGGTCCTGCGCAATGTCACTGATGAAGATGTTGAATAGGACCGGTCCCAGGACTTATCCCTGTGGTACCCCACTGGTCACTCTTCCCTCTGTGGAGTGACAGCCATTTACCACCACCCTCTGTGTCCTGCCACCCAGCCAGTTACCTACCCACCACACTACTGTCCTGCCCACACCCATATTCCCCAGTTTGTGTAATAGTCTTCTATGTGGCACAGTGTCAAAGGCCTTGCTGAAGTCCAGATAGGCCATGTCCACTGCCCTCCCCTGATTCAGGATGTGACTATTAGGTCAAGACCTTACATAGCCATCCTGAGGCAATTCTGTTTATACTGTATGCATAATGGGTCCCATATTCAGAGCTGGGCACAACTGCAATGCAGTTGCTTGCACTACTCTTGTGATAGCACATGACCTGCTCCGAGTGATATTCAGATTGTTAGTGCTCACCGATGGAGCGGTGCTAACTGACTGAATATTGGGCCATGTTGGCACAGCGCTAAGAGGATCTGTGCAGCACCAACACAGACCAAGGCTGCATATGGCCCACAAGAGCTAGCACTGCCCAAAATGGGATAACACCATGCCTCCTGCGGGCCATATTCAGCCTTAACATGGCGCTGAACTCAATGGGCATGCAAAGTGCTAAGGAGCCATCTGCATGCCCATTGTGGGCTCATTTGCATCCAGCACAGCAGCATAGTAGTGCCCATACATCTGTAATAATCCAGAATTCCTTGATGGTATAGTGATCCCCCCCGATCACCCACTCTTCATTAATTCAGGGTTTCCTGGTGGTATGGTGGTACCCCCACCTGGCAAGGAAACCTGACCCCCAAGCCATCGCCATGCTTCATGAATCTGAAATGTGGCACAGCCCTCCTCTCACCTCCTCTGCCAGCCGCTGTCTAACAGTCATAGAGGGCAGCCATGTACATGATCATGCTGTGTGACTGTATATGACACCCAGCTGAGGAGGTGAGAGTAGGGACATGCAGGCTGCCAGTTTCATGGAGCAAGGAAATTGGGCTGAGAGGGGCTGCAGGGCAGAAGCCCTCAGTAGGTGAACAAGTGTGGGGGTTGGTGAACAGTCATGGGGTGGGGGAACGACTGTGCCACCAGGGAATCCTGAATTAATGAAGAATGGTCAATTGGGGTGTCAGAGGGCCACTATACCACCAAGAAATCCTGAATTAAAGAAGAATGGGTGATTGGGGGGATGGGGGGAACCACTATGCCACCAGGGTTATGAATGATACAGGTAAGACATGTGATTGGGGGTAGGGGGACCATTAAACCACCAGGGATGTTTGTATAACAGATGACTGGGAGATCAGGGGGTTGGAGGACAGATTGGCAAAGGGGTGGGTGGCTGCAGTACATCCGCCCTGAATTTGGGGGTGGGGGCATCGGCTTAGCACCTAGATAAGATATGGTTTCTGTGGTGGTAAACAGTGCTGCTCTGGGGACTGCTGCTGCTGCAAACCTTTAAATATACCACTGTGCCAGTATGCATAAGGGATCTTTTAATTTGAATAGGTGCAGCACAATAGGAAGCACTTTGATGGGGCTGGGTTCAGACAGTACTCCTGCGGACTCTGAGTCTGCCCCCCCCCCCCCAGAGGGCAGGCACAAAACCAGGTTAGCACCGGCACTAACCACATTCACGTTGGCACTAACCTTTGAATGTGGGGGCCAGTAATAGCAATAAGTACATCACCAGAGCAGCTGTTTACAGGTTTGGGATGCAAACTATTTTAGTAATAATTTACAAGACTACCTAAAACATTGGATAAAGTATCCAGTACATCAGTGTCCTCGCACCCCAACTAAGGTTTCTAGAAAGTCTAACATCTTTTTACCCAAAATGATATTTTTATGGCACAAATTATTAAATGATCCAAGAAGGGAGGGAGCCATTTTGTATGGACTTGTTGAAGCACTGAAGATGTGTGGGTGCACTGAAATTATCATACTGAGGCACCAATCTTACATGAGAAGGTACACTTAGCCAAAGCTCATTTTTAGGTGTAGCCCTGGCACCTGGCACATAGGTAACAGTGAAGAAAGGACAAAAAAGCAAAACAAATGTGGCAAAATTTTCCCAAATCATAAAAACTAAACAATGAAAAATTCAGATAAATATGTGCAGGCAAAATATAAGTATAAAAATGCTGTCTATGTACAAACTAATATGGGATACATAATATGGTTCAAAACAGTATCCAAAGAATGCAGTTGCAGTACACAGTAGTCCAGTTAGAAACATAGACTTTGATGGCAGATAAGGACCGCTTGGCCCACCCAATCTGCCCATTTTCCTACCTATTGGATAAGCTGCAGATTCTAGTTAACCAACAGCCTACTTCCTCCTACCCCCTACTATAATTGCCTTATGTCTGTCCCATGCATGTTTGAATTCCCCCACTGTTTTAGACCCCACAACCTCCCCAGGAAGGCAATTCCATGTATCCACCACTCTCTCCGTGAAAAAAATTATTTCCTCACATTACCCCTGAGCCATCCCCCCTCTATCTTTAAATTGTGCCGCCTGGTTCTTGAACATCACTTTTTCTGAGATGGTGCTGAAGGGTGTTGAAGGGTCACTGAAAGAAAAGAATAGCCTGTGCAAAATGTCTACATTTCTTTCCAGTTAGGACATGAAACTTTCTGCTGTTGGTAATTGTAGAGAGTTTACTGTAGCTGCATCATATTGTGCCTCTAAGCACTTAGAACATTGCCCACAGACCATTGTATTTTGAACTGGTTTCTCTTGCCTGCTCCAGCCCCATCATACTTGTTATTATTATGCCAGTCATTGAAAATGTAACAACCTACTTGGTACCCGTTTTGCTCATTTTGATCATTCTGGGCCAGATATTCAAATCACTGAGAATGCCGAAAGCCCCAGGTGTGCCAAAGATATGGTGCACTGGGCTTGCTGCAATGATGTTCAATACAGGCAAAATTAGTCAGTATCATTATATCAACATATATTAGTCAATAAACAGGATCATGAAAACTCAAAGATTGTCACAAGTACAACAACTACAGTTTTGGTTAACAAGTCAGACAGCAATTTTGTGAGGGAGAAAAAGGGGGGTGGGTGAGCTGGGCATATGAGGACATGGTGGAAGGGTGTTCCAGGTGCAGGGACTTTAGACACGGACGGACAGAATCTGTGCAATGTTTAGTTTTTGTGTGTGGGATGCCACGCTACTGTATGTGCTAGGCCCTGGCTAAGCACAGGCTTAATATTGTTTTCTCAGTATGTAGCTTATTGGTGATATATACAGGGGCACAGGCTAGGGTGCCAAGAGACCCAGGATCAGATACCACAGCATTTGATCACTGTGCAACCCTGAGCAAACCATTTAGTCTTTCAGTGCTTCAGCCTAGTCAGCAAGAAAAATGGGTAAAACCAGGACCCCCACTGAAAATTAGATGTTGCACCCCAACTGGGTTATCTTAGGGAAATGAATTGTAAACACAAAAAAGCTAATAATGTAACCCCCACCACCACAACCACTGGAAGGTGTTGTTTAAACCAGCTCATCATGTCTCTTTTTTTATTTGTAGGGTGCTAGCTCTGGGCCATGTGACTGGGGTCATCATACTGGATTGGGGGGGGGGCCCAGACAGAGAAGGATGGAGTGGTTGGCAGGAGATTTTCTTAAAGGAGTATCTGTGTAGGCTTTTATGGATCTGGAGTCAGCTCCAAGCAAAGGAGTCATGGAGGAAAGTTGAGGTCATTGCATGCATGCAGGTAGTTAGGAAAAAGATAGTGTCGGGTCTGCTAAGAAGCACCATTTCTGACATTGTAGGACCCCACACTATGAGAATAGGTTAGAGTTTAAACTTAGCATCTTATAGAGGCACAAAGGGTTCATGGTATGCTAGTCACTGAAGGTTGGTGTCCAAGGTAATAGTATCTCTGTAGAGGTCAACTGATGTCCTGTATGTGTATCTGTTTGCCAGGCACCATGCCCAGGAGTCCAAGTTTCTGCAGCCCTTTCAGGAGGGCTCTGTGAAGAAAGTTTGCAGGCTCAGCTAATGGGTTTCAGGACTATCTGATGCAATTTGGGGGATATGTTTATGGGTTAAAAAAAAATCTGTAGTGCTCAACCTTAATTTCATTGTTGTGGACAGTGACTTTGAACTGCTATAGAGAGAGCTTGATCCACCCAAGTTTTGTAGCCCAAAGTCTGAGACTTGAGCTGCATTTAGCCTTCCAACATATTGAGTGACCTCCTAGTGAGGACTGGTTACAATATAACACCCAATCTGGGGCACAGGATTTACCGTGCAGTCACTGAGGAGCATAGACAAAAGTTTCAGCTTTTGTCTTATTTGGCACGAAGATGAAAAAACAAGGCAGAAATTAAATCTGTGCTGGCTAGCATTGGAGTCAGCGCAACATCAAATTTGGGAAGCAGCACAACATCAAATTTGCATATCAGACATTGAATGGATGAGTAAAGGCCAAGGGGCAGACTGTGTTTGTTGTGGGAGGTTCATTTCTGCAAAAGCATTGTATGTGGTGCAGGGACTGGCTGAAAACAACCATGAGCAAGCAGCAGTTTCTGGCCACAGAAAAGCAAAAACAGATTTCTGCACTAAATGTTGTAAATCTGCAGCCTCTGGTATGGATCCCCATACACAGCAGTAGTAGCAAAAGAGGAGGTTAGTGGTTCAGAGAGATTGAAAAGCTGCACGGTAGAATCATTGGACTACCTGATCCAGAGTACCTCATCCATATAAGGCTTTGAGTTGGAGCCACCCTGTATGAGACCTGTGCCTGGAGAGGAGGCGATGTCCAGCCCTATAATATTTATGACATTATTGTTTTCTGGCACAAATGCATTCTTAAATATATGGAAGCACTATTAAAATAATGATTTATCCTATTATGTCATGTCCAGCAAAGAATATATACAAGATGGCAGCAAGGAAATTAACTCCCACAATTGCAGCAGTTGATATCATTCAAGGCACTTTATCTACATATGTGTCTGTCTTTGGTTACACTGTTTATTTTATGTTAAAGTCCATGACATGTACTTTTGAACTATTTGAATAGCTTTCTTGCAAGTTTAATGTTTTCCTGGGATGCTTCAATTATTTTTGTCCTGAGCCAGACACCTCTGAAAGTGCAACTTTGAAAGCAGATATAACCAAAAGAAGCATGGCAACCCCTTTATTTCTTTCTGTTTCTGTATTCATAACCATATTCTACATCTATCAAAATTTTTTATGAAAATGACGTGGCTCTGAAATGGATTTATGTATAAAAATATACAAATATTTTCCCCTTTTGGGGGGAATATCAGTTAAAGAGGGTATAATAATATTGGTAATTTACTCTTTATTTTTGCATTTGCAGGAAAAGATGAAGCAAGCATTATGACAAATGGTATGTCCTTGTTTCACTTTTTCATTTACACTCATGTTGACATCTAAAATATTAATGTCATAACCACATAAAACAATCTGACCCCTTCCGGATTTTTTCCATAAGGAGGGGTTAAATCTCACCAATGTATTTAAAAATAAGCATGGCATGTTTTTTGTTGTGGATTTTAAAAGTTTAGATGACCACCATGTACTGGGCAAAAAATTATGACATTGACATGGGGTTGCTGAAACACCAGGGAATGCACTTAATAGTGGTTCTTGCCCTCCCCCAAACTGGTCAACAGATTTGGGTAAGTCACCTGCTGGCACCCCAACCAGCGGGGCATTGTCAATTATTAGAGGAGATGAAGAGAATCAAGAGTGCTTCATCAGTGGTGCCAGTGACATCTCCAATCCTGCTATTTTATGTGGCCGCCCTGAGTGACTGCTTCCCCCTATGGAGGTGACCAGGAGCCAAAACCAATAAATCATCAGCTGATTGCACCACCAGGTTCATAACGGGTGACAGTGCAGCAGTATTACACTACATTTTGGGGTTATGAGTAGCATCATCAATTCTCAAGTCCCCCTTTTTGAGAAAGAGGCCTCAGCTGACACCGCATGTTTGTGGTTGCCTTCCCTTCGGCACTGGCTCAGTGTGTTGAGCTACCTACAGACTGGCTACCTATACTTCCCCAAGACCCAGAAGCCTGTGCCTCACCCCATCAATGAAGTTCCTCTAGCATCCACAGCCTCTGTGCCTGTAGAGGACAAAGTGGGCCCAACCAGCCCAGGACTTTGTCAGCCTGAGACAGACACTTGAACCAAGACAGAAAAGCAAAGGGATGAGTGGCATTACCTTATTTGTTCAGTGAAAAAGTGCCCCAAGAAGCAATGCCTCATTAAGCCTTGCAAGGCCAACCACCTGATTAAACAGATAGTAGAATCAAATTGTGGTTCGTGTACCTGTATCTGCCTGGCTAGGCCTGGAAACAGATGAAAGCGCATTGAGAAGAGTGGTTGAGGAAGGAAGCCATCAGAGTTGAGCTGGGTGATCCAAGCCAGTAGAACTGGATAGTTACCTAAATCCCCCAGAGTTGTCTCATATCAGTAGGACTTGGTATAACAAACATTTTAACATGCCAGCAGATAAAACCTCACGGTCTATCTAGCCTGTTCAATTGTGCAGCTCCCTATGTATTTACAAAGGGAACTGCCCCCGTCCCTGTTTCCCTTTTGACCTCCTAAAGTTCCCCGTCTCCCTCCAACTCACCCACTTCTAACTGCAGCTTTTCCCCTCACCCTGTCCCAACCCCTCTTGAAGCTGACAACCTTTTTTTTTATTATTATTTAGTGCTCTATTTGTGCTCTTACCTAACCATCCCCCATCAGTCTGAACCCCTGCACCCAGTCCCATCACTCACCTTCTCCGGGACTTACTTCATCTCCCCAGTATCCTGGCTTGCCTCGCAGGGCAAGGCCACTGGGGGTCTCCCCCTTCCCCCCTAACAGAGACTGGGTAGGAGTGGCAGATCAAGTGCCAGGGTTGGCAATGTGGGGCCTGCGGTCCTGGGCGGACATCCTCCTGTAGCAGTCGAACATTTTCCCAGTTTATCCCCCAGGCATGGTGTGCAATGATGTTGTGGTGCACATGCCAGCATCTGCCCTGCTTCCCCTGTATTGTGAGCACTGTCTGTCAGACCCTGGCTTCTACCAGGGGACAGTCAAGCACTGGTCTCTGTCCCACCCTCCCCACCCTGAAGGAGGAGAGCAGTCCTTAGGATGCTGAGTCCACCTCCCTACAGCTGGCTCTCTGACACCCCGTGCTCACCTCTGGACCTGGATTATCAGTGTCAAGAGCAGTAGCTGCGGCAGTGAACTGGCTCTGTCCACCATTTTTAGGGACATTAGTTCCTATGGAAGATCATTCCACTTGGCCACCCCTCTGCTGGTGAAAAAGTGCTTCCTCATCTCCCTCCTAAACCTTTCCCCCACCAGCTGTAGGCTGAGCCTCCTAGTGGTCTTTTTCCTGCCAAGGCTGAAGAAGCCTTCAGTGCTCACCCTGTTATTACCCTTAAGATACTTGAAAGTCTCAGTCATATCCTGGAGTTCGGAGTGGTACCTGATGACTGGAAAAGGGCAGATATAGTCCCCCTGCACAAGAGGGGGGGGAGGAGGTGGGAAACTACAGGCCTGTGAGCTTAACATTAGTGGTGGGCAAGCTCATAGAGAAGCTACTGAAAAACAGGATTAGCAGTTGCCTGGAGGCAAGCGGCCTAATGGATCAAAGGCAACACGGCTTTACTAGGGGTAGATCCTGTCAAACAAACTTAATCGAGTTCTTTGACTGGGTCATCAAGGTAGTGGATCGGGGGCAGTGGAAGTGAGATATTAGGCTGGTTCTGCTGAACGGAGGGGAGGGGAACAGATGCTGATATTCCTATTGGTCGGGTGTGGGAAGCCCTCCAGTCCCTAAAAAAAGGATAAATCTCCGGGGCCTGATGCTATTCATCCAGAGTACTGAGGGAGTTGGCGGATGTTTTGGCTGCGCCATTGGTGGATCTCTTTAACTTGTCACTCCAGAAAGGGAGGGTGCCAAGGGATTGGAAGCAGGTGCATGTTGTGCCCATCCATAAAGGGGGATCGAGAGAAGAGCCAGGAAACTATAGACCCATCAGTTTGACATTGGTGGCGGGGAAGGTAATGGAGAGCATATTTAAGGAAAGGCTGGGAGGTTTCTTGGAGGAGATGGGTTACCTGGATGACTGGCAGCATGGGTTTGTGCCAGATAGATCATGTCAAACAAAACTTGTAGATTTCTATGAGTGGGTGACATCAGCAAGCGACAGGGGGAGACCAGTGGATGTACTGTTCCTGGACTTCAGCAAGGCATTTTATTCGGTCCCTCACATTGGCCTAAGGGAGAAGCTGGGGGGGGTGGGGATAGGCCCACTGACAGTTAGGTGGACTGGAAATAGGCTTTCAGGTCACCCTCAGTGGGTAGTGGTCGGAGGGGAGGTCTTGTCTCCTAGGGAGGTCATAAGTGGGGTCCCACAGGGATCAGTCCTGGGGCCACTCCTGTTTAATGCCTACATCTCCGATATCAGGGAAGGTATTGTGTGTGAAATGAGTCTCTTTGCGGATGACTCTAAGCTGGGGGCAGTGGTGGAGGGGGAGGAGAGGAGATTGGCCCTGCAAGAGAACCTGGATACTCTGGATAGGTGGTCCTGCACCTGGAAATTGAAATGTAACTCCTCCAAGTGCAAGGTGCTACACCTAGGGCAGGAAAACCCTAACTATGTGTACACCCTTGAGGTGGAATGAGTTGCAGGCCACGGCAGGGGCAAGAGACCTAGGAGTCTTGGTAGTTATTAACATGAATAATTCAGAGAAGTGCAGGAGGGCTGCAGTCAGGGCAAATAGGATGCTGGGATGCATCGATAGGGGAATTACCTCAAGGAACAGGGAGGTGATTTTGCCATTGTACAACAGACTGGTTAGACCACATCATGAGTACTGTGTGCAGTTTTGGAGGCCATACCTAAGAAAGGACATCCAACTCCTGGAGAGGGTTCAGAGGAAAGCAACCAGAATGATCTAGGGCCTGGAGGATATGACATATGAGGAACGACTAGGGGAGCTCAACCTGTTCTCACTGGAGGAGAGGAGGGACCGGGGGGACATGACTGAGGTCTTTAAGTACCTCTGGGGAGTAAATAAGGTAAGCCGAGATAGGATCTTTCAACTGATGGAGGGTGGAATCACCAGAGGACACAGTTGAAAGATTGAGGGTGGTAGGATTAGGGGGAAAGGAGGAGGAGGTACTTCAACGAGAGAGTGGTGGAACCATGGAATGCGCTGCCCGGGTAGCTGGTACAGGCAGCTACGATGGAGGGATTCAAGAGAGGGTGGGACAGGTATAGGCAAAGGGTGAAGCAGAGGCTGGTTTGCCTGGGGGAGCAGGACTGGGGGATGGAGTAACAGTGGAAGGAGACAGATAGAGGGCTACTGTACCCAATCAGGGTGCTGAAGCATGAGCAGAATTAATAGACCAATAGGCCTGCTCTGCTGGCATCTAGTATGTTAGTATGACATTGTGTATCTAGATTTCAGAAGGCATTTGCCTCTGTGCAGCACAGAAGCCTCCTGTGCAAGCTGACATGCCTGGGTCTGGGGCAGACCGTGATTTGATGGGCGAGAAACTGATTGGGGGGTAGGAGACAGAGAGTCATTGTACATGGGGTGGCATCAGGAGAGGGCATGTCACCATTGGGGTTCCTCAGAGGTTGGTATTGGGGCCACTATTGTTCAATCTATTCATAGGGGACACTGCAGAGGGCCTTGAAGAGTGTGTGTGTCTGTGGATGATACTAAGGTCTACAATAGGGTGGACATGCAGGAAGGGGTGGAATGAATGCAGAGGGATCTAAGGAGGCTTGAGGCATGGCCAAAAGAGTGGCAGCTTTCGTTTAACACTGACAAGTGTAAGATCATGCATTTTGGCAACAAAAACTGGAGGATGGCATACTGTAAGGGTGGCTGTGATCTGGCAGTAACAGAACAGGAAAGGCACCTAGGCATCACTGTATCGAGAGACCTGAAGGAGGCAAAGCACTGTGAGAGGGTAGTGACTAGAGGCAGCAGAATGCTGGGCTGCATCGGGAGGGGGATTACTAGTAGGAGGAAAGAGGTCATAGTGCTCTTATACACCCATCTGGTTAGGCTGCATCTGGCATATGGGGTCCAGTTCTGGAGGCCATATCTCAGAAAAGATGTGGGGAGGCTGGAGCATGTTCTAAGCAGGGCAACAAAGATGGTAAAGGGGCTCAGCCACCTATCCTATGAGGAAAGGTTATGGAATTGAACATGTACTCCCTGGAGCAGAAGAGGGAAAGGGGAACATGATTGAGACTTTCAAGTACCTAAAAGGTATGAGCCAAGTGCCAGTGGAAAGCATTTTCCAGCTGAAAGGAAATCAGAGGACTAGGGGTGATGGATTGCAGATTGTGGGGGGACAGTTCAAGGAGAACATTAGGAAGTACTATTTCACAGAGAGGGTGGTGGACACTTGGACTAGGCTCCTGGAGGAGTTGGTTGGAGAAATAACAGTGGGAGGGTTCAAAAAAGCATGTGACAGACACAAGGGACTGTTGAAGGTGGGGAGGGGGCATGTCCTAGCAGATAACTAGGCAAAGAGGGCAGACTAGGTGGGTCTGGAAGTCCTTTTCTGCTGTCGCATTTCTATGTATCTATGTATGTCTTCCCTCTCCCATCTTTCTTCGAGAGAGTGCATGTTGAGCTCCCTGAGCCTGTCCTTATAGGTGTTACCCTCCTGGCCCTAGATGATCTTGGCTGCTATTCTCTGGTCTGTCTCAAGCAAGCTGATATCCTTCTTAAGATACGGACACCAGGGCCACCTGAAGGCTCAATGGAAGTGCTGTGTGCTTCCATACTGGTGACCTGGATTTGGGAGCAAGCTTGGGTCTGCACGGGTCAGGCAGTCAGGCTGGGGAGTTCTCCCAAAGGAAGCATGAGTTAGCTGGGGAGCAAGACAGCCCAGCTCTGGTGGAGCAGTAGCCCCTCTCCATGAGCGAGGGAGCTTGCTCCCTCGTGAGGGATGGCACATGTCCAGAGCACGCTGCTTCAACTGAGACTGATAGAGGCTATGCCGGACATGTGGGGAGAGGGAGTGACAAGGACAAAAATGGAGAAAGCTCATGTGCTGCAGCCACCGAATGTGATGGTCCCCTCGACCCTTGGGCTCCACACCATGTGGCTCCCTCCCAGCAGCAACAACAGGAAGAGGGGCAGTTGGGGCTGGGGATTGGCAGGGGACCCGAAGGTAAGAGCAGGTGGCAGTGGGGGCCAAACAGCTACTGTATATATTAACAAAAAAATTAAAAAGATATGGACACCAAAACAGCACACTGTACTCCAGGTAAGTTCTTACCAGTTACCTGTACCATGGTCAAATAACCTCTGTCTCCCTGGTGGTAATTCTTCTGGCTATGCAGCCTGGAATCCTATATGTTCTGGCTACATCTCTCTTGCAGTGTTCAAAATGTTTCAGGTCACTCATGATTATTACTCCTAGGTCCTTTCTTCCTCTGATGTGGTGACCTGCACTCTGTCCAATCAGCATTTGATCCCCGGATTCTTCACCCCAGTTGCATAACTGCACTTTTTAGCATTGAACCCCAGCTGCCAAATGCCAGACCACTTTTCTAGCCGAGTCAGGTCCTCCCTGAGTTCCTGCTTCCCTCCTCTGTGTTCACTCTTCCACAGAGCTTGGTGTCTTCCACAACAGGCAGATTTACCCTTGTTCCCATCTGTGATATCACTTATGAAGATGTTAACACCATACTGAGCCCTGTGGGACCCTACTGGTCACAGGTCTCGCTTCTGAGTAGGTCTCGTTCTGAGTATTCTCCCCTGACTACCACCCTTTGACTTCTATTCTGCAACCAGCTTCTGATCTATCCTATGTGCTTAGCCCCCACTCCCAGGTCCTCCAGCTTCCTGACCAGTCAATCCTATGAGGTACTGAGCCAAAGGCCTTGCTGAAGTCCAGATATAGGACATCAACCGCCTGGCCCTTGTCCACTGTCATAGTGACCCAATCAAAGAAGTCAGTAAGGTTAATTTGTTAGGACCTCCCCGACACAAATCCATGCTGCTGCTTGTCATGGAGCCCATTTTTCCTTAGAAAGCCTATCAGTCTCTCTTTCAGGATGGTCTCCATCAACTTGTCTGCAGTTCCCTGGTTCATCCCTTGGTCCACTTTTATGGAGAGGCACCACATGTACCATTCTGTAGTTCAGAGGCACATTTCCTGACTGCAGAGAGGTGTTAAACAGGTTTGCCAGGGGACCCACCAGAACTTCTGCCAGTTCTTTAAGGACCCTCAGGTGCATGCCATCTGGCCCTGGTGATTTGTTCACATTTAATGCCCTTAAGCCATTGAGTACCTGTTGACTTGAATTGTGCCATCTGAGACCCCCCAAGTCCCCACCCCCTACACACTTGTGGTACTGGCCTGTCCTTCTCCCAAGTGAAGACTAAACAGAACTACCCATTAAGCACCTCTGCCTTTTCTTCACTACTCTTTGCCCATCCCTCCCTCAGTTTTTAGGCTAACAGTCTCATCCTTTATGTTTCTTTTCTCCTTTACCTACCTGGAAAAGGCCTTCTCACCCAATTTTATGCCCTGGGCTAGCTGTAACTCTCTCATAGCCTTTGCCTCTCCTATCACTCTGCTCTCCTCTCTTGTCCCCTTTTTTTTCCTTTTCTTTTCTTTTTCTGGCTAATACTCCACTGGGACTAACGTCCCATTACAGGGATGACCCAAACCAAAATTGGCATATAATATACAGACATATACACAGACACATACTATATTATAACATGCTACTATAAATATTTTATTTATTTTTAATTATTGAAGATATCGGATAACATTCCTTTGAGTCAAAGACTCATTTACAAAGGTTCCACATAATTGAGAACAGAGATATCAGGAACAATAGCAACAATTAGACACAATAGTTACAGAAATGGTTACAAAATGGTTACAGATAACACAGTAAAGCAGCTGGTGATACAAAGATATAGAGTGTTGGCAAGCATAGGTACATAGTACAGATGGTAGCAGGTAACAGAAACATACACTACAGGGCGGTGGTGCCAGCCATGCCCTGGTGGTTATTTGCAGGTGTAGGCTGCATTGAAATGTCCATTGTCAAATATAGGCAAGCCATGGGGCAGCTGGATCAGACTTAAGTGCCTAGTCATTCGGGGGGGGAGGAGTGGGTAGGGCTAGAAATCAAGGGCAGTCACAGACTGAGTCAAAAGAGATTAGGTCTCTTAGTTGGGACTTGAACTGTCCAAGTTTGGGTTATGTGAGGAGGGAGTTTGGGAGTGAGTTAAGCCAGCTAGGGGTCAGGTATCTAAAAGTTCTTTGACCCGAGTTGGTCTTGCAGTGAGGTACCCTGAAGTGGGTTGTCGCTGATTGCTGAGTAAGGCGGGTGGATAATGGTGCCTGGGGTAGGGGGTGAGAGCAGGTGGGAGTAGCCCTGCTGCTATTTTTTTAGCAAAGAGGCAGGTCTGATATTTGAGCCTCCTGTCAAAGTTTAGCCAGTTGGTTGAGGCATAAAGGGTACAGGTATGTGTGAGTCTGACACAGCCAGTAGCTTGTCTACAGGCCTTATTAAGAGCCAGCCTAATTTTGTTTAGGTGCGTGTTGTTGGCTGCCCCATACATAATGATTCCATAGTTTATGAGTGATAGTACTGATGTTGATACAGCTAGGTGGAGAGCTTCTGGTGGGAGGTAGTGCTTGTACTAGTGAAGTAGGCCAATACACACATTGACAGCAGTGCTCAGTTTTCGGATGTGGTCATGGTAGGTGAGCCCCGAGTCTAGGGTGATACCTAGGTATATGAACAAGATTACCTGCTCAAGGGAATCATTAAGAGAGTTCAATACGAGCAGGGGTTGTCCTATGTTCTTGTTTTGGGAGTGTGCAAACACCATGGATTTTGTTCTTTTGCAATTTAAGACTAGCCTATGTTGAATATCACAATGTGAAACACTTAGGGAAGCAAGTATTTCTGGCTGGAGAAAGCATAATCCCACCACAACCAGGGGTTGTTGCTTTAACCAGCTCTTTCTGTTTGTAGAGTTCCTGGCCATGTGATTGGAGTTATCGTATATAAGGAATTGGGGGTTGGCACAAGCAGGGGCAGTGGGAAGGAGAGCCCAAAGAGAGAAGGATGTAGTGGCTGAAAGGAGATATGTTTCAAGGGGGTCTTTGTGTAGGCCATTGGGGATCATCAGGTGTTACTTGACCACTTAAGGGAATTCTGCGAAGTACCGGCATGGTCATCTGCTGGTTTGAGTCCTTTCTATCTAACAAGAGGCAGAGGGTGGTGATGGGGAATTTCTTCTCCTCCCCTGGCCACCTGTTATGCGGGATTCCCCAGGGTTCGGTCCTGTCACCAATGTTGTTTGCCATGTACATGTTGGCCCTGGGAGAGCTCATTAGGAAGTACAGCTTGGATTTTCATTGCTATGCCGATGATATCCAGCTGTATTTTTCCTTTGCCCAGGAACATCTCACGCAGTGGAAGTGCTTAATAGCTGCTTTGTGGAAATCAATGACTGGATGGCTTCCAGCTGGTTGCGACTGAACCCCGATAAGATGGAGGTACTGGTGGTGGAGTCAAATGGAGGGCATGATAGGTTGGCCTCTGGTACGGAGATTGGGCTTTTTCTTGGCTCTGTACCATTGAAGGCCTCCTCTAGGGTGCGGGATCTTGGCATTATTCTGGACAGTGGATTGACACTTGAGTTTCAGGTGTCTTCCACAGTCCATAACAACTTTTATCATCTGAGGAATATCGCCAGGATAAAGCCCCTAGTTCCGTTGCAGGACCTCCCCACCTTGGTACATGCCTTCGTGACATCTAGGCTGGACTTCTGTAATGCACTGTATCTCAGGGTCTCTGGAGGTACCCTGCACCAACTGCAGCTGGTGCAGAATGCAGTGGCAAGGTTGTTGACCAGACAGTCTAAATACTATCATATCACTCCAGTCCTGCATCAACTGCACTGGCTGCCAGTTAGATGGAGGGTCCTCTTTAAGGTGGGTTTACTCACCTTTAAGGCCCTACATGGCCTGGGTCCTGGTTATCTGAAGGACCTTCTCAGTTCTGCTGTCCCGACCCACCCCCTCCGTTCCTCCTTCAGAAGCCTCCTCGCGATTCCCAGGACTAGGTTAAAAACAGCTGGTGACAGAGCAATTTAGTGTCGCTGCTCCTGTCCTGTGGAATTCGCTTACTCCAGCTGTGAGGGAAGCCCCTTCTGTGGAGGTTTTTAAGGCCTGCCTCAAGACCTTCTTATATAATCAAGCCTTCCCGGATTGTTTACTATAGTCCTTGCTGCTTCAGAAACTATGCCAGGCTAGTACTGGCCTTTTCAGGTGTTGTTTTTTTTTTACCTAAGCGATTGTATTTATATATTGTGCTATATTTGTGATATTGTTATGTTTTTATTTAGAATGTATAGTATGTATTTTCTTTTAAAATGTTCAGCGCCCAGAGCCTCCAGGATAGGCATCTCTTAAATAAAATTTGCCTTGCCTTTGCCTTGCCTAGCCATCAAAAACCAGCTCTGAGTGAAGGGGTCATGGAGAGAGATTGAGGTGAGTGCACACAGATAGCTGGCAGCCCTAGAGTCAGCTAAGAAGCACCAACTCCAGTATTGTAGGACCCCACACTGGAACATGGCTGGGGTGTGGACTCTGCATCTGATTGAGGCATAACTGGTGAGTGGGATGCTGCACAGTCAATAGAAGTTCAGTGTCCTTCAAGGTAACAATGTATTGGAAGGGGTAATCTGATGGTGGGGCCCAAGCCTATCTCTGTGTATGTTTGCCAGGCTTTCTGTCTGGAAGTCTGAGTTTCTGGAGGGGGCTCTGTGAAGAAAAGTTTTAAAAGCGCACAATCTAAAGGGATCTTAAAAGGGGCCCAGACCTCTCCAATGTAATCTGGGGGAAAAGCCCTGAAGTTTGTAACCTGAGTGGGCTGGTTTATGTGTTCAACACATTCTGCACTGCTTGAACTTTATTTCATCATTGTGAACAATGGCTTTGTTTTACCCTATAGAGGGCTTGAACTGCCCAAGTGTTGCAGCTCTGAGTTCTAGTATCTGAGACCTGAACCCCGATCAACCTCCCTGCATTTAGGGTGATCTCCCCCAGGAGAACCGGTTATGATAACCAGTAATCTAGTTAATAGGCACCACCAGTAGTGACTGTGTACAGTGTGACCCCCTTCTGGCCTCAGAGACTATACCAGCTGCAAATGTGTTAGTCTGTCTCTTAGTCCTCAAAGAATCTAACAGCTGTACCTGTGTTACATTTTGTCCTTCTGAGACTCCATCAGCTGTAACTGTGTTACATTCTGCCATTTGGGCTTCAGAGACTCCAACAGCAGCAACTATGTTGCAGTCTGTCCCTTAGACTTCAGAGATTCTATGACTTACTGCTGTGTTAAGTCTTTTTCCCTATGAGTTTTAGAGATGCAACCAGTTCTATAAGTGGATGTTGGTCATTATGCATTGGGAGTACTTTGAAGGCCTGATATTGGGTGGAAGTTTTAACTGTGCTTTGGACCCTCATCTGGATAGGGAAAATTGGAAGTCCAACACAGAATCTTATGGCGTGTTGGCAGTAGGGGCTTATGAACTTGAATCTGGTTAATATCTGGCATACCTCCCACACTCAGGAGATTCAGTCCACCTTCTTCTCCATTCCCTATGCCTTCTGGTCAAGGATTGATTATGTATTCCAGCCCAGGGAGTAGTACCCAAGAGTGCTAGACTCCAGCATTAGCTCTGCTGTAGTCTCAGATCATGCCAGATTAGGGGTAAAGCTGTGATGGGGGAAGTGGAGAGGAATAGGCCCAGTTGCTGCTTTCCCACATATTTGCTGGAGTCTTATGAATTTTGGGAATACTTTCACATCCATGGGGAAATCTGTACCTTCAGTAACTCTGCCTGATCTACTGTACAAGTGTATTTATGGGGAATTATGCTTGCCTATATGTTGGGCAAAAAGGAAGTGAAGCTTGGAAAGCAGCAGAAATTAGAATGAGCCTTAAAGATGGTAAGAAACAATCCCTCATGGGTAAGTCAGCAGAATGTTTAAGGTAAGTGTGGCAAGGGAGGCACTTTAACAGCTGCTAACACGGGATGCCCAGCAGGCATGGCTCTACACAAAACAGAGAGTTGTTTAATGGGCCAATAAATCCACTATGTTTCTGGCCAACTTATGGAGGGGCTAGTGGGGCTTAAATTGTATTCCACTAATTAGGAACAGTGCAGGGCAGCTGATTAATGGTATGAAGGATATTGGTACAGCATTTGCAATGTATTATAAACAGCTGTACTCCACAGAATGCAAAGGTAGACAAGAGGATATGAAGGCATTTCTTGATGATCTCCTAATCCCTAAGCTTTCTCAGAAACAGGCTGATAGCTTGGGGGCCCCAATCAAGGTGGAAGAGGTGCACACCACCATTCAGAAACTTGAGGGGGAAGGCGAATGGCCCAGATGGATTTTCAGACCCAAAATGAGCTTTAAATAGTTGCAAGGTCCCATAAACCCCTGCCTGATGGAGATATTTGATGAGTCAAGGGAGGAGAGGAAGTTGACTACCTCCTGCTGTGAGTCATCGATATGTGTCTTGCCCAAGCCCAGAAAGGACACAGGGGAGTGTGGGTCATACTAATCAATTTTGCTATGTAATTTTGACAGTAAGATCTTTGCAAAAATACTTGCCACCAGAGTGGAGGGGATGTTTCACCGGATATGTGAAGGACCCTTACCTATCACACTGAGTGCCTTTTGAGAAACACAGTGTGGGTGGGTTCATGGCATCTGGGAAGGGCAGTGTGCTATCCCCCGGATACTGAGAAAGTCATTGACAGAGTGGAGCTAGAGTACCTTCTTGAAACAATGGAGAAATTCAAGTTGGGGTAGGGCTACATAAACAGGGTGAAAATTATATTTGTAGCACCACAGGCCAATATTTCACTTCTCAAGTCACGTGGCAGGGGGTCTCCCCTCTGACTGATATTGTTTCATTGGCTGTAGAGTCCCTACTTACTGTATATGCATTTGCAAGAACCCATGCATAAATGTGCTGTTGGGGTCTCAGGGTTGACAACATAAGTTAACATTATATGCCTATGATATCTTGATATATTGATGTATATGATGGGACTTATCAGTACAATTCCTGCATTACTTGAGAGACTGAATCAATTTGCTTGGTTCTTTGTGTACAGTATCAGAATACAAAAGTCATGCATCATGGGGGTGCTGGATCCAGGAAGGAGCATGACATACACCATTTACAGTTGTTACTAATCTCATAACATTTCTGGGAATTAAAGTGGGACTCATCCTGGGCAAGCCACATGCACCGGATTAGATGCTGTTGCTGACACTAGTTCTGTGTGACCTAAAGAGATGACAGGCCCTTCCTATGTCCTGGCTGGGTAGCATTAACCTCATAAAATGCAATGCATTAGCATATGTTTTATATCCTATGCAGATGCTAAATGTGGAGCTAACAAAACAGGACAGCAGTCATTCTGAGACAGCCTGTACTGACTGCATATGGGCTGCTAAGAGACTCAGAGCAAGCCTTTAAGAGACTGAAATGTGACATTGTGCAAGTAGGCTTAATATTCCCCAACATCAGTAGTTGTTACTTGGCAGCCCAGGTAAGGTTACATCCAGAACTGGGTGGCTAAATCAGCATAATGGGTGGACCTGATAGTGGAGGAGGCCCCTTGCTCATTGCAGGCATATTTGGACATGGGGGGCCCAGCATCTAACAGGAGACTAAAAACCCTAATACCATGGTGAGCTTCACCCTAGATGCATGGTGGAGGCTATGTAAGGGGGGGGAGAGAGAGAGCATTCTTTATTCTCCCTCCACCCTAGATGCATGGTGGTGGCTATGTAAGGGGGGGAGCATACTTTATTGCTCTCATAGTCAGATAATTCAGCCTTGCTTCCTTGCTTCCTGGCATGGACTACAGTAATTTTAGGGAGTGGAAGGCCAGGGGCATACAATTCATGGGAGACCTGATGACAACAAAGGGGATGAAAACATATGAGTAGAGTAAGGTACTGTAGGACTTCCTGAATAAACATATATGTAACTATTTTCAAATCAGGCACTTCACAGACAGACTGGATAGGGACAACCCAACAGAGGCAGGAATTGGAGCTCTGGAAAAGGTTATTTTGCAAAAATGATTAGACACCAAACAGATGATTTCGATGACAGTGAAGCAAAGTAGATTACTATGCCCGGATCCCTCAATTAAAGTACGGTCTCAATGGGAGATTGATCTGGGGTATAGTATCCCACACAAAAGGGTGACCCTTTGCTCATTATGTGTGGTTATTGTGTGCAGTACCTATAGAAAGATTCAATTCAAGTTCTTGAACTGAATGTATCAACCCCCTCAGGTAGTCCATAAATTTAACCAAAGAAACAAACACACTGCACACACAAAAAAGGAGGCTATCAAAGTGCTTACTTTGTTAAGTATACAAAACACAGCACTCTACACTACACACAGAGCTTCAGCCCTTTGGGACCCCTTAACCTTCCTCAGGAAGCTTAATGCTGAAGCTCTGTGCTTAGTGTTTTAGGTTTTGTATACTTCATAAAGTAAGCACTTTGATAGTCTCTCTTTTTGCACAGTGCACTTGTTGCTTTGAGATAGTTAAGATTTTGCACTACGTGGGAGAGGCTGGTATTGGTGGTGCACTGTTTTTCTGTGTTAGTCCTTGAATTTAACCATGGGGTTTCCTTTAGCTGTGGGAGGTGCAATAAAGAAGTGAGAACATATTTCCACTACTTCTGGAGCTGTGAGCAACTGCTTCCCTTTTGTGAAAGTTTCCTTCACTTCAATGCCTGCAGCCTCCTAAAAAAGTTCTCCTTAATACAGGCATGGATTGCACATACCCTACCTGACTTCCTGGTTATCTCTGAAACTTGGCTCAGATCTACAACAAAAGAGAGTGATATAAACCTTCCCAATTACCAGCTCTTCAGATCAGATCGCCCTTCCAGGGGTGGTGGGGTGGCCATCTACGTCAAGGAAACCATCTCTGCATCCTGCCTCATCAATACATCCAACCAAAGGAATTTGAATGCTTGTCAATTAAAATATCCCTTCCTAACATGTCTTCCTTTAAATTGATTGGCTGCTATAGGCCCCCTGCAGGCCTCAAACTCCTATCCCACCTAGGATCAATGCTCAGTCTAGGCCCTGAAGATACCATCATCCTTGGTGATTTGAATTTAAATTGGTTATCTAATGCATCTACCCCTAGTAACCTTCTGTGACATCTATGGATTCACTCAATTAATCAAAGATCCAACAAGGATTAACCTAAAAATACTACCAACAGCTCACTCCTGGATATTATGATGGTAAACAAGCCTCACTTATATTCTCATGCTGGAGTGCTACCCAGTGATGTAAGTGATCATTGTCCTATAGCTGGCATAAGATCTACACTCAAGCCATCCAATCCTGCAAAATTTCTCCATAAAAGGTCAAAAAGAATTTCAACATCTCAGGATATCTCCATGATTTGTGCAATACAACAAATTGGCAAGATTTTTACCTTAACACCTCAGTTGAGACAGCTCTTCAGATCTTAAAGGACATTATCACTAATGCCTCAATATACATGCACCAATCACCAGTGTCAGAACTAAAGTAAAATCTTGTCGTTGGTTCACTGCTGACCTTAAATCAGCTTTGTTAGCCAGAGACAAACTCTGGAAAAAGGCAAGAAAAACAAAGGATACTAGAGACTGGCTTCAATTCAGAAAAGCAAGAAACTCATGCACAAAACAAATAAGAAATGCCAAAGCTGCCTACTATAGAGCTGAATTGTATGCATCCTATACTAACCCATCCAGATTCTGGGGTACTATAAAGGGAATTCTAGGCCAAAATTCTACCCCTTCCTTACCCTCCAAACTGCTACTAAGTGACATAGAAATCACTGACAAGCAAGAAATCTAAATACCTTCAATGACCATTTCACCACAGCTGGCCTAGCATTTGACTCTTCACCTGCAAATCTCTTGAGATCATCATTAAACCTTCAATCCACTGTGGGACAAAAGGCTGCTTCAACATTCTCCTCCGAACCAATATCCTTAAAAGAAGTAGAAGACCTCCTATCCAATTTAGATACTTCTAAGAGTGCAGGTGCAGACTCCCTGGACCCCTACTTTCTTAAAAGTAGCATTATGCCTTTATCTGCCCCCTCACTCACCTCTTCAATCTTTCCCTAGCTACTGGTTCCATCCCTTCCATATGGAAAACAGCTCAAGTAGTTCCACTACTTAAATCAGGTGATCCCATGGACCTTAACAATTACAGGCCCATTTCCATCCTACCGGTACTATCCAAGATGCTTGAAAAATTAGTAAATTCACAGTTAAGGGCCTATCTGGACACCAACAACCTCCTAAATCCAGCACAATCTGGATTTAGATCAATGCATAGCACCATCTCTGCCCTAGCCAAAGTCACTAACGATTGGCAGACTGCCTTGGATAAAAGAATAGTACCTGTGCTGTGTTCCTGGATTTGAGTAAAGCATTCGATACAGTGGATCATGAATCATTAATCTCCTCTCTTAGCTCTGTAGGCCTTGATTCACTCTCACCAATTGGTTTAGGTGCTATCTCTCTGGAAGGTTACAATTGGTAAAAATGAAAATTACCTATCTACCTCTAAACCACTGCTAAGAGGTGTACCGAAGGCTCTATCCTAGGCCCCATACTCTTTGCCATTTATATTAATAACATTGATGCCAACCTCTCTCAGTCTAACATTCATCTGTTTGCTGATGATACTGTATTATATGTCAGCAATCCTCACCATCAAAAGCCTGTGAACTGTTACAGTCAGAATTCTCCATCCTACAACACAACCTATTGGAAAAAAAATTACTTCTAAATGCCAAAAAACAAAAGCTATGTTCTTTGCAACAAAGAATTGCTCTGCCACTACCCCATCATTCATCACCCCACAATTATCCACCTTATTTGGAGAAAAGCTGGAATTTGTGGATAAATTCAAATATCTTGGAGTCTGGATTGACAATAAGCTTGACTACTCTGTCCACATTGAAGAGCTATTAAAAAAGTTGAGACAAAGGCTTGGCCTATTTTACAGAATAAAACACTACCTTACCAGAGACTCCAAACAAAGATTAATCCAGACATCATTCCTATCCCTTATTGACTATGCTGACTTTCTCTACGGCCATTGCTCACTCTCCCTCTTAAATAAGCTGGATACCCTGTATCATAGAGCCATCAGATTTATTACAGACCTTCCTCCAGCACCCATCATTGCTCTCTTTACATGGCAGTCAATTGGACTCCTACAGCACAGAAGAAAAGGAATGCTGCAATCTGGATCTTTAAAGCTTTATCAGGCAAACTCCCCTCCTATATCTCAGACTGTTTCACCCGAATCACATCTAGGCCATACACCTTAAGGATCAATAAGCTCATTATGCTAAAGATTCCCAATACCTGCACCCGGTTTGGGAGGGCTGCTATCAGCTATTCCCTAGCATTTGTCTGGAACTCACTCCAAAAATCTATGAATCTGAATACCTTCTTACCCTTATCATCCTTCAAAAGATTATACACCGCCCTATTTCCAGAGTTGTGCAACTGCTTCCATAAGGCCTAGTCTCCCATCCAACCTACACCCCTCCCTTCTGTAATCCACTATGTTTAGTTTCCTTCTTCTACCCAGTCAGTTATCACATTTCATATAAAAGCCTACAAAAGCCCTATTATTTGATTATTATCCCTGCTATATCTATTATCCTCTTCATTTTACAGGTTAAGTTATTTTACTGTGCCTTGTATATCTGTAAATTTTGTATATATCTCTTATTTATTTGATTGTACTAATGTTATGCCATTCTCATGTCTTTGTAAAAAAACTTGTACCCTTATTTGTATGACCACTCAGGTCCATCTTGTAAATGAGCTACGCTCAATGATGTTCACCTGAATAAATAAAGATTTTGATTGATTGATTGATTGATTGATTGAGTGAAAGGGTAGCAGAGAAGATAGGGGTAATTTACAAATGCAGAATCCCACTAACACTGATAACAATGCTTCAAAATATTGAAGAGCAGGAAGTGGAAGACTTGCGGTGGCCCCATAGATGGAATATTTGGTTCTTGCAGATCATGGCAAGGCATTGTATATGGAACACCTGAGTGTCAAGGGTAGCCCAGACCATTATACAGTGGGAGGATCTCTTACTTGTGGTGTTTAACATATCTACTGGGGGGGGCAGGAGTACTTTCAAACCATGTGGAGTCTGTTTATAGAAACTGCGCCACAATGGGCTGCACAGCTGTCTAGCACAGGGATAGTATAAAATTATTATTATGAAAGCAGGATTTAGAAGAGGGAGAGAGAAAGTTTATGTGCTCTAGTACAAGTGTAATGCTGATCTTAATTAAATTTTGTGCAATATTTTGAAATATGTGTGATAGGGATGTGCACTGGTTATGGGTCTGTTTCTAATTTTTGCTGCATTTTTTTAACTTGTTCATGTACCACAAAACAAATCAAGTCAAATCAGCTGTTTCTAGGAGGAGATTGAGTTAGGGCCAGTCAGGCTCTACCTGCGTCATTTAAACATCTTTTGGGCTTGAAGCCAGAAATGGAGTATGTGGGTACTGTTTCTTTGAGGGCTCCTTCGTGGGCTGAAAAGGAATGTAACCAAAATGTGTTTTCTATTCCAGTGTACCTTGTTGCAAACCAGTAAATAAAGCTGAGTTTAAAAAAAATCTTTTGACAGTGAGCCTGTAAACTGCCTGCTGTGTACAACTTGTTGCAGGTTTCCTGATCAAGATTCTGCCCCTTATTGCTGCTGCTCCAGTTGAGAGCTTGGAATTTGGTAGTGGGCATAGCTTGAATAGTGTACATCTGGGCTTCCGACTAGCAGTCCTCGGCTGTGGTCCTTTTGCTGAAGAGTTGTAGCTCAAGGGCCTTATACTATGGGCATCACATTGTTGGCGTCATACTGTGGCTTGGATTTTGGCAGTGAGCAGAGCCTAGATAGAAATGGCTTTTTTAAACACAGCTGCTAAATTCTTCAGAGTCAAATCAGCTGTTTCTGTGATGAGAGTGAGTTGGGACCAATCGGGCCCTACCTGCAGCATTACATCAACTTTTGGCACTGAGCCTGTAAATTGCCTGCTGTGTACAACTTGTTGCAGGTTTCCTGATCGAGACTCTTCCTCCTGTTGTTGCTGCACCAGTTGGGATCTAGGATTCTGGTAGTGGGCAGAGCTTGAATAGAGTATATCTTGGCTTCAGCCTAGCAGTCCTGAGCTGTGGTCCTATAGCTGAAGAGCTATAGCCTAAGGTGTCACACTGTGGATCACACTGTTGGCATCACACTGTGGGCATCAGCATGGGGTGGCAGTTGGCAGGAGATGCTACACCCCAAGTGTAACACCCTCAAAAGTGGTATTTAGCTTGATTCTGTAAATGTGGAATAAGACAGGTGTTCAAAAGTTGGAGTGTATCAACCAGCATTAAGGCATTGAACATAGTAAGTAAACAGTGGGGTTAAATTAATACTAGTTATAAACAGAGTACAATAAGGAGCAGATAACTGGTAGCCTAACTTAAAAAGAGACTAGAAAGTAAATATTTGAAGTTTCTTGTCTTTTAAAATAAATACATACTGATATAAATTCTTTATTGTGAACTTCTACATGTATTGTTGCTGTGCTGCAATAAATTTATTAGGAAAGGAGGATTTTTTCAGTTTGTCATATGCACATATTGAAAACTGATTAACATTGTGTATAGGTTAATTAACCATAGCTGCCATATGGCGTCGGAACCATCCATTGCTGAACCCGACCCAAAATGACCACTGGGAGAGATGTAGTAAGGCTTAACAGGGATTACTACATAGTAAGAGTATGGATAATAACCCATTGAGATAGGCTCAAGGGCATACTACAGGAAGAGAAGGATTAAACTGCGAAAAATAGGAACAAAGGTAGAGATTAAGTAATTAGGAAAGGAAGAGCAGTAGACATCTAGGGCAGGGTTACAAACTAGTTTTGGAGACACAAAAGGGAAAGGCAGAATGTGCCACTGGAGTACGAAGGCAGTAGAAGGGTAAACTAAACTTGGCTAATCACTAAGCAAAGGAAGGCGTAAATCATGGGAGTGGTTTAGTAGAGTAGTTGTGTCACAGCCTTTTGGGAGACCTTCTGGAGACTGAGGTGCTGCCCCATACTGTACTCACTTTTCTGGGTTACAAACAGAGGTTGCTGGATTCCTGGACAAACTGACAAAGACACAGCATACCTTCCAGTGTCCACCAAGTCTGCCACCATGCCCCCAGTGGATATCTAGACTGAAGCAGAGAGGATAGACCTTGGTGGGCTCTGGTAGGATGGGGGTGAGGGGGAAGGGTGCATTCTTCTCTGCTTATACCACTGCAGAACACCTTCACGTTCCTGGCATAACAGGACAACAGATAGGAGGTACCCATAATAATAGGAAGGGAGGAGGTAGGTTCTCAGTTGTGGAGGTCCAAAGGAGGGAGGTAGAGATCCCCAGTCAAGCAAAAAGCAGATGTTAGTGGGGGACATGATTGTGAAGGGAACAGAACTGAGAGCTGGGGGGGGGGGGCAGGATGGTGAGGAGCCTGTGGGGTGCCTTGGCTTGGAAGGATGGAGAGCTGATCTTCAGGATTGCTAATGCAGCTGGTGCTGAGAGGGAGTTGGACATCATTGTCCATATTGGGACAAATGACCTTGCATGGGAGAAGGTAGGAATAGTGAAAAGAAACTTCAGGGAGCTGGAGGGAGGCCTCAGACAGGTAGCATGCACAGTGGTATTTTTCATGAGGGTGATACTTGTGTACAGCTGGGGAGCGGCAAGGAAATCCACATCAGGGCTTTTAATGAATGACTGAAGGTGTGGTGCATGGAGGAGGGATTTGGGTACATCGGGGACTGGGAAGCAACATTGGAGGATGTGGGCCTCTATAAAGGAAATGGCCTGCATTCTTCTAAGAAGGGGATCACAGTCTTTGATGGCAAGTTTGCATTTAATTTAAACGATCATTATAATTAGTCGGGGGGAGCAGTAAAACCAAGAGATACAAAAATTGTGCCCCGGATGGTAAAGTGTCAGGGAGGGAGAGACCAATGGAAGAAAACTCTCCTAGGACAGAAGCACAGAAAGGCAGTGTCAGTGGCTCAGCAGGTTGCACTATCACCTCGAGGCCGGAAGATCAGAAGTTTGTGGGTTCTAGCCCTCCACCAGGAACCTGAGATAAGCTCCAGTACTGACACTATAGTGCACCATGAGGGGGATACTGTACTCCTCAGGTGCCATCTTTCAGATGAGACATTAAACCAACATCCCATCTGCCTGTTCTGGTGGATGTTCAGGTAGATGTTAAAGAGCTCATGGACATTCTTAAAAAGAGCTAGGGAATTTCCCTGTTATCCTGGCCAAATTGCCCCCTTTCACTAAAAATACCACCAACAGCTTAATCTGGTTCAATTTCAGTTGATTTCCATCTGTATATCCCCCCCACCCCGAGATAAGGCTAAAAATAGGCAGAACTGCCTTGCCCTCCTTTCCTGATCAACAAAAAATCTGAATAACTAATAAAATAAATAAAGGCAGGGACAGGAACAGAAAAAGGGGGACTATACTTTGGGTAGGGAAGAACAGAGGATTAAAGAAGAACAAGAGAATTTAAATTCAAAATGGTAAATGTGAGTCAGTGGGGGATTCACAGAACAACATAAGTAAAAATTGGAGAGGAAGCAGAGTAGCACACATGGAGGAAAAAAGATATGGAGAGCTATGTGTGCTAATGCTGCAAGCATTGGAAACAAACTTCTAGACCTAGAAGCCATTATAACTGAGGTTAAACTGGATTTAGTGGTCATAGTGGAGTCATGGTGTATGGAGTGCCACAACTGGGACATGGCAATACCTGGCTGTTCTCTGTTCAGAAGGGACAGTGTGGGGAGGAGGGGAGAGTCGTATTAGTTGTGAAGCAAGGTTGTAAGGCCACAGAGGTACAGGGATACCAAGAGGAAAAGGAGGGTCTAGAAGTGCAGTGGGTCATCCTGAAGTCAGACTCTAGGAACACTATCCATACTGGTGTTGTGTACAGGCCTCATCACAGGGTGAGGAGATGGATAAGGCACTTGCGGAAGCCCTGAACAGAATGACAAGTAAAGGGAGGTACTGCTAGTTGGTGACTTCAACTTACAAGATGTTAGGAGGAGCCTTCCAGCTGTGGCTCTAACAAGGAGCAAGGCCATCTTTGAGTTCTTACAAGAGGCTTTTCTCAGGCAGCTAGTCAAAAGAGCCTACTAGAGACAGGGCAGCACTGCAGCTGGTGCTTACAAACAGGGACAGCATTGAAGATGTCACAGTGGACAGCCAACTGGGTACCAATGATCACTGAACAGTGTGGTTCAACATACAGACAGGAGTACAGGCAAACCACACAAGGATGAGGAAAGCCATGTTTGCACATGCTAGAAGTCTAGGAAATAAGATTGCAGACCTAGAGGCCATAATGGCAGAGGCCGACCTGGATAGTGTGGCCATTACCAAGACATGGTGCACTGAAAACCATGACTGGGACTTGACAATACCAGGCTATACTCCGTTCAGGAAGGAGAAGGTGGGAAAAAAAAGGAGGGAGTGTGTTTCTTTATGTGAGGGAGGGCATTAAAGTGACTGAGATACAGGGAATATGGGGGGGGTGAGGTACTGTGGGTCACCCTAGAGATGAGGAATAGAGCCTCTATTCACAGTGGTGTGATCTACAGACCTCCAGCACAGAAGGAGGAGTTAGATAAGGTAGTGATGGAAGTCATTAGCAAGATGGAGAAAATGGACAGTTGCTGCTGGTAGGTGACTTCAATCTGATGGATGTAGATTGGAGCATCCCAGCTGCAGCTTCAGGCAGAAGCAGGGAAATCTTAGACTCTCTAGGCAACTAGTCAGTGAACCAGCTCGTGATGGGGCAATGCTGGACCTGGTACCAACATGGACAGTGTTGCAGACCTCAAGGTGGGGGGCACCTGGGGACCAGTGATCACCGTACAGTGTGATTCAATAAAAAGATGGCTGCAGAACTGAACCACACAAAGGCAAGGGTTATGAACTTCATGAGGCCAGACTGTATGAAGAAGGGTGAATACCTCAGGGAAGTCCTGGCAGGGAAGGATGAACTGGGTGGGGTGGAAGGACAGTGGGGGAAACTAAGAAGGGCCACACTGAAGGCAACAAGCTTCTGCCTAAGGCAAGAGAGCAAAAGAAAGAGGAAATAGAGACCACTATGGTTCTTGAGAGAGATGGCAAAAAGGTAAAAGCTAAGAGGGTAGCATTCAGAAGGTAGAAGGGGACACAGATGGAGAAGGATATGGAGGTGTTTCAGGGGAACAAGGGGAAGAAGGGAGAGCAGTAAGGAGTCCAAAAACACAAACTGAAGAGAGAATAGCCAAGGCAGTAACAAAAGGGGGCAAGACATTTTTTGGTATATAAGGAAAAAAGGAAGACCAGGGGTGGGATTAAAAGGTTAAGAAGGGAAGGGAGGACTGTACAGAGAGGGACCAGGAAAAATCAGACATTCTGAACAAATACTTTTATTCAGTGTTCACAGAGGAAGGAGTCAGGAAAGAGCCACAAACATGTAACAGGAGTATTGGAGGGAGGGAGGTGGACACACGGGGAGTGTGTGGAAGGGAACTTGGAAAAAGGATCAGTCCAGAACAAATATTTTTGTTCAGTGTTCATAGAGGAGAGGGAAGGTGAGGGACCACAATTAAGAGGCAGGAGCAATAAGGGCAGAGAGGTGGACATCAGTCCATTTATGGAGGACAGAGTTCTAAAGGAACTCACAAAACTAAAAGTAGACAAAGCAATGGGACTAGATGGGAAACATCCTAAAATATTAAAGGAGCTTAGGGAGATGCTGGCAACCCTATTCAATGATTCTCTGGAAACAGGAGTGGTTCTAGAGAACTGGAGGAAAGCTGATGTAGCCCCTCTACACAAAAGTGGGAACAGAGAGGAGGCTGGAAACTATAGACCAGTCAGCTTGACCTCGGTGGTGGAGAAAATAATGGAATAACTGCTTAAAGAAAGGATTGTGGAACATCTTGAATCCAACAGAGCACAGGATCTGAGGCAGCGTGGATTCACAGTGGTAAGGTCATGTCAAACAAATTTGATAGATTTCTTTGACTGGGTGACCAGGGAAGTGGATTGGGGGAGCGGTGGATGTGGCCTACCTGGATTTCAGCAATGTCTTTGACACTGTTCCACATAAAAGGCTTGCAACCAAGTTGGGTAGCTTGGGAGTGGGCGCCAAGGCGGTAAACTGGGATAGAACACAGAGGGTGGTGGTAAATGGAGCTCATTCTGAGGAAAGGAGGGTAACCAGGAGGGTGCCACAGGAGTCATTTCTGGGGCCAGTCCAGTTCAATGTCTTCATAAATGACATTGCAGAGGATCTGGAAGGCAAGGTATGCCTCTTTGCAGATGATACAAAGATTTGCAACAGGGTAGACACTTAGGGAGGGGTGGAAAAAAATTAGGAGGGACCTAGATACACTTGAGGAATGGTCAAGAGTGTGGCAGCTAAGATTCAATGCAAAAAAGTGCAACATCATGCACAGGAACCCTGGGGAGGCTTACATGATGGGGGAGAGATACTGATGGCTACCAAATAGGAATGGGATCTGGGGGTAATCATATCAGATGATATGAAGGTGGACAAATAATGTGCCAAAGTTGTGGGGAAAGTAAGTGGGGTACTGGGGTGCATAAGGAGAGGTATCGCCAGAAGAAGAAAGGAGGTGGTGATGCCTCTATGTAAATCATTAGTGAGACCTCACCTGGAGTGTTGTGTCCAGTTCTGGAGGCCACATCTCAGTAAAGACATAGACAGGGTAGAGGCAGTTCAGAAAATGGAGACTAAAATGGTGCAGGGCCTGCACCAAAAGTCATTATCAGGAGAGACTGGAGGACCTCAATTTGTATACTCTGCAGGAGAGGAGAGAGAGGGGGGGATATGATACAGACCTTCAAATATCTCAAGGTGCAGGAGGGTAGCATCTTTCAGAAAAAGAAACGCTCTAGAACAAGGGGTCATGACATGAGGCTGGAAGGGGATAGAGTAAGAGGTAATGTGAGGAAGTATTTCTTCACAGAAGGGGTAGTGGACGCGTGGAACAGCTTCTCAGGGAAGGTGGTGGGAGCATATTTTATAGGGGAATCCAAAAATATGTGGGATAGGCATAGGGGTACCCTAGCGATAGGTAGACAATTAAAGCTGGAGATCAAGTAGGGGCTTTGTTTGCAGCAGGTAGGGAAAATGGGCAGGCTAGTCTGCCATCAAATTCTATGTATCTGTGTAGTCTGTTAAATGGACTCCCAAATCTAAAAGTAAAGAAATCAATGGGGCCGGACGGGGTCCACCCAAGGGTATTGAGGAAGCTTAGGGAGGTACTGGTGGCACTTCTGATGGCCCTGTTTAATGGATCATTGGAAATAGGCATAGTCCTGGAGGACTGGAAGAGGGCAGATGTAGTCCCACTTCACAGAAGTGGCAGAAGGGAAGAGGCTGGCAATCATAGGCCAGTTGGCCTGCCTTCGGTGGTGGAAAAGTTAATGGAATCACTACTGAAAGAAAGGATTGTGGAATATTTTGAGTCCAATGGGTTACAAGACCCAAGGAAGCATGGATTCATGGGGGAAAGCCATAGCAAATGAATCTCATAGAGCTCTTGGACTGGATGTCCAAGGAACTAGATCAGGGTGGAGCAGTGCACATAGCTTAGTTAGATTTCAGTAAGGCTTTTGATGCCATTCCACATAGGAGACTAGTAAGCAAGCTATGTAGCTCGGGAGTGGGTCCAAATGTGGTAAACTGGGTAATTGGTTAAGGGATAGGCAGCAGAGGGTGCTGGTAAACAGAGTTCACTCAGAGGAATGGAGGGTGACCAGCAGTCTGCCTCAGGGATCAGTCCTGGGATAAGTCAGTTTAATATGTTTATAAGCGACATTGCAGAGGAGCTGGAAGGGAAGGTCTGCCTCTTTGTGGATGACTCCAAACTCTTTAATAGAGTGAAAACTGGTATGCAGCTGTTTTGTAAAGTGCTGCACTGGCCTCGAAGACTAACAATCATTACAAGTTATACAACGTAATGTCTAATCTTATCCATGTCTGAAACCCTGTAACTGATCCTGTTTTTTTTGTTTTGTTTTATTTTTGTATATGCAATGTTTCCAGTGTATGGTGCTTCTTGGGATTTGTATTAGTACTGTGTGCAGTATTTGTTGGTTATGTCATATTTGTAACCTCACTGTGTATCAACATTCCTGTACTCTTGTAGTATGCAATATTCCTGCATGTAATTAACTCCAGGTCACCCCCGAGAAAGGGACTTCTAGTCACAGTCAGCATACCCAGTCAACAAATTCAATTAAATAAATAATGTTCTGTATATGATGCTCCTGTGGTAGGAATGTAACATCACTGCTGCATGCTACTAATGTCTGTATTTAGAGCTGTACATCTTTGAGTAACAGGATTTTGTAAATAAAAGCCAAGTTAGACAAAATGATCATTCATATAAATGTGTGATACCTACAAATTAACTTTGAAAACATCTGAGATGGGAATAGCTGGGACTGCCATCAAAGCCAGCCCCTTCTGCTAATCCCAAGACAGTGTCCATTCTTTCTGTATGAGTGACAGGAATTGCTAACGATAGTTCCCTTCAGTTATAGAAAACATTCATTTTAGAAAAGAACATTTTAACTAGGTATGTTAAACAACACGCAATCAATGATAACTTATGCATATGTTTGCATCTGTAAAAGCAGTATATTAGACTGCACATGTGTAAGTTTTAGTTTTCTTAAAGTTAGTTGTGGTGTCCCACAGGGTTCCATATTGGAACCCATACTTTCTCCCCTCTTTTTAAATGAACTACCGTCAGCCTGTCCTTCATGAGAAATGCTCTTATACACAGACAACGCTGTCATTTTTAAAAGTGGGAAAGATGTTGGAGCCTCAAATGACACTCTTCAAAAAGAGTTTACTAACTTACAACATTGGTGTAATGCCAGAGGAATGGTCTTAAACATTAAGAAAACTAAAACTATGTTTTTTAAAAGAACCAAAAAGATTAGGAATAGCGAATTTCTGTTAGAAACATAGAAACATAGAATGTGACGGCAGACAAGGACCGCGTGGGCCACCTAGTCTGCCCATTTTCCTACCTAACAGATAAGCTGCAGATCCTAGTTAACCAACAGCTTACTTCATCCTACCCCCCACTAGGACTGCCTTATGTCTGTCCCATGCATTCTTGAATTCCCCCATGATTCTTGACTCCATGACCGCCTCAGGGAGGCTGTTCCATGCATCCACAACCCTCTCTGTGAAAAAATACTTCCTCACATTACCTCTGAGCCGTCCCCCCTCTATCTTCAAATTGTGCCCCCTTGTTCTTGCATATCTCTTTTTCTGAAGGTTGCTACCCTCTTGGACTTTGTTGATTCCCTTGAGGTACTTGAAAGTTTCTATCATGTCACCTCTCTCCCCTTCTTTCCTCAAGGGTATACATATTAAGCTCCTTTAGTCTTTCTTTGTATGTCTTCTGGTGTAGACCCTGCACCATTTTGGTTGCCCTCCTCTGGACAGCCTCCACTCTGTCTATGTCTTTGCGGAGATGGGGTCTCCAGAACTGCACATAGTAGTCCAGATGGGATCTCACCAACTGTCTGTACAGAGGGATAACAACTTCCTGTTTTCTACTATTGATGCCTCTTCCTATGCATCCCAGTATCCCCCCAGCCTTCCTTACTGCCTTCTCACAATGCTTGCCCACCTTTAGGTCATCTGATATAATTACCCCCAGGTCCCTTTCCATTTTTACTGTTGTCAGTATCTCACCTCTCACTATGTACTCTTCCCCTGGGTTTTTGTTTCCCAAGTGCATTACCTTGCACTTCTTTGCATTGAATCTGAGCTCCCATACATCTGACCATTCCTCCAACCTTGCCAAGTCCCTTCTCATCCTTTCCACTCCATCTTGTGTATCAACCCTGTTGCAGATCTTTGTGTTGTCTGCAAAGAGACATACTTTTCCTTCCAGTTCCTCTGAAATGTCACTTATGAAGACATTAAAAAGGACCGGTCCTAGTACTGAACCCTGCGGTACCCCGCTAGTAACCCTCCTTTCTTCACTGTGGACTCCATTTACTACTACCCTTTGCGTCCTGTTGTCTAGAAAATTTTTTATCCAGGCTACCACCTTGGGACTCACTCCAAGGCTGGCTAACTTGTGTATTAATCTTTTGTGTGGGACTGTATCAAATGCCTTGCTAAAATCTAGGTAGGCCATGTCCACAGCCCCTTCCTGGTCTACTACTTTGGTCACCCAGTCAAAGAAATCTATTAGATTCATCTGACATGACCTTCCCATCATGAATCCATGCTGCCTTGGGTCCTGTGTCCCACTGACCTCTAGGTACTCAACAGTTCTTTCCTTCAGAAGTGATTCCATCATTTTCCCTACCACTGAGGTCAAACTAACTGGTCTGTAGTTTCCTGCCTCTGTCCTGCTCCCACTTTTGTGAAGAGGAATCACATCCGCCTCCTCCAGTCCTCAGGTACCACCCCATCCTCCCATGATTTGTTAAAGAGAGTAGTCAGCAGTGTCACTAATTCTACCCTTAGTTCCTTTAGAATTCTTGGGTGAATCCTATCAGGCCCCATTGCTTTGTCCACCTTCAATTTTATTAGTTCTTTCAGAACCCTTTCTTCTGTAAATGGACTGGTGTAGACCCCCCGTCTTCAGAGTGTTTCTCTCGTTTGGTTTAGGTACTTCCCCCTCCTTTTTCTTTGTGAATACTGAGCAGAAATATTCATTCAGTACCCCTGCTTTTTCACTGTCACCCTCTACCCACATTCCTTCCTCTTTATTAAGCCTCAGTATCCCTCCTTTCGTCTTTCTTCACTCCCTAATGTACCTATAAAAGGTCTTATCCCTCTTCTTAACAGAGTTGGCTATCCTTTCCTCAGTTTGGGCCTTTGCTATTCTGACTGCCTTCCCAGCCTCTTTCTGCTTCAACTGATAACGTTCTCTGTCCTGCCCTTCTGTGTTTCCTTATATTTCCTAAGATATATCTTTCTTCTACCTTCCTACCAACTCTTTTGAGAACCATAGCGGTTTTCCTTTGTTGTGTTTTGTTGATTTGCTTTACACAAAGGCTTGTTGCCTCTGTGATGGCTGTTTTGATTACTCCCCATTGTTCCTCCACCCCTCTTTCTTGCCTGTTTGCTAGTGCTTTTCTGAGACACTCTCTCATTTTCCCAAAGTCAGCCCTCCTAAAGTCTAATACTCTTGCTTTTGTATAGCTTGATTATATGGCTGTGTTTATTGTGAACCACACTGTTTGGTGGTTGCTTGTTCTCAGATGGCTACCCACTTCTAAATCTGAGATTCTTTCTCCATCCTCATTTGAGAGTACCAAATCTAAGATTGCTCCCTCCTGAGTGGGTTCCAATACTAGCTGTCTGAGGCATGCCCCCTGTAGGGCATCAAGAATGACCATGCTCTTGGATGTGCCTGCAGAGAAGGTGCTCAATAAACATCTGGCATATTCAGGTCCCCCATCACATATCTCCCCTTTTTTTTACTCACAGGGATTGCTACTGTTTATTGCTAACATTTCATTGCTTTATTTTTCTCTGTAGCAAAGTGTTTCTTACAGGGTATATCTTCTTTGAAATTATTACAGGTGGTGCTTTACAGGTTTTACAGTTTTATGTAACATTAGGATAAGCTTTCAGGGTTACTGCATTTGTTGTTGACTGATTGTTTCTGCTCTTACCTCCTTGTTCTTTCGTCCATGGTTCTTCTTTTTCAGTAGGGGAAGGGCCCAACCACCCACCCCCATCCCCAACCACCCCACACTACACTCCTTTTATAGGGTACCACAGTTGTGACATTTTCTGTGGCAGAGCAGGAAGGGGTGGATCAGTGGGGCCTCCACAAGGTGAGCTCATTTACAGGGGCACTAGTAATTTAACTTGTTATAACAAGTTAAACAAAACACAATCAAACCATTACTTGCATTTTTTTTCCATTTTTTTTCCTTCTAATTACGCTGACTAGGTTATAAATCCAGCAACTTATCTGGAATGGATATCATTAACTGCAGGTACTGTGGAACAATTTTCAGAAGGACAGTCTTACAGGATTTAGGACACTGTCCTACATGCTGGGCCTTTGGAGATCTTAGGGCTCAGCTCCGGGCAGCATGGGCAGAGATTGCACGCCTCAAATTTCATATTCAAGAGGAAATACATTATAAGAACCACCCACCATTTCCTCAGCATCCAACAGAAAAACCTCGACCGCAGAGGGTAGTTGGTCCAGGAGGTTGGCAGGTGTTTAGGAGGGGCCAATCGGGTGCCCCATCACTCTCTGCTTTCCAACATATTACCTCCAAAAACCATATAAACACTACAAACAGGTATCTGCCTCTATCTCTGAAATCAAACAAAGAGGCAGAAGACACTGAGAACAGGACACTGCAGCACAGGAGCTAGCACAACAAAACTTACCCAAATCAGGAACCAAACAAAAAAAGGAAAAAGGAAATCCAAAAAACTTCTGATCATAGGAGACTCCATGATTTGGGGAGTTGATACCCATCTCCAGCCAGGGGTAGTGGTCAGATGTCTCCCAGGTACATCAGCATGGAGAGACACTGACCGCATTGCTAAAATTGTTCACAAAGCAGGAGAAAACATTGATGTCCTAGTACACATAGGGACAAATGATCTCACCAGCCGGTCAGTTGTGGAGACCAAGGAACACCTGACCAGGCTGGATGACAAACTATCATCTATTTCATCCGGCATCTCCTTCTCTGAGATCCTGCCAGTCTGGGAGAGGGAAGCAGATGGACGGAAGGTCAGAGAAGGGGAGATAGGGGAGCTAAACATGTGGCTCAAGGGCTGGTGCCAGGAAAAAGGACACAGATTTGTAGGGAACTGGCAACAGTTCTGGGAGTGAAAGTTCTTTAAATCTGATGGACTGCATCTGACTAAGGAGGGAGTCAGTGCATTGGGGCAGAAGTTTGACGTCTTTGCAGAATATTTAAACTAGCAAATGGGGAGAGGGGTGCAGTACCTCATACATTGAATAGGAAGAACACCCCTCCCCCCTCAGCTAGTGATTAAACAGGGATTCAGCATGTTTGCAGTTCATTTGCATCACCAGGTAAGAAAAAAGGTTTGTCTCCCCATACGACGTACAGGGGTAATGCCAAACCTCACCCAACAACTAACACACCAAAATCTAGCCAATGGAAAATCATGTACACAAATGCTCACAGCCTGGGAAATAAGATCCCAGACCTGCAGGCAATAATGTCAGAGGCTAAACTGGACATAGTAGCAATTAGTGAGATGTGGTTTACCAGTAACCACACTTAGGAGACTTCAGTACCTGGCTATGTATTGTTCCAGAAGAGACCGAGGTGCAAGAAGGAGGAGGAGTGGCCCTGTATGTCAATGAAAATATCAACGCTACAGAAATTCAGAATACACAAAGGAGCCAGAAGAACTGTGGGTCACCCTGAAACAGGAAATGGGACAGCCATAAGAACTGGGGTTGTCTACAGGCCCCAGACCAGGGGAGGACATAGACACATTACTGTTAGAAGATATACAAAACATGACAGCTAAAGGGAGGTTCTGTAATGGGAGACTTCAACATGCGGATACAGATTGGTCAATACCAGCAGGAACATCTGCCAGAACTAGACACATAGTGGATTCCCTGCAGGGAGGGCCTCAAACAACTGGTACAGCAACCCACAAGAGACAGGCTATCCTAGATCTAGTACTGACTAACAAGGAAGGGATCACAGATCTCCAGGTAGAAGGTCACCTGGGGCCAGTGACCATCACATGGTATGGTTCAATTTGGCTACTACATCTAAATCATCCCATTCCAAGGCAAAAATATGGGACTTCAGAGGAGCTGACTTTGATAAGATGGCCAACAGAGTTAAGCTAGCCCTGGCAAAAGAAACACAGGTGAGGGGTACAGGCAAAGTGGGCAAGCATTAAGGATGCAGTACTTGAAGCAACATCCCATTGTGTTAGACCAGAAAGGAAGTGCAAAAGAAGAAGGAAACCACTTTGGTTCTCAAATACAGTAGCAGAAAGGTTAGAGCCAAAGGCTAGCCTTCAGGAAATATAAGGGAACACAGCGGGATGAAGATAGGGAGGCATACAAACTGCCCTAAGGAAGCAGGGAAGGCAGTAAGGCAGGCAAAGTCCCAAACTGAGAAACACTAGCACGAACAGTAAAGAAGGTGACAAGACTTTCTACAGATACATTAGTGAAAGGAGAAAGTCCAGAGGGTATTGCTAAGCTTAATGGAGAAAAGGGAGCATGTGAGGAGGAGGACCCTGTAAAGCATCTATCCTAATAGATACTTTTGCTCAGTATTTACTGAAGAGAAGGTAGGGCAGGCCCGCAGCTCAGCATCATGGACACAGGGGGGAAGGAGGTGAGCACTACTCCCTTCACAAAAGAAAGGGCCCTACAAGAGCTTGCTAAGCTCAGGATGGATAAGGCAATGGGACCTGATGGCATACATCCCAGGGTACTTAAGGAACTAAAGGTGGAACTAGCAGAGCCATTAGCAGAACTGTTTAGTGAGTCTCTTTGCACAGGAGAGGCCCCAGAAGACTGGAGAAGGGCTCATGTGATCCCGCTCCACAAGAGTAGTAGCAGGGAGGAGGCGGGGAACTACAGACCAGTCGGTCTTACCTCAGTAGTGGGCAAGATTATGGAGGCACTCCTTAAGGAAAGGATAGTGCAACACCTGGAATCCATAGGGGCACAGGATCCAAGACAGCATGGGTTTACAAAAAGGAAGGTCCTGTCAAACTAATCTCATAGATTTCTTTGACTGGGTAACCAGAGTGGTGGACCAAGGGGGGAGCAGTTGATGTCACCTACCTTGACTTCAGCAAAGCTTTTGACACTGTTCCACATAGAAGATTGATAAATAAGCTGGGTAGGCTTGGGGTGGGTCAGAATTTGGTCAACTGGGTGGCAAACTGGTTGACAGGTAGAAAACAGAGAGTGGTGGTAAATGGTATACAGTCAGAAGAGATGCAAGTCACAAGTGGGGTACCTCAGGGATCAGTCCTGGGGCCAGTCCTCTTCAACATCTTCATTAGTGACCTTGCAGATGGACTAGAGAGTAAGGCTTGTCTGTTTGCAGATGACACCAAGATCTGCAACAGAGTAGATGATCCAGATGGGGTGGGCAGAATGAGAAGAGATCTGGATAAACTAGCAAAATGGTCAGAAGAGTGGCAACTGGGATTTAATGCAAAGAAGTGCAAAATCATGCACATACGGAAGAGAAACCCTGAAGCCACCTATAGGCTGGGAGGGGAGTTGCTAGCAGTCACAAAGGAAGAAAGAGACTTGGGCATCATCATCACTGATGACCTGAAATCATCCAAGCAGACCTCTAAAGCAGTAGGTAAGGCTAGGGGGTGTTAGGGTGTATTAGTAGGGGTATCACAAGTCGTAAGAGGGAGGTAATAATCCCTCTTTACAAGACACTGGTTAGGCCCCATCTGGAGTACTGCATGCAGTATTGGAAGCCACACCTTCACAAGGACATTAACAAATTGAGGCAGTCCAGAAGGGCAGCAAAATGGTGCAGGGACTGCATCAGAAGACATATGAGGACAGATTAACAGAGCTCAATATGTATACCCTTGAGCAAAGGAGGGAGAGGTGATATGATCGAGACATTCAAACACCTTAAGGGCATTAACAAGGTGAAAGAGTCTAACATGTTTAATATAAGAAAAATAGCAGGACAAGAGGACACAGCATGAGATTAGAGGGGGCCGATTAAGGGGAATGTGAGGAAATTCCTTTTCACAGAAAGGGTGGTGGATGCATGGAATGGCTTACCACAAGAAGTGGTGGCTATGAATACAGTGCAGGGCTTCAAACAGGCATGGGACAGGCATAAGGGAGCAATACAAATGACTATGAATAGATAGGCCACTGACAGAGCAAAGGCCGATGGCACATTTATAAGGTAGAAAAAGAAGTGGGCAGACTGGATGGGCCTTGCGGTCCTTATCTGCCGTCAACTTCTATGTTTCTATGTTTCTATGTTTTTCTGCCATTCTAAGGAAGCCTTCTATCATTTCCTTGTCCATTCCCTCCCCCTGAGATGGGGGTCTGTATGCATCTCCCATGCGGATTGTGGTGCCATTTCCTGTCTCCAGGGTGACCCAGAGTGCCTCATCTGCTCCGTGTTTACTCTTTAGTTCTGTTGCTTTGATCCCCTCCTTTACATAGAGAGCTACTCCTCCTCCTCTTTTACCCTCCCTGTCCCTCCTGTAGATTGTGTATCCTGGTATGTTGACATCCCAGTCATGGGTCTCTGTGTACCATGTTTCTGTGACTGCCACAATATCCAGGCAACCCTCTTCCATCAAGGCCAGTAGTTCAGGGAGCTTGTTACACAGACTACAGGCACTGGTACTCATCACCCTCCACTTTTTGTTGGCCTTACCCCTTTCAGCCCTATTCCTGTCCTTACTGCCTTTGTCTTTTTTTTCATTTACCTCTGTCCTCCCTAATGACTTCTCTACCTTGGTGTTTACCTCACTAATTACCATGTTTTGTGGGGGGAGGCTGGGATTTCCCTGCTCCTTTTCAGTGCTTCCCCTTGGCTAGTTTAAATGCTTGCCAATGAAGCATTTAAACCTCTCTCCTAGGATCCTGGATCTCCCCCCCGGACAGATGCAGACCATAGCACCAGTATAGGTCTGCATCCCTCCAGGTGGCTCCCCAGTCCCCAATGAAGCCAAAACCCTGAGCTCCACACCAGTTTTTCAACCATTTATTGAATTCTCTGGTGAGGAGTGCCCTAGCGTCACCCTTGCCATAAACAGGCAGCACCTCCGAGAAGGTTACCGTATGTGCTACTTATCTAAGGCCCCTCCCCAACTCTACAAACTCCTCTTGCACTGCTCTGATCCCATTTCTAGACAGGTTATTTGTCCCTAGGTGGACAATGACATCCAGCTCCCTCCCTCGTGCAGCTGCTCCCACAATCCTGAGGATTCGCTTCCTGTTCATCCGAGCCATGGCACCAGGCAGGCACCTTACCTCCCTTCCTCCCCATTTCTACCCCCCTAATGATTGAGTCCCCACCAGGAGTGGGGAAATTATTGAAACAGTTAACCTACTCAGATATTTGGGAGTTACATTGGACAGTGCTGTAACGTTTGAATCCCATGTTGATGGTATAGTAAAAAATACACCAACACTTCAACTTCTTATATAGGGTATGAAACAATATTTTACCCAAAACACATGCCCTTATGGTGAAGAGCGTATTAGTGTCGGTTTTAAATTACAGTTTAATAATTTATTCAGGTGTGGAGAGTGGGGTGATAAATAGGGTAAGAGTATTTTATAATACAGTTTGTTGCTTCATAATAGGGCTTCCATTTAAAACTCATCATTGCCTATTATGTTAGACTGCACAGCTACCCTCATTGGATGACCGAGAAAAGATAAAAATCTTAGTTTTTTTCCTGTAAGGTCATCCTGGGCAACGTTCCAAATTCAATATGAGAATTATTCTCACTGCGGCATAAATCACATTGTACTAGATCACAGGATTTAACTTTGTTTAATGTTCCCTTTTGAAAGACTTGTTTCAGGCAAAGAGCTTTCGATTATGCTGATTTAAGCACTTGCAATCACCTGCCACAATTAGTCCAGTCCATTAAATCCATTCCTGTTTTTAAGAAACGTTTGTCAAGTATATTAGATGCATAGTCTACATGTTGTTGTAAATAATGTGTTTATCTGTATCTAATCTCATGTTTTGTATGTTGTTTATAAATGCTGGTCGCACTTGAAAAAGGGCAAATTGCTCAATGTGCCTTTCCAGGGTAAACAATAAAAATGAAATGAAATGAAGAGACCAGAAGAAATGTACAACACATACACTATTGTTTCCAGCCATCTAATATTTTAATCAGTAAATTTATATGTCTGTATCTTAATTTGAGAAATATATATGTTAAATTTCTCTTTATTAAAGGTTTTTGGTTAAAACACACAAAAACAACATTTAGACTATGTGATGTGCTTCTTAAGTATGACAATATTATAACTTCATATTAAGAATCAGGCAGAACTGACCCCTAAAGAGCATGTTTAACCTAGATTAACCCTATCTGAGATGAATTTTAAGAGGGACAGAGGACTGAACTTTGGGGAAGCAGGGAAGGGGCACAGAACCCACAGCCTACCATACATATTTGATTCATGGGCTATGGGACAACGTTTATTATTTCATTACTTGGATTACAATACCTTTAAGCCTGAAGCTCTTTTACAAAGGTTCCATGTCAGATCAAAGGTAAAACAGTTAACATATTACAAAGGTTCAACATCAGATCAAAAACTGTTAACACATCAGTCATTACAAAAGAGGGCTGCACAGACCTTAATAACGGCTGAGAAACAGACTAAAGTGCATACTTGGTGGGTTACAGCAGCCAGTAAATGGCATTGTCAAGAATAGTGGGGTGAGAGTGAATAAGGGGGGAGAAAGTGACGAGGGGTAGGGGATGCGCAGCAGGGAAGTGAAGGCAAGGGGTAGAAGGAAAAAGGAGATATGGAAGAAAATGGGCCAATTGAAGGGATGGGTGGGGCTGAGGAGATACAGGAGGGAGGGAGGAAGGGAATTAGAGGGGTAAGATAGGTAACAGAACAGAACAGAGGTATGTAAGGGCAGATATGTTGTGAGTATAGGGAAAAATGCCTACCAGCAATGGGTGGGGTAGGTACATAAGGTAACAGTGGGAGGGCATGGCCTCAATAGGGGGAGAGCAGCTTAGGAAAGACAGTCACAACATCCCTGAGCAGTAAGGTGCCGGCAGAGTTTGTGCTTAAAGGAGCTGATTTTTGATTGGTTTCAGATTAACAAAGTGAGGTAATTTAGCCAGCTAGGTGCCCTAATGTTAAATGAGCACTGCGCCATGGAAATTCAACAGAAAGGGACTTGGAAAGTCTGGTTAGACATTCCATGGATGTGGTGGGAGTTAGTTGCTAGGTTAAAAAGTTTGTGGAAGACAGGAGAGGTTAGGCCAAGGCAAATCTGTTTTGCAAACAGACAGGTCTGATATCTTATCCAGCCCTGAAGATTGAGCCAGTTGGGCTGGGCATACAACTCACAAGTATGAGTGAGTCTATGGGCCCCTCATAGCTAGCCTACAAGTCTTGTTAAGAGCTATACTAATTCTTTTTAGTGTGTTATTTAAAGCTGCACCATGTATTACAAGACTATAGTCAATTATAGAAAGTATTGAACTAGTGATAGCAAGGCAGAGTGCATCTGGAGTGAGACAGTGCCTGTGCCTGTATAATAGCCCTAACCTGGCGTTTACTGCCTTAGCAACGTGGTCCACATAGGAGGTAAGTGACAGGGAGGAGTCTAGAGTTACTCCAAGGTATTTGAACTGCTGGACCTGTTTAAGGGGAGAGTTCAGGATATTAAGAATAGTCAACTGGTGTAGTTTGTGTCTATTGTGTGGTATGGAAAAAAGAATGGATGAGTTTGCCCTGCAGGACAAGATAAACAGGACTCAAGGGTGCCACAGTAATTTATTTTCATTTATTTATTTATTTAAAAATGTTTCACCAGGAGGCCATACTGAGCTGAGGCTCATTTCCAGATGTGACCTGGGGGAAGGGGGGAAATATAGAATAGATATACATACAAGTAAAATAAATCAACATTACAGCAATCATGGGAATACAGCAATAGATATACATACAAGTAAGACAAATCACAGTGCTGTAATCCGGAGAAAGGGTAGGGGAAATGTAGCATAAATATTTATATACACACACGTAGTTCAATTGCAACAGTGCTGTGATGTGCAGTAATGGAAATGCTCTGTAGTTTATAGGTCAATTTCTCTCTCCATTTTGTAAATTTAAGTTACAATATCTTGCTAGGCCTGCAAGGTAAGGATCTTGTTTGTTAACCAATTTTTGGTTATGGCCCTCTTAACTGCTGTGAGGTATATCATTAACACTTGCCTGTGGAATAAGGAATGGAGAGCTGGAGGGAAATCTAGGCACAAAAGAAACTGCAGTTAACACTGTATGCTGCTTTCTCTAGTTATGTCCACTAATGTGACAGTATTTGCATTATAGTGGGGTAATGTCCCTCATGGCTTCTAGGATTGGTGATTGGTAAAAAGGTTTTGGCCTAAAACTGGCTATCAGAGTCACTCCCTGCTATATCACAGTGGAGTAATACTTTACTAGAAAGCTCATAAATAGAAAAGACCCAGTGTACAGTCACAAATCAACAGGCCACATACAATCAAAAAGTATATATAGAAAAAAGGCAGTATACAGTCACAAATCAAGAGGCCACATACAATCAGATATGGGCTTCTCTGGAGCAATCACTAGAGGCAGTGTGGTTCCTGGTATAATCCACTCTCTATCATTTAGGTCTACAGACACACCTTGAGATGAAGCATGTGATGAAGCATGTGTGCACTGAATACAGACAAACAGCATGATGTGTCCTTATTTCAGACTTCTATGGTGAAAATATAATAGTGTTGGTACTAAAATACATCAGGGGAGTGGTCAAGGCCCGCATAAATCAAGTCTTCATCTATTTTAAGTCCTTTTTTACATTGGCTGCACTTGTGCACCCAACGTTTAGTAGCGATGATAGGGATTTGGGGGGGGGGGTCACTGCTGAACCCTTTGCAGTTCACAAAAGCAAGGGCTCGGCAGTCTACACCAATGACCATGGGCTGTGGTCCTGACATCACTTTCTGCTTGGTGGGCTGAAACTTTGTGTATTTCAAAGAACCGAAGCAGCTCCAGTCAGAGAGGGCTTTGGTCCTTTGATTTGCATGAAGCCATCAGAAAACAGCTGAGCGGCTTTCAAAGCAGTCTGTCATCTTTAGCCTTGCTAAAAAACAAACAAACAAACAAAAAGATGTCCATCGATGTCTGTTTCTGCCCCCCATGCAACCCTTCCTCTCAGTACCCACCACCCCTTCAAACATAACACTGACACTGGGGGTGCCCAGTTCCCCCAGTGTCACTACCTCATAGTTTTTTTTTATTTAATTTTATTTATCTGTTGCCTGTAACAAAGAAAACCATCTCTCAAAGTCTGTAGCTGGACCTCTGTAACTGCTTCCCCCATCTGATCCTGCCTCTGAGCACCCCCCAACAAACATAACATTAACAATGGGGGTGCCCAATCCCCCAGTGTTGTCCCTCCTAGTTTGTTTCTTTGAGCTATTCCCCACCCAACCCTCCCTCTCAGCACCCACCACCTCCCCCACATAAACATAACACATATACTGGGAGTGCACAATCCCCCAGTGCCATCGCCTGAAATATAGAAAACCATTCCTTTTTTTTTTTAAACCTGTAAAACAGAAATTGATCTATTGTTGTCTGTTGTACCATTATTACCCCCCACCCAAACTTCCCACTCAGCACCCACCACCCTACATCCCCAAGCCCTTACTTACCCACTAGACGTCCGACGCTGTAGTCTTCTCCGGATCGCAGACACGTCTTCACTCTTCAATGCCCGACTGCAAACTGAGGAAATCAGGCATGCAGTTCAATGTATTTCAGTTTTGAACTTAGTAGCATAACTTGGTATTTTTCAATATTTTTGCCCTAAGTTTTCAACATACTTTCTTTGGGACAACTCTTCATGGACAATGCAAGTTTCATTAGGTAAATCTGTCCCGAAAGGTGATTTCACGGTCACTGCACAAAATCACCTTTCAGGCAGGAACTGAACATTTTCTCTACCATTGTTCATGAGGTGGGATCATAGAATGGCTATGTTGAAAATGTGGCATAAAAATATTAAAAAACAACAAAGTTATGAACCTACATTGAAGTTTGCAAATGCAGGCTCATAACTTTGATAATTTTCGTTATTATGTCCCTAAATTTTCAAAACAGCCATTTCTTCATAGCTCCTCATGAATGTGACAGCTGTCATTTTTCAGATCCTGAACAAAATGTGTTTTCGCATACCATAAGGTGATTTTACACTTGCTGCACGAAATCACCTTTCAGGCAGGAGTTGAACATTTTCTCCACTATTGTTCATGAGGTGGGGTCACATGAAGGCTATGTTGAATATTTGGGGCAAAAATGTTAAAAAATCATACAGTTATGAGCTAATGTTGGAATTTATGAATGGAGGCTTGTAACTTTGGTAATTGTTAATATTTTGACCCTACACTTTCAACATAGCCATTTCTTCATATCACCTCATTAATGTGACAGCTGTCATTTTTGGAATCCTGACCAAAATGTGTTTTCGCATTCCAAAAGCTGATTTCACAGTCACTGCACAAAATCACCTTTTGGGCAGGAGTTGAAAATTTTCCTCACTATTGTTCATGAGGTGGGTTTATAACAAGGCTATGTTGAAAATTTGGCATAAAAATATTTAAAAACAACAAAGTCGTGAGCTTACATTGAAGTTTGTGAACACAGCCTTGTAACTTTGATAATTTTTTATATTTTGATCCTAAACTTTCAACATAGCCATTTCTTCATGCCACCTCGTTACTGCGACTGCTGTCATTTTTGGAATCCTGGCTAAAATGTGTTTTCCTATCCCAAAAGGTGATTTTGCAGTCACTGTGCAAAATTACCTTTTGGACAGAAGTTGAAAAATTTCCCTTCTATTGTTTATGAGGTGGGTTCATAACAAGGCTATGCTGAAAATTTGGCATAAAAATATTAAGAAAACAACAAGGTTGTGAGCCTACATTGAAGTTTGTGAATGTAGCCTCGTAACTTTAGTAAGTTTTAATATTTTGACCCAAAATGTTCAGCGTAGTCATCGCTTCACAGAATTTCATGAATGTGACAGATGTCATTATTCAAATCATGGCCAAAAAGTGTTTTCATACCTGTGGCATGAAATTATGTTTTGTCAGGGATCTGAACATTTTCACCTACTGCTTTCATCAGGTGGGCTAATAGGAAGGCCATCCTGAAGATATTGGGCCAGATATTCAAACTACGCTATTTTTTGTGGCGCAAGCTATAACGCACAAAATAGTTAACAGGGTATTAATGAGGCGATATTCAAAGGAGTTGCGCTATTGAGCAACTCCTGAATATCACCACACCACAACCACTGTGCATAAGCGCAGTGGAACTGTGCCACCGCAAGTGGTCAGAGTGGAGCATTCAACTTGCGGTGGCGCCAGAATTCGATAGCATCATCGCCAAATTCCAATATTCAAAGGTGACATGCAAATGGGGCCATAATTCATGCAAGGCTTGGGGGCATTTGCATCTGTTTATGGCTTCATTTGCATGCCATTAGCATGCAGGTGGCATGATTCCCGAGGACTTGCGCCTGGCGCCTGCCAGGCAGCAGCTGTCAGGACCAACGCCCCCTGCAGCCCGATCGCGGGCAAATGTATAAAATCCCCCCTCCCCGACTGGCTCAATCACGGGCAACAGCCTAAATAACCCCCACCAGCCCGATCGCGGGCAGCAAAGTGTCCCCAGAACATACCCCTGGTGGTCAGTGGACCGCTCAAGCCCAATCGTGGGCTGAAGAAGTATAACCCCGAATGTATCCCTGGTGGTCCAGTGGAAGCCGATCGTGGGCTGAAGAAATGTAAAACCCCTCCCGAACATATCCCTGGTGGTCCAGTGGACGCTAAGCCCGATCGCGGGCTGCATAATGTGGCAAAACCCCCACCCCAAGACCATATCCCTGGTGATCTAGTGTCACCCCATCCCACCACCCATGAAGCCCCACCACCGCTCCCCTGCAGCGGTGGGCGGCAGCTTCCCCTCCTCCCGCCAACTAACTGCCCGGTGGCTCTACGCCCATTGGTGCAGAGCATGAGCCAATGGGCAGTGCAGCCATACCGCATAAGGCAGTCAGGATATGTGAATGAATTCATTCATTCACATCTGGACTGCCTTGTACGGTATGGGCGCCCATTGGCTTGCTCTGCACCAATGGGTGTGCAACCTCACCGGGCAGCCGGGCCTGGGCGGGCGAGGGGCGGCAGGTGGGTGGAATGCAGCCCGCCGCCGCGGGCGGGAGCGGGTGGTGGGGCTCAGGTGGGTGGGGGGGACACTAGATCACCAGGGATATGGTCTTGGGGCGGGGGTTTGCCACATTATGCAGCCACGATCAGGCTTAGCGGTCCAGTGGACCACCAGGGATCGTTTGGGGAGGTTTACACTTCTTCAGCCCACGATCAGGCTTATCAGTCCACTGGACCACTAGGGATATGTTCAGGGAACACTTTGCTACCTGCGATTGGGCTGGTGGGGAGTGATTTAGCTTATGCCCGTGATCAGGCCAGTCAGGGAGGGGACTTTTCTGCTTTTGCCGATCGGGCCAGTCGAGAGGTGGGGGAATTTTGACACTTTTGCCCATGATCGGGCTGCGGGGGCACAGGGAGTAGGTTGAGGGCCAGCCACAGGTGGCAGCTGCTGTGTTGTGCCCTGCAATGTGGCAGCTCACCTGTGGGTGGCCCTCGACTGATCCTTTTTTGGCTCAAGTTGTGCAGGCGCAGGTTGGGGTTGCGCCTGCACAACTCTGCACAGCCGGCTGAATATCGGGCTGTGCAGTTTATGCATGGTTCCTCTCCTCCAGTTCAGCATGCATTCATTAGCATTGCGCTGTTGCTCAGCATGTTTTCAGTGGCGCAACTGCCTCTTGCTGAATATCGCAGAATGGCGCAATTTCGGACTTGAGCAGGCGCAACCCTATTGAGCATGGTGCAACCCTTTTGAATATCTGGGCCTTGGTGTACAAATATGGTAAAATACCCAGGTTATGACTGAACATTACACCATTTCAGCGTTCACTCATAACTTCATTCATTTTCAATATTTTGACTCCAACCTTTCCACATAGCCATTTTTCCACACCACCTCATAAATGTGACATGTCATTTTTACAATCCTGGACAAGATGTGTTTCTGCACCTCTGGTGCTAAATGGCATTTTGGCCAGTATACTATATATGGCACATGTCATGTCTATAAGGCAAATCCTAAAACAAGTGTAACCCTCCCCAACCCTGTCCTTTTACCAAAACAACGACAGGTGGCATGCTGTTGGCATTTGGCAGCAATACCTGGTGGGGAGTGTATATCTACGGGTTCAGGAAAGGATGAGGCTACTTGGCACAAGAGGCCTAGGTTTGACTACTCTGCACAGGGGCACCCAAGTAAATCCAACTACAGGAAGCAATAACTGTAATGTCCAGAACCAGAATTGGGATTTTTCAGTGTGGCTTTATTTATTAACTCACTGAACATAAACAAAGCTCTGTATGGGCCCCCACAGGGCTACGTAACTGTAATGCAGATTAGAGGTTAAACACAGTGGTCCATTTGAGGAATGAACACTTTACAACAGTTAATACAAAATCACACATGCCCCCACAATGCAAAGCATCATGGGCTGCATATGCAAATCACCACAAAATGTTATGCTGGTCCAACTTTAAGCAGAATTGCATGGTGCCGAAAGGCCTCTCACACAGTTTGCAAAGGGTGCTAACAGAAGACATAGACACGTGTTTCGTCCTACCAGGACTCATCAGTATGCCTTGTTTGTTTGACACCCCAGTGGAATGGACCAGCTACCCTTAAGGCAGTGTGCCTTGGATATATTGTGGTGAACCCATTAAAATAAAAACTATTTAAAGACAAAGAACCTCTATGCGCAAACACTGAGGCAAGGTTACCCAAAGGGCATTTGGCTGGGAAGCCAAGTTTCAAGAAAATACAAAATCACACATGCCCCCACAATGCAAAGCATCATGGGCTGCATATGCAAATCACCACAGAATGTTATGCTGGTCCAACTTTAAGCAGAATTGCATGGTGCCGAAAGGCCTCTCACACAGTTTGCAAAGGGTGCTAACAGAAGACATAGACACGTGTTTCGTCCTACCAGGACTCATCAATACTTTACAACAGTTGTCTGGCTTTGGACCCACCAGGCACTCAGCCCGGACTTCGCATGCGCATTGGATACACAGCCCGACTGGCCCGGCTCCCCTGCCGGCCACTCTACTGATGGTCCACTTGGCGAATGAACCCAAACTCTACTTGGAAAGACATCCCATCAAACAAGGAGGCTCCCAAACTGTGGCTCCCCACACCACTTGAAGTCTGCGACTCCTAGAGAGATTTTGTTTTCGTACTTCCAATTCGAAACTCCCATCAAACAGGGAGACTCCCATCCTACAAGGAGTAATGTTCCCAACCTGTGGCTCCCCACACCACTTAGAGTCTGCGACTCCTAGAGAGATTTTCAAGTTGCGACCCATGTCTGGGTACCCACCCCATCACTGGCCAAGCGCATGAGGTGAGTAGCAAAAACAGAAGAACTCCGTAGAGGTGGACCTGGTTACTAAAGATGGGGATCTATCCACCTCCAGCTCCCACAGCCCATACCCGGCCATTTCTCTGAACACACAGAAACTTCAGAACTGTAAAACTGTAGATTGCATGGTGGATGAACTGATGCACCCCCTCTACTGTGAACTCTAAATCCATTTAAACTTTAACTGACTGCTCCATTTGTTCGTCCTAGTGTATACAGTCCTCCCAAACACCAGTCCCCAATAACATTTCCTGACTGAAAAAACAGTTGTTTGCCCCTTAAACTGGAGCCAAACACTCACCCAATCGTTGCAGGTGCCCCACAGGCGAAGTCCTTTAACCTTTTCTGTCATACCCAAACAGACCAAGTAATTCCAGGCAGCTTCTTTCCTTGGTGGGAAAGGGATTGCCCTGGAACCCACAGAGACCTTTCCTACCCCGGAGAGGGGCACTGAGATCAGAGGGACGGTCTCCACCACTTGAAGAATGGTGAAACACAGAAAAACTTCCTTCTGTGTGGAGGCAAAACTCAAACTACAGTCTGATGCTTCCTTCTTGCTCAAGGACAAACGGAAGACTTTCTTTCTCTGAGAGAGAAATCACACTGCACAATAATGCTTCCTTCTTGCTTAAGGACAAACCGAAGACTGGCTTCAAATTCCCAAGGTTCTAGAACTACTCTGAGCTGAAGATTCCAAATGTGGCTCATGCAGCTGTAACAATTCTATAATGATGTCATCTCTCCAGTCTCAGCTGTGACTGAGGACAGAGTGAAACAGTGTGAAACCCATTTAACTGGAGTTTCACAAGCTGCCTTCCCTGCCTACCACTAGGTCTTACTGGGATTCTAGTAACCCCGGGTAACAAAGGGGTTACACAAGTATCTTCAATATTTGGGGTCAGAACTGCAAAAAACAACAAATTATTTAACAAGCAGCCAATGTTTGGGATTGACAAATGCTTGTTCTCCTTATCATCATGTATTTCTCTTACTGAAATCTGGTAGCCTACGGGCCTGGTGATATCTGCACACCTTTCTTGGAAATCTGTATACTGAACTGTTTATAAGATATTGGTTGCTTATAATCTCTTTGTAAACTGTACCCACCTATGAAAAGTTAAAAATAAAGTTAAAAATGCATCAGGATTTAGGCACAAGGTAACACCAAGTGCCTTAAGCACACAAGAAAGGCCATTATACTGCAATAACGTACATCCTGGAGTGCCTTAATGTGATTATAAAATGGTTCCTCTGATATTTATTTTAAAAACTGAGTAATGGGGTTCAGAAAATTAAGTATTTCTGATCTATGCTTTGTGCTGGAATAACCGTCATGTGATCGCATTTGACCAATCACAGGCCTCGGTTTCTGGTACCCATTTTATACTATATATTATTATTATTACATCATTTACCTGAGATCTTGTCTTGTTTGGCTCAAAAGGATGGAAAGTGCAAATCTGGATGAGATCAGTCCCCACCATAAAACCAGAAGTTAAAAGGTCAATAAATGGGGAAGAAATAGTTCTCTGAGTGAGCAAAAATTCACTTAATCAGGTACCACTGCGTGACAAAATAATAGGAGAAAGGACAACACATCTTTTACTTTAGAGTTCATTGTTTACAAGCTTGAAAAGGTTCACAGGATATATAGTATTTAAATTATTTCTAATCTATGCAAATAATGGTATATTAGATAGAAGTGAGGGAGGTGGGAGGGTCACCAGAGATCAGTTCACACTTTGGATTAGTCTATGCCCAAATCTACAGCATTTAAAGCAAAAGATGCAATTAAACTGTATTCCTCCCATAGGTGCTGGAACAAGGGGGGACACTGTGGCCATGCCTCTTCCACTTTCATAAGTGGTAAGGCCTGGCCTATCCATTTCTGCAGTCATTTTCATTTATTACTAGGGAGGACTATGCCTTTAAAATGCAGCATGTGCAGTAAGCAGTGTTACTTTCTAATGACTCCCATTGTGGCTTGTAGAATGTCAGCAGAATTTTGAAGAGTGAAAGCCTGAGTAGTGTTGATGGGGTGGACTGAGTTCATGGGCTGTTGAGGTAAGGCACAGTGGTTAAACTTTAAAATTGAAAGGAAAGGGCTAGTCCTTCCTGTGGACATTAAGGAACTAGGGACTAAAAGCTGCTGTCAGTGGCGGTAGTGGGGAATTACTCCAGAAATTATAAATTTGGATAAGAAAAAACTGAGGCTGTAGGTGAACCCACTCAATAGGGGGCAGGGAGCTCACCCCTTACATCCTAGGCCCTACCACTTTTCAGATCATTCTGCCACGAATGATTGCTCCTTCTCAGAGTCCACTATTCCCATTTCGGTCTCATCTATAAATTTAGTCACATAGAAACATTTATTTTATTTAGTTTTTGTTGACTGGGTAAGTGCACTAGACAAATTCTGCCTATCTTTAGGCACAACCCGCGGGGCAGGGGGATACAGATGAATGCCAACTGACTTTGAACCAGATTAAGCTGTTGGTGGTATTTTTAGTGAATGGGGGGAAATTTTGGCCAGGGCACCGGGGAAATTCCCCTACTGTGCTCTAGGGGGGGCAAGCTGCTTTGAGAGTATGGCAAATGTCCCTGAGAATCTGAAGGAGCAACAGGTCCAGAATGCTGGTCAGCATGAGCAGCCCTCTTCTGAGGGGCAATGAGACCGGGATGGACTGAGCGCTGTGGGTGCTCGTGTGGAGGTTTCTGCTGTGGAGCATGGTGAGCGCCATGCACTGGAAGATATTATGTCAGTATCCGAGTCTCCTCTTTTAATGCCTAACTTTCCAAAGGCTTCAGTGACTCCTCCGTTTCAGACAGATATTCCTGAGGCTCCCTTTTTGGATTCGACTGTGGCCACTACCTCAAAGGCTCATATGTTAAGCGCAGCGTCAGAGGTACACTCCGAACGGCACTTTCCAACAGCTTCTGACAGTATGAGGCACCTGGATGTCATCTCTACCTCAGGAATGTGGACGCATTCAGCTCATAAAGATTCTTTTCTGAATGGGGACTGGTCTAAGGACAGCGTTCTCACCGAGGCTGGCTGGATTTTAGTTGAGGGTATGGATCCTCTACTCTAGTTGGGAGACGTTTACTCCTGTTTTTTATTTTAATGGGTTCACCACAATATATCCCAGGCACACTGCCTTAGGGGTAGCTGGTCCATTCCACTGGGGTGTCAAACAGATGAGGCATACTGATGAGTCCTGGTAGGATGAAACACATGTCTATGTCTTCTGTTAGCACCCTTTGCAAACTGAGTGAGAGGCCTTTCGGCACCATGCAATTCTGCTTAAAGTTGGACTAGCATAACATTCTGTGGTGATTTGCATATGCAGCCCATGATGCTTTGCATTGTGGGGGCATGTGTGATTTTGTATTTTTTTGTGTTTACTCCGGAGTCTGCACGGCTGATTTCAGGACAATGTGAGGACTCGTTGCCTGGCACAACTACAGAAGTACATAAAACCCTGATTTCTGATGGCAAAGAAACACCGAATACTGAAAACATTCCTAGGAGTTCTCCACAGTGTTCCCCCCTGTTTCTCCCCCTAGAGCACAACAACAACCTGTGGCCCGATTTTTGGATCTGTTTAAAAATAACAGATTGGAACAGGCACCTAGGCAGAACGCATTTTGCCTTCGTTACCGAGGTGGTTTAGAAGATCACCCAGACAGACTGTATATTGCCAGGAAATTGTTAAAAGAGTCTATGGGCTTTCAGGCCAGTGACATTTATGCTCTAATTAATGTTAGGGGGGAAGACACATTTGATATTAGTTTTAAAATGTTTGCAGGCTTAGATAGATTTTGGAATCGTTATGACCACTGTAAATCACTGCCTCTATAGCTACCTTTCTGGGCTATTCCTATTATGAAACCCCTACACAATGTGGCACATGTTATGTTCAGGAACGAAGGGGTGAATGTGGGGGATATCCTTTTTTGGATGGAACAGAGATGTACAGTTTTAGGGCCTCTTGAAGCTGTTATTGATGGGGAAGGTACTTGGACGGGTAGTTGGAAATTTAAAGTAAAATTGAATATTGTAGGCAATGAGGTAATGCATATTCCCAACAGTTTCTTTCTAGGGAAAGACAGAGGAGTATGTTTTTACCCTGGACAACCTAAAGCTTGTTATAAGTGTAGCAGTAGGCGGCACCTTAGTAGTGCCTGCTACAAAATCAAATGTGCACTGTGTGGAGACTTTGACAACGATAGCAACACCTGTAGAAATGTGTTTCATTGTAATCTATGTGATGAGCAAGGCTACACTTACCACTAGTGTCCTTAAGTTGGCCAAAATAAGCAAGGGGGTAGAGAAGGAAGACCTCATTAATAATGCTCAGGATAGATTTAATTTTAGGGAAAGATCTGATCCGGATCCTGTCCCCAATACTGGCCCTGCTCCTGCTTCTGCAAATACTGACCCCACTTTTTCTAAGGCCCCTTCTACTACCACTCCAGTTTTTTTAGAACCACCCCAGGCTTCCCATATTATTATTCTTCCCATCTCTGACTCTACCTTGCATAAGGGCCAAACCCCCGTTGGAATTCCTGAATCTTCTTTTTCTGAAGAACCTCCTTCTACCCAAAGTGACAAGCCTGCACTACCCTCCACTTCAGAGTTCCAAATACCTCCCCCTAACAGAGTGACTAGGGCTTCTAGCTGATCTTTAGTCCAACCGACTGAAATAGTTACTGAAAATTCTTTCCAGCTGCTGCAGACTCCTGCGGGGGTTTCGGAGTCAGATGTTTCCATTCAATCTGGGGTTATTTCTGACATGGATTGTGAAGCAGAGCAAGGTGGGGGACGGTTGGCAGGGAAGAAAAAAAAAGGTAAGAAAAGGAAAAAAAAAGAAGAGGTTCCCATCCCCTAATGTAGTTATCTATTCTTACTAACTCATGGCAGAACTAAAACTGGTTCCCCTCAATACCTGTAGTGTAAATAATTTTAAAAAGCGACTGGCCTGTATGCATTTTCATCTTTTATTACAAGCTGACATCATTTTTTTACAGGAAATCAGGTTTAATTGTCTATCAGATATTCAGCAGGCCTCCAAGATTTGGACTAGAGGGCCTACTTTCTGTTCTTATGGGGATGATGCCACTGATGGGCTGGGTATTCTGTTCAACCGTACCTCTGTTCATGTTTCTAGGCTGGTATATATACACCCTGGGAGGGTCTTGCTTTAGGATTGTGTCTATAAGGGTTTTTCCCTGCGTCTTATTAATACATGTGCACCTCAAGTTAAGACTTTACGATTTGGTTTATTTCATAACATCTCACCACACCTCTTTACCAGAACACAGGTCATATGGGATGGGGATATGAATTGTGGGCTGGATATTAAATTTAAAGATACCATTCAGACCAAAGTATATTGTGATTCCCATGCCCTGTTGAAAGTTTTACAGACTGCTACTCTTAAAGATGCATACCGAGCACTCCATACTGATGAGGGGCCTACTTATCGATGCAGTGCTTTTCGCACTAGGATTGATTTTTTTCTTTTTGTCTACATTTTTATTTCCCCATACCTTTTTTCTTCGCCTTTGTGAATTCTCAGACCACATGGTTTTACTGTGTACTATAAGCTTGTCTCAGTTTCCTCTCAGACTTTTAGGGGTACCAACAAGGTTGAAACTGAATCCTTCAGTTTTACAAGAGCCAGAGATGCAGGTTAAACTACAGTCCTTCTTCAAAGCTCAAAATTCAGTTCGGATCTTCTATGATTCTCTGGTAGATTGGTGGGTGGATACTAAAAGAGTCTTTATGACTTTTTTTATTTCTCACGGAAAGTCTTCCCAAAATAAAAGATACCTACAGTATTTGGATCTGCGACAGCAGTTCTATAGATTAACCTCTTTACCTAATGTTGCGGATGTGAGGGTCAAGCTACAGATAGATGTTATTAAACAAAAAATGAGAACTTATCAATATGAATGAGCGGTGTCCCTAAAAGCAGAAATGCAGTATGGCACTGTTAGGTCGCCTTCTGCTGACGCTTTTGCAGCATGTAAATCTAGATTGGCTACGACTCTGATGGCCTTGCAAACTTGGATGGAGTAGTAGTCACTTCTAAAGTTGGAATGTTTCAGGTAATTAGGCAGTCCCTTTATAAACTTCAAGGGACTACGTATTCCTCAGGAGTAAGGTGGGATGACGTGTTTCCTTGTGAAGTACCTAGCCTCTCTGAAGAGGATACTGAGGTATAGGACAGGCCTATTTTGATAGAGGAAATTCAGAAAGAGAATTCAAATTTGGCTTTGAGAGTATCCCCAGGGGTAGACGGCCTAACCAATGAATTTTATAAGTTTTTTTCGGACCATCTTTGTGAAGTCTTACAGGGTGTCTTTAATGAGGTTTTGGATACAGGGATTATGCCTCAGGACTCTTTGGTTGCAATACTATTATATTTATTTAAAAAGGGGGATAGGACTGATAATGGAAATTGGAGACCCATTAATTTATTAAACACTGATTACAAAATTTTATCTGCTATTCTTTGTCATAGACTGCAAAAGATTGCATCCCATTTGATACATCCTGTGCAGACTTATTCGATTCCAGGGAGGAATATTCAGCAAAACTTGAAGCTTTTGCAAAATGTTTGTGAATTCGGGCAACAAGGCCACCTCTCAGGTTATATCTTAGCACTAGATCAGACCAAGGCTTTTGATAGGGTATCCCATGGGTTCATCTGGGAAGTGCTAGACCGCTATGGGCTCCCAAGTCACTTTCGGTCTTGGATTAGTCTCTGTTATGCAGAAGCAAAAATTTTCCCTACAGTAATGGGGAATTGGGTGAAGCTTTAATATTACATAGAGAAGTTAGGCAGGGATGTCCCCTGAGCTGTCTTTTCTACACATTTGTTTTGGACCCTGTTATTCAGGAGATCTTAAATGATAAAACAGTCCAGGATTTATCACCCTTCCCTAGTTTAGAACAACAGAAGTTAGCTGCATATGCAGATGATTTAGTACTCACTGTCCCAGATTCTAGATCAGGAGAAACAGCCATACGGATCCTGAATAGATGTGCTACTATTACAGGTACAGCTATTAATTATGCCAAGAGTACAGGGGTATATGTGGGAGTGGGAGATGGAGTCCCCACTTCTAGGATGGGACATATTCCTATTTCGAGGGAGCCGATTAAAACTTTAGGGTGTTATTTTGGTTCAGGGTATATAGCCTTTTTAAACTGGGAACACAGATTAAAAATGGGAGAAATGAAAATTTAACTTTGGAAATCTTAGACATTAACAAAACAGAAGAGGGTGTTAATGGTAAAACAATTTATTCTCCCCTCATTTTTGCATGTCTGTTTCTCTTTCCCTATTCCAACCTCTTTGGAAAACAGATTATATAGTGTTTTTTTTTTCAAATGATTTAGGGGAGTTGCCTTAACCCGGTTAAAAGGGACTTTACTTATTTGCCTGTGAAATTGGGAGGTCTGGGAATGATACACTCTCTGGTTTTCTTTTTTTTAATTTTTTTTTCTTACCATACTTCCCAATGAAAGGGAAACTAGACACCAGTGGGATGATTGGACAGATTTATTTTTTCAACAATTTGTGTTAAGGTGGGAGGACACTGTGCCTAGACTCTGTGCCACTCTAAAATTTCCAGAATTTGCTATTCCGGCTTTAAGGAAACTAAATCAATGGGGAATTCAGAAACAGCATCTCAAGTCTCAATCTCGTAAACACTTATATATTGATATTATGAGAAGAAATTCGGCCTGCCGTGTAGATTTTCCTAGATGTGTTCCTTCACGGCTGACCTATGCCTTACGTACTTCAAGAGATAAACGGATTCCGGTTTACATGTGGGATGTGCAGTGGCTTTGCTGCCATGGCAGACTTGGGGTAAAGGGAAATTTGAAACATAAATCTGTATTGGAGAGACAATGCATTCACATGGAATGTGTGGGTAATGAAGAAACCATGGAACACTTCTTCTTTGCCTGTTCATATGCCTGACAATTTTGGCAGGATCTGGCTTCTAAGTGGCACTGGGGTCTAGTGGCACAGGTTAATTATGAGATCTTGATTTTTGGGAATTACACAGGTGCTTTTTCAACATATCACCCCAGTACTTTAAATGTATTGTTTGCTAGTATTAAATATTTTCTTTGGCAGGCGAGATGTCAATTTTCTTTGCAGCATTTGAATGTACCGACCTTAACGGTCATTTCACAAATTGAGAAGGTGGTCCGACAACAGAAGGACTCCGAAAGAACTTTTCTTGCTCTTCCAAAATTTCGGATTTTATGGAAACATATCTTTTGGTTGTGATTTATTTAGAGTTTGTTTGTTTTTTTTCCCATTGGGTATTACAGTTTATGGGCTGTCTGTTGTTTATTACTTGATTACTCAGTGACAGTGTTTTCTCCTAGGTTTAAGATGTCTTTTCTTTTTTAGTGATGTTATGCTTTAGACAATGTAATATTGTGGTGGGAATATTTGTTTTTTTTTTACTGTTCTTTGCAAATTAATTTTGCTGTGATGTATTGTAGTCTAAATAAAAAATTACCCTACTCTTATTGAGAAGTGCCATGAGATCTTTAACATCCACCTGAACTACTACTGGAACAGACAGATGGGACCTTGGTTTAACGTCTCATCTGAAAGATGGCACATCAGGAGTGCAGCACCCCCTCATGCTGCACTACAGTGTCAATATTGGGATACTGACCCAAGTGCCTGGTGTGGAGATAGAACTCACAGCCTTCTGATCTCCCAGCCTCAGAGGCAAGTGTGCTACCTGCTGAGAAACTGACACTGCAACATAGAAACTGAAGGCAGATGGGGACCAAAGATCCATCTAGTCTACCCTGAGCTCTACCCGCTTCTTTAAGATTTCTGTGAGACAATCCCGTTGTGTCTGTCCCAAGCTGCTTTAAATTCCCCTACTGTTTGGAGTCAATGACTTCAGCTGTTAGACCATTCCATGGTAAACCACCATCTCTCTGTGAAGAAAAACCTTCACATGTTGCTCCTGAATCTTCCTCCCCTCAATTTCATCTCATGCCCTCTTGTTCTACTGGTGATATTGACCGTAAAGAGCTCCAGGGTGGAGACTCTGTTCATACCCTTCAGAAACTTGAGTGTCTCAATCATGTCCCCTCTATCCCTGCGTTGTTCCACGGAGTACATGTTGAGTTCATGTAACCTACTTTTGTATGGCAACTTATAGAGACTGTGTATAATTTTTGTTGCCCACCTCTGTACTGTTTCCAATCTATGTATGTTCTTCCTGAGATAAGGTCTCCAGAACTGGATACAGCACTCAAGGTGAGGTCTCACCAGGGACCTGTACAGCAGCAGGATCATCTCCTTTCTTTTACTTGTGATGCCCCTTTCTATGCATCCCAGTATCCTGCTGGCCTTCTTTGTTGTCTTTTTGCATTGTCCACCTAACTTCAAATTGTCTGATATGATAACCCCTAGCTCAATCTCCTGATGGGTGTTCACTAGTTTTTTCCCTCCCAGGTAGTAGTCTGTCTCTGGGTCGCTTCTGCCTAGATGCATAACTTTTCACTTTTTCACATTGAATTTTAACTGCCATAAGTTGGACTAATGTTCCAGCCTGAGTAGGTCACTTTTCATTTGCTTTACCCCCATGCAGTGTCCACCCTGTTGCAAAGCTTTGTGTCATCTGCAAACAGGCACACCTTCCCACTCAACTCCTCTGTGATATTTCTGATGAAGACATTAAAGAGTAATGGTCTGAGGATGGACCCCATGGCACCCCGCTTGTCACCTCCCTATTCCCTGATGCTGCCCCATTTACTGTCACAGACTGAGTTCTCTGTTCAAGCCAGTTACTCACCCATGCTACCACTTCCTACCCCACTCCTGTATGGTCGAGTTTCTTTAGCAGCCTTCTGTGTGGTACAGAGTCAAAGGCTCTGTACCATACATGTCTTTTGATTTCTTTATCCAAGTTGTTGAGCAGCAACAGTCACATAAGAGATTACTGTGGTACTCCACTAGTGATCTACCTCCACCTTGATGGACTCCCCTGGATCATTACCCTCTCCTTCCTACATAGTTGCCAGGCTGTAATCCATCTTTTAATGTTATTCTCTATAGCACTGTATTAGCCTGATCCCTGTGGGAACACCCATATACCAGAGGTCAGACCCAGTGTTCTATTCAGTGAAAAATGTTTTTGTGAGGGGCACCAGAAATTTAGAACAATGTATACCTCTTAAAAATGCATATATGTATATATATATATATGTATATGTGTGTATATATATATATATATACTACATATATATTTATATATATATATATATATATATATATATATATATGTGTGTGTGTATATATATATATATATATATATATATATATATATATACATATACCTATATATATATATATATTAGAGGCAAAAACTCAGTTTAATGCATTAGTTAGGGTTGTTCCACAGCAACAAAAGTGAGGAAATTCGCTGTTAGGGTTGAAAACCCTAACTCCGAATTCACCCCCCCCAGCACCACACACACACACACACACATTAAAGTATGGGGCAGGACCAAGTCAACACAACCAATGACAGACATCCAGCAGCAGGCGACAGAAATAACAAACAATTGTCTAAATGTACTACGAGACATCCCCACCCACCTAACCAGGTACTGCATGCTCAGTGGAGATCAACAGCAAAACTGAGGCCATGTACCAAGCGTACACATCCCTGATTGCAGCTGCACACAACGTACCACACTTAGTAGTTGCATGGCCTTACCTACCGATGCCCCACACCACACCACAACTGGTACTGTGCCGTTATTCAATATAAATGCTGAAGGTGCATGATGACAGTTGTAGAAAGGTTTTAACACTAGTGAGTATACATTAATTAAGAGAAGCACATAAATTGACTACAAGACACTAGCATGCTCAAGATAAAAGTAGTGATACATTTAGTAGGTGATTTACATAGTAGTATATTTACTGCAATGGTTTACTCAACATAGAGAGGCTGATGTAAATGTATGGAAAAACATTGCCTGTTCAACGCTGTGAAATTCGTACTGCCAGTATCACATGCATTCTTACTGATGAAGGTGTACTGCTGATGTACATACATAGACCTTCAGTGTGTTTCAATACTAAAGAGGCAGTAAGTATTCTTTGTAAGAAACATTGTAATTGCATGGATCAGGCCAAGCAACTTCTAAATATCATAGCACTACTGAGCCAACAATGATGTACCTGTATCGGAGATGTATAATGGATAGATTTTCCTGTAGGCACTTACTGAGTATGTTGTACCTGAAAAAGACAATCTCATTGCATCTGTGATGACTAACCTATTCAAATAGTAATACATTTACAATTGTTGCAATGAGTGATCTATGCCACTTATGGACACAGTGTGATTTTTTTTAACAGTTGTTTCATACTCAGGCTGTATGCCTACTGTTTGGGTTTGCCACACTTCTGTCACTGATGCTATCAAAGTGATAACTATGTTAATTGTGGTACAACAGGAATCAAGTAGGTATGGTGTAGATATAAACAGAATGTCTTAGTATTGATTTAACTCACAATGGGGTAAGTGTACTAGGACAGCAGGGGTTATCCTCTATCACTGACTCTGTGAGTTATAATCACACTAGGGTTTAGATGACTGTAATGATCAAGTTACACTGTTCATCTTCATGAGTTCATATTCACAGCCATTCTCCAGTAACTAGACAGTGTATGGTGTAACTGGGTGGGACACTGTGTTGCAAAGCTGCTGCAGTGCCTAGCAGAGGAGAGTATCTACTCATAAAGACAATTAAGCAATAAGGCATGACCAACAGTTATATTAAATGGTCTGTTAATCACCTTGTAGGGGTTTAATGTTGAATGAGGCATAGCCGAGTGCCACATGTCGCTAGACAGTGATAAACTGACCATTGACATAATACCTGGGAGTGGCTTATTGCTATCATAATAAAACTGTTTTTAAACAACATTAAACCATGTTCATCATATGGTTAGGCTCTACATGTATTTAATAAAAACTAAACATAAGGCTGTTACAATGTTTACAGTCAATTAGAAAGCTGCATTTCTCAAACCCTTGTTATAATTAGAGATATTATACCTGTACAACTCCTTGGTTTTGCTGAACTCTATTGCTCAGGTGGCCCACCACAAGTGGTGTGGTCTGGTGTGGGGGCATCGGTAGGTAAGGCCATGCAACTACTAAGTGTGGTCGTTGTGTCTTGACTGCAATCAGGGATGTGTCGTTTGGTGTACATGGCCTCAGTTTTGCTGTTGATCTCCACTGAGCATGCACTACCTGGTCAGGTGGGTGGGGATGTCTGTAGTACATTTAGACAATTGTTTGTTATTTCTGTCACCTGCTGCTGGATGTCTGTCATTGGTTGTGTTGACTTGGTCCTCCCCATACTTGAATGTGTGTGTGTGTCTGTGTGTGTGTGGTGCTGGGGGTGAATTCAGAGTTAGGTTTTCAACCCTAACAGCGAATTCCTCACTTTGTTGCTGTGGAACAACCTAACTAATGCATTAAAAGGAGTTTTGCCTCTAATTTCCCTTCTTTTGAGAATGATAATGAGAAATAGTAGATATGTAATGCTGTGGCGGGCGTGGGGCCCAAAGAGATCCCGGTGCTCCGCCACTATTCTTGTGGCATACTAACAGGGCAGCAACACAAACAGAAATGCTAACAGTGGCACACATGGTAACACAAGCGTGAATCAGAACAGAAAGAGTACTGCTTGCGGTGGCGTGAGCGAACGGTGTGCCACGTGATGTCTTGTCACATAGTAACATGGTGCCTGTAAATGGAAATGTCAATGGGCATGGTGACGCAAAGTGAAACAGAAGAGAAACAGTACTGTACACACAAATGGCAAAAAGTAACAGAAGCATAGCGCAAATGAAAACGCAAAAGGATGACTCACGTGGGTGGCACTGGGGTGTGCATTGGGATCATCAGCCTAACTCTCACCCATGACATGTGTAAAGCAGCAGAAGTATAGGAAAATGGGGTGAGAGTTAGGACCCACGATCCTAATGCACACTACAATGCCGGTTTGGGAGGTGGGTGGGGGGTGCAAGGGGGGTGTTCAACCCTAACAGCGAATTTTCTCACTTTTGTCACTGTGGAACAACCCTAACTAATGCATTAAATGGAGTTTTTTGCCTCTAATTTCCCTTCTTTTTGAGAATGATAACGAGAAATAGTGAATGTAATGCAGCGGCAGGAGTGCGGGGCCCACCGCATAATGGGTGTGAGCTGTCTCCCCACATAAGATGTGTTGTGGCATACTAACAGGGACAGCAATGCAAACAGAAGTGCTAACAGGAAAAGCCATGGTAACACATACCTTGAATGAGAACAGAAAAGAATGCTTGGCATGGTGGCGTGAGCAGGAATGGTCTGCCATGTGATGTGTTGTCACATAATAACATGGTGCCTGCAAATGGAAATGTCAATGGGCATGGTGACCAAAGTGAAACAGAAAGAGAAACAGTACTGTAGACAGAAATGGCAAAAATAACAAGCATAGCGCAAATAAACGCAAAAGAATAGCACATGGTGGCGTGAAGCGTCAATAGTAAGTAAAACGGTACAGAACCACAAAGCGGAAAGAGGCAACAGTAACAATAATGTGGCGCACAGGCTGGTTTTCCACAAAACCTGCATAGAAAGACAGTAGTACAAATAATGTATGCATAATAATGAGTATCGGTAGAGAAAATGAGATCTTGGAATACTAAATACATTATATCTCAGGAACCATTATGATGTAGAAAAAAATTTAAAAGTCATATTATTTACAACTGTCCTAGCTAAGTTGAATCCTAGCCCCTGCTAACTGTTTCTGCAACTGTTTGATGGATTTGCCTGAAATTTGGAATTTGTGATCAAGAACCATAGGGCTTGGGATCTTCCAAGTTTTGTACTGTCTGATATACGGCCATGGAGTTATTAAGGTGGATCTGTGCTGCCACGCTTTTCTGGAATTCTATGGTCGCTACTACAGGTCGTAGACGGTTTATGTACGACTCAGCCTGAAATCTTCAGGAAATGCGCAGGGTCCTCATGTGCCTTTCAAAGATTTCGTGAAAAATATTAAACGGTTCAAAAGTTATTCAAAAACAGTTTCCCATTATAAGTCAATGGAAAAGTTAACAAAAGTTCAACACTTTCGCAAATGCATTTTTACTTTTGCAAATGGGCCTGTTACTTTCGCAGAATCAGCCATTTTGTTTTCAGTTGGTGATCAGAAAATGGTTGGCATTTAAATTTGGGACCCTCTAGCAACCTAATTTTTGTATTCACTTAGTCGGGCCCTGAGGATGCTTGCCATGTCTTTATTTTGTAGAAAACACCCCAGAAATATAGTTTTTCAAATTTCTGAAAAAGTACTGCAAATTACTTCGTGCTCATGAAAGTGTCAGTCAATTTTTGTGTTTTCGCTTAAATTGGCTATAGTAGTTTTCTAGTCCTGTGGGAAATGACAGCAATTCTTTGGCACTGCGCTGCAAAAGAACCGTTGGGAGTTTTGAGCTGAAATTTGAGGGACGGAGCTGGTATCTGATGTGCCTTTCAGTGTTGTATTGAAAAATATTACATGGCAAAGTTACAGCACTCCAAAGTTGACAGTTTTTCCCATAGGATAACATTACTGCACTCTAACGATTATAGAAATCCTTTGATCCCTGCTGCAAATGACGGTTTAGTCTTTTTCCTGAAATTTGGTAGGAGGACAGCCAACAGCTCACAGATGTGCTTTCAGTAGTTTGGTGAAAAATATTACAGGGAGGTGTGCTATGGCGCCTGAACTTTCTTTTTTTCCCATAGGATAACATTATAGCGCTTCGCTAGGCTTTTTTCAGGGCCCGTGATCTCAAAATAGTATGAGATACGGAGTTTTCGTTGGAAAACTTTTAGCCCCAAAACTAGCCAGGACAGTCATAAATCATACAACTTTTAAATTTTTTTTCACGCTATACGGTTCCTGAGATATAACTTATTTAGTATTCCAAGTCCTCATTTTCTGCTCTGATACCCATTATTATGCATACATTCTTTTTTACTCACTGTCTTTCTATTCAGCTTTTGGGAAAACCAGCTCTGTGCTTACATTACTGTTACCATTGTCTCTTTCCGCTTATGGTTCCATGTCTGCTTAATTTACTGCTGATGTCTGCACCACCACGCATGCTATCCTTTATGCTTACTTGCGCTATGCTTTCTGTTACTTTTGCCATTTGTGCTGTACTGCATTGTTTCTTCTTTCTGTTTCACTTTTATGCTACTCATGCCCATTGCTATTTCGACGCATATAAGCACCATGTTACTATGTGATAAGACATCACGCGGCACACCGCTCCTGTCTTCCACGCCACGCGTTCGTTTATCCTTTCTGTTCTCATTTGCGCTTATAGCTACCTTTGTGCGCCACTGTTAGCGCTTTATGTTTGCATTGCTGTTCCTGTTACTATGCCACAAGACATCATGTGGTGGAGTCGGCTTTTGGCCTCCAGCGCTCCAGCTGCCGTATTACGTAAGCCGGGAGCGGGGCCCTATGTGCGTTATCCTTATGCTTATTTGGCGCTTGCTTTTCTGTTATTTTTTGCCATTTGTGCTCACAGTACTGTTTCTCTTCTGTTTCACTTTGCATCACCATGCCCATTGACATTTCCATTTGCAGGCACCATGTTTACTATGTGATAACACATCATGTGGCAGACTGTTCCGTCTTCACGTGTGTGTTACCCTTTCTGTTCTCATTTGCGCTTGTGTTACCATGTGCCACTGTTAGCATTTCTGTTTTGCGTTGCTGCTCCTGTTACTATGCCACAAGACATCATGGTGGGGTCTGTAAGGGCCTGCCAGCCTCCCCGCTGCATTATATCTACTATTTCTAGTTACCATTCTCAAAAAGAAGGGAAATTAGAGGCAAAAAACTCCATTTAATGCATTAGTTAGGGTTGTTCCACAGCGACAAAAGTGAGGAAATTCGCTGTTAGGGTTGAAAACCCTAACTCCGAATTCACCCCCCCAGCACCACACACACACACAGACACACACACACACACACATTCAAGTATGGGGGAGGACCAAGTCAACACAACCAATGACAGACATCCAGCAGCAGGTGACAGAAATAACAAACAATTGTCTAAATGTACTACGAGACATCCCCACCCACCTGACCAGGTACTGCATGCTCAGTGGAGATCAACAGCAAAACTGAGGCCATGTACACCAAATGTACACATCCCTGATTGCAGCTGCACACAACGTACCACACTTAGTAGTTGCATGGCCTTACCTACCAATGCTCCACACCAGACCAGACCACATGTGGTGGGCCACCTGAGCAATAGAGTTCAGCAAAACCAAGGAGTTGTACAGGTATAACATCTCTGATTATAACAAGGGTTTGAGAAATGCAGCTTTCTAATTGACTGCAAACATTGCAACAGCCTTATGTTTACTTTTTATTAACATACATGTAGAGCCTAACCATATGATGAACATGGTTTAATGTTGTTTAAAAAACAGTTTTATTATGATAGCAGTAAGTCACTCCCAGATATTATGTTAATGGTCAGTTTATCACTGTCTAGCGACATGTGGCACTCGGCTATGCCTCATTCAACATTAAACCCCACAGGGTGATTAACAGACCGTTTAACATAACTGTTGGTCATGCCTTATTGCTTAATTGTCTTTATGAGTAGATAGTCCCCTCTGCTAGGCACTGTAGCAGCTTTGGTAACACAGTGTCCCACCCAGTTACACCATACACTGTCTAGTTACTGGAGAATGGTTGTGAATATGAACTCATGAAGATGAACAGTGTAACTTGATCATTACAGTCATCGAAACCTTAGTGTGATTATAACTGACAGAGTCAGTGATAGAGAATAACCCCTGCTGTCCTAGTACACTTACCCCATTGTGAGTTAAATCAATACTAAAAGACATTCTGTTTATATCTACACCATACCTACTTGATTCCTGTTGTACCACAATTAACATAGTTATCACTTTGATAGCATCAGTGACAGAAGTGTGGCAAACCCAAACACTAGGCATGCAGCCTGAGTATGAAACAACTGTTAAAAAAAATTACACTGTGTCCATAAGTGGCATAGATCACTCATTGCAACAATAGTAAATGTATTACTATTTGAATAAGTTAGTCATCACCGATGCAATGAGATTGTCTTTATCAGGTACAACATACTCAGTAAGTGCCTACAGGAAAATCTATCCATTATACATCTCCGATACAGGTACGTCATTGTTTGCTCAGTAGTGCTATGATATTTAGAAGTTGCTTGGCCTGATCCATGCAATTACAATGTTTCTTACAAAGAATACTTACTGCATCTTTAGTATTGAAACACACTGAAGGTCTATGTATGTACATCAGCAGTACACCTTCATCAGTAAGAATGCATCTGATACTGGCAGTACGAATTTCAGAGCACTGAACAGGCAATGCTTTTCCATATGCTTACATCAGCCTCTCTATCTTGAGTAAACAATTGCAGTGAATGTACTACTATGTAAATCACCTACTAAATGTAACACTACTTTTATCTTGAGCATGCTAGTGTCTTGTGGTTAATTTATGTACTTCTCTTAATTAATTTATACTCACTATTGTTAAAACCTTTCTACAACTGTCATCATGCACCTTCAGCATTTATATTGACTAATGGCACAGTACCAGTTGTGGTGTGGTGTGGTGTGGGAACAGCAGGTAAGGCCATGCAACTACTAAGTGTGGTATGCTGTGTGCAGCTGCAATCAGGGATGTGTACGTTTGTGTACATGGCCTCAGTTTTGCTGTTGATCTCCACTGAGCATGCAGTACCTGGTCAGGTGGGTGGGGATGTCTCGTAGTACATTTAGACAATTGTTTTTTATTTCTGTCACCTGCTGCTGGATGTCTGTCATTGATTGTGTTGACTTGGTCCTCCCCCATACTTGAATGTGTGTGTGTGTGTGTGGTGCTGGGGGGGTGAATTCGGAGTTAGGGTTTTCGACCCTAACAGCGAATTTCCTCACTTTTGTTGCTGTGGAACAACCCTAACTAATGCATTAAACGGAGTTTTTTGCCTCTAATATATATATATATATATACATATATGTATATATAGTCCACTTGAGTGCTGAACTGATGACCGGACATTTAAAGACACACAGTATTTAGTACTTATGGTACATCAACACAGTCAATAAGCTGGCACATAACAGACAATAATTATTCTGCCCCTTTAGGATTGAGTCTCTAACCAACAGTTACTTTGCCTACTGCAACATCTGCTTGGCAGATAAATTGTCGGATGTAATTTTGCACTAATGATGTGATACCTGTGGCAGAGTACTACACCTCCTGAGTGATTTCACTTTTTTTAATTGCAGGTTGTGAGAGGGAGATTCTGCCACTCTTGAGGACTGACCTTTTCTTAAATCTGTTGCAACAGTTTTTCTATTTCTTAGCCTAATCTATCCTTTACAATTACTAGTCCATAAGGTTGGCCACTTATGGTCACCCCTCCCCTTTCTTGACTATGCTACAGTGTCCTCTTTAATTTTCCCTCTCAGGTTCTCATACGGGGAGATTATTGTGGTGTCCTCCGAGTTGATGTAAATCAACAGATTGTGTTTCTCATTGCTGGATTTAGTATGCAATAATACTATGTCATAAAATACCTTAACATATATACCTTGTGTATGAAATCTGTACATGTTGAAAATACCATGGCACTAGGTGTTTTTGATAAAGGTAAAAAGTTATTAGGTGACTGTATTTTATAATTAAGTTACCAGGGTAGAGATCTCAGAAACCCCCCATTGTGTTATTTAAATGCATGTAAATTACAGATTATTTGAGAGGCCCTTTGGCACCATGCATTCTGCTTTAAGCTGAAGCAGCCTAATGTTTCATGGTGATTTGCATATACACCTCATGATGCTTTGCATTATGGGGGCATGTGTGATGTATTTCTTTAAAACTTGCTTTATTGCCAGTGTTCCTTGGGGAAATCCTTGCTTCAGTGCTTCTGCACTTAGTTCTTTGTCTTTAGCTTGTTTCTGAGTTTTTCTTTTTTTAATCTCCCCATCACCCACACACGCAAGATCAACATCGGGAATTAAATAATTTTCACTAAAGAGATAAATCAGTAGATCAGCGGGTCAGTATATGCTGTCTAAGTGCAGAGGAAGGACATGCATAGTCTGTTGCTGCAAACTGATGTTTTGAAGAAGGGATATGCCATTGCTTAAGGGTATCTCTTGTGTTTTAAATAGACATCACACAGAGATTGTGTGTTGAACCTGAAATTCTGTGTCTGGTCCATGTGTTATCCCACAACCCTTCCACACAGGTATCCCAAAATACAGAAGTGCAACCCCTCTTACCCCACTTTTTAAAACAGGGATACCGGTAACCCACAACCTCCAGAGAATGTCTCCTTTTTCCTCTTTACACAGCATGACCACTCCACAGAGCACTTCTTCCTAGGACATTGATACAGGTTAACAATGACCGGTGCAAGGATCCCTGGAGAGGATCACCATGCACCCACAGATCTGTCCTCCTTGATGATCATGAATGGATCCCTTACTGGCATCCTGAATTAGTTTCCTCTTCAGGCCTTATGCAGGGAACCTTTACCTAACAACAGATACCATCTTGCTCACTCCCTGTTAGACTCTTTGTTTCCTCTCTAACTCTCTCTCTCTGAAATGACTTTTCTGCTTTTGTAGTGCAACCACCATCACATGAAAATGGAGACTGCGCTTTCAGGGATTAGCTCTTTAGTGGCACATACTACCACCAAGAACACCCATACTTACGTAAAGTGTTGCACTATGCTTCCTGGGGATGTATAAGTTTCTGAGGGCTTTAAACAAGGTGAAAAGTGAAAACCTATTTGTTATAAATAGGGACTTAGTCAAGAGGGCATGACTGGAAGTTAGCTGAGGGTAAATTCAGGAGGGTTGCATGGAAGTTCTACTTCACTGAGAGGGTGATGGAGTCATGGAACAGATTGCCAGTAGAAGAGGTGTGGTAGGTGCCCTAAATAGGTTAAAACATGGCTGAGACACAGCAAGAAGAGGACAAATGGTCCAACAGGGCAGGGGAACAACCCTCAGTTCACTACATCTGAGGTAGAGGAAGTATAATATGGTCAGACCCAATGGGCTATAGTTCTCATTCTGCTGACAGAGTTTATGTTTCTTACTTTCAGAAATGGTGTCTCCTGAAGCACCTACCATAAAGAAGGTCTTGCAAAAGTCCAGCTATATAATAGACTCTGCCTTTTCTTTATAAAGTATAAGGACAATGCAAAGTATTGGGGTGCTTGGTCCCAATACTCATGGTTTACTGCTTGTGCTCTGCATTATATTAAAGGGGGACTACAATCAAAATAACCAAAAAAAAAATGTTGTGCAGAGTGGTTTGATTTGTGGGTGTAATCCTAGTGTGTCCTCGCCTTTGTTTGCAGTTAAGAATTTTTTTCTAAATTTGCCTGCTATTTTTATAGCCCCCAGGATCGCATGCTTGAATTTTTTAATACTTTTCATTTTCCCACAGTGCCCCATGTCCCATGTGGGCATGATGCATCTGTAACTATAGGTTCAGCAAGTGTTGGTTTAATGTCAAGTCTACAGCAGTACAGCTGTAATTCTAAATGCCTTGTCTTATCCAGTGAGAAAAAAGGCTACATTAATTACAGTACGTCTTGCAAACACCTGAGGGATAACTGAGTGGGCTATTCTGTAAGGAAACAGCTACAGTCTTCACTAATTATAGCACTGATGACATGTGGTGAATTGTTTTTTTTTTATGGCTGTGTGTAGTTTAATGAAAAGCTTTAAAAACAAAACATTCACTCCTGTTGGCTAGATCTAGACACATACCTAGAAAACAAAAAGACTGGATTAGAAAGAGTTATTTATTGAGGCCACAACTTCAAACTCCTAACAGCAGATTTCTGCTGCAGCAGCTACCACTCATTGAATCAAAGGTCCTGGGCAAGTCACTGTTATATTAGACAGGAGGCCATGTAGGAGAAAGAAAGGCAATCAAAAAATTCAGACATGGAGATCCTCAATGGCCATAAAATTAGTAGGCAAATTTAGAAAAAAGAAAAAAAAGAAAAAAAAAACTCAACAGTAAATAAAGCAAATGGCACACTAGGGCTTCACATACAAAACACTATGCACAACAAACGGTTTTGCAAATTTTGACTGTAGTTCTTCTTTAAAGACTGTCTTTACTGTTTTGTTTTGGATACAGGAAATTCCTATATGTGTTAACTTTCTGCATTTTGTAGATTCCTTCTCTATGCCTGCCTTTTTGGATGCCCCTTCAAAAATGCTTAATAAATTAATGTGGTATTACCTCCCCTTGATGAACCCATTTGTCCTGTTGGAGCCCCTTAGTCTTGGGGCTTCTAAGTACTGACTAGAATCTAGAAATAGTAGCCTAACTGGTACTGTACCTACTGGGTTAAAGAGTTTGGAAGGAGGAGATGAGACAGAGCTAGAACAGGGTGCAAGGTAGTTAGAGGGAGGAGCCAAGAGAGAGTTCCTCTGCTGATAGGAAGGAAGACAGCAGCATGTACTGTACAGTAGCTATGCAGCTAAGCCATTTACTCTGAGGAAGGAAAGGCAAAAATCTACTAGTGAAGTGGCACAGGCCTTTAACCCAAGGTAGAAAGCTCCTGCTGAAGAAACAAGTCAGTGCAGAGAGACAGAGCGAGATGAATCTGAAGCAAGAATAAGGAAAAGAACCATTAGAAATAAGATACAGAGAAACATGAACTGAAATGAATGGAGCCAAAGCATTCTCTCTCAAGGAGTTTATTTGATGGCCATGACAGGCCTGCTGTTTGTAAGAATGCCTCCATAAAATACATCCCATGTGGGCATAGGGCTGAGTAGTTTTGGAGAAGCTATCTGTATAAGGATTGGCTCAGGCAGCTGGGGGTTAATGAAGAGGTAAGGCCTTCTCATGGATTACCCGTTTGGATGGAAAGGCTAGCCTTGTGGTGCAGATGGCAATGGGGTACCACACCAATATGAGGCTTGCCATATTCATAGGCTTTACACAACTACAGATCTGTTGGGCACAGAGATGTGTGTAGAATGAATAGAAAGTACAGAATGGGACAAAGGGTTATTAATCATTGTGGGACCTAAGAATAGGTTTCCTCTAGCTGCTAAGGCACAGGGCTCCTTGTGTCAAGAGGTAGTGGGGTAGCACTTGTGTGGGGACCCAGGACCAGATTTTCCCCTACCCAAAGGACAAAGAAGCCCTCTGAGTCCAAAGAGTATGTATTTGAGGAAGGGAAGAGTGGTAAACACTTCTCAGCATATGAGAGACCCAGAAAGAATGTGCTATAGACTTTATGACTTGAACCTTGTTTGCCACATACAGCATGTTACATCTCATAGAAATAAGATGCATAAGAATGGTATAAAGATGGACATACAAATAAATTACATTGCTGCTTGACTCAGATAAATCTGGACATCCTGATCTTTAAAAGATGATCTTTTTTTGTGTGCCCTGAGATTCCACTGAAATCCCTAAAAAGGAAGAAGACATGACCCAGGCTAGCCCTCCTCATAGAATTCAAATTTGACTGCAGAAATGGTCTACTGGGCCCATCCAGTCTGCCGAGATGTTCCCTGCCTATTCTATCTCCAGTGACTCCACTGACCCTATCAGATCTCCAGCAACCTTCCTGCCTTCTCTTTTATGTACTTGTATGTCTATCCCATGCATGCTTGAAGCCCTCAACAGTTCCAGCCTCCACTACTTCAGCTGGCACTCTATTCCAGGTGTCTACCACCCTTTTAGTGATGAAATTAATCCTCACATCTCTTCTGAATTCTCCATACCCATTTTCATTGCACGGCTCCTGGTCCTAGTACTTGTTCTCCTTTGAAAGAGACTTTCTGCTCAGAGACTCATGTAACACCCATGAGAGCCCAGGATGGCAGTTATACTTTCTTTTATTAGTGTCCAAAGCATCTGATATATAACTGAGGTCAGGATCACTAGCCTATAGTTTCCTGGGTCACCTGCTTCCTCTTTTAATGGGATGACATTGACCCTTCTTCAAGATTTAGGCCCCTCCACCTTGTCTAGTGATTTCTGGAAAATTCCTGCTAATATTATGTTATCTCATTTTACCACTCCTCTTACTAGTCTAGGATGTAACTTGTCCATCACTTTACCACCATCTTGGCAAACTAACATAATAGCAGCTATCCTCTACCATACATGTATACCTCCTCTATTTGAGGCATGTCTCCTGTCTTCTCATTTCTCCCTTATGTATACTGAAGTGAAGAACATATTATGTCTTTCTGCAGCTATGCTATTCTCAGCTACCATATCTCCACCTGTCTCAATTCTTGGCAGCCCTACCTTACTCACTGTCCCGTTTTTCATGACATAAATCTCTTTTTATTATCCTTGATATTTGTTGTTAAACTATTTTCATACTACTGCTTAGCTCTCTTGTATCTTCTTACACTTTTTCTGTACCCCTTTGTAGCCTGTCATGTTTCTTCAGTGCTATCTTCTTTCTGCACTTCAAATGCCCTCCTCTTCTCTGTTTCCTTACTGCCACACTGCCACCTTCCTTTGCTGCTTATAGTAACTCTACTGCCTCCCAAAGGACTTTCTTGAAAGGGTTACATAGGTCCTGCACCTCATCCCCTTTATTTATCATCCTCATCTCTGCTCCCTTCTGACCATAATACTCGTATTCTCAAAGTTCACCATGCTAAATGGATGGATATGAGTTTACAGCACTGCCCTTAAGCTGATATACTTCACCTCACTGAGGATGAATTCCTCTGCTCTTTGGTCAAAATAGAGACCAGTCAGTTCTTTAAAGATAGGAAGATGCTTACTCAGTGGTGCCAGGCAGCATGAAGCTGCTTGACACATTAACAATCTGGGTTTGTGTTCCAAGCCCTGGGTGTCAAAAATGGACCAACTGAGGGGTACTGAATTTCCATGCAGACCCTCACCTCCTTTGGGGAGGGAGGGGTGCTAATCCAACAACCCAGCTTCCCCTCGATGGTCCAGTGGGGTGGTGTTCATCGTACAAACTGGAACACATTGGGGAGTGATGTTTTCAGGTGTTTGCACATCACGAGTGATGTGTAGACACAACCATCTACCAGCACTGTGACACTGGAGAAAATTGGTGGGTTTTGTATAGGCAGATGAAGCTCACCTCCTCTCTACATCCCTAAATGGGCTGATTTGCTGGGTCTGCTCTCTCTCAGCTAACCTTGATTGTAAAAATGATTTTGACTCCCAGCAGGTGATGGAAACACTCAGGCTATGTTCAAGGGGGCAAAGCTTCTAGATTTCTGCAGTGAGGCAAGGCATGCTTCCACCTACATGTCAACTGTTATTAATCCATGTCAATTTTTTTCTCATTCCTTCTACAGTATGTAAAAACATTTACTGTGACATTTGGATTGACTACGTGTCTGTAATGAAATATTACTCTAGTTGTATAACTGTCATTAATTCCAGGTCGCCCCTGAAAAAGGGACCATTGATCCCTGTGGGCTCACCCAGTTTCCAAAATGAAATAAATAAATACAGCTCCAGCTGCACTCAGTGGAGGGGGACAGGCTACAGCTACTGGGGCCAGCAAAAGGCTGTGTATGGTTGATTTCCCAGGATTCCAAAAGCTAAGGGACAACGAATGTATTAAAATAGGGAAGACAGGCAAGCTTTAATGGCAGCATCCTCCACAGACCACTGCACTGTCATCCTTCAGTGAACTGGAACAGATGCAAATTTATGATCCCACCCTTCAGCTGGATAGGACTTCCTACTTTTCAATCCAACAGAAACAAAATTGAAGGGCTGTTGATTAGAAGAGTTGGAACTTTCTTGTAGCCTTGTCATCAGGTAGATGGGGTGAAAAAGGTGGAAGGATTTAAGAAAGCTTGGGATAGGTATAAGGGAATCTTAGGGGAAAAGAAACAAGGGAAGGATGGAAGAATAAGAGATCAAGTAGGGTCTGCGGGGGTACTGTAGGTAGGTTAAAATGGGCAGACTGGGTGGATCAAGTGGTCCTTATCTGCTTACACGTTTGATGTTTCTATGTTTATATTTCTATATTTACAGAGTCAGTCCTTTGTGCAGCCACCTTTCTGATCCCAGTCATGATCAGTCCCCTTCATAAAAAGTCTTCACAAGGACAGCTATTGAGAGTAGCTACTCTAAACTGCAACTCTGCTCACTTGGCTGATTAGCAACTTCAGTGGCTGCATTGCCACCTCCAAAGTCCCCACTGAATGGACTGTAACACTTTTATTGAAAGATTCTTATAAGGGCTGCTGAGAAGGCCACTCTTCCCTGTAGCTAAGCCCTTAATGGTGTGTATAGCACTCTGCAGGACTGGCACTGCCTCCAACTCATACTTACCAACTGTTTGCAGTGGAAGCACTCAGATTAGTGTTTCTTCCATCCTGTCCCTTCTGGGCCGTACCTGTAAACATAGAAATGGAGCACAACTCCAAGCACTATTGGTCTCAAAGGCATTGTTCCTCATTGGCCTCTGTGGAAAAAGTTCCCTAGGCTGCATCAGCATCACTGGATGTCTGTCCATAGATTTTCATTGATTATGTAGCTCTTCCATGGTTTCTAGGGAATTTAGAATTTGAAGAACTTGAAAACTATGAAGTATTCAAACACATTTTACATGACTTCCATCAAAATGATGATGGAATTAGCAATGTCTTCTAAATTACCCATTAGTGTTTTCCATGCAGACAAAGCAAAGAATAGTATTGAATAGCAAAGAAGTCCATGTAAAAGTACATGGGCATGATTTTCAAATGTTCAGGAATGGCACACGGTGTTTGCACCACCAAGGAATGTGGCTGGGGCACCTTGTGCTGCAGTAATCCAGTACAAGGGCTTATGGGCAGACAAGATGGGCCAAGCAGTCCTTATCTGCTGACAATTTCTATGTTTTTGTGTTTCACTGTGTACCATTCCAGATTTTGAGATGTGGGGCCACCTGCACCAGTCAGGCTCAAACTGCACTTGCAGTGGACACACGGCTGTGCCCATGTAGAGGGGGGCTTGGGCCTTGGCAGTGCTGGCACATCTCCTTTTACAGGATTCCAGAAGAGCCACAATGGGTGCAGAGCTCACCAGGAGTTATACCCTCCTGGAGCTGGTCTAACAGCCCTTGCACTGTCCACAGAACTGGTGCATTGTGGAAGTTGAGCCTGTGCCCACTTAGGATGGCCCAAAGCAGCAACCACCATCCTGCCACAAGGTGTGGGGACAGTGCTGAAACAGTGTAGGCCCATGACAGGTGCCCCACCACCTGTAATCCTACTGGACATTCTTCAGCTAGCATGCCAAGCTGTGATGATGATCCCTGTGGTGACCCCATGCCTTGCCCATGCCTGGGCACATCCATCCCACCACATCTCCCAGTCATAAGCCATTCCCTTCCCCAGGATGCAAACCATACTCTACCCACCCGGACATCATCATGGCTGTCTTGCATGTCCCTGTACTGGTGGTGTCCCTGTCAGGCATGGGCTATGGTCTGTGGTGTCTGCTAACCCCCTCCCACTTTGCTTTGACAGACACCCCCCCCCACGATCCCTGGTAGCCACTGAGGCATGTAGACTTTGGACTAAGGCACTGATCACCATGTTAGAGGGCCATTCAGCAGCATGTAGCAATGCCCTCACATGCACCTTCTGTATGGCACATGGGATCAAGTGTGCCCACCTGTGGGACTTGAACACCAGGAGCCCACCTGTACTAAAATCAGGTGCAGGGTCCCTGGCATACTTGTGATCAATGCAAGCCACAGTTTTCACCAACTTGATTCGATCTATGGGGCCCTTTGAAACTTGAGTTTCATATTTCTATAGCATCATGGAAACAGACTACTAAGGTACAAGTTTTAGTCAAGGAAACCATGGACAACTTTGTAAATTTCTGTCTGGTTTCCATGGAAGCCCATGGAAATATGTGCAAATAATCCATGGTTTCCAAGCTGCATTTCCATGGTATGTTCCATGAAATCCATGAAAAATCTAGGAATGCGCCAAGCCAGGTGATGAACAGCCAAACTTTTGCTGCATATGGGTTCTTATTGGTGTGAGAGGCGTAAGCAGAAAAAACAGATAATTATTTAGAATGGGTAGAGGGCAAGCTACAGAAGAAATCATTTCAAATATCTACCAGCATAAGTAATGACATTAATCATAAATGTAAGGTGGAGGGGTCAGGCTAATATAGAAAATAACTAAGAAGTTTCAAAACAAAAGTCTTTATGAATGGGTTTCTTACAGCAATTTTCAACAAGATTCAAATGGCCACAGAACAGTAGAATGCATCACATAAAATGACAGACTAACAGACCATAAGCAACACATTAAAAATGGTGAAATGCGCATCAGAAATCATGCCTCTTGACTGGCTGAGACCTGTGTGAATACAACATGGTATTCACACGGGTCTCATGCATGTGTGTCATGCTGTTGTATTAAGCTGGGTGCACACACTAATGGAGTCAAGTACTTTTTTTCATTGTTTAAAAAAAATCATGTTTCAAAACTCATTACAGGTCTCGTAATAGCAGTAAGGCAACTTGGTGGGGTACGATCATCAATCCCACCTCTCTATAGAGAACCACTCTTGCCTATCATGCTAGCAGGGAGTAAGTTTATCTCACACCTAGTAACACCCCATTATACCTTACCGCATAAAACCAGTATATTTATGCAGGAGATTCATTCATTCATTCATTTATTTGCTAGACCAGGAAAATCGACTGGGACATGTGCCGCTTATATACAGCTATGCCTGGTACAAATGAAACTTACCATGCATAATGATAACTTTCATAATGTGTGCTATCAATAAGGCACAATAGGGTGTTTGTTACTGTGGGATAATGACATACTTTAGTAAGTAAGGCAGGAGGCAACACTGAGTGCCTTACACATACGAGAAATGCCGATATCCCACAATTTTGCACACCGTGGAATACCTTATTATGATTATAAAATGTTTCATCTGATTTTTATTTTAAAAACTGAGGGAGTACAGAAAGTAAGTATTTCTGATCAGTGCTGTTGTGCAGGAAAATACACGGTCATGTGATCACATCTGACCAATCACAGGTCTTGGTTCCTCTTACCAATTTTATAATGTAGCTTACAGAACATAATGAACCAAAGTACTTCATAAAAAGCACAAAAATTCACATTACATGATTACATAGACATTTAGAATTTCCAAACATTTTAGATTAGTTTTTTTTTAAAATATTACCACTCTAGACCATACCATTTTCTATATCAAGTTCATTCAGTGAGCGACCAGAGACAGCAAAAGACTGTTTCCAAAGGTAGTCTTACTGTAAAAGAAGGTGTATTAAATATAGTCTGAGTAGAGGAGTGCAAATGATAGGGACATGGGTCTAGTCTGAAGCACATTTACAGGCTTCTTTTTATGATATCAGAGTGTCTATTATAATGAAGATACAATGTGGGAACCATGGCACAATAGGGATGCACCTGCGCAAGAGCAGAAATGTGCCATAATGTGATGTGCAGTAGCAGCAGATGCACAGCACAAAATCCAATAAGCCGTAGTGCAATGGTAATGAATGCATGTGCAAGTGCAGGGGGCGTAACCAGGAATATGTTGCGCAGTGTGATATACAACATCAGGTGACATGCGCAATAGTGGAGCAAGCAGAAGTTGCGCGATAACGGACATGAGCAAATATAAAAGGGAGCAAGTGAGGGGAGGATGATTGCATTAGAGAGGAGCCATAGCAGGGGAGAATGAAGATGGAGTGGCAGGGAGCTAGGGCAAGATACGGGCGGTCAGGGGTGGCCAAGAGGTGGACGGGGGCCATTGGAAGCATGTGTGTGTGTGTGTGTGTGAGGGTCTGTTCATGCCACAGAGGAAGGAGAGCAGTGGGGCAGAGGCAGGGCACGCAGTGGTGTAGTGCCAGGGGTGTACCCAGTGCAGGGGCAGGACTGGCAGCACACAGCTGGGGGGAACGGGTAGGCAGCCGCCCGGGGGTGGGACACCAACCTGGGACATGGCCAGTGCCACCTTCCAGATGGAGGCAGTAATGAGGGGTCTGAGGAGGCAGGCAGCAGGGAGGCGTGGCCATGGAAGGGCCTGTTGGTGGTATGCCCAGAACAGGCTGTACCGTGCCCACGTCAGATTCGAGCTGTACAGTGCCATCGAGATCATGGGCCGGTACTGCCTGAACCGGGCCATTCTGAGGTGGCTCTGTGGGATGTGCAGTGAGGAGATGCAGGCACCCACAAGATGGAGCCATGCTCTATGCGTGGAGACAAAGATCACAGCTGTCATGTGCCTGCTCACTATGGGCACCTTCCAGAGACCAACAGGGGACACAACAGGCATAACCCAGTCGGCCACATCACACCTACTCACACAATTCCTCAGCACACTGCTGCCACATGCTGCAGAGTACATCCATTTCCCTAGCACACAGTCAGAGTCCACAGCAAACATGCGGGAGTTCCACAGGGTAGCATGGTTGCCTGGCATGCTCGGGGCCATCAACTGCACCCATGTTGGTATCCGCACGCCACCTGTCCAGGAGGGGGTGGCATATATAAACCACAAGGGATGCCCTAGTGTCAACTGCCAAGTGGAGTGCGATGCCAGGGGGTGCATAATCAATGTCTGTGCCACGCACCCTGGGGGGTGCACATGATGCCTTCATCTGGTACAAGTCTGCACTGTGCCATAGGTTCGAGAGTTGGGACTTCCCCACTGGCCATCTGGTGGGTGAGTACACAGTGCACGCCAGATGCTGGAAGCAGCAGGGGGTGTGTGGGGCAAGGGCAGGGGTGCCATGGGGTGCAGCCTGGAAGGCCAGAGGCACAGTGTCACAGACCATCATGCTAATGATACTTCTCTACAGACAGGTGACAGTGCATAACTGCTCTGGCCCTGGCTGCTCACACCATACTGGTGCCCCTCGACCCCAGCGCTGCAAGAGTACAATAAGGTGCACGCCTCCACACGGAACATCATCGAGTGGGTGTTTGGTCTGCTGAAGGTTTGGTTCCATTGCCTAGACAGGTCTGGCAGTGCCCTACAGTACAGCCATCAAAGGCCTGTGGGCTAGCCATCAAAGGCCTGTGGGTTATTCCTGGCCTGCTGTATCCTGCACAACATGGTCACTGACTGTGGGATAGCTGTTGAGGTTGAAGAGGGGGACAGTGGTGGGGACAATGAGGATGCCAGTCCAGCTGGTGTTGGGCAGCCACCCCCTGGGTGAAGGGATCCCCGGCTGGCCTGCATGGCCCAGCTGCACCGGGACACCATCACAGAGGAGCACTATGGACCACACAGGTAGGTGAACAGGGCCACGAGCAAGCACCAGGGGCCACGGCACAGCTGACAGGCAGGCAGGGGCAGACACCAAGGCAGGTTCGGTGGTAGGGGTGCGAGAATGGGCAGGTGCCTGCACACAAAGGCAGAACACAGCACGGCCGCACACAGCATGCACACACAGGCACACACACCCCATCCCTTGCCCACAGGGCCACACGCACACCCACCCACATACGCCCCCCACACACCCACACAGGACCCAACAGAACCACACCCAATGGCAGGCACTGTGCGTGTCTTAGACGCTGAGCACCGTTGCACAGTGGCGGACAGTGCTATGCTGGCATCATCATGCACATGCCGCAGTGGCCAGCAGCTGGGCGGGTGTGCACAAGGCCCGTGTGAGTGCAGGACAGGGTACCACACCCATGCGTCACACATGGAACACCACAATGCACACTGGGCAGCAGCAGACAGCAGTCATGGGGGGAAGGGTTAGTCATGCTGCACAGTAGTACAGCTGCCATGGATGCGTGGGCATCCCCGCCGAGACCTGCCAGCTGTAACAGGCTCACCAGTGGCCTTATGGGGTGGCACTGATGGTCCTCCAGGGTTGATGTTGTGTGAACACGACCATGTACATGCAGGTGTCTGTAGGCCACCAAACATGCCCGCACTGGGCATGCTTGGCATGCCCACAGCCAATCCCGGCATCGACATGGCAAGGGTCACCCGATGCCGAGACCGAGGGGTAGACATTGCACTCCGTGGGGTGTGCGGCGGCTGGGCACACAGCTGGTTGGTCAGTGTTGCCACGATAGTCACCATCACAGTGGCATGCCTTTCGATGGCTGCGGTCCTGTCCACCCACTGTTGAGCTAACTCTGCCAGGAGCAGGGCATAGTCTCTGCTGTGCTGCTCCTCTGCCTGGTGCAGCTCCACATGGAGTGCATCCACCGCTACCATGAGCCATACCTGCTGATCCACAGAGGCCTGGACCAGACAGCTGTGGGTGTCCAAGGGGTCATCTGCATGGCCATCATGCTGACCCCCATGTGGTTCCTGACCCTGCGACACAGCACCCCTTGGGTACATCCTCATGCGGTGCACTGTTGCCTCCCCCTGCCCCATCCCCTGTCAACACTGTCCAGCTGCTGCCGCTGCCCCTCCGGCTGTTGAGCACTGGGCACCACCAGCGTGGCTGCACTGGCACCACTGACACCACTGCCATGTCTGCACGCCAGTGCTGCCCCACTGGATGCCGCAGACATGACAGGAACAATGGCTGGTGGGCAGTCAACCATGCCAATGCTGCCCGCACTGCTGCCTAGGCAGATGCCAGTCGTGGGATCCCCCGTGACCCACCAACATCACTGTCCGGGATGTGCATCATGTCATCATTGGTACTGGAGTCGGCCCTGATCAGTGTCTCAACACACAGGACACCATGCCTGGTGTCCTGCTGGAACACAGCCAAGGTCTCATCTGCACCTGTACCAAAGGTATCAGTCCAGACAGCCGTACAGGGCTGCAGGCGGTTGGTCCCTTGGACACCAGTGGAGGTGGATGGGTGCTCCACCGGATCCAGGGCTGCCCCCTCGGTGGACACACCCACCACTGCTGCCCCATGCAGATGCTTAGGAGCTGTAAAGAAACACAGTACTGTTAGTGGTGCCACCTGACCTCTGGACCCCACCCCCCGCCACCCTCACACTGCCAGCACCAGTCCTACCATGCAGTGATAGGTTGCCGCCCATCTGGAAGCCTCCGCTGGGCACACCCTCCATTACACAACACTGCATGCTGCCAGCCACTTGCTCCTCCCGTGGTGTCAGGCATGGCATGTCTTGCTGGCCCCACCAGTGGCAGCACGTGCTACCCGCATGGCAGCCACCTTGTCCTTTATCCTCCTTCTGTCTGTGCCAACCTTCTTTTTGCACTCCTGCATGGAACGCTGGTGGCTGCCCTGCTGGTTGACTGCATGTGCCACCTCACCCCATGCCGTTGCATGGGCCTATGATGTGCCTCTCTGTCCACTGAGGAGTGGCTCCCTGTCAAGGTAGGCCTCTATCAGGGCATCCAGTTCTGTCCTGGTGAAGCTGGACCTCTGCTTCCACACCCTCCCCTGCTCCTCATCTTCCTCACATTTGGTCATGCTTGTACCTGGGGAGATAGACAGGTGTTACCATGGACTGTTCAGTCCCAGACTGCCCTCCCAGACCACTGTCCTGACATCCCCACAGCATGGCACGTACCTCCAAAGGCTGCAATACTGATCCATGGCCTGTGCAATTCCATAGTGCCTTTATAGCGCATTGCATGCAAATGAGAGTATGCGCAACTGTAATGGGATGCAAATGCAGTGGATGAACTGCAGAATGGCTCATGAGCTGATTTTCATGACCTGGCTGAATATTGCATAGATGCACCTTGCGCAACGGAGTTGAGCATGCTCAAGTTGTGGCGCACCACTGTGACGTGCACAGTCAGACTCACACCACGCATGTGTGTGGTGCTGACTCGTACCCTAGTGGCACAGCATATGCACATTGTATGGGAGGCAGTACAGTGCACAGCCACTACTGTGCCTGTGGTACTCATGCGCTGTATGTCCTATGGGACACACTTGCCATAGTGCGGCTGGCACAGTGCCATCATGCCCCATATTGCACCACTGTGCTGTGGGTGCCATGGTGCCTCTGCGCAGTAGGCCACTGCATGGCATCACAGACATGCTGCCTACCGCGCATCATACAGGGGTCTCCCAATAGCGCAGTGGCGGTCTGTGCATGGCCAGACCCTTGACCCCGTGGCTGCCCTTTGCCCTCTAGGCACCATGAGGCTGCATGGCTGCCCACCTATTGCACAGTCTGGTGCCAGCACAATTGTGAATGGCAGCACAGCACCGCGCTGCCTCAGCACGTGGGACATGTGTGCTACTGGGCGCCATTTCACACTGTGGACAGCAAGGAATATGCCGCGCACCACAGCCCCTGTGTGGAGTGACATCTAGCTGGCCAACCTGGTGGCTCTTGTAGAGCCCCATGCAGGTGCTCTGTTTGGACAGGTGCCCCTTCAGAGGCCTCGCACCAAGGTGTGGCAGGAGGTTGCAGACGGACTGGAGGAGACCACTGGGAGCCGGCGTTCAGGGGAGCAGTGTCACCACTGCTACAGTGACCTCCAGTGGGGTGACCCTGACCACCTGAGGTGCTTGCAGGTGCGTGTCCAGTGGGGAACTGTGCCACAGCCAGGTAGGTGCTCCTTGACCATCACTAGTCATCTCCAACTGTCCTCGGGCACAGGGGTCAGCAGGCCAGGCCACCAAGTGCAGCCAGCACCTGTGTTGTCGGGTGTGGGGGTGCATTGTGTCCACCCTAGGCCACCGCAACCCAGACATGCTGTGCAGGATGTCACACTGGTTGGGGGGCCTATGGTTCAGACATGTACTGATGTGCTTCTCTCCATGTTTTCCCCCAGGACCGGAGGATCGCCGTAGGGCCCGGATGGCCGAGGAACAACGGGGCCATGTCCACTCTCGGAGAGAGGGCATGCGGGTGGGCCACAGTGGTGGTGCTGCGGGTCAGCAGCGCCCTGCTGACTAGGATGCAGGTGAGTACTGTGTTTCCCTATACACCTGTGCAGGGTGGGTTGCAGGGGTGGTGGTGTGGCATGGCCTCTCTGCACATGCCCCTCCAGCTGTGCACTTCCCGCAGTGTCCTCTGCACCATCCTGTGGGCCTGCACATGTGGGTGGGTGTCACAGGTGGGCTGTGAGTGCACTCAGTGCCTGGCTGTGCCACTGCCTTCCCATTGCATAGCCATGATGCCGGACAACCAGGATGGTGCTGTGTGGTGCATGGGTGGTGATGGTGTGCAGCGGTCTGCATGGCTGCAGTTGTCTGGGTAGGCAGCTCATATGGGCGCACTCACTGTGGGTGGTCGCATGCCATTCCAGGGGCGCCGGTCACTGATGCACGCCGTGCACATTGGGTGGGCTGCGTTAGTCTGGCCAGTCACTCATACTGTTTCTGCTCCCTTGTCCTAGGTGGACATCCTTGGGAGGTCATCGAGCGGACCCTCAGGGAGATCCTGCAGGTCACCTGGGTGACACATGAGATGCTTGAGCAACTGGACAGGGAGGACTGGCAGAGGCACCACAGGTGCCGCAGGGCGGCAGAAGAGGACTGGGGCCACCATAGGGCCTGCTGCATGTGGAGACACTACCTCCCTCCCTGGACTGTACCTCACACCCCCATGTCCCCCACCTTTGCCTTTCCCATTGTTCTGTGCCCCTTTTCCCTCCCCTCTTGTAGCGTCCTCACCCTTCCCCATCTCTGTTGTACATACATGTAATTAGTTATTGTTGTTGTTATATTTATTACATATGTTTATATTTACGTCTGTGTCTGTCTCTGATTTGCAGCGGGTGCATGGAGCCTTGCTGCAATGGTGTGCATGGCTACTGTGGGGTGGGGCTGGATTGGGCGTGGGTGTGCCTGGTGGTGCTCCTCCACTGGTGTGGGTGGGGGCCATGGGCTATGTCTAGGGGCATGTGTGGTGTGCCCTGTGTACTGTTCGCCTGTGTGCAGCAGGCTGTGGTGCATGTGCCATTTCCCAGCCGCACCTGTTGGTGTGTGCTTTGCCTGTGTGGCTGTGGCCATTGCTGCTACACCGACACCATGCGCGACTGTGGTATGCATGGTCGTGTGGCCCCCGCCACCACATGCTTATCTGCCAGCGTGCCTTCAGGGGTATGCCATACCTGTCACCTTGCAAGCATGGCGGCCTTGCAGCTGGCACTCTGACCCCTGGACTATCGCACGTTTGTCCCTGTTGCCAATGTGGGCAGTGCCATTGGTTGCCCCTACCATGCAGTCCATGGTGACTGGGGTGGTGCCTGTGGACCGGTGGCTGTCACATGGGGTCCTGCTACATGCGGGTGGTGGCCTGGTCACAGGCCCTTGCACCTGCCATCAGGGTGGCTAGGCTTATGGGGTGCCTGCCACATGGCAGGCTCACCAGCTACCTGGTGGTGGGCAGACTGCAGATTACATGGCACCATGGGCTTCACAATGGCAGAGCCTGTTGCACTGCTTTGTGTGGCTGTTTGCCGGAGTACCCATGGGACTGGGATGGGGGAGGGCATTGTGTGTGCCCTGTATTGCCTCCTGAGTGGCGCATGCCTCCATGCACCATGGGAGAGAGCTGTGTTGCCTGGTGGGGTTGGTGCGGTGGCAGGGTGGGTGCATGGGTGGCGGACCTTGCTCTGGTCCTGTGTTCAGAGTGCCTACTTGCTTGTGGTGGCATCCGGAGTGGACCTTGTCATGTGCAGGGTCCCTTGGGTGTTGATGCCTGGTCACCCACCTCACTGTGCCTCAATGGGGGCCATGCTGGAGGGCCTTGTGTGGGTAGTGGTGATATTGGTGGACGGTTTCACCGCCTGCATTGGGTGGTCATGGTGGGGTTGTGGTACATGTGCACTGCACTCTGGGGCAACTGGATGCCTGGGCACAGTGGTGGTGGACTGCCTTTAGTTCCATGCACTGTTTGGTCATGCTTCTGGGCTAGGTGTCTTGGGCGCCCTGTACTGGGGGGGTGGCATTGGGGTGGTGCCGTGACATAGGTGGGGCATGGCCATCATTGTGTCCTGGTCCCTGTTGGCTGGTGGACAGTGCAGGGGTGCCGTGCCCAGTGGGTGGGGACTACTGGGTCACATCTGCTGGTGGTTCGGAACTGGGGTTCAAGGGTCAGTGGTCCATCTTGCACCCGTCTGTTTGTGCTACTCATGAGAGCCTTGCCCTGGTCAGGTGGGGGGGCTGGGGGGTGGGGAGGATGGTCTGTCTGTTCTGGTGCTGGCTCCTCAGCACATAGTGCATCCATGGCTGCTGCTCAGCTGATTCCTGTCTTTGTCCATGCACATCCCTAGGGGTGCTATTGCACATCGACCCTGCTCCATGGCACATTCCTCTTTGAGCTATGGTGCATCAGGAGCGATATTCACCCACGTTGTGCAGGCACACCTTGTCCTGTGCATGGTTTGAATATCATACCCATTGCACCATGGCGCACTGGACATGCGCCTGCTTCCTCTATTGAGCATCTTTCTGGTGTGGTCTGAATATCCCAGCCCATGTGTACAGAAAGTCAAGCTCTTTGTTAATGAATCATAGAATTTTCTGAATTTATTCTTCATCCTCACCTACCTTAGGCACTGGTTGGTCCTACCAACTTGCTCAGGCAGCTCTGTCCCCTGCTGTGCCTGTCAGATTCACTATCTATCCTTCTACCAGCCTTCCCAGGTCCCCAAACACCAGCAATGTCATAAATCTTGCTTCCACTTGAGGGACTCGAGATGGGATGAGATGCCTATAAGCAATCTTGTCCACTTTTTGCCAGAGCTGGGGGTCATCGATGGGATAGGTACCAATGACATGATGCAGAACATCAGCAAGCATGACTGGAGGAGGGATTGTATCACTTGTTCAATGTGTTTGTGCTGCTGGATAAGATATGTGATGATGCTTGTGTAACTTGATTTGCTTTGTGGCTTTCTGCCTCTCTGTCCATGGGATATACCACCTTGTAGGGGTACGGCGCAAGGAAACTTAGAGGAGGGATCCCCCTACAGGTGCCAGGAATGAATACGTCGGCTAAAGGTAGGTTAGGAAGAAGCCCATGGGTAAGAGAGACAAGCTGCTGGAGGAAGAGGGATGGATGGTGGGCAATGAAAAAGAATTCTGAGGAGGCCCAGGATGTTGGGACCTTTTAAGCTCAATGGGGGAGTGACGTTGTTGCTCTGCCCATTGAACCTTGGGCTTAAAGCCCTACCATTCAATGTGCTTATGCAACTGGATAAGATATGTGATGATGCTTGCGTAACTTGATTTGCTTTGCGACTTTCTGCTTCTCTATCCATGGGATATACCACCCTGTAGGGGTATGATGCAAGGAACCCTAGTGGAGGGTTCCCCCCCACAGGTGCCAGGAATGAATGCATCAGCTAAAGGTAGGTTAGGAAGAAGCCCAAAAAGAATACCCAAAGATGTCAAGCTTTGAAGAGGTGAGGATGATGAATTCTGTGAAGAAGGGCGAACTTCCTAAGGAAAGAGGGGAAAACCGGGCCACCATCTGCCTCCATCCAACAGCAGAACCTAATTAACTAACGAGAAGAAAGCACTAACTTTAACTAATATTATGACCATTGGCACGGAGGAGAGGAAAACCCCCTTTGAGGAGGAAACCTCTGGGGATTCAAGGCCTAGATCACCTTCCCTCCAGGCCGACGATGTTTGATTTGAGGACATATGTTAGTAAAGAGAATGGTTCATAGATGAGGGATATAAGTAGGTTAAAGAGAAGGATATAAGTAGGGAAGATGATGATAGGATAGGGGAAAACCCCAAAAGAAGGCACAGATTGAAGAAGGAACATGAAGCAGCGATGTAGACTGAAGATGACGATTGCCTTAGGAGGGTGGCTTCAGGGAGAGGTATGTATCCAGATGTGGTTTGAGAATGATGAAGACTGACAATGATGATGATAGCAGCGGGCGCGCAGCAGGTTCAATGAGGCATCATAGGAGTCAATGATAGGAGTGCTTGAGGAAGCGATGTAAATAGATTACGGATGAGTGACTGAAGACCAGAGTCATGAACCTGGAGATATAGGAGAATAGAAGGAAAGCCATGAAGGCTGAACAGTGAAAGTGAGGTACAAAATGGATGATGGTACAAAATGGATGAGGTATGATAAAGGAAGGAAAACCAAGAAGGCTGATACAGGTAGAGGTGAGGTATGGACTGATTGATGTATGATACTGGAGTAAAGGCAGAGGAGTCGAGGATAGGTATGCTTGAAAGGAATGCATGGCCACTAGGGGATCTAGACCCAGATGGTGAGGTAGATGAGGTAGCACAGAAGTTTGTCGAGAGAGCTGAGGAGAGGGAGCAGAACAAGGGCACGCTGAAGCATGAGGAAGTGATGTGGTGGTATAGACCTATAGGATGGTTGGAGGAGCAGGATGAGTCAAGGTAGCGAGGACCATGAAGGTATGCTTGATGAATAGAGGTGGACGCCGGAAGTAGGTAATATGAGATCTGACAGCACAAATTAATCGAAGCCTAGATGGCTGGTAGAGAAAGGCAGGAACTCCAGTAGGCTAAGAGAGGAAGGAGTATTGGTAGGGCAGAAACCCCCAAAAAGAAAACACAGACAGTGAGCTGGCCGAGGCCAGCAACCCAGGAGCAGTGCACCCTGCAAGGCAAGAGGTGGTATGAAGCAAAAGAGGCAGCACTAAGCAGGTATACCTCACAAGGTGGCAAAATGAGGGAGGTCAGAAGCCAAAACAGGAGGGGACAAAGTTGAGAATTGGGGGGAGCTAGGAAGAGTGGTAGGAAGCACTTCCTCACTGAGAGGGTGATGGCCAGTTGGAATGCACTGCTGCAAGAACTGATCACAACAGGAGTGCACTGAGGGGTTAAGTAAAATAATCCATGATCAGAAAGTTTGTTCTGCAGGAGTATGCTGAGGGAGTTTCCAAGATAAGCCGTGATTAGAAAGCTTGTGTCATAGGACCGTGCAAACTACAGGATTCATGTAGAGAATCAGAGATGTAGAATGATGACATTGTAGGCACTCTAAGAATGATGGGGCTGTGGCAGCTGCTTCGTAGAAGAGTATGTGTTGCCGAACTCCGAGCTAGGGAGAAGACCTCTGATCGCAGTACATGCTGACAGGAGATGGTGGCCATAGCCAGCCCAGATGTGCGGAATAGGAATCCATAGCAGAGTGAGGTCATACCGGAATGGAACAATATGGTCACCTGAGCCCAGACAAATTTCTCAAATGCAGTGAGTGAGAAGAGAGCTCAGCAGGAGAGGCAAAAATGGAGGTTTCTCACCCCCACTCACAGTCTCCCGCACCAGCAGCATTCCCAAGCAAACAGCATAAGCACCGACACACTGTCTCCTGGCAAAGCAGGACATTTGGTAGAGCTTCCACCACAAGGAGACAGCAGGATAGATGGGCAGGTGAAGGGGAGAATCCCCGAATGAGCATTTTCTTTTTGATTGTTGGGTTTCGTGACGTACAGAGGTCGAGGCACTGCTGGACGGAGCTCCAAGAGCTGAGAGAGGGAGAAGCCACAGTGCTAGGTGAGCATAGTCAGCAAGCAAGGGAAGAAAAGGAGTGGGGCTCCAAAGGAGTGGCATTGGCTCGCTGCAGACTGTAACGAGGAAAAGAACAGCAGCAGGGAACTAGATGAGAGAACCACGGAGTCTGCAAAATGGGAGGCAGGGAGAGCAACAAAAGGCACCAGCAGGAAAGGAAAATGGACTGAATGTGGCTGGCTCAGATGCATGGGTAGGAAAGGCAGGCAGATGGCACCAAAGCAGCCAGAAAAAACCAAAGGTCCAACCGGAGGGTCAAGTCTGCGGGTTATGCAGCACAGGGGGGGCACTGATGAACATGCGCAGAGGAGCAGGCAGAGCAATGAAAGTGCAGGCAGCCGGAGGTGACTGCAAAACAAGCTGTAGAAGAAACAAATGAGCCAGGAAGGGCGGCGCCTCCAGCCACAACGAAAAAGAATCCTGAGGAGGCCGAGTATGTTGGAACCTTTTAAGCTTGATGGTGGAGTGAAGTTATTGCTCCACCCATTGAACCTCAGGCTTAAAGCCCTCCCATTATGTAGAAACCTCACCCATCTCCCCATGACAGAAGATAGTGACACAGTGATGTGTCAGTGGCACGCTCCCTCCTGCCTGTGGGGGAGTTGTTTACCTTGCATAATCACAGATGATGTCAAGGCTCCCCGTGATCCCCAGGAGGCACTGCAGAGCAAGCAGCCACAACCCTCCCTCACTGGGGCTGTGCACACTGGCTCTGCGGTGTGCATAAAGTGCCACAAACCTGGAGCATGGGAATTGGGATCAAGGGGTCTATCTGTACAGTAGTAAAGTGCACTTTCAGCCAGCACCACTACCCAGCTTAGGCATGGAAAATATTTAACATTTTTATTCTAAATTAAGAAAACAATAGGAATGCTTTATGGATGATTTATGAAAATATTAATAGTCTGCTTGAATAGTAGGATTCAAAATGTTTGGAACACAAGAACTTTAGTCCAGTTATACAGCTCTTAATTCCTTGTTTCACATTGATTTCAAATAAGTAAGAGGGACTAGTTTAATAATTCCATTAATTGTTTCCATTAAAGCATTTGATATACAGTAAATGTGTCTCCGGTTGACACATGACACATGGAAAACACTTACTGTGGGTAGAAATACTGTTCCAGACAAGCGCAGATGTGAAACAAGGGCTTTCTTTATAGTGGCCCTAGCTACCCTGGTACAGTTCCTGGTTTCTCTTCCTCTCACATGCTGCCAAAGCAATTTCCTCACATTGGTTGGCACAGTAACCCACTGGTTTGGCTCTGCTTATAAGCTGCAATGTGTCAATCAATTCTTTGCAAGTGTGAAAAGGTCCTCCCCTGTGCTCCAGTTTGATTTTTATAGAGCAGGAAAAGAAAACAAGAAAAATGAAACATGTCGATTGTGCACCCTACATAGAAGAGGAAGGAGAGAGCTCTATACTAAGAGAGTTACAGTACACTCTAGAAGAAAAACATAGGTCCTGATATGGAGAGAACCTCTCTACTGGTAAAGCAATGATGCTTAGTACCTGGGGAACTGTCTCATACCTTTTTTAGCAGCTTTGTATTCCCAACATCTTTAGACACTTCATTGAGATATCTTCAAATCTTTCATTTTCAAAGCAATTTTGTAATGCAAGGGCATGGTAGCAGATCAGACCAGATCAGTGGCTGGGCAAATGTATTAGCATACCCCAGCAGGAAAGGAACTTAAACCATTTAATCTTACCAGTCAGGTATATTTATTGCTAGTCCCAAAAACACTTTCTTGTGCATGTCTCCCTTTTTTTAAACCTTTTTATTACTTTAAATGAATGCAGTACAGACAATATGCAGCAAGAGATGAAATACAGATTGCCAACACATGACATTTGACTTAAAATGGAAATCAATAGCACCTCTTATAACATGTTACAGCATGTGAGGTTTTGATAAAATGTTTACCTCAGCTGACTTGCAATACAGAGCAATTGATAATCAAGCTAAAAAATAAGAGAAAGCCCAGTGATCACACAAGGCAAGGCACAATAAAAGTCCCTAAAAGTGTTCAGTATAAGTTTTCCTCAAATAATTGGTTTAGTGCCAACTAGTCCATAAAGTTCGTCGGAAAGTCATTTTGGCAAAGTTTTGAACAGAATACTCATCAATGCATCTCAGAATTATAGCACATCTGCTGCAGCGAGAACAGCAACACCATAAACTACATCATCATCATGTCCTGCAATATAAAGGGAGGCTACAACCTGAAAACATGTCATTACAGAAAGAGCAGTTATATTATATAGACAGTAGAACTGCTGAAAACCCAAATAATGTAGCGTATAAAATGAAAAGTGAAGCTATAATGCACCAGTTATCAGCTCTGTTTCCACTAAATAGCTGAGAAGCCCATCTGAGGCTAACTATTGCGAAGGTAGAAAATCCTCTCTAACTAGAAAGGGGGGAATGGAAGCACTCAAGAAACATTTTTGTTTCAGTTCTCTTTATTATGCATGCTATGGGCAGGGGATGTACTCCTCTCATCAGTGCCTGGACCATGCCACCCCACATCCACCTGGACTGCCTGGTCTGGGAGGTTCACAGCTTGCCCCCCTTGCAGAAGGGCTCCCTGAAGGGAGACACCAAGATCCACCTGAGGCTCCAGCCAAGGCTTATGCCTGGGGCATCTGTCAAGTGGAGGTTCAGGGCCTCCATGGAGCAGCCAGCCCAAGGGTTTTCCTCTTTGGTTTCCCCCAGGAGACGTGGATATGCAATGATGTCAGAGCAGGTCATACGCACTCTCACACCCAACCAGCAGACATCCTCAGTCGCCTCCTCCTACTGTATGGTGGTCCTGACTGTTGCACACCCAGTCTCCATGGAGTGTCACTGGCATGCCAGGAAGCCACAACCCTCCCCCCCCCCCACAGAGGAGCAGAACTATCTGCAGGATGCTCATCCTACCTTCCCCCCGGCTGACCCTCTGATGCTCCGTTCTCATTCCTGAACATGGGTCATCAGCACCGCAGGCAGTAGCACTACCTCTGTGCCAGCTAGCCAGCCCACTCCAGAAATATTTAGCACAAGCAATGCCATCTTGGCCATGTGGTATACCCGTGCTGTAAAATTGTCAGCCATACCCTGGAACAATATTTGCCTCATCCATTTCAATGTAGCCTCTCATCGCCCACCTACCCCACCACATGTGAAATATAACAAGAACAACTTTTAAATATTCATGCCCCCCCACACCAGCCACATTCAGGACACAGTCCCAGTATCTATAATAAAAGTTATTCAGCTGGGTCATCTTCTGAGTCCTCATCTCACACTCTTTAAGAGAACTCTGCCAGGTGCTTTTCCACTAATTTAACTGCATCTTTTGGATTGGAAAAAAGTCATGTTTTTCCTCCATAGTGTACCATAAGTAGAGCTGTCTGAAGTACATAATAGTTCATGCTGAGCTCTCAAAGAATGGCCCAGACCCCACTGAAGCCTTTTCTTCTAGAGTGAATGCTATAACTGAGATCTGGGAAGATTTTCAAATGAATGTCCCCCAGTTTAAGGCATCCAGTATGTTTGATCTTATCCAAGATCACATCTCTTTCCTCTGAACTGGCCAGAACAACTAAAATTGTCCATGGAGTGTTATTCAGCACTGCCAGTTGGTGAGAACTGACCTGGTATGCTTTTCTAATTTGAACTGAGAGTCCAGTGGTACAGCCTCCGGGAGCAAGGTAAGCAAAAACTGCTTAATATTGTCATCTTCCAATTGTTCAGGCAAACTCAGGAGTTGTTAGTTGTCCAAATAAAATTCTCAAGCTGTTCAAGGTGATCTCAGAGGACAGAGTTCTCTTTTACTAAGCCCGCACAGGTCACCAAAGCCTTGTCCACTTTCTCTCCCACTTTCTTTATGTCAACTTGGGCCATGTCTGTTTTTTGCTCTAAAATGGCAGTTCAATTATTGAACTCCTCTACTTTTCAATCCAATGCCTGGACAGTGGTGAGGAGAGCTTTCATAGATCCCCCCCCCCCACGCAGCTTCCTGCTGCTCTCATTCCACTGCTCCTTTACTGCTGTGGGCCTTGGTTTTTGAAGACTTCAGCTGAACCTGCTGGTGCTGTTGATTTTGGGGTTTCCCCATATCTAATTGCAGCCAAATTTACAAGTAGATAAGTGAACAGTATGAGCTTACTAACAAGCACATTTCAGGTTGAACTTCAGCAATTTTAGATCAAATATAGGTGTTGGAATCTCCTAGCACATCAGAGCTCACAAACTTTGCTGCTACTCGTGCCGGCGGTCAGGCCATGCCCTCCTTGTGCATCTCTTAAAGACACTTATTTTTTTTTCTTTCTCTCTCTTTGTTTGGGTTCTGTATATGTGCACACCACACCCCTGTGAATAAAAAATGCATCTCTTAAAGCAGCAGTGCAACGAAAATGGGTTAAAATTTGACCCCATCTTTTTTTTCATCCTAATTGATGACAGATGTCTTCCAGTTTATATTGGTGGTGAAATTTTCAATTTTCAATATCATTTTAGAATTTTATGAATGTTTTAAGGTAATTATTTCTCAAAAAAAAAAGATGGCCGTCTCATTTTTACATAGAAATAATACCGCAGACCAGAGGAGGATAAGAGTTCGGACAAAAATGCAAATGCACAGTACACAGCATAGGAAGCATCCAGAAAACCCAAATCAACAGTTCTGCCAATATTTTTTATAATCATAGCAGAAAACTAGCTTTTTGGAATAACTTTTTTCATTGTACTGCTGCTTTAAAAAGGAGCTTCTGTAGTAGAAAAAAAAAGTTAAATCAGGTCATCATTAGTCAACATGCAGGTTGAAGGCATTAGCTGCAGAAAAAGTGCCCTAAATACACCAAGAACACCCAGGTTATCCATGCACGCATGCATAAAGTGGAGATGCTTCGATTTCATGTGACATCTTTCTCAAAGCAAATACACCTGTAGTGTGCTAATCCATTTGTACAGCCATCTACACTGAGCTACTACTGCAGCGCAACAACCCTGAGATTTATATTTTACCCAAGGCTTTGAGCACCCTTACTCCATATTATTTGAGCTCAGTGCCTTTTCCTCAGTTTTGTCACATTTGCAACTACATCTACACCACAATAAAGGCAGCAGCCTCCACCCCTTTCCTCAGATCCCTTGCCAGTTGTGCGCAGTGTATCCACAGTGTGAATATTTGTTTTTTTAGTCTTTGGTAACTGGGTAAGGCCCACAAGATACAAGTGCCTGTTTTCAGGGGCGACCTGGGAGCACTGGGTGGTTAAGTGACTTGCTGAGAGTCATACAGCATGCAAGTGGAGGTTGTGAGAATCAAATGCAGATCTGGTCTGCTGGATGTACCAAGCTTGCTCACACCTCATTACTCTTAACGTCTAGGCTATACTGCCAGCCCATGTCTGAGTAATGCCAGCACAGGTTTCTGATGATCAGTAGCACAGTGCTGCCTGGCCTGGCATGATCCATTATGGTGGGCCAAGCAAGTCAGCAGGAGTTTTAAAAAAACTTAAAATATTTGTCTTGCCTCCTGAATAAAATAAAACTGAAAAGACAACTGTAATGTTAATATCTTTATTTGAGGTAGCAAGTAGAAACAGTTTTGTAGAACTGCTGTTTCAGTGCAGACAGAGGCATAAGGTTTATGCCTGTCTTTTTATAAAAGGGAAAGTTCAGATTTATTAAAACCAGAGGGTTGAGAGCCACTGGGATCCAGTTGCTTCAAAGTCTAATACTAGTGGGCAGCTCAGGGGCTGAAAAAGGTGAAAAATGCAGTGTCTCACTGGCATCATACTTTGCTACAGCCATATTTTGAAGTCGGACAGTGTGGGCTTTCAGTTCCTGTTTCACCAGTTTATTTTTTAGTGATGATGCTACAGTACTTAACAGTGCTCAGTAGGAAGTGACTCTGTAGAAGAGCCACAATAAGTGCATTCTAAGAGACTCAGATTTGTGAAGTGTAATGACTAGTGGAGTATACAGTTTATGGTCTCATTCTGACTTTGCTGGAGGCTTTGCTTCTTTAGCTCAACATGATAAGTTAATAGTTTTAATTCAGAAGGGCACACACTTCAATTCTCTGGTCCCCCTATGTAGTAAACATGACCTTGCAGTATTGAAAAACGGTCACTAGTTGGTGACAGGTGAGCGACCTTACATTTCTAATGAGCAGCAGAATAGCATTGTGCTGCTGTGATCAGGATTTACAGGCCACCTCGGAAAATATGTTTGCTGAACCCAGTGGGTCCCCCATCTCCATGATATTTCTTAGTTGTCCTGTAAATACTGTGGTATTGTAGTGCAAGGAATATCACTACAGCATATGCAAGGGCAAACAGCAGCTGGCTGTAGTTATGTGATAAGGGCTGTTGCCAGCCACCATCCAAGGACCAGGAGTGGAAGATGGAGCTCTGGGGGCCAGACTGCTGTTGCAGTGATGTAGTGGAACTGGAATTGGCAGAAGGATGGGGGTCTGATTGCTCACCAGGAGCTGAAGAAATGGGGTAGGACTTTTGCAGCATAACAGTGCTTATGGCAATAAGACTCAGAAGAATGGGGGCCTAAGGGACTGATCTGCAACTATGGTGGTGCTTGGGTGGGAGGGAGGTTTCTACATTACTTGCAGAAGGGGACCTAGCATTACACTACCAGGAACATCAGCATGGAGAAGGGTACCTCTCGATGCAAGGGATTATTGGTATTATCATGGCCAGATGCCTGCAAATGGGTGGCTGGGTACAGGGGATGAGTGACTATGGGGGGGAAACAGCAGGGTGGGGGAGTTCCTTTTCACTGGAGCAATTTAGAAAACTGAGAAGAGCAGAGTGGCATGCCAAACAGACTTTAATTTTATGACATGGTCAGTAGCTCCGAGAACCATGCATTTTAAGAAGGATAAGTTTTGTGTTTAAACATTGCAACTTTGTACTTAAGTGATATGGTGTTTGTGCTGCAGTGTCTTCTGTGGGTAGGTTAGAGCCTCTCAACAGGACACCATTTTGCACTCAGGTACAAGGTAGGGCTTCTGTGTTGGGTACACTTGTAGGAGGTATTTTGGACCATGAATTGCACACCCACCATGGGCTAAGAGATAATCAAGAGCTTTGCCTTGTGTACAGTTGTACAACAATGAAAGTCAATGTTAGTCATGTCTGCTTGAGGGACTTGGCCATTTAATATGGTTATAAAGCAGACAATGATGGGTAAACAATCCACAGGAGAGGATGAACCTGCACAACTTGTACAAATGATCTAGTAACAGCAGGGTATTTTTGTTTGCACATATATATGATGTCTCCATAGTCAATGGCAAGGAGCAGGAAGTGGGAGAGCACCTACTTCCTCACATGAGCACTGAGATAGCATTTAGACATATAGAGAAAGTTCAGCTTGGGCCCTGCAGTTGTTAATATGTGAATGATATGTCTACTGTATGTAAGTGATACATCAAATCAGATTCCTAGATATTTGGATATGTTGACTTGTTCAGCAGCGTCGTCATCTGATGTTATGATTACAAGTGGATCAGCTGAATGGATTAGCAAGTTGTGGGATCCAAACACCATAGACTTAGTTTTGCTTGCATTAAGGATCAGGCGGTTATTGACAAATCAGGAGAAGACTGTGTTAAAATTAGATTTGAGTACTGAATTAAATGGAAACATCCATCAATAAGTGGCCACACATTAGTGTGGGGCAGTCCCTGATTAGGCTTTTCAACAAAAAAGTAAGATCATACCTTTTGCTGTGCTTTGGCAATTTTATTTAACTGGTTGATCCTGGAATCCCTCCCACTCAGTGTTTTGTGAAGCGCATCACTAGAGATGCATCCCAGAACCTCTGCAGCTGACATCAGAGTGGGAGATAAGCTGTGGGAGTTTGTAAGTTATTAGCAGTAAGAGCTATAAAGAGCTTCAGTTCATCCTTTCCTAATCCCAGTGCCATCCAAGAGTAAGTATAGACTGCAATGTCCATACTTAGTTTTGGTATAGCACTGGGATTGGGAAAGGATGAAAAAGAGCTATTAACAACTACTACTATTAGTAACTTAAATATACTCCCGCAGCTGATCCACGGCTCTGGTGTCAGCTGTAGGAGGTTCTGGGATGCACCCCTAGTGGTACGCTTTACAAAATGTCAGATGGAAGGGATTGCAGGATCAGCCAGATAAAAAAGAAATTGCAAAAGCACAGCAAAAGGTCAAAGTATGCTTTTTAGGTAAAATGCCTTAAGTGGGACTGCCCAGCACTAAGGTGTAGGGCACTCGCTGATGGACATTTCCCTTTTATCTCAGACAGTGTCATTACACTGTGGTAGAGTATCATGTCATCTGCATACAGTACATATGAAGATGACACTTCCTGTTGCACTTTGGGAGGTGATTAATAAAAATGGAGAACATCAGTGGGCCAAGGACTGAGCCTTGAAAAAAAACAACATTTAAGACAGGAAGGTCTGAACTAATCCTGTGTATAGACACTAGTTAATTTTGGTATGCAGGTAATTTTTCAGCCATTTCATGGCTGGTTGGCTGAAACCTAAGGTCTTGAGCTTGAGCAAGAGCATTGTAGGAACTGCCAAGTTGAAGGCCTTGGCGAGGTCCATGAAGATGGTGTCAGTGAGAAGACCATTATCCTTGGCTATTTGGAGATTGATGGTGACATTGAGCACTGCATATATGGTGGAATGCCCCACCTGGAAGCCAGATTGCATTGGAATACAGTGTCCTTAGTTCTCTTTATGATTAGAGTGTTTAATGCAATGAGTGAAAAATATGATATACTGCTTAGTTTTAATAATGCATAATAACATTCATACCCAAACAGGGAAAACATAGTAAAAAAGTGGAAAATGCCCCACCTATTACAATTTTGAAAAATTATTTTAAAATATTTGCAACTGTTTTAAATGAGCAATTTATGGGGAAAATCTCAGCTCTGGCTCACCCAGACCAATGCGGTTTTACATCAGGTAGGAGCATTCATTTAGGTTAAAAAAAACAAATTATACAGCTTGCAAATCACTGCAACTCAATGTGGTTGTCATCTCTTTGGACCCCTGCACAACTTTCAGCATGATGAAGTAGAAATATATATATATCTGTAAGAAAATGGGACTTTCCTTAACAAATTCATAAGAATGATTAGGATCATCTATTCCAAATGTATATGTTATCCAAAGAATAATATGCTAATGGAGGGTCTTGCACTTTAAAGAGGGATAAGCCAAGAATGCCTACTTTCTCCTACAATCTTTTTTCTTGGTATAGAACTGTTTCTTCAGAAAATAAGGAATCACTATAATATAGCTGGTATTAAAATTGGGAACAGAAAGATGAAGCCAAATGTGCACAGTATATTGATGACAGTGTTTTGATTAGAGAATGTTTCAACAAAATCAACAAATTTTTGACAATTTTGAGGGATCAAATTGATGAATCTAAATCTAAAATCCTTGCTTTGTCACAAGGCACACAGAAAGCCAGACTGTGGAACTTTAATTGGAAGTGATGTACTAATTAAATGGACTATTTGGGCATTAGCCTGCCATTATCTATGTCAGAGATATAATTTAAACAGGGCTCCACTTTTGGATAGAATGCTACTAAAACTAGAAGGCTGGAAAATATCCCTCTATCATTATGGGATAAAGTTGAATTGATTAAAATGCTTATCATTCCAACAATATCATTTTTCAAACAGGCATTATTTCCAGTTCTAGACAAATGATTTAATGACATGAATACTATTTTAACCTTATATATCTGGAATGGCAGGAAACTAGGAATTGCTTGGGATAAATTTTACCTATCTAAAGATTTGGAAAGTCTGTCTTGCACAATTTTTGAACATATTATATCTATCGTTTGTTGTTAAAACAGTGTTAACCTGGACATCCATAAATGTCTCAGTTAACAGTTATCAAGTTTTTTGTTAGAGGATAAACTGATGAGGGATTCAACTGCATAAAACATTTCTTTGAGAAACTATGGGTTTTCCAAGACAAATTTTGTAACATAGAAAATATGGTCCAACATTTGGCTGGATTGGTAAATCAATATTTTAATACATCAAAAATTAACACAAGTAATTTTTTAGCATATATATGGGGAAACCATTTCACAATAAATTTATGTATTGTGGAAAAAGAACAATGGAAGAGGATCAAGAATTGTAGAAAACTAGCATTTACTAAAGGAAAAATCACCATGAACAGTAAATTCTGCAGCAACAAACTCCTTCTTCAGCTGGACATGAATTCTGAGACCAGTCTTGTGGTTGCAGAATTACAAAACTCTGAGATCCTTGGCTATATCTTGTGATCCACTTAATCAGTATTCCCATAAACATGATAGAGACATTCAGGACTGAATGTTAAAAGCTCTACTTCTGATTTGTGTCCAGGTGTATTTTACAAGAGGCTGTGTTGGCCCCTATGTGCCCAAGCATTAGTTTTAAAAAAAGTGCTGATCCATGGGGCCAAGGATGAAGTATATCTTTTGACTGCATTTTTAAAATCATTTATCATATTCCCCCCAAGCTTACAGCAATCATTTGCTGCATTGAGTTCTTCAGTGCATTACAACACTGTTTACAGAGATGTAATTATGAATAAGTTCTGGCTTGGGACTGGTTTTTAAATTTCTAGCTCTTAGCTTCAGAATTACCCTACAGATTGTTATCAAACATGATACCACATTAACTCTTCACACAAGTCTTTGGTTCCATGGATTACAATTGAATCAACTTGTTAAGCTCAGCACCACATCAGTTTCAATTTATTTAAAGGATAGAGCCATTGAGCAAAGCTAATGTACAATGGCATCCTACTGTACACAATGAAAAAAGCAGCAACAATCAGTTGCAGGAATACTCGGAATCCTGTAGCCTGTTAACTGAGGTGTAGCATGCCTTTGGAAAGATGCATGGCACAGATACAGCCCACATCCTCCTGACAACTGACATCTCTAATGCCATGGAGTCAGGCCAAGCCACAGGAGCTATATTCATTATTCTGACTAAGGTGTTTGACCTGGTCAACCACAAACTTCTCTGAAATGAAGAAATCTTGGCCTTGACCACTCTAAATCTCTGGTTCAGAAGTGATCTCACTGACTACAATCAACTAGTAAAGTGGAGGGGCAGCACTTCTTCTATGTGAGTAATCTCTGATGGGGCCCCCACAGGATTCCATACTGGGGCAACTGCTATTCTCCCTATTTATAAATGGTTTGCTTGATACCTGTGGGGAGATTAGAGAACTACTGTAGTTAATGCTGCTGCGTTGAATAGGAGACATAGAAATCTTAGTCCAATTAATTCCAGCCTTGGTCAAGATTTCAGTTGCCTTTGCATCAAGTGGTGTTATTTGACATAAAGCATGAGTTCAGATAACAATTCAGAAGCTAATTCACAAGTAGGAGCTTCCAGTAAATTAGAGCATTCACACAGGGTAGATTTGAAACCACAGCAGTGACTATCAGAAACAGGCAAGGAACTGGGGACACTAGGATTCAAGCCTGAGTAGCAGCACTCATTACAGGATTTAGTTGCACAACTTGAAAAAATGAAAATTATTGAAATAAGCCTGAATTATAACCAACTCAGCCTTAAAAAAATATTCAGAAAAACAATGGATTCCTTGTGGTCTAAGGATAGACAAATCCCCCATTGGAGGTTTTTACAAATGTAGCTATACAGTAAGATGGGAGAAGGCATTGGACACTTGTTCTCAAAAATGAATTAAGATACTTATTGACCAGGATGCTGAGATGCATGAAGCAATACTAAAGGAAATTGAAGAGGTGGAAAATGAATTGTTTAAGGAAAGTCAAACAGTGGAATTCCTCATGTTAAACAAAAACATGTCCAAAAGGGTGGCAAGTCATGAAAATGTGGCGATTGCACGTAAACAAACAAACAAAAAAACATAATGGAAATAGTGGTGATTACTCTTCTTCTACGGTGCATAATTGGGACAAAATACAACAAAAATCCTGCATGGAAATTCCAAAAGTAGAAATCAAAGTTTTCAAAATAAAAGAGCCAGTTCTAAATCAGACACCAGACAAAATAAATGGGACAAATCAGAAAATATTTCAGTGTTTTTTTGTAGTAAAAGATCAACAAGTAATGAACAAACCAATGGGGGGACCAGGCCAAAGGTCAGAGGGGAACAGAATAAGTCCACAAATATCCAACAAAAAAGAGGCTGTAGAGGTGGAAAAAACACAAAAGAAAAAGTGCAAAAGTCCAATAAACACAATCTCAAAACCAAACCTCAGTCTTAAACTTGACCATTACTAATCTGACTGACACACAGATAAGTTTATTGAGTAAGAGTTTGTCATTTCTCCCAGATAAAAAAATTGTTAAATTTGCAGTGAAGGCTGATCTAGAAAAAAACTTACAGAAAATTACATCTTAAAAAGTTTTATAACAAAAGGATCGCAATGAGTTATGAAGATGTGTCCACTGTAACATCTATTTTAACATCTTTGGAGATATTACATAATGTGGCCACATCCATCAGAACTACACAAAATACTGATGAATTTCCATCCATGGACATAGATCTGGCGGAAGCTCTAGCTTGGTTTCGCCAAGAGGAACAGTACCATGATACAGCAGATGTTAACTTTAACATAAAAAAAAAATGTTTAAACCTAAATCAACCTTCTATCCATCAAAATCAAATTTCCAAGCTATAGTGACATTTGAGAATCTTGTTAACTCTGATGTGGATCTATTACTATCTGGCCCATTGTTTCATCAAAAAAACTCACTCAAGAGGAATATGATGCTATCCAGGAGTTACAACAGAACCCTAATATTCCCATCAAGCCCTCCAATACAGGGGGTTTTGTGGTAGTTATTGATACTGAATATTATAAGAATGAAGTGATTGTTCAGTTAAATAACACTAAATATTATAAAAACTGTGAAAGGATCTGACTTTCAGAAAAAAATTACATCATTTTCTGGAAAGATCTTTCAGCCTAAGCTATATTACTAAAATGGAATTACAGTTCCTTAAGTGCAAAACCCCAACAGTGCCTACTTTTTACGTTTTACCAAAGGTGCATGAAAACCTCCAGCACCTGCCAGGCAGACCCATTATTCCTTCAAATGGATCACTCTGTGAAAACCTTTCTATATTCATAGATGGTTTCCTTCAGGATATGGTGATTACTTTACCATCATATCTTAGAGACACAATGGCAATGCTGGAGGCCTTTTGGAACTTTAAGTGGGAGGCTGGTTATTTGTGGCTTACAGCTAATGTGCACTCACTTTACACCAACATTCAACATCATTTGGGGTTGAGTGCAGTATGTTTTTTATGGATAAGCTGGATACTGCTAGTGTCTTGAATCCAGAGTTTGTTTTGTTGGCAATTGAATTTATTCTCAACATGAATTATTTTGTTTTTGCTAAAAAGTTTTATCAACAAATGTGTGGCATGTCAATGATATCTTCTATGGTGTCTTCTTCTTACAGGAATGTCAATGGCACCATCCTATGACAATCGCTTTATGGGATGGTGGGGGGAGGTGTCCATTTATGATCCCATTGCTACCCTTTTTGTCATCATATTGTATATTGCAGTTGTTTTTTTGACAACATTATAGTCATCTGGCGTGGTACTGAACTAAGAGCCAGAGATTTAATTGCACACATTAATAACAATGATTGGAATTTACGTTTTACACTTACATGGCACCCAAGTGTTATTCAGTGTTTAGATCTGACTTTATGGGGTTTACCTGATAGGTTGGTATATACAGAAAATTATAGAAAGCCACGTCAGGTAACACTTTATTAACAGCAGAGAGTTCACACCCCAAACATTTAATCAGAGATATACTATATGGATAGTTTCTGTGAATTCACAGACACTGTTCTGATGATTTTTCATATCATAAATATGGTGAAGATCTAAAAAGAAGTTTTTGGAACATGATTACGAGAATGACCTCTTGGACCAAGCCTAGCTAAGGCCAGAGAGAGAAATAGGGCTGAATTCAACATAAAAGGCTAACAAATAAGTTGGGAGGCCTGGGGTCAGATCTAGGGTGGTACACAGTGTTAGACATTGACTGAGTGGTTGGACACAACCATCAGTAGTGAACAGAGTTCAGTCCATTGAGAGGGAGGTGACCAGCAGGGTGCCTTAGGGGTCAGTGTTAGGTCAAGTCATCTTTAACGTCTTCATAAGCAACATTGCAGAGGGGCTGGAGGGGAAAGTGTGCCTCTTTGCAGATGACACAAAGATCTACAATAGGGTCAACACACTGGGGAGTGTGTGTGGAAAGAATGAAAAGGGACCTAGGTAGGTTGGAGGAATGGTCAAATGTATGGCAGCTGAAATTCAATGCAAAAAAGTGCAAAATTATGCATTTAGTACATGTGAACCAAAGGGTAGTGTACTCAATGGGGAGAGGTGGTCCTGTTGGTAATCAAGCAGGAGAGGGATCTGGGGGTTATTATATCTGAGGACCTAAAAGTGGCTGGTCAATGTGAAAAAGGCAGTTAGAATGGCCAGCAGGATGCTGGGATGCATAGGGAGAGGCATCACCTGCAGAATAAAGGAGGTGGTGATTCCACTATACAGATCATTGGTAAGACCTCACCTTGAGTACAGTGTTCAGTTTTGGAGACCACATCTCAGGAAGGACAAAGACAAGGTGGAGATAATCCAGAGAAGGGCTACAAAAATGGTGCAGGGGCTGCACCTGAAGCCATATGAGGAGAGGCTGAAAGAACTCAATATGTACTCTCTGGAGATGAAGAGGGAAAGTGGGGACATGATAAAGACTTTCAAATACCTTAAAAGGATAAATAAGGTATGGGGGAGTAGCAATTTTCAGAAAAGAAGGTGGACAAAAACTAGGGGACATGATTTGAAGTTGAAAAGAGGTAGAAACAAGGGCAATGTGAGGAAGTACTTCTTTACCGAAAGGGTGGTGGATGCTTGGAACAGCCTCCCGGTATGGGTGGTGGGGGAAAAATGATAAAGGAATTCAAACATAAGTGGTACAAATACAAGGAGACCATAGAGACAGGGAGGAGAGGGTTAGCTGAAGATCATCTACAATCTGCAATGTAAGTAAATGGTAGGATAAACGGGCAGACTAGATGGGCCTGGTGGTTCTTATCTGCTGACACATTTTATGTATCTATGTATCTGATCTGATAGTCCCAGAATCTAGGGATACTACTAATGAAACATAAGTTAACTTGGTTTTGTATTTTAATGCCACTGCTCCTTCCATTGCATGTATATTGAAAAAACATTGGGGGGGGGGGCACTCTCTGCTGACCCTGACCTCAAGGATTCTAAAGGGTCACAACCTAGAGTAGTTTATAGAAAGCACCCTAGTTTGAAGGATCTTCTAATGAGGAGTCATTTTGTTGATAAGAGTGCTTTACACACTAATCCTTCTACAGGATGTCCACCCTCTCCTATAGATTTTTACAGATGTGGCAATTGTACTGCTTGTGCATTTGCAAAACAGGGTAGTAATTTTGTTAGGCTCACAAATGGGTCTACCTACAAGATCAGACACCTTATTACTTGCCATTTAGAGTACGTTATCTATGCACTTTGGTGTTCTAGTCCTGTTTTAGAAAAGGTAGTACAACCAGACCCATGAAAGGCAAGATTTTGGAACATGTTTGATCTATTACCAGCAAAAGATGGGATACTCTGGTAGGACTCCATTGGTTATTGCACTATCAAGGGGATGCAAAGTTGATGTGCTTTATGGGTATAAATCATGTTCCTTTTAAACTGAGGCGAGGTGATAGGACTAATCCGTTACTTCAGTGAGAGAGCAAGTTGATTTAGAATATAGGTGCTTTAGCACCAATTGGATTAAATGATGCTTGGGATATTACTCTATTTCTAAAATGTTTCTCTTTTACTTAAGCTAAGCAGCACTTGTTTTGCATCTGAGATATATTTTCTTCCTTGTCCATATCGTTGATTTATGTGTTAATGCCTCCTCCCCCCGTCCTCCTTCCTTTTTCCCCCTTTTCCCCTCCTCTTCTCTTTCCCTTGTATGTATTCTTTGATTAATTATAATCCTGGAGTGAATTCATTTCTTTTGTTTCTTGAAACAGCATTAGACTGTATTGTGAATGTTAGATTGAAATATTAAAATGTCACACCCAGTATTTGCATCAGTGAAGCTCCTTCTTGTATTAACTGTTTTTATCAGTTCACTATTTGGGGTGTTTTTATAGTTTACTATTTTGTGTGTTATGTGCTCTGATAGATGTGTCATATTGGGTGACTGCACCTTTAATTTTATGATATTTAAATGTTGTATGTCTGTTGCAGCCCCCCCCCCCATGAGGTAAAACTGGGAGGTTCGAAGTGCTGGGGTAGTTTTACTGTGGTTTCTTGCAGTTCCCAATAAACCAACTGTTTCTCTTGCATTAATTTTGTGCTAGCCTTTTTTATTTTAGCATGGTGTAACTGGTGCAACAGTGTGTTTAGTCTTGACCATGACTTTTTCCACAGCTCCTTTGCACCAGAACCTCCCCTCCCTCTCCCCATGCCATGAAAACTGACTTTCAACCAACCAGTGTATTCTTAACCAGAACAAAACCGAAACAATGTTGTTTGGCACTAGAAAATGTGGCTCTGAAAGGCATGAGCTGCTTAACTATTCAACACTGAGGGGGTTTCCCTTGAGGTTATAAAATCCACAAAGTACCTAGGAGTATACCTTTATCAGGAATTGTCACTTGAACTCCACATTAACTGTGTAACAGAGGCAATGCAGCAGAAGCTTGGACTGCTGTATAGGCTTAGGGCCTATCTTGAAAAGGACGCTTGGCTTGCAGTATCAAACCGCACCCTGTTGCCTGGTCTTACTGTAGGGAACACCTATCCTCTACTTCCTAAGGGAGCCTGAACAGAGTAAACTCAGGCTACTTTACAGCTGAGTTGGACATTTTGCAGCTGGTGCACACAGTCAATATCACCACTGCACCATCCTCTCTACCCTGAAATGGCCCCCAGTAGAGGAGATAGAAGTTCTCTTAGCTCTGCCACATCTTCAAAATCTTGAACACTCCTCCTCCTCCAAACCTCAGGGACACTCTTGTGGTTAAATCATGGAGGAGATCCCTTCACTTATCTGCCAAGCCCCTTCTGTCAGTACCTAGAGCATGGACATTGCTCCTTTCTGTCTCCAAAAGCAGTCTCAGGACTCACATCCTTGACAGCAGGTGTTTTGATGGTTCCAGTTTATTACTGTTGTAACGTTGTGTTTCTGTCCTCTGTAGTTTTATGACTATGTAACACTAATTTTGATGTAATGTCATCTGTTCTTATGTCTGTATAATCTGTACTTGCCATCAACTTTTTACTGTATCTGTTATTATGTATAATAAATTCTGGGTCACACCTGAAAAGGGGACATATGGCTCAGTGTACCTACTTGTTACTAAAATACAGTAAATAAAACTAACTATGTTACAGTATTAAAACAACATATACATACAAGCTAACTACATTTTAAGCATACATGTCAAGCTATTCTAGTAGTCCAAAAATCAAGGCTGCTCCAGAAGCTGAAACCTAACTCTAAAGTATGAGAAACTGACTGGCAAGTGGCACTAACCCTGTACACATTTCAGCTGGTTATTGTATGAATGAATGTAAGCACACACTGTAATAGTAGTATTTTGGTATACAGTATCATTCATTCACAGGTAACCAGGCAATGTATGTGAAGGATTAATGCAGATTGCTGTCAGTTCTGTATATGTTTTGTAACAGACTTTATTGTGTGTGTCTCTGGGGTTACTGAGGGAGATTGGTGGAATGGGTTGTGAGTGGACTGGGGGTATGGGGGCATTATAATGTAACCGACTGGCTGTGGGCTGCTGGGGAGGTGGGTGGGAGGGTGTGTGAGTGGGCTCTAGGAAGGGCATTATGTTGCAATTGGCTGGCTATTGGCTGTGGGCAGAGGTGGGTGGGAGGGTGTGTGAGTGGGCTCCAGGAAGGGGTATTATACTGCAATTGACTGTGTGCTGCTAGGGGAGGTGGATGGGAGGGTGTGTGAGTAAACAATAGAAAGGAGGGATTATACTGTAATTGACTGGCTGTTGGCTGCTGGAAGAGGTGGGTGGGATGGTGTGTGAGTGGGCTGTAGGAAGGGTACATTATACCATAATTGACTGGTTGTGGGCGGCTGAGGGAAGTGGGTGGGACCAGGTGCAATTAGACTGGAGAAAGGGGGTATTATACTGCAACTGACTGGCTGTGGGCTGGGAGGTGGTAGGTTGAATGGTGTGTGTGTGTGTGTGTGTGTGTGTGTGTGTGTGTATGTGCACTCATGCATGCATGTGAGTGCACACACATGCACTAAGTGGAAGGGGAAAATACAGCACCAAACTTGTACCTATTCCATTGGCTAGCTGGATTAGACCACCTTTTTTGGTCTAATGCGAGTGTCCACACTTCAACAACATTCAGCGCCTGTTTGTGAACAGTGTTATTGGCGATACTGCATTACAAATCAGGAAGCAGCACCATCCTTATGTCCATCTTCACTGACTTGTGCCACTTTTACCTCTGGTCTTTGGACTAAGTTAGGTTTGGATGTAAGAGTACATGTTCCAGTCCCTCAGTCTCTCCTTGTTAGATTTTGATGCAACCTCTGCACCATTTTAATGTCCCTCCTCTGAACTGTCTCCATCCTGTCTATGTCCTTTCTGAGGTATGGCTTCTGGAACTAGGCACAATAGTCTAGGTGAGATCTCACCAATAAGTGATATAGTGGCAACACCACCTCCCTTTTCCTGTGGAAGATACCTCTCCCTATGCAAGTTAGCATCCCGCAGGCCCCTACCCACTGCTTTGTCACACTGTTCTGCTACTTTAAGGTACTCAGATATGATAAACCCAAGGCCCCTTTCCTGCTTAGTGACTGTCAGTACCTCCCCCATACTATGCTCAGCCACTGAGTTTCCACGCCCTAGGCATATGACTTTGCACTTTCTGGCACTGAACTCCCCCACTGCCATGCTCTTGACCACTCCTTGATCCCTGTTTTCTGTGCTATAGCTGAGCCTTGCAGCTGCATCCTATCTGGGTCAGCTCAACAATTTAATTTAGTTGTCTGTTTAGTACAGGTCTTATGGGGATGGGGTTCAGAGGGGAGGCAATAGGTTGTGGTGCTGTGGGGTGTTCTTCTTCAGGGATATGCTCTAGAGAAGGGGGCATTGCGCCATCTGCAGGATCATGGTGGAGCTTCATGCTTAGCTGGTGGCAGCAAGGGTAGAACTATCTTAATTGCATCATCAGCTCAGCTGCAGCCCCCCACCCCCCAGAGACCCACTGGTTCAGGAAGGTGGAGAGTGATGGGGAGGGGGAGGGAGGGGAGGGGTAGCCATATTGAGGTTTTCTAACCATCCAGATGGTGTATGTCTTCACATACCCTACAATAGGTTCAGTCATCTGACTCTGCGGGGGGGAGGGCACTCAGAGTCAATTGATGGGAAAGGGCAGACCAACGTGATGGAACCTAAGTGACGCAAGTCTAGCAGCTAGCAGGAGAGTGTTGATGGTTCAGAACTCAATGATTAGGGGAGTAGAAAGGGTGGTGCAGGGTGGGGGTTGAATGGGAGGGGGATGGTCTGATGCCTTCTTGGGGCATAATCCATCCAGTATTTAGACAGGATAAGTAGGATAGTGGATAGGGAACAGGGAGAACTGGGACTGCTGGTACACCTGGGTACCAATGATCTAGTAAGCAAGTCAGTGAAGATGGTGACGCAGACTTCCATAGACTCAGGGACAGATTGTTGACACACTCAGCCTTTGTGGCCTTTTCTGAAGTCCTCCCTGTGTGTGTGTGTGTGGTGGGGGTAAGCAGGATAGAATAAGGAGTGATGCAATACAGGAGTTTAATGGATGGCTTATGGGATACTGTCAGGAAATGGGCACCACTTTATGGGGGATTGGGAGGACATCTGGGATGGAAGAGTCTTCAAGGGTGAGGGTGAGAGACTTCCTCTGACAAGGGAGGGGGTCTGCGCACCGGGGCAGAAGTATGACATCTGTATCAGACATTTAATGTGGCTGTGAGGGAGACTGGGTCTAAGAGAACCATGGTTGCAGGTAAGATGAAGGGGATCTTTGCTATTACTCCCCCACATTCTGGGGCTTGTAGTAGCACAGTGGCTACAAATAGAGCTGTGTCACTTACCAGACTAGGTGAAGGGACATTAGAGAAGAGGAACACAAAGGGTGCAAGCACCAAGAAAAACAAGGGGATGAGAGGACAAGGACAGCACAAAGATAGTAGCAAAGTAGAATCAGGGGGCCCATGGACGGGGGTATACCATAATGCCAGGTGCCTAGGTAACAAAATCACTGTGCTCCTGGCACTGATGGCAGACACTAAGGTGGACATTGTAGCTATCATGGAAATGTGGACTTCAAAAAATAATGACTGAGAACTGAAGGTCTGGTACAAAATCCTGACTCTCAAAATTCTGACAAATGAATACCTGCCATCAGAAGCCTGACAACTTAAAATCCCATCTTTAATGATACCGACTCTTAAAATCCTGATGTGCTCATAGTAACAGTAGACAGTGGGATTTTAAACTTGTCATGCATTCAATGTTGGACAGTTAGTGTTGGAAAAGGTGGGATACAAACTTCGAATGGATTTGGTTGTGTACACCAAACGATCATGGTTCAGTGGCAAATTTGAAATTCATTGGTCTGCAATGTGTACAGTTGGACCTGCAGGGAGGTGACATCAGTAAAACACTTAGACAAATAGAAGCCTTCTGGATATATGAATTTGAAACATTGGCCCCAAGGAGTTTAAATGAGGACTTCTCTTTAAATGCATTTCTGTAAATGTGTCTTGTCAAGTCCATCTCTGTCAATGAAATGCTTTTGTTATAGATTGATTCTGCTTATGTATCGAGATAATAAATAATGTGGAAATTTATAGATTGTTACACATGTTGCATAAGAAGCTTTTGTTTTCTAGCTGTAATCAAGAATCAAGCATTGTTGCTTTTATTTTAACTTCCAGCACTTACACTTTAAATTCACAAAAATTACAAAAACAAAGCAGAGCACTCAAACCCATAATGAACAAGGGCACCAGTCTCAAAATATAGTAAAAACTATTTTATTTACAAAGGCAACAGCCTGACGCATTTCGGATTACTATCCTTTTTCAAAGCTGACAAGTTTTAAAACAATGACACATAAATACATTAAATCATCATGACATCACACATCACATGTTCACATTTAATTGAATACACTTGTATGGCTCCAACCATTCAACTAATAGTGAAATTAGACTCTCTAGAGGAACCAAACAAAATCATCCCAAGCAGAAAAGACTAGGAAGGAAGAAATAGGACCAAGCGGGAGGGAGGGCAAGAGGAAAAGAAAAAGGGGAGGGGGAAGAAAGGTAAACTGGAAGGGGGGGAATAAAAAGAAAAAAACAATCAAATACAAATGAAATCATATGATTAGATATGAAAGACTGTTAGAAACAATATAAATAAACAAAACAGCTACATAAATACTGTTATTTCCTACTTTTTTTAAAAAAGGTTTAAATTCAAAATCACTATTCAAACCCCAATTTTTAGTGCCATTAAGCTTGATGATCCAAAAAGCTTCTCTTGTTAATAAAAGGTCATTAAAATTTCCACCTCTTGGTTTTTGACAGACCTTATCGAGTCCCATAAAAATAAACTCATGTTCATCCCTGGCAGTAGCTTTCATAATGTACAATACTGTCGCATAAGTAACAACTTTCTTTTCTATTGTCTTTACATGTTCTTTAACTCTGACTTTTAAACTTCTAATTGTTTTGCCAACATAAAATATTCCACATTTACATGTTGCTAAATAAATAATTCCTAAAGAGTCACAAGTAATAGACTGCCTAATTTCAAGAATACATTCTATATTTGGAACCTGAAAAACGTTTCCCATTTTAATATTTGTGCAACAACTACAATTCCTACATTGAAAGCAACCAACACTTTTGTAACCATTATTATCTAAATTACCCATTTCAAAATGGCTATGGCTTAGTCTGTCCCCTAATGTTGGTGCCTTTCTATAGGCCATCCGTGGTGGGACTTGAACAATGTCACTTAATCCAGGGTCACTGGAGAGTACATGCCAGTGTGTTTTTACAATTCTTTCAACTTCACCAGCGTGTGTTGAAAATGGCATCACAAAATTAAATCACTCCCTAGTATATTCCTTCTCATTAGCTGTTATTATTTTCGATAACTCTTCTCTGTCTTTACTTGCTGCCAATTACATTCCTTCTTCAATATCCAGTTGTTTATAACCTCTCTGCTCTAACCTAGTGCTCAAATCTAGAAGCCTTGTCTACATGTGATTTCATCTCCACAATTCCTTTTCGCACGCAGAAACTGCCCTTTTGGCAAATTTTTTGTCACATGTCTTGGATAGCAGCTTCCTACCCTCAGGAGTGTATTGCCATCTATTGGCTTTCTATACATTCTAGTAGTTATTTCTCCCTCATTTTTAGCAGAGATTCTAAGATCTAAAAAAAACCACATTTGTTCACATGATATCTCATATGTAAATCTAAGATTTTTATCCGTACTCTCTAGATAATCCTTAAATAACATCAATTCCATTTCACTACCATGCTAAATTAAAAATAAATCATCTATGTATCATTTCCATAGTTTGATTTTTGAAAAGAATGGATTTATTGTTTCATTCAGAACACATGACTGTTCTCAGGCACCCATATAAAGGTTAGCTATGGATGGAGCACATGCTACTCCCATTGCAGTTCCTCTCTTCTGCAAAAAAATGTGTTTATTAAACAAAAAAAATTGTCACTGAGTACATAGTCTAACATTTTAACCAAAACCTCAGTGCTTGGTTTTATATCACGTTGTCTTGTGTTCAAATACCCAGCCAATGCATCCAATGCTCCTTCATGGGGTATACTAGTGTACAGTGCTTCCACATCCATAGTAACCATATAGCTGCCTGAGTCCAATTTAACGTTATTTAATAGACGCAACATGTCATTTGTATCCTGTATAAACTGGGGTAATTTGTTAACAAATGGGCGCATATAAAAGTCCAAAAACTGAGAACAGCTTTCTGTAAGACTTTCTATTCCGCTAATAATGGGACGCCCAGGAGGATTATTAATGGACTTATGTATTTTGGGAATCAAATAAAACGTAGCCCTAATGGGATCATCTGTAATACGAAACTTCATGGTGACTTGATCTATTTCACCAGAATCTAACCCCTCCCATTTAGGAGCACATTATTAGTTTCGGTTTTTAATATTATTTGTTTTTCCATTCGCCAGTATGTCTTTAGAAGCTACACAGAATTTAATCTTCACAGAATGCACGGAGATCAGAACTGGGACATTTTAATTTGTTAATGCCTTATTAGAAACAATGGCAAAAGAAAATCCATTTTTGGTTGAAAAGGAATTGTGGAGATGAAATCACATGTAGACGAGGCTTTCTAGATTTGAGCACTAGGTTAGAGCAGAGAGGTTATAAACAAGTGGATATTGAAGAAGGAATGCAATTGGCAGCAAGTAAAGACAGAGAAGAGTTATTGAAAATAAAAACAGCTAATGAGAAGGAATATACTAGGGAGTGATTTAATTTTGTGATGTGGCTTTCAACACACGCAGGTGAAGTTGAAAGAATTGTAAAAACACACTGCCATGTACTCTCCAGTGACCCTGGATTAAGTGACATTGTTCAAGTTCCACCACGGATGGCCTATAGAAAGGCACCAACATTAGGGGACAGACTAAGCCATAGCCATTTTGAAATGGGTAATTTAGATAATAATGGTTACAAAAGTATTGGTTGCTTTCAATGTAGGAATTGTAGTTGTTGCACATACAGTACATTAAAAGAGGAAAAGTTTTTCAGGTTCCAAATATAGAATGTATTTTTGAAATTAGGCAGCTTATTACTTGTGACTCAGTAGGAATTATTTATTTAGCAACATGTAAATGTGGAGTATTTTATGTTGGCAAAACAATTAGAAGTTTAAAAGTTAGAGTTAAAGAACATATAAAGGCAATAGAAAAGAAAGATGTTACCTATGTGACAGCATTGCACATTATGAAAGCTACTGCCAAGCATGAACATGAGCTTAATTTTATGGGAATCAATAAGGTCTGTCAAAAACCAAGAGGTGGAAATTTTAATGACCTTTCATTAACAAGAGAAGCTTTTTGGATCGTCAAGCTTAATGCCACTAAAAATGATGGCTTGAATAGTGGTTTTGAATTGAAACCTTTAAAAAAAAACATGTAAAATAATATTTATGTAGCTGTTTTGTTTATTTATATTGTTTCTAACAGTCTTTCATATCTAATCATATGATTTCATTTGTATTTGATTATTTTTACTTTCTATTCCCCCCTTCAGCTTACCTTTCTTCCCCCCTTCCCTATTTCTTTTCCCCTCCCCACTTGGTCCTATTTCTTCCTTCCTAGTCTTTTCTGCTTGGGATGATTTTGTTTGGTTCCTCTAGAGAGTCTAATTTCACTATTAGTTGAATGGTTGGAGCCACACAAGTGTATTCAGGTAAATGTGAACAAGTGATGTGTGATGTCATGATGATTTAATGTATTTATGTGTCATTGTTTTAAAACTTTTCAGCCTTTGAAAAAGGATAGTAATCCGAAACACGTCAGGCTGTTGCCTCTGTAAATAAAATATTTTTTACTATATTTTGAGACTGGTGCCCTTGTTCATTATGGGTTTGAGTGCTCTGCTTTGCTTTTGTAATTTTTCATTTTTATTTAAGCACTGAAGCACCTGGTCTGTGTGCTCTCTGTATATTGTTTTTTCTAACTTTAAATTCACACTTGATTCACTTGCCAGCTACTATTTAAATGCCTCATCAGAGAATTACCATGACGCTTGGTTGAAGGTGGAGCCAGCCACTTAAACATAAGCACACACACATCATAGAGCCCAGGAGGCAATGGCTACAGGAGAGCTGAGTTGTCAAAAACACCAAGATGTAAAGCATTTCCAATTTTCAAGTACTGGAAGCCAGCAATCCCTGAAAGCATCAGCACCCAGAAGATGTAATGTTAAGGAACATCATCCAGTTGTCTGGAGACGACCCAGGCCAGTCTCATGTCTCATGAACTTTGCTCTATAATGCAGTAGTGGTAAGCACTACACTGTCTGGAATGCTGTAAACAGGGATCAGGAGGCAACATATCAAAAAAATAAAAGACCCCCCCCGACATCGGAACCATGACAATTTTAAAATCCCGCTGACTACTACTATAATGTTGGGATTTACAGAGTCGAAATTTACTGAGTTGGTATTATTAAAGTCGGGATTTTAAACTTGTCAGCCTTCCGATGTCGGGCATTCATGCGTCAGGATTTTGAGAGTTGGGATTTCGTATGGATCCCAGAACTGACAGTCCCTGAATACTCAGTGTTCAGGAAGAACAGAGGAACAGGTATGGGGGAGGGGAAAGAGTAACCCTTTTTGTCAAGGAGGGCAATGAGATGGTGGAAGTTAGGTGCATCAAGGCTAGCAATGGGGAGACAGAGTCACTGTGGGTGCAACTCATGGCAGTCTCAGGCAAGAAACTACACTTGGGGGTGATCTATAGGCCACCGGGGCAAGGGAAGGGGAGGAGAGGGACAGAGATCTCAAGGAAGAACTTGAAAGAGGGGTAGAAAAGGGGGAAATAGTTATGGTGGGTGCTCTAAACCTACCATATATTGACTGCAGTGTTCCAGTGGCCAAGAGCACCAGATGTCAGGCCATGCTGGATGCATTCTAAGACTATCTACTGGTACAGCTAGTTATGGAACCCACCAGGCAGACCACAATTCTTGATGTGGTACTCACCAAGTAAGAGATGGTGGGAGCTGTGGAACTAGGGGAGCCACTAGGGAACAATGACTATAACTCCATTTGGTTAGAACTGGCCCTAGGCTCCAGTAAACCATACTCAAAAGCTGAAGTCACTGATTTTAGAAGGGTGGACTTCAATAGGCTGAGGGAGCTGGTAAGGGATAAGTTAGGTGGGGTGGGTAACATAGGTGGGATGGAAGATAAATGGGGGTAATTAAGGGGGCATTTCTTGAGGCATGAGAATGGTAAACAAAAATAACAGGTTCAAGAAACTATTATGGTTCTCAGCAAGAGTCAGGGAAGCAGTGAGGACCAAGAAAAAAGCCACCTGCAAATATAAAGAAAAGCAGGTGGAGGAAGACTGGGGAGAATATTTACTGAAAAATAGGGAGGCAAAGTGGGTGGGTTCGGCAGGCAAAAGCAGACACAGAGCTGCATATTGCAGATAAGGTCAAGAGTGGAGAAAAACAGTCCTGCAGATATGTTAGAGAAAAAAGGAAGAAAGGAGGGGGAATTGTAAGGCTAGTTGAGGGGATAGGGTGACAGCTGAGGATGGGCAAAGGGCCACCATTCTTAATAAGTATTTTTGCTCATTTTTCACTGGGGGAATGGTGGGCCCTTGACAGAAAGTGGCATAAAAGCAGCCACCAAGGGGGTCCCAGATATAAGGCAGTCATTATTTACGAGTGAAAGGGTCCTGAAAGGGCTGGCAGCCCTAAAGATAGATAAGGCCCTGGGACCAGATGTGTTGCATCTAAGAACTGGCTAAACTCCTGTTAGGTCTATTCAACAGATCACTAAAGATGGGGGGTAGTTCCAATGGATTGGAGAGGGGCATATGTAGTCCTGCTCCATGGGGGGGGCAAGTAACAATCAGGGAACTACAGTCCTGTCAATCTTACCACTATTGTTGGAAAGTTGATGGAGTCACTGGTCAAAAAGAGCCCCATAGACTACTTGGAGAGCAGTGGTCTCCCCCGGTAGTAAACAGCATGGACTTGTGGCAGGAAGGTCTTATCAGACTAACTGGATAGTTTTCTTTGACTGGGTGATGAGGGAATTAGATAGTGGCCACACTGTGGATTTATTTACCTCGACTCCAGCAAGGTCTTCAACTTGGTGCCTCACAGATGCTTGCTGAAGAAGATGGAGGATCTGGGTGCAGCTAAGCTCATAGTAAACTGGGTAGTGTCTGGCATAAGGGGAAAGAGCAGAGGGTAGTGTTCAGTAGGTTTAAATCAGAAGAGAGGGAGGTCACAAGCGGGGTACTACAGCGATCTGTTCGGGGTCCAGTCCTCTTCAACATGTTCATCAGAGACATTGATAAGGGAGTCCAGGGTAGGCTGCATCTCTTTGCAAATTACACTAAGCACTGTGAGAGGATGGATAGTGAAGAGGGAACAAATAAAATGCAGAGAAACTTAAAAAAGCTAGAGGGGTGGTCTAGTGTTTGTCAATTGAAATTCTAGTTTCCACATAATGGTGAATCCTTTCCATCATGGACCAGACTTCACCTGTAGAAGGCGGCAGTACCTCCGGCTCGTCATTCTCATCTTCATCCACTCCTTAAACTGATTCAAGCACACTGTCACAAATTTCTTCATCTCTGAGCTCACCACTCACTGGTTCCTCATTGTCAACAGAAACAAAATCATCAAAATTTACGGCTGTCATTCCGGATGGTGGTTGAACATTTTCGATCGGCAGATTGTGTTCTGGTTCTTCCAGGTGATCAATAATGCCTGCCTTTTTAAAACAGTTCTTTTTTTTGTAATTTATACTTTATTGTTATTTTCCACAGGAGAAGGATACACAATCAAGCACTTACATGTTGTTGCACAGTCAGTTGATCATACTCATTTTATATGCTTTCAGATTCATTTGATTCTTATATATCTGGGTCAGACATGTTTAAGTTAACTCTAAAGCCTTGGTGGTTTCACTTCTTTACTTCTCCTCATATAGCCCTCCCTTCACTACCATACATGCTTTCATGGAATAATTTCCATCCTATGGTTCATAATCTATAGCAACCACTTGTTCTATAAGACTGTAAATATTTTCAACCTGAGATTAATGCCTGCTGTTAGTTTCTTTACTTTGTAGATTTGCTGGACTGTGTCTTCCCACTCTCTCTGAGTGGGGATGTCCTTCTGAAGCCACTTCCGATAAATGGTCTGCAGCTGTCAATAATATAGTCAGCATAATTTTCGTATGGCTGTTAGTTATTTGGGTGGAAAATGTAATAGTAGGGCAGTAGCTGATGTCATTCTGGCAACCCTGGATAGAGCTCTGCAAGGACACCCTCTATCGTTTGCCAGAAGGGTCGTAACTCTTCACAACCAGAGTGCAGAGTTCCCCACACTCCCTCCAACACTTTGATCCTATAGTTGCATAATATTTCCTCTTTATTTGGGGGTCCTAAAATATCTAACCACACATTTCAAACCATATTCTCTCCAAATGTATGACTTTGTTATTTTATGGTGCAAAATATTTAGTTTTGTCCAACCTTCATCTGTCAGTGTCACCTCTAACTCCTGCTCCCATCTAGCATATATATTTGTCTATAGCCTTCACCGAGTAAGCCTGGATCATTTTCATGATCTGTGAAATTATATGATCTGGATTTTTTTCTTCCAAAGTACCTATGATCAAAGGTATAAGAAGATGAGCCTCTGTTCTGCCTCAAGCCAACCCGAATCTATTTGAAAAATAATATATTACTTGCAAATATCTGAAGTAGTCCTGTCTTCTTAAATTATACTTTTGCTGTAACTCCTTAAAAGTTTGAAAGTTGCCCTGGTCATAATATTGATAATTATAAATAAGACCCAACCGTTGCCATCTCTCAAAGGTATGGTCTGGTTTAGCAGGTCCGAATATTGGGTCTGTAGGTAATATTTCTATGTATCTGGCTGATGCTTTAATTTCTGTTCTAGAAAGTGTTCTACTCCAGTTCTTTAGAATCTGACTGGTATACCTTAATCGTGTGAGGTCATCTGTGCCTGTGTTGTAGGGCAGCTTGTTGAATAGTTTTTTTTTAAGTTGTTGCATTTGTCCCTGGCACTTCAGCTCTTTCCAATGATGCTCTACCGTCTTATCAATCCATTGTAATGCATTGGTGAATTGTGCTGCTTGGCAGTATTTTTCCAAGTCTGGTAACACCAGACCCTCCGGTCTTTAAGAAGGTGTAGTAGGTTGTAGGCCTTTTGAGGCCTACCTCCTGCCCAGATAAATGTTGATATTAATTTTTCCCATTGTTTAAACTCAGTTTTACTGGGGATTAAGGGTATATTTTAGAAGTGATAAAGATATCTCAGAAGGGTACTCATTCTAATGGTTCCTATTCTCTGAATCAAAGCTATGGGTAAATGGGTCCATCTTTGAAAATCCTCTCGGACGGCTTTGGTCAGAGGGTCATAATTTACCATATATATGGTTGTTAAATCTTGTGGAATTATAATTCCTAAATATCTACATTTTTTTCCTTGCCAATGTAAGGGAAAAGCCTGCTTTATTGTTGTGGTTGGTATATAATTAAAACTCAAAACCTCTGTTTTAGTTTTATTAAGTTTGTATCCAGATAATGTCTCTATATCAGTCAGTAGGTGGAATAATCTAGGAAGTGAGGTTTCTGGGTTTGTCATGTAAAGTAAGAACAACAGCCAATCAACTCTTACTCAATGCAGTTTTAAATAAGTCACTGCTAGGCAAATTTTGATCATGAATTACAATGAAGAAGGGAAAAGGTGAACCACTACGAATTTAACCTAGGATCTCTAGCACTCTAGTACTGGGACCAGTCCTCTTTAATGTCTTTATAAGTGACATTGGAGAGCAACTGGAAGGAAAAGTATGTCTCTTTGCAGACGACACAAAGATCTGCAACAGGGTCTATACACAAGATGGGGTGCAAAGTATGAAAAGGGACTTGGCAAGGTTGGAGGAATGGTTAAATGTATGTCAGCTCAGATTCAACACAAAGAAGTGCAAGGTAATGCACCTTGGAAACACAAACCCAGGGGAAGAGTACACACTGGGGGGGGGGTGAGATACTAATAACAACAAAAATCAAAAGGGACCTGGGAGTAATTATATCAGATGACCTAAAGGTGGGCAAACAATGTGAGAAGTCAGTAAGAAGGGCTGGGGGATACTGGGATGCATAGGGAGAGGCATCAAAAGTAGAAAACAGGAAGTTGTTATCCCTCTGTTCAGATGGTTGGTGAGACCACCTCTGGAGTACTGTGTGCAGTTCTGGAGACCCCATCTCCACAAAGACATAGAGTGGAGACTGTTCAAAGGAGGGCAACCAAAATGGTGTAGGGTCTGCACCAGAAGACATACAAAGAGAGATACTAAAGCAGCTTAATATGTATACCCTAAGGGAAAGGGAGGGGGGGGGGACATGACAACAACTTTCAAGAACCTCAAGGGAATTAACAAAGTCCAAGAGGGTAGCATCTTTCAGAAAAATAGATATGCAAGAACAAGGGGACACAATTTGAAAATGGGGAGATGGCTCAGAGGTAATGTTGGAAAGTATTTTTTTCATGGAGAGGGTTGTGGATGCATGGAGCAGCCTTCCTGAGGAGATTGTGAGTCAAGAACAGTGGGAGAATTCAAGAATGCATGGGACAGTCATAAGGCAATTTTAGTGGGGGGTAGGAGGAAATAAGAACAACTAGGAATTGAACCTAGGACCTCTAGCATTCCGTGCCAGTAACTCTGCCTCTGAGCTATGGTTCACACAGCTGCAGGGGCTGTCCAGGTTTTCCTTTCAAATTCACATTCCCTTCCTCTGGTGTTGCGCAACTTTGCAACCTCAGAAATACATTAGAACAACAGGCCAATCAACTCCTTCTCAGTGCAGTTTTAAATAAGCCACTGCTAAGCAAATTTACATTATGAATTTCAATGAAGAAGGAAAAAGGTGAACCACTAGGAATTGCACCTAGGACCTCTAGCACCAGAGGAAGGGAATGTGACTCAGAAAGGAAGACCTGGACAGCCCCTACAGCTGTGTGAACCATAGCTCTTGAGGCAGAGTTACTGGCATGGAATGTTAGAGGTCCTAGGTTCAGTTCCTAGTGGTTCACCTTTTCCCTTCTTCATTGTAATTCATATAAAGTAACAAATCGTCTGCATAGAATATTACTTTGTGTTCTGTATTAAGGATCTTAAGACCTGTTATTTGGAGGTCCAATCTCAGGGTCTGCGCTAGCATTTCAGTGTAAATCGTGAACAGTAGAGGGGAAAGAGGGCACCCCTGTATTGTTCCTCTAGTTAAGGGAAAGCTATCGGAGTTAGTGCCATTAATTTTAATGACTGCCTGAGGGTGAGAATATAGTTCTTTTATTATTTGACAAAATTGTTTTGTTTTGTTTTGTTTTATTTTTAACCAGGAAGTGGACTGGGCACAGCCCTTTTTCAGCCATGCCTGACATACAACATACAACATTACAATACAATATTACAATTACACAATATACAAAACTTAATTACAATTACAAACAGTATCACAATACAATTTCTTTAACAATAATTGTTTAAAATGAGATTCTGAATATGCTTTTTGAATCAATTTTCCAAATTCATTTAAAAATGAAGGTGCATACTAGGAAAATGCTTTCCTGCTCATTTGTAACCTGTAAACAGAAATAGCATATTGATTTGAACAATATTGTCTTGTACTCCTACCATGAACTTTTACTACAATTAATTTAGATAAAGGCAAAGGATCTCCTAAACATTTTACCCGAAAACCAACATTTATTAACATACATTTCAAATGGTTAATTGAGGAAAGTGCACCAAGATCCAAATAGAGCTGACAGTGATAAGTTCTGAATGGGGCATGCAAGGCAAATCTACAAATATTATTATACAAAACTTAACATTTTGTCTCAAACAACTGATTATAATGTGCAAAAGTAATACTTCCCTACTCTAATGTTGGAAAAAGAACCTGTTGGCTATAGTATAATGAACCTCTTCAGTCAACAATTTAATATTTCTATAAAGAAAGCCAAGTTTCTGATGGATTTTTACTCCCAGCTTCTCTAAATGAGGAACCATACTAAGGTTTGAGTCCAGGTATAATCCTAGATATTTAACCATAGTGACTAAAGGGAGAGAATCACCACCAAATCCTACTATATGAATAGAATCAAACTTCTGAAGTCTTTTTGAAGAACCAAACATCATAACATTTGTTTTAATTTCACTAATAACTAATTTATTTAACCAAATCCAATTAGCAAAATCATCATATTGCTTTTGAAGGGAATCTTGAATTTCTGAGAAATTGCATTGTTCTAACGTGTGTATAAGAAATCTCCATGACATCCTATCGAATGCATTTTGTGCATCCATGCTGAGTAACAACAAGGGTGTGTTATTATTTCTAATTTTTTCCAGAAGGTATAATGTGCGCTTAATGTTATCTGACGTCTTTCTATGAGGAACAAAACCTGTGTGATCTTTATGTATTATTTCTGGGAGAATTTTCTCGAGTCTTTTTGACAGTATACTAGCACAATATTTATAATCTTGATTTAGTGTGGAGATTGGCCTACATGAGTCACAAACCAGGGGATCTTTATCTAGTTTCAAAATGGATGTGATATTTGCATATCCCCAGCTAATTGGGTGGTGCTGTATGTCCTTGCTGTACTTCCTTGAACAAGTTCCCCATTAAGGGGGCTAGTTCCTTCTGGAATGATTTATAAAATTCAGAGGTAAATCCATCGGGGCCTGGACTCTTACCCAGTTTAGTGTTCTTAATACTTAAGATGACTTCTATAGTAATAGGGCAGGACAGGATTTTCTGTTGCTCTTTTGTGAGTCTGGGCAGATCTAATTTATCAAGAAATTATCTATATTTAGATTCATCTGGTTCTGTTTCCTGTCTATATAGTCTGGTATAGTATTCTTTAAAGCCTTCTAATATTTCCTTTGTTTTGTATACTAACTGTCACATGATAGGGTGTTTGAGCTTGTTAATAGAAGTCCGCCTATACTGTTGTCTTAGCCTAAATGCAAACAATTTTGTTTCCCTTGATCCCCCCTCATAATTTCTCTGTTTTAGATACATTAAAGCCTGCTCTGTTTTATATGTTAAGATATTTTGTATTTTCTCTTTTACTTTATTAATTTGCGGAAGAACTGACCTGTCTCCCTGCATATGTATGAATTGTAACAATTCCAGTTCTCCTTCTAATTCCTTTAGTCATTGCTCCCTTTGTTTCTTCTTATATGATACATAACTAATTAGTTCCCCTCTTAGAACTGTCTTGATTATGTAATACAGCATCCCTATTCCTACTTCAGGGGTTGTATTTTCTTGTATTATCTATGGTATTCTTTTTTTAATCAGTTCTCTGAATTGTGGGCCCCTAACTAGGGTGCTACTGAATCTCCATTGCTTCGGTAGATTCTCTTTTGGAGTATCCATTTCTATGGATATGGGAGAATGATCTGATAAAAAATGGGATGCAAAGTCATATTTCGTACCAAATCTGTATGTTCTCTGGTGATTAAAAAGTAATCTAATCTGGAGTACGTATGGTGCACCCCTGAATAGAAGGTGTATTGTCTAGCCGTCGGGTTAGAATGTCTCCATACATCTGCTAGTCCTAGACTTTCGATAAGTCTCTTTCCATGTCTCTGTCCCATTGTCATTTTTGGGCGGTAGGCACTTGAACTGTCTCTCCCTGAATCCATTACTAAATTAAAGTCTCCACCCAGCAATAATATACCCTGTTAAAATTCTAATATCTTATTAAATAAAAATTGTTGGGAAGAGGCATCAGTTCCTGGTGGTAGGTAGAGACTGCCTATAGTATACTGGGTGCCAAATATCGTGCTCTTAATCATGGCTAGTCTGCCTTCTTTGTCTTGGAATGTGTCCAATACATTAAACATTGAGTATTTTGGTAACAGTTGAGCTACGCCTCATTTGTGACCAGAATGATATGCGCTAGGCACTACTCAAGACATTCCCAGTTTAACAATCTTTTGATGCTCCCAGCCTGACATATGTGTCTCTTGTAACAGGATCGCCTGTGGGTGTGATTTCTTGAGATGTGAAATCATTTTCCCCCTCTTTATCGGGTTGCTAAGCCTGTTTGCATTTTGTGAAACTACTTTTACTGCTGTTGTCTTAGCCATTGTTACCAATCTGTATTGGGGTCCTTGAACTGAGGTACCCATTCCCTGTACCCCTTGGATACTTAGCAACTGACCATTCCATTTCTCCTTACTAAGCATTGTTCTCCTGCTTCTGTCTTTAATCTCTAACCAGTGTCTAACTAATCTATCTAAAGGATTCTTGGGCCAACTGGGTTAAAAATCTAAACACAATGAGGGAACAGGCTGCAGCTCTGTCCTCTCGTTAACTATATACAAAAAAATTAGGACTCCCAACCTCAGAGACATATTGAAATGAATCTCTAAAGAGGCAGATTAACTAACTGCCTAGTTAAGATAGTCTCTCCATAATGTGGAGAAGATCCTGCGGGTGTTGCTAACCCTGAAAATTGGGGGGAATGTGGGCAAACAGGAGGGTAATAATTAAGTAGAAAAAAACATTTGGTAAGGGTATATGATAAAAAGTCAGGGGGGAAAGGAAGAATGTGCATTTTGCCCCTGTGGTCTAAAGGAAAAAAGGCCCCTTCAAGAGCATCCAGCAGAGCCAGCTAGGAGGTAAGTCATGTCTACGGTGGCAATGGGGCAAAAATAAATTATAGTGAAAAGATATGCTCATAATACATTTCCTTTGTTCTGTGATATTTATCAGAGCATTCCTCTGATCTCACCAGCGCCCAGCAAACCATGTATCCATAGTCTCTCTATTTTAAATGTGAATCAGTCATTTTAAAATTCTTCTCCCTAGTCAAATTAGGCAGAAAAAGAAAGCACAAAAATCCACTTAAAGAACTGGGCTATTTTGCCCTCCTTGATATACACAGAACTCCAAAATCCTCTAAAGATGCAATCTCAGTATGGCTTCTGGTTGAAATCAAAAGTGTCCCTTTTAATTCAACCTGCTTGGTTTGTGTGCCAAGCCAACCCCCCCACCCCACCTGGGGGAGGAAAAGGAAAAAGGGCAAGGGAGATACCTCCCTAGTCACTACAGGTCCAGCCCAGCCCCAGGAGGTCCAGCTTCCACCACAGGAGCAAGGCCCCACCCAGCCCCCTGACCCTCCACCCCACCAAGTGTTTCTCATCTCTGCAATTCCCCACCATGTGAAATGGCAATGAGGGACACCCGGCAGAAATGTTCCTATTGGCACTTCAATTCACCTTAAAAAACAATGTATAGTGTCCAGCTGATGAGGATGGAGGCCCCAAAATCAGAGACCCCCCCACCTTCCACTGACTGTGCAGTGAGCTGAGTCCAGGCCCTGAGGGAAAACACTGATGTTCTGTCATCAACTGCTGAATTCCAATCACTCTGATTGTGGTACTCATGCGAGAAGGTCAGGCTCCCCAGACCTCCTCCCACCTGTGCCCACCTGGACCATAGTTCTGTTTGGCCAATTTTGTATTGAAGGAATTACTGAGACCTGTCAAACACTTTTGTCTATTTTCTCCCTTGGGCCCGGACCAACTCTGCCATTTAATTCTTTACCAGGTCCCCATTTCTATATGGGTAGAGCCCTCTGTATCCCCCCCCATTTAATGTATCTGTAGGGTGTGAGTCAGGGGCCATTAGAGCCTCACCCCTGCAGCTGAGACCCTGTCCCCCCAGGTCAGCTAGGAAGCAGCCATGCCAGAGAGTCCCCCAACCCCCAGGCAAGGATCCAACCAGGCACAATTTCCGAGCCACCATTGTGTCTATCAGGTTATTCTGGGTTTACTTCACTTGATGGCTCATTACTCTTCGGTCCCAGTAAGCTTGGCTAACAGTGTCTTGATACTGTTCATAGTGTCCTGCTGCAAGTTGGAATCCATCGGTGAGGATCTGGGCCCCCACTTCGGTGGTTGAAATCTTTGAGGAAGAGCCATGCTGGGTGGAATAATCACTCCTCTCTCTGAGAAATCTGCCATTGCTGCTGCCGTGCTGTCATAAGTAAACTGGTCCAAGGTGTATTGAACAGTTAGCTTTGCAGGGTCTGGAGTACGAAATTTAATGTTGTTGTGCCGTAGGATAGCAAATAATGGTATGTATTCTCTCCTCCTCTGGAGCATTCTGGGAGCATAATCATTATCTAAAAATATTCTACCGGTTCCATAATAGACTTTTCCCTGAGCCCATGCATGCCTCAAAATGTGTTCCTTTATTAAGTAATGGAGAAAGCATATGATTTTGGATCTGGGACATGCCGAGGGAGATAGCTTTGTTCCCGGAACTCTATGTACCCTCTCTGTTTCAAAATTAAGGTCTTCAGCCAAATTCATGCCATTTGCAATAAAGTCTCCACAAAGTCTTGTAGCTGAGAACCTTCAGATTCCTCTGGTACTCTGTATATACGTATGTTGCGGCATCTGTGTCTGTTTTCGGCATCTTCCTAATGGTCGATTGTTTGTTGAAACAATTTTACCATTTGAGTGACTGTTTTTTGTAACTGGGAGACTCGGTCTGTGCTAACTGAAGTCAAGTCCTCCAAATTCGAGATCCACTGCTGGGCCTCTGTGAGATCTTTTCAAAAGGTGTCCTGCATCTGTTGGAAGGTGTGGAAGTCCGTTTTGATTTCCTGGAGCTGTGCAAGTATTTTGTCTAATTTCTGGTCAGTCTGAGGAGATGTTGATTTCTTTGCTTTTGTAGAGTTGCTTGCTGTGACTGGAGTGGCCTGGTGGGACTGTTCCGACATCTAAGAGTCTGAAATGTCTTCCATACCCTCATCGTCCGGTGTGAGTATTTGAAAACAATTAGACCCTCCTTTAGTTCTTGATGAAGCCATAGTTTGTTTTTGGTAATTTTGCTGTCGTTTTAGAAGTTTTGAGTGGCTGTTTATCAATAAAAGTGGCTCTTGGATGTGGAGTGCATTGCTCAGTTTGCCATCAGTGAGGAAGTTGCACCGGAAGTCTTGAAAACAGTTCTTGATTGTGTCCGATGTCACCTCTCCCCATGCAGCATGAAACAAGTGGATCCAGGATAGAGATGGATTTGGCAACTGCATTAAAGTTAACATTTTCCTGGGAGTCTTGTGAGTCCATGCCAAGTAAGATTTTATTCATGATCTTTTTGCAATAATGTTGCTTTAAATTGTTTATCACACCTTGATCCATGGGCTGTATTAAAGCAGTGCAATTAGGGGGATGAAATAAAACTTGCACATTTCAAAGTATCACAGGTTTGTGTGCAGGGCAATTGTCCACAGAATGGGTATCTTGCAACGCTGCTGCCACATTTTTCGGTCTATGCCCTGCAGCCATTCATGGAACAATACTGAAGTCAGCCATGTGTTTGAATTTGCAGCAGCTTGTACTGGTAATGCCTCGATTTTACCCCCTTAAAACATCTCAGTTTTTTGATTTGCCCTCAATCAGTAAAGACATTTTTTCTGTCCTAGTGCTGGTAGCACAAATGAGCAGAGAAACTTGCTCTTTTGCCTTTTTGTGTCTGGAAACAGAGTCCCTTTTAAAAGACAGTGTGCTATCAGGTGCAGCTCTGAAGAATAGCTCTGTTTCATCAGCATTAAAGATGTCTCTTGGGGCAAAAGAGTTTGTGATGATAGATAGCACCTCTCTAACCTAGCGTTTGGAGGTCTCAAAATCACTTTCTGCCCTCTCTCCATGAACACACTTGTACCCTATTCAGTTTCAGGCTTTCCAGCGTGATAACCAACCAGCAGTTGGTTCAAATTCTATGTCCATGCTTGTAGCAAAACGTTTTGCTTTTTGTAGCAAAATGTGCTCAGACAGTGGTACCCCATGATCTCTGGCCACACTGAACCACCACAGCAGTGCATCTTCGATAAGGCTATCTTTGCCTTCTCTCTTGTGCTTGTGGTCCTTGTTGGCACCAGTGCTCCACTCATCGAGAATTTATCATTTGCTTTTTATAATTCAGCCAACACAAGGCACATCTATGCCAAAGTCTGAAACAAGCTCCTTCCATGTGATACTGGGAACTTGGGCATTATCCAAGGCTGGACCTTTTGTTCAAACTTTAAAATGTTTCTTTTCAGCTTATCCATGCTGGCATTCATGGGGCTGATCACAGTGCAGTTAGGAATCTTACTTGGAATGTGAGTTGTGAGCTTTTCAAAACCCTCCTCGCACAAGCAGTCGCAGCTGATAGAGATTAGGTGCTAATTACTCATGCTGGACAACTCAGGGAACTTAAGTGGTGAACAAAAGCAGCCACTTAAAAACGCATTTAACACCTCACTGGAGCAGCTAGTGACAGCTAAATGCTGTCAGAATTGTGCACACAACCAAAAGTCAGAGTGCACACAACCAAATTATTTAACATTAGAGTAAGGGCAATGGAATCAAGACCTGAAGTATATGTGCACACAAATGGAATGTGCACACATCCAAATGGCACACAAGTGAAATTGAAGGTATTTCCTCTGAAAATGGACTTGTGTCCCCCAACCCCAAAAACAATTAAGTTGTAGGTCTTCTTTAGGTAACTGTTGAGTGTACTATGTCTCAGAGACTACTACTAGGTCAATGCCATTCACTTTTGTTGGCTGGAAAGTGTATTAATAATAAAACAAATGTCTGAGGAATTCAATCAATCAATCAATCAATCAAATTTTATTGTTCGGCTATAAGCCTTTACAATTTTCACTTAAATAGGACATCACATATTGATAAAAACAGTACACAAAGCCCATCAATAAATATGATTAGAGTACAGTAAAACATCTTAGAATCAATATCTCTTACAGCTTAGACACATGCATATGTACATATCCCAGTGCTAATTTTGGCTTATTCCACAATGGTTACCTAATGTAATTTTTCATATGTATACATAACGTATTATTATTAAATTCATCCTATTACCACAATTGTCCTCTTTTCCATCCTAAAAGTCTCCAGATGTTAGATCATATCGAAATCCACTTTAGGTCAGCAGGTACATCAGAGTTAATAAACTATTTATGTTAGCGTACAGTGGCCAAAAAACCTGCCAGTTTATGCAAAATCCTGTAATCTGTAGTTGTAAAAAGGAAAGACCCTAATTGGACAGGTGAAAAACCAAGGGCACCCAAAGTTTCTCTTAACCATTCTTCCCTTCTTTTCTGGTACAAGGGGCATAACAGTACAACATGCTTTAAATCATCCTTGCATCTTAAAGAGCTACTGTACTGTCTAAAACTAATATTAGATTTTAAAAGTAGCCAACCATTACCTTTAATATCTGAGGTACTTTTTATTTTCCCTTTGTTTAATTAGAAGATTGTTTACCTGATGTTAGTAAGTGTGATGTGTGAAACAGTTCTTAGCCTGGCAGCTGACATATCTTGCTCTACCACCCCACACTACATCATCAACATTGTGACCTCACTGACTGTGACATTACTTCTACTTAGGAACAGCATGTGAGAGAATGCCAGGTCATTCACCTGTGATGTCACAGTCAGAGAAATCACAATGCTGATGTTATAGTGTGGGGCAGTAGAGTTAGACATGTTAACTGCCAGGCTAAGAGCTGTTTCCCAGGCACCCAGCACAATATTATCACATAAAAGACTTTTTGATGAGCAAAAGGAAAAAGAAAATACTTCAGAAATAAAAAAATTACAACTGACTGCTACTTAAAATTTGTATTCTTTTCCTGTCTGCCTGTTTTAGCTCAACTCACTCTTTAAATACTTAAGATGACTTCTTTAGTAATAAATTGCACCCACAAAATGGTCTTGTAACTCCCTGCCTTGTTTATTGGAAGTGTATATAATTATCTGTATAAATTTCTAATCAAAACCTTGTTAATAATATCCTTTCCTGAGGACTGGCAATAATTACTAAGTAAGGTTCTAAGTTATATGTAAGTTTCATCCTCTTGTACCATCTATAGTGTTTTAATGTTTTAAGTCTGTGAATATCCTTAGTAATTGCCTTATCTCTTACTCTCTCTGGAATTTGTTCTTTAATAATCCCAGTAGGCTGAAAATATACTTCATAAAGTAAATGGCCTAAACCTAAAGGAAATAGTTCCTTTTTAATTAATCTAATTGGTGTAAAGGTAAATCCCATAGAAGAATATAATATTTCTTCCTCTATATACCATCTTGGGTTCCATGATTCAGAAAGCTGAAAAAGACTTAGAAAAAATTATAATTATCTTTCTAATGCCAGGGTCAAAATTGAGTACTGTCCTAGTTCTAGCCTTAGGATCTCAGCCGGGACAGATTTGGAACCATAAGGAGATGACGATATATTTTATTTATAGTAACCTCCAGGACCATTCAATCAGTTGTTGCCCAGACCTCTGCAGCATACAAAAGGCTAGTTTTTATTTTAGCATTGATTACCTTAAGAAGGCTCTTAACACATCCTTTACCTAATTTTGCAGTAAATATTTTAAAGGCATTGAAAGCAGTTTTCAGTCTGGTTTGTAAAAGAGCAAGATGGTTATTCCATGTCAAATTTTGTGAAAATTCAATATCAAGATAATCATAATGTTTACCAGTTCTAATTTTCTTGTGATTAATAAAAAGACTTGGTGGCTGTTTATTATTATTTCAAAAAATGACCATTTTGGTCTTTTCTCAATTAATGGTTAATCTATTCAGCTCATATAATTCTTCCAATAAATTTACTTTCCTCTGTAACCCTATAAGAGAAATGGAGGTCAATACTAAGTCATCCGCATATGCTAAACATGAGATTTCTTTATCAAGAATTTTAATTATTTATTTTTTTTATTTGGAATTCAGAGCAACACCTTTGAGCCAGAAGCTCTTTTACAAAGGTTCTATGTTGAAATTTCAAATACAAATCAGTGTGTTCTAATAATTCTAATACTGGATTTATGTAAATATTAAAAAGTGTAGGGGCTAAGAGGCGCCTTGATGTTCCACTCGAATAGTATAGATGGTAGATGTTAATGCCCCACTATGATTAAAATTGGACCTTCACCCATGTATCCTGATGCATTCTAATGAGAATATCCAGTAAAACTAGATCAATGTTATAATTGGATAGCTTCTGCAGTAATAGAATCCAACTGACACTATCAAAAGCGACAGTTAAATCTACAAAGCAGCAGTATAATTTGCTTTTCTTGATAGTTACATATTTCTGAATTAAATGAGATAATATGAAACAATGTTGTGTAGTAGAACGATCTACTCTAAATCCATTTGAAACTCATTGAGTATATGATTCTCATTGATACAACTTTGGAGTCTCTGTAGAATAATTTTGCAAAAAAAGGTTTTGAGACGTGTCTATGAGGCTGATTGGTCTGTACATTTTGGGGTCTAATGGGGCTCCCTTTTTTTTACTTTCTTTTTATCCCTCCTAATGCCCCGTTGTTCCACTCCTTCAGGTTCGCTCATGCTACCCACTCCGACACACTGAGTCTGCCCCTAGAGTGCCCATGGGTGACTCCTACCTTTCCTCCCCATCTTTCATGGAGCACCTGGCACAGCAGGATCTGCCCATGGTTCCTGGACTGGGCAGCTGGAGTGGCCATCATCTAGGACTGTCAAGGTTGGTTTCCATTTTTTCTGTGCTTCCTGTCTCCCCCCCCCCTGAGGATGCCGGCTTGGGCAGGAACATGCTGACATACACCTGCCAAGTGCGTAACAGCGTCCTCCTCTCCCTGGCTCCCCCCCTGTAGGAGCTGCCAGTGCCCCAAAAGTCAGTGCTTCCACTAGCCCCCATGGACATCGGGTGCATTAAGCACCCCAGGTAACCCACCCCGAAGGAGGAGAGCATCTGTTGGGATGCTCGATCCTCCTCCCCCCCTACCAGCCCCCGACAACCCGAGTCCATACTCAAACCCGGATCACCGGTGTGATGCAAGGTGTGGCTCCCAGTGCCTCAACCCTCAGCACCACCGGGATGGTGGGTCTCCCTTTTTGAATACTGGAAATAGTATACTGCCTCTCCAGCTGATAGGAAATTTTTTGTCCTGGTACAAAATTGTTGAAAGAGCTTCCTAAAAATAGTGAACCACCATCCAGGAAAAGTTTTATAGACGTCTGCGATTATTTGGTCTGGCCCTGGGGCCTTGTTGAAAGAAACCATTACTAAAGCTTGCCAGAGTTCCTCCTCTTGGATGTATTTGGGCAAAGGAATAAAGGTTTGTCTGTAAGAGTTCTATATGAAATATCATTGTTTTTATCTATTGTTTTTGTTTTTGAGAACTATGATGTAGCAAAATGTGTTTCCCATTCAGTCGGACTAATATATGCCTCCCTCCACACCCTTAGAATATTGCTTGTACCCATTGCCAACTAAACACCACAATGATTTATTATCTTTTTGTACTACTATTTTCCTTAATTTTTCCCACATTTCTTTATAGTATTTTTTCCTCTCCTGTTCTAATAGTTTTCTATAGTCCTTCCAGGCTCGATTCAATTTCTGTAAATTCCCTTGCTTATTAAATGTTTTAGAAAATCAAACCATTTTATTAAGTTTTTGCTTAGCAACTCTGCAAACCATGTGGAAGGCATCTATTTCTGAATACCAGTGGTACAACAGAAAGGCTTGATAAAGTCATTTATCTTTAGCCATTTATCAGGAACAGTATGAAAGTCAGCATAATCAACAATCTCTGAACGTATGCTATCTAGAGTACTATCAGACAGTATTTCCCTGAATAAATTATGGTGTCTGTCTGTCATCATATCCTTTTTTGGTTAATTATTTCTAGATAGCCTGTATTATCTGGTAATCTCCTATTCTTGATAGCTGAGCCCATTAATTGAAAAGATATAAGCCCTTGGCAGTGTTCTGAATCTGGTCATTCGACCACTCACAGATCATATACTATTTTAATACCTTCTAGGATTACCCACACTAAGTCAATTATTGAGGATCCCAAGGGTCCAAAGTAGGTGTATTCACCCTCTTTTTCTCGAGGGAGACACCATTTACTAGATACATATTATTATATGACATAATCTTACATAAATCTCTTCTTCACTGATTACATTTTTTATCCTTGCTTGTCTAAAATAATTTATTCTAGGATTAATTGTTGGAATACCTGAAAGTAGATCACTATATATTTCTTTAAGCTGTTTCTCCACAAATACTGTAGCATTAAAATCTGCAACCACAAAAACTGAACAGTGTTCAGAACTGGTTATCATTTCTGTAAGATATATCATGGACTGAGCCCATTTATCTACTATTTTACCTATCTTAGGTGGGAGATATATATTAATTAGTAATAAAGTTTGAGAATAATTTTGTAAGCATAAACAGAGACTAGTTTCTAGGTGACAGTTTATCTTAGTTATTCTAAAATGAAGATCTGTCTTAATATATACTGCAAGGCCGACTTTGTATCAGCTATATTTTTTTGTCCTTAAAGGCAGGGACAACATAACTTATATAGTCTACAATTGGACGGGTGAGGCTACTGGAACACAAAGTTTCATGAAGACATAAGATGTCATATAGTTTCAAGCATTTTCTTACATCAGCATTTGCCAATTTGTACGTTAATCCTTCAATATTCCAAGATAATAATGTTAATTTTTTTGAGGACGAGTTTGGCGAAGTATCAGTTATATCTATTGTTTGTCAGTTTACACTTATTGAATGTAAAGGAGAAAAACGGTTACTTGCTGGGATGGTGACTAGATCAATAGTGTTTTGTACAGATTCCTGAGTGTTAGCTCTTTCAATTAGAATTTTTTGTTGGATACCAAGTCTAGAATTGGAATGATCTACAGACACGTGTATATTCATCATCCACTGTCAATATCCCTAGATTATCCAAAATGGGTGAAGGGTGAATGTCTACTATCTGTCAGTTTGCACTTATTGAATGTAAAGGAGAAAAATGGTTACTTACTGGGAAGGTGACTAGACCACTGGTGTTTTGTACAGCCTCCTAAGTATTAACTCTCTCAATTAGAATTTCTTGTTGGATATCAAGTCTAAAATTAGAATGATCTACAGACACATGTGTATTCATAATTTTTTGGTCCACTATCAATATCCCTAGATTATCCAAAATGGGAGAAGGACTTAAGACTTTAGCTGCCAATCAGGAATTTTTGAAAGTGACATCGATTCGATCTGTGGGCCATCTGTAATGCCACCATGTATCTTGATCTACTTAATTGAACTATGTGTTATATTAATTTGAAGGGAAAGTATAAGCAATACAGTATCCATGATATGGGTGAAGCTAATTGAGAGACTCAAAAATGAGCGACTCAGTTTGTGCACCTTCATTAAAATAGCCACTGTGAAGAAATAGCGAAGGGGAAGGAACAGTAAGTGTGTAGGGACAGAATCGTGATTAGCGAGTGTTGAGTTTTTGAATAGACAAGGTAAATGGAATAAATGAGCAAGCTACTGCTGAGCTGGCTGCCTAACGTGGTGGTTATGGTCACCACCTGTGTAGTAAATGGTCCCAGGTTCGAGACTGCATGTAGGAGAATTCCTTTCATCAGGTTGTGATTATTGCAATTTGTTTGTTTTTTTTTGGTTGGGTTTTGTGACCACCTGTTTCCCCGAGTTTCACCCCCCCACCGACAGGGTGCTAATCCCTCAACTGATGTCTCCATGGAGTAGCCCCCTCTGGTGTTGTCCTCTTTCCCCCAGTAACTGCCCCCTGGAGTTGATCATATTCATTTGGGTGGTGGTGGGGGGCTAGCCCTCTGCAAAAATAATGAGTGTATATATTGCTCCCCATTGAGTAATTATAGTGTGGTTGCAGTGTTGTTGATCGGTATAGTGCTAATTGCCATTTTTTATTTTCAGCAATTTGCCCTCGCCGTATAGCCAGTTGCCTTTAGATTTTCTTTCTTATGACATGGAACCAAAATATACAGCTAGATGATTCTTTATAGAACCAGCTGTCTTAGGTCCTATAGTTCTCCATTCAAATACTGAAATGGTGTTACATTCCTATGCTTGTAGTTTTTTGTTTTCATGTTTTAAGATCACTTCCAAAACTTTCCTGGCCCATCCCTTATGTTCAGGTACAGTATGTCTCCTTTTACTGTAGACTGGATTTGACTATCCAAATTAAAATTTTCTGGGACAGGAACACTTTGAGGAGGGTACAAATTAATCCTATTTAACCTCAGAATATATTCTTTTTTTCATATCTTATCTGCTAGATCCTGTGATTTACAATAGAATAACACACAGCTAGAATATTTTGTATTAGGTGATCTCATAAAAAAGAGATCACCACTTGGTGAAGAAATGTGTAACAGGTGATACAGTCTTTTAACTAATGTTCCAGGCACCTCATCATCTAGTTTGTTTATGCCATATATCTCAAACAAAAATTAAAATTCAGTTTCTCTTTGATTTTTTGTAAGTATCAAAAGATGTAAACACATTATTATGAGTCTTGTTTACAGTATGATTTTAGGCTCTTTCTTGGGCTACTGTCTTTCTATCAACATCTCTACCTATAGGTTTTTCCCCATTAGTCTCCTCTCCAGTCAACCCTATTAAATTTTTGATATCTGAATGTGCATACTGTATACCCCTCTCTTCTTCTCTTCTGTTTTCTACTCCTGATATATAAGTAACTTGAGAGTAGCTACTGAATTAACCTAATCTGATGGACGATATCCTTCTTAACCTTTCCCTGTTTCCTTTGTTCTTTTACTTGAATTTCTTCCAGGGTATCATGAGCTTCCATTATAGCATCTTTCTTAAATTTCCCAGCTTTCTGCTTCTTGATTCTTTTCTTTTTTGGTTTTGTTTCTTGTTCTGCAAAAATAATAGATTGTTCTCTAGTAAAGGGAGATGGTAGTCTCACCTGAATACCCCTATTTATTTTTGGAGTTACAATATCAATTTGAGGTTCGACAGTAGAGTGTTCTGAGTAAGGGTCATTAATTTTCCTTAATTGATTAAGAACAGCTTGACTGTGAAAGACATCGACCCTTAAATGAACTATTTCTTCTTTAATGGCCCACACATTTTCTAATAAAATCACATTAGCATAATAAGGGTTTTTGATTATTTCAAGCATTTGTTTGGAAATTGAAGAGAAAGAAACACAATTCCCTCCATCTGTAAAATACTCTTTATCATATTCAATCATCAGAGAAACAGAGTTTTTAACTAATTTGGAATGATTTAGGTGAGATAAAGTCAGCTCACCACTCTTTACTTTATCTGCATTTTTGTTAGTCAAATTAACATGGACTACTTTCTTTAAGCCCTCTATTGTAGTACTGAGGTCCTGTATAACATAGACTAAATTGTCTGACTGTCCAGTTACATACTGACTTTTTGTTACCCTTTTATTAGAAACCTTAAGGGCTGAAACTTCCTGCCTTGATTCCTGGGGTGAAAATATTATAGAATTTATTTCTGATGTTGAATAATCTAGAACTGAAAGTGTGGAATCAAATTGCTTACTGTTGTCATAGAACAGGGATAATTCATCCTCTGTATGCCCTTTAAAGTAAAAACTGATGCAATATTTTCTATATGACTAGCATCAGAATTCACTTCATTCCCCTTTTTTCCTGATTTTCCTGGGGCATGGAAATAGATGTAGAAATTACTACTGAAGAAGATGTAACCCTTCTAAAAAATTCATAATTTTAGGTTGCTTACTGTCCTTTATGTTTAATAGGATCTCTTCACTAGTAGTATTCTTTTCCATAGGTTTAAAATATTTTTTGTTCCCCTTGAGAGGATTGGGTTCCTTTTCTAAGTTTCAGGTGCAGATTTTTCTAATCCTTGTGCTTACCATTTTATGTATGGCAGAATAACCCAAAACTATCAAATATTTCCTAAGAATAATCAACAAAAGTCCTTTTTGACTATCTTAATTAATGTTGGTCAATATATAAATAGTTGTGTTTGGGCCACTGGGGGCCAGCTGGGGGAGGTTGAGGATCAGACTGATGTAGCCATCAGGCAACTCTCCTTCTCAGAGAGGGACGCAGGGGTTTCCTTGCACTTGGCTGCCTCGCAGTGAAGGCTAGGTGGCACTGCCACACCAGAAAGGAACCTGGCAATAGGCTGGGTGGGCAGAAGGGGCCGTCACTGGAGCTGTGGTACACATGCACACCACCATGAGCATGGGCAACCACATTCTGGGGCCTCGGATTATGGAGGGAGAAAATGGCAGAAGAATCAGGGGCCATGGCTTGATGAAGCCCCCAGGTCAGTTCCAGTGGTCTGCCGAGGCATGAGAGGGAGGGGACCTTGAATGACCGTGGAGTCTGGTACAGTCAGCTAACACAGGACCACTGCCCACTACAGAGCAAAAATACCTAATGGAAAATACATAAATAGTTTATAAATAAATTTCAGGCAGCAATGTAATAGTAGTAGAACAAATAAAATAATCCCCAGCACTCAATACAACACTTAAAAGGGTCTCAGGTTGTAATGTATCTGAGACCAAATAGCACCAAAAATAACCGCTAACTGTCCTATTTATTCCTTTTTATTTGGGTTAAGGTCTGTCTATAGGTCTGTCTGTCTATACTCAACGTACTCAAATAGTTTTGTTTTGTTTTTGTTAGATCTGTTGGAAATGGTGCTTACAAAGAATGTATTTCTATTCAATGAGTAGTTATACCATCAGACAAAAGGCACTGCCATGGGTGCATATATGGCACCTAATTATGCAAATATTTTTTTTGTCAGAATGGGAAACAGAATGGGTGCATAATGGTGACATCAATGTCTTTTTGAAATACATTGATTTTTATCGCCATTTTATCAACAATATAATCCTGATATGGAAGGGATACATGGATCAGTTATGTGATTTTGTTAAATATTTAGAAAAAACAAATTCAAATTTGAAATTTACCATTACTGCAAGTAAAAAACAGATAGCATTTTTGCATCTTTTGCTTTATAAAGATACAGAGGGAGGTTTGGTTACAAAATTATTTAGAAAACCAACTGATCGAAATGGTATTTTACACTTTAATAGTAATCATCCAAGACATGTAGTCAGATATATCCTGGTTGGGCAGTTCATGCGATTAAAAAGAAACTGCAGCACTGATGAAAACTATTCAAAGGAGAGAGATGAAATGTGCAACAGGTTTAAATCAAGAGGCTATAGTAATCAGAGTATACAGGGTGCTATTGATAAAGTAGATACCATGTAGAGAACGTTTGCTGCAAAAGAAAAATAAAACAATAATAAATAAAATGCATGTTCCTAACTTCATTACTGTAGTTAATGCACAGGTGTCTGACACCTCTAATATCATACAGAACAACTGGGGTATTCTAAGTGTAGAACCAAAACTGAAAGAAATATTTGACCAGGGTCCGAAGTTTGTCTATCGAAGGGGAAGTAATTTGGCAGATTTGCTGGTACATGGAAAAAATAATATTATATCCAAACGTGGCCCTATACTCCCGAATGGAAATTATAGATGTGGAACTTGCAGTGCCTGTAAATATCTCCAGGTGGGATCAGTTTTTTCACTACCAAACTCGGAGGACTATCATCAGATGCGAAATTTTATTAACTGCAATACAGAATCTGTGGTTTATTTAGCTACGTGCAAATGTAATTGTTTTTATGTGGGAAAGACACTTAGAAAATTTAAGCATAGGATTCTAGAGCATTTGAATTGTATTAAATCAAAGAAAAACTAGAAATGCATTGGCTCTGCACATATCACGAGCTGGTCCTGGTCACTCCTTTAGCTTTAGGGGACTCAAAAAAGTCACCTTGGGACCTAAGGGAGGTAATCTGGATAACATATTGATGTGCAGAGAAACCTTTTGGCAATACAAACTGCAATCTAGTCATTTTCCAGGTTTAAATGACGTTTTTCAATTAACTCCTTTCTTGAAAAAGCGTAAATGAATGATTGTTGCATACTTTTTTACTACTAATGTGTATGTGAAGTGTTAGTAAAATATCTAATTTAGATCGGTGCTTTTGTAGAGCTAGAAGCATATTTAGCATTATTTTTTTGGAGTTATTAGGTTACAGTATTATGGTATTTTTGTTTTTTAATTAATTTTTTTCTTGAAAAGCGTAAATGAATGTATGTTGCACACTTTTTTTGCTAATGTGTATGCGAAGTGTTAGTATAATATCTCATTTAGATCAGTGCTTTCATAGAGCTAGATGTATATTTAGCACTATTTTCTTAGAGTTATCAGGTTACAGTGTTATGGCATTTTTGCATTTTTTGTTTATATTGATTTTGGATATATTTTTTATGCAGTTAGGTATAGACTTAATATCTATTACAAGTCAATATGTCACTGTAGCATGGTGTTTTCTCCATTTTGCACACTCTTTTGGTATTTGTATAATACTGACTATATGTATATTTATTTGTGTAGATGATTATTGTTGTAATAATATCAGGAGTGTGTATATTATCCCTGTTCCTATGAGTATCAATTGATGTAGCTCCAAACTAATTAGCTGGTTATTGTGAATTGATTATATGTCTTTGAAGGGGGGCAGTTTTAGTGTGTCCTATCGTTATGGACTGTTCTTCACTGATAGCTGTAGAGCCCATGTTCTCTGCTGAATATGAATTTGATTCATTGTAGTGGAGCTCCAGTTTTCAGATGTTGACTTGAGCCACAGTGTTTTGTCCTTTAGCAATGTAATAGTAGTAGAACACATAAAATAATCCCCAACACTCAATACAACACTTAAAAGGGTCTCAGGTTGTAATGTATCTGAGACCAACTAGTACCAAAAATACCGGCTAACTGTCCCATTTATTCCTTTTAATTTGGCTTAAGGTCTGTCTATAGATCTATCTATACTCCACAGCTGCTCCAAAGGTGCTCTATAGTTGCCTCACTTCACAGTTTGAGTAAAATAGCTGTAAGCAAAAATGGAATAGCTGCAAATAAAGTGCTTCCAAGTACTTCTCTGTCAAAATCTCAGTTCCTTAAAATCAGTTTTAATCAACAGAATCAGCTGAAGATTATGGCAGCAAGTTTCAAATCAAATTTCTTATATTGTCTTGGTATTAATTCTTTGTCCAATTTTGTCAGGAAAAACCTGCCAAAATAGAGAGGACCCAAAAAGTAAAAAGGAAACAGATAAAATGCTACATACCCCAATATCTACACTTAGGTATACTATCAGCAAAATTATGGGGTTATAAATTATTTTCATATACTGTAACAAAATTATTTTTCTGTGGTATCTTGAATTTACATATAAATGAATACTATTTCTGAATGATATATGTTCTACAGACATTAAAATAAAGTACACTGCCAGTGACCCAGGTTCGGGAATGAGCCTGGCCATCAGGGGTCAGCAGGGGGAGGGAGAGGATTGAGCATCTGATGGACTACTCTCCTCTCTCAGGAGGGAAGGGGTAGTGCTTGGCACTTGGCTGGCTTCTGGCAGAGGTCCGGGGCTCAGCAAGCATTGAGTTAGCTGCAAGGGGATGGTGAGTGGGTACATCAGCAGTGAGGCCATGACATTGGGTTCGAGCCACTCCCTCAAAACAGGAAAAACAGTGCATGGTCTCCTAGATGATGGAGCACTGTATGCAGAGACCCTGATTGCCCACGCACCTGCCTGACTGCCCAAAGAGGTCCAATGAAATACTGAAGCATCGGGGTGTACTGCACTGCCCTGTACCCACCTGAGGGGTATAGCCAAGGCTCCATGGGCACCAACTGGGAGTTCAGGTAGGCCATGTGTGCAGGGATACTGCATTGTGTCTCCTGAAGGAGTGGAGATCTTTGATATAAAGGAACAACACTTTCTAAAATCCAAGATTTTAGAACAAATAGCATTAAAAACTGTACTGGTGCCAAAACGTAGTTCAGGAATTGAATTAAATTCTAAAAGTAAATACTTAAATACTTGAAATTTGATAACTCTACCTTCTTGCAAATAAGATAGAATGTAGCTTTTCACTAATCTCAGGTTCCATACCAGGCTACCGTGTCTATACTTTCAAGAAGGCAGATTCAAATAAACTGGAGAAAAAGCTATGGCCTGAGGTTTATCAGCTGTCACCACCAAATGTCCTGTACATCTGTAAAATTCAAAATATTTAAAACCCAACTTAAGGGAATACAGTAAACTAAGAGGTAGGTCAGCAAGGGTCAGGAAAGTATTACAGATCAAATCAAGTATTTGTATTTGCCAGAGTAATTGGTGTTTTTCTATCGATTATAGCCTTACAGTGTTCAGCATTCAGCTAGATCAGTACTCCAGTATTGAAAAGATAGCCCTTGTGGAGTGGAGAATGCTGAGTTTGCACAGATTTGAAGTAAAGTTCAATCATGTGACCGCCGATACCTGATCATGTGAGTGAAAAATGCAGAAGGTTTAAGTAATTTAATAAAATATTCTGTGAATTTAGGTATGTGCAAATATGTAAATGTATAAATATGTAACTATAGAGTACAGAATCAATTTCATTGGTGTTCCTTCGGTTTTAAATCTGAACCTGATACCAGCCCTATAAACAGTGCTCGAGTAAAAACACTAAAATATTCCCCTCCAAGCTGCTGCTTTCCGGTAAGCTAATTTACCACCCCATACTTATTGAACTTGGTGGCAAAGCCCTACAGGGAAATGAGTCAATGCTCAGACTAAATGGAAAAATAGAAAATGAAAGAAAATAAATAAATAAAATAATACTTCTGAATAATATTAGGTAGTCAGAACTACACATGTAGTATTTTAAACTCAGTCAGAAAACTGGAACTTCTGGAGTGACAAAACAACTTTACATAAGCTTTTTTCCTACAAAGTCTTCACTTCCAACCCCGCTGGGTTTAACACCACTGGAACACTAGGAGGGTTCCTGCCACTGCCGGACTTCTCTCCCGCAGTACCTCGAGCACATAGTGAAGAAATAAAAGGCAAACAAATGGGAGACACAAGGTAGCTTGGAAAGACTTTTGGAAGTTTGCAGCACCATAACAATTGAGCAGTTTTAAATTCCTTTTAGTCGGTACACAGGCAATGGTGGCATACCTGTATTAGCAAATTCAATGCCTTTCCAAAAGTCCTGTTCCCACTGCTTCTCCACAGCAGTGTAGCATTCAGTCTCCTCACTCTCAGTAAGCTCCTCCTTCCTGGAAACTCTCCTAGTTGGTTAGTTATCTGAGGAATTAGAGCAGATATGCATTGCCATGTGCTCAAATGTACTCCAAAGACATTTGAGGAAATGCTTTTGTTATATACACTTTCTTTCTTCCTGGATCCCTTGTCCTGATGGCAACCCCACCCAAGAGCCACATCACTGACCTTCTCATGAACTTACTGGTTATCCACCACTTGTACAGGATCTGCTAGGTGAGTGGTTTGCCATGTTGGTTGTGTGGTGCCTGTGTGGGGTGCTGAGTGGGTTGGGGCATTTTCATCCATTTTTCCTCCCCTAGGGAATCATCGTGCAGTGAAGCCCATGCATGTGCCTGCCTGAATGCCAGTGCCTGCCAACAGCTCTATGCCACAGTGCTGTCCCCTGACCTCCAGCAGGTAACAGTCTGGTAGTTAGGGACAGAATCCACCACCCTGAGAAAGGAGAGCTGGCCTTGGGATGCTCAGTCCTACTTCCCTGATCAGACCCCAGTGATCTGTGCTCATTCTCAAAAATGGTTGCTGGCATCAAGAGCAGTAGCACTACCACTGTGCCACATCGCTGGTAAATTTGAGGGAATTGAAAGAAACTTCAGAGTCAGCTTATACATTGGAAGATGAAATACATGCTAAAAAATGTTTAAAATATTTGTTTTTAGTTTCTAATTTATTTACCCAGGAAAGCAGAGCAGAAATGCAACATCTTGGTTCCAGTGGGGTCCTGCTTCTACCCGCATCCACAGCTTGGTAGACTGGAGTAAAGGTTCAGTGACTTGCCATACATACAGAGGTAGTAAAAGAATGCACAATAAACAACCAAAACAACTAAAAGAAAAAATAAAGCTACTCAGTTAAAGGGATGATGATTACATGGAAAAGTAAGTGTATCACTGGCTTCATGAATCACAGTATCAACACAGACCAATGAGAGATGATAACTGCCTTTTGAAAGAACAGTTGCTTGACTGAAAGTGGATCTAATGACCACACAACAGACTCAATTGCAAACAGTAAAATCCCAGCTGACAGCAACAGAACTCATTTATGCAACATTCCTCCCAAATGTTGAACTTCAATTCATTATGTTAACTTTTAAGACCATCTACTGTACGTAAAAAGATCTTTATCCGTTAAAGATATTTTACAATTTTTAGCCAAAAACTGCACAGTTGGCATCAGCAAAACTCATCTACACAAAACAATCCCCTCCAAATTTGAAAATCAGGACTTCGTATTTATTTGCTACTGAAAACATTGTCATTAGAATGGGTTCTGTCTCTCTTAGACTCTACCAATTCCAGTTGCTTATTCCTGCTGTGAAATCATAATCCTCAACTTGTGACATCACAACAGGTTGCTATGAACATGATTCTGATGTCACAGACAGATGATTATGACTTCAAAGCAGGAAAAGCAGCATGGGCAGAGAAAATCTAATTGGCAGAGTCTAGTTTTCATGCAAATGTCATCAGTAATACAGAATGGAAAGTCCAGAAATTCAAATATAAGTCCTGTTGATACCATTGCCAACTGTACTGTTTTTACAGAAACCTGAAAAATCACTTTAAGTTTATTTACAGCTGAAGCTTATTTAGGAGCTGCAGTCATTGTGTGTGTGTGTTGTTGTGTGTGTATTGAGGGAATCTGACTTAAACTCCTGAAAACGTTTCAGCCGTATATAAACCTTAATGGACAAAGCTCCTGTTTTAGGGAAAATACCATTAGCAGTAAGAAATGGAACAGCTGTAAACTCCATTTTTTGGTAATGCAGTGTCACTGAGTCCCACTGACAACAACTATGATTTGTGGGTGTTTGCCGGATCCCATTTTTATATGAAGGCTTTTAAATTTAGAAAACAACTTTGCAATAAAAGAAAGGTCAATATTTCTGTAATTTTAAATCATTTTACCTGATGATGGCCCTTTTAAAAATATTAAAATGTTGAAAGACAGAAAAAAAAAAAGAAAGAAATAAGAAAGAAAGAAAGAAAGAAAGAAAGAAAGAAAGAAAGAAAGAAAGAAAGAAACCTTTGGTACATTCGGGGTGTGTACCTCAGGACTAGAGGATGGCTCATGTGATGCCCCTCCACAAGAGTGCCCCCAAGGATGAACCAGGAAACTACAGACCAGTGAGTCTCACATCCATCGTGGGTAAGCTAATGGAGACTATCCTGAAGGAGAGGCTGGTGGCCCTCCTAGAGGCCAAAGGACTACAGGACAGCAGATAGCATGGCTTCATACATGGCAGATCCTCCCAAACCAACCTGGTGGAGTTCTATGACTGGGTAACTAGGCAACTGGACAGGGGCAATGCAGTGGATGTCCTGTATCTGGGCTTCAGTAAGACATTCAACTCGGTGCCGCATGGAAGGCTGGGAAGTAAGTTAGAAGGCACAGGGGAAGGTGCAAAACTGGTGAGATGGATAGGGAACTGGCTGCAGGGTAGACAACAGAGGGTGATGGTGGGTGGGGAGCTCTCACACCCAAGGGTAGTGACGAGCGGTGTTCCACAGGGCTCGGTGTTGGGACCAGTGTTGTTTGGGTTATTCATTGCAGACATATCATTGGACATCAAGAGCAAGATCAGTCTGTTTGCTGATGATACCAAGGTAGGAGCAGTGGTGAATGACCCTGGGGGATGGCAGGGGTTGCAGGATGATCTGGCAAAGCCTGAAACCTGGTCAGACACCTGGCAACTGGGGTTTAATGTCAAAAAGTGCAAGGTGCTGCATTTTGGGATGAAGAACCCAAGGAGGAGTTACCAGCTGGGGGGAGTGCAGCTAGCCCAGACAGAGGAGGAGAAGAATCTGGGGGTGCTCGTTACAGGGTCAATGAACAACTCAGCACAATGTAGGAAGGCAGCTGCAAAGGCCAACAAAATGGTAGGTTGTATTGCAAGGGGTAATTCCTCAAGGAGGGAGGAGGTGATTCTGCCACTGTATAGGTCATTAGTTAGACCGCACCTGGAGTACTATGTGCAGTACTGGCGCCCGTATCTGAAGAGGGACATTAAGTTACTGGAGGGGGTGCAGCACAGGGTGACAAAGATGATCAAGGGGCTGGGGGACTTATCATACGAGAGGAGGCTGAGGGAGTTGAACATGTACTCGCTGGAGGAGAGGAGGGATGGGGGACATGATTGAAACCTTTAAGTATATGAAAGGAATAAACAAGACAGGTACAGAAGGGCTGTTCAAAGTAAGGGAGGGGAGGGACACCAGGGGTCATGACATGAGACTGGAGGGAGGAGGGTTCAGGAGGGAGATGAGGAGACACTTTTTTACAGAGTGGGTGGTGGCTGGGTGGAATGCATTACCTGCAGAAGTGGTATCCAGTAGAACAGTGGACTGCTTCAAAAGGGGATGGGACAGGACAAGGGGGAAGGTCAATAAAGGGGAAGGGTGGAAGGGAGGGGCAGCTGCAGAATAAGGGGTGCTAGCTGCACGTTCGAGCAGACTTGATAGACCTCTAAGCCTTTGTCTGCTGGCAAATTACGTATGTTCGTATGGTCTATTGTACTGCTTTCCCACCAACTGAGCACTACTATTTATTCCTTGTTTCTCTAGGCACCTATCTTAAGAACACATGCAAAGGTTTTTGCATATTGTTAATAAAGCGTGAATTCAAGTCCCTGTGTCATGATTAGTTTCCTGAAAATTTCATGCTGTTTGGTTTTTGTGGTTTTCTTTAAATCAGCATGTGTTAACTTGCTTTACAGTTGCTGAAAACAGTGGTTATTTCTGTCTATCTCAGTCAGGCTTGGAGAGAGATGACATCATCTTGGAGTACTCTAGCTTGCTGCTTCAGATTCCCAAATCACAGCAGGCTGTAGAGTTAATGGTTTGCTCACCTAGGGCCAGATATTCAAAACTTTGCCCCTGAGCTAAATTAGCACTGCCCAGCATGCTAAATTATCCTGGAACCAATATCCCACTATATTCAAAAGGGATAGCCCCGGTGCCAAACCTGCTGAATATATAGTAACATGCTAAGGAAGCCGAGCAAACTGAGCTGGGAGTGCAGTGCAACAATAGCCCGGGAATAAGACAGCTCTGAATGTAGCAACCAAGAAGTACAAACCACAACAGCATCCCAGTTCATAGCGATGTGAAGGAAGGTAGAGGTGAACTATTTGGCCAATGTGTGAGCTAGCAAAGGAGTGGAGTCAGTAAAGCTGCAAGCATCAGCATATGTGAAATTACATTGTGCAGAAACGTACAATGTTTATGAAATGTTTGTGCGGGTTTAGTGAGGAGATAAGCCGTTTGCCCAGCGCTATCATGTTTGCCTAGGGCAAAAATTTGCTATATTTAAAAGTAACATGCAAATGAGTCTACTTAGGTAGTCTGTGGGCAAACATCGAGATTAGCATCTCATTATGACCTGATTTACATGCAGTTTGCCCAGCGCTATTGCAGGGTCCCACAGCTCCACCTGTAGGTCAGTCTGGAAGTACAGGGGCTGGCTGGGTCTGCCCACAGCTCCACCTGTAGGTCAGTCTGAAAGTACAGGGCCTGGCTGAGTCTGCCCACAGCTCCACCTGTAGGTCAGTCTGGAAGTACAGGGGCTGGCTGGATCTGCCCACAGTTCAACTTGTAGGTCAGTCTGGAAGTTCAGGGACTGGTCGGGTCTTCCCACAGCTCCACCTGTAGGTCTGTCTGGCAGTGCATGGTGGTAGCTGCAGGCTACATTTGTACAGTACAACATAGAATATTGTGCCCCAGGGGACTACACAGCACAGGTACAGGTGATGGTGCTGCACGCAATTGTCAAACTGTAGTTCCTGCTGGAGTGCACAGCAGACACTACAGTAGCAAGGGGGACAATAGTGTGAGGGACACAGCAATGCCTATGGTGTGTAGGGCAATGATGACACTGCACTGTACACAGTGACAGGCCCAACTTTTAGGTGTTTACTGACATTACTGTTATGCTGTTGTGCGACCCACAGATGCAGCACCACTGGCATGGGATACTCACAGTGACATATATATGGCTGGCTGTGTGTGCTGTGGTGTCTGTACATACCATCAGACAGGCACACTGGTGTTGGAGTATTCCCAACACTGGCCCATTTGCACTGCATAGCTTGTTCCAGCCTTGTGGCCACACCCATTCTGTGATGCAGCCTGGCCACTTGTACACCCTTCTCTTAACACCCTCCATGCCCACAGTGCTGTATGTGTGTGCTGGCGTCTGTTGGTGTCCATTGAAGGGTGGTCTGCAGGTGTGTGCTGTATAGCCGCACTGCCATGGTGTCTACTGGAAGCCAGGTCACCACTTACTGCCTGGCATGGCTGGGACTGGTGGCAGATGATGGCATCATAGGGATGCCATCCGTGAGCAGCATGTTTCTTCTACATCTGGCTTATTTCTATGTTTCATACTTACTAGTTAGGTTCGCACAAAGCAGCGCAAAAGTCACACAAAGCCACACAAAGCCACAAAGTCACGCAAAGCTGGTTTGCCCAGAGTTAAGACTACCTTTTCCTGGGCGGTAATTTGTACCGTGCAAAGTGTTGCACTAAGTCACGCAAAAACACTTTCTCTGAATATAGCATTGCGCCTGTATTCATGTACATGGACCCTCAGTTTGCCCCTTGCATACATTATAATTTTGCTCAGCACTAATGCGGTTTGCCCGGGCTATCTGACCTTTTGAATATAACAGACCAGTGCAAACCTGGCGCTAACCCTGCACAAACGGTTTGTGCCCAGTGCAAAGTTTTGAATATCTGGCCCCAGGCTTCTTACAAACTCAGTTTGTTGTTTATGTTTAGATAGAGTAGCTTAAAATCTATCATTCTTTTCTTATAAAAAGTTGATCATTTGAGTTTCAATGCTGAATTGAAGTAGTGGAAATCTTTTTCTGTGAGAGATCAGCTTGTCTGTATCACAGCTCCCAGTTCTTTTTCATCAAAACTCTGATTTTTTCAAACTATATAACACAGGGTTGTTTAATGAATATAAAATAAATCTAAATTTTGTTCATTCATAGAAATAGTTTGTATTTGATGTAACCTTCATAAATACATTCATGTAAGAACATATACTGTCTGAACTCACAAATTTCAGTTCTTTGGTGGTTTCTGTGTCATGTATGTGTATAAACAGAAACACTATATGGCATCCCGATGCACTGTGTTTCTTCTCCACAGTTGAGACAGCTGCACTCTGCTGCCACCTGTCCCCTGCCCCACAAGTCCCCTGCCTACTGCTCTACATTCAAGGCTGCTGCACCCTGCTACCCAAGGTCTTCTCCCACATAGTCAGTGATTGTGCCTCCTGCTGCCTCCGCATCCTGCCTAAAGACAGTTCTACTGCACCCTGCTGCACCCTGTGCAAACAGTTGGGGTTGCTGCACCCTGCTGACCTCTCTCCCCCACTACAGTCAGGGACATTGCACCTGTTGCCCCTGTTCCTGTCTCCAAAGTCAGGGCTGCTGTGCTCTGCTAAACCCTAGAGTCCTAGGTCCCCTGCCTCCACAGTTGGGGTTTGCTGCACAATGCTGCCCTAGGCTACCTGAGGTGGGGCTTTTGCTACACCCTGCTATCCACTTCCATTGCTCCAAATGTCTCACAGTCAGGGCTGCTGCACCCTGATGCCACCCTGTGTCCTGCCCCACAGTCAAGGCTTCTGCACCATGCTTTCCTCTGTCCCCTGTCACCATAGTCAGGACTGCTGTACCTTGCTCCTGTCTACACAGTTGGGGTTGCTGTGGCCTTCTATGCCCTAGAGCCCCATGCCTCCACAATTAGGGATGCTGCACCATGCTGCCACTTGCCACAAGAATCAGGGCATTTGCTGCATCCTGTTGCATGCCTCCACAGTTGAGGCAGCTGCACTCTGCTGCCCCCTGCCACCTGAGTCAGATCCTTTGCTATACCCTGCAACCCACATCCCTTTTCACAAACAGGCATGGCTGCTGCACCCTGTTCCACAGTTTGGGCTGCTACACCCTGATGGCACCCCTTTCTCCTGGCTGAACAGTCAGGGCTGCTGCTCCCTGCTGCCCTCTTTCCCCACCCCAACAGTTACAGCACAATGTTGCCCCCTGTTCCTGCCTCCACAGTCAGGGCTGCTATGCTATGCTACACCATAGAATCCCATTCCTCTGTCTCCAGAGTTGGGACAGTTGAACCCTGCTATGCATTTCCATTGCCCCCAAATGGGCTGGGGTGCTGCACCATGTGTGCCCTTTGCCACGGTGAGGGCTGCTGTACCTTGATGCATCACCTGAACCCTGGATGTGCCATGCATAGCAAGCTCCACCACGTATAGTGCAGCACATCCAAGGTGCGAAGTTGAAGACTTCCCATAGGGGAATGCATGGCACCTACCTGTATGTGCCACAGCCTCCATGGGTGATATTTAGCCGTGGGGGTGCCCAGTGACTATGTTAGACCAACAAGAAGGCGGCAGGTGAGAGCTGCATAAAACACCAGTATAATATCCAGTTGGGGCATTCTTTGGGAGAACTGCTTTGCTTGAATTAAATGCCTTTTACAAGCTGTACTTTTTACTACTGCTGCTAATTGAGTGCCTGCTTTTACTCTGGGTTTGAATGAACTGCACCTGAAACTCTGTCATTCTGCATGAGGGGGGCAGTGATTGAATGAACTAGGGGCTCCAGCGCTATAAAGCCTTGCTCTGATTCCCCCCGAAGGTGCCCAGTGACTGTGTGAGACCAACAAGAAGGTGGCAGGTGAGAGCTGCATAAAACGCCAGTATAATATCCAGTTGGGACATTCTTTGGGAGAACTGCTTTGCTTGAACTAAATGCCTGTTACAAGCTGTACTTTTTACTACTGCTACTAATTGAGTGCCTGCTTTTACTCTGGGTTTGAATGAACTGCACCTGAAACTTTGTCATTCTGCATGAGGGGGTCAGTGATTGAATGAACTAGGGGATCCAGTGCTATAAAGCCTTGCGCCGATCACGGGCGCGAGCGCCGTGGTGCGAGCAACGTGAGTGGCGCCAGTGCCACTCAGTAGAGAAATTGTTTTAATTTGTTTGGCAGTAAGAATCTTAATTATGGGGTCTGTTTTGTATATATGTTTGGGGGGTTGGTTTGTATGGGGATTAATAATCATGAGTACCTTTGAAGATAAAGAAGTTAGAGGTGATATGATGAAGTTATCAGGTATGTATTTTATGGGAAATGTTCGATTTAATTGTGAAGATGGATTCATTCGGAGAAGGAATCACTTTACAAATGAATCCCGATATTATCAAAAGAGTTCTTGTGTTAAGCATGGTTTTTGTGGGTTAAAAGTAACAGGAAGTACAAATATGTTATGTTTAATGCTGTTAATTCAAAGTGGGGATATTGAGTTAAATCCGGGCCCTAATTATAAAAAAATTAAGCAGCTTTCGATGGTTCATGAGAACGTTAGAAGCATAGTCTATAAAATGGACGAGTATAGGGCATGGGCAACTAAAACTGAGTATGATTTATTAGCAGTATCAGAAACATGGTTACATACAGGTATAATGCAGGAAGAAATTCAGCTTTCAGGATTTTCTATAGAACGTGCAGATAGAGGTAAGGGGGGTGATGTTGTTTATTAAGAATACTCTTGGCCCCTATAAAGTACTGTTAAGTATGAACAAGGAAGGAATTGACTGTCTTATTACTGAATTAATTGCGATAAAATTAGTGGTAGGAGTGTTTTATGCACCCCCTAAAACTAAAAGTAAAACATTTGATGTACTAGCAGAGTTAATTTTAGAAAAAATAAAGGACAAACAAGTAGTTTTAACAGGGGACTTTAATGCAGATTGGCTTCAGACTAGAGGGAGGAAATTGGAGAGTAGTTTTTCAATTCTGGGTCTGCACCAAATAATACAAAAATCTACAAGAAATACAAAAAATGGAACATACGATTCTCTTTTAGATTTATTTTTTGCATCCCAGGACATAGTAAAAACCTGGGAAGTATTACCTTTAAATTTGGGGGATCATAATCCTATTACTTGTACTATTGAGTTACAACAGTGCATTACTCAACAATCAACTATTTATTGGAGCAGAGATTTTAAAGGGTTTAATGAGCAATCCTTTGTAAATCATCTAGGGTAAATCCATTGGGATAGAATTTATTTGATACCAGACTTAGAACTGGCTATTCAAGAGTTTAATGACATGTTTTTGAATGTAGTACAGTACCATGCCCCATTAATAAGAAAAATTAAAAGGAATAAAGAAGCCCCATGGATCTCCGATAAGATAAAAAAATATTTAAGGATTAGAGATAGGGTATGGAAAAGTAGAAAAACAAAGAAAGAAAGAAGCAGATTGGAATACCTTCAGGTTTTGGAGGAATAAGTGTAAAATATAATTAAAAACATAAAGAATAAATATTATCAGAATAAAATAAATAATTCCTCTGACTCCAAGCAGTTTTGGAAGCTTACAACAGAGCTGAAATCCCCAAATAAAGACTCCATAAGTCCTACTTTGGTACAAGATGGAAAACTAGTGACTGATACAAAGGTTATAGTGAATATTTTTAATACGTATTTTTTGGAATTACCGAATTTAAAGTTGCCAGATTTGAATTTGAATGGAATGGATTTCTCTACTGTATCAGACACACTGGTAGCCCATGCAGGAATATTTAAGTTTGAAACTTTAAAAGAGAGGGATATACTGAAAGAGCTAAAAAATTTAAATAAAAGTAAATCAGGAGGTATTGATGGGATTGAGGCCCAATATTTAAAATTGGGAGCACATGTAATAGCCCCTATTGTGACCTATTTGTTCAATTGGAGTTTGAGTACTTCTACTGTTCCTGAAATTTGGAAGATGGGGAAATATTCCCATTTATAAGTCTGGGGATCGAACTATTCCTTCAAATTATAGGCCAATAGCCCTTTTGCCAATTTTATCTAAAATCTTGGAACGTAAAGTCTATGAACAGGTAAATAATTATTTAGATACAAATACTGTAATAGTAGATGAACAATATGGTTTTAGAAAGGGGAAATCCACAAACACTGCCCTGTTGGAATTTAATGACCTGGTTGCTACATCTATGAACCAAGGAAAGTACACTGGGGCAGTGTTTGTGGATCTCAGTAAGGCTTTTGATTTAGTTCAATATGATTTGCTTTTGACTAGGTTAAGGGCCATAGGGATTAAGGGCCAAATATTAAAATGGCTTAAGTCATATTTGACAAATAGATATCAATGTGTTCAATGTGGCATAATGATGTTGGCCCGGGAAACTAGAGAGAGGTGTTCCCCAGGGCTCTATTTTGGGCCCATTATTATTTAATATTTATGTTAATAATTTGGTTCATGGAATTAAATATAGGAGGTGAGACTGTACAGAGATGACACTGTTTTAGTGGCTCTGCTGACAGTCTCACAGGTATGATGGATTCGCTCAGTGATTTGTTACAAATGCAAAAATGGTTCAGTAAATCTGGTCTTCCTTTGAATGCTAAAAAAACACAAACTATGTTGTTTTCGATTGGTTCATATAGAGGAAAAGAGCCCAAACCACAATTACATTTACAAGATGGTACAAAGATTGAAAATGTATTAGCATACAGATACTTAGGGTTTCAAGTAGATGTTAGAATGACATATGTAAATCATATATCAGTTCAGGTAAAGAAAGTGAATAAAAGATTAGGGTCCTTAGAAGAGTTGGGAGCTTTACCTTTGGTGGCAAAGGAGCGATTGGCAAAACAGATGCTGTTACCCATATTGAGTATGGTTCTATAATTTACATGAATTTGACTAAAACTGCTTTAAATTTGGTTAATCAAATATATTATAGGATAGGTAAATTTGCTTCAGAAGTATTAAAAATGAGCATCATTGTAAAATTTATAATAAGTTAAATTGGCTTCAACCTGAAGCAAAAAGAAACTATCTTTGGCTTACTATATGTCATAAGATAATTCACGAAAAGTATAACCATCCTTTGTATAAGCAATTAAAAAGAAAGATAAATAACGAATCATATATAAAGACTAGGAATCCATTAAGCAATATCCCAATGTATAGAAGCTTTAAAAGACTAGGGGACAGTATGCTCCAGAATAGAGTAGCATTAAGTTGGAATGGTTTGACTGAATTACAGAAAACAAATTTAGATTTTTTTTAAATTTAAAAATGAATTGTTTAATAGTTTGTATTTTTTATGTATGTGTTTTAAATAATGTATGTATGTAGAGTGCGATTATGTTTGTTTGTATTAGTTATGTTAAATGTCAATTGTTAATTGGTAATTGTATTAGAATCTACATGCAGGACTTTGTTGTAAACGGGACTTTGTCCTTACAAATGAATTTCCTGTGAAAAAATAAATTTTTTATCAATCAATCAATCAATCCATACAAATGAACCCATTGGGCATGCATGGCACAAAGGGATCATTTGCATGCCAATTATGGGTTCATTAGCATGCCTGCACATGGTAGAATGTGCTGGGCCCACCCCCCAGCCCCTTCCCCATAGAAACATTAAAACCACCCAATTGCCCTGGCAATCTAGTGTCCCCCCCTCCCTGGAGTCAAGCACTGTAATAAAGAACCCTAACACCACTCCCATTTTCCATAGTGTAGTGTGCCCCCTCCCTGCTCGATCACTGTGTGTACTAAAAAAAAATAAACAGTCCCCTTTGCCATAGTGTTATCTCTCCACCCGATCACTGACATACATAAAATAACCTATCCCCTTTTTCCATAGTGTAGGGACACCCCCACCCAATCACTGACATACAGTACATAAAATAATATCCAATCCCCTGTTTCCATTGTGTAAGGGCCCCCAGCCCCAATCACCTACAAAACAAACAAAACTAGAATCCCCATTTCTGTAGTGTGGTGTTGCTTTTACCCTCCCACCCTAGTATGCAGTAACCCACCACTCCACCACCTCCTGTCCTATAAGCCGATGACTGCACAGCCCTCCTCATTCTGAGATGGCCAGCCACTGACTCATCTGTACCAGAGCGCATACAGTAACTAGTACATGCTCACTGACTGTCAAGACAACCAATGTGTGTGTACTATTAACTGTATGCACTTCAGTACAGATCCATCAGTGGCTAGCTGTGGCATGGTGAGGAGGGCTGTGCCAGTCACCAGCACAGGTCAGGATGGGAAGATGCGGGGTTGGGGGTTACTGCATACCAGGGTGGTGGATGGGGGACAGTACACTATGGAAATGGGAATCGGTGTTTTGTTTGTTTTGTATGGTGATTGGGGCCAGGGAGGGGGGTCCCTACACTATAGAAATGGAATCAGATATTATTTTATGTATGTTAGTGATCGGGCAGAGAGGGGTGGTCCCTACACTATGGAAAAAGGGGATCAGTTATTATTTTATGTATGTCAGTGACTGAGCAGAGAGGTTACACTATAGCAAAGGGGACTGTTTATTTATTTTTAGTACACCCAGTAATCGGGAAGGGATGGGGGACACTGCACTATGGAAATGGGAAATGTGAATGTCATATTCCTACACTTAGTGATTGGGCTGGTTGGGGGGACACTACACTATGTCAAAGGGATAGGGATGTACATTTTTGTTGCCACTGATAGGGGCTTGGAAGGGGGACCTTGTACATGGCCCTACACTGTGTGTGGGGAACTATCCGACAATGCGCATAGTTAAAGTAGGGTTTCAAACACATAACTATGCACTGGCACAGCTGGCCATAGTTACACCTTGGGGAGGCTGAATATTTGTGTTCTTGCATCACAATATTCTGCACGGTGATGCAGTCGGGTTTGTGGGGCACATCAGGGGCTTCTGAATATTGCCACACCCCTGATGGCCCTCGCAAGTCCAGGGATGCCCTTCTGAATATGTAGGCCTTAGTTTAAAGGGGAACAGTTATGCTCTGCAGGCTATTCAGTCTTCCTCTGCTGCACCCTACTCTGAAGTCAAGCTGCAGGGGATTATGAGATTTCTGGTTATAGCAACTGTCAGCTTGTAAGTCAACAGAATTAACCCAATACAATCTATTGCAGAAAACAGTAAGTAAAAAAAAAATCTTTTTGCACAGAAAGTGCAAGTTGAGACCAGCACCACACTTGGGTGTGGGGCTCTTATTGCAGACTGTTCCCCTTTAAAGACATGGATTGCTTCAGCTGATATTACTTCCACAAATCCACAAATCTTTATGTGAAGTAATCTTTTCAAATATTGTTTTTATGCATTCATCCGCTGGCTGCAGAGGAAATATTCATTATAGTCGTTACTGAAACTTGGGCTAATTTGAACAACTGCTCGAACTTAAATTATCCAGGAGGAAACTCTTCAGGTAGGACAGGGACAACAGGAGTGGTGGCAGTGTATGTGAGGGAAGATATTAGGGTGTCTGAAGATACAACAATCAAAGAGTGGGTGGGGGTAGAGTCATTGTGGATATAGGTGATGGAAGGGGGGAAGAAGCTCAGGGTAGGGGTAGTGCACAGACCACCAGATCAAATGGTCAAGATGGATAAAGTTCTGAAGAAGGAGATAAGAAAAGTATCAGAATTGGGAGAAATAATGTTAATGAGTGGCATCAACCTTCTAGACATAGACTATGGATGGCAGTGGCTAGGAGTTAGAAAGGGCAAAGATTTTTGGATGTCATTAAGGACTACTTCCTCACTCTGTAGGTGAGTGTTGCTACAAGTGGAGAAGCAGTGCTATACCTGATGATGTCCAAACAGGACATTATTATGGACATTAAAGGGGAGGCCCTAATTAACCAGAGTAACCATTGCATAATACAATTGGGCGTTAAGCTGAATGTTGCAAGCAGTGGCAATTGATAAACTGGTGCTAGAATTCAGGAAAGTGGATTTCAGAAAAATTGGGAGAAACTGCAGGAAAGACTCAAGGACTTCCATAGGATAAAGGGGTGGCGGGGAAGTGGGCAAGATTAAAGAAAAGGCTATTACGGAGGTCACCAAAGAGTGTCTTAGGACTATAGAAAGACTACAGAAAAGTCCCCAAAAATACAGGAAACCCATATGGTAAGATGGGTAGGTAAGGCAGGTCATTAGGAACAAATAGGGGTATTTGGGGCATACAAGAAGGAACAGAAAATTAGTTTTGTTGCTTACAAGAAGGAACAGAGTGAGGCAAACAGAGTTTTTAACTAAGTTTTATGCTTCTTCAAGCAGCAGCCCCTTCAACCCTAGCTTCCTAGCCCTAGCACTCATCTCCTCTTGAACTGACTTGGAACCTCTACGAGCCCCTTTGGCATACACCCCCAGAGGGGGGGCCACCAGCGGTGAGGAAGGACTCTTAGCAGATTCTGAATCCAGTGTGGGAGGTCCTATGGCCTTGTCAATAGGGAAGAGGCTGTGGATAGTGAGGGCTTCATCCAGCTACAGCTGAATTATCTCCACCATATGCTGTCCTGCCTGAGATGCTGGGCTGTTAATGCACAGCAACACACACAACAGGCATGCACACCACATGGCCCCTTGCATCTTCCCTCTTGCTGTTATCCCCATCCGACATGTGCCATCCAGCCATCCCTAGGTGGTGCTCATGCAGCATGGGGTGGACAGCTTCCCAGCTGGAGGAGGACAGTGTCCTCTGGGCTGCTCAATTCTCCTCTCCGTTGACCCCCAATGACCCTCTCTCATTCCGAGACTCTGGTCACTGGCATTTCAAGTGGTCACCCTACTTTTGTGCTGATAGACCAACTGACTAAACAGAAAGAGGTATAAGGAGAATCTGGGTATAGTTGAAAAGCTCATCTGCCAGGCAAAGACAAGTGGGAAAACTGAATTTAACCTTCTGCACTAGGGTCTAAGGTGCATACTTAAATGAAAAGAGCAAGAACACAAGTGTCACTAACAAAGAGCAAATAGCAACAAAAATGTGCTAAATTTTAATATAGTATGTAAAGCACTACAGCCACCACAATGCCTTACAGTTAGCACCACAGGCAGGAGCTCTGGAAGGATGGTTGGACCAACCACCCCAAGTATTCACCTCAAATACAAAGCTTCAGTAGGGGTCAAATTGTTGGGGTGGTTGTTCCAGCCATCTCTCCAGATCTTCTGAAAATTCCTACTTTAGATACATTAGTGAAAGGAAAAAGACAGGATAACTGAATGGGTAAGAAAGGACGGTGGGAGTACAAGGAACAATGTGGGGAAGGCAGGTATACCGAATGAATACTTTATTTATTTATTTATGTCTTTGGTGACTGGGTAGGTGTGCTGATCCAAGGGACCGTTTTCAGGCATGACCCGGGCCATAAACAATGGTACATTTAGCAAAACAGAATACAAGACGAGTAACATGGCTGCAATGCATGCCATTAACAATGAGGTGCAGGGAGTTACAGAACAGTGGGTATTAACAAAAATGAGAATACAATAAGGTACAAGGTGAAGTTGTAGGCTAGTGACAAGTCCATATACATCATCACAGGAACATGGAGAACAATACAGTAAGGTGACAAATTACCAGATAAACCATATAAAGTGCAATTTCAAAAAGGCACTCCAATAACAAAATCAAGTAACAATCAGGTAGATATTCAAAATTCAGTGCAACAGTCCACAATAAGCAAAGTGCAGTGTAGTGGACTATAGAGAGGTGAGAGAGGGCCAGATGAGGGTGGGAAAGAAACTGGAGAGAAAGGCGTTTTGTTTGATGTTTAGGCCCACTCCCTAACAGCAGCAGAAAATTCAAAGGGAATACAGGAGTCAGATCTGTGATGGGGTGAATAACAGGGAACAGATATTAAAGGGACTTGAAAACCTAAAAACAAATACAAATTGCTAGGGCCAGATTAAAGAGGGGATAGTCATCTTCTTACAGGAAAAAGGCTTACTAAATGGGAACCAGTATGGATTCTCTACAGTCTGGTCATGTCAAACAAACTTACTGTAACTGTCTTTTTATGGTTGTTTGTGTGCATGTGCAAGACACAGCTTGTGATAGAAGCAGGTTTCAGAGGCATGTCAGTGTTATGGTGAATGCCAGCAGTGCTTTTTTGGGCTCATCTGTTTGGCACCAATTAGTGAGCACGCTGTCTATGACAGCAGTTTTAAAGCGTGCCACCAACTTTGAAACAAATTCGCCACTGCAATCAGGGAGCACCCCGTCATTGCAGTGTCAGCTCTTCTTTCACCCGTTAACAGTCTGCATGCAGGCACATCAGAGAGACTGAGAACTGAGTGACTAGCAGTGAGGGAGCCACAGTGGGGGCCAGTCCAGAGAGAGAACCAACAAGGGGAGTGCACCAAGTCCCGACCGACTGCAGGCAGATTGAGCAAGCGAGCGGCAGTGGCAGAAACTTTGGCGGCTGGTGGCAGATTGGTGGCAGGTGGCATTGGCAAAAGGAGTCCTCAGAAAAGAGCTGTGATCTAATCCTCTATTTTATTCTAGTCTTTTTGCTGCTTGCTGCCTAATTTGTCCCCCACTGTCTTTTCTGTGGCTCAGACTGTTGAGTTCTGGACAGGATAGGGTGGAGGAGCAGCTGCAGAGCAAGAGCATGACCCAGTCAAGAGAGAGAGCTGTCTGAAGTTACGAGAAGACCACACCGGACTGCACTTTGAGAAAGAGCTGAGTGAGAGAGTGAGCCCACACTGCTCGATGAGCCCTGAGCTGAGCATACTCAAGACCAAAAGATGAGGAGGGCAGAAGAGGGCTGCGGTCAGTCTGGGTCTCTCACTCTGACTCTCCATCTGGTCCGATTCACTGATCCAGTCAGTGCATCGGACTGATTCCACTGTCTCTCTGGTTCCTGAAGCTCCCCCCCCCAGATTGTGTGGCATACTAGGAGCCCACCCCAGTGTGCCTCTAACAGAAAGCCAACCGCTTCAGCATGTTCCTGCCCCCGAACCACCCCCATTGTGTGGCACACTGGGAGCCCACCCCAGTGTGGCCAACATCATGCCCCCCTAAAGTCATGGGACACACTGGGAGCCCACCCCAGCATGCCCAACATTTGTTTTCTTTCAGCTGTAAAGAAAGAAAACCGTCCGCAGAGTTTGTTTTTTTTTCTGTACCTGAAACAAAGAAAATGGTCCTTCACTGTCAGCTGCAGCCCCCTCCCCCAATCCGCACCCACCCTCTGTGCACCCCAGCTCCCCACACCCCCCTCACCCATACTTACCTTAGGAGGTCTGGCACTGTGATCTTCGGTGGAGCGGGAACACGTCTGCAGTCTTCAAAGCTGACTGCGAACTGAAGAAATGCCGGTAAACCGTATAATGGCATAAATGGGGGTGGGGGGGTTAACTTAGGTGGATATCTCAGCCATTTTTTTTTATTCTGTCTCCAAATTTTCAACATGGGGTTCTTGGGACGCCACCTCATGAACACATGCACTGTCATCTTGTTATTCAGTCCCGAAAGATTGTTTCGCGGTTACTGCACGGAATCACCTTTTGGGACTGATTAATGAAATGACAGTGCCACTGTTCAAGAGGTGGGGTCCCAAAAAGCCTATCTTGCAAATCTGGGGGAACAATTCCAAAAATGACTGTGTTATGAGCATGTGTTGTGCAGTTTCCATGCATGCTCGTAACTTCAACAATTTTAATATTTTCACCAGATTTTCAACATTGCCATTTTTTCACACCTCCTTATGAACAGTACAGCTGTCATTTTTCACATCCTGCCCAAAATGTGTTTTCACGCATGTGGCGCACAATGATGTGGTCGCTGTGCAAAATCAATGTTCAGGACACATTAACAAAATCACAGTGACACTATTCATAAGCGGAGGTCCCAAAATGCCTATGTTGAAAATTTGGTTAAAAAATCCCCAAAATAATTACATCATGGGCATGCGTTGCACAGTTTCTACGTACGCTTGTGGCCACAAATTTTTCATATTTTCACTCCGGATTTTCAACATTGCCATTTTGTTACACTTTCTCATGAACAGCACAACTGTCATTTTTCATATCCTGCCCAAATTGTGTTTTTGCACCTGTGGAGCTGAATGGCACATTCACTGTGCAAAATCACCTTTTGGCATTGAGTAATGAAATGATACTGCCACTGATCATGAGGTGGGCTCCCAAAAAGCCCAAGTTGAACATTTTTTGTGTGTGTGTGTTATTTCTTTATCTCCCACACTGGTCCCTTAAGTCTTCTCTCCAGCTCTGCTCACTCACCTCAGTGTTCCACTCTGCCTGAGGCCCTCGGGTGCACTATCTCTGAATCCCTCTTCTCCTCCAGGCTACAAGCTTCCCTGGATCTGAGCCCCCCCCGGGTAATGGCTGACAACTCCTCAGGTGCTCTATCTATAGGGTCCAAGCTGCAGTCTGGAGGTCGGAAGGTAGGAGAGGTGCACAGGCAAGTCCAGCGTTCAATGTAGCTGGGAGTGGAGAGCGGGCTTTTGCCTACCTGGGTGCCAGCTCTTTTCCCTTTTCTTGGTTGCCCCAGGAGATCGGACATGCAGTGACATCCAGTGCGAGATGGGCACACTCCCGCACCCGCCCACAGGACGTCCACCGCATCTCCCATACCCCTTATGCTGTCTCTGCTGATTTGGACCTCTAGCCACTGCCACTGCCAGAGGTTGCTTCTACAGTGGAAAATGATACCTCCCCCCTCCCAGAAGAGGAGAGCAGTCTGTGGATGCTCAATCCTCTCTTGCCCCTGCCAACCCCCAATGACCCGAGTCCATTCCTGAACCCAGGTCACCAGCATGGTGTGAGGTGTGGTGTCCAGCACCTCAACCCTCAGTGCCACTGGGCTGATACCCATGTTGAAAATTTGGAGCAAAAATACCAACAAAAGCCCAGGGCATTAGGGTTTCCAACCGTAACGCCCACCCTGTATAGACTGACAGGCATCGGGGATGTGACTTGGGGTCGTCAGCCGTAATGCTCAACCCATTCCATCCCCACCCCCACTCTGCAGCCACTGACAGGCATTGAGGTGTGCCTAGGGGACTTTGGCCCTAGCATTCACCCCATTCTCTTATACAGCACCCATCTCAGCTTATTTCCTTTTGAAATAGTGTGACTGTAAGGGCCGAAGACCTCAAGGCACACTGCGACACTTGTCAGTGTCTGCAGCATAAGGTGAGGTGGAATGGTGTGAGTGTTATGGCTGAAGACCCAAAGACACACCCTCAGCACCTGTCAGTCTCTGCAGGGTGGGGGAGGGGGTTGATGTTACTTCAGTACTTCACCGCCATTCCTATTATGCATCTCTCTAACTCCTGCACTACCAATGCCAATACCAGCAAGCAAACATTTGGCATTGACAAATGCTTGTTTAATGTAGTGACACATAGGGAAGACAAGTGTCAGGAAGTGGACATATTATACCTGAATTTTTGCAAAACCTTTGACTCAGTGCTACATAGGAGACTGGTTAAGATGGTGAGTGATCTGGGGATATGGGAAGACGTAACTAGATGGATCTAAAACTGGCTTACAAAACCCAGTGTGGGGGGTCCTAAATAGTAAATTCTCTGAGGACAGCAGTGATTAGTAGGGTACCATGGGGGGTGGTGCTAGGACCACTACTGTTTCGTATGTATATCTGTGACATTTATTTTTTATTTTATTTTAGTCTTTGGTAACTGGGTAAGGCCCACTAGGCACAGATGCCTGTTTTCAGGGGTGACCTGGGAGCACTGAGTGATTAAGTGACTTGCTCAGCCACACAGTATGGAAGTGGAGGTTGTGAGAATCAAATCAAGGTCTGGTCTGCTGGATGTACCAAGCTCGTTCACAGCTCGTTACTCAAACCTCTAGGCTATTCTGCCAGCCCATACAAAAGGGTATCCAGGGTAAGATGAGTCTGTTTGCTGATTATACCAAGCTCTGGGGGATGGTCAAGAGTGAAGAAGAGGTTACCATTATGAGTCAGGGAGTGAGGAGACTGGGGGAGTGGTCCAGTATTTGGTAGTTGAAATGTAATTACCAAAAGAGCAAGCAGATAGGAGGGAAGAATCCAGGAGCAGTGTACTGTTTTGATGGATGCTGACAGACAGCATGGAGGAGGAGGAGAGGAACCTGGAAGTAATGATCAAAATAGCTTTTTTCCTTTTTGTAAATTAATATTTTTATTGTCAAACTCAACAAAAGTGTATGTTCCAAAGTACAGTCACAGGTACATTCATATCACAGTAAAGTTAATGCACAGGAATCAGTCTGAAAATCTCCCATTATAGGAAGAGTTTTAAATGCATGCATTTCTATACATCAAAGAAAAACAAGTTTATGTGACAATGATGCAACAATAGGAAAGGTTCAATAGAGTCAAAAGCCCCAGGTCCAATACAATGGATTTTAGTAGGATCCTATCACCATCGTTATGGGATTATGTTATGCTATGAGAAAATGATCCTCCCTATATTTGACTATGGTGACATAGTCTATACCACTGCTCCCAAATCCACCCTATCCAGACTGGACCCCCTCTTTCACTCCTTCTGTTGTTTTGCTCAACTGCCCCTGTTTTATAGCCAAATACTTGGCTGTTTCCCTTCTTATCTCTCCATTATCCTCTCCCAACCCCATCTCCACCCCTATGCCCTTCGCAGTTCCAACTTTCGCTCTCCAGCTCTCCCTCCAAGGACCACCTCAGCTGGTCAGGCTGCTTTCTCACACCGCTCCCCTAAACTATGGAACTCACTCCCCTTACCAATCCATTCAGCCTCCTCCTCTGTCTATCCTCACTGCTGTTTAACATCAAGTGTCCCTCTTGTGACTGCAACTGACCCCAACTATTTTCTTCCTCTGTCCTTAATCATACCCCTACCCTGCCCCACTTTCTCCCCCTACGTATTTATTCCTACTCCTTGCCCATCCAGTCTCCTTTCTCCTTGCAGGCCAGGGGACCAGTACATGGTCTGGGTGTGCATCCAGATGTGTCTGGCCCTTGTGGGGTTTGCACCCCAGGGGGACAAAGCTCTGCCTCTCCCCTCTAACCTAACTTTCTCCTTTCAGGCCTGGAATCCAGTACATGGACTTTGCGTGCTCCCACAGGGATGAAGGTTTGCCTCACCTTCTTTATCTACTGCCCCTCCTCCCTTTCCCATTCCCTTCCTTGCCAGATCTCTTCTCCCTCTTTTTCTCCCTCTTTTTTGCTCCATCGCCCTTAGCACTGTTCTACTGCCTTCTGCCCTCCCTTGTATAATTTGTTCTTGTCTCTGTTACTAAGGGACACACCTCCCATGCCTAGCCTTGGGATATCAAAAATAATTTCCGATGCGATTGCCTAGTACAAATACTTTCCCATTACACAGATGTTCCACTATTCATTCTTTAGTCACTGTGTGAAGTATATAGTACAGTATTCATGCTGGGGCAAATAACCTAACCTACGATTCAGTTGATAAAATCAAACAGGATTTTGTAGCACTTATCAATAAGTTAATTGGTCTTGGCTCTGATATATGTCTGTCTGAAATACTCCCGATCCCCCATGCCACTGAACACCTTACTTATAAAATTAAAATAATCAATGACTGGTTCCACAAATGGTTTTTGCATCAGGGTCTAACCTCTATAACACATTGGGAGAACTTTGAACATAGGTCTGAGTTGCACTGCTGGGACGGACTTCATTTAAGTTGTAGAGGTAGTACCCTTCTTGGAAGACACATTGTCAAAAGCATATGTCTCCATTTAAACTAGTCCAGCAGGGGGAGAAGGGATTTATGCCCACTTCTCTAAAAAATAAATAATAGCAAACAGTACTCAAAATACTCAGCCAGTAACCAGCTAAAAGTCCTCCATTTAATGCTAGATGTTTTCATAATAAAATTGCTGAATTACATATCAGGGTAGTGCAGGAAAATATTGATATTATATCAATTACAGAAACATGGGGTGACAATAAAGCCTTGTGGGAACAAAATATATCAGGCTTTGTGTCATATAAACTAAATAGAGACACACGGAAGGGAGGAGGTGTTGCAGTTTTTATCAAAAACAATATTAAATGTATTGACATAACAGACAAAATTCGTACTCGTGATTTTAATACTGAATCACTGTGGATTAAACTTCTTCTGGCAGACTTACAGTCACTTATTATAGGTACTTATTATAGACCTCCAAATTCTTCCTCAGACTTGTTTGATGCAATACTATCTGAATTTGAAAATGCAGACTCGCTAGGTGACATTCTTATAGCAGGTGATTTTAACTTGGGGGATATAAACTGGAAAGATCTTGTTGCCAGCTCCTGTAAGGGTAAAAAACTACTCACTACATGTAATCAGCTTTGGTTAACTCAACATATTTAACACCTGACTAGATTTAGTAGAATTTTGGACCTTTTTTTGAGCAACGATCATTTAGAAATCAGTAATATTACAATTAAATCACCTATTGGTAATAGTGATCACAATTCTATTTCATTCAGGATAAATATCATGTACATATCCAACCTGGGCACAACAAAAATATTTTTGTATAATAAGTCAAATCTCACCAAAATAAAAGAAGAGCTAAATAAAATCTGCTGGGAAACTAGTATGTATGGATTAAATATGGAAGAACATTGCATTTTCTTTAAAAATACATTATATTACTTAAGAGAAAACTATATTCCCACTAAAGCCAATTATAATCAAACCAAACTTAACCCAAAATGGCTTACTAAAAGCATCAAAATATTACTTAAACTCAAAAAAAATGTCATAATGATCTGAAAATGAAAACTAACCATAATTGGGAAAACATCTTAAAAACTCAAAAGCAATGCAAGATTAAAATTAGGAAAGCTAAATCTGCATGGGAATGTAACCTTGCCAGAACTGCAAATAAAAACAATGGAAAGCAATTTTATGCTTATATAAACTCCCTAAAAAACAATGAGTCAGGTAGGACCCTTAGAAATTAATGATACCACAGTAAATGACCCCAAAACAGTGGCGGACTTATTTAATACAAAATTTTGTGAGAATTACAGTAAAACTCATCAGACCATACCCATAGCTGGTACAGAGGGTTTTATTCACATTACCTTTACTACACAGCAGATTTTTGATAAACTACAGACACAAAAGGGGAAAACAAGCCTTGGCCCTGACACTATCGCTGGTCATTTACTGTACCTTTTGTCGGATTATATTTCTCACCAACTTGAAACTTTATTTGAAGGCTGCTTGAACAACTATGTACCTCTGGAATGGAAACATGCTTATGTCATTACAAGTCATAAAAAAGGTGCCAGGTCATGTTGGGAAATTACAGGCCAATCAGTCTCACTTCACTGACATGTAAGGTTTTTGAAAGCTTGATAAAACATCTTATCAACCCTATTCTGGTTGAACAAGACCAAGAACAGCATGGCTTTAGAAAAGGGAGAGGCTGGCTAACTAATTTAATGCAGTTGCACTTAACATGCCAGTGGCCCTCCTAAACTAATGTCACACCTGATACCTTGGTCCTCTTTGAGGGGCACCTACCTGAGCTCTACATTTGGTTGTCCTCCTAGCCTTACCTGCCCACAGTGTTCCATGTGTATTTACTCTATGGTATTTGAAATGGTATTTGAAATTCACCTCTCTGTCACAGTTTGAAACGTCTGTATATTATTTACCTGCTCCTGTATATGTATATGCTATTTTGAATTGCCTCTCCTGCCTCATCTTTGAAATGTCTGTATATTTGTCTACCTGAGCTCTGCACAACCTGTTTTGCAATCTGCTTCCTTATTTCCTTGTAACCTCCCGGGTTGCACCTGAAAATATGCATCTGTTTTTGTCTGTTACTAAGTTTACTAGGTTTTAATGGAAAAAAAAAGGCCGTAGCCCATCGAGATTTTCCCCCACACAGTGTGGGCTCATTAAGATGGAGGTTACCCTGCAAGCCAACTGTCAAGACCATTTTTCAAAATATTGACACTATCCGAGTTAACCAAGACCTGTGGTAATTGGTTCCTAAGTCTAGGTGCCCTGACTGAAAAAAAGTGTTTCCTAAGATTGGTACTAGCAAATGGAACAAATAATTGTTTATTATGGCTTCTATGCACTATGCGGTGATTTGTAAAGTGAAGGCCACACTTGCTCATGAGTTCAGTATTTTGCATAAGTTTATGGACTAATATTAAATCACCCCTAATTCTTCTGTTATGCAAAGTGTGCAAACCTGTCAGTTTTGATATATCTGGGTACGAGTGCTTGGCCAATCTTGGAACCATTTTTGTGGCTCGTTGCTGGATCTTCTCTAACAGTTTAATATCACCTTTCAGGTGGGGCTCCAAAAAGGAGAACCATAATCAATTATGGGGCTAACACAAGCCCTATAAAGAGGAATTAAACACTGTTCATTTCTGGTGACAAAAGAACGCCAAATTTGTCTAAGTATGCCATTTGTGGTATTGGCTATTTTTAAACAATGGCCTGAAAAGGTTAATGAAGAATTCACTAAAATGCCTAGATATTTTTCTGTGTTGATTGATTTAATCAAATTATTGTTTATATAATAACTATAATTTGAATTTCGGGCACCATAATGTAAGACCATGCATTTGTCTACATTAAAGTCCATTTTATTAATAATTGCCCAGTTTTCAATTTTTAATAAGTCAAGTTTGAGTGCATTATAATCATAATCATTATTTACCAGGCCCCCAAGTTTAGAATCATCAGCAAACTTACATAACCAATTTTAATTACTCATTTTCATGCCACTGATATATAAACTGAACAGTATAGGGTCAAGCATCGAGCCCTGTGGTACTCCACTGGAAACTGCAACCGAGTTTGAGACACAATCATTTATAGAGACCCTTTGTGTTCTGTTTGATAACCAAGCATTGATCCAGTTTACTAACCCCATAGAAAAGCCCAATGATTTTAGTTTTCTGATTGTTACCATGGGGCACTTTGTTAAATGCCTTGCTGAAGTCCAACAGTATGGCATCCATACTTTGCTTATTGTCTAGGCCCATGCTGATGTTATTATGAAAAGACAGCAGGTTAGTGGTACAGGAGTGACCAGCTTTAAAGCCATGCTGGGTGGAGTCCACTATGTTCAGTTCTTCCATTTCCTTCTCTAAATAGGTTTTTATTGTTTTTTTCCATGGTTTTACAGATAATTGAGGTAAGGCTAATGGGCCAAAAATTTTGGACAGAAGATCTATTTCCCTTCTTATGAATAGGGGTTATGATGGCTGATAACCAATCTACTGGGATTTCAGCTGATTGTAAAGATTTGTTAACTAAAATAGATAGAGGAATTGAAATTGCCTCAGCTGTATGTATAAGGAACCTAGAACTAACTTGGTCAGGTCCCGGGCTGATAGATTTCTTTAAGGCTTTGAGGAAAGGGAAAATATCAGCAGCTGTAATGTTATAATTTTTTGTGAGATTCTGACCCACTTTCGCGTTACTACTGGGAATGTAATAGTCCTTAATAGAATAAACAGAGCAGAAGTAGGAATTAAAGTGATTTGCTATTTCGATATCTGAGTGAATTATTTTATTATCTAGTGTTAAAGGCCCTATTTTTCTCAAGTTACCCTTTTTATTGTTTAGGTATGAAAATAATGCTCTATTGCCATCTTTGGTATGGGCTAGTTTAAATTCTATTTTCATTTTTGCCCTTTTAATTATATGTTTTAAAACTTGAGTTGCCTTTTTATACTTACTGTAGGTATCATTGAGTCTTAGACCTGATTTTAGTTTTATGAATAACTTTTTTTTTCTTTTGATCTGAGTCATAACAGATTTATTTAGCCACATTGGAATTCTGCCTTTTTTGCTATATTTGTTTTTTATAGGCACATGTTTCCTTTCTAGTGCAAAAATCACATCCTTCAGTTTTAACCAGGCCTCATTTACTGTGAGGCCAGAAAAGAGTTGTGACCATTAACACTATTTAATTCATCTGCAATCACTTCAAGATAAGCACTATCATAATTCTTGAAGACTTTTTTTTGCTCCGTCTGTAGTGTACTCCTGTTAATTCAAACATACTAGAGTAATGGTCACTATTACCTAAGGGGTCTGAAGCTATAATATTTGTGAGTTTGTGACTTATGTTAGAGATGAGCAGATCAAGAGTGTTCCCTCCTCTAGTGGGAAAATGTACTAATTGTGTTAGACCATTCTCAGTTAACATGTTCAATAAATCAACATCTTGTTTGTTATTACTAAAATGAGTGGACCAATTAATAAGGGGCATATTAAAATCTCCCATAATTACCACATCTTTATAGTCAGAGAATGTATCAATATCCATAAGTAATGCCTCCCTGTAACTGTGATCAGAGGAAGGGGGGAATATAACAATTTCCTACAACAATTTGGGGGTGCCCTTGGATCTGTATAGACACCCATATAGATTCTACTTTAGCTGACGACTGTAATTCATAGGATGTAATGTCTTCTCTAACATAAATTCCCATTCCCCCACTTTTTTTATTATTTCTATTTTTATAATAAAGTTTGTAACCTGGAATTTGATGAGTCCAAACAGAATTTGAGTCCCACCAGGTTTGAGTTATCCCTATTATATCTAAATTTAGTAAATTACTTTTAGCCTCTAATTCAGCTAGTTTAGTGATGTTCAATGATCTGGCGTTTAGAGATATGAATTTGCAACCCCTGTGGGACTGGTTGACCTGACAATTAAGAGACGGAGGCAATACCCATTCTCCCCCTTCTGTATTAGTTTAAATTGTTTGTAATTATCCTCAGAAGGGATTTACCCAACATGGTACTACCCCATCTGCTGAGGTGTAGACCATCCCAGCTATACAAAGGTGATTTATCCACAAAGTTCTCCCAGTGGAATATACACGCTATGTTCTGAGATATATACCATTTGCTAAGCCATTCATTTGTTTGTTTAATCCTAGTAGTGACAAAATCCATTGCCCTAGGGACAGGTAAAATTTCAGAAAAACACACTGTGCAATTCCTTTCTTCCGTGTGTTGTTTAAAGCAATTATGTCCCGTTGTAAGGATTTATGATTAGAACTTCAAATATCATTATTTCCTGCATGGATGATGACTAAGGGATTATGACCGGAATCTTTTAAAATATCAGGTATCATGTTGGTAATATTGGATACTTTAGCCCCTCTAAAACTGGAACAGGTTATCTGGTTAACAAAAGCTAAATAAACAAATGAGTTTCTATGAAACTGTTAGTGCAGAATTAGATAACAAAATTCCATTCAATATTATTTATATTGATTTCAGCAAGGCATTTGATATCATGCCACATTGGGCACTATATAAACAATTATTGCAACCTAATATAAACCCTTGCATCACTTCTTGGATTATAAATTGGTTATCAAATCATACACAAAGTGTATTAATCAATGGTGAATTGTCTGAGGTAGGCTCTGTCACAAGTGGTGTTCCACAGGGTTCAGTTTTGGGCCCCTGTTTGTTTCAGGCTTTTATGTCTGATCTCAGCATACGCTGTGTGTCACTATCAAATATGCAGATAATGTTAAGATCGGCGCTCCTTGTTCCAACTCCGATCAGGTTGAGACACTACAGCCTGATTTAAATCATGTCTCTGAATGAGTTCTAAAATGGTGCATGAAACTTAATATGGATAAGTGCAAAGTCATGCACTTAGGCATCAACAATCCCATGTCAACTTATACTTTAGGTAGCAACATTCTACACACATCTGATGAAAGAGACCTAGGCATTATTATTTCTAATGACTTCGAGCATTCCGAGCATATAAACCAAGTTATCAGCAGAACTAATAAGGTCATCTGGTCTATAAAACATAATATTAAGTCTCAGGACAAAAATATTATGCTTCCCTTATATCGTGCCTATGCCAGGCCCTATCTTGAATTTGTTTCTCCACTGTGGTGTCCATTTAAAAAAATCACACTGTCTACAGTTGGAAAGGGTACAACGAAATTTCACAAAACACATAAAGGGATTGTTTAACACACCTTATCTGTCTAGACTATCTGCACTTAACCTTATGTCACTATAGTCTTAGGGGTGATTTACTGTTCCTTTTAGATGTAATCAGCGATCTATATTTAATGACTGAACTCAGTTTGGCATTTAAAGATTGTCCATATGAAATCAGAGGGCATTCCCTGCAACTTACAAGGAGAAAGTTTCATTATATTTTCAGAAAGTAATTTTACACTCTTAGAGTAATTCAACCCTGGAATAAACTACTACTGAATATTGTAATAAGTAAAACTAAAAATGAATTTAAGAGAAAATTAGATACTTTCTTAACCTCTGGTAACACTCTGGTATATTACTCTGCATGAATTATGAGTTAGTATAGGAGTATTTCTGGGCTGAAGAAGCCTTCTCGCTCCTTATTTTCCTTAGTATGGTCCTTAGTATGATCTATCATCTATCTATCTATCTATCTATCTATCTATCTATCTATCTATCTATCTATCTATCTATCTATCTCTGACGTGTATGTATATATTTAATTTTTTGAAGCTTGCTGTGTAATAATCATTTGTGAGTACCCCCCTTCCCCTCAGGACACATCTGGAAACTAGCGAGTTTAGCTCAGTATGTCTTTCCTAGTGAAACTTTTTCAAATAAATAAATAAATTTTAATGGCAGCTCAGAGGATTATTTATAACAACATGGGGGTGGAGTATTGGCTTTATAAGCCTTTTAGGCATTGAGTTTTAAGTGTCTCAGGCAGGACCAACCTTAAGCATCCTCAATGCCAGTGGTTGCTGAAGTCTACTCATAGGAGCTCCCAGACAGAAGTTGTGCAGGAAATCTGTCTTTCAGATCTCATGTTTGTTTTAAGTTATGCATTTCATCCCTTGTGTACTCTTGACAGATCATACAAGGGACATCACTGGACTGGGCAGAACCTTCCAACAGTGCCTCTTTTTTTTTTAAGACATTCAGACATACTGTACAAAAATTATTACATAGCATATTCATTTCCACTTTGTTCTATTATTCCATTATCATTTAATTATAGAAAAAGAAGCAATTCTCTATATTTACTAAAGTACTTATTGCTAAATAAGATTGCTATTCATTGTTTTTTTTCCAATGGTTCCCGTATTAGATTGTGCAGTCTATTACTCTCCATAGTTCTATAATATGTTTTATTTATTACTATTCAGTCTAACAGTAGATTTTTACATACAGCAAAGAAAAGTGGTATTGGGTCTTTTCAAAGCCTTGTAGTGCACCTCTTAGAGCTGATCAATGCTAAATCTAACAGTTTCATTTTTGGTCCCTTGGCCAGTGTTTGATAAGAAGATTTCCCCAATAAACATAATTCAGGTACAATCTTTAAACTGACATCTAAAAAAATATTAATAATAGAAAATATCTGCTTTCAAAAGGTGTCAAGCAGTTTATATTTGACCATAACATGGGATATGTTCTTTATTTCTTGCTTGCATCTAATGCATATTGGTCATATGTTTGTACTGAATTTAATAAATTTTATGTAGAGTATAAAACTGTATCTGATTTAATCTGTTATTTTTTGCTATTTGCCATGATCCACAAATCTCTGTCCATTTCTCCTCTGATATGTTTACCTTTAGCTCTTGTGTCAGCTTTCTGCTTATTATGATCCCAATGTAATTTATGTGTATGAAATCAGCCTTTTCCTACTTGCTGAGTTTTTCTGAAGTATTATATTCTTCTGATTGTATAGGTAATGTTAAAGTTTTACCCAGTATTTTAGTTAATGCTGATCTAATTTGTAGGTACTTAAAAATGTTTTGTTTTTTAATTCCATATTTCTTTTGTATTTGTTAAAAAAGACATCATATTATTATTTTCAAATGAATGACCAGTTGTTTGAACTCCTTTTTTACCCAATATTTCATTTATTTATTTATTGAAATGTTTCACCAGGAGGGCACACTGAACAACAAGTTGCTCATCTCATGGTGTGACCTGGGGGGAGGGGTTACATAGGGTTGTGAAGGATGATCAGTTGCAATAGTATGTGGGTGGTACAAACAATACAACATTGTAAGATTGCGCAACAGTTGGAACACAAAGTATTGTACAATAAACAGTAGTGGAACATTGGGTAAATTACAATACATGTCCAAAATGATACAAAAGAACATATAGACATACAAAACAGTAATAATGTGATAAAACCATTTATAGTGCATGAGTGCACCAGGAGCAGGCTTGAGGTAGTATGCAAGTGCTGTTGGAGTAAAAAGGATGGGGTTAGGTTTTGCGCACTGGTGACCCAGAAGGGCAGGTGGAGAAGAGAGGGGGGAGAGGCAAGAACTGAATATGAGGAGAAGTGGTAGCCATTTCCTGATTCCCCCCTTCTGGATGTTGAGAACCCTGCCGATGGGGTCATGGTAGGAAGGCAGAAACTGGGGATAGGTATTAAGGAGGGTTAAAGCAGGAACAGCTAAGAGAAAGGTAATTGTGTAGGGCAGAGGTAAGGGAGTAGTTGGAGGAGGAGAGTGTCATATTTCAGGGGGAGGGAATTCCAGATTTTAGGGAAACGATGGGTGAAACCAGTCTGATTGATGAGGGTGGAGTGGCAAGGGACCATCAAGGTGCGGGCATCATTTGATCTGAGAGGGTGGGTGGGGGGAGGTGGAGTGGAGAGAGAGGATGAGAGATAGGAGGGGAGATAGGATAAGCAATTGTAGGAGCAGAAAGGAAGAGAAGTTTATGATCACGCTCATCTGGTGAGGAGCCTTTAGAGGGGTTGAGGGATAGGAGAGCATTAAGAGCTTCATCAGAGGAGATAGTAGAAAAGAAAAATAGGGGAGGGGTAGGCACTGACTGAGGTGAAGGGCTGAAGTTAGTAGGTGGCAATAGGGAGAGGGAATTTAGAAGAGAAGTAGCACACAAGGTGTAGTAGGCATTAAATTCATTGGCCACAGAGCCAGGGTCAGAAACTAGGGAGTTATTTATTTTGAGAACTGGAGGGGAAGGGGGAAATGGATGAGAGAATAGGGCATGAACTACCCTCCAGAATTTAGACGGAGAGTTAGTGTTAGTTAGGAATGAGGAGTTGAAATAATCAGATTTAGCCAGTCTAGTAGCTTTAGTACATGAATTGCATAGCGTTCTATACTTGGCGTAGTCGTTTAGATATTTAGTAGATTTGTGTTTTCTCCAGACCTGATCACACTTCCTGAAGCAGGCCAGTAGTTTGGGGATGATCCAGGGGAGGTGAAGCCCACGGACTCTGGTCCATCTGAAAGGAGCAAAGGCATTCCAGCTGGCAATGAATTTATCCTTAAATAGTCAAGTGCTTGGTCAACAGAAATGGCAGTGGAGAGGGGGGCCCAGTCGGTGGAAGTGAGTGCAGAGCTGATTGGGGTAAGGTCTAAGGATTTAAAGGACCAGAGCTGTATGATTTTAGGGGGAGGTTTAGGGCAATGAACCTTATGTACAATGAAAATGGGGTTATGGTCATTAAGGGAATCAGGGAGGAGACTAGATTTAATGACATGGTACGGGTGGGTTGTGAGTGTCCAGTCAAGCAGGGTGTGGTTTTGTGTTTTGGGATTAGGGCGTGTGAGCTCAAGTATAAATTGAGTGAGGTTTAAAGCAGTGACATCATTGCATAGCTTGTTTGTCTTGGGAGACAACCAATTTAGATTCACGTTACCCATTATGAAAAGTTCACCAGACTGCGAGAGGGAGGTGATATTGGCTAAAAGTTCAGTCGTGACCTAGGGTTGAATGATTGGGCAGCAATAGATGCCAGCCACAAAGACTGGGATTGAGAAAGAAAGGGTAATGCTGACGCGGTCCCCTCCACAAGCAACCCGCCTGCCTAGGACAGGCCAAGAATGCGCCTGCTATGCCACAATATATATGGAAGGTGTGGAGAAAGAATGAACTGTAATCATTATCTATCACTGGAGTTTGTGCAGAGATTAAGTTTGTATGTTCAAGTATTTGGTGTGCCTTGACCCAGATCTTACATGTGTACTCTGTAAATATATCGTTTTTACAGATTTTCTGACCCACTTTGTGTTGCAAATATAACATTTTTCTTGCATTTTCCTGTGTCTATGTCAGGCATTGCTCAAAAAAGGTGGTTGGTCAGAGAACCATTCATATAAGTTTTTGATAAAGGTGGAAAAATGATACCACTTAAAATGCAGTAGTTCTAGTCCTGCTTTAAAATGGGAGGTATTAAGTTTTTTTAACATGTAGTCATACTTTGTTATTTTTCTATGGGAATTTGGCAACCATTATATTTCTATAAATATTTTTTTCTGTGTACTGGTAATGCCTGAAAGAAAGAAATTAAACATGGAAGTACATTTATTTTTATGACCTGTACTCTGTCAAGTAATGATAATGGTAAATCTATCCATTTTACTAGATATTTCTTAATTTCATTGATTAATGGTTCAATATTAGTGTATGACAATAATTTCAAATTATTGTTAGTCAAATACTGTACATACATGCTTAATTTTCAAGTTTTATATGTTGAATGGAAATGTTCTTCCATTTTATCTCATTTTTGTTGGGTTTATGGCTAGAGCTTCCATTTTATTCCAAATAATTGTTAGTCCTTAATTATTATCACATTTTGTTATTCTGTCCAGTTGCAAAGGTATTTCTTCTAAAGGGTTTATTATTTATAGTAAAATGTAATCTGTGTAAAATGAAAATTTTATGGTATGCTGTATTATTTGAAATCATTTTATATTTTATGATTTTCTTATTGTACTTGCTAGTGTCTCTATTGATATTGCAAATAATAAAGGGGATATAGGACAGCCATGTCTAGTCTGGCTAATTTAAGGGGGATGGATATTAAGTTGTTCATATTTGTTCTGGTTGTCATCTTTTCATACAGAGTTTCAATCCAATTTATAACCATTTCTCCAAATTGTGCCTTATTTAATTACTTTTCTAAGACATGATTATTCAACACAATCAAAGGCTTTTTCAATGTCCAGGGATGCAAACCAATGAATTTTTTCATTACATTTCTATATTATTTGCAGTGCGTTCTTAATGTTATTGTGTTCCCTCCTTCCCTTGATGAAACACATTTGATCTTGATGTATTAAATTTGGTTAAGACATTTTCTAATCTGTTAGATATTATTTTTTTAAACATTTTATAGTCCAAGTTTAACAAAGACATGGGTCTATAAGATGAGCATTTAGTTGGTACTTTATCCATTTTGTATACATCTAATATCAGGGCTTCATCAAATGAAGCAGGATAGCTTTTGATGTTTTGAAGGAGTTGAAAAGTTGGAAAAGTAAAGTTGTCAAAATATTAATAAAAACTGTGAATCAAATCTATAGAACATCCATCTGGGCCAAGGGGTTTTCCACTTTTCAGTTGTTTAATAGCATTTTGAATTTCTGTTTTAGATGTATTTTTCTCTGGCTCCTGTTGCTTCTCCCTGTTTATTTCCCCTTATACCTATTTCTGTATTGTTTAAATGCTCTAATTTTTGTGTTGTGTTTTCTGATTGGTGTAATTTAGTGCAATATTGAAGAAAAGTTTTATTTATTTATTCATGGTCACTTGTTTTCCTGCCATCTTCTGTTTCAATTTCCTCTATTAATCTATCCACTTTCTCTTGTTGTAGAAGGAAGGCCAAAAGTTTGCCAGATTTATCTGATTTAAAACAGTATTTTGATTTTGTTACTAGAATCAATCTTTCTGTTTGTTCATTTTATATCTGGTTATATTTGTGTTTTAAGTTCACTAATATTTTCAGCTGTATCCCTAAACCCATCTCAGAATATTTTACTTGTGCTTCTTTTATCTGATTTCCCAATTCTTCTCATTTAATTAGATTTGTATCCTTCTATGTGCATTGTATGAATCTGTAATGCCTCTTATGTATGCTTTGTATGTATCGTATACAGTGTTGATATTACTAATGGATCCTATATTTGTTTCCTCCAAAAATGTGTTTCTTTTTATTAGTTCTATGTATTCTCTATCTTGTTATAGAGTTGGATCCATTTTCCATTGTTTTGTGGATTTGGTGGTGTCCTTGGATGCCAATGAGACTAGTAAAAGAGCATGATCTGAAAATGTATTAGGGTGATAGTTAATATTCTGAATCCATGATATTGTGTATATTGATGCTAATAAAATGTCTATTCTTGAATATGTCCTGTGTCTGTTTGAGTACAATGAAAATCTTTTTTCCCTGGATGCATAAATCCCCATACTTCTGATAATCATAATTATTTTGGCCACTGGGGACACCTCCACCTGCTTCAGGCTTCCATCCAGCACCCACAATCCCAACTACTACTCTTCCTGCCATCTCTTTGATGGGGATCTACATATGCAGAGACCTGTGGGTGCTGGTGTCATCATTCTTGGCCACCAGTATATATAGTGTTTGTGTTTTTTCTCCTATGCCTCCCTATGCAGGGCATGTGTCCCCACACACGCCACTTCAGATGCATATAGCAATGTCCTGCAGGGGGAGACAAACTGCCTCTTCCCACCACAGGGGTCACTATGGCACTGAATCCAAGGTGTCTCCCTCCCCTGGCTGGGAGCGCTGCTGCCTGACAGAGCTGCCTCAACTGCCAGACCACCTGATTGATTTCCCAGATTCACTACCAAACCTGGGTCTTCTGCATGGAAGTGCATGACACTTTCATTGGGCCATCAGGTGGCCTGATAACCATAATTCTTCCATCTTTCTTTTTATTAATTTTGTAGATTTAGTTTCATGTGTATCTTTTGCTTTTGTATCTATTTGACAGTCAAGTGTTTGATTAAAATCCCCAACAATAAAATATGGTTGTAGAAATTGTGATAACGTCATGAAAAATGTGATGAAATAGTTTGGTTTATCTATATTTGGTGCATTCATAGATGTTATTGTTAGATTATTAAATTGTTCTGATATTATAACATAGTGACCTTCTGTGTCCATCTTAACTTTATGAATCTTTGTTTTAACCTTTTTAGCTGTCATAACCTGGACCACATTTCCAATTTTTCTTTGTCTTTTTTCATTTCTTTAACTCCGTCCTCAGTGTCCACTCTGCCGAAGAGCTTAGTGTCATCAGTAAAGAAACATACTGTATCATTTTCTGAATTTCCTCTCTTATATTGCATACTGTATGAGGATATAGAAGAAGAACACTGGTTCCAGAATTGATCCCTTCAGTATCCCACTTATTACTCACTTAGGCTCTGTGTGCACCCCAGCGATGACCATCCTCTGTGTCCTGCCCCCAGCTAGTTGCCTAACCACTTACTTAGTCTGTTCCCTATCCCTTGGCTGACCAGATTTAATAACCGTCTGTGTGGAACATAACTGAAGGCCTTGCTAATGTCAAGGTACAGTACAACACATTCACTGCTTTCCCCTGGTCCAGCACCTTGGTGATCCAGTCAAGGAAGTGGATCAGGTTAAGTTAGCCAGATCTCCCTGCTATGAACTTCTGCTGCTTCCTGTCCTACAACTCATTTGTCTCCAAGAATTTCACTATCTGTTCCTTGATGGTTTTCAGCAGTTTGCCTACACTTGAGGTTAGACTAGCCAGTTTGTAATTCCCCTGGTCATCCCTGTCCCTACTGTTGTGAATCAAAACTACATCAGCTACTTTAATGCTACTGGAAAGCACAGGGTCATAACCACGCAAACAATAACAGAGCAGCAGTACACCTGCAAGCACTACAGTGTGCACTGAAATAGAGTTGGAAGTAACACTGACTGCAACTCAAACAGTGCACCCCATTAGAAATAATGGGACATTCTCATTATTCACAGGGGGGCTTCACCCTCCACATCACCTGATGTGGGGGGCTTTGCTCCCCAGACTTTATATAACTAACTCTGGGGGGTGGACTTCTGGGACAGGGAAAACTTCAGGAGTGGGGAACTTAACTTAAAAAAAAAATACTGCAAAAAGTAGGAACACCAGAAGACATGGGGGGAACTGAGCCATGGTACCAGGTCTCTACTCCCACCATGTGCCAGTGCCTTAGCCACTCCACCATGGAAGCAGTTCAACCAGATACCCCAGCACACAGGAACTTAATCCTTCCTTGATTGTAATGTAGAGCAACAGGGGCAGAGGTAATTCTCTACTGCTGTTATACCCCTGTCACTCTAAAAACAGGTGCACTCTACACCATGCACTTATTGTCATGTGGTGTTGTTTCACTGTTTTGACCTGGTGCCATACTGGAACCACCCCTGAGTCCATGGAACAATTAAACAGATCTACCAATGGAATTGGCAGTGTCTGCCATACCTCCATCAGCAATAGAGATGGGCAAAGTCTGCAAATTTTGTTCCCAAAATATTTCCTGATTTTGCGCATTTTGTGAAATATTTTAAGGGTATGAAATGCAAAATTCTGCCTGTGAAGTGTAGAATTTCACCCATGAAATGCCATTGTGGGTGAAATCCCACATTTCATGGGTGAAATTCCACATTTAGTGTGTGAAATTCCACATTTCAGGGATGACATTTTGCATTTCACACCTGCAAAATAGTTTGCAAAATGCGCGAAATTCGTGAAATATGTTGCAGGGCAAAATTCCTGATTTTGCAGGAATTTCACAGAGAAATTAAATTTTGCTGCATCTCTAGTCAGCAATCTAGGGTGCAGCCATTCAGGAGTCAGGACCTGGCATTTTATCCACCTTTAGGGTTGTAAAACCCTTGAGCACGCTTTCTTCTGAGACTTATCCTAATACCAAGTCTCTGGCCCCCTCTGTTTGGCTTGCACCTCACAATCCAGTAGTGGTCCCCCTCTATGGTGAATACTGAACAAAAACATTCATTCAGTGTATCAGCTTGTTCCCATCTTCCTCCACCTATGATCCTTCAATTTTTAATCTGGTAATATCCTCCTTAGTTTTCCTTTATTCCCTAATGTACCTAAAGAAAGTTTTGTCTCCCTCCTTGACCCCCTCTGCTATTTTCAGCTATTTCTCTGCTTCACCTTTTTTACTGTTATTCTTGCCTCTTTCAGATTTTCAGATAATCTTCCCAGTTGACCTTTCTCTGTTTGCCCTTGTGTTTTTAGAATGCAACCCTTGTAGCCCTTATTGCCTCTCCCACCCCTATGGAAACCCAGATACGCTTTTTGTGTTTTTGTTCTTCCTGACCTGTCTTGTGCATATCATCACCTCCCGTACATCTCACTTGATGATATCCCAATTTGCCTCATATGGCAACTATAAATTAGGTATGATGTTTGCTCCTTTGTAAACTCCAAGTATGAATTTAGAAGCTGACCATAGATAATGCTTCTTCATAGTTCTTATAGAAGTTGTTCCATGGGCTATCCTCCCTATGTATATTCCTCAATTAACATGATAGTACATGTATTTTGTAGGTTTGCCACTAATCAGTACAATGAAAAATAGATCTGCCACTAATCCACTTCTGCTTCACCTACAGTGTGGCTGTCTGGCTGTGTTTGTCTCTGTCAGTAATTTAGTTTTTGTGGATTTTCATGTGTTTCTGCTTGGAGGAATTAGACCGTTCTTGGACATGACATCTATGAATGTTTCCTGGATTAAGAAACTGTAAAACATCACCACCAGATATTAGCATTCTTATCATAAGTCAACTTTTTTGGAAGCCATCAAAAGCAAAAGTAAGGTCAGTAAATCTGTTATACAAGCTCTGAGTTGTGGAGTGCTGCATTGAATCCACATTTCCATATGTCTTGTTCATAAAGGATCTTTGCTTGTTTTTGAGGTCTATTCACAACCATTTTGGAGAACAAAGGGAAGACACTAACAAAGGATTTTTACATCCTACATATGCCCCAGGCCAGTGTTCATCACCTTCAGGAATTTGACACATTCTGGGTCTTTGATCTACAGTAACAACAGTTTACTGGTCCCCAGTAGTTCACCATTTCCTGTGGATTTGATTATTTTTCATCATTTGACTCCTGGTGCCTTGGACGAGATTACTATATTACATATCCCTGAACATAATAATCTGCATGGTTTAATATTACTACATCAAGAATGCAACCTAACCGGACCCCACCCTCTCTACATCTTACCACCCAATTTCTATTTTAAATGTGGATTATAAAATATTTATGGCCACATGGGCCAAAAGATTAGAACCCATATTACTTCAATTAATACATAAGGATCAGGCGGGCTTTGTGAAATCAAGAAGTACTTCAGACAATCTCCGACGATTGTTTTTAATTATGGAGCACCTCCAAACCAGAAAGATTCCCTCTATCATAATAAGCTTAGATGCGGATAAAGCGTTTTGACAAGATGGGGTGGGATTTTCTATGGGCCACTCTATCTAAATTTGCATTCCCAGATTATTTTTTAACCTGCCTTAAAAATGTTTATTCGACTCCACAGCGTATATTCGAATCAATGGATCTTTATCTCAGCCAATACCCATACAAAGGGGAACGAGACAGGGATGTCCCTTGTCCCCTCTATTATTTGCACTTTATATTGAACCTCTAGCAGAAGCAATTCAGAGGAATGCTAGAGTGGAGGGAGTTCCCTTGGGTCAGAGGGAGTATAAAGTGACTTTATTTGCCGATGGTATTTTGATAACAGCTCTTTCACCAGAGACTTCCCTCTTGGCCCTGTGGGATTTCCTGACACTTTTTTCAGAGATCTTGGTGTTTGTATTAAACATAACTAAAACAGATTTACTTACTTTGAATTTTAACCCATCCCAATCCTTAAAAAACAGATATCCAATAAAATGGCACAGAACACAATTTCAATATTTGGATATAGTTATCCCAAAGCATTTGGATAATGTAGAGCTATTGAATTATGAACTGTTGTCAATACAAATTCAGTCAGACTTAACAACCTGGTCCACTTTACCTTTGAGTCTTTTTCAGAGGACAGAGTCTATTCAAATGATAATCCTACCAAAATTGGTTATATCTATTTCAAAATATTCCAACTTTTCCTTCTAACTTTTACTTTAAATCCTGGGAGAAAATCATCTCTAATTTTATTTGGCATGGACAGAAACCATGAATAAGAATGTCTTAGCTACAGCTCCCACTTGCTGAGGGAGGAGCTAATTTACCCAATTTAAGTTATATGCTTTGGCAGCCTTTTCTAAGATTTTATTTTTGTGGCTTTCTCCATCTTTTGAAGTACCTTGGAAGGATTTGGAATTTGCTACAAATTATTTACATGGTATATTAAAAATAACTCTGGCTTCAGTAGCAAAAGACCCAAATTTAAGGGATTTCACACCTTTTACTGCCCAGGTTTTAACACAATTGTATCGTCTAAAGAAACATAAGGGTTTTAAATAATTTTTTTTTATTTACTTTAATCTCAGAAGATGGATCCTTCTTTCCTGTAACACTAGACCATACCTTTATAAGATAGAGGAGGGTGGGACTTCAATTTTTTAGACAATTTATATCTAGTAAGGGCATTGTCCAGTTTGAAACACTACAGAAGGACCATGGCCTACCAGATGGGGATATATACAGATATACTCAGATCAAAATTTATTTCTTAAGACAAAGAGAAAGGACATCTAAACAACCTAATCCTATTCCAGTGTCATGGAGAGTTCTCGAAGATGCCATAGCTGGGCAATTATGGGGGTACCAGGTGGCATATTTATATCAAATCCTTTGGGAGGGAATGGAGGACTCATCATTTTCCATTTTGAGGGGCTGGTGTAAAGATCTTGAGATGGATATATCTGAACAGGATTGGCTCCAGGCATCCCCTATGGCTTGTAAGATAACCCATTCCAACATATGGACGAAATTTGCATGGAAGTGCCGAGTTCAGTTTTTTCACTCTCGGGCTGTTCTTCTTAAATATCTTCCTTCCTCCTATGGTAAATGCTGGAGGTCTTGTGTGTGCTAAAAAGCTGACCTTGCCCATATTTTCAGGACATGTCCCCTTCTAATGCCATACTGGTGTACCCTACAGCAAACACTGTCAGAGTACCTGGGAGAAGGGGTCAAATTGACCGCAGAGTTGATTTTACTGGCTATATTTCCTCCCCATAGACTGGCCTGGCATAAAACTTTGTTACCCATTTATATTGTAGCTGCTAAAAAGCTATAACAAGATGGTGGATGTCTGTGGATATTCCAACCATTGGGGATGGAGTAGGGAGGTTTCAAACATTTACTATTTGGAGTCTCTTACAGCCAAATTGCATAATAAAACTTCACAGGCTGAGCTATTATGGAGGCCATGGGTGTTTTACATGTCTAGTAGAGACCCTGATTTTGTGCCTTAGGGTGGAAAATTGTGGAGATATTTGGTTGCCGGGGGAATGATGTTTTAAAAAAGATATGGAGATTTTCTCCACAAGGGTATCAAGAGTGAACATAATGGGGATAATAAGCTTATACTTATTTTAGAGAGGGCAAGAATGATGGTGAAATAACACACTCAGTCATATTGTATAAATGTACCTTTATTTATTATACAATGGTATTGTCTATATATAATGCTTAAACATATAAGTTCTGTAAGATTATTGTAAATGACAAACCAATGGAGTAATAGACTGTATTGGAATGTGATCACATCCATCTTTAATAAAAAGAAATAAAAAAAGAATGCAACCTAACCCCATGAGCAGGCCAGGGTATACTGGGCTGAAGGGAAATGTCTTGAAACTTGCTATGATGAATATCTGCAGCTTAATTCCAAAGATGCCTCAACTGCAGGCGTGGGCCACTCTTCATAACCCTGATATACTCTGCCTGACTTGAGACCTGGCTATCCACCTGGGTCAGTGATAATGAGATAGTGCTCCCAGGTTACAATACTCTTAGATGTGATAGGAATGGGAAAAGAGGTGGTGTCTGTCTCATTTATTTATGGAACACCCTACAAGGCGTTGTGCTCCCCATCACAACCTGTAGCATTGACCATGTGCTCCTTGCAGTTAGAATCATTTTTGGTGAACATAAAAAATCTTTGGTCATTGCATAAATCTACCTCCCACTGAAAATGGCCAAAGATGGTCTAATTAAACTACTAGGGTCTTTGGCTGGTGTTAACAACAACTGTGAGCTCATCGTGACTGGGGACTTCAACATCATTTGGCTCAGTAATGAATCGACCAACCAGAAGGATACCATAGCAAGCTCCCTCCTCATGCAATTAGTCATTGAGCCCACTAGAATGAACCATAAGACTGGTAAGCACACGCTCCTGGACTGGCTCCTTGCAAGCTCACCTGACAGGATTACCGATGTCTTGGTACTACCAAATTCATTAAGTGACCACTCCCCTATCACCTGTCTGTGGTCCAATGAATTCAAAAAAGTGCCACCTGTCTTTGTGAACAGCAGAATTCTCAGGAAAGGGCAGCTCTCAGCTTTCAAGGAGGCACTTTCTCAGATTGATTGGTCTCCCCCTTAAGGTACTGAATGACCTTGACATAACACTCCAGTACTTTTATTGATAACTTTAATAGCATTTGTGACAGATCTGCTCCATTCAAAAAAAGGAAAACATGTGGCCATAACAATGGGTGGATTACTAGTGACCTTCTAGATCACATGAGAGCAAGGGACAACCTTTGGTATCAAGCCAGGGCCTCCAGTAAGCCCAGTGACCTTCAAAGATGCAGGGCAGCCAGAAACAAATGCACACATCTCATCAGGAATGCTAAGGCTAATTTCTACAAGGATCAATTGGAAAGAACCTGGGGTGATGGGAGACAGTTTTGGGACAATATAAAGGCATTCACAGTAAAGGACGACAAAACACAGCCATCACTGCTAATTTACCCAGACTTGTATAATGTTGCTGGTATCTGGCCCAGTATGTATTTTTATTGCTTCTACTGTTTATGTACTTTGTCCTGAGTGGTTGGCTATGTATTTTTTCTTTTTTTTTTCCTCTCTCATTATGTACTATTTGTTGTTCACTGCTGTTTTTCTTCTTGTACTCTCCTGGGTTGTGCCTGAAAATAGGCAGGATTGTTGCCTAGTGCACTTACCCGGTTACCAAAAGCTTATAAATAAATAAACATTAATGGCACAAATACCATGGACCCCCACACCATTGCGGAAGAGTTCAACTCCACCTTCACGGATCTTAGCTCTGTTCTACCGGCTGAATACCTCAAGCCTATCAAAGCTGATAATAGACGCCCACTGGACATCAACTCGCACCCTCAATTTTACTTCAAGAGAGTCACTGTCAAAGAAGCACTGGGTTATGTTAGAAAGGTCCTGAGAGAAAACCAGAATGGGGTTTGACAACATTGACATGAAACTGCTGGTGCTGGCAATCAATGAAATCATCACTCCCATCACTATGATTTTCAATAAATCCGTCCAGCTCACTAAATTCCCTTCTCCTTGGAAACAAGCGCTGGTGACCTTGGTGCATAAGAGAGGCGATAGATCACTGACCGCAAACTACAGACCCATCTCTATCCTCTCTCTCCATTCTAAAGCACTGAAAAGGATTGTGGCAGACCAGTTTACTAGCTATATTCACAAATACCAGCTGCAATGTCCGCAGCAGCAAGGCTTTAGGTAACTCTACAGCACGGACACTGCACTGGTGGATTTCACTGAGTATGTCCATAAGGCACTGGATGAGGGAAAAACTGGTTGGGTCCATCTTCATGGACCTAACAAAGGCATTTAACATAGTCTGCCACCCACTCCTCTTGCCTCAACTGCACGCCCTTGGTGTTTCACCAAATGCCACTCTATGGTTCCAGGACTACCTAACTTCCCAGTCTCAAAGGGTCAAGATGGGTCACTCCATATCTGCATCCAAGAAAGTCTTACTAGGGATGTCTCAAGGGTCCATCCTGGGTCCACTGCTCTTCAGCATGTTCCTGAATGACCTACCTGATGCCTGCACTAGCAAAGTCATTCTGTATGCTGATGATGCTGTCCTACTTAGCTGTCACTCTCGCATACAGCACCTACAGGCTGAGCTACAATCATCATTCCAGCAACTGGAGACCTGGTTCTACTCCCAAAGATTGTTATTAAACTACAAAAAATCCAAGATGATGCTCCTCTCTAGCCCCCAACTAAAAAGGAGAGCCCAGAACTAACAATCACAAATCACCTGACTGCCCCAGTGGAACAGGTTCACTTCTTCAGGTACCTGGGTGTCATTGTGGATGATACCCTCTTGTATGTTCACCACAGTGACATGGTGGTGAAAGCTGTGAACATTAAATTAGGGGTCCTGTTTAGGCACAAGAAAAGCCTAATTGCCGAAGCTCTCTGGCTGTCAGTGTCCAGCTCTGTCCTTTTCCTGGTCGACTATGAGCTGGTAGTTTACGGCGCTGTCACTGATATGGCCCTCAGAAGGGTTGCCACTGCCCTTAACAAGGCTTGCAGACTATTGCTAAATGCTGACCGCTCCATGCACACTTGTACCCTGTATGGTCTGGCCCACATACTACCGCTTCAATCCAGAATCAGATACCAAACTTGCCTGCTAGGGAGAAAGGCCATGCTCTCCCTAACCCCTACCTGCATTGCAGACCTGGTAAAGGAAGCAAGCTCCAACTACAACACACGAAGAACAGTGACAACACAGCTTGATGTCCCATTTCATAGAACTTTCCTAGGACAAAGATCCTTCATGTACCGAGCTCCACTATGGCTAAATGAAATCCCTGCTGCAGCTCTTAATGCAACAAATGTTTGATCCTTTAAAAGAGAACTGAAGCAATACCTGCTGAACTCAAACACCTGTGACTGCCTTACCTGAATCCATATCTTCAACCGGATACCCCCTCTTAAACACCTCTGACTCCCTTACCTGAGTCCATATTCTCAACCCAGATACTCCCCTCATCTGTCTGATCTTTCCTCCTGTTTTACCTAGCCTGGACCCCACCTGCCATCCCTTGATACCCACCACCCTCTCTAGCTCCCTCCACCTCCCTCCCCTCCCCTTCCCTCCATACTCCCCCAACACCTCCCCTTTCCACCCACTGTCCCCTAAATATTCTCCTTCTCCCAATCCCAATCCTTTCTCTCTCTCTCTCTCTCTCTCCTCTCTCTCTCTCTCCTCTAATCTACCCCTTGTTCCACTCTCCCCTTTCTTCTCCCCTTTTCTGATACTGTACCTTGACAGGCCCTCCTGGGGCAGCTATGCTGTACATTGCTAACTGGGAAACCTCGTTCGCACCAGGGCTTGAAATTCCCATTGAAATGGTGTTCTGTGCACACCAAAAACCTAGCACAGAACACCAGATTCTGCTCCCTGGTAAACTGCAATATATACCGCTTTAAGGAGTGAGGCTTGAGCCAGCCACCATTTTGATTTGTGCTCGCTTTGCCCGCATGTGTATTTTTTTCTTGCTCCCATTTCAGCTCTGGAGACTGTTTGGCACCTCCTAAGATGCTCCAGCCAACTGGAATGCCGCATTTTGTCTGCCCAGCCCAAGACCAATTGAAATCTCGCATTCGCTGGTGAGATTTCATTCTTGGGCTGAGCCATTGTGTGCTTGCTTTCCCTCACTCCCAGGGTGGCAACCACGCTGACAGGACTCTCTTGCTCCAGGCTTTTCTCTCCGGACATCACTGCTGCACCGAATGGTCTGGTAAATTGGGGGGGGGCTGACTGAAATGGGAGGGTGCAGGGAACAAACAGTACAGTCAGGATATTGGGAGGGTGGATATGTAGGGAGACTCAGATTTTCTGTGACTGAATGAGCATCGGTGAGTTTAGGAAACAGTCGGGGTGGGTCTGGAATAACGGAGGGCAAATGTGCCATTTTGCTGTTTTTTGTAGACTAGCCAGTTTTCAAAAATTAGGCAGACTGCATAAAAAAGGAGAAATAAAATGAAAAAGGTCAACAAGGGAAAACTTTTACAGGGAGGGCATTGCCAGAAAAAAACAAAGGCAACAATAAGCCTGAAAAAAACTAAATGTTGCCTTTTTGGGCACAGATTCTCTGGCACAGAACAAGGGAAAGCCAACTTTGCTTTTACAGTACTCAGGGCATATGTTCCAGCCCACAGATAGATTAATTACCCAATTTCACTCAGGGAGGGGCACTATGCCACAAAATAACAGGCAATCATGCCCTAATCTCCCTGATTTGGTGAGGCAAAAAAGGCTGATATTTTCCCTTGTTTTGGTACCCCCCCCAAACAAAACACCAGACATTTATTTTAAATTTTTTATTGAAAAGAAAAAAAACACATTAGGCTGTAACATTTCATTGAAGCAGTTTTATTTTGTGCAGCTCATTTTCTTTTCTGGGCAGACTGCACCCTGTGGGGGAAAAAATAGATTCTGGGCAGTTAACAAATTTGCAGTTGGCCAAGAATAAATGTTCTTACCTGGTTTGAGGACGAATAACAGAACCTTAACACTCGCGCCTCTGCGGTTGAACCAGCAACACAGCAAAAACATTTTAGTGAGGCTCACCCCAAGGCTAAAAATAAATTGTGATCGTAAGTCTGATTGACACTAATCTTGCACAGAAAATTATCTCAATTGCTGTGGGGACCTATTCTCTCTCTGGGGTGTCATGGGGTGGATTTATCCCAGTTAGTTCTGCATCCACTGGCCCTTGCCTGTTTGGACAGGGCATGCTTCTTTACTGGCAAATTGTAATAAAATTGCCAGAACTGCCAAGATGTGGCATTTTCGAAATGGAGTAAAGAACCCTAAGACCATAGCAGCAGAGAAGGAGGCTCTTAGAAAAAGGGAGAGAGAGAGATGCTGCTTATGACGAAAGTAAATGAGTGCGTAATTTTCAAGAACACTGGGTAACAAAGTATGCTTGGGTTAAGCCTGACCCTGAGAAAAATGTAATGTTTTGTAAAGCATGTAGGAAATTACCAGACATTGCAGACACAACATCAGCATATTATGAAGGGGGCTGCAATAATTTCACTGAGCAGTCTTTACAAAAACATGCCAAGTCTAAGAAGCATGCCCTCGCTGATGCCAGATTTGTAGCCAAATCCTAGCAGGCATCTGCTGCTGACAGAGCAATCGAAATGCTCATTTATGCACATGCCTTGGCCAAACACGCTATGCCATATACAGACTTCCATCGAATGTGTGACCTTGACAAATGTAAAGGGGTTGATATTGGGGAACCTATCATGATGACAAATCATGCTGCATGTTCATTAGTAATATCGCTGAGGTGGAACGTAAGGAGCTGGCGGATGTGGTGAAGAATGTGGACGTCATGTCTAATGATAGATGGTGCTACAGATTCCAATATAAAATAACAGGAAATAATTTACATAAGAACAGTAAACAAGGGGGTGCCAGGTGTTTTTTTGTGTCCCTGGAAAATCCACACAAATCTGATGCAACATCAATCATGGCACACATCGATCTGGCCATGCTGTCACAGACAGAGTCAGCAGAGTGGAAAAACAAATTGGTAGGGCTTACCACTGATGGGGCAGCAGTGATGACTGGTAGAAGGGGGGGTGGACGCACTACTGAAAAAGGATCATCCTCATCTAGTCACAATCCACTGCAATGCAAATAGGCTGGAGTTAGCCCTGAAGGATGTCTTAAAAAACATCATGTATCATAAAAAAATAGACCTATTACTGCTGGGGATCTATCTGTTTTATCATTTTTCACCTCTAAACCATAAAAATCTGAAAGAGTCCTGTCAGGCAGCGGGAGTAAGATGCCTTATTCCAACCAGAGTGGGGTGAACCAGATGGGCACAACACACATTAACAGCACTGAAAGTGCTCATCACAGACTACCCCAGGATCCTGATGAGCTTCCAACAGATATGTACTGTCCCAGACTCCATTTTAAGTGCAGTCTAGATTTTTTTTTAAATTGGAACTACTAAAGCAACAACTTGTGCCATTTTTTGTCTTCTCAGATGCAACTTGACGGATCCCAAAGGACCAAGCAGCAAAGGCCAAGGGCTATCCAAAGACCATGCAGACCTGGAGATGTCTACGCTACATTCACCTGATGGCAGACATCCTGGAAGAGTTCACAAAAGTCACCCTGCTTCTTCAAGCAAATGATTTTTCAGTGGGAGAAGTGTTTGAATCACTTCAGGACCTGAAGGACTGCCTTGTAAAGCTGAAAACAAGGTAATTTTTGTTGGTTTTAGCTAGACTATAGTATTTTCCCTCCATCCTAGCAAGAAAAAAAACGTTATCTCTGTCAAGACAAGTTAGGTCAGGCCAGGGGGATAAGTCTGTGTTTTTCCTTCTGTTCTTGTTTTCTAGACCTGGAAAGCACTTGTGAAATCTGGATGCCTTGGAGGGACCCGAATTCCATGGACACACTCTATCTGCTGACAAAGCTGACCAGTTTTCTGTTGACAGCCATGATCCTAAATGTCACAAACAGGTTTGAAGACATGCACCAGCTGGGCTCCATTATGGTGGCCATGAACCACACTGTGAACTTTAAAACAGTGGCCCACAAGCCATGTGGACTTGACAGGTGTGTTAGGGTGGGAAAATAACTCTGACTGGGTGGCACTGGGGAATCACCTTTAGCTTAATAAGGTGGAGGTGAGACAGTTTTTTCCAATTTGTTTCAGATTACGCGGAGGATGCAGTAGCTGGTGTCATAGAGGAGTTCAGACCAGTCCTCACAGAACAGAACATAGATCCAGACATGTGTGTAGCAGAGTGGACCAAACTAAAAAATCACATAAAGAGAAGGTGAATTTCTTCTTCTACCACTAATAATCAACAAATTCTCAATACTGTCATGCTGCAGATCAGGTCAGGGTATTACATGTTTGTCCCCCCACCAAAGGTACGCCAATGCTGTAGAAACAAAGTGGCCAGATATTCACCAGGTTTGCCAAGACAAATGCCACAACATTTTGGGACTAGTAACCTTAATTTGTACTCTACCAGCAAGTACAGCTGTTTGTGAATGTGGGTTTAGCCTAATGAAAAGAATAAAATCCGATTGGTGAAGTTCATTTGGAAAGGACAGTCTCATAGACTTAATAAGGATCTCATTACATACACCATGTGAACAGGAATTTGATCCAGTTCCAGTTGTTGAATACTGGTTAAAAAGTGGTAGACAGAAAAAAAGGCATCTTTGCAACCATATGGTCCACAGAACAAAAAACAAAGCAATGAGCAGGAGGAAGAAGAGGCAGACAGCTCAGACTCAGAAGTAGATTTAGATAAATCTTTCATATCTGAAACTTATTCTGAAAAACTTTTATCTGATAATGATTCTCATGTTATATCTGATGAAAAACTTGAATGTACTCTCATGTCAGTGTTGTGCCCTAGTATTATTAGTTCGCAGGAAACTGTCAACTGTGGGGAGAGGGGGGATTCTTGCGTCACTAAGTACTCTTGTGATGATGACATGAATCTGTTGTGATTATGTCCTCCACATTTAAGGTTTGGTCTTTCTTTGCCACCCAACTGTTGAGTCCTGCTTAGAGTGTCTTAATTTTTCCTACAAAACAGTTAATATTGCTAAATTTGCATTCCACTAGTGTTACTCCAGGTTTTTGGTGGCAAGAATAATTTTGCCTGGTCACAGTGCCAGATTTACAAGTCACGGGTAGGTTGATCAGTACAGTCTAATTTGTCAAATCTCATTCTGTGAGCTCTCTCAGTCCTTATTCTATTAATTTCAATGTTGTTATAACAGACATAGCTGTGTAGTAGACTAATGCTAACTTGTCGAGCACCAGCAGGTAGCCAGTCCTAGCACAGTCAATCAGTCAAGCACAAGTCAGTGAGGTAGGAGCTGAAAATAATGCACCAATCATGTACTGTTTTATCTTACAATTAAATGTGCCTGGAATTTGTCTGAAGGAGGCAGCTGAGCACCAAGTAGTCCAGATTTGGGTATGTGAACAGAGTATTTTTCAGTCTTCATCATTTTTCTTCCCTTCTTAGTAGCCCTGACTCCCGTAACAATAAAATAATCATGGAGTCCATCACACCAACATGAGATGTGGCTTATGGACCACTCTAGCACAGCAAAATATCATATAATGGGAATGGTACAGTAACATTCTGGCCCAATTGGATTTCAAGTAAAAATTACAAAAATCTATCACAAATCTAGGAGCGAGGTGTTTTAAATTTGTAAAATCTGGTCAACTGGTCATATCATGGTAATAAAACTATCATGTACTGTCACGGTGCTGTAACATGTCAGATTAACTGAATCAAAATCTTCTGTGTAACATGTCGGATTAACTGAATCAAAAGCTTTTGTTTACACAGGCCAGATTCATTTTTTCGTAGTGACTCGTCTTGATGGGGTAGACAAAAAAGAAGACGAAAAGATACTCAATCATCAATGAATAACAATTGCTGCTTGAACACCTCACTGTGCATAAACTCACTGTTATCACTGAAGCAAAATGACTGTCCAGGGTTTTGTGCTGCATTTTTGGGATACATTGCAGTGTGTGTGTCTACTCTAGTCTGCCATGGATTTCAGACAGACTTTCTGTTTTTCGCTGCTTGTGAAATTATTGTGATGAGATTTGCTGTCAGTCAGTGCTGCAAAAGCACTTTAAAAAAATGTATGTAATGCCTGGCTGTGCTATATTTTTCATTCTGTGCATCACTCTTTCTGTACTCGCAAAGAATAAAGTGGAAGTTCAACACCTTACCTACAAGGTAAAGAGAAAAGAAAAAAAAATACAGAAAAATAAATGAATGGAGAATTTTTAGAACTTGTTTTTTGCCCTTTATTACCTTTTATTTGGTCAGACAAGAATGTACTGATGGTTGGTGACATTTTCTAGCAGGTATACAAAAAAAGGGGATGGCATACCACTTTCTGGGGTGGAATACCAAATCTGGGAAACTGGTAATCCATGCGGTACACCACTTTTTAAAATGAATTTCCAGCCTTGCTCACTCTTCTCCCTTTCTTTCTTCTACCATTTCCAATACTTTACCTTGACAGCACCCCCAGGGCAGCCATACCGTACATTTCTAATTGAGAATTTCCTCCCGCTGTTTCATTTCAGTTGTCTAGGTTACTCAAATGTATTATTTATCTGTTTTCTGTATTACATAGCAATCTTCTGTTTTGTGTTTACTGTCAAGTTTTTGTTATGTCTCTGCTGTTTTGCATCCTGACATGGAACCTTTGTAAAAGAGTGTATACTCAAAGGTTGTGTCCGAATTACCAAATAAATAAACAAAAAAATAAATGATGAAGTGATTTGCCACGAAATGTTGGTGGAACATTTTGGTGGTGATGCTGATAAAAACTTCATGAGGTAAAATAATTATCTCTCATTGGTAAGCAAGTTTCATTTGAGTTTCTTTGAGCAGACACCTTCCTATTATCACCCTTCACAGGGTCAGAAGGCCAGACTGGTAATTTGGATTTGCATTCAGCTGTAATACCACTCAGGTGGTCTATATGCTCATATGCCCCTCCTATGTTAGCCCTACATGGAGAAATCAGAAACTCAGAATTGAAGAACATAATAATAATAACAAGTTTATTTGATATAGCGCCTTTCACATTTCAAGGCACTGCACAGTAAGATAAAAACAATAAAAGAGAAAAGAGTAAAATCAAAGGAATTCAGGATATGCTTTTCCTCACAAAAAGCTCTTCAGTGCCTGCTTAAAGCACCCCACTGTCCTGCACTCCCATAGCTGTTGGGGCAGAGAATTCCAGAGGGTAGGTGCAACAAACCCAAAGGCACGAGCACCCGATGACTTTAAACTTACCCTCGGAGTCTCCAGCAACCCCTCGTCAGCCGAGCAGAGCTGTCACAGAGGGGTGTAGGGAACCAGGAGCTCTTTCAAGTAATCAGGACCCTGTATGTGTAGGGCTTTGTAGGTCAATAGACCTACCTTAAAGATGATCCGCCATTGAATAGGCAGCCAATGCAGATCGCGCAGCACTGGGATAATATGAGTTCTTCTCAAAACCCCAGTCAACAATCGTGCTGCAGCATTCTGCACTAGCTGCAAATGGTGGATATCAACCCCCAGAAGCCCTAAGTAAAGGGAGTTGCAATAGTCAAGGCATGATATCACAAATGCATGGACCGAGACAGGCAGATTGCTAGATGAAACAAGGTGCTTGATCCTAGCAATGTTCCCAAGATGGTAAAAGGCCAGCTTGATGACTGCTGACACCTGATGATGAAGGGTCAGGCTATCGTCAAGCACCACTCCTAGGTCATGCACCCGTTCAGAGGTGAGAATTTGTGCTCCCCCCAGGACTAAACCGGAGAGGAGCCCAGTCCTCAACCCCTCTATCCTGCTACCTGGATCTACTACAAAGACCTCTGTCTTTGCTGGGTTCAACTTTAAACCACTGGTACTCATCCAATCTTCGATTTCTATGAAGCAGCTGTTCAGTACCGAGACAGCACTAACCTAGTTGGAGGCAAAAGACAGGTAGAGCTAGGTATCATCAGCACAGCAGTGAAACCTCAGCCAATGCCATCTTACAATGTCTTCGAGGGGCAGCATATACACTGGAAATAACATGGGGGACAGCAACGAGCCCTGAGACACTCCGCAAGGCAGAGAGTAAGTCTCAGAAGAAAAAATACCCAAGACCACTCTCTGCATTCTACCACTGAGGAAAGATGTAAACCACCTGAGAACTGACCCTGACAGCCTGCAAATGAACCTCAAATGCTTGAGCAGAACCCCATGATCTACAGTGTCAAAGGCTGATGATAAAGCAAGGAGAACCAAGATGGAATGGTGTCTCTGATCTCTCGCCATCAGGAGATCATTGAGCATCCGAACCAAAGCAGTCTCGGTACTATGCTTCTTATGAAAACCTGATTGGAGAGGTTCATATAAATTATGGATGGTTAAATGGTTCTCCAGTTCAGCTGCCACAACTTTCTCAATAACCTTCCCCACAAAAGGAAGGATAGTGATGGGCCTGTAGTTTGCTAGGTTTTCCGGGTCTAAAGAAGCTTTCTTCAGGAGGGGTATCACCACCCCCTCCTTCAGGGAGCTAGGAAACTCACCCAAGTCCAAAGAGCACCTGATAATCCGAGCTAAGACCGGGTCAATGATATTGCTACAACCCAAAATCAGGGAAGTAGGGCCCGGATCTAACCTACAGCAAGTGGGATGCATCCCCTGGATAATCCTCATAATATCCACAAACTCCCACAGATCAAAGGTACTCCAGGACACTCCAGGCTCTGTGACAAGACACCGACCAACAAAATCCCCCATAGAGTGAGGTTGGTGGCACTCCTACCTGATGTCAGCCACCTTATTTGCAAAGAAACAAGTAATCTCATCACACTCCTCTTGTGAAAAGACTCGACGGAACTGCTGACAGGCTGGGTTGCACAGCCTGTCAACTGTTCTGAAGAGTTGAGCCAGATGGTTCCGTGCGACAGCAATTTCCCTGGACAGGAATTCTGCCTTCTTATGGGAAATTGCTGTTTGATAGAGTTTATAATGCTCCAACAAAATAAGGTTGTCGGCATCTAAGGCTGTCCTCTGCCAATGATGCTCTAACCTATGCCCCTGTCTCAGTGACTCCCTGAGAGTCCCATCAAACCATGGGGCCCCAGGGCGATGCGGGAGGGGGCAAACTCGGGCAGGAGCAATCAGATCGAGAGCAGAAGAAACGGTTCTATTATAGGCCATGACCAACTGCTCAGGATCTGTGCTGGTCTTGCCCAACAGCGAGAGGTCCATCACCGCCATCAGGTCTTTAGGGAACACATCCCACAAAGGGCGATAACTGACCATCTCCACAGGGGTCGACCTACCCAGGGGGCCAAAAAAATTTAACCCAACGGTGAAGTGGTTGGACCAACTGACTGGTTCCACCACAAAGTCAGAGGCCTCGATCCCCAGGAGGAAGACCAAATCAAGGGAGTGCCCCACTATTGTGAGTAGCTGAGGAAACAACCTGTGTGAAGCTCAGAGATGTCATCACCTGGAGGAAGTGTTGACCAAAAAGTGAGTATTCGTCATCGACGCAGGCATTGAAGTCGCCCAGAACCATGAGTCTGGGCAACTCCAATACCATGTCGGCGGCAAAATCCGTTACCTCCTACAGGAATAGCTTCCCATCACCTGGTGGACAGTAGATGAGAACTATCCTGCACCCCACACCAGCTACCACAGTGCACTCAAATGACTTGGCTTCCTCAATTGGAACACCACCCCTTGCGGTCCAATCTCGGGCGATGTATAACCAAGTACCCAGTAGGGATAGCTGCCACCAAAATAGGGGCAGCATTCTCATCTCATAAGACTGCCATACATACCAGAAATTAGTTAGTAGTGACAAAACACTATAGAGAGGCAACACATGGCTCCTCATTAAGTCTAAGATTTGTGGGTTTAAAAAGAGTTACATTCTCGTATTCTATTTTTCTTCTTAAGGACACCCCGGTTAAGAACAATATCAGATATATAACATTCTCAAAAGTTACAGGAGAATGGATGTTCATTTTGGGCATAAGTGGAGGACAATTGTACAAGAGTGGGCATTTGTTTCATGGAATTTGGAGGGGAATAGTGCTAGATTGATTGATGTAGTACCAGGAAGATTTTTTATTTTAGCTGTCATGTTTTCCAATCATTCAGATTGATAAAAATGTATGACCCTCCTCAATTTAAAGTTAGGAGAACTGACTTTTTAAAAATCTTGCAGCTCTTTCTATGCACATCCAGAAAATTAATGCGGGGGGGATTTTAATTGCTCCTTAATGCTTGGAAGTAGATCAGGGCAAGGGAAAAGGTCCTATTGCAATTCTAATTTGTTGTGGAATATGGTCCAAACTGCAGGTTTAGTGGATGCATATAGGCATGTGCACAAGTCTGGGAAGATAACTTTTTAAAGGGACCATCTCTTCTCTTTTATTTTTTATTTCAAAGACTCTTCCATATGAGAGGCATGCATCGTCATGTTTGAAACTTCTGAGGATTATGAAAGGTAAACAAGTTTATCATCACAAGCAGAGGTAAGAAAGACTATTAAGGAATTTTATATGAATCACAACACAGTCAAGTGCAAGTATGATTCAAGTTGTTTGAGGTGGGAAGACATGAAAAAATATAAAAAAATTTTTTTTTGCAAAAATTCGGCAGGGATATTGCCAGGGAGGGATACAATAAGTATTTCTCTTTGAGACAACAGTTCTACAAACATATTTCCCATTCAACCGAGAATGGGCTCAATTTAACTTCACAAATCAATCACGTCAAAGGCATGATGAAAAAAGGTAAATATGACAGGGCAGTTTCCTCGTTAGCAGATCAAAGGTATGGAACGTAAGGGAAACAGCCTTCTAAGCCTCCCTTTGATAGTTGTTCCAGTAGGATTAAACAAAGGGTAAAGTTGAACATTTATGACGAAAATGGGGATGTTGTTAGTGATAAGGATAGCATCGTACACAGGCTTCCCAAACACATTCAATAAACCTTGCAGGAAGATGTGGGAGTGCATCCTTATCTTTCATCATTTTGGGAGGGATGGCAATATTTGACATTAGAGGCTTCTTTGGGGAAAAAGTAATGCAGACAATAACAGCAGAAGAGGTACACATAGCAATAAAGAATTTTAATTCAGGCGCAATCCCGGGTATCGATGGACTTATGGTGGTGTGGTATAAAACACTGCAGGATTTAACTTGCTCAGATATGGCTGATCTATATAACAATTGCCAAAAATCTGGTCATCTACTTCTCAATACAAATGAGACACTACTGATCATTTTGTTCAAAAAGGGAGATAGATATGGAATCCAAATTGAAGACAAATCTTCATCTGGCATACTCTTGGTGATCTAGTGCCGGATCAAATAGCCCAGAGCAGGGGATAAGGGGGGCTTGAATTACTACAGGAAGAAGCAGAGGTAAGGAAATCTTCTTCAGAGGTACTCATGGATGAGTGCCATCTTGTTAACCAGTGGGTGGGCTGAAATCTATGGGCAGGGTACATCAGGCTTTACTTAGCAACAGGCAGCAGTAAACAGGAGGGGACCTGATTAAAATAAATACAGCAGCAAGCAGCTATAATCAGGAGGGGAGATGCTTTAAAATACAGCAGCAGGCAGCAGTAAATGGAAGGGGAATCTGTTTGCAATAAGCACAGCAAAAAGCAGCAGTAATTGGGAGGGGATTGTGTCTAAAACATGTACAGCAGCAAGCAATTGAAATTTGGTGGGATTTGTATTAAATACAGCAGTGACAGCAGAAAATGGGAGGGGATTTGTTAAATTACACTAACTGTAAACTGGAGTCTGGTGTTTTTTTTTTTTTGTTTACAGCACAACTGTACCTGAATCCAGTTTTAAAGTAGCATATACCGATTTCACACCAAGAAGAGCTAACTGGGTACCACATTTCTTTGTGCTGCAGGACACCAGCTCCCTCTCATGCTCCCTCTCTTCAGATCAGGGAAGAAGTATGAGAGGGACACATGTGAGGCAGAGGGTCATTTGGGGACTCTGTAATTCACCAGGAAATCTGCCTGGGGGTGGACTCACAGGAAGGATAAACAGCAGACACTCCTAACATATCCCACACACATCTGTATCCCACATGTAACAGCACAGGAGTGGAACAGGGGTAAGACTGGCATCTTAGGCATCAGCAGAAGGAAGCAGGGAGGCAGGGGACTCTGCCAGTCAATTAAGGTAAGGTGCCTGTTCACTCCTATTGTTGCATTCACTGCAGGGACAGATGGAAGATATAGGGTGGACCATAACTGGGAATATTTGGAGCAACACCCTATCTAGAGTAGGTGTACCAAAGGGTATAAGAAACAGCAAGAGGGAAAAACTAGACACACCCTATCAGGGTAAGGGTACATAAGCTCCAAGTAACACAGGGAGAATAGTAATTGGGAATGCTGGGAATAGTGCAGTGCAGTGGCTTTGGGGCTGCAGTTTTCAGAGAGACCTTCTGGAGACTGTGGTGGTGCCCCATCTGCATGCACCTCTTTGGGTTGAGGGAAGAGGTGGCTATGCTCTAAGAAAAATTGGCTAGGATTTTGGGAACCTTCTCTCCCACCCGGGGCTACCATGCCTGCCACCATTACCTCAGAGGATGCCAGGGAGGAGGAGGAACAGCTGGATTATGGTGAGCTCTGGAAGGGTGGAGGTGGTAGACTCTGGAAGGGTGAGGGTGGAGGGTCAGAGGCATATTCCTCAACCCGTACCACTAAAAAATTCCTCTGCTGCTCTGGTGAGGTGGGATTGCCAGGAGGAGGCATTCATGGTAGTGGCCAGGGAGGATGTGGGGGTCTTCACTAGTGGACACCCCAAGGAGGGTGGGAGAGGAACCATGAGGAGTAGGAAGCAATTTTTGACGGGGGACTCATAGAAACATAGAAACATAGACTTTGATGGCAGATAAGGACCGCTTGGCCCACCTAGTCTGCCCATTTCCCTACCTACAGGATAAGCTGTAGATCCTAGTTAACCAACAGCCTATTTCTTCCTACCCCCTACAAAAATTGCCTTATGTCTGTCCCATGCATTCTTGAATTCTCCCACAGTTTTAGACCCCACAGCCTCCTCAGGAAGGCTGTTCCATGCATCCACCACCCTCTCTGTGAAAAAATACTTCCTCACATTGCCCCTGAAACACCCCTCCATCTTCAGATTGTGTCACCTTGTTCTTGCACATCACTTTTTCTGAAAGATGCTACCCTCTTGGACTTTGTTGATTCCACTGAGGTACTTAAAAGTTTCTATAATGTACCCCCTCTCCCTCCTTTCCTCAAGGGTATACATATTAAGCTCCTTTAGTCTCTCCTCATATGGCTTCTCTTGCAGACCCTGCACCATTTTAGTTGCCCTCCTCTGGACTGCCTCTATCCTGTCTATGTCCTTGCGGAGTTAGGGTCTCCAGAACTGGATGCAGTACTCCAGATGGGGTCTCACCAACTGTCTGTACAGAGGGATAACAACTTCCTGTTTTCTGCTGGTGAAGCCTCTCCCTATACATCCCAGTATCCCCCATCCCTCCCTACTGCCTTCTCACATTGCTTGCTAACCTTAAGGTCATCTGATATGATTACTCCCAGGTTCCTTTCCATTTTTGTTGTTGTTACTACTTCCCCCCACACTGTGTAATCTTCCACTGGATTTTTTGTTTCTCAGGTGCATTATTTTGCACTTCCTTGCATTGAATCCAAGCTGCCATACTTCTGACCATTCCTCCAACCTTGCCAAGTCCCTTCTCATCCTTTCCACACCTCCTCATGTATCAACCCTGTTGCAGATCTATGTGTCATCTACAAAGAGGCATACTCTTCCTTCCAGTCCCTCTGCAATGTCACTTATAAAGACATTAAAAAGAACTAGACCCAGTACTGAATCCTGCAGTACCCCACTAGTAACCCCTATTTCTTGAAAGTGGACTCCATTTACAATTGCCTTCTGTGTCCTGTCGTCCAGCCAATGTTTTACCCAGGCTACCACCCTGGGACCCACTCCCAGGCTGGTTAATTTGTCTATTAATCTTTTGTGTGGGACTGTGTCAAATGCCTTGCTAAAGTCTAGGTAGACCATATCCACAGCCCCTCCCTGGTCTACTACTTTTGTCACCCAGTCAACGAAATCAATTAGATTCATCTCAACTATTAGGGGACTAGATATGGGAATGGGAAGGGGAGCAGAGAGGGAATTCAGGTGCCTACAAGGCCCCACGGCCCCGAGGGATTGGAAGCAGATCCTGGGGATCACTAGAGCAGCATGATGGATGGGGGAGCTGGATGTCATTGTCCACCTGAGGACCAATGACTTGGTTAAGGATGGGGCTAAGATAGTGCAGGGTAAGTTCAGGGAGCTGGAGAGTAGTCTTAGTCTGATAGCATGCTCGGTGGTTTTGTGTGAGGTGCTGTAAGTCTGTGACAGAGGGGTGGAGAGGGATCTCTGTACCAGGAGCATCAACTCATTGTTAAAGGAATGATGAAGAGAGAAGGGGTTTGTCTACATTTGGGACTGGGAATCCACCTTGATGGAAAAGGGCATATGCAGGAGTTCTGGCTGGCATCCATCTGGAAGGGGAACTGCAGTCTTCGGTGGATGGCTTAAATGTTATTTCAACATTTATACTAGCTGATGGTGATGGTGAAATAAATCGGGGAGGCAGAAACTGCCTCCCCCAAGACAGAAGCAGAGTGTAGGGGGAACCTGAGGGGAGAGAGACCCTCCAGGGTGCAAAATAATAAAGCAAGCAGCACACTAGAAACAAAGGGGGATGGGACCAGGAGCATTAAAAAGAAAGAGGGGAAGGAGTGGGCAAAATGGAAAAAAGGGAGGTAATAAGCAGAGTACTAACAAAATCTGATAGACCATCTGTGTGAATACAAGAAGTCTAGGAAATAATATTCCAGACCTAGAAGCCATCATGTCAGAGGCTGACCTGGATTTTGTGGCCGTTACCTGGTCATGGTGCACTGAAACCCATGACTGAGACATGGCCATATCAGACTATACTCTGTTCAGGAAAGACAGGATAGGAAGAAAGGAGGGGCGTGGTGCTTTATGTGAGGGAAAACATAAAAGTAATGTAGATACAGGGACTACAGTGAGGCAGAGGTACTATGATTCACCCTGGAGAGGGAGAACAGAGCCACCATTCACACTGGCATAATCTACAGACCTGCACAAGGAGAGAAGTTAGATATGGTACTGGTGGAAGCCACTGACAAAATGGCAGAAAAGGTGGAGAAGTTGCTGGTGGGGATTTCAATCTGCCAGATGTAGATTGGAGCATTCCAGCTGCAGCTTCAGCTAGAAGTAGGGATATTCTGTATTTGCTATGAGGGGGCATTCCTCAGACAACTAGGCTGTGAACCCCCTCATGATGCGACAATATTATACCAGGTACTCACTAACAGGGACAGTGTTGCATACATCAAAGTCAGAGGTCACCTGGGAACCAGTGATCACTGTACAGTGTTGTTCAATATAAGGATAGCTGCGGAATAAAACCACACAAGGTGAGGGTCCTAGACTGCAGGAGGGCAGATTTTATAAAGCTGGATGAATGCATCTGGGATTACCTGGCGGGGGGGTGACCTGGGGATGTGGAAGAACACTGCACAAGGCTAAAAAAGGGCATAGTTAAGGGGTCAAAACCTCTGTGTCAAGCAATTGAGCAAAAGCAAGAGGAAAAAGAGACTACTATGGTTCTTAAAAGAGTTGGCTGAAAAGGTATAGGGTTAAAAGGTAGTATTCAGAAGGTATAAGGAGATGCAGATGAAGGACGATAGAAAGATGTATCAGGGGAAACAGAAAGAAGCAAGGAAAGCAGTAAGGTGTGTGGAGGTGCAAGCTGAAGAGAGAGTAGCCCAGATGGCAAAATAGGGGACATTTTTTAAGTATGTAAGTGAAAATAGGAAGACCAGGGGAGGGATTGTAAAGTTAAAAGAGAAGGGGGACCATGTAGAGGAGGACCAGGAAAAGGCAGGAACCCTGAACAAATACTTCTGCTTAGTGTTCACAGAAGAAGAGGAGGGGGAGGGACCAGAAAAAGTAACAGGAGATTTGGAGCATGAGGAAGTGGAAACTAGTCTTTTTTCAGAGGAGATAGTCCAGAGGGGAAACAGGTTGACCAGTTGGGTGCCTCGTGGATCAGTGCTGGGAGCAGTCCTCTTTAATGTCTTTCTAAGTTACATTGCAGAGTAGCTAAAAGGAAAATTCTGCCTCTTTATGGATGGAGTGGTGGAAATGATGAGTAGAAACCTGAGAACACTTAAGGAGTGGTCAAGGTATGGCAACTGGTTTTAATGTGAAAAAGTGCAAAACTAGGGCACAGAAACACAGGGGCAGAGTTCAGAATGTATGGAGTGGGATTGATGACCCCAAGCAAGAAAGAGACCTGGGGATAACCATACTGGAGGACCTAGAAGTGGCCAGGTTGTTTGACAAGGCAGTTTAGATGTCTAGTGGGATGCTGGGGTGCATATGAGGGTTACTTCTAGCAGAAAGAGGGAGGTGGTGTTGTCCCTATATAGACCACTGTTAAGACCACACCTAGAGTACTGTGTCCACTTCTGGAGACCAAATCTCTGAAAGGATATAGACAGAGTGGAGGTGGCTCAGAGAAAGGTAACAACAATGGCGCAGGGTCTACATCAAAATCCCTATGAAGAGAGAAACTAAAGGACCTCAATATGTACATCCTGGTAGGGAGGAGGGAGGGGGGAATATCATGGGGAGGTAAATAAGGGACAGGAGTTTTTTTTCAGAAAAAAATGAGCTCATGAACAAGGGCACATGCTATGAAACTGGAAGAGGGTAGAGTCAGGAGAAATGTGAGGAAGTACTTCTTCTCAGAAAGAGCAGTGGATTCTGGAACAGCCTTCTGGCACAGGTGACGGCGTGAAAACAGAGGTAGGGTTCAAGAATGCATGGGACAGGCATAAGGGAATCTTAGTGGAAAGGAAGGGAGGGTGGGAGAAAGCACAGAGGATCAATTAGGGTCTGCGGTAATGCTGTAAGTAGGGAAAAATGGACAGACTGGGTTAGCCAAGTGGTCCTTATTTGCCATAGTGGTCCTTATTTGCCATCAAATTCTATTTTTCTATGTTTCTATGAATGTTGATCTTAAAATATTGATGAAACTCTTGGATAATAGACTGAGCCATGATATAGAAACAGTAATTTAGGCTGGCTTGGTGGCACCAAGGGTTGAGGCTCTCGATGTCACACCTTGCTCTATGCTGGTGACCCCCATGTTCTGGAAGGAACACGGGATGCTGGGAGTTTGCTGGGGAGAATAGGATTGAGCATTCCAGGGAGTGCTCGTCTGTCCTGGGGAGGGAGGACTGCTGGATCCACTGAGTGACTGCCACCAGTTGGAGGCCTGGTTGTAGAGCAGGAGAAACAAATAGTTGGAGGTGCTGGTGACTGTTAGGCGTGGGCATGCCTCCAAGTATGTATACCAATGTACGTGCCCCACTCACATGGGCCAGGGAAAAAAATGGAGGAAAATGGTGGCAAGGCAGGCATTATTGAAGGCCTGCTTGCCGATCCCTCACCCCCCCTTGCCACCAGGACACTGAAGGCAAGGAACCAGATGCTTGGACTTGGGGGGGAATGGCCCTCCCAGTCCTGCCCCCCACCACTGGGGGAAAGACATGGGGGAAGACAGGCTGACTGGTAAATCCCTTGGAGGCTGGAGATGGTAGGGGTTGAAAGAGTTGAATGGATGGGAGCCTAGCCTGTCCCAGCCATGGGAGGATAAAACTTATATGAAAAAAAAACAAATAGTAATTTACCCTGCCCATACCTGTGCTATGTCTGGCAGAAGAATACAAGACCATGTATTATTACTAAGAAAAGTGTTTACCTACAACAAAATAGGAAATCTCTCTGGTCTAGTGCTTCTCTGGATCAGAAGAATGTGTTTGACAGCCTGTCCCACATATAGCTAACTGTGGTCCTGTAAAAATTCAGAGTTCCAAATATTTTCATATGGTGCATCTTCACCTGTTATCAGGGAGTGAAAGTATCCAAAAATTAAGGGATGAATAGGAAATCAAATTCCTGTTTTCTGGGAAGTTAGACAGGGGTGCCCTTTAAGACCCCTTCTACATATACTTGGGATAGACCCTCTCCTCTGAAAAGCAAATCAGACTGGAGGTATACAGGGTATTGAGAAGCCTGGTGGTTTATTTATGTCAAAAATTACTTGTTTAAGCTGATAGAAATAGCCAGCCCGGTGGCACTGAGGGTTGAGGTGCTGGATGACATACCTCGTGCCATACCGCAGTGGTCTAAGGCTCTGAGCTGCAAATTTGGTGACATCCAGCAGACCTGACCTGGGTTTGAATCCCACAGCTTCCACTTGCATACTGTGTGACCCTGAGCAAGTCACTTAACCTCCTTGTGCTCCCAGGTCGCTGCTGTAAAAAAGCTTTCAGCTTAGTGTGCTATACCTGGTTAAACAACTAAATAAATACCGGTGACCCAGGTTCGGGAATGAGCCAGGGCTGTCGGAGGTCAGCGGGGGAGGGAGGGAGGGAATGGATTGAATATCCAGAGGACTTCTCTCCTCTTCCAGGGTGTGTTAGGGGGAGTTCTCAGCTCTGTTGCAGCCTCTGGTGGAGACTGGAGGAAGCACAGCATGCAGGGATGCTGCAGGATCTGAGCGATGGCAGATTCCAGCAGCCGAGGACTGGTGGGAGCCTCATGGGAATCATTGCACACCGTGCTCCAGGAGAAACAAACCAAGAAAAAACCCTGGTGGTTGCAGGAGGCGACACAAGCCTTAAGAGCCATGACCCACATCCTGCAGTTGGATCAGCCTTGCCACCCAGCTCTCCGAGCTCTTCAACCAGACCAGGACCATTCCTCTAATACCAAAACAGGCCACCAGGTAAGGAGAGGTGGGCTGGGGTGTGATCTGGGGGTCTGGACGGTTCCATGGTCTGGGAGGGGACTCAGCAATGTGTATCCCAGATAGTCTAGGTGGTTTCAGGCTGGGAGTAGAGGTAGTGGGCTGCGCAGGCACTCCTGAGAGATGCCCTGGTCCCCAGTGAATAAATAGAGTTAAAAAAAGAAAGCTGATAGAAACATGTAAAATCATGGACAATGATGGCAGAAAAAGACCACTGGTTCATCCACTCTGCCCATAAACCCTAACAAACCCGGGACTATTATTCATACAGGATTCTAACCCACACTATCCACCCCATGCTCCCTGCCCTACTGCTATCACCCTGAGCAACCACTAAGACCTTCACTCTACCCCAGCTGTGCTAGAAACCTTTGATAGTTTTGGTGCCCACCACATCAGCTGGCAGATTGTTCCACAGCTCCACCATCCTTACCATAAAATAACATTTTCTCACTTACCTCTTAAATCTCCCCCCATCATTTTACACTGTGCACTTGTGTTCTTGATCCACTACTCATGCTAAATAGTTCCTCGCAGTTTACCTTGTACATTCCTTTCAGGAACTTGAAGGTCTTTATCATATCTCCCCTCTCTCATCTGGCCTCTAGCTTGTACATGTTTAGTGTCTTGAGCCAGTCCTCATAAGATCTCTCCTCCTGTCCCTATGATGTCCTGTTTCTTTTGGCTAGGGATAAAGAAACCTGCAAGTCAGCATTTCAAGAACGGGAAAAATTTTGTAGTCTCAGGGTCTAAGATAAACAAGGAAAAGTTGAGTGGGATGCAAACTTAATCCTGTACTACATCAAGGGGAAGCTCATTTTGATGGGGTGTCCCTCACAATCAGGATATTAGGGATAAAATCTGAAAGCCAGAATAATGGCATATTAAACTGGGAACTAAAGTTAGAAGAGGGAAACAGGAAAGTTGAGAGGTAGAAATCCTGGCAATTGGCAAAACAGAAAAGGGTCTATATGGCAAAAAAGCTATTTTGCCTATTTTCTTTATTGTATGTTACATTTTTTCCTGCCAGTTTCATTGGAAACAAGATTTAACTGTACTTTTTTCTTAATGATATGGGGAGCAGGCTTAATCTTGTGAAACATACAATTACATACTTACCAATCAAGGCGGGGTTTTGGGTAATGTAAACCCCATAATTTTCTTTTATAGTATTTTTTTGTATACTAATGTTGGGAGTTTGCTAAGGGACACTCGTACAGATTCAGGACTGCATTTTGTGGCATGTGAAGCCCCTTTTCTTTCAATATGGGAGCAAGGGAACTATAGATGGCCTAGAACAGTAGCACTAAGTTCTCTTAATATGTTAAGCTTCAGCCTCAAAGATTAGGCAGAGGAAATTGTTCTGTGGTAGTGTGAGAACTGCAACCAGGAAAGGGCTATACTCATTGTACTTGGTACTTCCTTCATTGCTATACCCAACTTTGGTACTAGTCCGAGTACCAACCAATAGATCACTCTCGCCATGTTGGCAGAAAAATGGTTTCCTCCAAGAAGGTGGGCTATATCGTGACTTGGTTGCCATGGGAAAGTGGGTGTTGAAAATAATATAAAGGACAAGAGTGGTAGTAGGGAGGAGGCAGGGAACTACAGACCAGTCAATCTCACCTCAGTAGTAGGCAAGATTATGGAGGCACTCCTAAAGGAAAGGATAGTGCAACACCTGGAATCCATAGGATCACAGGATCCAAGACAGCATGGGTTTACAAAAGGAAGGTCCTGTCAAACAAATCTCATAGATTTCTTTGACTGGGTAATCAGAGTGGTGGACCAAGAGGGAGCAGTTGATGTCACCTACCTTGACTTCAGCAAAGCTTTCGATACTGTTCCACATAGAAGATTGATTAATAAGCTGGGTAGGCTCGGGGTGGGTCAGACGTTGGTCAGCTGGGTGCCAAACTGGTTGACGGGCAGAAAACAGAGTGGTGGTAAATGGTATACAGTCAGAAGAGAAGCAAGTCACAAGTGGGGTACCTCAGGGATCAGTCCTGGGGCCAGTCCTCTTCAATATCTTCATCAGTGACATTGCAGATGGATTGGAGGGTAAGGTTTGTCTGTTTGCAGGTGACACCAAGTTCTGCAACAGAGTAGATGATCCATATGGGGTTGGCTGAATGAGAAGAGATCTGGATAAACTAGCAAAATGGTCGGAAGAGTGGCAACTGGGGTTTAATGCAAAGAAGTGAAAGATCATGCACATAGGGAAGAGAAACCCTGAAGTCATCTATAGGCTGTGAGGGGAGTTGCTGGACATCACAAGGGAAGAAAGAGACTTGGGCATCATCATCATCACCAATGGCCTGAAATCATCCAAGCAGACCACTAAAGCCGTAGGTAAGGCTAGGGGGATGTTAGTGGGTATTAGTAGGGGTATCATAAGTCAGAAGAGGGAGGTAATAATCCCTTTTTACAAGACACTGGTTAGGCCCCATCTGGAGTACTGCATGCAGTACTGGAGGCCTGACCTTAACAAGGACATTAACAAAATGGAGGCAGTCCAGAGAAGGGCAACCAAAATGGTGCAGGGACTGCATCAGAAAACATATGAGGACAAATTAACTGAGCTCAATATGTATACCCTAAAGCAAATGAGGGAGAGAGGTGATATGATCGAAACATTCAAACACTTTAATGGCATTGACAAGGTGAAAGAGTTAACATGTTTCACTATAAGAAAAATAGCAGGATAACAGGACACAGCTTGAGATCAGAGGGAGGCCGATTAAGGGGTAATGTGAGGAAGTCCTTTTTCACAGAAAGGGTGGTGGATGCATGGAACATCCTACCTCAGGAAGTGGTGGATATGAATACAGTGCAGGGCTTCAAACAGGTATGGGATAGGCATAAGGGAGCAATGCAGATGAGTATGAATAGATAGGCCATTGACAGAACAAAGGCCAATGGCACATTTATAAGGTAGAAAAAGAAATGGGCAGACTGGATGGGCCTTGTGATCCTTATCTGTTGTCAACTTCTATGTTTCTATGGCAAAGAGCAGGATAAGCATTTTCGTCCAAGACCTGGGTGTAATAATGTCCTGGAAGCTCATCAATATCTTTTATTTTAGTGTTCTTATATTGTGGGGTGTATTTTTTTTTGAAAACAGGTTGCTACCACTTGGCTGGAACTGTTATTTTCCTCCATAATGTATAATGAATTAATTTATGGGTATTTATGACAAAACTGGGGGAATATCATAGACACATTATCACAGTATGATTTTCTGTGTTTATAATTTTCATTTGTCAAGCTAGATGCCAATTTGTTACACAGCAACACCTCACTCCCATCACTGAACTGGGGTGCATTGTTACAACATCAGTGAGGGGTATATGTAGGAGAGACAAGGATACTATACCAAGGGGCATTTGGAAAAACTGGTGGAAACACTTGCCATGGATAACGTAAAATTATTTATTAATCTTCTGGGAGAGGGCTGTCTGCAAGATTGGTAGGTGCAGATTCCTTATGGCAGCCTATGGGGAAAACTATGCTTTCTTGTTGGATTTACAGGTCCATTGCTTTATTTTCTTTGTTTAAAGTTTGGCCACAAGCTTTTTCCTTGTCTTGTTAAGAATTTCAGTCCTATCACTATAATGGATCTTTAACATGATTTTCTGTTATTGCTTGTTATAATTTTCTTTTCCTATACCATTAGTTGTTATGTGAAGATTTTTATGTTCTGTATTGATTTATGTATTTGTTTCAATAAAATTCCCTGCTCTTTTCAAGAAGTGCCATGGTATCTTTAACATCCAACTGAACAGGCAGATGGAACCTCAGTTTAATGTCTCATCCAAAAGATGGTACACCCTAGCAGTGCAGCAACCCCTTAGAACTGCACTCTGGTGTCAGTGTTTATGGTATGAGCCCATACCCAATGATGGAGTAAAAACCCATGACCTTCTGGCAAGGAGGCAGATGTGTTACCAACTGAGCCATGCTGGAATTGACATAAATACAACAGAGAAGTGTCAGATGATCATCAGTTCATTTAAGTACCTTTACTTCAGTTGCTTGAGGTTTCAGTCAGACTCTGACCATGTTATATATATTTGTAAACCTGTCCAGTTTCAAATTCAAAACTGTTGTTGTGTAGTCCATAATTTGCACTTGCTGTAAGTTCTGGAGAAGAATATTTACCCAGGGGATCATATGCTGCTGATCTTATTCAGTTTTCAAGTTAAAAATCTGTTTCAGAAATAACCCTATCCTGAACATTCTGATTTTCTTTCAATTTGCAGTTGGTTATTGATGAATCACGTGATTCAAAATGTTAAAACAAATGAAAACATATAGAATAGTGGATGGTTGACCATCCACAACAAGGCTGTGTTTCCATTGAGGGAGTTGATGATGTCATAAACACCTCAAGAGCAAAGCTCTAGAGGTCTTCATAGCATCTTCAACTCCCGAGAGGGGAAACACAGACTTAGTTGTGGATGGTCAACCATCCACAGTTTTTTTATAGTATATGGTTTCCCCAAAATGAATACAAGGTTCATACCTTGCGTTGACACTCCTGCACTGGTCCTCGCTCGAGTCCCATCCCACAAGATATCAGTCCTGCTCACTACGGTTACGTGCTGTTCCGGTCACATCCTCAAATATAGCGATACTCCTCACTGCGGTCCCACTCTGTTTCTATTGTGACTGTGCCAGAGATAAAAAAAAAAACAAACAAACAACAAAAACCTGCAAATTGATAGTTTGGACACACAGAGCCAATTATGGCAGTCCGTGTCCAAATTGTGTACTTGGCCGACTGCTCGCTAAGTGAATCCGCCATTTTAGAATGCATTTGTTTGATCACTGCCTGTTTCCACCAGTCAGGTAGGAGCTCAAGGGGTAAAAGTTGTTGTACTATCGATGTGACATCATAATGATAGTACAACACCATTTTTGACCTTTGAACTGTCCTACAACAGGATTTGGAAAACCATCGTTTTCCATCCACAACAAACCCTAACCATATACTATATTGCTATTTATTCTAAAACCAAGTACTGAAACTAACCAAACTTTTTGTGTTTTAGATCCTACTTGTTCCCCTCTTGATCAAGTTACACAGTTCAAATATTTAGATGTTTTGCTGAGCCCGACTCTTTCTTTTTCAGTACCTATAACTTTGGTTTGTAAAACTATTAACCAGAAATTGAGTGTCATTTACAAGCTTTAGAGTTTTTTCTCTTACAAGACCCATTCTGCAATTATGACTGGATCCATTCTTTCCCTCTTTGATTATGTTTCCTCATTTTTTTTGAATGTGTACTCGCAAGATCTGTCCAGTCTCTCTGTACAGTAGCTTCCAGTAACATCTGTCAATTTGTTCACATCCCTAGTCTGTATTCATCAGTTTTTTTTTTTATATTCTCAATTAGGGTTGATGTCTCTCCTAGCAAGAATACAGTATTTTTTGGTTGTTTAATACATATGGTTTTAAATTGTTAAAAATTTTTTATTGGATAATCTATTACTTGTCAAGTTCTCATCACACAATTTGAACTCTGCAAATCTACAATAAACAGCTACAAATCAAATCTGCATGCATTTGGTAACAAGGGCATTTTCAAATGCTGACCATTTTTGTGGAATGTCTTTCCTGAGCATTCTGAAAACAACTCCTCTCATTCAGTTTTTAAAGTGAGGTTTCATAAATATTTGTTGGAAAAAAATCAGCTTGTAATTGTATTTGACTAATAATGTATTCATTGTTATTTGTTTTTGGTCTTATTTTTCTTTTATGAATTGTGCTTCCTTTGCCAGGTTTAGCCTCAATCGAGTCTGAAAAAGGACCTTGGCTCAGCACTTCTACCTCATAAACAAATTAAAAATCATATTCAAGTTCATGCAGACAGTCTTTTGTCCCCTTGTCTTCAATGCCAGTTTTCTGCCCCTTCCATTTCAGGAGTCTGGAAAAGCTCAGGATAATTCCATGCATGTAAGGGTGACAGTTACATGTTTCCCATAGCTGTTCTTCTGTGGGGAGGGTAAAATCAGCCCACTAAATCCAGTATTTGTGATACAAAGCCAGTGCAACTGCTTGCTGTCGCTGATTAAATAAAGTAGAGCTGTTAAGCAAGCTGACCCCAATGTCTTCATTTGCTATTCTTTCTGCAGCTTCCTCGGGATAATGGGGAGTTCCAGGGCAACCTGGTGATGGAGAATGGAGCTCCAATCCTTTCCCAAGCTTGTACTCCAAGGCTGTCTGCTTTCTTTTAAGTCCTTCCACCAGAGACAACATGGTTGTGTGTAGTTCTCTTTCAAAACTAACAGCCTCAGTGGTCGGCACCATTATTCTGTTTCTCCAGAGCAGGAGCCACATCAAATTGTGTGTCAAATTCTTTAACCCCCTTTTCAGAATGGATCTGGGTCCTAGCTGGTGTCTTAATTTGCATTTTACTCTACTGATCTCTGAGTTTCTTTCTTACTGCCACCTGCTTGTCTTTTTGCTGCAGTTAATTTCAAAAGTCATGTTCTGAAAACAGCCCAGTGTTCCCAAAACAATTTTCATTTTTTGCCCATGTTTTCTGAAGGATATGTTGCTTTGTAGGGTATCTGAAGTAAGCAATAAAACATGACAGGGTGTGTGTTAGACAGTTTAACACATGGCTAGGCGGCATAGTGAGGCACGAGGCCACTGGCAGAGTGCATCCAGCCTCCTAGCCATGTGTTAAAGTATCTAACACACAGACCCTGGAGCGTCTTATTGCACTTATGAAATGGTAAAATCTTAGAAGGATGTAAAAATATTAAATAAAAAAAATGACATATTTTTCTTTAATTTTAAATAAAATAGTTCCTCCACCAGTTTACTGTGTGCTTTTTTTTGAGTTGAGGATTTTTGACCTAGGCAGGCTACTGTACTTGTAGTGTTTTGAGTTGTCATGGCATTACCCTCCTCCTGCTCCAATTCCATTTTTTTCTCATAAAAACAGTAATGGGTACAATAAGGAGGTACCAAGCAGGTGGCAGCTATGCTTGAGGAGGACTGAGATCGAGAGAGCAGATGGGTGGCAAGAAAGGGAGATATCTCGGCAGGTGTGAGCAAGCAAGCAGATGGTTGAGTGCAACGGGAAGAGATAATGGCACTAATTGATTTTTTAAATAGTCTCACTGCTTGCTGCTGTTGCTGGTAACTCCTTTTCAATTGAAGGTTTACTGGTATTTCTTTCTTTGTAGTGAAACTTATGTCAAAGCTGGTGTCAGACAGGCATTTCTCACTTCTGACTATTTTTATTATTCATGTTCAGTGATGGCTTAAAGCAAGATGGCTGAGTTTATTCTGTGAATGTTCTATGTGGGTACTTCACTGGGATCAGTGCTCAGCTGGCATAGCCTGATCTTGCCTGTGTGTGTTAGAAACTTTAACACACTGTTGGCATCCAATCAGATGGCTTGAAATTCACAAGCCATTTTATAAGAATCTAATAACCACTTACTGTGGAACATCATCGAGGCTGTAGGTTCTGGCACAAATGCTCTATGTGCAAGTTCATTTTCTAAATCAAAGTCCACTGGCAGCCCAAACAGTTCCGGCAGCAAATCTTGGCAAAAAGAAATAATGTCTCCCAACTCAACCCTTTCCGGCAAACCATGTATTTGGACACTGTTCCATCAGCCCCAGTTCTCTGCATCCTCCTGCCATCAGTGTAACTCCCTTTCCCTCTTGTACAAATGCAGGCAGGCCCAGTCATGGATCTCAGCTGCATGGCCTCATTCATGTACCTGACAGGGCAGCAAATCATATCTCCACCCAGACAAGTCCTGTTGTAGTTCAGCCATGTCTGAGGCAACCAGTTTCAGAGTCTTATCTAAGCTTGCTATCACCTTTGAGATTTGCTATGTGCTAGAGTCCTGTATTTGGTATTGCCTCTGCTGACAGCAATTGCAAGACCTGTAAACTCAAGTGGCTGCAGCCTCCATTCAAGCTTATAAATGTTGGGTTATAAATGTCTTCAAAACACAGATTTTTCAAAATGCTCTAAAAAGAATAGATATTAAAAATACGGTAATGGGTATAAACAGAGAATGAACTGCATGTATGTAACCCGGATGCCATGTCCCAAATGGACTATTTTTTTTTCATTAATTTATTTTTATACTGGTAAGTCTGTGGGACAAGCCCATTTTCACAAACGACCAGTTTGTACAAAAGACATGCACACAAAGTTAAAACAGTTTACAATCCATAAATATGCATTACACATAACATTTACAGTTTGAATTCTCCAAAACATTTTTTCTAAGTTCTGACTTAAAAATAGATAACTGCTTTTGTCTTGTAACATTATTAGGAAGTTGATTATACATCATGACAGTAGTAAAATTCAATTAATTTTGGACAAAAGTTGTATGAAAGAAAGGAACCAAAAAGCCCTCCCTACTTTGTAATCTTGTACAACCAGTTATATTCCTAGGGAATAAACTAAGAATGCTTTGCGGCATAATACCTAAGTGAATCTTGTGCAAAAACAACAATGCCCTAAAATTAAATTGCCCCTCTAAAGATAAACATCCAAATTGTTTGTAAAGAGAACAATGGTGGGTTGACCTCGATTGATCAGAGGCAAAACGTAAAACAGAATGATACATAACTTGGAGTCTAGAAAAGACTCTGTCAAAAGTATAAGAGTATAATACAGACCCATAATCCAATATTGATAACAATAAACTATGTATAAGTAATAATCTAACATCAACTGTAAGATTGTCCTTAATACGATAAAGAAACCCCAACCTTTTATGTACCCTACTAATTAACTCTGTAACATGAGAATCAAATAGTAAGTGACAATTAATATTCCCAAGTTTTTAAACTACCTAACCTGTTCAATTGCATTACCCAACTTATCAATAATTTTTAGTCTATGAGTTTGCACTCTCCTAGAATGAGAAAACACCATTGTCTTGGTTTTTGCTGAGTTTAACCCAGTTTGTGTTTATCAAACCAATAATGAAGCAAACTAAAATCTTGTTGTAAAGTATTTTGTAGAGTCAAAAAATTAGAACCAAAACAAAACAAACATACTTACCCCTGTCTTGCTGGCCAGACCAAGGTTGAGGGGCCTGTGTTCATAATTCTGATATTAGACTGGTTCTTTCCCATGATAACATTATTGCACAGTGCCTCCACCCACAGTATACTTTAAGTGGGTCTAAATAAAACCTGGTACAACTCCCTGGAATGCTGTACCCATCCACAATACTGTATTGTCACCCCACACATAGATTACATTAGCAAAAACCCAAAACAACACTTTTCAGAATTATTTACTCTCTCTAATGATATGCTCACGCACCAGATTTATAAAAACAGTTAACTAACATTTACTTACAAAGGAGGTGAGGGTTAGGAATGGGAATAAAGAGATGAGGAGGTTAGACAATTGCATTGATTGGCATTTTGTTTGGCATTGAATCAAACAATCTTTTTGCATTTTAAAGTCAAACAACTGTAAACATTGGCCACCTACCAACCTTCTGATGGATTCAGGTTAGGCTTTTCTTCCTAGCTGTCTGGCTGCATAGATGTTAAACACATATTGTATGCCCACACTGGTACCAGTCCCCAGTCTGTAATAGAACCCCACAATTTTAAACCTCTGGGTACCCAGTACTAAATTAATGTTGCAGTTACAGGCCTGTTATGGTGCAGTTGGTTGGCTGGCATTGGCACCCTTAAAGGAAGTCAGATTAGCCTTTAAATGCATTCTCTAAACTTTAACTCTGTACGTAACAGGTAAATCCCTCACTGTGGTAGCTTGGAATATAGATTACTGAACTGGGCAAACACAAACACTATTTACAGTTCCCCTTATTCGCAGACCATGGTCTGCTTACTCACGGTTTTGCAGTCATCTTTAGGTGAAGAAAGGTTCTTTCAGACAGAATGAAGTAGATGTAATTCATGCAGTAGCTTTAGCTGAGGTGCAGGCAGGAGCTTTAGCCGACCCCTTTTCCCTGGAAAGACTCATGCAGCTTGCAGGCTGTAACTTTCTCAGCTTCCCCTGATCTTGCCCCCTTTCTTGGGCTTGAAGTCACATTTTGAACATTCTGGAAACAGCAGACCAGGCTGGGACCAGGGCCAGCACACCTCAGACCCCCACATCTTGGCTATGCCCCTCAGGGGGAAGTGGGCATGCCCCCCCCACACAGCGACACTTTTACAGTGACATACATTGATGCCGACAACATTGGCATGTCACTGTAAAAGTCTGCCCAGGCAACACTTCCCCCATCCTGCACCCCCTCCTGAATCAACTATGACTCAGAGTTGGAATCATTCAGAAAGGGGGGGCACAGTGTTCCCGAGGGCTTTATGGCAACCGCAAGTGCGGTTGACATAAAGCCATCACTGTTGGGTCCCGTTGCAATGAAGTTGTCGATGGGACATCGTAGAGCAGGGGAAGTGCATATGGCAGTGCCTTGGCTGGCAATCTACCAGGCTGACTTCTAGGCTGATCCAAGACACAATCTCTTGTTTAAATTCAGACATTTCAGTTGCATTAAATCATCACAGACATTTCAACCATTCAGCCAGCATGGCAGACATGGTTCTTTCAACATACAGGATACAGTCTCAAACATAGGGGTGCATTCCCAGTGATTTTAGAGAAGACTCAGCACTCTTCCACAGAGCAAGCTAGAGTTTCAGGCATGGCTTTTGACCAAAGTAGGCATTTCATGGGGCAATAGATTCTTTTCACAATAGCTTCTCACAAGCACGAGCACAAGCTTCTCAAAAGCTAAGCACAGTTCTCTTTGGCCAGCTGGCAGTTTGGCAGCTCCAAATGAACTTCACAAAGTCCTCACGGGCAACTTCTGGCAATCTCCAAACTTAGGATACTTTCCTTCCATTCCTGTATGCACACTAATCAGTAACATCAGATGTTTCCTAGTCAAAGGATCATTCGTGGTCATTCACACAACTGTCCGCCCATCTCTTGGCACTGGATACACGCAGAATGTAGACAGATACTGATAACCTCTGAGCTTCTTGGCCCCCAAAATGTCTCTGAGTTAGTTGTACTTTTAAGTAGAAGTTTACTCACCAAGGATTAACATGCAGCTTTCTATTATCTGAAGTCACAGGTTTCATCAGCACTTTCACTGCTGGGGCAGAAGCATTTCTTGCAGCTCTCTCACAACTGCAGGCAGACTTCTTGCAGCTCTTTCACAGCTGATGTTAGCTTAGGTTTCTTCCCCACATTTTTCCAAATGTGGAAAGGTGAATGCCAGCACCTGTGGGACATGTATCTGGCAACCCCCAGGCCAGTAGCTCCAATTCTTTGCAGCCACACTTCTCTTAGAAAGGACCAGAGCCCCTCTCCCTCTGGAGGGGCTCCCACTGAACTGACTACAGGCCCATTCTCTTTGACAAGGGGCCGGGCAACCCCTACCTGTGGAGGGGCTCATGCTGTACTGACTCCATACTGAAAAGTCTCTGGGATTTTGGGAGCTCTCTGCTACTCCTGATTGGCTGATTTACTTGTCAGTCTGAAAAATGAATATTCACTAGGCTACCTTGAAGTCTAATTGGTTCCCTGTTTAGGCACCAACATTTGTTCCTACGTTTTCCCCCACAAGACTTGGCACAATCCCAAAAGTCTCTGCCCAAAATTCTAGCTTTCCGATTGGCTGCTGATAGGTCAAAGGCTGCGATCAGATACAATTCCCTTGCAGTCCAACAATGCTCCCACTTTAGAAGTCTGGTGCAGCCAGAAGAAATACCTTTTATTTACATTAGCCTCATTGTTTAAAAGCAGTAACTGTGCCCTCTTAAATGCTGCCCATATTTAATATTTTAACATACTCCTTAGTCTGTTGCTGCTGCTGAAATATGCAGTCCCTAGGCATCAGCCAGGCTCTTACAATAATATTCACTAGCCTCAATAATATGCATGAGGCACAGGTGCTCGCTATTGGCGCTTTTTAATTACAAATTACAGGGGCTTCTCTTGGCTCTTGCTCAGGTCACCGGCCCCCAACCTGCTCTAAACAGGGACTGCAACTACAGAAAGCTGCTTGATTTATGGCTAAAGCAGTAAGAAAATGAAAGTGTACTTCTGCGCATGCATGAGCTGGCTGCCTGCTTAGACAAGCAGAACAAAATGTGACAGCTCTCACTTCAGCTCCTCTGGCCCCCACCCAGAGACTATCAGGAGAAGCAGGGGCCAGATGGAGGTTCCAGGGCACCACAGGGGCACAAAAGGGCTTGGGCTGTGGTGGTGCACATGCAGGAAGATCATGGTAAACACACAGGCAATGGGAGGCAAAACAGGAGACCGGGGCAAATAAGGTAAGCCCCACAGGGGGGTTACATGTATGTTGAAGTTATATATAATATAGGAAGTTGTTATGGCACGGTTTAATTTTTAGGTGTACTTTGAAGTATATTATGAAAAATTAATGGATTTTTTTTAACGCTTGGTGTTAAAGCTTGGTGTTAACGTGTTGGTGTTTCAGTTGGGCATCAATGCATGATGTGACAAGTGTAAGTATCAGTATTGAGTTTTAATATATAAAAAATCTCATTGACAGATTGATTAGAATTTCCAATGTCTGAGAATATGAGAAGACAGTCAGCTGACTAATATGCAGGATAGTGTATGAGAGCCCATACACAGAACGGTATTCTTATACCAAGTGGTCACCATGATGACGGGGACCATGAGAGTGAAGTTCGAGAGGTCCCACTGTCGTCGTGGTAACCACAAAGTATAAAAATAGCAATGTTGTGTTTTTGGGCTATCATACACTATTCTATATTGTGTACGGTCCCAAAACACACAATTGCTTACTTTTTCTTATTTAAGCAGTTAGTCTTTGATATCTGTGACCTGCAGTTCTCATCCATCTGTCCACTGGCCAGCTCACACATGCAGCACTTCAACCACCCCTGTCCTATAAACAGCGCTGATGGGGGCGGTTGCATTGTGATGTAGCTATTAACGCAGACTAAAAAGTTGTTCTGCATTACTAGCTATGTCACTGCTGCGGCAGAATGACTTTTTTCAGTGTATGGATCTCCAAACGCAATGACATTCCACCATGCTCTATATTTCTATACTGAGTACTTTAAAACTATTTACCATGCTATGTTAGCTTGTACAATTTTTAATATATATTCATTTTGGAACATTTTGAAAAAAATCTGCATTTTGAAGACATTTGTAAACTGTTGCACAGAGAATGAAATAATTGCAGGACTCACTATAATTTTGGCTACACTATTTCTTTGATTATAAGTAATGCTTTGGGTAAAATAAGTAACTGTTACTTTAGTCTGTATATATGCTTTTTATTTCTTGGATTATAACCAGATTTTCCAGATGAAGGACATTTTTAGTCTGAAATATTAATGCATTAATTTATCTGGATGGAGTAATTGTGCAGCAATAAACAATTTATTATTTACGTTTTGTAAGCTTGGTGGGTGAACTATTTGGTTCAAGCAGTTTTGATTTGGTTGATGTGGCATGATTGGATTAAGCTCCTCTCTCATTACATTCTTCCTATATTTGTACTGAGGTGAGCTGGGCCACAGTTTCATACTAGTAGTCTAAGAGAGGAAGACAGTGTGAAGTATCTGGAAGCAACAAGAGAAACCACCAGGAAGTTGAGGGAGGCCAAACAGCAGACAGCACTCTGGTTGGCAATGGGAGTGAAGAATGGGGATAAAGTATTCTTCTGGTACATCCAGGAGAAATGCAAGGTCAAAGAGAGAATTGTGAGAATTAAGAGCAGTGGGGGAGGGGGGATAAAAGGAAGGCAAAGTACTTGTTCAATTATTTTTGTTTGGTATTTACTATGGAGACAGATGGACCACTGTCAGATTGTAGTGATAGGAAGGGAGGTACAGTAGCAAAGACACTGGGACAAAGGTCCCTATAATGGAGAAAGGGGTCCCGGAAAAGCTAGTAAGGTTGAAAGTAAATAAAACTATGGGACCTGAAGGCTTACACCCGATTATACTAAGGGAGGTAGCAGGGTTTTTTATAGTACGGCCACTAGCAGATATTTTTTTAAACTGAACTTTATTCAGTTTTGAAGGTTATGAACAAGTAAACATGGACATTTTCATAAACAAGCAGCAGACAACCATTACGAAAATTATATAGTTACAAAAACAATAATACAAGTTAAAAAGAAAAAAAAAACTCCTTAGGTGTGCATAAAGACACGACTAAACATTTTCAATAGTTTGCTAGCCATGGGGGGTGGTCCCTAGGGACTGGAGGTCAGCATATAGGGTTCTGCTACACAAGAGTGGGATGAGGGATGAGTGAGGGAACTATAGGCCAGTCATCTTTATGTCTATAGTGGGAAAGATCATGGATTCTCTACTGAGGGAGGACCTTGTGGACTTCCTAGAACAGAACAGGCTGCAGGACCTCAGACAGCATGGGTTCATGAAGGGAAGATCTTGCCGGATGAAGCTCATTGGGTTTTTTTATCTGAGTTGCCAGAGCAGTAGACAAGGGGCAGGCAATTGATACAGTATACCTTGCCTTCAATGAGGCCTTTGACTCAGTCCCCCATAGGAGGCTGGTAAAAAAGGTTAGGGACCTTGGGGTAGAGGAGAAGATGGTGAATTGCATAAAGAGATGGCTGAGGGGTAGAACACAGATGGCAGAAGTCAATGGGGAGTTTTCAGAGGTGAGGAAAATGACCAGCAGTGTACATCAGGGGTTGATACTAGGACCAGTCTTCAATATTTTCATCTGTGACATATGTAAAGTTATCAAGAGTAAGATCTGCCTGTTTTCAGATGACACCAAGACCTGCTCAAGAGTAGACATGGGGAAAGGGAGAAGGGAACTAAGGGAGGATCTGGGCAGGTTGGAGAGCTAGTCCAAGATTTGGCAGGTGAACCTTAATGCTAAAAAATGTAAAGTAATGCACTTTGGGTGATGGAACCCATGGGTGCACTATGTAATGGGAGGGGTGGTGCTGTATAGCTTTCTATATGACAAGCATTTAGGGGTGATGATATCGGAGACCTTAAAGGTATCTGTACACTGTAACAGGGCAGTGAGCAAAGCACACAGAATGATGGGATATATAAGGAGGAAGATAAACAGTAGAAGGCGCCAAGTGATCATCCCTCTGTACATGCCACTGGTGCGGCCACACCAGGAATACCCTGCAACATATTGGAGCCCATGCCTGAGGAAATAGTGCAACAAGGTGAAGCCAGTACAGTGCTGGCCACGAAGAGGGTACATGGTCTTGGGGATTTGACATATGAGGAAAGGCTGCCAGAATTAAACATGTACACCCTGGAGAAAAGGAAGGGAAGGGGTGACATGTCTGAAACATACAAGTAGCTGCATGGGATAAATAGAGTAGACACCAAGGAACTATTCTCCTTGAGTTCAGACACAGGAACGAGAGGGAATTCACTACAGCTGGCAGAGGGGGTATTCAAAAAGGATGTCCAGAAGCAGTTCCTCATGGAAAGAGTGGTGGATAAGTGGAATAAGCTACCACTAGAATTGGTACAGACCAAATCAATCAGCAGCTTCAGGCAGGGATGAGACAGACATGTGGGTAAGTTAGAAGAAGGCAGGACAGCAAAAAAGGGGAGGATTGCCACTAGGGTAAATCAGAATAGTAAGGTAGGGTGAACAGACTGGATGGGCAAACAGCCTTTTTCTGCTGTCAATGTCTATGTATAGTATAAAAAGGATATTGCAGCATTTGAAAGAGTCCTTAGGGAATTCCTATAAATTGGTATATGTTTGCACAGCATACTTACTTCATCCCAGCTTTTGAAGGGGGAAGCCACAATGGATCTAGAGTCCCTTTCTGCCTTAAATTACTGTGTTACTAGTACAGCAGGGAGAGCAACTAAAATGATTTAGGGAATGGGGAGAAGAAGATACAGGGAATGTTGTAACATATCTAGTATGGTTTTCATTAGAAAAAAGAAGGCTAAGATGAAATTTGATTTTAGTTTTTTTAAAAATGTAAAAGGACTGGATATGATAGATCAGGGGAAACATTTTAAGCTTGTTTGGGACAGTAGACAAGAGGACATACCCTATGCTTATGAGGGATGCAGTTAGAAGTAATATAAGGAATAGTTTTTCTTCACTCAGAGAGTGGTAGACCTAAAGAACAAGCTCCCAAAGGAATCTGTTCAGGTAGGAACTGTTGAATCATTTAAACTCAATTTGGATCAGTTCCTTGGAGAATAACATTACTGGCACAGCATTAAATTCATTGGGAAAGTAAGGGTTCTATGAGGTTTTGATTTTTTACTTAATGTTGAATGGACACCTGTCTGAGTGCCATGAGATGAGCACAGTGGCCCATTGTTCTTTTCTGATCTAGCATTCCCTGTGTTCCTACGACTATGTTAATGTTGCATCAATTTAATCCTTGAACTACAGTAGTTATAAGAATTCAGTACTCAGTGTCAGTTTTCAGGTTTCAGTTCTACTTTTTCATGACATATCCCTGCTTTAACAAGCATTTGTCAATGCCAAATGTTTGCTTGCTGATATTAGCATTGGAAGTGCAGGAGTTACACAGATGCAGAATAGGAATGGCAGTAAAATATTGAACTTCATGCCAACCCCACCTCCACCCCGTAGAGATGGACAGGCATTGGGGTGTGCCTTTGGGTCATCATGCATAATGCTCATGCCATTTCACCTCACACTATCCTGCAGACACCGACAAGTTTTGAGGTGTGCTTTGGGGTGTTTGGCTTTATAGTCACCCCATTCCATAAGGAAATACACTGAAATGGGTGCAGTATAGGAGAATGGGGTGAACTCTGGGGCTGAAGAGTCCAAGGCACACCTCGATGTCTGTCATTGGCTGCAGGATGGGGGTGGAATGGCATGAATATTACAGCAGGCAATCCAAAGGCACACCCCAAACACCTATCAGTCTGTACAGGGTGTGATGTTATGGTTAGAAACCATAATGCTCCAGGCATTTGTTGGTATTTGCACTACAAATTTTCAACATGGCCTTTTTGTGACCCCCACCTCATGAAAACATTTGGTACCTCTGCTCATGAACAGTGGCACTGTGATTTTGTTAATCTGTCTTGAATGTTGATTTGCTACAGTGACTGTACCATTCTGTGCCAGATGTGTGAAAACACAGTTTGGGCAGGATGTCAAAAAAATGACAGCATGGGTTCATGAAGGGAAATGTCCTGTTCATAAGGAGGTGTGAAAAAATGGCAATGTTAAAAATCTGGAGTGAAAATATTAAAAAGTCTTGAAGTTATGAACATGCGTGGAAACTGCTCAATGCACGCTCGTAATACAGTTATTTTGTGAAATGTTCTCACCAAATTTTTAACGTACTGTAGGCATTTTGGAACCTCCACTCATGAACAGTGTCACTGTTGTTAGGAGGTCTAAACCTCACTTTCAGGTTCTTGATGCTATTGGGAATGCAAGTAATCACAAACACGTTGCATTAGAGTAATAAACAAGTTTATTACTACCAAAAGGATAAATCACAGTTGCCCAAAGCAGTTCTTACCAATATGAACTGGGAGCCAGTGCTAAGCGTTCCCTATACCTCAAGGTTTCTCTGTGTCTCTTGGGGTCTTTCCTGAGGTCTCCGAGGTATAAGACTAGTGTATTACATTATATACCTATGATAATTACTATGGTTACTGTAAGATAGAAACATTTCTAGTTACAGAGACAAGCCCTATTGGCTAAATTAGAGGTGGCTCCACAGTCCAAGATAACATTGCACAATTCTGTAAAGTCATCAGTTTGAGAACAAAAGAGTTCTTATGCAGAGTCTTACATAACTCATTATAGTAGTACAAATCACCAAAAGGTGGCAATGCCGTCTTACATATTATAATTATTCCAAGGACACAGGTGCCTTGGCATCTTACAAGTAAGACACAGAAAATACATAGAAGAATATATGTATTAACAAGCAAAGTGTATTACAACAATATGCATTCATATCCTGACATCTACTCTTGTACGGTAGATGCCCTTAGCCCTATATGTTAGTATAACATGTACTTAAGTGCTAGCTGTCTATGGTGTTCCTCTGAGGGTACCAATTAGAGTGCAGGGACCTTGTGTAACATTCCCTCCCTTGTTGCCTCCAAGGGCAACACAAGCAAATGTCCAGGGAAAGGACAGGAGCAGTGGTCATTTATAAACCCGACGCGCGAGCTTTGTAAAGGAACTCAAGCTGCTCACAGTGTTGGCGCAGTGTGTGCCGTAGGCAGCAGAGCATAATAATCAAAATAAAGATTAAAAATGCTTGTATAATAATAAAACCTTTAAAAGTAATTTCTAACCAGGTGTTAGTCAATGTATCATTCATGTCACCATCATTAATTAGGGAGAGGATAGCTTTGTTGGCTTTGGTCATATTATTGCTGATGTGGATGAGGTGTGTGTCTTTCCTGTCTAAAAGTGATTTTAATGTAAGTGTGAGTGGGTCTATGTGTACATTAAAGTACGGCAAGTATTCAGAGAGTGTGAGCAGATAATCGGGGTTACCATCAATGATGTCTGCATCTAGGAGGGGTACGGGGGTTATAACGGTATGTCCAATGACAGTCTTCTGGCGGGGAACAAAACAGAAATTGGGGTAATCAATAACACATGTAACAGATCCATACGTATATGATTTGTAGTTAGTTACCATGCAGTATTCTCCATCAGAATTATACTGTGAGTGCACAGTAGGGAGTCTCCACTTTTGCAACTGGACAGTGCAGGTGTAGGTCATCTTCGAAATCCATGTTGACAGGCGATGAACCTCCTCATGATATGATTGGTAGAGTTTATCCGGAGCAAGAGTTGAGTCGAAGGAGTCGGTGCCATTGGTCGTGATGTCATCATCCATGGTGAAAGTCCAATCAATGCTGTCTGGAGAATAACCAAAAACAGGTTGTATAACATCAAATACATCACATTGGCACAAGTAAATGTATTGCTTTTTCACACAGCAGTCTGTGTGCGGAGCCACTCAGGTGTCCAGGAAAGGATGGTAAACCAGTAGAGGCGGTAGATCCAGGCATTCTCTGTAGATGTCTTTGTCCAAATGCCCAATCGAATGGACCAGTGCAAGCTTGTTGAACAAAGCTGTAGTGGGATCAAAGCATGGTAAAGAGACAGTAAAAGAAACAAACATGGTATCTGTTATGGAACATTTCTTAGCAGCAAAACAAGGACCAGTATTAGGGTGTCTGGTCACAAACCCCAAATTCCTAGCTGTAGAAAGAGGAATGGTTAAAGTTTGTTGCATACACATAGAAACACAGCTAGGGTTTTACATCATGGACAATACCATTTGGAGATGCGTCTGTCATGTATGATATCAGGGATTCTTCTGGATTCTAGATCATGGAAGAGGTTGTTGATGGTAGTGATAATGTATGAGCCATAGGCAGAGCAAAGTATTTCTCTAGCAATGTATTGTTTATCTGCTTCTTTATTGTTCTGTTGTATGAGTGCGTTGATCTTATCTCTATAATCAGTGAACGCCTTAGCAATGTCGTGCATGTTGTGTACAGTGTATCTTTCTTCCTGACTAAGGCAATCCACACCATGCAATAATGGGGGTAGTATATTGTTGACCAAACCAGTGGAGAACTTGGCAGAATGAGCTTTGATAGCAGCAATGTCTGCTTTATTCCAAATAGACATAGCTGTACCAAAAAGGCCTGTGACAGTACCTGTTGCACCTGTGACATCAGAACTGTCAACTTCACGTGTCTTATGTTTACGAGTTAGATCATCAGGAGAGGGTTTTCTCCTGAAGTTGCCTCTATGTTCAGTAGAATGGACCCCGGCAATAGGGTCTTGAGTACAAATCTGAAATGCAGCTAAACTATCAAGCAATAATGTACCATAAAATGCTGAAGTGTTAGTATTATGACACATACCAAATTCTTTCTTATTCCAGTAAGTAAGATTAAATAAAACAGGTATATGCATAAATTGTAAGTTATTAATCAAAGAACCTGGGAGGGCAGTGGCTGTTAGAACATTACAGGGACCAGGGGTATGCTTTGGACATTTCAAAAGCTGTTTATCAGTGGGTGGTAACACAGAGAGGTACATGGCTGCAGAAGCCATGTGGTGTATAGCACAAAATTTTCAGAGCAGAATCTCTAGACAGGGAATTACAGTACGAAGAATCAATTAAGGCAGTTATGTTGTACAAACCAGAATATCTTAGTGCAGTTTGTAACAAGGACAGAGAACCATTTGGGGATAATTTAGCATTGGGGCAACCTTGGAAAGTTCCTTTGGAGAGTTTGGCCACAGGGAGAATTTGTCCTTGCGTTGTGGTTTGCCACTCAATTTGAAGGGAAGATTTATCAGGAGCAACAACTGAGGCAGTCAGGTAAGCACTGGAACCTTCCTGGACAGTGATCATACTATCTGGTATATTGATGGATACTCCCTCTGGAGGAGGTGCTGGAGGATCGAGGTGTCATACAAGGTCTGGTACCATGTCTTGGATGCAGTGGATAAGTCCTGAGATGAGGAGATAATGGAATAAGATAGCCGTCTTGTCAGTGTATCTGTAAATGAAGATCAAAGATTAGTATATTAGTACTATTCCACCCGATGGGGTGAGAAAAAGTAGTTAAACTCCTTTGTACAGTTTCAGCTGGTTTCATGTATCCATTTGTCAGTCAACTTATTGTTATGCAGGAGTCTAACCTGATAGACTGCTGGACTGAGCTTGTTGACAATGGGGTATGGGCCTTCCCACTTGTTGGAGAAGGAGTGGGTGGGATGTGCAAATCGAAGTACCATTACCTGATCTCCAACTTGCCAATCCACTTCTTGTGCGTGTTTGCCAAATTGTATTTTGGATTGTTGCTGGGCCTTGCCCATGCAGTTGGCAGCATACAAGTGTGTGTGTATGAGGTCTTTTTTGAGTTTTTCCACATATTGGTCTACAGACACATGGTCTGCAGTTGGGGTATGCAGGTCAAACAGCAGGTGTTCAGGTAATCTCATCTGTCTACCAGTCATCACCTCAAAGGGTGTGAGCTGGGTGGTGGCTGAGGGTGTGCCCCTAATTTCCATGAGGAGTAATGGCAGTAGGGAATCCCAAGTTTTGGGATTATCCTCAATGAATTTGGAAAGCATTTGCTTAATCCGTCTGTTGGCTCTCTCTACTTGACCTGAGGATTGGGGGTGGTAGGGTATGTGGAACTTCTGCTGAACTCCAAGGAGTTCAAGGGATTCTTTCATTAACTCACCTGTAAAACTGATTCCTTTGTCAGAGTCTACCTTTAGGGGTAGACCCCACCTGGAGAAAATCTGTTCCACCAGGATTTTGGCAGTAGTTTTTGCAGTGCATGTCTTAGTGGGGAAAGCTTCAACCCACTAAAAGAAGAGATTAGTTACCACAAGAGCATACTTGTTATTTCTGGTGATGTTGGTTAGAGGACAAATGAAATCAATCTGTATGGCATGCCAAGGACCAAAGTGTCATTGTGGTAAAAGTTTGGCATTTCGTTTGGTAGGGATAGGGTTGTTTTGCTCACAAACAAGACAGTTGTCTATGTATTGTTTAACATCTTTGGTGACACCAGGCCACCAGGCGATGGGCTTGAGCCTTTGGAGGGTATTTTCCACTCCCTGGTGTCCACCAGTGGGTGTATCATGCACCTGGTGCAAGAATTCGGATCTTAAGTGTCTGGGAACCACCCACAACTTGGTGGTGGAGTCATCTGGTTGGAACCAGATGAGCCTGTCATCTGGCGACAAGCGTAACTTACCTTCATGCCTCTGATAGGGGTTGTGTGTGGGAAGTTTCTCTTTGGTACCCTTGCCAAGGAATCTGAACACTTCTTTAAGTTCAGTATCAAAATGCTGAGCTGCTGAGAGGTCCAAGGGGGAAAAAGGTTCAGGTTTCTTCCTGAGTGCTGCAATCTGCACAGCTGCATTGGCCTCTGGATGGCCCATCATCCAGATGTCACCCCCTCGGGCCCCTTCCTTAGCAAGGGTATCTGCTGTGTCATTGAAGGCATGGTAGGGGTCATGGAGAGAATGAGCTTTGGCTTTGTGTAGATAGAGTTTGTGTGCAAATTTTTGTGCCAGTGAATGTATGTATATTACCAATTCCTTGTACTTCACTGGGCTGCCATCAGAGGAGAGGAAGGAGTTCTTCTGCCAGAAAGGAAGACATTCTGTAAGAGAACAACAAACCCAATTAGAGTCTGTAAAAATGATAGTATCCTTGGTTCCATGCTGGATGAACTCGAGGGCACAGGCCACCGCTGCCATCTCTGCATATTGTGATGATGCTACACTATAGCACTTAGAGATTTTGACAGTGTTCCCATAAGGGTAAATCACTAAAATACCCATCCCTGCAATTTGTTCTCCCTGATTGTAGGATGCTGAACCATCAGTAAAGGCATGACACAAAGAGGTGTTATCAAGTATTTGTGGCGTGGCAGGGAGGAAAGGACCTGGATCTGGAAGATCAGGTGACTGTAGTGCACAGTCATGGGGTTCTCCCTGGAAAAGGAGTCCATGAGCCAACATAGATGGAATTTTTGTCAGTTGTACCTGTTTGTCTCTATCCTGGAGAAGAAGTGACCAGTGTGTAAGTCTGGTGTTAGAGACTGACCCATCCTTCACTCTGTCTGAGAGCAGAAAGGTAGTTGGGGTGTGGTTGGTGTTGATGATCAGTGGTGAGTACCCAATGATATACAGGAAATGTTTGACAGCCCAGTAGGTGGCCAGAAGGTTCCTTTCACAAAGGTCGTACTTCTGTTCCACTGGAGTCAAGAGCTGTGAGGCATATGCAATGGGTCTCAAGGTGCCGCGCACCTTCTGGGCCAGCACTGCTGACATGGCAATGTCAGAGGTAGCACATTCCAGATGGAATGGTAGTGCTGGATTGGGGTTTGCCAGGGCTGGGGCAGAGGCCAAGGCCTGCTTCAGTGACATCACAGCCTGGGTATGTATAGGGCCCCAAGTCCATGGGATATCCTTTTTGAGTAACTCATACAGATGAACAGCTTTCTGAGCAAAATCACAAATAAAATCTCTTGAATAGTTCACCATACCTAGAATCCTTCAAAGATTTGCCACACTGGTGGGCAATGGCAAGTCTTGCAATCCCTGTACCTTCTTCCAGGTAGGGCTTCGACCTTGGTCGGTTATTTTCAGACCTAGAAAGAGTACTTCTTTCTGACACAGTTGTGCTTTTGCTGGATTGCATTTCAGACCTGCTGTCTGAATGAGAGTCAGTAGTTCATCCAAGAGATCCAAATGTTGTTCCTGTGTGGCTGTTGCCAGCAACAGGTTGTCCACCTATTGCAAGAGACATTGGGGAGTAGAGAAACTCTCGAGGGTGTCCATCATGTGTAGATGGAACAGGGATGGACTGTTATGGAATCCTTGTGGCAAGCAAGTCCACGTGTACTGTTGTCCTTCAAAGGTGAAGGCAAACTTATATTGACTCTAAAGGGCCAATGGTAATGACCAGAAACCATTGGAGAAGTCCAGGGCACTGAACCATTTCAAGTCATGGTTCAGAAGTTGTAGCACATCAGGTGCTGATGCCACAGTTGGAGAACAACTGGGGGTGACCTGATTCAGTTTCCTGTAGTCAATAGTAAGTCTCCAGGCACGTATGGGTTTCTTCACGGGCCACACTGGGAAGTTGGCAGTGGAAACACAAGTTCTGATTATTCCTTGCTTGAGGAGTGACTTGATCATCTCTCTGAGAGAAGGCAAGGCCTCAGTTGGGAAAGGATATTACCTTTGCCTCTCATGTGCTGGGCCTGGCACTTCGATGACAGTGTGCATTCTACCACAGTCATTTTTGTTGATTGCAAATGCTTCCAAATGTTGTTGCAAAATAGGGAGGAGCTTTGGGAAAAGTTCATGAGTCTTGAACAAATCTATGATGTCATACTCCTTGTCATTGTTGCCACAACATGTGAATCAGGAATCAAGATGGTATGATATTGACCCTGAATCTGTATTAGTAACATGTTAGCTAGGTCCATCACACAGCTGTGTGGTGCAAGGAAGTCAATCGCTATGATACTAGGATGATCATGCAATACCATCAGTTGGAAAGTGTGTGAGGCCTTTAAATGGCCTAACTCTACCGGTAGGGGTAGAGAACGGTATGCAGGTAACCTAGTACCATCAACTCCTGACATGTTGGTCCTCCATCCGGTGGACCAAGGAGATGTGTCTGGGTGTTCATCATGTAACACAGATTCAGCTGCACCTGTATCTAACAGGACTACTAGTAGGTGGCCCCCGACCCTGGCCTCGGTGCAGGGCCTTCTGTTTGTATCCAAGACTAGCTTGTTTACAATCTGGACTGGGGCCTGTAATTGTCAATCGGTACTGCTGGAAGCATGGAGAGGTTGGACCTGACTCTTGTGAATCATTTCACCATGCTGCATGATATTATATAGGGAGGAGCTTCTGGGTTCAGGCCTGAATGGGCCTGGGGGCCTGTACCACCAGTGTCCCCGTGACCAGTTAGGGTCTGGGTTGCCGGTTGTACCGCCGCAAGGGCCTGTGCTGGAACAGCATCAGCTACAGAGCGCACTTGTCCCAGGAGCTCTCGGAATTTCCATTTCCAATTCTCTTCAGCTATCTCCCTATATGAAGGGACTGTTCTTTGTTGTTGTGGTTTACCTTTGCCCTTATGCTTTTTATACTTATGCCAATTCCGGTTCCCATCCCATTGTTGTTGCTGTTGCGGCTGTTCTTGATGGGTCTGTTGGGGGTGTTGGTTATCAGCTGGAGGATCTTGCTGATGTTGGGCCTGCCCTTCCACTGTGTAGTGCATCGTGGCCTCTGGAGTAGGCTCCACGGTGGCTACATTCTTGGAGCCGGAGCCCAGATCACGGATATAGAGTTGGTACACTCTCTTGGTTTTCCGAAAGATGTCGGCAAACCTATCCGCATTGGGGTAGGTGGTTGGCTCTACCTTTTCTCGTACTGCTGGAATCATGTTCCTAAGGAACATGGTCTTATATTCAATAAGATCTACATCTGCAGCTTCTTGTGCTAAGTGCTTTTCTGCTCAGTAGGACATCCAAAGTCTCTGGTGGTAAGTCACTGGACTTTCCTTTGCATTCTGTTTTACAGGGTATGCAAGCATCACTCCTACTACACCTGGGCTGTGAGCAGAAATGAACTCAGCTGCAACCTCATCAAAGGTGGTGTTCCCATCCTGGCGGATGGCATTGGGGAGTTTGGCCCACAAACTAGGATTGATGGTTTGGTGTAGTATTTGGACCTGATATTCTGCAGCGAGGCTAAGTATCTCGCATTTAGAATGCACCTTTTCCAAGTGACAGCTGAGGTTGTTGGACGGGTTCATCTGACTGATGCTGTCAGCAATTTGCTGAACTGAGTAGGCCATTTGTAGGGGATTACTGGTTCGATCAGGCAGAAGTATATTGTCTCGAGCACCATCCAGGGTGGCCTGAGCTGCAGCCTCGGCCGCAGTGCGGACAGTACCTTCCTGAGTGCCAGCCTTTTGCACAAGCTGCCTAATCTGGGTTTTAATGGCCCATTTACTCCTCTCAGGAAGGGGTACATTGCCTATCACAGTTTCAATCATGGTTTCTATCTCATGCCTATCTTCCACATTAATAACGGCTATCGGTGGTGCCATCAGTACCAGGCCTGGGCCTGCTCCCCCCCCATCATGGGGGCCGCCATGTTGGCATCTCCCATGATGGGCGTCACGCCGTTGATGATGTATGACATGTTGAGCGTGGAGTGGGGATCTGCCATGTTGTGGATGGCTGGTTGGGGTCTCTGGGCCATAGTAGGGGTGTGACTGGGCGTTGTATTGTGAAACATCATAGAAATATAGAAACAGAGAATTTGACAGCAGATAAGGATCGCTTGGCCCACCCAGTCTGCCCATTTCCCTACCTAATGGATAAGCTGCAGATCCTAGTTAACTAGCAGCCTACTTCTTCCTACCCCCACCCCGTAGAATTGCCTTATGACTGTCCCATGCATGCTTGAATTCCACCACTGTTTTGACTCCACAACTCCTCCAGAAGGCCGTTCCATGCATCTACAACCCTCTGTGAAAAATACTTCCTTAAATTACCTCTGAGCCCCCATCTTCAAATTGTGCCCCTTGTTCTTGCACACCTCTTTTCTGAAAGATGCTACCCTCTTGGACTTTGTTGATTCCTTGAGGGACTTGAAAGTTTCTATCATGTCCCCTCTCCCTTCTTTCCTCGAGGCTATACATATTAAGCTCCTTAAGTCTCTTTTCATATGTCTTCGGTGCAGACCCTGCACCATTTTAGTTGCCCTCCTCTGGACAGCTTTCATCCTGTCTATGTCTTCTTGGAGATTGGGTCTCAGAACTGCACGAGTACTCCAGATGGGGCGTCCACCAGCTGTCTGTACAGAGGATAATAACTTCCTGTTTTCTACTGGTGATGCCTCTCCCTATGCATCCCAGTATCCCCCAGCCCTCCTGCTGCCCTCTCATTGCTTGCCCACCTTCAGGTCATCTGATATGACTACCCCAGGCCCCTTTCCATTTTTGTTGTTGATAGTATCTCACCCCCATTGTGTACTCTTCCCTGGGTTTTGTTTCCCAGGTGCATTACCTGCACTTCTTAGCATTGAATCTAAGCTGCCATACATTTGACCATTCCTCTAACCTTGCCAAGTCCTCCTCATCCTTTCCACCCCACCTTGTGCATCAACTCTGTTGCAGATCTTTGTGTCATCTGCAAAGAGACATACTTTTCCTTCCAGTCCCTCTGCAATGTCGCTTATAAAGACATTGAAGAGGACCGGTTCTAATATTGAACCTTGCGGTACCCCACTAGTAACCCCTTTCTTCAGAGTGGACTCCATTTACTATTACTCTCTGTGTCCTATTCTCCAGCCAATTCTTTACCCAGGCTGTCATCTTGGGACCCACTCCCAGGCTGGCTAACTTGTATATTAATCTTTTGTGTGGGACTGTGTCAAATGCCTTGCTAAAGTCTAGGTAGGCCATGTCCACAGCCCCTCCCTGATCTACTACTTTGGTCACCCAGTCAAAGAAATCTATCAGATTTGTCTGGCATGACCTTCCCGCTGTGAATCCATGCTGCCTTGGGTCCTGTGCCCCTCTGGCCTCTAGATACTCGACAATACTTTCCTTCAGAAGTGATTCCATCATTTTCCCTATCACTGAGGTTAAACTAGCAGGTCTGTAGTTTCCTGCTTCTGCCTTGCTCCCACTTTTGTGAAGGGGAATCACATCTGCCCTCCTCCAGTCCTTGGGTACCACCTCATCCTCCCATGATTTGTTAAAGAGGGTAGTCAGTGGTGTCACTAGTTCTACCCTTCATTCTTTTAGAATTCTGGGATGAATCCCATCAGGCCCCATTGCTTTTTCCACCTTCAGTTTTAAGAGTTCTTTCAGTACCCTTTCTTCTGTAAATGGGCTTCTGTAAACGGGCTGGTATCAACTTCTGTATCCAGAGTGTTTCTACTGTTTGTTTTAGGTACCTCCCCCTCTTCTTTTGTAAATACTGAGCAAAAATATTTGTTTAGTATCTCTGCCTTTTCACAGTCACCCTCTGCCCACCCTCCCTCCCTTTATTAAGCCTCACTATCCCTCCCTTGGTCTTCCTTCGCTCCCTGATGTACCTATAAAAGGTTTTATCCCCCTTCTTAACTGAGTTGGCTATCTTTTCCTCGGTTTGGGCCTTTGCTGTTCTGACTGCCTTCCCAGCTTCCTTTTGCTTTAACTGATACAGTTCTCTGTCCTAGGCCTCCCATTGCCTTAACATGGCCAGCCAGAACCTCCCGCTGATGGCGCAGTTTCAGCCATTTTGGTTCTACATTCAGTATGGCTCACACTTGCAACATCCATATCAACCTCATCTTGTTTTTGCTTTTGCAACACTCTATACGTGGTGCTCAATTCGCGATTGTCCCTAATAGACACTTCTAAATCATTACGTACCTGGTTTATCTCGTCCTGCAGCTCACCGATTTCCTTACTCAACTAAGCATTTGCAGCACTTAGCAAATCATTCATTTGCAACGCCTGACCCTTATCCTGTCTCAAACTTTCATACTCCTGCTTCAACATACACAGTTCCTGTTCTCCAGCTTGAGCTGAATGATGCAATAGTGAATCCTTTCCGTTCCGCAGAGTTTGGAGTTTGGACTCCAAGTTCTGCTGCAGTCTGATACATTCTGTTTCCTGCAAACCCATCTGTTGCTTAAGAGATGAGATTTGCAGATCAAGAGTTCGAGACCTCACTTCGGAGGCTTCCAGAGCAGCATAGAGAGCCGCGACCATCAACCCTTTAGCTTGTCGCTTATTGGCTGATTGTCTCATCTCTGCGTACTGGGTTGAAATCCCCAGTATAGGGTTTTTGGATTGACTTGCGACCCACGCAAAGTCAGTCCCTCCTCCATGGGAGGCAAGGAAGTTCGAGACATCGAGTCTCAGTTCTGCACAGATATGTGACACAGTGGCCATTCTGTGGGAGGGAATGAAAAATCAAACTGTGAAAAAGGCACCGTGCTGCATATCGATCCACAGCAGGAGCACTTTATACACAGCTGGGCTACTGTATAAGTTGTAGGCTTGCAATTCAAAGCTGCTATGGAGTGAGTCGAGACGGCATCGACCACACCCGAAACGACAGCCAGACTTTGCAAGTTACTACAAACTGGTTTTAAAATGGGAGAGGTGATATGGGAATGTACACCTACTGTCCCCGTGGGTAAGGGAAAATATTTTAGCAACAAGTGAATACTTACAAACACCAAATATCGCCTGCACACGGTCGCCAATTTGTTAGGGGGTCTAAACCTCACTTTCAGGTTCTTGATGATAGTGGGAATGCAAGTAATCACAAACACGTTGCATTAGAGTAATACACAAGTTGATTACTACCAAAAGGATAAATCACAGTTGCCCAAAGCAGTTCTTACCAATATGAACCGGGAGCCAGTGCTAAGCGTTCCCTATACCTCGAGATTTCTCTTTGTCTCTTGGGGTCTCTCCTGAGGTCTCTGAGGTATAAGACTAGTGTATTACATTAAATACCTATGATAATTACTATAGTTACTGTAAGATAGAAACATTTCTAGTTACAGAGATGAGCCCTATTGGCTAAATTAGAGGTGGCTCCACGATCCAAGATAACATTATACAATTCTGTAAAGTCTTCAGTTTGAGAACAAAAGAGTTCTTATACAGAGTCTTAACATAACTCAGTGTAGTAGTACAAATCACCAAAAGGTGGCAATGCTGTCTTACATATTATAATTATTCCAAGGACACAGGTGCCTTGGCATCTTACAAGTAAGAAATACACAGAAAATACATAGAAGAATATATGTATTAACAAGCAAAGTGTATTACAACAATATGCATTCATATCCTGACATCTACTCTTGTACGGTAGATGCCCTTAGCCCTATATGTTAGTATAACATGTACTTAAGTGCTAGTTGTCTACGGTGTACCTCTGAGGGTACCAATTAGGGTGCAGGGACCTCGTGTAACACTGTGGTTTTGTTAATCTGCCCAGAATGCTGATTTCCCACAGCGACTGCACCACTGTGTGCCACATGTGTGAAACCACATTTTGGGCTGGATGTGAAAAATGACAGCAGTACTATTCAAAAGAAGGTGTGAAAAAATGACAATGCTGAAAATCTGGAGTGAAAATATAAAAAATTCTCAGAGTTACGAGTGTGCATAGAAATTGTGCAACACACGCTCGTAGCAGTCACTTTTTGGAATTTTTTCACCAGATTTTCAACATAGGTTTTTGGAGCCCACCTTATGAACAGTAACAACTATTGTTTTGTTATTGTCACAAAAAGGTGATTCCATGCAGTGACCGTGAAATCACCTTTTGGGACCGAATAACGACATGACAGTGACCAAATTCATGAGGTGGGGTCCCAAGAACCCCATGATAAAAATTTGGTGCCACAATTCACAAAAATGGCTGAGATAGCCACCTAAGTTGAAAAAAAAAAAACCTTTATGCCATTATACAGCTTACCGGCATTTCTTCAGTTTGCGGTCAGCTTTTGAAGAGTGTAGACGTGTTCTTGGTCCACCGAAGATCATCGCGCCAGCTCAGAGGTAAAATGGGGGTGAGGGATGGGGTGCACAGAGGGTGGGTACAGGTTGGGGAGAGGGCCCAGACACAACGAGGACCGTTTTCAACTTTTCAGGTTAAAAAAAAAAATTAAAATCATCGCGGAAGGTTTTCCTTTTTGCAGGTAGATTTGGTATGCTAGGGTGGGCTCCCAGCATGCCACCTGTGTGGTTTTTTTTGGGGGGGAAGACTGGAGTTGATGGGAATTGGGCCTCCCATTGGCAAAGGAACAAGGATCTGTGTTTGGGGGGGGAGACATGATGCCAAGTTGGATTGCACACCCCCTCGGCAAACAAAATGTTTGAGGGGGGTATTATGCCGACAGGGAGTGGGCTCCCCTGTCGGGTCGGCAAATGATCTTGGGAGAGGGCATGCCAACAGAGGATTGGCTACCCCCGTCGACTTTTATGGGGACTCTGAGGTGGACTGCGACAGCTGCCACCATGTGACGTGAAATGTTACACCAGGCAAGGCACCACCCTGCTATGATGGGTCACTCCCTCATTGCAGCAGCAAATTCATTTCAACTTGGTGGCACACTTGCTGAACTAGTGTCAGCAGCAGCATGCCACCGCATTGTGGAAACACGGCCAGGCCTCAAAGTGTAGTGGGGCCATTGGCTGCCACAGTACCGCACCTCCAAAACCCTGTTTCTCTCCTAAGCTGTCACATAATGTTTCTTGTGCATGCGCACAAGCAAACATAAAAAGTAGGGTATTAATTAAAATAATATTAGGTAATCTCTTAAAATGAGGCTCTATTGTCAATAATAATAAATATTCTGCCAGTTCACTTCCTGAGATCTCTGAGGAGAGTTTTCTGGCTAGTCCATATGCCTGTATAAGATCTTCAGACCATGCATTCTTGCTGGCTGCTACTAGGAAGTGCTATTTACTATCCAGTATATAAACAGGCACCTGTCTTAGAGGTGTTTTTGTTTTGTAGAGTTGATGTGATGCCTCAAGGGAACTAGATATAGATGGGTGGAGTACAGCATACTTCCTGATTACCTCCTTTTAGAAATGGATCTGTCATTTGCGCTAGTGTTGACATTTTTTGGTGGATTTATTAGATAGTTTGACAATGAAAATTACCGAACGTGCAAATGAAACACAAGGGATGAACGAGCCTGTTGACTGTCCACAGAAAGAAGCATGAGGCTAACTCCTCTCTGCTGCTTGACCTTGACAGAGGTGCAAAAGCCAACAAATGTATTTATTTATTTTATTGGGGTGATGTAGCCACGACAGAGGTGGTTAGAGACGGAAAGGGAGTGGGATGCAGGAGGCAGGGGCCAGATAGCAGGAAGAACAGGGGGGACCTGGAATGCAGGAGAATGGGGGGAGCAGTGAATCAGAGCAGGAGGGGCAGGGGGAAGAGGGAGGAAAGCGCAAGGAGAAGGACCAGTTGGGAGGAAAGGTAAAGGAGAAGGACCAGAAGTACAAGGAGGATTCAGTAAAGGGAGCTGAGGGTTTAGGCCAGGGGAGCACGACGAGCAAGGAGGAACTAAATGGAGACAGGAAGGAAGGGAGGATGAGCCAGGCTAGTGTAGCAGATAGGGGAGAAGGACCAGTTGCGAGCAGTGAGGGGGGAATTAGGAAGGTACAGAAGGATACTCAGGAGGAGGAGAGGCATAGGATTGGAGGGGAGGGGTGGCCATGGTAAATAAGGAGGGGTGGCATGTGGCACCCAGATAGGGGAGGAACAAGGAGCCAGCTGGGTGGAGGGCCTGTAGAAAGGATGAGGGACATGGAAGGGGAATGGAGGAAAGGAGTGGTCAGAGTGCTCCTGCTGGGGATTCTATAATCAGGGGTATCAAATGGGATAGGGAGGGAGAAGCCTGGCCAGTTAGAACAAGATGCTTCCCTGGACTAACAGTGCACAGGGCTAAGCACAGTATATCAGCTGGCAAGGATTGTGGGGGTTCCTCAGACATACTGATCCACCTGGGTACAAATGACATTGAGGGAAATAGCGAGCTAGAGATACAGGCAAGATTCAGGGAGCTCGCCAGGGTCTGTCATGACATAGGATGCACAGTTTCCTTCTCAGAAATCCTGCCAGTGCCAAGGGCTAGTGGGGCACACAAAAGGAAAATTAGGGAGATAAACCAGTGGCTCAGGGAGTGGTGTGAGGCCAGAAGGTATGGGTTGATGGGGGATTGGGGGGAGACCTGGGAGGATAAGGTGCTGTATGCTAGAGATAGACTACATCTCAATTTGGAGGGGAAGGGAATCCTTAAGTTGAAAATAGAGGGGTTCATTGGTGAAAAGTGGGGTTTAAACTTGTGAAGGGGGGTGGGATGGGAGAAAAGGCTGTCAAGGGGGTGCCGATAAAGGAGGGACTCTGTCTCCACCCCCCTAGGGACCAGAAGGATTGCAGGAAAAGGCCAACTGGCAAAGTGCAGACCAGGGGAAAACAGAATCCCCATGGGGACACGAGCAGGGGAAATGGAACTATAGGGAAAGGGTGGAAGGTAGTCCTGCTAAATGCCAGGAGCTTGGGCAATAAAATGCCTGAGCTCCAGGTGATGCTAACTGAGGGAGCAGTGGATGTGGCAGCGGTCACTGAGACTTGGGCCACTGCAGGACACGACTGGGACCTGAACCTGGAGGTTACACTATGTTCAGGAAGGACAGGAGGGAGGGAAGGGGAGGAGGGGTAGCAATGATAGTCAAAACTGCATTGGCATAGGGGGAGTAGAGGAGGCAGAGGGAACCGTGGAGGCGATTTGGGTCACCTTGATAACAAGGGGGGGCAAGAGAGTAAAAATAGGAGTGGTGTATAGACCCCCTGCCCTGGCGGAGGAGCTGGAGGACAGTCTGGTGGCAGATGTTAGGAGACACTGCAGACTGGGCAGAGGAACGGTGGTGGTGTTGGGGGACTTAAACATGCCAGGAACAGACTGGTAGACTATGACATCCTCTGTGACCAGGGAACAGGAGGTTGGATGTCTTCAAGACGCATTCCTAACTCAGCAGGTGAGGGAACCACCAGGAGGCACGGGTACTGGATGTGGTCCTGGCAGACAGTGACCAGATTGGGGGCCTGGAGATAAGGGACCCATTGGCGGGGAGTGACCATGCCAAGGTCTGGTTCTGCCTGGACCTAGGAGGGGTAGAAGGCTGCACAAAGACGGAAGTAACCGACTTCAGGGGGGCGGATTTTAAGGAAATGGGAAGGCTCCTTAAGGAGCACTTGGATGGGATTGGGCCAGATATGGACGCTGATAGTAGGTGGGAAATCATCAGAGAGGGGTGCAGGATGCTACCAGCACCTGTGCAAGAGTAAGACGAAATGAGGTAGAGGCCTAAAAACCCTGTTGGTGGACCAGGGAGGTCCAGGAGGTGGTGCGGGGAAAGAAAGCAGCCTATAAGCAATTCAAGTGCTCAAGGAGTGAAAGAGATCGAGGTGAGTATGAGCTGATGGCTAGAAAGGCCACTAGAGTGGTGAGGGCGGCTAATGCAAGGAAGGAGCAGAACCTGGCCAGGGAAATTAGGAGAGGGAACAAGGGGTTCTTTAGATACATTTGGGAAAGATGAAGGGTGAAGGGCAGATTAGCAGGATTAAATCAGGGAGAGATGGGCACAAGACCGGAGGAGCAGGCTGAGGTACTAAATGAGTACTTCACCTCAGTTTTCACCAGGGAAATGGGGTGCTGCATCATACATGGGAGAAGACAGAGATACTGAGGGGGGGACCCTTACCGATCGGCAGGTCTGGGGAGAGGGGGAGGCATCACTGGCAGGTGGGGGGAAGGCTAAGCAGGGAGAAGAGGTACCGGAAGTGGAAATCACAGCAGAGAGAGTGAGGGAAGCCCTCAGCTCCCTTAAGACGGAGAAAGCACCGGGGCCAGATAAATTACATCCCAGAGTGCTGAAGGAACTTGCAGATGTCCTGGCGAAACCCCTGGCGAGCTTTTCACCATCTCTCTGAGGACAGGGTGGTGCCCCAAGACTGGAAGGTGGCGCATATAGTGCCTATCCACAAGGGGGATCAAGGGAGGTGGCAGGGAACTACAGGCCTGTCAGCCTGACATCGGTGGTGGGCAAGGTGATGGAGGGCATTGTCAAGGAGAGGCTAGGGGGGGACCTGGATAAGTCAGGGTGCCTGGACGATAGATAACATGGATTCATCCCAGGGAAATCATGTCAGACAAACTTGGTGGAGTTCTGTGACTGGGTGACAAGTGCCTTGGACTTGGGTAGACCAGTGGATGTCCTCTTTCTAGACTTCAGCAAGGCATTTGACTCTGTTCCTCACGTGGGCTTGTTGGATAAGCTGGGAGAAATGGGGGTGGAGAACCAGATGATCAGATGAATAGGCAATTGGCTCCAGGACCGGACCCAGAGGGTCATAGTTGGTGGGATAGTCTCATCCCCAAGGAGGGTCATTAGTGGGGTCCCACAGGGATCAGTCCTTGGGCCCCTTCCTCTCAACGCCTATGTATCTGACATAAGGACAGGAATCAGGAGTGAGATGAGTCTCTTTGCAGATGACTCGAAACTGGGGGCGGTGGTAGATGGGGAGGAGGGGAGGGTGGCCCTACAGGGGGACCTGGAGACTCTGGAAAGATGGTCTAGAAAGTGGAAGCTGAGGTTCAATGCAGGGAAATGCAAGGTACTCCACCTGGGAGCCAGAAATCCAGGCCAAGTGTACACCCTGGGGAATGCTACAAGTCTCGATGGCTGAGAGGGACCTGGGGGTGGTGGTGGATGTCAAGATGAACAACTCTGAGACTTGTAGGAGGGCAGCAGCCAAGGCCAACAGGATACTGGGATGCATCACTAGGGGGATCACCTCAGAAGGAGGGAAGTGATACTCCTCTGTATAACTGCTTGGTGAGGCCGCACCTTGAGTACTGTGTGCAGTTTTGGAGGCCACACTTAAAGAGGACATTAACCTCCTGGAGAGGGTCCAGAGGAGGGCAACCAAATGATTTGGGGCTTGGGGACAGGACCTATGAGGAGAGGCTGGAAGAGCTAAATATGACACATTGGAAGAGAGAAGGGACCGGGGAACATGATAGAGGTCTTCAGGTACATGAAGAGGGTAAATAGGGGAGGAACAGTCAGGGTGCTTCGAAGGAAGGAGGAAGGGGTCACAAGAGGGCATGGGTGGAAGCTGGAGGGGGGAAGATTCAGGGGAGAAAGGAGGAGGTGCTACTTCACTAAGAGGGTGGTGGAGCCATGGAATGCACTGCCTAGGGGGCTGGTGGAGACAGAGACAGTGGAGGGGTTCAAGAGGGGGTGGGACAGGTACAGGGGAAGGGTTCTGGAAGCAAAATCCAATGCAGCAAGAATATCCGGAACTGGGAAGGGAGAAGCCAGAGAAGGCAAGGGGGACAGCAAGGTCAGCACCCAGGGTGGGGGCTGACCAAACGAGCAGACACGAAAGACTGTTAGGCCTATTCTGCTGGCATTTTAGTATGTTAGTATGTTAGTATGTTATTTGAATTTTGATAATCGGGTAAGTCCACTGAGATCATGCAGTCCCTTTATTTACTAAAATAACTGCAAAAAGAATTTCTGTTTCAGAGATATTAGGGAAACTTTATGTTTTTAAATCTCAATTTGCAGCACTACATCAGAGGTTTGGGGGGGTATAGTTGCAGTCTTGAGGATTGTGGTTAACAGACATGAGATAGAGTTGGTGAGGGCAAATGGGTAATTAGCAAGACTGAAAGAATTGCAGAATAACTAGTGTTTTACATATTTTTCAGAAGGTTCAGAAGGGCAAAATGCCCTGGACTTTATTACTAAACTTATACTTGAATTAGTAGCCCCCTTCTGGTCACAGTGTGATATACTGTTGAAGGTCACCAGGCTGAAACCATAGCCACAACACCATGAAACACTAGGGGCAATTAACAAACAGCTCAGCTTTCTAGGTTTTTTTTTCCAACAAGAAACTAAATAGAAATTTGAACTATTTTGGTGGCGCTGAAGGATTATTATCTACACGGCCTTTAGACTATCACCTCTCTAAATGTGTAAGACTGACTAGAAAGTCAGCAAGAAAAACTAAACTCAGAATTCTAAGTGCTCAACCTGGTCAGACTCTGAATTCAAATACAAGATGGACCACATATCTCTGAGTTTCAAAACTTAGCTAAGACTGAACTGTCTAACCTTCTCCATAGTATTTTCAAGTGGGGAACTCTCAAGAAAGGTGCAGTGGGAGTTGGTCAAGGACTGTAGACAAACTCATTTTTGTGTGGTAACACCAATACGGTGGGCAGTCTCCTTTTCACTTTTAAAAAGAAAAAAAGAATTAAAATCAAACTACCATCTATATCAGCAGTCTTTACTGAATGTAATCAGCCATAATATGTTTTTTTTTAACTAGGGCCAGTTTGGTGCCTAATGGGACTGACAGTGTGCCTTTAAAGTGCCAGTCTTATCTGACATGGTTAAGATGTTAGGTGGTGTGTGCTGGGGACTGTTTTGTTTATCAGCTCTCCAGAAAAGGAATCACAGATCTCTGGGTGTCAGAGCTAGGAGTCATGTATAAACTGCAACACCAAAATGGTTGGTGGGATCTATCAAAAATTTAGCAATCTGGGTAAGAATATGTCTGGGGAAGAAAAGTTGCAAAATTAGTACAATGATAGTATTTGCTCAAGATTCATTGCCTAGCTGAGGTCTCTGAGTGGGCATTGATGGTTTGGGGCAGTTAATAGTTGGGACCCTATTTGTTTGGAAGGCATGCTAATATCCACAAGAACTACTAATGGGGAGCAGTTTTGATATGAGAGCACCTCTGAGGATGAGACATTCTACTGATAACCAAGTAGCATTTCTTTTTTTTCACTTGCTTTTTGTTTCTTCCAGCCACTCCTTTTCCCATTGGCATCCTCCTCAGCCCCATCACTGTTCCATCTTGTGGACTTGTGGGTTAACCACAACTTACACAAAGCCATGTTTGGTGAACAGCCTGCCTGTGACGTTGTGCAGTACTTGCACTGAATGCTGAGTGAACTAGGGAAATGTCCTCCAATTTTTGGACCAGGTGTCTGTGTTGATGCAAATGGACATGTGCATATTGACACACCTGTGAACTGCATCAGCACAGCAAACTCCCCCCCCTTGTCTGCTGGTTCCCCTGGTGCTGCAGCCTGACCTCTGCCAGGTGGTAGGCAAGTGACAGGATTCAGGAATTTCCCTCTTAAAGGAAGACAGCTGTCCTTAGGATGGTCAATCCTCCCTCTCCTGGCCACCCCCATGACTCTGGTCCATTCTCAAACCTAGGCTGCCAGTGCAGCAGGTGGTAAGGCCACCAGTGCATCAATGCACCATGCCACTGGGCCAGCTAACCAAGTAGCATTTCTAACCTCCATTTCAAATGTTCATTTTGGTGAATGTTGTATGAAAATTGGTTAATTTGCTTTGGTCCTCCCAGGATACCTCTATATTGGACAAGATAGCTGGGAAAAGAGTAGCGGGCATTGAGTTGGAGAGTTTATTGACAAATATCAGATTCTGCTAAGAAAGGCCCAAGTACAGTAACTAGAAAAATGTTTATAAATATAGGGTCCAATTCTCAAATTGTTACACCTGGCATAACTCGACTTGTACCCCCCAAAATGGTGCAAGTAACAAGTTATGCCATCAGTTGCGACATATGGTATTCTGCAAAGCAGCCTTAGACATGCCACAGGCTGCTTGCACCAAAGTGTACATAGGCCACCAGTTACACCCTAAACCCCCTGGGACATGGCGCTAGAGGGTTTACAGCAGCAGTTGCACCCTATTCTGGAAGGGCATAAATCAAGTCCCTCCAGCCACTATTCTCAAACAACCTCAGAGGACATCCACCAAAGTACAGTTACACCAGCTTTTAGCTGGTGTAAGTGTACATACATCGACTGGGAGTTGTGCAAATGTTCCACCGGCTCATCCATGATGACATGTCACCCCCCCATGCCCTGATCCCCAATTTTAATAATTAAAGCCCCACAGAGCTAAGCATGCCTCCCCAATGCCCTGATCTCCAAATTGCAATAATTAAAGCCCTGCAGGGCTAAGTATGCCTCCCAAGCCCCGATCCCCATATCATGTAAACACAGCCCCACAGGGCTAATAATGCTCCCCAGCCCCGATCCCCAAATTGTGATCATTAAGGTATCCCGTGAACACGGCTTCTGCAATTGAGCACCTACAAAAGTGGTGACTCAATTAAGGAGCCTGTGTTCAGGACTACTTGACAGGGTAGCTCCCGGCTACTTGGGTGGCCGAGGTAGGGTGAGAAGAAGCTATGAGCACACACATGAGGGGGGATGAGGAAGAGAAGGGAATGTATGCAGGTGGGGGTGTGGTGGGCAGCTGCCAAGCTGGTTTGCTAGTGTGGTGGGGAGGGTCGTTGGTTGGGAGGTTTTTTTTTGCCGGCAGCTGGTGTTTTCTTTTTTAAAGTATTTCATGTACCCCTGACATGCACCCCCTGGAGTTAAAAATCCTTTAGTGGGGGGGTGCCCCCGCATTCAAAAATATACCCTTGGATCTCGGGTGCCCTCTTCCCTCTCACCACGAGTGTGCATCGCCAAAATTCATTTTCGGTGATGTACACTCTCCATAATAGGGATCGCTATTCTGTGATTGCTGTTATCACATAGAACCAATAATCAAAGCCCTGTAAGGCTAAATATGCCCCCCCAAGCCCCGATCCCCATATCATGTAAGCACAGCCCTGCAGGGCTAATAATGCCTCCCCAGCCCCAATCCTCAAATTGTGATAATTAAAGCCCTGCAGGGCTAAGTATGTGCCCCCCAAGCCCCATTCCCCATATCATGTAAGCACTGCCCTACAGGGCTAATAATGCTCCCTTCCAGCTCTGATCCCCAAATTGTGATATGTAAAGCCCCACAGGTCTACTTGTGCCTCTCCAGGCCCTGATCGCCGCCACCCACAATTGGCACATCCTGTGAAATGAAATATTCTAACCCATTATCCCTGGTAGGCTAGTGGCCCCCACCCCCCACTCGGCAGTACCAGACCACCCTGCACCCCCCACTACAGACCAGGTGTGGCCACAAGACTGGGACACATCACGCAGTGCACATGCGCCAGTATTGGGAATACCCCAACACCAGTGTGCCTTTCTGATAATATATGCCCCCCCCGGCCACATACCACACAGCTGTACAACTGCCACAGCACACAAAGCTGGACATGTATATGTCACTGTGAGCATCCCATGCTAGAGGTGCAACATCTGTGGGTCACACAACAGCATAACAGTAATGTCCACTGTCAGTAAACACCTGCATGTTGGGCCTGTCACTGTGTATAATGCAGTCATCAGCACCACCCTACACACCATAGGCAGTGCTGTGTCCACACACTACTTGCCCCCTTGCTGCTGTAGTGTCTGCTATGCACTGTAGCATGACCTACAGTGTGACAGTTGCATGCAGCACCACCACCATCTGTGCCTATGCGTGTTGTCCCCTGGGGTACAATTTTCTAAGTGTAACCCCCTGTTACCCGGGGTTACTAGAATCCCAGTAAGACCTAGTAGTAGGCACAGAAGGCAGCTTGTGAAACTCCAGTTAAATGGATTTCACACTGTCTCACTCTGTTCTCAGTCTCAGCTGAGACTGAGGGATGACATCATTATAGAACTTTCGCAGCTGCATAAGCCACACTGGAATGTTGCAGTTGGAGGTTAGTGTAGAACGTTGGGGATTTTGAATTCAGTCTGTGTGCAGTCTGAGTGAGAGATAGTAGTACAGCTGAGTGTGTGCAGGCTCTCTGTACTGTTTACATGTAGCCTACAGCTATCATCATGCACTGCCAGACTAACCTACAGGTGGAGCTGTGGTCAGACCTGGCCAGCCCCTGTACTTCCAGACTTACCTACAGATGGAGCTGTGGGACCCTGCAGTAATGCTGGGCAAACTGCACACAAATCAGGGCATAATGAGATGCTAATCTGGATGTTTGCCCAGAGACTACCTAAGTAGGCTCATTTGCATGTCACTTTTGAATATGGCAAAGGTTAGCGCCGGGCAAACGTGTTTGCATCAGGCTAACGTGTTTAGCCTCGCGCTTAAACTCTGTATGCAATGAGTTAGTGCAGCGCAAACAGTTCAGGGAATATTATACAGTTTTGAACACTGTACTTTCACATGCGTTGCTGCCTGCAGCTGTACTGGGTCCACACATTTGCTGGCACACACATTGGCCACATAGTTCACCTCTATCTTGTGGTTTGCACTTCCTGGTTGCTATATTCAGAGCTGCCTTATTCCTGGGCTAAGTTTGCCCTGCACTCCCAGCCCTGTTTGCCCGGCCTCATTCCCATGCTATATTCAGAAGCTGTTTGCCCTGGGCTATTCCTTTTGAATATAGCTTGCTTTGTGCTCTGGGCTAGGTTTGCCCTCCAGGCAGTGTTAATTTAGCCTCGGGGCAATGTTTTTAATATCTGGCCCTAAAAGTTCATTTATTGACAAAGAAAATCCATCAGCATCCTGTCTGACGCATTTCAGACACTCAGGTCCTTTATCAAAGGCTAAGGATGCAGACATAACTGCTACTATTTAAATATCTAAAACACCACGTGATCATATGACATCATTTAATTAACCACATCAAAGAACATATCTTGCAGTGTTATCACCTGTGGCGTGTCTTTAAAAAAACCTCCATGTTTCTAATCCTATATACATGACATTAAAATGCATAATAATAATAATACACACATAACCATAATAATCCTTAACCATTCGAAAAACATCAGAATTTTCATGTTCCATCTTAAAGAAAAATCATAAAAAGACCAAAAACGAGAAAAATATAAAAATGGGAAAGGGGGGAGGGAAGGAATCCAAAAAACACTAATAGCCTCCACTCACATATAAATACAAAATTATCTATTAATATACATATCAACTAGCTACACATCAAACATTCCAATTCCTGAAAAATATTTATAAATCAGTTTTTATTTCGTAAATATGAGTGTAGATCCAAATGACTATTTAGACCAGGTTTCACATGTGCTTTTAAAGAGAATCCAAAAATGTTCCCTACATAAAACCAAATTATCAAAATGTCCTCCTCTGGGATTGCAATTTACCCTATCTATGGCTGTAAACCAAAAAGTATTTTGTTCTCTCTCATTATTCTGCATGACATGAGCTACTGTGGCATATTGCACATCATTTTTAGCAACTGCCCGTAAATGTTCTCCCATCCTAATTTTAAAACTCCTAATCGTTTTCCTCACATAGAATGCACTTCAGCTACATGTTGCTAAGTAAATAATCCACACTGTATGGCAAGTTACATATCGTTTTATCTGAAATTCTCTTTCAACATTGCAACTACTGAACACCTTTGTCTGATTGACTCTATCGCAATACATACAGCTCTGACATTTAAAACAGCCCTGAGGTTCTTGTAACCATGTGCCCGTTTTTTTCTCTTGAAAATGACTATGTACCAAGCTGTCCTTCAATGCATGTGCTCTCTTATAGCACATTCTTATTGGATTGGTACAAATTCTCCTTAAACTCGGCTCCACTTCTAAAATATGCCAATGTTTCTTAAGAATCGCCTCTAAATCTCTTGCCTGTGCTGAAAAGTTTGTTACAAAGTTAAAATACTCACTTTCTTCTACACTTTCTACTTTCCCTTCCAAAAGACAACTATGTTCTTGTTGTTTCACTTCTGTCCATGTGGTCATTATTTTAGTTTTATTGTAACCACATTCTATCAATCTGTTGGTTAAATCTTGTGCCCCTCTCTCAAAGCCTAAATCTGTGGAGCAATTCCTTTTATTTCTCAAAAATTGTCCCTTTGGAAACTACAGACCTATCAGTTTGACCTCAGTGGTGGAGAAAATTATGGAATCACTTTTTTTTTCTTTTTTTCAAAATGTTTTATTAGGGAACATAAGGTGCACATTGTTATACACTTGTATACACTTATAAGATTGTTTATACAGTACATACAATAATGTCAGTTACAGATTGTGTATAATCACAACTACAGTGGGAGGATAGTTGTTGAACTATTACATTCAAACAGTGTCATAATTATACAGGCAATGTGTCTTTTTCTTTATAATCGCTTTTTATTTATTTATTTAGTTTTTGTTGACCGTGTAAGTGCGCTAGACAAATCCTGCCTATTTTCAGGCACGACCCGGGGGAGGGGGATACAGATGAATGCCAACTGACCTTGAACCTGATTAAGCTGTTGGTGGTATTTTTAGTGAATGAGGGAAATTTGGCCAGGACACCGGGGAAATTCCCCTACTCTTTGTAGGAGGAGCCTTTGCTACTGGCTGCAAGATGGCCAGTGTGCATGAACCCTCGGAGGAGATGGACGTTGGGAGTACAGGGGAGTGGGCCTCCTCCTCTCCTGTGCTTGTAACTTCTGAGGCCATTGAAGAGGAACTTGATGTTGCTGAAGTTTGTGCTGATACAATTATTGAGACTACTGATGTGAACGATTTGGCTGATATAGAAAAAAAGGCAGTTACCGGTTTTGTTGCTGAGGATTTCTCCCGTTCTACCTTGGTAGAACAACGGTCAGCTCTGCTCCTGCAAATGCAGCAGTTGGACTCTAGAATAGCGGCATTTGCACAGACAACTAAAGACTGAATTACTAAGAGACGCTGTGATAGAAAAGCCCCCTGCTGATGCTGTAAGTTCGACGGGCTCTACGACTACTTCCGTATTGGCGGCTGTTTCGGATGGGGCTGGCAGTTTTCCAAGGTCTGTCTCGGTGTGCCCACAGCCCGCGCCGATCCTCCTGCATGACAAACACATTTCATTGAACATAACGAAGCACAGTTCAGAACAAATAAGCGGTAAACCTCTTCAAAGTCGGACTGCGTCGGCTGAGCAACAGAATGTTCACTCTGAGGTATTTTTCTTTTGGCTAATAAAGCCCCTGGGTGGAGTAAACGTGGTGGGATTTCGTCCATGGGGATAAAACCTTCTCCTATGAGACTAGCCACATTTAGTGGCTCAAAGACGTCTTGGTCACCGGATAAAGCTTTAGAGAGTGCTGGTTGGGAAAAAGGGGAAAGGGTGTTTGACTGGACCTCCAAGACCCCATCTTATTTAAAATGTTACAGAAAGCAGCTACTATTGAGGCCTCTGTTACTGCTTTGAGCTCCAACGAACCCCGAGGTGTTGCTTTAGATTGTGGACTTTTGAAAAGTGGTGCTTCACCTATTAACTCTAATGACTCACGTACTGGTATTAATGTGGGAGAGGTTTCTCTTAATCCAATGTTACCTATTGTTAACAATGTTGGTATTTTGTCTAAAAATATTATATCTCCTGCTATACCCCCTGGATCTGCGATTCCTTTAAGCCCTAAACCTACCCCAGTTTCACAAAACCCTACGGAAAATTGCTCAGGTCACCCAGTTGGTTTTAAACTAGCTGACTTATTTAACTCCAAAGGAGAACCAGCACCCAGGCGTAACGCCGTTTGGTTACTTTATAAGGGTGGGTTAGAGGAACCCCCGGATCGGGTGTATATTGCTAAAAAACTGCTTAAAGGGTCTATGAAATTCTTTTCATCTGAGATTTTTGCCCTGATTAGTTTAGGTAATTCCAATTATGATATTAGCTTTAAACAGGTTTCTGGTTTAGATAGATTTTGGGCTCAGTATGAGACATATCAGGCCTCTCCTATTTGGTCTCCTTTTGAGGCTATTCCATTAACCAAACCCGCTGTTTGGAATATTACGATTATTTTTAAAAATGAAGGGGTGAATGTGGAAGACATTCTATTTTGGTTAAATAAAAGATGTGAGGTGCTTAATAGGCCCACACCCACGTTGGATAGTGAACAAATCTGGGATGGTAGCTGAAGAGTTCGAGTTAAACTGTATTCTACTAATACTGGACCCAAACATTTACCTAGTTTTTTTTATTTAGGTAAAGATAAAGGGCTCATCTTTTATGCTGGACAACCCAAATCTTGTTTTAAGTGCGGTTCACGTACTCACCTTAGTTCAGCTTGCGACACAGTGAAGTGTAGTCATTGTTTTGATTTTGGCCATACATCTAGTGCCTGATTAAATCCTTTTAAGTGTAACCTTTGTGAAGGTACAGGCCATGCTTATGGACGTTGTCCCTGGGCATCCCATAATAGGGAAGATTGTCCTTCCCATGATGGTTTAATTACCATAGCACAGCAAATTCAAGCACAAAAGGCTGCTGCTCGAGATTTGAAAGATGATTTACCTTCTTCTACTCCAGCAACAGTAAGTAAAGAGCCTTTAGTGGTTGTTGTTCAAGATACTCTTGATCCGCCCTCTGAAATAGTTCCCCCTCCGATGGAGTTCCTCCTTCTGTCTCTGATGCATTACCAAAGATAGATGAGATAAGTGTTTCAGATATTAAGATGCCTCCCCACAATCCACTTCTGATTTGGATTCTTCTGTTTTTATTCCAGTCACTCATAAGAGAACTAGGAAAGGTCTGGCTGTAGTCAGTCGGGGCAAGGAAGCTGGAGCTCGTACTTGGCAGTCTAATAATAAATTTGCTGTATTAGCCACAGACCTCTCTAATAAGGACTCTGGAGGGGATGATACAGACACCTCCTCCATTCGGTCTTGTCCGGATGTGGAAGGAGGTAAAGATTTGGATCCTATAGCTAAACGAACCCGTCAAAGGAGTAAATCACCCATTGGCACCTAAATGGCTTCCTTCTCAGTTTGTTCCTTAAATGTGAATAGTATTAAAGGTCAAAAGAGATTGGGGGGTGTTTTCCTGACAGTTAAAGACTTTAAGTGTGATATTGTTTGTCTTGTGGAAACAAGGCTAAAAACCCATAGTGAATTACAACAGGCTTCAAGGGCATGGACCTGTGGTCCCTCTTTTTGGTCATCTGGCCCCAATACTTGTGATGGTATTGGTATTATGTTTTCAAATCCAGATTTACATGTTTCTAGATTAGTTGATATTTCACCAGGGAGAGCATTGTTATTCGATTTTACATATTTTTTGGAGAGATTTCGACTAATCGTGGTCTATGCTCCACAGTCTAAAGCTCAACGAGTCTCTCTTTTTCATTTAGTTAGACCTTTTTTGTATACTTCTAGGTTACTTCTCTGGGTTGGGGATTTTAACTGTGGTTTACAACAAAATGATAGAGGGTTAAAAACTCTCAAGCTATTTTGTGATTCTGTTGCTTTGAAAGAGATTGTAACCACAGCTCAGCTTATAGATGCTTATAGGTATTGTCATGCTACTGGCGGCTTTACTTTTTTTAAGGGACCCTTACGAACTCGAATTGACTTTATATTTTTGTCCAAGGTCTTAATAATTCATTCTTGCCAAACTGTGGGGGTAGAGTTTTCTGATCATGCTGCTCTTTGTGCATCATTTACTTGGGATACTGCTCCCCGTTGTAAGAAGAATTGTTGGCGTTTTAATGACTCCCTTTTGGAGGATCCCTCAATTTTGAAGTTGTGGAGGAAAGAATGGGCGGCACGGCTATCAGTAGTGGATTTTTATGAGAATGTAGTAGACTGGTGGGAAGACTCAAAATTAAGGTGGAAACAGGTCTTCCAGAAGAGAGCGGCAACTATTCAGAATAATAAATATTTGAAATATCTGACCCTGAGACAGCAGTTACAACATTTGATTTCTTAGCTGATACTACTAAATGATTATAGTAATCAAATTGCTGTAATTTGTACCCAGATGAGAAAATTGGTAATATGATCGAGCTAGCTCTTTAGGACAAGAAGCCTCGATTTGGGACGAGAACATATAAAGGAGGGTTGGATCCCTTTAAGGCATGTAAAAATCGTGTGGATTCTAAATTAATTCAGTGTCTAAGGTCTTCCTCTGGTGTCTTGGCCACGTCACCAGAGGCATTGGTTAAAATTGTTGAACAGCATGTTTTTAACATGTTGGGTAGTGTGCCAGAATGTGAGACTGCTGAGACTTTTTTGGATTCTTTACATCTCCCTCAGCTCTCCTTCCTGGAGCAGGAGGTGTTGAATGCTGATATTGTGGAGAAGGAAGTTGCGCAGGCTATTGGTAATCTGTGTTTACATTCCGCTCCTGGTTCTGATGGCCTTACTGCAAAATTATATAAAACTTTTTCGTCTGATTTGGTTCCGGCTTTGACTTTGTTATATAATGAAATGTTGGCCTCAGACTCTCTGACCAAAACGATGAAGGAAGCCATTTTAATTTTGATTTTTAAAAAAGGTAATGCTACAGATTTGAATAATTGGAGACCACTTAGTTTATTAAATGTAGATTATAAAATACTGGCCAAAATTCTGTTATCTAGATTGCTTAAAGTTGCTGTTCATATAAGTCCAGTCCAGACATGTGGTATTCCAGGCAGATACCAACACGATAATTTAGTTCTACTGCATGAATTATTTGCCTTGGGTGATAGGAAGGTAGTTTCTGGATGGGTTTTGGGTTTAGATCAGGAAAAGGCCTTTGACAGAGTTTCTCAAAGCTTTTTGTTCTCTGTTTTACGGGCCTTTGGTTTTCCTGTTAAGTTTCTTTCTTGGATTCTGACTTTATATAAGGGTGCCTTGATTATTCCTAATGTAAATGGTTGGTTAGGGAATCCAGTTTCTCTTGTTCGTGGGGTCAGGCAGGGATGCCCCTTAAGTCCGATCCTTTACGATTTTTATATTGACACTTTGATACGGGCTATATTACTTTGCCCTCAAATCATAGGACTGGAGGGAATTCCCTCTTTACCACCAATTAAACTGTTAGCTTATGCTGATGATTTGGTTCTGGTGGTGGATAAACATACTAAGGAAGAGGCCCTGGTCCAGGTCTTTCGGACTTTTTCATCAGTTTCTGGATCTAGAATTAATTTTGAGAAAAGTGTTGGTGTTCCTATAGGTCATACCTCTCTCCTGATAGCTGGCACTTATGCTGGGATTCCTATTAAGGTTGATTTATTTAAATATTTAGGGAATTTTTTTGGATCTGGTGATATGCTGTTTTATAACTGGCTTATTGCCTTAAATAAGGCAGAAGGTTTGATTGCAGGGTGGAAACAGGCTTTGATTGGAAAAAAAAAGAGAGTGGTTTTGCTTAAAACGTTGGTTATCCCTATTTTCTTGTATCTCAGTTATGTGTTTCTGCCACCTTTTGTGCTTTTTACTAAATTATATGGGGTGTTTTTTCATGGATTTTGGGGGTCTCGCCTTAACCCTATTAAACGGAATTTGACTTATAGACCTATACGGGAGGGTGGGGTAAATATGATTCATCCTGTTGCTTTTTTCTATAGTTTATTCTTTAGTTATAATCTTGGGAAGGCTCTAAAGCCGGGAAGTGGTTTGAAACCTTATTTAATGTTGTGGTTGTCATCCTGTTTATCTAAATGGAATTCAGGACAAAAAATATTATTTCGTGACACTGGATGTTCCATTATATGGAAAAGAAGGCTATAAGATGGCCTTATCTTGGGGTTTTTCCCACAGGATTTTTGTATCTTGTCTAGAAGTATGATATATGATAAGATTTGAGACGAGAGGCCCAGGAAGCTGTTGTATTTCCCTACTGTCCTTTAAATCATTTTTCCTGGATTCTTCAGCAGCTTTGCAATCCCCGTTTACCCCCTTATGTTTGGGACATGGTATGGTTAAGCAATTACGGAAGGTTGGGGGTTAAAAGTAATCATAAGCATAAAGCTTTAAATGCTCGTTTTTGCCCCAGAGATCTTTGCCATGAGATTCTAGAAACTCAGCAACACTTGTTTCTTGATTGCCCGTTTTCTTTAGACCTTTGGTCCAGTTTGGCTGATTTATGGTCTGAACCTTTATTCCTTCAATTATCATATGAACAGATTATGTTTTGTACTAATGTTGTTTTAAACACCAAATATCATGTTGATACTTTGTATGTTGTTTTTGTTCTTATTAGATATTACATATGGCAAGCTAGATGCATGTTAGTCTTACATCAGAAATTGATTCCTAAACAAGAGATAATTAGTAATATCTGTAAGGCCCTTTGTTCAGTTAAATTGCATGATTTTCAAGTTTATACAGGTCCTCAATTTCATCTCCTGTCGTAATTGTGATCTTTTGTCTAAAGATTGATAATACGTTTGTGTTTATTTTTTTTTGTTATTTCTGTTTATGAATTTAGTTCTTATTATGTATAGGATGTTGTTAATTTTCTGTAATGAAGTCCAACCTTCTAAATAAAATTCCCCTACTCTTTTTGATAAGTGCCATAGGATCTTTAACATCCACCTGAACTACCACCAATCCAGGCAGGTGGGACCTCAGTTTAACGTCTCATCTGAAAGACGACATCTCAGAAGTGCAGCAACCCTCTCATGCTGCACTACAGTGTCAGTACTGGGATATTAACCCAAGTGCCAGATGTGGGAACTGAACCCACAGCCCTCTGATCTCCTGGTCTCAGAGGCGAGTGTGCTACTTACTGAGCCACTGACACTGATAAAGGGCATATCAAAGCAGTATATTCCAAAGCAACATGTTCCAAAGCAATATATTCTGGGGGTAAGCTAAATCCAGTATATATATATATATATATATATATAAAACTGGTATTACGATAGAGGACCACTTCATGTGTTAAGCAAATGGATAACCTCTGTTTTTATTGAATTAATTTAGTTCTACATTGAGCTGTAGTGGGTATCATGTCAGGAAGACCCCATTCTCTATCGCATCCAATAAAGGTTCCCAAATAAGTTGAAACTTAGTGGTCTGTCCAAGAGCATTATACTGTGCTCTCCCAAGGACCATGCAGTCTCTAAAATTTTGAGCCCATCTTGTCACAGATGGAGGAGTTGGTGATAACCACAGCTGGGTTATAGTTCTCCTTATGTTTATAAGAGCTAAGGACCACAAGGGTCTTTGAGATGTGGGTACTGAGTATTGGGGTCTGCACCCAGTAATAGCTCTGGGGGGGGACCTAGAAGATGCATAACCCAGAACGTCACTTATGATCCCGTGAACTGCATACCAAAAGGGGACAATTCTTGGACAGGTTAATGATAGGTGAATTAAGTCAGCTTGTGTAGTCAGACATTTGGGGCACATCTCAGACCGAGACACATCCATAGCATGTATTTTTATTGGAGTCATGTATGCTCTATGTAAAAAATTAAGTTGTATTTGGCAAAGCTTATTACTTTTGGAGCAGTTCTCATAATGATCAAAGGCATGCTTCCAAGTAAGTTTGTCTATAGGTATCATTAGATCCTCATTCCATGTATACTTACATTGGTTCATTAACTGACTTTGAGAGTGACTCTGTATTGTATGATAATATATTGATAGAGGGCCCTGCTCTGGTTGTGGCCTAAATAACTCTTCCTCGAAAGCCGATGGCTCAGGCCATCTGTGTAGTGGCGACAATGACTCTCCACAGTTATATCGCACCTTTAAGTACAGAAAGAAGTCTCCAGCAGGTATTCCCCATTCATTGCATTGAGTTCTGAAGCTTTTTAAAGTACCTCCCTCACATAATTGACCAACTGCTATCAGATCCAACCTTCTCCAGGTCCAAAGACGTTGTATAACTATCAGCGCAAGGTGTTTTTTTTCCCACATAACACTCAACAGGCTCATATTAGGAGATTTTATACCACTGTAATCAATACTCTGATGTGCTCTTATTCATACTTGCAATGAGGTTTTTGTAAACGGGTTAAGTACTAAGCACTCCTTCGGGTCTGAGAGCCCCCTTACTAAAATGTAATTCTTTAGGTTCCCCTGTATCATTTCTTCCTCAATCCCCAACCATGTACAGCTCAATTCCATTGCCCCCGAAGGCAAGTAGGCAAGTTGTGCCACCCAGTAATACACTTTAAAATTTGGTAAGCCCACCCCCACTGCATGGATAGGGAGTTTAGTTATTAGCGCATCTATTTGTTTAAAATGTTTCAAGGGGAGTTTGATCAGAAGTGACTGATATAAATAAAGCATTCTTGGTAAAATAGTCATTTTGACTATACCTACTCTACCCAATATGGATAAGGGGAGGGTTGCCCAATGCTCACAATCCTCCGTAAGTTTCTTTAATAGGGGAGTGACATTTAAGGCATATTCTCGGCTCATGGACATCGAGATCTGTATGCCCAGATATTTAATACTAGAGACCATTTGTAATCCCCCCAAACTAGCAATCAGTTGAGCTCTGTTCTGCAGGCCCACCGGCATCAGTTCACTCTTAGTCCAGTTAACACAATGTCCAGAAAGCTGCCCAAAAGACCTCATAAGTTCATGGACCACTGGTAGGTCTTGTGCAGGATTTTGCAGCTATAGGAGCTGGTCATCTGCATACATTGCTATTTTATGTTGCCTGCCTCCCCTTACAAATCCCCTGATACCTGAATGTGACCTCAAGGCCATTGCTAAAGGCTCCAAAGAGAGGATGTACAGGAGGGGTGACAGTGGACAACCCTGTCGGGTGCCCCTACCCAAACCAAATGGGGCTGTCTGTGTACCATTAACCAAAACCTGAGCCTGAGGGTGGGTATACAATGCTTTTATCCAGGTACTAAAGGCCGGGCTAATTCCAATTCTTTTTAATACTTCAAACAGGTACCCCCTCTCCTTGCAGTGAAATGCCTTCTCAGCATCTAATGCTACCACTGCTGCCCCATGTGTCCTTTTGTTTTTCCCCCATTTTATTCAAAGTGCATCTAATGTTGTGTTCTCCTAATCTGCCTTTTACAAAGCCAGATTGATCTTGATGGATCACTTGTGGTAAAACAAGGTCTAGCCTAGAGGCCAATGCTTTGGCCACTATTTTATAGTCAGCAGTAAGCAACGAGATTGGCCTGTATGACACACATTTAGTAGGGTCTTTACCTGGCTTTGGCAACACTGTGATCATGGCAGACCACGTGGAGGGGGGTAGCTCACCTTTATTTAATCCTTCCAAAATCATATCAAATAGAGGGTCCATGAGATGATCCTGAAATAATTTAAAAAAATCAATAGGCAGACCATCTGGACCGGGGGCTTTACCACTTTTTAAGGCTTTAAGGGCTATCAATATTTCTTGTTTTGTCAAAGGACAGTCTAATTCGTTACTCACATTGACTGAGAATGTGGCCAGTGGGAGTCCGTGGAAAAAGGAATTATATTCATCTTGACAGGGGTTATGCTCGGAGGTATGTAGGTGTGAGTAAAACACACCAAATGTCTTCCCGATCCCTGTACTAGTTTTCCCCGTTCTGTACTTACCTGCCCTACAGTACGCTCAGCTTCCTTATGTTTTAAATGCCAGGCCAATAGTTTCCCCACCCTGTCCCCATCAAAGTAGGCTCCAGCATTCCTCAATAACCAGCATGCTCCTCCTGAACACTCAACTGGGTGTTGAACTGCCACTTCAGCTTTTGAAGATTATTGTAAAGGCTGGCTGTAGGGTTTTGTTTGTGAGCTGTTTCACTCACTTCTATTTGAGCCCTCAAATCAGTCAAATCCTGCAGCTGCACCTAGCGCTTATGTGAGGCATAGGATATGGTCTGGCCCCTAATATAAGCTTTAAGCACTTCCCACCTAATACCATGGGAGGTATCTCCCTTAACATTTATCTGGAGGTATTCCTGAATGCATTGAGTCATGTGTTGAATATAACTCTGGTCTTTCAAAAGAAGGGGGTCCAGTTTCCAGGTCCTTGAAGTTTTTGACACACCTGATCCCCTAAAAGACACCCAGTGGATTGCATGGTCTGATACAAGGATTGGGCAATAATTAGCTTCCTCTACTCCCATAAATAATGATCCTGAGACCAGGATTCTATCCAATCAGGCATACGTTTGGTGCGCATGTGAGAAGAAACTATAGTCTCGCCCCGTGGGGTTGACATGTCGCCATGTGTCCACTAGCCCCAATTCCCACTGTAGTACCTCAAGGGCCTTGGCATTTTGTGATTTAGATATTGGTATTCAACTAGATCTATCCATTACACTGTCCAGAACACAGTTATAGCCTCCGACCAAGATCCAAGGACCATCCCATCCAGCCATATGTAATGCGAGTTTATGAAAGAAACTTGGGTATTTGATATTAGTGGCATACACTGATTCCACCAAAAATGCACCCTTCCCTGTTATATTAATTTTTGCCAGTGCATATCTGCCAGCTTGATTCACTTTCTGCTCGATGATCTGAATTGGAAGCCCCCTAGGGATCCATATTGAAGCCCCCCATGCATTGAAGGAGAAAGTGGCAGAAATCCAGATAGCCCCCATAAACTCAACAGTCTTTTGTTACTCCCTAAGGGAGAAATGGGTCTCCTGAAGTAAAACAATGTGCGCTTTCGCTCTCCGTATCTCCCCCATAACCTTCCGCCACTTCAGAATTGGCTTGAGCCCATTTACATTCCAAGACACACAATTAACATTTTCAGCCATATTTAACTAAAAGGTAAGCAGTAATCACATCCTCCACAGATATTATTTGCATCCTTATGTTCATTTTATCCCATTTAAACCAGAACTTGTCCCCCAACCCACCCGAAACCAAAACCCCCTGCAATAACCAACAACTCACATTATTCCAAGGGGGTAGCCACACCCAAAGTCTGCACATTAAATGGTGCCATTTTGCAGCTTTAATCAGCACCCTTTCTGCATAGAACCTCATGGGTCTCTCGACTGTGTCCCAGCAATTGAACCAGATTCTCCCTCCTTTTCCCTTTTGATCACACCCCCCAATCACCCTAGGAACATCCGAAGATGCCCTCCACCCACTTATCCAACCTAAGTAACCCCCCTTTTCAGGCAGAAGAAGATCTGCCAGCAATCTCACTATGAGTAATAGAAAATAATATTGTAATTTACCCACCATGTTAAGAACAGCAGTGGGACACCATATAGTGTATAAACTCTACTACTAGAACAGCTATAAGTCAACAAAATAAACTTGGAATAAAAAAAACCCTGCAAATTTGTTTCAGCGGTAATTACTCACAAGTATTAGGGCCATGCACCCTCCGAACCAAATTTATATAAGCAGTCTACTAGTATATTTTATGTGAGAAACAGAGTCACGACTATGCATTCCCCATCAATAAGAAACATTTCGATGCCCTTCCCGGAGCACCAACATAAACAAATCCATAACCAAATCAATAGTCCAGAGGTAACCATTGGGGAATGGTAATGATTTATCCAGTCCATTGTAGCGACCCTGCCGATACCCGTACCCCCAGGTACGGTTGGGGCATATCATACAGTACCTCTTAGGCACAGAAACGTCTTAGTTCAGCAAAAGCTCTGTTTGAAGAATTAGTACAAAGAAAATAATAATAGAGTTAGTCGTGCGATCCACATTAGAGGCAGCATTTCAAGCTCCCTATCGCACAATCTCCCGCTGAGACCCGAGTCCCCAGACACGGTCGGGAGACCAGTGCTAACCAAGAGAGCCCTATGTCATAACCTACTACGCTCTACACGAACTACAAGGCAACATGGCCTCCAGACCATGACTCCAGCCCCAGACCACCAATAAATGCAACATAGCCATCAAATGTACAGAGGACATAAGAGCCCCAGAAAAGCAGCAAAAAAGTATATCGCTTCAGCACTTACTTTTAGCATTTTCTCAACATGAGCGATCACTTGTCTGACACTCCATCTCCCCTGGACTGCTCCTCTGCAAGCCATTTCTCAGCAGCTTTATATCATTCAAAAAAATGAACATTCTGGCCAGGCCTATGCACTCTTAGTTTGGTCGGATAAAGAAAAGCAAACAACCATCCAAGGTGATGCATTTGGCTTTTAACAGCACTAAAGCACTGCCTTTGAATTTGCAAGTCCCTGCTATAATCCTAGTATATGTACACTTCTGTGTTTTCAAATTGGATGGGTCCTGGTTGTTTAACCTTCTGTAATATTCTTTCCTTTTCCGACTACCACAGATATTTAATAAGACATTGGTGTGGTCTGTCTCCTTGCTTCGGGGTGGGGGGGGCCAACTATATGTGCCCGTTCAACCTCAAAGGCAGAATATTCGTTGGGTAGGCCCAGCTGTGTCACCAGCCATTGATGTAGGCCCTGGTTCAGGTTTCGGCCTTCAGTCTCTTCTGGAACCCCTATAGTGTGCAAATTTGATCTCCTAGACTGATTTTCTTGCTCATCAATGCGCTCTTTTAACTCAGACAGTGTAGTTATTAGCCCATTACGTTCAGCAGAGACTCCAGCATAGGAATCCTCTAATTCTCCCACCTGCTGCTCCAGCTCTGATATCTGGCTAGCATGGGTTGCCGACGACTCCGAAAGAGTGGTTACAACTGACTGCAGGTGGGTTAACTGAGAAGTTATATTCCCAAACCCAGCTTTCATCTCCTGCTGCATCGAAAGAAGTGTAGCCGGAACTCCAGCAAGAGATTTGGTAACTGGGTCCATATCTAGAGCCTGCAGGGTGTCTGCGTCTTCTCTTATGCTGTCCTGGTGCTTATTAGGTGATGATCTGACCGCGCTTGAACTAGCAGAGTTTTGTGCGTTGAACAGGAGCTTAGCCTGTTTATTTTTTTGTTTTCCCAACACCATGGGGATAGAGCAACATAGATTATCCATTCCAAGATGTTAACAAATCATACAATAGCTGTTTAAATCAATATTATTGCTGGTGTCACGAGGAGCTATCCTAGCAAGTGTCTGCCATAGGTGCTCGCTAGCCACGCCCCCCATGGAATCATTTCTGAAGGAAAGAATTGTTGAATACCTAGAGGCCAGTGGGGCACAGGACCCAAGGCAGCATGGATTCACATCAGGAAGGTCATGTCAGACAAATCTAATTGATTTCTTTGACTGGGTGACCCAAGTAGTAGACCAGGAAGGGGCTGTGGACATGGCCTACCTAGATTTTAGCAAGGCATTTGACACAGTCCTGCACAAAAGATTAATAAACAAATTAGCCAGCCTGGGAGTGGGTCCCAGGGTGATAGCCTGGGTAAAACACTGGCTGGACAACAGAACACAGTGGGTAATAGTAAATGGAGTCCACAGTGAAGAAATGGGGGTTACTAGTGGAGTAATGCAGGGTTCAGTACTGGGTTGGTCTTTTTTAATGTCTTTATAAGTGACATTGCAGAAGGACTGGAAGGGAAAGTATGACTCTTTGCAGATGACACAAAGATCTTCAGCAGGGTTGATATGCAAGTTGGGGTGGAAAGGATGAAAAGGGACTAGACAAGGTTGGAGGAATGGTCAAATGTATGGCAGCTTAGATTCAACGCAAAGAAGTGCAAAGTAATGCACCTGGGCAACAAAAATCCAGGTGAAGAGTACACAATGGGGAGTGAGATACTGACAACAACAAAAATGGAAAGGAACCCGGGGGTAGTCATATCAGATGACCTAAAGGTGGGCCAGCAATGTGAGAAGGCAGTAAGAAGAGTTGGGGAGATACTGGGATGCATAGGGAAAGGCATCACCAGTAGAAAACAGGAAGTTGTTGGCCCTCTGTACAGACAGTTGGTAAGACCACATTTGGAGTACTGTGTACAGTTCTGGAGACCCCATCTCTGCAAAGACATAGACAGGGTGGAGGCTGACCAGAGAGGGCAACCAAAATGGTGCAGGGTCTGCACCAGAAGACATATGAAGAAAGACTAAAAGAGGTTAAGATGTATAGCCTCAAGGAAAGGAGGGAGAGGGGGCACATGATAGAAACTTTCAAATACCTCAAGGGAATCAACAAAGTCCAAGAGGGTAGTATCTTTCAGAAAAAGAGATGTGCAAGAACAAGGGGGCACAATTTGAAGATATGGGGGGATGGCTCAGAGGTAATGTGAGAAAGTATTTCTTCACAGAGAGGGTTGTGGGTGCATGGAACGGCCTTTCTGAGGAGGTTGTAGAGTCAAAAACAGTGAGAGAGAATTCAAGAATGCATGGGACAGACATAAGGCGATTCTAGTGGGGGGTAGGAGGAAGTAGGCTGTTGGTTAACTAGGATCTGCAGCTTATCCGTTAGGTAGGGAAATGGGCAGACTAGGTGGGCCAAGCGGTCCTTATCTGCCATTAAATTCTATGTTTCCATGTTTCTAAGTTTCCTAGCTATCAACCACAAACAGACTCAATTTATAATTCTGAAAAACATGTATTTTACTCAATAATGGATCCTCAAAACTGGCTTTAAAACATCATGGCGCACATATTAAAAGCATTTAAATGGGCTCAAAGTGTTAGCTCCCACACTGCTTATGCAATTCTGCTATAATTACATATTCAGAGGGAACACTGCACATGATATTTGCATCAGCGCACCAGCAGAGATAATGTATGCAGCACGCAAAGGTGGGAGCAGTACCCGGCATATCATGTTCAGCACGATATTCAGCATGTTAGCACTGTGTAACCAGGTTTGTGCAGGCACATATCACTTCACAAATACTGCCTATAAAAAGGCTTTCTTAAACCAGGGCAAACTCTAGAGGTGGATGGAGAAACTGTAAGCCACACACCAAGATGGTGCACATGGGAGCACATATCATGTACCTCATGCAGCAGGTCATGGAGGATGTGGAGAGGGCCAATGCCCACCCTGGGCCATGCCGTAGGTTATGGAGGTGCTATACTGCAAACAGAGAGTACCATCCAGGAGTCATAGTAAAAAGTCCTCAGTGATAATTAGATCATGGACCGATACAGGCTGAACAAGCCCATGCTCGGGCAGCTGTGTGAGCTGCTGCATGACCAGCTCCAGAAAGACACCTAGCACAGCCATGCATTGTCTGTAGAGCGAAAGGTGATGGCTGCACTGTGTTTTCTGGCCACAGGAACATTCCAGACACTGGTTGGGGACACCACTGGTTATCTCGCAATCAGTCGCCTCAAGCCTTTTGGATCAGTTCCTAGACATCCTGCTGGCCCACGCTGGGGAGTTCAACATATTCTCTTCCACACCAGCAGAGTGAACAGCAACTGTGCACAGCAGTTCAATCAGGTTGTGCACCTACCAACTATACAGGATGTCATTGACTGCACCCATGTTGTCATCCAGGCAATCACCAGTGATAGAGTGGAGGCCTTAGATTGATGGAACATTATCAAGTCTATCAATCAGCAATCACCTGTAAGAAGGCAGAGTTCCTGTCTGGAGAGATTGCTGCTGTTCAGAATTGACCGGCTCAGCTCTTTCGAACCGTGGACAGGTTACACAACCCAGCCTGTCTTCAGGTTTGAAGAGCTTTATCACAGATTGAGTGTGATGAGCTCTCTCAGTTCTTTGCAGATAAGGTAGCCAGCATCAGGGCAGCAATCCAACCGGCACACTCGATGGGAGCTGATAGTGGTTGGTGTATGGTCACTCTTCCTTGGTTTGCCTGGAGTTCCTTCGACCAGATTGAAATTGTGGATGTTGTGTGGATTGCTCAGGGTATGTACCCAACGTACTGCAGTTTGGATCCGGGCCCAACCTTCCTGATTATGGGTTGTTGTGGCATCGTTGGCCTGGTCCTAGCAATGATAATTTGGTGCTCCTTAGAGTCTGGTGAGTTTCCTAGCTCCCTGAAGGAGGTGGTGGTTATACCTCTCCTGAAGAAAGCTGCTCTGGACCCAAGCTGCCTTGCAAACTATAGACCAATCTCTAACCTTCCCTTTGTTGGGAAGGTAATTGAGAAAGTTGTGGCGTTGCAACTGGAGAACCATCCGACCATCCATGACATCTATGAACCTCTCCAGTCTGGTTTTCATAAGAGGCATAGTACCGAAACCACTCTGGTTCGGGTGCTCAATGATCTCTTGATGGCAAGCGATCAGAAGCGCCGTTCTATCTTGGTACTTCTTGATCCCTCTTCAGCTTTTGACACTGTGGACCATGGGGCACTTCCCGAGCACCTGAGATTCATATGTGGCCTGTCTGGTACAGTTCTCAGATGGTTTAAGTCCTACCTCACTGGCAGAACTCAGAGGGTGGTGTCGGTGATTTTTTTCCTCTGAGCTATTCTCTCTGCCATGTGGGGTTCCTCAGGGCTCAGTATTGTCCCCCATGCTGTTTGTGGTGTATATGCTGCCCCTCAGAGACAGTGTAAGATGGTATGGGCTGAGGTTTCACTGCTATGCTGATGATACCCAGCTCTACTTTCTTTTGCACCTGACCAGGATAGTGCGTATTCGGTATTTAACAACTGCCCTGCTGAAATACAGAATTGGATGAGTTCCAGCTGGTTAAAGTTGAATTCTGGAAAGACTGAAGTGATGGTGGTGGATCCTGGTCATTGGACAGAGGGGTTGGGGGCTGGCCAACCCACCGGGCTTTGTCTAGGGGGTATCCAGCTTCCTTCCTCTGAATGGGTGTGAAATCTGGGGATGATTTTGGACAATGGGCTGACACTGCATTTCAGTAGCGCAGCAAATTCCCAGAAGGCCTGGGTGCAAGGCGATGTTACAGGGCCCCTTTTCAGTTTTGAATAAACATCAAAATTATGATTTGGGCCCCCTCAAACCTTGTGGACCTGGGTGCCACTGCACCCCCTGCACCCTTGTAGCTATGCCCCTGCTGCATTTGCAGGTGTCGACAGTTGTCAAGTCCTCTTTTTACCATCTAAGGAACATTACCAGGATTAAGCACTTTGTTTCATCTGGCGACCTTCCAACACTGATCCACACCTTTGTGACCTCATGCCTTGACTACTGCAACTCCCTTTATCTAGGGCTTCTGGGGGTTGATATCTGCTGCTTGCAGCTAGTGCAGAATGCTGCAGCCTGGTTGTTGATGGAGACCCCACGTGTGAGTCACATCACACTGGTGCTGCGCAAACTGCACTGGCTGCCTATTCAGTGGCAGATCACCTTCAAGGTCGGGCTTCTGACCTACAAGGCCCTACATGGACTGGGCCCAGACTATCTGAAAGAGCTCCTGTTTCCTTACTGCCCCAGATGACCACTCCGCTCAGCTGCCGAGGGGTTGCTACGGATTCCCAGGGTGAGTCTTATGTCATCTGGGGCCCGTACATTTATGTATGTGGCCCCAGCCCTGTGGAATTCTCTACCCTGTCAGATATGTGAGTACATGACAATGGAGGGCTTTAAGAAGACCCTGAAAATGCATCTATGGCTGAAAGCATAACCAAATTGACCATGTTATCTTATTTATTTTGTTATTTTGATCAATGTGTATTTTATTATTTTATTCAATTATTTATTGTTCAGTGCCTTGATACTTGAAAGGTGCTTTATGAATAAAGTTTATTATTATTATTATGTCAATAGGAAGAGGTACTACTCCATCAATTACCACGTGGTGTGTGATGCAACAGGGCACTTCATCAGCGTCCTGGCATGGTACCTCAGTAGTGCTCATGAAATGATGCCTTCATCTGGTACAACTCCATCCTGTGCCAGAGGTTTGAAGGTGGGGACATCCCTAGTGGCAATCTTGTTGGTGAGTATATCCCAAAGGCCCCCCTGCCCCATGTTGCACACGATGACACTAACCAATACCCTTTGCCTACATAGGGAACATTGCCCATCCCCTGTTTCCATTGTTCCTCACACCTACCCTATGACCCCATCCATTGCAGAGGACAGGTACATTGTGGCACACAGCGCCACACGCAGCGTCACTGAACTTCTCTTTAGAATGCTCAAGATGTGGTTCTGGTGCCTTGATTGTGGTGATGGTGCCCTACAGTACACCCCTCAGAAGGCGTGTGCCATATTCCTTGCCTGTTGTACACTGCACAACATGGCACTCAATGGTGGGATATGTGCACTGGCTCAGAGAAACAACATACAGCAGATCTGGAGTCTAAGGACCAGAGATACAGGAGGGGCTCGACAGGCGTGACCCCAAAATGGTCAGGAGGGCCCAGGAGTAGAGATCCCACATCATAAGAGACATCTTCAGACATGGAGGGTGAATACAAACCACATAGGAGACTGTAGTATGTTTAGACAATGTATTGCCACCCACACACCAGTACCAGCACATACAGAGCATCATGGCAGGCAGAAGGGTAAAAACAGAGTGAAACAGAAATGCATTGCAAACAGGCGGGGGAGGGATTGCAAATAGGACAAACTAACTTCATGTTAGCAGGGGGTCCTAAAGGGGTGTCAGCTTAGATATATGCCATTCAGGTGGGGGGGCACAAACGGGAGGGAGTTGATGGAAATACAGGCCTTCCAGGCAAGAGGTAGCAAATGGGGTATACACAAAGACAGGCCATGTTAGGGGGGTTCCAAAGGGCTGTACACATAGACACTAGCCAGCCAGGTGTGTGTGTGTGTGTGTGGGGGTTGCTGTAGTAGAGGCCATCCAGGCTGGGGGGTAGGACTGACTGGGTTAGGTCACAGGCGTAAGTGGCAGTGTCACATGGGTACTGGGGGAAGGATAGGGAACATGTTGTGAGGGGTGATCATGTGCAACCTACATGTGTCCCTTACCATCTCCCTGGGTAGGCGAAGTATGTCTGCACTATACTTGATATAGTTGGGGGTCCTCATCTGTGGTAGGAGGATGAGCATGTTGGAGTTACCTGCTCTTGACCACAGCCCTGCAGGGTACTGACCCCAGGGTAACAAGTCATGACCTGGTGTGCATGGTATCCTTCATGTCCTGGGAGTTCTGGGCGTGCTGGGCATTCTCATTCCAGCACTGCATGGCATTGGCATACACTGTATTGTCAGCTGTGGGGTGGCACTACTCCCACTGGACAGGCTGGGGCTATGGCCGTCTCTCACAGTGCCTGCCACCATAGCTGCAGCCTCCAGCACAGTGGCACAAATGCAATTGATGCAGGTGGTCATGTCTTGGCATTATAGCTCCATGCTGGATGCCAGACTGAGGTGCAGTTTGCATAGAGCCACCATGAGCTCCACATGACATGGCTCTGCCCACTCCTCGGCATGCTGCATGTCACCATGCAGCATGTGTCAGAGATGTGACAGTTCCTGCTGCACAACACTCTGCAGCTCCATGGTTGACTGCAGCAGCTGCCAGTTGTTGGCCACATCCCTCTGTTTTTGGGGACTGTCCATTGGGACAGGGTCAGGCTGCACCCTCAGCAATTGTATGGCTCGAGGCTGCACCACAGTTTGTGCTGAGTTCCACTGTGGGTGCTGCTGGCTGGCTGTGGCTGGTCTAGTGGGATGGACATAGTGCAGCAGGGCTGTGACTGTACCAGAGGATGGATCATGAGGAGGTACAGTGCTGGCGGGCTCTGCGGTATTGGTGGGGGGGTGGCAAGGTGATGGCTATGCAGCAGTTCAGGTCATGGGATGGCACAGTGGTGGATGTGACAAGGGCTGTGGAGCGCTGCACTGCTGTGACCACTAGGCTGTGCAGGGACAGCAGCTGGGATGCATTGGTATGGGGACTGTCAGCAGGGACAACTCCTCTTGGTCTGGGGTGGATCCCATCCTGTCACCAGGTCCCGATATTGGTCTCATCATTCTCTTCTTCCACATCCTCCTTGCTGCTGTCCATTGGCTGGCACAAACTGGTGGGTGGCAGGAGCAGCTGCCACAGAGATAGACCTGGGGCATCCTCTGCTGTGTCTGGTGTGACCTGGTGTGCTGTTGGGTGAGGAGTAACATAGCACCATATTGTAGAGAGCTGTGTGCCAGCCAAGCCAGCATGCATGCCTGGCACATGGTGACACATCACTCATGCTGTGTGTGTGGTGCACTGCTTGTACCCCCATGTCCTGGCACACTCCATACCCCTATGCCAGTGAGCACACTCCCCATTACCTTGGGGCACACAACCCAGCACCAGTGAGAACACCCCCAACACCTGTGAACACACACGCAGCATGTGTGAGCACACACCCAGCACTAGTGGGCACACACCCTAGCAGCAGTGTGCACACATCCCATGGCTAGAAAGCACACATCCCAGAAACAGTGAGCACACAGGCGACAACACATGGGGCACAGTTGTAGATCTGCACACAGATGGCTATACACTGGGTGACAGGGAAACAGTAGTGTGGCCTACACTAAATGTGTCACCCACCACTTGCGTATGCATGGACCCATATACCCACACACACACACAAATACACACACACGGCTGATGCAGTGTCATCCTGGCAGTCACTCGCATGGCTAGGCAGGTCCCACTTGGCTCTCACAGTCACCATCTGATTCTCCCATCACCTCCATGGGCCATAAGGTGAATGCTATGGCATCCTCTATAGGATCCAGGGTATGTGTAGCCTTATATGTCTGTAGGCCCCCACTTGTAGCATGCAGCTCCCTGCAGTGTATTGCCATGACCATCTTTGTCTACCCACTTATGCCCCTGAAGCACTTTTTTACTGCTTCCATGGGCGTCTTGTGGCCACTGATGGCATTGACCACGTTGCTAATCTCCTCCCAGGCCTGCCGTATCTGAGCATTCATGGCCTGTCTCTGGGACAACACCTCCTCTTTGGACATGTGGGCCTGTGCCAGTGCTTGAATCTCCTCTGTAGAGAAGCAGGGGGCCTGAAGTCTGTCACTGTCCTCTATAGGTAGGACTATTGGTGAGGTGATGGAAGGCAGCTGCACACTATGATCTAAGAAGACAGAGGACAGAGACAGCAGCAGCAGGAGTAGCGAAATGCATTTACCTTCTTTATTACAGGTAAACCACTGTTGCCTAGATGCTTGATTGGCATATGCAACAAGCTGAAAAGAAGAGTTTGCTACTTTTTCCAGTGTTTCTTATGCCACGGAATTCAGCTGTGACTCTCTGACTGCCCGCTGTAAATTTATCTGTTTATTTGGAGTCCTGCAGTGGAAGAGACTCACAGAAAATTATTTGCAGGGATGGCCTGCGGAGGTCGCGGAAAGAGTATCACAACTGCTGTTTTGGGGGGGGGGTCTCCCCTGAGTGTTGGTTTTATAGGTTCTACACTCCTCGACTGTTTATTAAAAAAATTGCTAAGAAATTTATTTAGAAATATAGTTTTTATAGAGCAGAATTGGCTGTGGAAATTGTGGAAGCTGAGGAAGCTGTCTGTAATCTGGTCAGCTCTTGAACTTCTTGAACCTTTTAAAGTTTTTAAGTCTCTTTGTATACCCTCATATATGTTATATACATTTGTAGTACTGTTAGATATTGGGGTTTGTTCATGTTCTTGTATTTGCTACTCTTATTGGAGTTGTGTATATCCATGACTGTTTAAACATACAACCATAAAACTATAAAAGACTTATAATTATACAACTAAAATGGAAACATTTAGACTGTTCCTCTTTAATAGGACAAAAGTATGTTATCAAGTAAAGGGGGAAAAATAAAGTAAAGCTGCAATTTCTACATCCTCAGGATGTGTCTGGGATTTGCCATGGGACTTGTTTTTGTCTTTGTATTTGATTGCTCTAACTGGAATGCTTGTGTAATTTTGCTTTAAAGATTTATAACCCCTCCCCAAAAAAAGAAAACTTTTAAAACTCCATAGTTGGAGCAGACTGAGATTAAATTGTTTTTTCTATCTTTGATCTCAGTCCATCACATTCTCTCAATGTACTGCGTGCTTTTACATAAAAGTTATACATTTTAAGTGGCTATTCTCGCACCACTTTATTCAGAATTTATTGGGGACAGATGAGAACAATCTAAAGCCTCACATTCTCAGCTAGAATTATACGAATATAGCTAGAACCTTGGCTAGGGATGGTAATTGCTTAATTGACCCAAGTAGTCTTCAATTGCCTCTAATAATTGCATGTAATGGTTTTTCATCAGACTGAGCATGTGTGGGCAGTATGTTTAGAGGATTCTGATGCAGACCTGTTAGGAGAATGCAAGAATGCCAGAAGAGTTCACATCACTTTGATGGTGGCACCTAAGAAAAGGGTGCCAAGAGTAGATATGTCTGTTCTTACTTTAAAAATAAGCTTGAATGTAAGATGTTAGCTATGTGTAGCTTCATGTAGCCTCGTGTACTGAGATATTGTACACGGTGTGCATGGTGTGGTTTTGGCTACAGCTAGTTCGTTGTTTTTTTTTTGCTCTATCTACGGCATTACCCGTGATATTAAATAATTGGTGCCTTGAAGACACAGGTTTCAGTATGAGTTAGTGAACAATCTGAATATTTTCCTGTGGCTGACAAGAAAATTTGACTAAGCGGTACTGACTCTTTGTAGCAAAGCAGTTTATATATTGGCAAATAATTATGGGAAACAATTGTGGAATAGATCCTGGACAGATGAGACATCAAGCCTTGCTGGGACCCTAAAGTATTCCTCTCAGGCCGAAGATGATCTAATCACAGAGCTGCCTAATATTGGTTATTAGAGGTATACCAGGCTTCTTAAATCTGAGGTTCCAAAGCAAGAAGGTTTTAGAAGATAAAGGATTGGCAAAAGGAGATAAAGGAACTGTGGTATGCTGGTGAACTTCTAAGGAACTGTGCTTGAGTTGTGTTCTCCATGGAAAGCTTACTCTTATGAACTGCAAATTGTCAATTTATATAAATAGGGTGTCTTATTTAAGACCAATTATTTATTCTACTGCATTGTGCTGCACATTGTTAAATGTTTTCAGGTAATTTTTCTCTCTTGTAAACAGTAAAGAAGGTAACTTATATATTTGCAGTTTGAATTCTGTTTATTATATAATCAATGCACACAGCACTTTATTGATTGGCATTTTACTCTGACACTCTGACCAGTGTTTCTAATCCTTATTTTTGGTGCTATAAAATGAGAACTAGAAGTAACAAAAATAGTGGGGAGGAACAGGATATTAATAAGGATCTTGATAATGATCCTGTTTTGTCTAAACGGAATCCAAAAAAGCGGAAGAATAAGAAAAAGAATAATAAAAATATGAAACAAGATTTCAAAAATAATACAGTGGAAAGTAATAAAACAACTGAAGTAGCAAAAATGTTGATTACTGAACATATGAAAAAAGTTATAAAATCTACAAAAGTCTCAGCTTCTAATCCTGAGCAAATAGTAAACTTAGTAACTCATAGCTCCTTGGAACTTTCTCCCAGATTGGGAAGATACTTTAAAGATAGAGGGGGAAAATAATGATGTAATTCCCCCAGGGACGGGGAAAACACAAACTCTCTGGATTACAATAGAGTCAACTAGTAGTAAAGAAATTAATCAGGAAAGAGACTCAAGTAAACTAAATGAGAATAAGGATCCTGATCTGTCCCAAATAAGTGCAGGGATGCAGGAGACCTTACAAGGTCTGGAAGAACTGGCAGAAAAAGAAAGTAGCATAGAAGAAAAGGTAGTGAAACATATTACATATACACCATTTATAGACTCAAATTTAATTGAAGCTATACAGGATCCACATGTAGCCAGTGTAGCTATGATGGAGCAGTTTTAATCATTCTAAGAAGTGAGATAAATCACTTAAAAGGGGAAGTGGTGGCAAACACTGCACAATTGGAAGAAATTGTATTAATTATTATGGGGAAAAAAGAGACTGGTAACAGAGGATTTAAGAGCAACAAAAAATGAAAGCAGAGATAAACTCCCTATCTATGAGATGGGGGAGGAAACTCTGCTGAGAAAGGGCTCTGAGCTGAAAGTAGATATTCAAAAAGGAAGAAATGCAAAAGAGGGAAAGTATATTAGAAATTTCTAGATCTAGTAAAACTGAAACTGATATTGGATTTGATGGAATTAAAAAAGGGAAAAAGAAATTAAAGAAGCACCAAAAAGGAAAAAAAAAAATAGAAGTCGGGGTATGGGAAATAGAGAGAGTGTAGGTGTAATACAGAGGAGCTCTGACATTTCCTCAGTAAAAGTACAGCATGAAGGAAATGAGGGAGATGATGGAAATAGTAATCAAGGTAAGGAACAGGATATTTTAGATGGTAAAGTAGGAAAGAGTAATAATGATAGAAAGGATAGATATGATGATCAGTCCCAAAAAAAGGATGTTATTTATTCAGACATAGAATCATTGGAGAAAGAACTGCCAGTGATTATTATAAAATGATTAGAACTGGATTTACGTGAGAGTAATATAGTGTTGAGAATTTTGGGACATTTGATCTGTACTGAAATTTTAAATTTGGATGTACAGTTAGAAGATATATCGGATGCTGGAGGGATGGAGAACAGTAAAAGGGACTATATACTGCAACTATTTTTTAAACAACCAAGAGTGGCCCAGTATGTATGGAGGAACTCAAATGTATTGGAGGAATTTAATTCATTTATGGAGCCACCTTTGCTAATTAGTGACCTGACTGACCTTGGAATTAAGACTAAATGGCAATTAGAGATGAAATTAGAACAAAGGGAAATTGCAACAGATGTTTGATAAACAATGTGAGTTAGAAGTTCCTTCAGTCATAACTCTTTCTATTTTTGGAATCTCATATCTGGTATTGATACTAGAGCCAAATTAAGAACAATGATCACCCACTTGATAGGAAATATATTGGGACTAGAGTTTTATGAGGATTATATTGTTCAGGTTCAGAGAGACCATAGGTTTTGGATCTATGGAGATCAAATAGATTTAACCTTGGATAATAACAATTTAGCTAGAAATATTCTAGAATTTAGCTCAAAGCTGGATAAGCTGGGGATTTTAATAGTAGATTTTGAAACAATGACGGAGTCTAGGACCCCCTTAATTGAACAACTGGAGGTAGTGCAACAATCTGTAGAAGTAATTCAAGGAGAACAGCCTCCTGAATATAACGTGGATACAATTAATAGATTTCAAATGTTACAGGATGACTAGGTGCTACTTAAGATGGATAAAGGAAAAAATGAGTGGGAGCTAAAATCTGACTGTATGAATATCAGTACCACCTTGTTCATTGAAAGAAATAAGGAGACTAATTTAGGAAATGTGTAATGGAACATTGCTGGGTTACAGAGTAAGTTTATAGATCCAGAATTTAGGAATTTTATAGAAGGTATGGACATAATAACATTTCAAGAAACATGGCATGATGAGGAACAAGTAGATAAGATAACAATTAATGGCTACAGTACAATTCAATCACCAGCTATAAAACAAAAGAACATGGGAAGATATATGGGTGGAATGGTGACCTATATTAAAATAGAGACAATGAGTATTGTAGAACAAGTAGTTAATCAAAATTATATCTTGATACAAGTTCTAATAGAAAGTAAGCCATTGATCTTGGCTAATATTTATAATCCTCCAGTAGGATCACCACTGTATGATAAAGCATTAACTAATAAAATTATACAAGATGTTAAAAAATATATAGAAAAAAGTGAACCAACGGAAATTTTAACAATGGGGGATTTGAATATAAGATTTGGGAAAAAAGATAATTTGGAAGTAAATGACTTGATATGTTAGGCCCTAAGGATACCAAAAAGAAGCTCCAAGGATAATAAAAAAAAAAAAACACAGACACCCACAAACAACTGGAACATTTAGTAGAGACATTGCAATTAATTATACTTAATGGGAGGTTGCCATCAGATAGTATGGGAAATATGATTTGTAGAAGTGCAAAGAGACTAACAATAATTCATTATGCACTGACTTCAGTATTTGATTGTCATAATTATAGGGATATGAAAATATTGAACAGGACAGAAAGTGATCACTGACCCCTAGTAGTCTATAAAAAGAAATCAACTAGGATTATTCGAGTAAGAGAAGATAGTATAGAAATTGTGAATAAAAGAATTAGATGGGATTCAGAAAAATATTGTAAAAATAGGAATCTGAGTGACTAAATGGTTCAAATTTTGAATATTAATATCCAGACTATGTGGGATCCAGAGGCGCTATATAAGGAAATTATGGATATAGTTCAACTAGTAGTTAAGGAACAATCAAAGGAGGAAAAGAATAATAAAGAGAAAATACACTATCTGGGTTGGTTTTATAAAAATTGTAGATCCAAAAAGAGGAAGCTAGCTAAATTAATTAGGAAAATAAAAAAAATCAAATAAAAAGAATATTAAAGAACTGAATTTGGCTAGGAAAAATTATAATAAACATGTAAATTTACATAGAACACAACATCAAAGAAAACTATGAGATGTAATGTTTAAGGCTAAAGAGGAAAGGGATAATAGAAAATTCTGGTCCCTTGTAGCTAGAGGAACCTATAATTATAAAACTCAGATTGATATATACTGTATATAGAGCCATTGACTTGGGAAAAATACTTTTTAAGGATTTTTCAAAACAAAAATATAGCTAAAGAAGAAAAATTAGGTGAGTTAAATTAGGATTGCAGATGGTTTACAACATCTGAGGTCAAGGAAGCAATAGAATAATTAAAAAAAAACAAAGCACCAGGTCCAGACAGCATTTCAATTGATTTTTATAAACTTAATATGGACTGGTGGTCAGCTACCCTTGCTGACTTTCATAATAAAGCAGCAATGCATGCCTTTGTTCCTGAATCTTGGCATGGAAGCTTTATAATCCCTATCTACAAAAAGGGGTCTAAGATAGATCCGGCTAATTATAGACCAATTAGCCTTCTGGATGTGATGGCAAAAATTATGCCAAAATCTTATTGAATAGACTATTAGTTATATTGAATCAATAAGAGATAATATCATAATTTCAAGCAGGTTTCAAAAACCAACATCACAGGACACACCCAGACATCTCAGAACCTAGCAAGAGCATCTTACATGTGCTAGGCCTGCTCAGTGAGTGACAGTATGTTAGGCAGAAGACACAGGGCCATGCAGCAGTGGGACCATAGGTGGTCCAACACTGAGTTTTCCAATTTGGTCAACCTGGTGGTAGCCAGAGAGGACCAACTGCTGGGGAAGGTGGGAGAGTTAGACCCCAGAGTGAGGTGTGGCCATCTTCAGGGTGGCAACTCATATGCAGCTATGGGGTCACCCTCATTATTGACCAATGTAGGCACCGCTATAATGGTCTCCATAGGAGGGAGGCATGTGGCCTGCAGCAGCTGTTGGCAATGGTGGATGGTGGCACCATGCCAAGGCCAGGTGAGACCAGATGGTTGAATGTATTGTGTGTAATGGTCTGTGTGCAAGCATGTGTCATGATAGTATGTGACAGGGTTACTGTCCTGGAGGCACTGTGCACATTACCTGTGTATCCATGTTGTTCCCCTGTTTGGAAAGAGACATGACTCACTGCACGGCCTGCTTGTACATTTGTAGGTTTCTGGGCCCCCTGTCCCACATGATGTCCCCATTCCATGTACATGACAGGACCTGTTGTGGTCACCTGAAACGTGCATCAGCAAGGTTGCATGAATGTGGGCTACCACAGTTACATGGCAGCAGTGTGAGAGTGCATGATGGCACCATGCATAGTGCCATTGGATGTTATACAGGGTTTGGTTACCAGGTACTGTGACATGGACATATAAATGCCTACTGTCAGGTACTACCAGGGAGGTTGTCACATGTGTCCTTCATGTTGCTGTGCTGGTTGGTGTATCCATCAGGACATGGCTGTGGCCACTGTCTGTGTCATGTGCACTTTCCATATTATGCTGAATGGGCATTGGTATGCATATGCCAGGTATAGCATGGGATACTATTCTACTGTACACTGGGTGCCAGGCATGTACCAGACACTATGCACAGCTAAACTTTCAGAATCCTGCCCCCCAAGCTGTTGCACGGTTATGCCTTGTTTGCTCATGTCCTCTGTGACCTGGGGCACGAGGCATAGAAAGGCATACAGTTCAATGTACAGGACCTGTAACTGATATGTATGGGTCTAAGGTACCAGGGGTGGGGGGTGGCTGGATTTGGCCACTACATGGGTCAGCATACAGTGTGGAAGGCCATACCTACCACAGTCGAATGTATCATACCTGCTGTGCCTGGGCCATGTCATGCATGTTTTGGGTACCACAGGTGGCCATACTGGTAGGTTGCAAACCTGCTTGGCCTGACCATCCACATCATGCACATGAGGCATTTGTTGCACACTGCTGGTGTATGGGTGTGTATACTGTGTAGGGAGTATGGAATGGTACACCGTGTTCCACTGCAGGACACTGATCACTTCTCCCTTTCATCCTCTGGAGACTGCAGCAGACAACAAGCCCTGGCCAGTGCCATGGAACAGCAGAGTCAGAGAAAGGAGAAGCCAAGGGACTTGCTGGGCCATAATGGGGCCCAGAGGAGTGGATCCAGTGAAAGGAGTCCATGTAGACACCCCACATTGTATGTCACACCTGAGGTTGCATGTTTATACTCATACATGCCGAAAAATGTAGAGTGACTATGGCCATAGCTCTACCACTTTAGTAAGTGGTAGGGCCTGGCCCTACCAGTTGTTGAACTCATGGCAATTTATTACTATGTGGACCGTGCCTTACACATGCAGCAGATGCTGTAACATGTTACATACTAAGAAACCTCTGTGTAGCCTGCATGATATCAACAGAATTGCAGGAGGCGAAGGCCTGAGTCATGTTGATTTGGGTGGGCCAGGGTCTTGGCCTGCTGAATGAAGGCACAGTGATCAGACTGAACTAATGACCACAAAGGGGCTGGTCTTTGGTGGGGGGCATCGTGGCACTGGGAGAAGCAGTCAGTTGGTGAGGGGCTTACACCACAAATTATACATCTGATCAAAACAATATGGGTGTGGGTGATCTCATTCAAGGGGTGGAGTGTACCCTTTACATTCTTGAGACCCTCTTGCTGAACTTGAGCTTGAGGGGCAGAGTGCCAAGCACCCCTCCTTCTTAGGACATAATAAACTGACCTTGTAAAACACAGCACCAGTTGCTCTTTTAACCCATTCTTACAAAGAAGTCACTTGAAAAAGAGACCTGTATGTGTCTCTCAGGTGTGAACGGGTTAAAGTTGCTTCCTGTTTAGGCAGAACAGACAAGGCAGCTGAGCTGCAGTTCACACTTGTCTTTGTTTCTTGAGCCCTTTGCTTAGTTTGCAGAGAAATAATGGTCCCCAGCCCAGCCATACCATCTGTTTTCCATAGTCCCCCACCACCACCATGGCCACAAAGTGAGATAAAAGTAATAAATAACTAACATTCACTTGCCAGATCCTCTCCATCCATTCTGATCCCAACAGCCCTTGCTAGCCATATCCTGCTAGAGGGGGGCACCTCTGAGCACTTCAGTATGCTTTATTGCTTGACTTGTTTATGCAGAATGTATTTCAAAAAAATCAGGTGGGTATAAAAAATGGACCAAGGAGTCCCTGGCCCACATTACTTACTGTGCCTGTGCCTTTCATGGACGGATGTTAATTTACTAGTGCAGTGCAGCATTGTCTGTGTGCCTAAATGTGCCTATACTATATACAAACAGTGTAGAAATCCTCCATCTGATTGATCGAGTCCAACCAGAGAAATAACTACATCTGACTATGTTCAAGTAAGCAAGCTGAAAATTATAAAATGCAATGTTGTTGTTTTGACAGTCAGTCAGCACTGCACAGCATGGCTGTATGGTTTCAAACTTAAAAGCCTGTTTTCTGTTTCAGCTGAAATTGTGCATTGTGCTGTTATTTCTTGTGAGCAGTTAGGCAGGCTGGGTACTGTTATCTGATTTATATATAGACTGGTGTAAAAATACAGTACATTTTTGTGAATGGTTTCTGTAGGACAGGCTTTGTGTGCACTGCAGACCAGACAGTTGTAGAGTGCAAGCAACCTATACATACAGTATATCTGTTTTTCATTTTTCCCTTAATGCAATCCTGCCCTCACCCAATTCTCAATAGAACTGCTAACATTTCTATCTATATAGAACAGTACAATGTTTAGCCTTGTATCAGTTCGTCATGAAATTTTAATCACGGAAGATGCTCTTAATATATTTTTGGTATGCTGCTTTATAAATTTCAGCAGTTGTTGAAAGTTGTAGCATACAGTAAAACACACGCTAGAGCTGGGTTGTTACCTTCCAACTTCCTTGGGGACATAATTAATGTTTAAGGAGGTTGCCAGTTGCCAATACTGCTGTTAGGCACTGGTAATCTAAAGTATGGATAATTCAACAGACGTTCAAATAAAAGGTTTTACGCAGAATTATATAAATACTGTACTGACAGCATTTCATGTTTTACAGTCAGAAGCATATGCAAGCAATAAGCACCATCTACAGTATAACAATTATGTACAGTAAAAAGGAAACCTCCAGGAAGAGATGTTTAAAAAATGATGGCGGCAGCGTATTTATTGATGTGAATAATCAATTTCACAACTAGCAATAAAAGTTGTTTTAAAACTCTCTGAGTCAATGAGAAATACACTGATGATGAATACAAGGATGTCAGAAATGCACTAGAGTTTTAAACACTGATGGGATGGATGACAGGATGGAGGACAATGCCGTAAAATGCCATTGTTACATGTTCTTTAATGTTTTAGTTAAGTTTTGTAACATGTACAGGGCATGCTTTGAAAACAGGGATATCCCTAAATGTATGTACCTGGATAAAAATAAACTTTTCATCATCATCATCTCCCCATAATGGATTTACATTCTTCAGCTATCAAAAGCTATTACTTTGCTGTGCTGAAATATAACAGGAGTTTAAATTAATGAATAGTCTAACGCTCAATGTTTTTAAATGACACATTGATATAATACTGGTATTTGTGGCAGAGTTACTTTTAGTTATCATTCAAACAACAAGTGGTGGTGAGAGTGTGGTGTTTTGTGGTTGTGTGTGTGTGTGTGTGTGTGTGTGTGTGTGCGTGTCTGCGTGTGTGTGTGTGTGTGTGTGTGTGTGCATGCATGCGTGCATGTGTGTGAAGGAGTTACTCCAAGGATCCCACATTACTACAGTGTAAAACCATGTGCGTGGTTCTCCTGGTACTTTAAAGAATCTGTTTCTCATACAGGCTGTTGTGCTATATTATCTTCTAGAAGGCTGCAGAGAAATCCAGCTGCTGAATCTGGATTGCAGTCAGGATGTGTGTGACATTGTGTGTTGTTGCTTAAACAGTACAGAAGACACAAATCTGACCAAATGTAATCCTATAGAAAATCTGTCTGCTGTTTGAATGCATGCAGGAATTCCTCTGTCATCCTTTTAAAGAGCTCATGACATCACAGGAGAACACTGGAAAAATATATACACATGGGTCCAGATATTGAGAAATGTGCCAGAGCCTGGTGCAAGTCTGGCACAGTGCAAATACAATGCTCCATGGTGCAACAGGAGCCATATTCAGAGCTTGCACAGGCTGAACTGTGCCAGCACAACCTGGCTGAATATGGCAGCATTGCACCATAGCACAAACAGAGCTGCACCATGGTGCAGAAAGAGTTGCGCCATGGTGCAATCAGAGTTGCGCCATGGCGCAAAAGAGATGCTCCAGCTCAACTGTGGGAGCAGAGCAACAGGGGGGGCACGGCATAGAGAACAGACCCAGGGACAGAGCCAGGAAGGCACAGTGACAGGCCACAGGAGGACACCATCTGCAGGGCATCCACAGGCATCCAGACACCTGACTCCAGAATAGAACAGTGGCAGAGAAAGCAGATAACAGGAGGTGCCAATGGCCAATAGAGGGCCACCAAGGGAGCCCCCCCTACAGGCCGCTGGCCATGCCCCCCACCCAGACCAAAGCAGGCCATACCTAGGACCATGCAGCCAAGCATACTCACACCACACAGGCACACAGAAAGCCCATTCAGTAGGCATGGAGTGTGCTGGGTGGCAGGTAGCATGGCAGACCACATGGGACAGTCCGCACAATGCCAAGCAGGGGCCTCAACGCAGTGTGCGGACAGCACCTGACCAAGGACCATGGCTGTGTGCCACCACCACACATGCAACTGCCACATGCCCCAACAGCCACCCCAAGGGTACCCCAAGGGACAGCCACCAACCCAGGGGATGGACACCACCACAATGGGACACACCACAGCACACAGCAGTGAACCACAATATGTACTCCTGCACATGCACACCACACAGACAGACACTGGGCCACTGCAGCATGGCTCCTCATGTCACCTACAAAACAAACACAGACACAGGCAGATAAGTCAGAAAATATATATTTAGAGGAACTGTTTACAAGAATCAGGGGCTGGGAAAGGGTAGGTAAGACGAGGGAAGGGGACAGGGAACAGGGACTGTACAGTGGGAGGGGGGGACTGAAGAGGGAGGTAAAGCAAGGGAAACAGAGGTAAACAGAGACTGAACTAATGGCGGCCCCGTCTGGCCACCCTGGTGTGCTGCCACTGCCTCCGCTCCACCAACAGCATCTGCCGCACCTGGATGATCACCTCCAGTGTCATGGAGGCCACCAGAAGGATTTGGTGCAGCAGTCTCAACAGCATTGAGTGAGGTGGTCTTCGCTGCTGGACACCTATAACAAGGGGCAGGACAGGTGATCATTGCAGTGTCCCAAGGAACCATGCCCACCTACTGTGCACAATGGGCAGTGGGAACACACACACCTTGGAGGGCCCATAACAGCCACCCACAGGAGGGTGGGCCAACACCAGCCAGCAACTCAGCACACCATGACATTGCACAGAGGTGGTCCCTGCCACACAATGGCCACACAACTGCACAATTACAGTCACATGGCACAGTGCACTGGCAGCATCACAGCAACAACAGTGGCAGCCGGGCGCACGCCCACCCCACCAACAGCCAGCACAAATGTCCAATGGACGCGCCACAGTGGCATGCACTGCTGCCATGGCACACAGCACATGGCACAGGCAGCCATGCTCGCACTCACTCCCCCCACCACCCCCCATGCACAGTGCAAAGGATCATGACAGTGCTTACCTTCCCTCTGTGGCCCTGCTGGTGCTGGTCCCACTCCAGCATGTCCTGCTGTGGCCTGCTGCACTGCTGCAGTAGCCTTGGCCCTCCAATGGTCCTCAGGTCCTGTGAATGGAAAGGTGCACATCAGCAACCAACCACAACAGCTACCCCTACCCCGACCCCTGCGCTCAGAATGTGCCCCTGCATGACACGACCCACATGGCTGCACAGCTTCATTACAATGCAAGTGGAAGCTGGCAATGCCACTCCACAATGTGCACAATGACAGTGTACCCCTATGCAGGGCATGGCAGGCAGCCAAGCCAACACCACAGTACAGCACCAGGGCAGACATGCAACATGGGATGACTTATCTGGCTGTAGCATGGCCCCTTGCCTGGCACGTGCCTGTAGCCTCCTCAGGCACTCTGTGTCCCACCGCATGAGGTACCCATAATGGTGGTGACACTGTTCCCCAGTCCTGGGCATCCCTGTCCTGTGCTCCAGGCTTGTGGCGATGTCCTGCCACTTGGTGCCCCAGGCCCATTGCAGAGGCACCTGCCCAAAGAGCTGGGAGGTGTGGGGCCCCACACAAGCCACCAGGTTGGCCAGCTCAATAGGCAACCAGTTCTGGACCCGCCTTCGCTGTGCCTGCTCCATGTTCATATCATTGCATTCAGCGGCAAAAATGGTGTCTGGAGGCGCACATGTCCACACCATGTGCCCACCGTGTGATGCGCGGATGCATGCGCAGTGCACACACATCATGCAATGGCAGAGATGCACGGAATGGGCATGGCTATGTGGAGTCACAGGGTCAGAGGTCTGTCCCAGGGGTCTGGGGTTGACCAGCATTATGCATGTGTGCAATACGGCATGGCACCCCATGCGCGGCCATGCGCGTAGCTGACCCATGCACTGTGTGTGCAATGCCACTGCATCAACATCATGATGCCGTGACATGCATGTGCACTGTGGGCCCGCGCACTGCACATGCATGCACATTGCGCCGTCGTGACATGATCCCATTGCACATGGCACAATACCATGCTATTCAGACACCACATGCAAATGAGCTCATCAGCCTATGTGTGGCACAGTGGGTGCATTAGCATGTCATTACTGTTGTGCCCAACCTCATTTGCATGTGTTGTGCTATATAAGTGCCACAGAACAGTACAGGCCATGGACCGGTATTGCAACCTTGATGGATAAGTTGTGCGTGCTGTTGCAGCTCACTGGGAGCTGACAGCACTGCATGGTGGGATGGACTGGGGAGATGCTGCCACTGACACACTGTGCTGTCCATGTCCACAGGCAGCAACATGTCAGCACATGAGGAGGGTGAGGAGTGGGGGCCTGCATGGAAGCACAGGCCCAACTTCACAAAGGCTGAGACCGATACCCTGTTTGAGACCTACCTGGACAGGGAGCCCCTGTTGAGTGGTGCCATGGGCACACCACAGGCCAGGTCTGGTGTGTGGGAGGAGGTGGTAGCCTATGTCAACCAGCATAGCAGCCACCAGCAGTCGGCACATGAGTGCTGGAAGAAGATGGGAATGGACAAGCGGTGGATAAAGGAGAAGGTGGTGGCCATCCGGGTGTCCTGTACTGCCACTGGAGGAGGGCCTGCGGATGTGCCCACACTGATGCCGCAGGAGGACTTGGTGGCAGCCACCATGCACTACACTACAGTGAAGGGTGTGCCTGGAGGAGGGTTCCAGATTGGTGGTAGCCCATCACTGCATGGTAAGTCTGTCTGCCACGCACAGCTGGTGGCACAGAGGATGCATACATGGGCATGCTGGCATGCATGTGGCCGGCATGCATGTCATGTGCATGTGTGCACACCAATGCACATGCCATGCTGCAGGACAAATGCAGTTGCCGTGTCCGGAGGGGCACATGTGGGCACTGCAACATTGACATGCCATTCTTTCTCTTGCAGCACCAGCATGCCTCCATGCAGATGATGGGGCGCTGGCAGCGGCAGTGACCATGGATGCTGGTATGGCCCCAGAGGACCAGCTGTCCACCTCCACCAGCATCTGGGGGCCCAATAGGCTGCAGCTCACCACCACAGTGCAGGCAGATGTCCTGGACCTGGGGTTAGATGAGGCTCTGGATGTGTTCCTGCAGGATGATAGCCTTGGTGTCCGCTGTGCAGAGACACAGATCGGGTCCAGGTTTGACTCCGATGATGACATCACACTTATCCTGGACAGTATGGGCAATGCTGTGGGTGAGACACCCCTGCTGGCCACTGACATAGACAGCACACACAGCGCTCTGCCAGCAGTAGAACAGCTGCCTGCCACCACTGCGGGTGCAGCAGTGTATGCTGCCCCGGCTGTGCCCTGCGGTGGTGTGCGGCCACGCAGGTGCTGGGTGGCTTACAGTGGCTGAACAGGTGACAGCAGCAGGCTGCAGGTGCCGCCTGGCAGCCAGACACAGGGTCCACCACTGGTGCAGCCTGCTGTGCCCATTCTTCCTACAGACCCCGCTGTGCAGCATCCACCAGAAAGGGTGGCTGTGCAGCATGGCCGGGCACCACATGAGGATCGGCGTCCTGCTCAGGCACCCCAGGACACCGACTAGCTGGCTGAGCACACCTGTCTGCTATGGGCATCCATTCAGCAACAGGTGCTGCTTGCCACTGGAGTGTGTGCACTGCATGTGGAGGTGTGCCAGTTAGCTGAGCAGCAGGAGAGGTGCACTGCGCAGATCCTGGCAGGGATGCAGCGCATGCAGGAGACCACGACTGCATCCTTGGATTGCATTGCAACTGCAGTCACGGATGGCTTTGCACATGCGCGGGTGACTTCCGCAGTGTGTTGTCCACCCCACAAACCCAGCGTCGGGCGACCCCATCACAGTCGATGCCGGGCTCTGATGTAGGCATCCCAGGCATGCCTAGGACTGGCCTGTTTGGGCACCTGCACACCCCCGCATGGACACAGTCGTGGTCCCATGGTTCCATCCCTGGGGGGCTGTTGCAAACCCCCCATGGCTGATGCACAACCTGTGGCTGCCAATCAGCCCTGGCATGGCCACCCATGTGGCCGTGGTGGCCATGGTTCTGTGCAGCAGTTCTGATGTACGTGCTGCCCTGTGCACACATGGGTGGTGTGTGTGTGTGTGCCTTCCACTGGTGTCACACCTGTGTGTCATGCCACATGATGCCTGTGTGCATGCCTGCCCAGCCACTGGACCATGTGACATGGGCATGATGAGGAGAAGCTAGCACCAGTTGTGCCTGTGCACCGGTGCAATGCATCTGATCCATGCCACATACCAATGCTTGGGTGTGTGGGTGCATGTGGGTGTGTGTGTGTGTTGCTGTGTGTGGTTGTCTGCCACTGACTCCCCTACCCTTGCCTCATGCCACTGTGTGTGCATGCCCATTGCCATGTACGCCTCTGCATGTGTGCTGTACCTGTTTGTGTGGCCCATGCATGTGTACTGCACCACCTACCTGTGTGCACCATAGTACTCCTGTGTGATGGTGTCCCAGTGGCATCGCGCCTGCTGGAGCAGTTGGGGGTCCCTCCGCCAAGGGGGTGGCTGTCCACCACCCTCCGGCCCAGTGCCTCTGTCGTCCCCACTACTGTTGCACTCATCAGCCTTGACAGCTATCTCACGGTCAATAGCCATGTTGTGCAGTATGCAGCAGGCCAGGGATAGGCCACAGGCTTTCGAGGGGCTGTACTGTAGGGCACCGCCTGACCTGTCTAGGCAACAGAACCATGCTTTCAGATTGCCAAAGACATGCATGATGATGTTGCGCATGCTGGCATGTGCCTTGTTGTGCAATTCTCTTTTGGGGATGATGGGTGCCAGTAGCGGGTGAGCAGCCAGGGCCTCAGTGGATATGCACTGTCACCTGTATGGAGATTGATGTGGTTAGCCCTCTACTCTCCACTCTCCTATGCTGCACCCCTTGTCTGTCCCTGGCACCCACGCCACCCTGCACACCATCCCCACCCACATCCCCAGGCCTGCTCTGCCCATCACCCCTTGCCTGTGCCATACTCACCCATTAGGTGGCCCGTGGGGATGTCCCCACATTCAAATCTGTGGCACAGCACAGAGCTGTGCCAGATGAACGTGTCATGTGCATTACCAGGGTGTGTGGGCAGACATTGGTGATGAGTCCCATGGCATTGCACACCACCTGGCAGTTGACACTCGGGCTCCCCTTCCGATTGATTTATGCCATTCCCTCAGGGCCAGGTGGCATGCGGATGGCCACGTGGGTGCAGTCAATGGCCACAATCACGCCAGGCATACGTGCTACCCTGTAGAAGTCCTGCATGGTTGTTGTACGCTCTGCCTGTTTGCTGGGGAAACGGATGAATTCTGAAGCATGTGGCAGCAGGGCATTGAGGAATTCTGTGAGGAGGCAGGACATGGCCAACTAGGTGATGCCTGTGGTGTTCCCTGTTAGTCTCTGGAAGGTGCCTGTGGTGAGCAGGCACATGACGGCGGTCACCTTCATCTCCACGGACATGGCGTGGCTCCGGATGGTGGGTGCCTGCATCTCCTCACTGCACAACTCACAGAGATGCCTCAGAATGGCCCTATTCAGGAGATACCAGCCCATGATCTTGGTGTCACTGTAGTTCTCAAAGGTGATGTGTGCACGGTACCACCTGCGTCAGGCATACTGCCGACGGGCCCTTCCTTGGCCATGTCACTGTTCCTCCTGCCTCCTCACACCCCTCATTACAGCCTCTATCATGAAGGGCATACTGTCCATGGCCCTTGCTGTCCCCTGTCCCCCTGGGTGGTTGGCTGCTGGCTGTGTGCCACCCTGGTGCACTGCTTGTCTGTGTGTGTGCATGTCTATCTCGCTCTCTCTGCCCCTCTCTCCCTCTCCCTCTCCAATGCCACCTCTGTCTCTTTCCCTCTGTGTGTGGGCTTTGGTCTGTCTGTCTACCTGTGTGTGTGTGTCTCTCTCGCTCTGTCTCTCTCACTCACTTGCTCTCCCTCACACCCCTGGTGCAAGTGCTGTCTGTGTGTTTGCGCCCTGTATTTATAGGAACAAGTCTGCTCTGTGCAACTTCGATTTGCTCCACACTTGTGCCATGGATTCACGGTTGAATATGCCACTGCGCTGGATATTCATGGGCATGCCCCCTGCTCTTGCACATGCATTCATTATAGTTGTGCATTGGCACAATGGATTTTGCGCTGCGCACTGGCTCCCGCTGAATATGGCTCCTTGGCACAGTACCGCACTTGTGTCGATGCAACTCAGTTGCGCCATGCACAACTGCTCTGAATATCTGGGCCACATTGTTTTGCTATTTGCTGACACAGAAATAGCCAGGCTTGACACTTTGCAGAGTTGCCTTGCTTTTCTCATTTTTTGCAGAAGAGCAGAGTAAAGCAAGGAGAAGTTGAGTGTTAATTGATTTACTCAGCCTCATGTAACCATTAAGTTGCTCTACTATGGGATTAGAACCTGGCTCTCCAGGTACCTAACCTATTGCACATATACTCATAGTCTTGTTTTACTTTAGCGGCTTTAATTTTTGCAATTTGTAGAGTTGCATATCTTTGTTGTATTTCTCCTACTTACTCCTCAGCCCCCCCCCACACACACTCACACTCTGTCTCAGCTGAAAGCCCTTCCCTGTCTCTGTGTACCAACCTGAAAAAATATGTTTTTAAATAACATAAATGCTTACCTACTGAACTTCCCATTTTCCACAACTACTAGGCATGATGGTGCCTATTAGGTGCATTGCTAACAGGTAAATGATTCTGGTGGGGTGAGAGCAAAGGAGCTAATACAGTGAACAAAAGTGTTGAATGTGATAAAAGTCAACTGTGTGCTGACTGTGATAAAAGCTTATATGATATTACTACCACACTCAGTTATATACAGAATCATAGTGTGCTGAATGTGATATGCTGTGGGCCACCCTAGAGGTGGGGCATGGAGCCACTATTTGGACTGGAGTCATCTACAGATCTCAGGCAAAGGGGGAGGGAGTTAGATGAGGTACTGGTGGAAACCATTGGCATAATGGCAGAAAAGGGGAGATGCTGCTGTTGGGGGACTTCAATGTGCTGGATATAGATTCCTGGTAATTCTCCTGCTGTTGTATTGGTCGGAGATGGTACAGAAGCAATTTGTTAAAGCACAGGGTGGTAGGCCCAGAAACATCTGTTTGGCTAGCAAACATGTCAGAAGCTTTATTCAACTGGGTAAAGGTAGCCAGGTATTTTTTCTTCTCAGCCACTACTCAAAGTTGTTATGCTGTTGTTATTGCTGTGTGCTGATCAGCTGCAGCAGAGTGGCGAATGGTGCACTCAGGAAGGGAGGCATGAAACATGCTTTTCAGCTCAGTAACTGTAATTGTAATGGCCTTTTCCCCCTTTTAAGGATTGTTGTTTGCCTTTTATTTGGATGTATTTACTACAAAGGATCCTTTTCTCTGCTGGGGGAAGGGGGGTGCACCTGTTCCCTGTAATATGTCACATATTACTGCTAAATGCACTGCAGTATGTAAGATCCAGGGTAACTCTTGGTCCATCATGTCTGAGCAGGGTTACCCCCTTCCAACCCTTCCTTGGCTGCAGTCTATCTGTACTAGTCTCTGCAGCTGTTGCCTGGGCAGACATTTACTTTATTGTAAATTACACATGGATTTAAAGTTGTTATTGCAAAGACTGAGGACATGGACATTAACTAATACAAAGTCATGTATGTAAGTACATATAGTCTATGGCTATCATTTCTCCATTTTATTGGGCACATTCAGCAGGCATGATGTTGTTACCCTAACAATAATGATTCATGCAGTGTATTTTATGGGTGTGATCAAGACAATGTTTGAAACACTGGGGCATCATAACTGGAGAAGTTTTTCTCATCAGACTAAACTAAGTCAATACTTTGAGTTGAGCACAAAGAACTTTTGGGCACTGCTAGAACCATAAATGTGACGAAAAACAGAAGCATTAGCATTAAGGTTATCAAGAACTAATAGTAAGTTGTTAAATACTTATCATAAAAGACTGCTTTTTTTTTTTTTTAGTTATTTAACCAGGTGAGACACACTAAGCTGAAAGCTTTTTTTTTTAATACAGGCATTATCTGGGAACACAGGGAAGTTAAGTGACTTGCTCAGAGTCACACAGTATGCAAGTGGAAGTTGTGGGATTCAAACCCAGGTCTGGTCTGCTGAATTTCACCAGATTTATAGCTCAGAGCCTTAAACCACTGCACTATACTGCCTCCTCTGTATGCTTATACAGCATCTTTCATTTTCAACGGGCAGCCATTAGGCATCAACTTAAGCAATGGAAGGATCTGACTTCAGATGGAGCTATTGGAGGTAATGGGCCAGCTGAGGTCTTAATATTCAATATTAAAAATTAGCATAAGCTGTAAATGTACTCTTAACATTATTTCTGGCATTATAAATGTGCATTTATTGTATTTCTGTGTATAAACAACTGGTACGGAAAAAGTACCCTTTATATTGTAACAAGTGCCCTTCCAATCTTTAGCCCCCCAACTTTTACAATCTTCCGGCACCCCTGGCCCTACAATTGTTTCTACACTTTTATCACTCATGTGTACACTATGCTGCATGCCTCTGTGGCCAGTGATGACTGTCCATCTGTGGCCTGCCATGCAGACCTCATGCCTCTGGGTGCCTCGCCCAGTGACGGAGCTAGAGGGGGGACTGGGGGGGCAGTCGCCCCTCCTGGCTGCCCCAGTATGAGTAGTGGTGCCCCACCACCATCTTTATTCACTGTTTAGTGCCCATTGTGAAGCCCATGATTGCCTGAATGGCCCCCTGGCTCCCAAACACTCCCAAACCTGGCTCCGCTACTGGCCTCACCTATGCCGTTGTGGTAGGTGACACTCACCCTGCACTTTGAGCTTTGCCCCACCAGAGACACTGTGGGGTTTCATGGGGTGTGCAGTCTACTGCTGTGCATTGACATGTAGCTGATATGGTGCTCTGTGTCTGTCTATTATGCTGTGATGTGCCTTACACCATGCAGAGGCGTGTCCTCTGTGTCACTGACCTGGTGCTACTGGGAGTTGATAGTACTGCTCACATCCCCTATTGCAAACCTGTCAGTGTCTGCCAGGTCTGGTGTGCCACATGCTAGAGGCAAAACAAAAAAATAGAAATAGCCAGAACCAGGGAAATGCTGAGGTGCTACTGAATTTATATTTCAAACAGGCAGAAGACACAAAAAGAATAAAGCACCCACAGCAATAACTCCACACAGTAAATGAAATAAAGGATAATTCTTACAGTTTATTCAGTACAAAAAGTGCAGTTAAAAATCCAAGACCAGGTGTGCGGAAACAGCCCGTGAACCAATGACATAGAAACATAGAAACATAGAATTTGATGGCTGATAAGGACCACTTGGCCCACCTAGTCTGCCCATTTCCCTACCTAATGGATAAGCTGCAGATCCTAGTTAACCAACAGCCTACTTCTTCCTACCCCCCACTAGAATTGCCTTATGTTTGTCCCATGTATTCTTGAATTCCCCCACTGTTTTTGACTCTACGACCTCCTGAGGAAGGCTGTTCCATGTATCCACAACCCTCTCTGTGAAGAAATACTTCCTCACATTACCTCTGCGCCATCCCCCCTCTATCTGCAAATTGTGCCCCCTTGTTTTTGCACATGTCTACATGTAGACGTCCTTTCTACTGACATTTCGCTCAAGCTCTCCCAAGCTTTCTCAGAGTTACCTCCCATTGTCAAAAGTGCCCCTTATATATCTGTCTGTAACCCTGGTGCCATTATACCAAGGGCTACTATGGGGCCTGGGTTCAGTATTAACTACTACTAGGTTCTCCCTATCCACAGTATACTTACAATTATGGTGCCTCCACCCAGAGTAATGCTCATGTGGGTAACTATCAAGCTTGGTACAGGCCTCTGGGAAGCTATAACCACCCACAATCCTACCTAGTGACCTTTTACACTTAGTTTTACAACTGCAACACTTAACAATTAGAATACAGGCTAATGCCAGCATTAATGATACGCTCATATACAATCCACTTACCAGCAGGGCTGCAACCCTTGTAAAAGACAGTTTTCAACACAAACATGCACTTTCAATATAGTTTACACTGTGTCAATAACTTCAGACCTGGTAATAATATGCTCACAGCCCAGGTTAACATTCAACAATAACTCTGGTGTATTAAAGGGGCTTGAACAAGGGAGGGGCGTAGATTTAGATTAATGATTACTTTACTGTAAAGAGACAGATCCCAGTTACTGATAATCAGTTAGTTCTTGATTTTCTTGGTCTATGCAGCTGCTGGGTACACAGAGTGGAAAACAGGCATGCTTGACTGATGCCGTGGGGTGGCCCTTGATGGAAGAAAGAGTGATTAGATATGAGCAAACACACTTGTAACATCATAAAACAATCCTGGCTGGATGGCCCAGTCACATTTAAACATTTTAAGCTGGCAAAACAAATCAGATGGTTACATTAAACAATCGATGCTGTTGTACTCACTGTACCCAGATAGAATGATGCTGTAGCTGGTGAAATAGAAGACCTGTGAATCCTTCAGGATACTGATGGGGACCAGGGCCGACACAACTCACCTCCACTTCATGGCCTTTCCCTGTAGGTGGCCACAGCCTGTATTCTGTTGCTGAGCAGGGACTGAATCACCAATGCTGGTCTCTTGCCAGGATGATGATGCTGATACAGGAACAGTCCCTTCTGGGCCACAGATGGCATGGGCCCAGGCTGAAAAATGTCTTGTTGGCAGTTTGGTTATTTTGCTGGGAGTGTCCCAGCTGGAGTTCCTGAAAAGCAGAATTCTCATGGTATACTTCTCCTCATGGAGCTTGGCTGGAGACTGTTCTCCACAAAATGGTGGCTTCCAAGGCAAAGTAGGAGTTCCAAAAGCAGTTTTCCTCTCAGCAGTTCATGCCACACTGCCAGTGGCATGAGGAACAAGAAAAACTAATTCTTACGGTAATGAGCAGTTTCCAAATTTCTAGCTCTAGGTTACTGAAACCACACAGTCTGCTTCCTTTCTGCTGAAGGCAGTCCGTTTACTTTCAGTCCTGCAGGGAGGCAAGACAGGCCCTTTCCCTGCGAATGGTAGCTGCAACACTCTTTCTCCCCTTAGCTGGGAGCTTGAGCCGAACTGACTGTCCTTCTCGGTGGCTCAAGCTGAACTCAACTGAACTGCTGTTTAAGTTTCTTTCTCTCTGCTTTGTGACAAACTAAGTCCCTTCAGCTCCTGCAGAGAGGCAAACAGGCCATTTCCCTGCACTTCTCCTCAGCCCTTACTGGAGCTCCTTCTCGATGGCTCTAGCTAAACACAACTGACCCTGTTCAAAACAGTCCTGACTGAAGACTGGGATCCCTGTATTCTGGTTGGCTACCTTTGCTGTCAGTCACAGTCTGGGCACCTCTATTGGTTAATTTAGGTGCCAACAAGGAAAGTTCACAGTTTCACCCACAAGCATTGTAATTAGGACCCGTTGAGGGTGCCTTAGTTCCGACTGGTCCAAATGCAGAGTCTGGGACCAAAGATGGAGACTCCCATAGGAAAGTTCAATACTGGCAATACAAACAACTTACTTACTTAGTAACAGTAAAGCTTTAGAGATAAATATTTACAGTACATTAAAGAGCTCCCTCTGCACCACATTCAATGCCAGAATGGAGGCCATTAGGGTTTTGCCTGGCTGTTCACGAGCTCTGTTACACTCGGACTCAGCCCAGGCTACTTACACTGCACACTGGCTGGAGCTCTTAAAGGGACAGTGCAGCGGCATGGCATGGCACACTCACGCAGGACAACATTACAACATCACTATACATGGATTTCAACCTCTGTACTAAATGTCTGCCAGGCAGTGGGTATCAGATGAGCCCAAGGAGATACTTAAGGTAAGCCCCCTAATTTGGGGTGGGGGGGGCTACATCTCAATATGCAAATCACAAATGACATGTGCAAATATCACCTGACTTGATAAAAGGTGAAAGTCAAATCTCTGCCCAGTTCCACACTCATATTACTATCAATCCATCCATATGGAACTTTAAAGTCAGTCCATAAGGGCTGCACCACAAGCTTCGAAAAACAATTTTAAATTTAGATCTCCACTACACTATTTATCAATTGTTGCATTCAATTCATCCTACTAAACATGTACACGTAAATTACCATATTTATAAATATAGCAGGAGCGACATTTAGCAAGTATGTAAAGTTGTGAGGGTCACTACAAAGACTTAAATATTAGCCTTATAAGCAAAGGATGCATGCATATGCCTAAACACCAAGCACACCAAATTGCTCTTTACACTCAAAGTGCTGCTTATTTAAAGGCGCATTTCCTAAAGAGTGAGGAAACTTGCACATCAATTAACACTGGAGATTAAGACTAACACCAGGCACATACTTATAAATAACAGGAGTAATACTATTGGCACCCAGGGTAAACAGTAAAGCATTAAATGCTGCAAATATATTGTAAAATTCCATACCCAGTATTGTCCCATGTTATTCATTACGTTCTCATAAACCAGCTGACAATGTAGCACTAATGCATAATACAAAGATACATAGATTGCAATGCATCTCAGAACTAAAGACAAATTCAGTTCTTACAAATATGTTGAGAGTTCTATGTTACCATTTAAGCCCTCTCCACCCCGCACTCCCAATTCAAAGATCCAAAAACATTCTTTATGCCCATGTAGTTTTTCCAGATCCCCTTCCCTGGGACCCAATGTAATTTTTTCTATACCCACAAAACCGATACTGCATACAGTGTTAGTGGAACTTTTTGCATGTTTCATGAGTGCATAACTTTCATCACCTTGCTGCAGCGCTCTAACATGTTCACCTATTCTTTAAACTGTTGAACCGTTCATCCACAATAAAAGGCCCCACAACTACAGTTGAGAAGATATACCACTCCACATGTGCTACATGTGATAAAGTGTTTCAGCTGGATTTTCTTACCACTCAGTGGGTGAACAAAGTCCTTTGTTTGTTTAACATACCCACAAGACATGTATCTCCCACACTTATGGGTACCAGTGGGGAAGGGTAATCAATTACTTCTCATTGGCTCAGCGGTAGGGATAGAGAGTAGGATAGGGAGGTATACCATTACCTTGGTGATGCAATAAGGGTGCTGCAATCAGGGCAATGAGAAGGTCGTGAGGGACAGGGGCTTGTTAGATTTCACAGCACTCTGCACTCATGATGTTTTTGCTGCTGACACTGTTCTCCTCCAGTCCACTCATGCCTGGACCTGGAGGACATTATAGTTAGTGTTGGGGGTGTAGGGTGTGAAGCCCCCACATTGGGGTGTGTGGGGGCAAAGCCCCCCACAAAACTAACTCTTCTCCTCTGTTGTCCCTTGTTGGTGTAGCTGAGTTGTGGCAGAATGTGGGTCCAAGGTTATTGCAGGTGACATGTTTTTGGCACCCTAATTTATGGTGACCAGATTCATGTCGTAGCACAGTGGGGTGAACCAGGTAGGGATAACCATGTCTTGAATTGTACTTGGTCTTTAAAATATTATTTGTGGTCCCTTAGTAACCAATTTCCTCAATGTTGGTTCAGTGTTTAGGATTTGCCAATTTTGACCTTATCCGAGCGTGCTGGAAAGGTAGTAACAAAGGGGCAGTTATTCAGGGAGCTATTAAGTCCCTTTTGCAACCAAGACTAAGAAAAAAAGGAGGTGGTTGCATATTCCATGCCTCCAACAAATTCTTCTTCACAGAACACAACCCCAGTTATGAATCTTCCTTCCCTGAAACCCTTTCCATCCACATCCATCTAGAACCAAATAAACCCTTACCCTCACAACCGCCTAACTTTCCCCGGGAACTCTGTACACTGACCTTGAGTTGCTCCTGGCCTTGAAGCACTCTCTTCCTATTAACAGAGAATAGATCCTCCTCGGAGACTTTAATATTAACTGGGATTCCTGCCAAGCCGATAAAGAAGTGGCAAACATCTTTAACTCTTTTTTCCGTGTCCTCGAAAAGCACAAACCAGCCACACCTTCTCCCTCACCCATCTCTCCCCCTCCAACCCCCTCTACCCCAACCCCAATTTTGGGCCTCACTCCAAATTCTTCTTTAAGACTATAAAACTCATGGACACTATCAAACTTATTCGAGGAACAACTCGAACCCAGCAAAGAGGTCGACGGTATCGACTATAAAATCCTTAAACGGTCCATTAGTGTCCTTGCAATCCAAAATCACCAATCTTCTAAACAGCTCCCTCTGCTCTCATACCTTCCCCAATGCCTGGAAATCCATCACCATCAAACCATTATTCAAATCCGGGTCCAGAAGCGAGGTCGGTAATTACCATCCTAACTCCCTTCTCGCCCCCCCCATCAAAGATCATAGAGAAAGTTGTCCACTCTCAACTTACTGCCTACCTGGAAGTCAACAACCTACTCTCCTGTGCTAAACATGGCTTCAGATCTGATCACAGCACAAAAACTGCCCTGGTCAGGTTCACTAGCAACATCCTTAAGGACAATGACAAAGGCCAATACATAGGGTCAGTATTTGTTGACCTGACCAAGACATTCAAGCTTGTGGACCATGCACTCCTACTCAGCACCCTGAAAGATCTGCACTTCTCCATCAATGTCATAGATTGGGTCAGAAGCTACCTTTCTGGGTGATCCCATAAAACCTCCACTGAAGGTCATCTCTCTGTCGCATGCCCGATCAAATATGGGGACCCCCAGGGCTCGATCCTGGGCCCCCTCCTGTTCTCACATTTCTTTAATAATCTCCCCTCTATCTGCCTTAACACACAACTTGTCCTCTACACCTATGATGAGGCACTATACAGCAGTGACGTCAACCCCACCAACATGTTCAGCAATCTACAGTCTGATTTCATAAAGTTGCACTCCTGGTTCTCCAGAAATGGTATGGTCCTAAATTCTAAGAAGACCAAGTTTATGGTCTTCTCAGGCCCTAGAAAATCTATCGTCACTGGCCTTACACTAGTTGATAACTCTGGCTACCCAACTGAACAGGTGTCTGAATTTAAATACCTTGTGCTCCTCCTGGACCCTCTTTTCTCCTTTAATCTCCAGTTAACCTCATACAGAAGACCCACAACAGGCTTGGTCTTCTCTATAGGATAAGAAAGTTCTTTATCCCTGCAATCAGGCGTCACTTAGCTAGCTCTCTTCTCCTGCCACTCATCGACTATGGATCCATCATCTTCTCCCCCCCACCACGACATCTTCACTCTACTCCAAACTAAGATCAACCTACAACAACATTGCCTGCCTCATCACTGGTTTACCATGGAAAACTCACCTCTGTACTATTTACTCCTCTCTTAGCTGGCCCACCCTTGAAGGGCAGTTCCAACAAAATATGCTCTCCTTCCTCCATAAGATACACCTGAATTTGCTGCAGCCCAGCATTATTTCCCCTCTTCCCCTTCGCTACTGCCGTACAGGCAACCAGAGAGGCCTCAAGTATGGTTTTCAACACCCTTTTCTACTGTACTACGCAAGCTCAGAACTTGATCACCTATAAGGGCACTAAGCTGCACAACCAACTGCCCCCCAAATATCCAAGCCTGTAAGTCCAGCCACACCTTCAACTCTTACCTCAAAGTTCACATACTCAGTTCTTCCAGCTGCAGCTGCCCCCCGGCTGGCCCTCCAGCTAAACCCGGCCAATCTCCACCTTGCTTATCTTAAGTCCCCCTTGCTTTACTCTAGTCCCTGTTACCCCCTCCACGCTCCTCCCCCACACCCATCCCCCCTACCTTTTGCTCCCCCCCAACTTAGTTTTCACTCCCACCACCCACTCTAAGTGTAGCTTTCTTCATATTTCAGTCATGGACCTGGCAACAACCAACCACAAAAGACTTGCACTTTCCCCACCTCTAGCACTTAGGTTACTGACCCCTCTATACACCTTCCCTTCTCTTTCCTGCTCTCCATATGTTACAGACATAAATGTTTGGGCCGCTCGATGTGTTTCTCCTCTTTTTTTACTTTATTGTAATATATTGCCTCCTGTTTTCCAGGTTATGAAAGTTGCTGTAACTGTTAGACAACTGTTAGTCTCTGACATTGTTCTATAAATCTAAACCACTTGTTTGGATTGTTTTCATTGTATAGAGCTTGTTTCTGTTAGATTCTGTTTTGTATTGTTATACCTTCTTGGTATCTCTTATACTGGACGTTTGTGAAAACGGGCATTTTTGCTCACCTGCCTTCCAGTATACAAATAAAAATTGATTTATTGATTGTTTGATATTTCTGTCCAGATTATCAACCTCATTCACAACTCTCAATATACAATGGTTACTATAGCACCATTATTTGACTCTCCTCATTTGTTATGATACTCACTACTTTCAGTGCAATTCCATAGGGTTTCAATCAATTTTCCTGTAGGGATGTTGTGGATGACGGTGTGTGTGTGTGTGTGTGTGTGTGTGTGTGTGGGGGGATGACAACTATCATACAATTAACAAGCTGTTACGAACTGTACGTTTTTCAAATAGTGTTGTGCATACATCCCTAACTTCATTCTTATACATCTTAAGGCCCAGGTATGTAATTTCCTGTGCAATGATAACATACTTGAACCATAAACAATCACTAGTGCTCTCCAACCAGGACACAAAATTTTCAAATTGTTTAACAGAACCCTTCCATATTACTAGTACATCATCGATAAAATGACACCACGAATCCAGATATTTATAATATAGATTTGTGGCAGCATCATAAAGGACATCAGTTTCCCACTTACCAACAAACAGGTTGGCATAGCTAAGGGCCATGCTGTGCCTCTTACCTGTCTAAAGTACTTGTTTTGGAACATGAACATATTTTTGTCCAGCACAAGTTTTGCCATCTCTATTAAATATTAAGCAGGGAGAGTCACACGGGAATATTCTTCCCTCTGGCCCAGGAAATGCACCATTGCTTCCAGTCCTCTACTGTGGGGAATGACAGTATAGAGTGACTCTACATCTAGAGTGGCAAAAAAAATCCAGTCCCATATCCATGTTTTCCACTACATTAATAATATCTGTGGAATCCCAGACATATGATCGCAGGTTCCTGACAAATGGTTGTAACTGGCTGTCCAAAAGCATGAACAGGGGTTTTGTGATCCATCCCTTTCCGGAGATAATAGGCCTCCCTGGTGGACAATCTGCATTCATATGCATCTTCGGGAGAACATAAATAGTTGGTGTAATGGGGTGTGCAACCATGCTCCATAGGCATCTTCAGATAGATATCCGCTAATAAACCCGCTACTTAAACATTCATCAATTTGTGCTTTAAAAAGTGAGACCAGATTGCAAGGTAGTTTCTTGTAAAAGATTGGATTTAACAACTGACGCTCAGTTTCCTTAACATAATCGGTAGTGTTCATTACAACAACCGCCCCCCCTTATCTGCAGGCTTAATTACTATGGGCCCGATTCTCAAATGGGTGAGACTGCCACAAGCCCCGATTGCGCCGAAGACATAGCGCATGGGGTTTGAGGCAGTTCCTGGCTTGCAATAAGGATTCTTGATCCCGTGCACCGCATGGCGGGAGTTAGACCAGCATCACAGACCTTTTTACGGGGTTTGCACCACAGATTTGGCGCAAGCCGCCTTAAAGGGAGTAAAGTGCCACAAATGCACACAACCTTTGAGAATCAGGCACAAGATGTGGCAATGTGTGCATTACAGCTGCAGGGTTTGAAGCAGGACTTGTGCAAGCCCTGTGTGAACCTTTGAGAATTGGGCACTATGTCTTTATTCCCTGCTAAACTATTCAAAGCATCTCTCTCTAATTTGCTACAGTTCTGATAGGTGTTTAAAGTGGGCATGTTTCTAAGCACATCAAGGTCATAGTCACATTTCTTAATGAATGTAGAAACTGTTGTGGTATACACAGGACAATACAAGGACTTAGGGCACAGTTTTCCTGTACTGTTTGTGCTATTACACTGATTACCAGTCCCTTGTGTATTGTCTGTACTACTATAGATACATTTGAATGTCAGGTTTCGTCCAAATCTGTGCAAATCCACTGCAGTAGAAAAAAATTCGATGTCCACTGTGGGTGCGAATGACAACCCTTGCTGAGAACCTTTTCTTCCACTGATGTTAGGGTATAGTTGAAAATATCAATTACAGGGGTCAAATCCTTATTTTCTGGGGGGGGATGACAGTACTCAGATACTGTTTTGTACTGTCCTCTCCTTTTTCTTTCTCCACGCCACACACCCCCTCCTTGTCCTCCTCTTAATGGCTGGTTTGGTTGCTGGTAGCATGTCATGTGCTGACTCCATCTGGATGATTGCCCCTGGACCTGTGCTTCTTCCTCCTCTTCTAAAAAAAACTCAGGTTTTGAACCTTCAGTGTCAGAAGGTCCAGTGGTATAGTCTAATACCATTTTATCAGCGGCAGCTGTAGCACTTAGGGTGGTCTTCAGTAATGATTTTGGTTTAACTGACTGTGGATCATTCAGTTTCTTATCTTGCCAGTTAAAGACTCTGTCATTTTTATAATCATTTCATCCAAGGTGAATTTTTTCTGTTTCACTTTTTTAAGCTGAATGTCATATCAAGACACCTTGTCATGCAGCATCTTGTTAAATTTCGCAGATTTCTCTGCTCAAACACCTTAATGCCATACTAGCTATCACCTCATCAGATGTATCCATAATTGGTGACCTCAGCCTTGACTGGCTCTCTTCAGTCTCCTTACCATTGAAAGAATTTTGTGAAACCCAATGACTTACCCAGATCATTAATGAAGCTACCCGGCCAAACACCAAAAACCCACAGCGTAGCTCCCTTCTTGACCTAATCATTGTAAGCAAGCCTCACCTCTTCCTCCACTCAGGTGTATTCTTTAACTACATCAGTGACCACTGTGCCATTGCATACATAAGGTTGACACAACTCCAAACCTCCTCTTCCTCTAAAAACATCCATAAGAGATGTAAACGGAACTTCTGCCCAGATGCTTTTCAATATGACCTCCAGTATGCTACCTGGCAGAAATTTTACCTCACATCTTCTGTGGAAGAGGCACATGAGGTACTTCATGAAATACTCACCAAAACCCTAGACCTCCATGCCCCAGTTACCAAAAGCAGAACCAAAAGAAAATCCCGTCCCTGGTTCATGGATATCCTAAAGACTGCCTTATGGCATAGGGATGCTCTTGGAAAAGAGCCAGAAAGTCTAAATTGGCTACAGACTGGTCTGCTTTCTGAACCGCAAGGAATTTCTGCACAAAAACTATCAGAGCCGTGAAGTCTAGTTATTTCCGCTTTGAACTTAATGCATCCACTAACTCTGCTACTAAGTTTTGGAACACTTTAAGGAGGTAGAAGGCCATAACAGTGCTGGCACACTTCCCCAGAAAATTTCAACTGGTGGTACCCACACTACAGATAAAAATGAGATCCTTGACCTCCTTAACAATCACTTTGCCACAGCAGGGATGGCTTTTGATACCTCCCCAGCAAATGTCATCAAGGCACAGTTCCTTAGTCAGTCATCTGATTGCCACGATCCGGAATCTATTGACCCTTACCACTTTTTCTCCTTCTGTCTGGTCATCGTCAAACAGGTTGAGGATCTCCTTCTTCAACGTGATACTAAGAAAAGTGCAGGCGTGGATATGATTGAGCCTTTCTTCCTAAAGTTGGCCTACTATATTTTGGCCCCCCCATTACCCACCTTTTCAATTTGTCTCTCAATCAGGGCTCCCTCCTCAAGGTCTGGAAGATGGCCCATATCATCCCTCTATTCAAATCAGGGGACCCCTGTGACCTAAATAATTACTGCCCAATCTCCTTGCTCCTGGCCTTGTCAAAACTATTGGAGAAGGTAGTAAATGAACAGCTCGGATCTCATCTGGAAAGCTTTAATCTACTAAACCCGATTCAATCTGGTTTCCATCCCATACATAGTACCTCCACTGCCCTTGCTAAGGTTATAAATGACTGGCAGTCTGCACTTGATTACAAACAATACATATGCACCTTGTTTCTGGACCTTAGCAAGGCTTTCGACACGGTGGATCACAATTTGATCCTGGTGACCCTGAAGAAAGTTGGGGTGGACAACCTGGCCCCAAGCTGGTTTACAAACTATCTTGTGGACAGAGAGCAGCAGGTCAAGGCTGAAGGAGACCTATCACCAAAAAAAAATACTCCTTAGAGGTATCCCCCAAGGATCCATACTTGGTCCACTTCTCTTTGCCATTTATATTAATCAAATTGACACTGGCCTAAAGTCATCCAGTAGCCATCTCTTCACTGATGATACAGTGCTATACATTGACAGATCAACTCCGGATCAAGCCATTTTGGACCTCCAGAATGATTTTGACATCCTCCAAAAAAGTCTACTCAACCTCAAACTCCTGCTCAATGTCGAGAAAACTAAGGCCAATTTTTTTCTCTCCACTGGCCCCTCATCTCAAGAAAACAAAAAACAGATAAGGTTCCTCACATAAGCACCCTTTTGGGAGAAGCCCTGGAGTTCATGGAACAATTCAAATACCTGGGGGTCTGGACTGACTACAAATTGTCCTTCATTGATCACATTGAAGAACTCACTAAGAAACTGTGTCAAAGGCTCTGTATTTTCTTCAGGATCAAGCACTCGCTAACCCAGGAGGCTAGAAAACTCCTAGCCTAAGCTACCTTCTTGCCTTTCCTAGACTATGCAGACTTTCTATATGGACATAGTACTAGCACAGCTCTTTCCAAGCTTGATACCCTATACTATAGAGCCCTTAGCTTCATTTCAGATGCCCCCTTATGACACACACCACTGCATCCTCTATTCTTCCATAGGCTGGAGCTCCCTTAGGTTCAGGAGGCAAAATCAATGCTATTCTAGGGACATATAAGGCAATCACTCATAAATTACCTCAGTACCTCACAAGCTGCCTAACTCTCTGCATCCCTAGTGCCTATTCTTTCAGAAGTCTTACCATCTATCTCTGGCTATCCCTAAAGTTAAAATTCACTTTGGTAGAGCCTCAATAAGCCTCACTCTTCCTACGCTCTGGAATAAGATCCAGAAAACCTTAATGCTCACTTCCCCTGTCACGTTCTCCCTCTTCAAATCCTTGTTCTTGAGGACCTTCTCCCAGGTCTGTCATTGCTTCAAGTCAAGGTCTTAACATCATGGTGTGTTACTGCTTTAAATTCTGGACTTAAACCTTAACCATTGCCTGAGATGTCATTTGAGTCCTCCCTTCTGTCATTGTCCAAATCAAGGTTCCAACATCATGATCTGTCTTTGCTTCAGATATTGGACTTAAACCCCAACCATTGCCTGTGGCATCTGTCATGTTTCTCCCTCAGAACAGTCCTTCCTCCATGGCCATCATGTCTAACCATCTCCTATCTCATCTGACCTTCCCTCCCCCACTCCCTATGCCACCCTTCCCTTCCCTTCCCACCCCACTTGCCAGGCCATGCCTGCAGTACTTATCAAAAGGACTCTTACATCTCAATCTTCTTTGCACTTTGATGCTAGAGGAACTGCCACTCCTGCTCACTATGACTCCTCCAATGATGTTTACTGTATAAACTTTAGCTCATTACCTTACGTCCATATATCTATATCTATGCAATTGTATTTAAATGGCACTACTTCCTGTTGAAGCTATTGCTATGTTCTGGTGGAAGTATCTTTTACATGTGATGGTCAAATGTTATTATGTTGTTATTATTACTATGTAATTGTTATGTATGTTCACTCAACCTCTTATGTCTTAATCCTGTTGGCAATTGTTTTGCCCCAGGTCCATCTTGTGAATGAGCTTGTCTCAATGATGTTCCACCTGGCAAAATAAAGATTTTGATTGATTGATTGACTGATTGATTGTTTAAGTGATTCTTCTGCTGCAGCTATGTTACTAGACACCTGGGGCAGGATTTTTCTTCGTGAATGAATGCCTCAAGCCATCGGTGCGCCGAACATACTGTGCACGGGGCTTGCGGCATTCACCGGGTGACATGTGGGAATTTCCATCCCTTGCATCCAGCAGAGGTCCTTAGACCACGTAAGTGTTGTCTTTCATGTGTCGTCCATCCAGGACAAAGTCACAGTGCTTGTGCCAGAGCATTGGCGCAAGCAGCCGTAAACCACATAAACTGTCACAACTGCACAATGGAAATTCGGGTGCAGTTGTGCCAAAGAGGATCAGCGCACAACTGAAATCAAGGTCCCATGGCACAGGGCTGGACGCATGTCCTGCGCCACCTTTTGAAATTCTTGCCCCTGTTCTATCACTGGACCTGCCCTGTTCAGAATTAATTGGATAGATTCCAGGGGGCCATCCAATTATGCCACTATTGAATGAATTCAGTAACTTTTGTACCATATGAAGGGTCTTTAGGATCCTTAGTCCACATAGCACACATTTCACCTCTAAATAAGCTTCCAGAGTCACCTCATACCAGTACATTCGTCTCCCCTTAAGAACATATTTTTCCAGGAATTTAAAAATGGATTTGGTCTCCTGTTCAACAGATAAATCCACTGTGTTGTTATGTGATACTAAAATTGGATTAGGTTTTACCTCAGTATTTAAAATTACATTAGCCAAGTCTCCAGTCAAGGTCTTGTTACTCTGTCTCTCCCCACTGTTTTCTTCTGCCATATTCAACCCATTGAACCCTCAACAAAAAACGTGAGGAAAACTGAAAAACGTGAACTATAATATATAGCTCACCAAACATTCTGGTTAAGACCTGCACTAAACAAAGAAACTGGTGAGGCTACACCACATTCCTTAAAACACTCAGTCTGGAGTATTTTTTTACACCCACATAGGGAAAAGGATGTGCTGTCAATCTACCAAGCAAGAGACAAAACAAAAAAACAGCCAGCACCAGGAAAATGCTGTGGTGCTATTTATATTTCAATCAGGCTGAAGACATAAAAAGAATAAAGCACCCACAGCAATAACTCCACACAGTAAATGGACTAAAGGACAATTCTTACCATTTATTTGGTACAAATTCAAGACCAGGTGTGTGGAAATATCCAGCGAATCAATGATGTCACGGCTATGCCACTGTCTACTGACATTTCGCTCAGGCTCTCTCAAGCTTCCTTAGAGTTACCCCCCCATTGTCAAATGTGCCCCTTATATGCCTCTCAATATACAAAATACAAATCTGCACTGCTGCCTTTATACTTATTGCACTGTACTAAACTCTAATGTGTATACGTTGCTCTCTATGGCCGTACCCCTCCTAACATTATGGTACTGTCTCCTTCTTATGTTTTATGCTGTTGTTGCTCTGCTGCCTGTATATTGTCATTATGCACAAAACCCTTGATGTATAAAGGAGACTGTCTATGCTTCCCCACTTGACATTATTGTACTATTGCCTGTATATGTTTACTATGTACAAACCCTTGATACACACACACACATATATATATCAGTTGCTCTATCTTTTAATGTACTACTACTGCTTATGCCAATTGTCCCCACTTGTTAAATTGTGCTAAAATCTACTTGATATGCTCCTGTGTAATGTAATCTCCCAGATTGTACCTAAAAATAGGCACTAGGTTGTCTAGTGTACCTACCCAATTACCACAAATCAAATAAATAAATAAAAATAAATAAACAAATCACATGTGCAAATATCACCTGACTAGATAAAAACATTAATGTGGTTAAAATCTTGGTGAAAGTCAACTCTCCACCCAAGTGTTCCACACTCATATTACTATCAATCCATCCATATGGAACTTTAAAGTCAACCCATAAGAGCTGGACTGCAAGCTTCAAAAAATGATTTTAAATTTAGATCTACACCACACTATTTACCAATTGCTGCATTCAGTTCATCCCGCTAAACATGTACTCATAAATTACCATATTTATAAATATAGCAGGAGTGACATTTAACAAGTATGTAATGTTGTGAGGGTCACTGCAAAGGCTTAAATATTTGTCCTATAAGTGAAGGATGCATGCACATTCCTAAACACCAAGCACACCAAATTGCTATTTACACTCATCGCTTCACCCTGCGCCCCCAATTCAAAGGTCCAGAAACATTCTCTACACCCAAATAGCTTTTCCAGATCCCCTCCACTGAGCCCAATGTAACTTTTTCTGTACCCACAAACTGATGCTGTGTACAGTGTTAGGGGAACTTTCTGCATGTTCCACGATGCCATCCTTGCTCCTGCACTCTAACATGTTCACCCATTCTTAATTTAAATTGTTGAACCGTTCTTCCAACATAAAAGGCCCCACAACTACAGTTGAGAAGATATACCACTCCATGTGTGCCACATGTGATAAAGTGTTTTAGTTGGAATTTATTACCACTCACTGGGTGAACAAAGTCCTTTGTTTATTTAATATGTCCACAATATGTGCATTTCTCACACTTATGGTTACCCATGGGGGGTGGGTAACCAATTACTTCTCATTGGCTCAGGGGTAGAGAATAGGCTAGGGACAACCATGTCTTGAATTGTACTTGGTCTTAGAAATACTATTTGTAGTCCCTTCTTAGTAACCAGTTCCCTCAATTTTGGTTTAGTGTTAAAGCCACATGCTGGTGACTACATATGCATCACTGTCATCAGGAGGTAGGCGTGGCCAATGTAGCACCAGTACACCACTGTGTCCTGCTGTGTACATCATACAGAATCCATGATAATCCACCTGTAGTGATGTCATATGCACTGTGCAGCTCAACAGAGCATGGCATATGTGGCATGGGGTTGGCAGATGGGGGCATTAATAGGCAGTGCATGTAGTGTACCATATGTGATTGACAGTGTTACGCATAGTCAGTAGTATCTAAAACCAACACAGTGATGACTAGAGTATGATTTCTCCATTGTACGTGGGTGGTGCCAGGCATACATTTGAACACAGTTGGGTCTTTGCAAGATGAATGATCTGCGCAAGCTCTGTATTGGTGGACTCCAGGCTCTACTTAGGGTGGAACAAGCATCCGCCGGGATGGAGGGTGCCTCCAAACTGCTCTGCATCTTACACCAGTGTTGCGATGATTGAGAACAGTGAGTTAGGCACCCACCCACATACACCACTGCTGCACTCACATATTACCATGGCTGCTGCACACAGTGCTGTTTGACGGTCCCAGCCATGTACAGCTACGTTGTGTGTACCACATGTGCATGCCTGAGATCTGCCCCTGCTGCCACCCTGGGTGGCTCATGGATGTCTGTGTCCTGCATGCCAGTGTTGGTCTGTGTGTTGGATGTCTGTTCACTGGGCACAGAGTGTGTGAGTGCGACCCCTTGCCACTGCCTATTGGACTCTGGCTTGGTGGTGCTATTGCATGTGCTGCATTCACAAATCTGGTATGCCTGCTGGCGGCATTTTTTTTATTTAATATTTTATTAAAGATTTTGATTCAGAGTGTTACAGAAAAGACTGGATAAACAGAAAGCAGTACATAAGAGGCTCAGATGGTAATACATGGTGAAAAGCTTCAGTGCGCTACAATATAACATAGCATTGGTAGGACAAACCTCTTCTTTGTATGATATTCACTTCTCTACCTTGACATCTGGAGAAAGTTACATTTCAAATCACCAAGAGGCTGGGAGGCCAGCAGATCAAGTATACCCAAGTAACTAATGTACAAATTTGGGATCAGTGTGCAACTAAAAAATTGCCCATCTGCATTAGAATTCCTCTATGGTCTCCTTTTTACCATGGATAGAGGCTGTTAGGATTTCAATGTTGTATATGCTCTTTACCGGAGCCATCCATTTGAATTTGGTTGAAGGGGTTGGTTGTAGCCACAATCTCATAATAACCTTTTTGGCTGGTAACATTAATATTGACAATAATTTTAATTTTTGACCATGATTTCCTTCTGGTGGGATTGAGAGTAAGACTTGGGATGGTGTGAGAAGGTCCTGATCTACAAAAACAAGGTTTAAAATATTTCGGATATCATGACAATAGTCAGCTAAGACTGGGCATGACCTGACTATATGGGAGTGATTATCCTTGTTCTCTCTGCAATCCCTCCAGCATCTTCCCATCTGTGGTCCCATGTAGGGTGCCTGTAAGTCTGGCATTATAAAGTACTGCATATGACATTTCCAGGAGAAATCTTTCCACTGTATTGAAGATGTGAGTCTATAAATTATGAGAGGCATTTTTATTCTAAATCTCCAAGGTAAAACTTCAGTGGAGTTCCAGGTTTCTCCTTCGCTGGACTGATACTGAGGAGTTTGGAACACAATCTAACAGTCCCTTATATAGATTTCCAATTAAGTGTGACCCCATGAGACCCTACTGATGGTCTTTCAGAATGTTATATACTATAGAATTCCTATCTGGTAATTGTTTATAGGCTGGACCTAATTCCAAGAGATATGATCTCATTTGTAAATATCTGAAATTGTCAGACCTGGGGAGGTCAAATTCCCTTTCAAGATGTAAAAAGGAATGAAATCCTTGCTCTGTATAAAGTTGATATATGTATTTTAAACCACAAGTTCCCCAAACTTGGAGTGCTGTGTCTACAGAGTTAGGAGGATAGGCCATATTGTGAGCCATAGGATGCAGCCTGACTATGAGAGCCTTAGGTAAGTTTTATTAAAACATTGTCTACAGACTTTGATTGGGATGGAGAGGGGCGAGGGCCTCTGGATCAGCAAAAAGGCGTTTGTCAATATCAAAAAGGTCATTTATGGTGAATTCTATTTCCAATGCACCTATAATTGTTTAATTGGGCTGCTATGGAACATAAATATATAGTGTATGGTGGAACGTCATTCTCCACCGAAATCTATCATTGTCGAAACCTTGTAGTCACATACTAGTGACGTCAGTGCAGCAGAAGGATTTTTTCATTGCACTGTGAACGCCACACACTGTGTCCTCGAACAGCATTTGACAGTTAGGCTCACTCCATAGAAAGGACACATAGCTTAAAGCAGCAATGTCGCGCAGTACTAATGTTTAGCGTTAAAACATTCAAAATGTAAAGTTCTGAAACAGTTAAATGTTAAGTGTGAACACGTTCAAAATGTAAAGTTCTTTTCCTTCTAGTAACCCAGGAAAAATGTTTGGAAGCAGAAACATGCTGTAGTGATTTTTTTTCTCAAAAAACGACGTTCCACCATACACTATAAAGAAAAGTGCATGGGGAACAGTTGACAACAGGGCATCTTTCACCTCGTTGGCACTATGACGACGGATTACCTCGAGCTGCGCTCTCGAGGTAATCCGTCATCATAGTGCCAACTCGGTGAAAGAATAGCCCTGTTGTCAACTGTTCCCCATGCACTATCCTATATATATTTGGTAGGTTGAGTGCTGCCTTTTCCTTTGGGAGGTGTAAAAGCTGATATTTGATACATGGACAGTCCCCCCCCCCAAAGGAACCTAGAAATTGAAACATTCCAATTCTGAAAATATGTTTTATCAGTAACTAATGTAAGGGTCTGGAAGTAATAAAGAAGTCGAGGTAGGAAGTTTTGGCAAACAGCTTCAATTTTTTCTAAAAGGGAAAGTGGTAAAGCTTGCCATGATTGTAAATCAGTAGCAGTTTGTTATGTGAGGGGTTCATAATTGAGCAAATTCAAGATGCTGAGTGTCTTTAGCCAAATGAATCCCCAGGTATTTAATTGTACTTCTATTCCATCAAACAGGGAATTTAGAGTTACAATCTATTGATGGAGTAAAATTAAGAGTTAGTATTTTAGTTTTTAGGGCATTTAATTTAAAACCAAACAACTGTTCATACATCTCAATGATATCCCAGGTATTGGGAAGTGAAGTTTCTGGGGATAGCAGGGCCAGAATCACATCCTCCGCAAATAATGCTATTCTGTATTCTCTTCCTCCAAGGGGGAAACACCCTCTACCCCATCGGCTTCTCTGATTGCCATGGCCAGCAGCTCAATATAAAGGGCAAACAAAAGAAGAGAGAAAGAGAGCACACCTGTTGAGTTTCTCTGGTTAAAGGTATGTGAGTTGAACAGTTTCCATTGACCCTGACATACTGTAGGCCCTTGGCAAATGACATAAGGATCGTAGGATGGTAATAAGTTAATCAGGGAAGGCCACAGTTGATAGGGTGTCCCACAAGAAATCCCAGGACACCCTATCAAATGCTTTTTCAACACTGAGACTAATCACTACCATGGAAATAGATGTCGAGGTGACCAAGTCCATTAATTGCAAGATACGGCGAGCATTATCATGGGTTTGTCTTGTGTGGACAAATCCCAATTGGTCACCATCTAGTAATTCTGGCAAAAGAGAGTCTAGACTACTGGTCTATATACTCATGAATAAATTATAATATATGTTTAGCATAGATTATAGGGTAACAGGGTTGCCCTATAGTTAGGGTTGAGTAGGCACTTTAATGTTAAACCTCAAATTTTGCCCTTTAATAATTTTGCAACCATTCAATGGATTTGCACAAAATGTGGCATGCCCTGTGTCAAGGGGAAGATCTCTTGATGTGTCAAGTTTCGTTCTGGTCAGATGTGGATTCTGAGACCCGGATAGTGCAAAAACCTTAAAATTCACAATTTTTTGCATTTTTTTCCTCAGTGCCTTGCACCCAGATAGTGAGGAAGTTTTGTATGAATTTTTTATGGTAGAAAGAGTTTGGGTCACAGAACTGTCTTGCATTTTTTGGAGAAAAAATATATTAATCTATTGCAAAGTTATTTAATTTTTAATGTTCCTTTATTTTTAATGGGACTATCACTCTCCAGGATAGCTTCCTGGAACGAAAAAGGAATTTGGTCCCACGAAAAAGGATTTCTTTTCTTAAGGGTTCAGTCCTTTTTTATGAGAAGAAAAATTCATTTTTCACAAGCTGCCATCTTGTTTTGTATTTTTCCTCACAACAAACTGTCATAACTCTGCAAAGGGATGTCTTCTACAGATATCCAAACATGTATCTTGCTCATGGGGAGTTGATGAGCTTCACTGTGTATATTTTTATAGCTCACATGGCCCCTGAACATTATTTTTAACTATTTAAATCCTTTTTCACAACTCGCTAAGTTCCTCTTTTGTGAGTCCTTTTTCATTCTCGCAAAAAAAAGAAAATTGGCTCACGAAAAAGGATTTAAAAACAATCTAAGTCAGAAATCCTTTTTCACAAGCTGATTCATTTTTTGCTAGAAAGAAAAAGGATTTTCAACAAAGGAATTTTCTCATGAAAAAGGATATGTAAAAAAAATGAAATCCCAAATCCTTTTTCATGAGACAGAATCCTTTTCTGTGACCGTACTAAAGGGTTCATGAAAAAAGATTCATTTTCCATGGAAAAAGATTCCTTTTCTGCAAACACAGCAAAGGATTCAGGGAAAAGGAATCCCTATCATGAAAAAGGATTTATTTAACTGTGCCATCCCTTTTATTTGAAATAAGGTGCACCCTCAGTGTTCAGTGGGACCCCCTCCCTCCCATCTCCCTATTCTATGTCCCTGGTATATAGTTGCCCCCCCAACCTCCGATTCCCATATATATATTTGTTTTTGTAAAATATTGGTGTACAGTGGTACCTCCACCCTCTGATTCCCGTATATGTTTTAGTTTAATACTGCACCACTTAGGGCCAGCTAATTGGTGTCAAGTGGTACTGACCACCCTCCAATTCCCATACATGTTTTAATTTAATATTGCACCACTTAGGGCACAGCTCATTGGTGTCCAGTGGTACCTCCCTAAGTGGTGCACTATTACATCAAATCATTTCTAGGAATCAGAGGGTGGGGGGGTACCACTAGACACCAATGTGCCCCAAAAAATATATAGAAATCAGAGGGTGGGGGGGCAGTCGACAGCAGGGATATACATAGGAGATGGGAGGGAGGAGGGGTGCCACTGAACATCAATGGTATACTTTAAAATAAAGGGGATGGCATAGTTAGGGTGGGAGTACCACTGGACACCAATGAGCTGTGCCCTATGTTGTGCAGTATTAAATTAAAACATACTGTATATGGGAATCAGAGGCTGGGGGGTACCACTTAGAGATGGGCAAAGTTTGCAAACTTTGCTCCATGGAATATTTCATTAGTTTTGCACAATTCGCAAAATAGTCCATGGGTGTGAAGTGCGAAATTTCTCCCATGAAATGTGGAATTTTGCCCATGAAGTGCAGAATTTCACCCGCAAATGGCTGAATTTCACCACTTGTGGACAAAATTCTGCCATTTTCGGGTGAAATTTTGCCGGATATACAGCATACAGTATGTCAGGAGGGACCCCCATATGTGATCAATCCAGAAAAAGATTCAGCACTCCACGAGTAAGATGTCCACACTCTGGCAGTATTTCTTAGCAAAATGTATTTAAATAACAGCATAATAGGCTGCCAGTGCAGTAACAAAGCTCACTGGCCACAAAGTACGTTCTGGCCAGTGAGCTTTGTTACTGCATTGGCGGGCTAGTATGCTGTTATTTAAATACATTTTGCTAAGAAATACTGCCAGAGTGTGGACATCTTAATTGTGGAGTGCTGAATATTTTTCTGTATTGATTTTATCAGGTTTGGCTAACCTTTTTTTCATGCACCCCCTCCCCATCGTGCTGAACCGCAGTATACTCTTTTTTGGAATTTGTTGACCCCTACATGTGAACCTGGTTTGCATGCAAGCCACTAACTGTGCACAGCAACAATGTATGGTATAACAGTGTATGTTACAGAAAACTGTATCAGATCTAAGCAGCTGTTGAATAAAAACTACATACTCTAGTGTGTATATCCCAAGACAGGCAACCAGCTGCCTTTCGCCATCTACTGTACTGATCAAGCACTGACCACCAGGAAGACAGTTTGTGTATCATTCAGTTTGATTTTTTCTCCTTCGGGGGGGTGCTCACAGTGCACATTTAGGGGAACTTCTGCAAGCTTTCCTTTCGATGGAGTGAAAGTTTTCGTTGACCACGTGGTCTGCAGACAACTGGAAACCAAGCCATCTGTACCCATTATTGGATTACTGTCGTAAGATTGAAGAAATGCAAACACGAAGAAAATCCCACTTTGTAAAGCAGAGAGAAATATAACTCAGACTAAATGCAGCCAAGGACAGCTAGCTTATTGATTTCAGTGTGCAGTCAGCATTAATTAAGTTGGAGAGGAGCAGCTGTAGTTATACTGTGCAAGCCTGCCCTCTTTAATGTGAGCCTCCCTGATTTGTTTGGCAGCCCTTGTTAAGTGTATGTAGTGTGTGTGTATTGTGCTCTCTCTCTCTCTCTCTCTCTCTTGGTCACACCTGGCAACCAGACAGCCCAGGCTGGGCTGCTCCCTCAGTGATCACAACTAAGCATTTCTCCTGCTCCCCATCTGCTCATCTTCTCGCTCTCATCAAACACTTTGGAGGAAAGTGGTCCAGCTCACTGCATTTGCAATGGGTTGCTTCCAACTCATTTCCTACCCAGTTAAATTAAGTGTGCCTAGTCTTTCTAAAAGAAGGACTCTTACTGAAGAAAACATTACCATTTTTTTGTGTTCCCATTTAGTATATGATATATATATATATTTGGGGAACATATTCAAAGCCAGACACATGCTGCGCAGCTCAAGTACATGTGCGGTTGAAAAACAATGCCATATTCAGCAGGGGTGCATGGACATGCGATCGCGCAAAAACAGCTGAATATTGCATGGATGCGTGATCACGCAAAGCAACATGCACAGAGCAACAGGGCAAGATGTAATGCACGATGGGCTGTGGTTTATGCGGCGCAGACCACTGCAATATTCAGCCAACATATGCAAATGGACTATTTATACAGTCTGTGCACATCCTGGATATTTGCATCTCATTACCAGAGGTTATTCACTTCATTTGCATGTGGAGTAGCAGATGGGCAGGGATGCATCACCAGGACGATGTGGTATACACCAGAAACTGCAGCCTGCAAGGTAGACCTATGAGGCAGTATAGCGCAGTGGTCTAAGGCTCTGAGCTGCAAATCTGGTGACATCCAGCAGACCAGACCTGGGTTTGAATCCCACAGCTTCCACTTGCATACTGTGTGACTCTAAGCAAGTCACTTAACCTCCTTGTGCTCCCAGGTCGCTCCTGTAAAAAAGCTTTCAGCTTGGTGTGCTATACCTGGTTAAATAACTAAATTAAAAAAAAAAAAAAACCTTCCTCCCATTGTTTGTGTGTCACACTACATGCTATGTGGCCATCATATACTGCACAAAGCCCTGCTCACAAGGCAATAGCCTGTGACTGTGCCCCCACAGCACCAGTGATGTCGTATGGCAGACGGAGGTGTAACCTCACTAGGGATGAACCCCCATCTGTGTGTGCCGCACACCATACCTGTGTGGTTCCCTGCCACAGGTGTCCCCTGGCCAGTCACCCCATTCTATGCTGTCATTGTTCCCCTAGCCTTCGGTTCCCTGTCACACTGTCCATGTTTCACCCCCCCACACTTGCATGTCTGCACGCCCTGCTGCCCGTCGGCCTGTTGTGCCCCCTGTACATCCCCCAGGGCTGCATCCTTTGTACCCTGTGTACACCTGTGCTATTGTTGTGTTGCACTCACCCATGGGTTGGCACCCGGACATGGCTCAGTGGCAGAGGTTGGACTGATGCCAACTGTAGGCATCATGTGCACTCCCAGGGTGGTTGGCATACACATAGGTGATTCTCCCTGTGGCATTGGAAACTACCTAGCAGCTTAATGAATGGAAGTCCTTCCTGTTGTGGTACACCTTGATGTCATTGCCAGGTACCCGTGGCAAGCAGGCACATGGCCACAGTGACCTGTGTCACCACTGCCATGGCATGGCGTCTATGTGTGGGTGCATGCAGCTTGCCATGGTGCTGCTCCAAGAGCTGTCACAGAGGTGCCATGTTGAGATGTTACTGCCCTACAATCTCTGTGTCTGTAAACTGTTTGTATGTGATGCGGGGACGGTACCATCTCAGGTGGGCATACCCCCTCAGGCCCTTCATCGGCTTGCCTGTTGCTCCCCCAGTCTCCTCATGTCTGCCGTGACTGCAGCCATTCCACACACCTGGAGTGCCATGTATCTGTTGCCTGCAGTTCATGTGTGTGTGTGTGTGTGTGTGTGTGTGTGTGTGTGTGTGTGTGTGCCTCGCCTCCTCCCTCCTCACTCTCTGGCTCTATTTCACTCTCCCTCTCCCTCTCCCACACACTGTCTCCCCCTCTCCCAGTGCAGTTGTTGCACCTGACACTGGGTGGCTTGCTGATTTAGGGCTGCCTTCTGTAAACCTAACTTTGTGTAATCACGCACACATGTTGCATGATGCGGTGTTGACACAGTCCAGTTCAATATGCGGTCACACAGTGAATTCATGTACATGCCTCCATTATCTGCATTGTATCCATTTGTGGTGTGTGACTGCACATTCCTGTATGCACAGTGCACTCTGATCTTCTTAATATCACCCTGTTGCACATTTCCTTCTGTGAGAAGCACATCTGCCATTTACTCAGTGCATCTGCTTTGAATATGGGGGCCTTGATCTTTAGCAATCCTCAAGTGTTGTACTTTTTTGAGGATCAGGTGAACTACTGCAAATCTGTCCTTGCGAAAGTGAAGCGTAGCTTCCAGGCCTCTGGGAATGATTTTTTCCTCCTTTACCTTTTTGAGGAACAGGGTGACATGAAGAATTTCCCAAGCCCCTGCCTTTAGCTCATGGTTGCTACACAAACTGTTGTTTTCCTTTCCATTTTCTTACAAGTTCAATGTAGTGTAAAATGGTCAGCGCTTGCTCCGATCGAAGATCAAGTTGATAAGCAGTCCCCATAAACCAGAGTTACCAGAATCTCAAACTTTTAACTTTGATCAACTGTCAGGAACCAGTCTTCTCCTGTAAGAGGCAGAGTCAGTTGAAATACCCTGCTTGCTCTGCACTCACTGCCCAGAGGTTGTGGTGGTTTCTGAAGTCAGAAAAGTTGGTATTCGTCAAAAGAATCAGAAGTCTACTTACAGCAGTAACCTGGACAATTGTTTTAAATTTAATATCCAACAGTAGTAGCCAGTTCATGTCTGGGTGGGTCTTTTGCTGTCCTTAACTTGGCCTTTAAAAACTGCTTAGTTTTATTGAGTTCTGTAGGCAATACTATACGTTTTTTATGTTATCATATCATTCAACATGTTTTTTTTATTTCGCATATTGCAAATAAGAGCTATTGTACTACAGTCATCAACTACTGTACAACAAAACCAATTTGATAAGTCCATGCTCCCCTTCAACGCCAGGAACTCCAAAAAGATCCTGGGAAGCTGTACCTGGCAGCAGCTCTCTGAATCGCAGCTACATGTATAATATTTTATTTTCAGTGGGACCAAACTCATGGTGTTAACACTAGGTATTACTCTTTGGCAAGAGTGCCTTGGGGCAGTAGCAGTATATATTAGTTAATGACTATAATGTGTAGCAAATAAAACAATGTTTTTACAGTACAGGAAAAACATACAAACATTCAAACATTGCCAGCTGCAAATTACAGAGCTCTCATAAACTCTAAAAGCCATTACAGTCATTTGTCAGTGAGTCAAACAGTGTCAACATTTATAGAGTTATTTTAGGTTTGTTTTTAACCAATATCAGGTAGTTACAAGCTAGCAGTACATTGCATGCTAAATCGCTTTGGTTATCACTTACTTGCTACTTCGAGACCTCATATCGCAATATCATGTCATAATGTTTGTTCACTTCACCTGTACAGTCAGTTTCATATCTTGTGCTGCAATTTACCTGGGTTGTGCCAGAAAATAGGGAGTAAGGTCTGGAATATTTACCAGAATAATAAAACTAAAAGTCTGGGGTATTTACCAGGTTGATAAAAACTAAAATCATTCACTCGCAGGTGAAATTCTGCTATTTGCGAGTGGAATTTTGTACTTCACACCAGTGGAATTTTTTGTGAATTGCACAAAATTCATGAAACATTTTGAATAGCAAAATTTCTGACTTCACCGGAACTTTGTTGGTGAAATTAAACTTTGTTGCATCTCTAGTACTGCTGGACACCAATGTGTTAAAAAATATATATGGAAATCAGAGGGTGGGTGTAGGAATTCATATCCTTTTGAATCTGTAACATCTCAAATTAATTAATTATGAACCAGTATCTCTCCTTATTCAGGAAGACCTATCACGATAGGGCAATTTAAAACTTACTTTTTTTCAGCACGTAGGCCCAGATATTCAAACTGCTCCCAAAAATTGCGCAACAGCAGGAGCAAGCGCAAGTCCATTGCACCCATGCGCAAGAGGCGCGATATTCAAAAACTGTACAAGCCAAGATGCGCCTACAGCTGATGGCTGAATAGCGCACCAGCTGAGCCATAGCGCAACTAGGGAGGTGAAGCTGAGCATATCTGATGCGCCATAGCACAACATGGGATGTTCAGCTGAGTAGTCCAGATGCGCCATAGCGCAACCAGGGATGCCCCCAGAAGCAGGGCAGCAATGCAACAGCACAACCAGGGATGCAGGGGCCCACCACCCATGCCACAGATGGGCAGAGGAACACATAGCAGAACAGACATCGTCCCCCCACACCCCATGCACTGCACAACTGGGGGAGGGCTGGAATAACCACTGGCCTATGGAGACCAGCAACCAACCCACAGCTGTGCCATGGTGCCCCATCACACCCCCTGGCAAGCTGTGACTGGCACACAAGGAGGGCCGACCACCCCGTGCCACACCATCCCACCAACGCAGAGCACACCCTGCACTGTGACCCCCAGACACCCTGCCCAGGAGCAGCATCCACCAGTGCAGGATACCCCATGCATGCCACCACCCCCACTGTGACAATGCAACCCTGTGCACCACAGAACCATGCAAGGCAGCCCCACCATGAGCACCCATCAGCAGGTGGCAGCACTCAGTGATGCAATGACTGCATACACAGTGCCACCATGCACATCCCCCCCCCGAAGTACAGCTGAGAGACCGACCATACGTCGGCATACGAGGTACCCCACACATGAAAGGGCATGCCCCAGACCCCACCACCAGTGGTACAGCACCCTGCACACCCTCCCAAGGACACACCCTGACCCAGCACTGGCCACAACAGCCAGCGCAGACACCCACAGTGGTGCATGGAAACATGCACCACACAGGATGCAACACAGTGCATGGACAAACACCCACCCATACCCAAGGGCACACCAACACAGGGAAACAGTAGCGGGGCAACCAAGCCCCCAGCGTGTGGCCATGGAAACTGTGTACACTTAGCCAACGCTCCTCCATGGCACAGGAGTGCCAGCCACCCTGCGCAGGCACTGTGGAGCTGTATACCACCAGCATTTGCCCGGAGCACAAGTGACAGACAGTGGTGCACATCCCCTGCAACACACACAAGCCACAGCATGGAGGTGGGACAACAACAGCGGAGGCCACAGTGTCACCCAATGCAGACATGCACCACACCAGTGACAGGAGGCAACCCGGCATTGTGACGGGTACAGTGGCTGTCCTGCATGGACAGCCACCACTGACATGCCAGCAGACCGTGCAGGTCACAGACATGCAAGGGTGTCAGCAGCACAGGCCATGGATGGGCTGAGAGGTGCGCCATGGACACAGAGCATGCACCATGGACCACTGCACACAGTCATTCAGTGCACAGGGAACAACACACACACCACAGACAGTGACTGATAGCTACTCCCACACCATAGTCACCTCCCCACGGACACACACACACGCAAATGACTGCACCATCCCTGACGCCATGCACACCACTGCAGCTGAGCAGCTATAGCCCGCTGCAAAACAGAGACCACCACATTAGGCATATCAAAGCAAATGTATTGTAAAAAACACACAAAACTATTTACAGATATATACAAAAGGTTGGGGGGAAGGCCACAAACAAGGTGGGGGGTGGGTAAGGGGCAGAGGTGAACAAATGGTAGAGGGAAGGAGGGGTGTGAGGGTGGGTCCAGGGGAGTAGGGAAAATCAGGGGCATTAGGATGCTCATCGGAAGCCCCGCTTCCCGCTCTGGCTGCTCCTCCCAAAATGACACCGTCTGACTCCCACACGGTCAATCCTCTCCAATAGTTCCAGGGAGGACCTGCCCACCTGCAGTATCTCCTGCAGCGTCCATCTGATGGCTTGCAACTGCCATCCACCTAGGACAAGGGAGCAGAGTCAACAGCTGTGAATGCACAGCCCCATGCAGCCCACCCACTGTGCATGGCATACAGCCATGGGACATGCCTCTGTGATGGTGTGTGACCACCCACAATGATCGCGTCCACAAGACCTACCCACCCAGGCGCACACAGCCATGTGGACCACTGCACACACCCACTGGCCAAGTCCTGCACAGCACCACCGTGGCTGTTCAGTGACATAGCTATGTGGTGTGAAGGCAGTGGCACAGCCAGGTACCCAGTGCACGCATGGACCACCATTGACGCACTCCCAGATATGCAGTGCCACTGGACAGTGCTGACTGTAACAAGTTGCGTGCATGGCAGTGGTATCAATGGATACTGGCCATGCCCCGCTGCCCGCCTTGTTACACAGCATGTAATAGTAATCATGTATGTAAGGCACTCACCATCATCAGGCTGGTCCCTCTGCCTCTGTGGACCTTCGTCCCTCCCGGACTGATGGTCCTTTTGCTGGCGCCTCCTCTCCCTCGCCAGCCGTCGCTCGTCTGGGCCTAAGGTGCAAACATGGAGAGATGAACATCAGTACAATCCTGTAGCAAAGTCCCCCTGTCCCCATATGTGTGCAATCCCACACAGCCAGACCCACCCACCCCACACCCTGATAACACCACCACGGCCAACACCAGATGGCCCCCCCCATGTTCTGGACACATGCAACCATGATACCCATATGGAAGATAAAAGTGTATGGATGTTGCACCTACCTGGCTGTGGCACCGTGCCTCTCCTGGCATGTGCCCGCAGGTGGGCAAGCAGGTCCGGGTCCCTCTGCCTCAGGTCCCCACATCTGTGGTGGCACTGCTCCACCGTCCGCCCCATACCGGTGGCCTCTTCCAGGGTGTCGGCCACCTCTTGCCACACCTGACTCCTGGACCTGTCCAAGGGTGCCTCACCAAATAGTGGGCCAACAAGTGGCTCCACAATGACAACCAAGTTTGCCATCTCTACCTGGCTCCACTGTGCAGCCCTCCTCCGCACCATCTCTATTGCTCAGTTGAGTCAAAATGGCACTCTACAGCACGGTTCCACCACGTGCAGATGCTGCACGGTACAGCGCTGCCAAGTGGTGCATCCATGCCTGATGCATGGCACCTAGGGGGCAAAGGTTGGGCACAGGGTCAAGGGTCTCTGGAGCACGGACAACCACAGCTCGATTGGAACCCAATGCATCTAGAGCGATTGGGTGCCTGTGTGCCACCTCCTGTAGCGGCCTACCATGCTGTTGCCCCAGTGTGCCTACGACGCCTCAGTGTCACAGCGCCATATAGGTGAACAGCGTTGTAGCGCCACTGGCACAATGGTGGCCATGCCCTGCATTGCCTCCCATGCACAGCACATCAGCAGCACGGCAGGCGCCTGTGTCATCAACCCGGGCATGCGCAGTTAGGTGTGTACTGCGCATGTCACAGAACTGCGCCCTTGGCTCAGCACATTCAACACAATTGCGCAAAGCACAAAAGCGCGATATTCAGCCATCATATGCAAATCAGCTAATCAGCCATTTAATGGCGCAGTCACTGCATTTGCATCCACTTAAAGATGTGCCTCACCTCATTTGCATGGGTTGCGCTATAAAAGTATGACATTGGGCTGCACTGGCCATAGTCGGTTACTGCAGTCTATTGGTGAGTTGCATGCTGTTTGGGAGTATAGACTGTGGATTTTGGGACATGCATGGGACTGCACAGTCACAGGTAACACCTGTCTTTCTCGGAGGCTGAATGATGACCGAGCGAGTTGTGGAGGAAGAGGAACAGAGTTGTGGGAGGAGGAGGAGGTCAAATTTCATGAAGGCCGAGACGGATGCCCTGTTCGAGGCCTACCTGGACCAGGAGCCACTTCTCAGTGGACACCAGGGAAAACCGCAGGCCCGTGCTGCTGCATGGGAGGAGGTGGCACGTGCTGTGAACCTGCATGGCAGCCACCAGCGCTCTGTGCAGGAGTGCAAGAAGAAGATGGGCACAGACAGGAGGAGGATTAAGGAGAAGGTGGCTGCAATCAGGGCAGCATGATCTGCGACAGGTGGGGGACAGCTGGAGATGCTACGCCTGACCCCACAGGAGGAGAGGGTTGCTGGCAGCATGCAGCGTTGCACCATTGAGGGTGTTCTGGGTGGTGGATTCCAGATGAGTGGTAGCCCCTCACTGCATGGTAGGTCATGGTCTGTCTATTGGTGGGGGGACAGGGTAGGTCACATGCAGTAACGCGACTTTGTTTTCCCTTACAGCTCCTGCGCATCTGCATGGGTCAGTGGTGGTGGGCCTCTCCACTGAGGCCAGTCAGATGGAGATGGAGGAGGGCCCATCCACCTCCACAGGAATACGCAGCTCAGTGCGACAGTGGGCCCGCCTGGATGTCCAGACTGATGTTGTTGGAGCAGGTGCGGAGGAGGCCCTGCCCATGTCCCAGCATGCCAGCGTCCACAGATGCCAGCATGCTGGAACTCGGGCTGGTGCCGGGTCCATCACCAATGATGATGTCGCTAACGTCATGGGCAGTGACATGCATGTGCCACAGGATGGCCACACAGCAAGTAACATTGCAGCCATGGCTGTGGGTGGTGCCGCCATGGGGCCTGTGTGTCATCACAGTCCCAGCCTGTGCCTGTCAGCACCGGTGGGGCAGCACTGGTGTGTGTACAGGATAGTGGGACTGTTGCGGCCACTGTGGTGGTACCAGTGAGCCCTGGGGAGCGGTAGCTGGAGGGGCAGCATCAGCAGTCAGCCAATGGGCTTAGGCGTACAGTGTCAGGGGGCAATGTCAGTGCACCACCTGTGGACATGCCCAGGCCTGGCCCTGGTGTGCAGCGCCCACCCTCAAGGGGTGCTGAGCATCAGGGCTGCGCACACCCTGAGGGACAGCATGCCGATCAGGCAGATGACCTCTTGGATGAGCACACCTGCATACTGCAAGCATCAGTCACTCAGCAAATGTGGCTTGTGACGGCGGTGGATGCACTGAGTGCAGCTCTGGAGTGGGCAGAGGAGCGTTGCAGCAGAGAAACCGCTCTGCTCCTGGCAGGGATGGACCGGATGCAGGAGGATGTGACTGCTGCCATTGACAGGCTGACACATACAATCACAGCTGCCATAGCCACAGGGGGCACACAGTTATTTGCCCATGCGGCGCAGACACTGCACAGTGCAATGTCCACCCCCTGTTCCCGGCGTCGTGCAACACCATCCTTGTCGACACTGGTTTTAGCTGTGGGCATCCTGAGCACGCCTGGCGCAGGCATGTTTGGTGTGCTGCAGACCCCTGCGTGAGCATGGTCATGTTCACGCAGTGAAACCCCTTGGGGACCATTGGTGCCACCCCATGAGGCCAGTGGTTATCCTGTCAGTGCTGGCAGGGCCACCCACACATCCATGGTGGCCGGGGCACTGTGTTGCGTGACTGACCTGTCTCCCAACGTGGCTACTGTCTGATACTGCCCTGTGTGCATTGTGTCATTCAGTGGGCAATGCATGGGTGGGTACCCGACCCTGCACGCAGACACACAGTCCATCTGCACACCCTCCTGGCTGCTGTCCACAGTTGCATGTGCATGATGATGCTTGCATTGCACTGTACGCCAATGTGCAATGGTGCCCAGCATCTGACACATGCACAATGACAGGCAGTGGGTGTGGTGGTCTGTGGACATGTGTGTGGCTAGGGGTGGCGTTCTGGGTCAGTGTGCCTCCTACCCTTTGTGCATGTCTGGTGAGTTGTGTGTGTGTGTGTGTGTGTGTGTGTCTGTCTGCGTGCCATGTTAGACCTCACCCATCCCTGGTGGTGTGTGTGGTTCCATGCCCGGCCACTTCTCTTGATGGCATGCACCCCTGGTGTGCATCCATGCATGTTTGTGGGTTGTGCCTTTACCACTGGTGGTTGCACATGGCCCCATGACTTATCTGGGTTGGCTGAAGTGCTCCTCTGTGATGGTGTCCCAGTGCAGCTGTGCCAGCCGGAGCAGTTGGAGGTCCCATCGCCCAAGGGGGGGGCTGCCCATCACCACTGTCACCGGAGTCCTCATCGTCCCCATCACTGTCCCTCTCTTCAACCTGTACGGCTATCCCACATTTGTTGGCCATATTGTTCAGGATGCAACAGGCCAGGAATAGCCCACAGGCCTTTGAGGGGCTGTACTGTAGGGCACCACTGGAGGTGTCCAGGCAACAGAAACATGCCTTCAGCATCCCGAACACCCGCTCGATGACATTACATGTGGTGGCACGTGCCTCATTATAGCGTTGCTGCGATGGGGTCGTGGACCGCCGGTAGGGTGTGAGCAGCCAGGGATGGAGTGGGTATCCACTGTCACCTGTGTGTAGAGGGTGGAGGTTAGTTTGGTGATCAGCATCGCCCTGCCCCGGGCCATGTAGGCCACTACCCATGTCATTTCTGACCATGCCCCTCCCAAGCCCTATGTTTGTCCATGTGGTTTGCATATTCACCCACTAGGTGGCCAGTGGGGATGTCCCCACTCTCGAATCTATGGCACAGTGCCGACTGGTGCCAAATGAAGGCATCATGTGCTCTCCCAGGGTGATTATGCGCCCCCTGGCATCGCACACCACATGGTTCCTCCCCCTTCAGTTGCGCATACATTCATTATCATTGCGCTATTGCTCAGCGTGATTTGGGGGGGTGCAACTGCCTCCCGCTGAATATCGCAGAATGGCGCATTTTCAGACTTGTGCTGGCGCAACCCTTTTGAATATCTGGGCCACAGAATCTATGCAAATGAATATACACCCTAGACTATTGTACCTCTTCCAAAATGTCCTGACCTTCCAGCAATCTTTTACTTCAAATCCTGGAATAGGATGCTTTCCTCTTTTAATTGGGAAAACCAAAGGCCGAGGGTTCACTGCTCTTTGTTGTCCCTCCCTCTGGACCAGGGAGGAGTAAATCTCCCTGATCTGAAAATGTATGCATTTCTAAAAATCCTCTTTCTTTGGCTATCTCCAACCAGTGGGTCAACCTGGAAAGAAACAGAATTCCTAATAAATGACCTCCATGATATAGAAAGGATTGCCCTTTCCTTTCTGGGATCGGACCCTCCTCTTCATGATTTCACTAAATACACAGCCCAAGTTTTAAAGATATGGAACAATATTAAACTTAAAAAACCTTTTAACCAAACAATTTTCTTTTTTACATTAATATCAAGAGATGAAAATTTCCACCCAGCCAACCTCGATAATTCTTTTGAGTCTTGGAGGAAATTAGAACTTAGCTACTATCATCAATTGGTCAATAACTGTGGGATCCTACCCTTTATGGAATTACAGCAAAAATATTCTCTCCCTGATAGGGACCAGTTCTGATATGTCCAGGTGAGAAACTATATTCTGAGACAAAAGGACTTTCCTACTTGTCGTCCTTCTCCCTGACCAACTTTATGGACCCTGATTAGAGACACCCTTGATGGAGGCATCTGGGGGAACCTCATTGGCCACCTATACAGAATAACACAAGACCACCTGGGGGATTTATCCTACTCAATACTGGAGGCCTGGAACAAGGACTTAGAATTAGAAATCCCTTTCCCATTTTGGAGAGAATCAATGTTAAGGCAATTAAAGTTACCTCTTCAGAATGTGGAGGGAGTTTGCTTGGAAATCCTGATTTAGATAGTTTCACTCCCCAGCAATTGTAGCAAAATATTTACCAGCCTCATATGGAAGTTACTAGAGAAACTGTAACTGCAAATTGGCAGAACTGGGACATGTTTTTTGGAATTGTCCAAGTCTGATGCCATTTTGGTGCATGTTACAGGTAGAGTTGGAAAATGTTTGGGAGAAACAACTGAATTGATGGCAGAGATGGTTTTAATGTCCATTTTCCCACCCCACAGACCAAGGTGGGCTAATACTTTACTTCTCCTCTATCTGTTAGCAGCAAAGAAAGCCATCACCTATAGGTGGATGTCTACCCTGATTCCTGCAGTTACAGACCGGCACCAAATAATTCTCAAAATTTATAGATCTGAATACCTGACAGCTAAATATAATAATAAACAAGAGGGCTTTCTGAGGAAATGGCAGGGATGATTTTGTATTTCTCTCAGGTTGATCTGGAATTTGTGCCCTTGGGTAGACTTGGAATTGCAGGATTTCCTGGAGGTGAGGGTGGCTGGGTGCCTCTCCGTCTCCTCCATCCCTTGGGCTCTGTGGGTCTGGGTGGGGTGTGGTGGGGAGCCCCTCTTCAACTCTGAATAACAATTTTTAGCCACTCCGACATCTGGCTGCCTGCTTCCTGAAACCCAGGACCATCCTATAGTCCTGACGGGTTTCTTAAGAAGAAAGGGTGTGTGATAAACTTGAATATACACTGAACTTTATAAACCAACTATTAAGCATTATTTTCTTTGATCTGTATATGCTCATTGAGATCTACTATGGTTGGGTGACACTATGCAATGTATCTCAAATGTCTCTACTAATAAAAATGAAATAAAAAAAACAAGGAAATTGGAGGGGTGGGTGGTACAGCAGAGATCAAGTACAAAAATCTTGTCTCCAGCTGTGACCTGGTGGGGTAGAAGAGGAGGAGAGGTCACAAGCAGAGCAGGTGCAGGAAATCAGTTACACAACAATTGATAAAATTACAAGTAAAAAATTAACACAAAGCAATAATACTTAAAACACATAATATATATCTTTATTCATCTAACCCAAAGTTCATAAGCCACTCAGCTCCACCTCATGCCTCTTGGCACCACCGGGGTTCAATTCCAGCAACAAAAATGCATGGTAGTGCAGGGTCCCCCCACAGCCAAATAAGGATACTATTATGCTATCTCAAAAAGTAAGAAAATAAGTCGAAAAAACTTTGTTAATGCTCCAGTTAGGGTCAAAGTGACAAAATCTGGGAAATGTAGCATTAGGGTTTCCAACCCTAACACCTCACCTCCCAAAGCGGGCAGAAGAGCGGGTGTTGGGTGTGCCTTCGGCCTCTCAAGCCTAACATTCACCCAATTCTCATAAAGTCTACACATCTGACCTAATTTACAAAAGGAATGGGGTGAGTGTTAGGCTTGAGAAGCTGAAGGCACACCCCACACCTGCTCTCCAGCCTGTTGAAGGGGAGGTTGGATGTTAGGGTTGGAAACCTTAATGCCACATTTCCCAGATTTTGTCGCTTTGACCCTAACTGGAGTATTATCAAAGTTTTTGCAATTTATTATAATCTATATTTAGCATGGATACTGTATAGGACTGTAGGAAGAAGGATCTTCTGGTGGCTTTCCTAGGTTGACCCGTGCTGCTACTATAGCAACAGAACAAATCACCACATGATATGATCATACTGTTCGTAAAGTACATTTTATGATACGTGTCTTTAATAATAATTGCATCGTGTTGTGTGTATTACTAGTTTCTCCTTGTTATTTTTTTATATCATTCACTAAGAGGCAGTCTTTGATATGTCACTTTTCATGTATTAAGTCTGGCTAATAATGGGCAAATAATCACATAATAAGGTCATGTTTCTTTAATTATGCACTTGATAAGCAAAGGGTGTTCTTTGTTCCACACTCCCTGATGAATGGTTACGTGGAGACCCGAAGTGCCAGGGTTTACTGTTGACACAATAAACCATGAGGTTTTTTTCTGTATATAATGCCTTTTTGTTTTTTTCTCCCTGTTGGAATGCTGCCTCTTGTGGTTTGTTCTGTTGCTGTCATTTTTCAGCTAGCATCCACACTAGTTGGGTTTGAGCACACAGTATTTGTGTCCATGGTTGTCTTCTGCTATTGTAGCATAAGTTGAGGAAGGTGGTGGCATCTCTGCATCTTAAATGTATCTAAAGGTATTACGCAATACTCGGATAAGAGAATCTGAGTATTTCTTATAAAGTTCAATAGAGTAGCTGTCAGGGCCTGGGCACTTGCCTGGCTTACTTTTTTGGATGGCAGCTTTGATTGCACCCCGAGAAATTGGGAGGTTTAATCTCATCTGCTGTTTAGCAGCAAGTTGTGGTAGTCTCAAACCCTGGAGGAATCATTTATTAGCATCAGGGTTTGGAACAAAATCTTGCATGTATGAAGCAGTGTAATAATCAGATAAAATGCAACAGATCTCTGTATGATTTCTAATCAAATGGCCTGTCTGAGGGTCTTTTAATTGGAGAATACACATATGACTTTTTCTGGTGTGTAATTGTCTTGCTAATCTATAAGCACCATTGAACTCCCTCCCCCCATAGTAATATTGGCATAAATATATGAGGGCTTGCTCAGTTTTCTCAGTCTGGGATATACGTTGCAGCGCTGCCTTGTCCCCAGCAGTAGACAGTAATTGCAGGGTGGACAGTTTTCTTGTAAAGTCTGGTATTGCTGTTCACAATGTTTTCTTTTACAGGATGCGAGCTCTGTTAAATGGCCATGAAGCACAGTTTTTACAGTATCCCATAACAGGGTAGGGATATGTCTTCTTTAGTATTATCTGTTATTATTTCCCTTAATGTTCTTCTGTTAATAGGGCAGCTTCTGGATCTTTAAAAAGCAACAGGTTCAGTCTCCACAGGGTATGTTTTCTGGTTTCCCCTAAATGTAATTTTAAATATCAGAGAGTGATAAGATAGAAAATGGGGGCCATGAGAAATATCTTGCACCCTTTCCATGTGCTCCACCATCAGATAAAAATAATCTAACCTAGCAGAGGTGTGGTGTCTAGAGGAATTAAATGTACATCCTCTGATAGTTCAAAAAAATGATGCCACATGTCTAGATAGCTCAATTGCTTTATTGTGGTTTTAAAGTATTTTTGAGCCTCTGTGGTTCTGTGATTGCCAGGAGAGGCGTTATCCAGAAAGGCATTCATAACCATTGTCAAATCCCCTCCCAAAATCATAAATTCTCTGAGAAATTGTTAATAGTTTTGAAAAACTGTTGAACCACATGCTTGGATCCAGGAGGGAAATACACACTAACCAAGGTTACTTGTTCCTCATGGGGATGTCCATGTATTACTGCAAAGTGGTCTTCTGGGTCTATAACCTTATCTTGTAGTTCAAACGAGGTGCCCTGGCTATAAGGATCACAGTGCCAAGATGTCACTCTATGGGGTGGGAGGAGGCTTCCACCACAGTAATACCAAATCTCTGAAATTTGTTATGCTCAGCCTGTGAGAGATGGGTTTTCTGAAGCAGAATGACATCCGGTTGCTCCCTTCGAAACATATGATGTAGACACAAGCATTTTATGGGGTCATGTATAACATTTACATTATATGATAATATTTTTGTATGTATTACAGGAAACATTATAGGAGTGACATTGAAGGGATACCTAGTTCTCTGAGTGGGAATTCCTGTAATGCTCTGCAATCTGACCCTGACTTACAAATCCCCAGACACCTCCAGGTAGGTAGCCCCTGACTTAATTTAAATAGCTGTACCATCTGCCCACCTGAGGAAAGAACACTGCCAACTTGGCAAAAAAAAAAACAGTGGCAACAGGTCAACATGAACAAGTAAATACAGTAATATGTCCAGACCAGCATGAAAGAATGTCCGGAAAAAGAAACATCAAGATGATAAAATAACAGCCAATGCACAGTCTGTGGCCTCCAATGGGAGAGTGTGTTGTACAGAATAACACTCCTGGCCAACGATTGATGGTTAGGAAATGTTGGAGGGGGTAAGTTCAGGTGAGTTCTGGGCCCCCGACACACAGAAGTCTGTGTAGTAAAAACTTCACCAGAGTTGTCTTGTCCCATGAAAGCAACAACAAGCTCCTATGGGTCATTTGGTATCTCTAATCAATGAAGAGCTGGTATGCAGAAAGAAGTGGCCAACTAGATGAATTTGGTAACAGTATCGTATAAACCCTCTGTTTAATTGAAAGTACCAAATGGTAATTAATTATAAGAGATCCTGAAAAAAGATCTCAGGCATGTATGTGGTAGAAGGGAATGGAGAGTCATAGAAATAGTGTAATTCCACAGAAAAAGCATCTCTTGCCCAGTCTCAATGGTGTATGCTGGATCCTAGGTAAAAGGTAACATTGGAGCCCCCATAAGAAGGGAAGCAAAAGGTTTGGTAGAAGGGCCACTGCAGGTGTGTGTGTGTGTGTGGGGGGGGGGAGCACCAGTGCAAAATCCCCAGGAGTGGGCGGACTGCGTCCATACAATCAACCTTGTTTGTGAAAATTTGGCTAGAAGTTTTTGTTTGTTTAAATAATCTGACCTAGCGTTTTCACAGGTCTCTTATCCTTTACCTATGTTGTGGTTTGGATCCATATTTATAATGCACTCTGGGTGGCACAGGGAAAGAGAGATGGCCCATAAAACCCTGTGCCCCATGATGTGCAGTCCCCATTAGATTAGTAAATTATGAGTTCAGAATGGTCCAGCCCAGCAGGATCGAGCCTCAAAACCAGTAGTCCAGCATGCTGTGGGAGATCTCCAAATCCCCCTCTTAGGCTAGGTGCTGGTGTGTGAGGCAGCCACCTCTCCTTGCAGGAGGGCTCCACTCTGGCAGCCTCATCCTGGTAAGCAGACTGATTAACAGGAAGTCAAGGAGCTCCTCCCAGTTAGAATGACTTGAGTATAATCCAATAGGAAGAGGCACCTTGGTGCTTGGCCCAGCATGAAGGGTTCTACTGTGTACTACCCGCTGCCAGACACTGAGCCCAATTTCCAACAGCATCGGAGCCTAGGGATTTGGAAGTGCACACTGTGGGCACTGTAATAGCCTGACCACTCCCCCAACCTCCATGCCTATAGATCAAAAAAGAGAAAAAAGAACTATGAGTTTCCAGTCCAGCCACACCCCTCCTCCCCTGTACCCCCACTATCTAGCATCCACTTGCAGATTCTTTACAGTTCCCCTGGTAGGAGGTTATAGTGGATTATATAGTAGCACCACCAAAAACCAACTTGAGGTACATATAAGTTCTCTCTATGTCATGCTGAAAGATGTTCCAAGACTATGGTCCTTCAGGAGAGCTGGATTATACAGTCTTTAGGAACCCATTGAAAATATTGTAATAAGTTCTCAATATCTTGCAGAGTGGAGCTTGGTGCTTTGTGTCCAGATCTTGGTGGAATAGAATGGCGCTCATCTGGTTGAGTCTGTGGGAGACCTGGTAGTCAAATCCAGCCATTACAGTGTGTTGGAGGCCTGGGAGGTTTAGGGACAGGCAGGCCTTGTTGCTGAAACTCCAGTGGTGAACTGAAAAACATGGTAATAGGGACGGTGCAGATATAGGGTGGCTACCCCAAAGCAACAAGAAAATTCAAGAATACCTGCACTCAAAGACAACCAAACACTCAGCTTCACATGAAATAATAAATGCTTTTTATTGCAAAAATAACAGACAAGTGGGTGTTAGACGTGCCCATTGGTCACTGCTAACCTGCTTGTCTGTTGTTTTTGCAATAAAAGCATTTATTATTTCATGAGAAGCTGAGTGTTTGGTTATCTTTCAGTGCAGGTATCCTTAAACTTTCCTAATAGACCCTGTTGCTGCATATCTTTGTGCACACCCTCCATCGAATTGTACACGACAGCTTCCTCAGTGTAGTGAATTCAGCCTAGCAGGAAATGGAGTTTGAAACCTAAATCCTGCTTGTCGGAGGACCTTAAGATATCAAGAGAATGACATTCTTTGGGTTTGCACAGCTGGAGTACAGTCTTGGTCAAAACACAAACTGTATCATTTCCAAGTGACTATTTTTGTTCTGCCAAGCTGGTGACAGAATTTGTTCTTCAGTAATATAACTTAAAAATATCTTATCATGATTGAACGAGGTCTGTCACTTTGAGGTAGCTTGGGACCTAAGGCCCTATGAACTTATTCCAAGTGCAAAGACTCGTCCATGGGACGGTTTAAACAATTTTTAAGAAGAGTTTGGATGAACTCAGAAATGCAAGGTCCTTCAATCTCTTCTGTGAGTCCATAAATCTCTAAATAGTTTCTCCAACTTCTCCCTTCAAGATCTTCACATTTGTTTCTAGGTATTGTTGGTGTTTGTACATATTAATTAAAAGATCATTAACCCCATCTGACCAGGTTGAGAGTTCAGTAAGCATTTTCTGCATTGTGATTTATTCTGTTTAAAGGGTGTTCACTTCGGTTCTCATGGTTTGTAAAGTTGAGGATATTTCAGTTCAAAATGCATTAATTTCTTGTAGTAATTTTTCATTAGTAACCTGCGCACTCATGTGCTGCAAAAGGTCTGGCCTAGTTGTTGCCATATTGAGACTGAATGAGGAGCCAGTGGAGTCAGTTTCGCTGTTTTCTTCAACAATAGGGGGAGCAGAAATTGAAACATTAAGCAGTTTTTGATATCTAGGACTAATAATAACAAATAACTTGTCCTGGAAGAGACATCTTCAAGAAATGGAAAACATAGTAAATAAATCTATTCCAGTAATTAACAGCTTCTCATATTGGTATAGGGAGTCAGTCAATTAAAGGGTGTGTAAAACTTATTAATGCAAAATAAAAATAAAAAATGCTGTATGGGGTGGAATTATGGGGAATACAGTTATTAACCAAAACAGAGGGGCTATTAAATAAATTTTATAAAACACTATTGGGCTTAACCCAAGGAGCCCCATCAGCACTGGCGAGGGCTGAAATAGGCCAGATGCTCCTGGAAAATATGATTCAGGAATGAGTAATCATATTGTGATTCAAGCTATATCAAATGGATGAATATAGGGTACCAAGACAGTGTCTCAATGAAGCAATAAACTACATTAAGAAAAAAATAATATTCCCTAGTACACAAGTGATAGACCAGCTTATAAAACCAGCATGTTCATTACATTTATTGGCTGGTACCTAGAGTATATTCATCCAAAATAATTGTTTCTTATACAGATTAAGGAAAGACTGAAAAATAAAGTCTGTGTGCATCCTATAAAAGAAACAAATGGCTTTCTAAGAACAAGAAAAACCTAGGCAAAGGAATCTTACCTGCAGATTATAAAGAACCCACAAAGAAGAAAAATGATCACTAGATTTAGATTTGAATACCATGCACACAATAAATTGATAAATTGTTGCAAAGGTGTTGAGAAAACCAGAGTAATATGTAATTGTAATCTAGAAGACAACTTAAAACATCTAATACTAGATTGCCCTTTAAATGATAGGGATAGGAAAAGAATATTAGCAGAGATTCCAGAAGAAATGAAAATGAAACCAGAGAATGTGATTAATGAACTGCTAGGTTCTTTTGTAAAAAGGATTTTAGAACCACTGCCTGCTTTTCTTCATATTACTGAAACAAAAAAGCTTCACATAAATAAAGAAGAAATCAATGAATAAGTTCAGTTCAAGTAACTGCTCATAGACTTAATTAGAACTGGCTTTTAAAAACTGAATAAGTGCAATACAATGTTCTGAGAATACGTATAATATGTAGACATGTAATATGTACTGTTTAGGACTAATTGCCACTATTGTCTAACAATGGAAAATTATTTTTAACATGATCTATTATATATTGCAATGACTGAAAAGTCAACCAATAAAAGTTTTGATTGATTATTAATTAAAAGATCACATCCGACCAGGTCGAGAGTTCAGTAAGCATTTCCTACACTGTGATTTGTTCTATTTTAAGGGTGTCCACTTCAGTTTTCATGGTTTGTAAAGTTGAGGATATTTCTGTTTAAAATACTTAAATTTCTTGTACTAATTTTTGTTTTAGTAACTTGTACACTCATGGGCTGCAAGAGGTCTGGCCTGGTTGTTGCTATATTGAGACCGAATGAGGAGGCACCAGAGTCTCACTGTTTTCTTCAACAATAACTGGTGGAGAAAGTTTATTTTTGTCTTTTTATTGTTGCCACGCATAGTATGCTGTCACTTGTGATCAAAATAGAGCACTTTATCGATTTAGATTAACTGAAGAGGCACTTTTGTTACGATGATCACAGAACTCTAAACTATCTACTCCATAGGCTCTGGTGATGTCACCAAGAGTCCCTGCTGGTGGCATTTGCCCATTCCATGACTCAGGCATGCTCCATTGCAGCATGGCATACCCATTGCATGTGCAGTCCTCTACTGTATGGGTCCATGATTCTGTCTCTGGTATGCCACGACCAGTCCATTATGACTGTGGACTCCCTTTACCCATGTTTGGCATGGTGGCCCAAGTGTCAGCTGGTTGTACCTCAGTTATGTGCATTTGGCCACTCCTGAGTCTCTCATCCTGTGTGTACAGCTGGCTAGTTCACTGTATTTCTCTCCATAGGTTCCCAGAGGACAGCCAATTGTCAGAGGAGTGTCAAGTATTGAGAAGAATGAGACAACCTGCTCTACAGGTTGATTTGCCTAGAGCACATCCTTATCAGGTAGGTGGTAGACCCCACCCCACCCAGACAATCTGGGACCTGGCTGTGGCTCTCCGGCAGTAGCAACAGCCATAATCACCACCTGCTACAGCCCCTGGAGGGCATGGACTGTGATGGATATGTGCCCTGTGTTTTCCGTTTTATTCATGGGCAGGAGCCCATTTTTCATTTGCCCCCCCTTCCTTGGATGGGTTGTTGCCCCTTGTTTTTTTGTCCCCCCTTCCATGTACAGGCTGTTACCCCTGATGTTTCTGTCATTATATGATTTGTATAGTAAAGCCTATTTTCATACTTATGCTGCTGTGTTGTGTGTCATTCATTGGTGCCTCTCTCACACCCAGTGCTGCCCCCTGTGTTCAGCGCTATCCACAGGGCTATATTTAGTAGTGCACACTTGCACTGCACTGCACAGGCTCTTGTCATTTACATGGCATGTAATCCACTCTATGTTCATAGGGTTTAGTGGCAGTGCAATGGCTCTAAATATGGTATAGTCAAGGACCAGTGCAGGCACAAGCACTGGCACAGTGCAAACACTGTGCTTACATGCACTTCTGGATATCTGGGCCCAGATGTTAGAGCTAGATGTAGTTCAGTACAGGGTACACTTATTTACTCCTCATGGTCATGCTCAGTGAGTCAGACTTTCTGGCACAATATTAAAGGGACTCTGAGTGTTAAATCAGCCTTTTAGATTACTTCACCACAGAGTTATGTACACTTGGGAGGCTTGAAATAATGATATGAAAAGTCAGCAGAATTGTAGTCGTCTCTGATTTCAGTTGTGGCTTAAAATGTTAACCTGAATCACTGAATAGATCCAATCCACCTAAATATGAAGAACGGTGATTGACTATGTTGCATGCAGTTCATCTACAGCAAATCGCTTATAGCTTGAAATACAGAAAAGATCTGTTTGTACTTAGGTGGGGTTCTCTGCATGCCTTTCCCATACCGTACTTGAGAGAATGGTCTTCATATGTGCATTTAGCTCACTGCACTTACAGAACAGAGTATCTGCAGGTGTTTTCCTATGACATCATGTATTAGCCTTTGTCATAGACAATATTTATGGCTATGATTTTTTCACACGGTAACAGTAAATTTCTAAGTTAAGGAAGGATTTTGGATGACCATTTCTCCAGACTAGCACTGTAAACATTAATTTATATTTTACTTTGGGAGAGGCTGCCCTTCTAAAGAGACACTAAACTAAGGTCCCTGTTGCCGATCTCTGGTAGTAGACAGTATGAAGGTAAAAGATCCCACAGCACCATCCACAAAAGTGGAGCATAAGAACATTGTGCTGTCCCACAACCCCCTTTCAATAAAACAGGTTCTAGTGTGAGTCACTAAAGCAATCAAACACTGTAAAATCCTGGTTATTGTATTGTCAGCCTTGATTCAATTGCAAAGGATGGCTATGCAAAGCTAAAATCGATTTTTTTGGAATCAGCACTATGAAAATCTCAAAGACCCTCAAATTCTGGAACACAAGCATAATTTTTGAACCTATCACAATCAGAGCTTTAGCAAACCAGCACAGGGTCATAATGTCACAAGGCGTTATGCTGCATGGCAAAATCACGCTGCCAATACAGCGTGATTACTGCCACGCAGCATAAGTCTTATTTCTGTGGGGGGCTCTGCCTCCCACAGCTCCTGACCCCTAATTAAGGATACTCAACTCCCCGGGTGGGGTTACTCAGAGTGCACAATGTTGAAAAATAAATGTCTGGAATCAGGAATAAAACCAGGTCCCAGATGCAGCACCTGGGTTCCTGCTGCTGTGGCTCAGTCCAGTAAGCCATGACAGTTGCTCAGCAAAACCCATTCCCAGCAGAGGTCTTATCCTCTGCCTGGGATTGAGTAACTGGTGCAATACCGCGTACAGCAGTATACACGGTATTGCCCCATTCGCTGTCATAGACAGCACTGTTTCGGGTTAGCTATAATGTTGTATGCTATTAATCGTATGACATTATGACCCGGTAGGTAGCAAATCTAGTGGACAGCACAGAATTTGACAAATTAGACAATGCTGAGTCTATATATATGCTAACTGCTTATATTTGTCCTTTGCAAACTTAGATAAACCTATGAACAACTTTAGTAGTCAGACTATGGCACACAGCGCACCAAAATAATTTAGCTTTCAAACAACTCCTTTTTGAGGCTGCCCGATGGCTCAGTGGAAGCATGTTGCTCTTCCATGCTTGCTACCTGGGTTCGGTAGCAAGTCCAGGGTCCTGGGTTTGGGCAACCAGGCTGAAGAACACTCCTGAGGGGAGTGCAAGCCAGCCAGGGAGGGAGACAGCCAGGATCTGGCACAGCAGCAGACCCACATGGTGAGCTGGGGAGACAGCTCCCTCACAAGGGGTGCCATCAGCCCAGTGCACGTTGATGCCATCGAGATTGCCAGAGCCAGTGCCTGATATTGCAGGGTGGTAGGAGGGAAGAGAGAGAAACAGCATAAAAAAGTTATGTGCCTCAGCCATCAGGAATGACTGTCCCTTGCTCTTTGGGTTTCGCTCCATGTGGATCCCTGCTGGACATGACAATGGGGAAAGCGGCAGTAGGGACTGGGGGTTGGCAGGGGGACCCAAAGAAAGGAGCAGGCAGTGGTTGAGGGCCAAATGGCTATATGAAAAACAAGAAAAAAAGACCTCCTTTTTACCCTGAAGGCCTTTACTATAAAGGCTGATCTCCTAACACCTGCCTCCTTGGTCCGCTCCCTCTGTTCCTGGACTCTGGGCCTCCTTGATGTTCCCAGGGTCAGGCTAAAAATATCTGGCAACTGTGCTTTTAGTGTCACTGGACCGACCACTCCTTGTCAGATGTTATCAGGGAGGCCCCAACAGTTGAGTTGTTGAAAAAGGGGCTAAAGGTTCACCTTTTCCGTATGGCCTTCTCCGACAAAGACGACTGACCTGTACTTATTTTAAGTACTTATTTATTCCTGGTGAGATTAATTGTTATTTATTGCTTTTCTTTTTACAGTATGTTATGTTTTCTACTGACCCTACCTTTTAACGTAATGTGCCCAGAGCCTCAGGGATAGGGTGTATGATAAATAAAATTTGCCTTGCCTTGGCAGAATGCAAAAATCACAATGAGGAAGCACTATCCAACATCAGAGCACTACTGCAGTTTTTCCTTTGAGAAGTGAGATATGATTTCATCAAACATGCTACCTAAGGGAATAAAAACTGTAAGTGCTGAAAATGGAGTGGCAGTGGTTTGGCAGGAGCGGGTAATGGTCAAATAGTCAAAGGAGGAGGCTGAGGTGAGAAGACATGGCCTTTTAACTATTAACTAGCAAAAGAAAGGCAAACTCACTTATGTTAAAAAAAACACCCCAGTACTCTGTAGAACAAAGGCAGATTTCAGTCTAATACTTGGCTGTTGATGAGAGAGTATTGTATGTTTAAGCAACTATGGCAGAGAGAGAGTGATTTTTTTCCATGGAGTTCTGTAGAGCGGATGACACAGTTGCTGTGAGTCAATGCCCTGATCTCCTCCTCCTCGAACATCAAGTTTGAACCTCACCAGTGGACCCATGTCTCATTCCACACTGGGACCATCCATGCTGACCATTCCCGTTCCCACCCCTCCAAGCACTTAACTAAAGCAAATGCCACTCAGTGACAGGTTACCAAATGTGGCAGCAGAAAACGTGAACAATTGATAGAGGCTGACAAGGTCTAAACTGTTACTTGTAACAATATGAAAGTTCTCTTTTTTTATGATGTATACCCTTAATTGGGATGGGTCTGTCACTGCAGTTAATGCTATGGACAGGTAGGAAGGTGGAGGATGGGTGTGATAGCTCGGATATTGTTCCTCACAAACAACAACTCAATTTGGCTTCTTCGGACTGGTCTTTGTGGTAGTGGGGGAGATGATCTGGGTAAGCTGTGCCTCACGGTGATTGGCAAAGCACTATGCCACCAGACCCATCCAACTCAGAAGAACTCCTCATCAAGGACTAGAGGTCAAAATTGTGGAGGGAGAGTGGGGTAACTCACTCAGCTATCAACAGGATGTTAGTTCACCACAGCACTGTTAACCATGGCTGGTGGCTATGAATGCAAGACCAAGGCCAGCATAAGCGATCACTGTGATATGACAGCCAAGAAACCAAGAGGTAAGCAGGGAGAAGCTCTGTGCCCCGGGATTCCTCATGTGGAACAGTCAGTACCAATGATAGTAATCCAAAAGGTGGGGAGTGGTTCTGGGAGGTGCCCACTTACCTCACACAGAGAACACTGAGCGCAGCATGGCCACAGCTGGCCAAAGTAGCAGTTACAGAGAGACCCTGCAAAACCTGAGAGAATGGGTTTAAGGAATGTGTGTGGTTATAATGTTTATTCCCCAGCAGCTAGTAATTAAACCAATTAATAAAGGCTGTGGTATGCTACCTTTACGTATGGAAAGGCAGCACTTAATTGTGTAAGGCAATCCAACTTGCTACCTGGACGCATTAAACTGAGTCACCACCTTTGGACTAAGCACTACCCAAGTGCTCAAGAAGGCCCTTTTGAGAATGGACCTTCCCCCGGGGACACTAATTAACACCCTTCATGACCTAGGAATTGAGGCATTAGCACCACCTTACATTGGAAGCTTGAGGCCTTGTGATTTCCTTCATTCTAGTATACTCACTTGTGAACATATTGGGAGTTCTTACCCACTGTAGCACATGTGTGTGTATCTAACATAACCTTATACGTTCAGAATGTTGTGGTTTTATATGTGATCCATTGTTTTGTTGATTGGGCTATTCTGTTGGTCAGTAGTTTATAAAACTGACAGTGAGACAGCATGTGGATAATTTTCATGGTGAGGTCATGCTGGTGGGAAGGGAAAGTATCATACACTCCCCAGACGCAGCTATATGGTTTCCCACTGGAGTTCTAATATGTTTGCTTTATCTGAACCAATTATTCACTGTGAGACGGCAGCATTGATTTTCAGTAGGGGCCCAACTCAAGAGGCTGATGACTCTGGATCCGTTGGGATTTGAACTACCGGTACACCCCTGCCACCCTTCCATCGTTGGTATTGAAAGGAGTACAACAGTCAGAAAGTTTAGGCTCCTCACTGCCACTATAAAATGGCTTCTCTAAAGTAAACAACAGACAGTATTAAAAGGAGTAATGATCCTATAAAGAGGACTTGTATCTTAACTCAGTTGAAGAGACTAGATACAGAGGAGGACCTTTTGTAGGAATCCCACTTAAGCCCTGTAACATCTTAAACTACATCACCAATGGGTCAGAGAGGTTTTTGCCTTGGCACACCCTCATAGCAAGATCTATGGGGTAGCCATTTTAATAAGGAAAGGCTCTCCATTTGTAGTTGGCAAGCACTGGGTGGACACACAGGGCAGAAGGATTATGGTTAACGGCATATACATCTCCACACATATTACAAATATAAATGTGTATTCTCCTAACCAAGCCTCCCACACATTCTTCCAGGAAGTTTTTAAATTAATAGCAGATACAGCACATGACTTTTGTATCCTGGGTAGAGACTTCAGTTGTATGTTAGATGCACGTTTAGGTAGTAGTAGGGGGAGGGCTACACAGATCCCCAGTAGCAAAACAACTTCAGTCTCTAATGACAGAGTTAAGAATGCAGGATGCATGGTGCAGGTTCAATCTCACAGGGAAGGATTTCTCTTTTTATTCACACCCCTATAATGCACCCACAAAGACAGGTGGTATGTGACAACCCCTCAGTTACATGCAATAAGAGACTAAAGAATTCACACAGTAGGGCTCCAGTAACTCTAGACGTAGATCCAGGGATCTCAAAAGGACAGGGTACTTAGAAGCCGAACGTAGGAGCAATGGCATTGCCACAGTTCCAAGACATGGTAACAGAGGAACTGAACGACTACTTTGCACTAAACTCCACTGATGAGGTCCCCCCATGATCATTTGGAATGACATGAAACTAGTAGTGAAAGGGAAAGTCATATTATACCTGACACACTTGAAAAAAGAAAGACTCAAGAAACAATTAGACCTTGAAAAACAGCTTGCAGAACGTGAGACAGCACACAAAAGACATCACCCCCGAGTTACTCAGAAAAGTGAAGGAAGTAAGATAGAAGCATCTTATAATTACTACAGAGCAGGCAGAAAGAGTGATCTGGTGCTCTAACTTTACATACTATGCCCAGGAGGGAGGGCTTGGAGTCTGCTTGCCCTGCAGCTGAGAAAAGAAAGAGCATTTTGGGTGGTGCATAGACTATGTACCCACACCAGTCCAATCCACATGCCTCCCTTTCTGGAGACATCTCTGGAGAATTTGGGAAATTCTACACCCAGCTCTTCAGTGCAGAGGAGTCAGTGACAGAGCCCCATGAACTGTGGACTTTCTGTTGAAACTAAGCCTCCCAAAGCTCTCCGAAGTGGAGAGAAACCGGCTTGATAGCACAGTCACACTAGAAAAACTAAGGCATTCAATCAAGACTCTCAAAGCCAAAACATCTCCAGGAGAGGATGGTTTCCCTATAGAATTCTACAAGCAATTTCGAGAAACCCTGGAGTAGCCTCTCCTTAAGGGAATTAACCAAACCTTAAGTGAGCACACCTTTCCAACAGAGTGGCAGTCTGCACTCATTTCTGTAATACCTAAGGTGGGGAAGAACAAGAAACAATGCTCCTCATACCACCCAGTTTTACTGCTTAATATTGATACCAAAATGTGCATGAAGATTATGGGCAAAAAATTATAGGAGATTGTAGGAAAGTTAGTACACCATTACCAAAAGGTTTTATACCCCTGTGTAGTTCCTACAATAATGTGCATTGCCTGCTGAACATTATCTTGGCAGCTAAGGATAGGAAAGATCAGAACATGGCAATTATCATAGATGCAGAGGAAGCTTTTGATGGGCTGAATTGGCAGTACCTAACCACCTGCAGTCTTAATAGACTTTGGCTTTGGGGATAACTTTACACAAAAGCCGATGGCCATCTACAGAGGCTCTGCTGCCAGAGTAGGGGTGAATGGAACAAAGACATCCAAATTTGAATTAAAATGGCACCAGACAGGGCTGCCCAATGTCACTCCTGCTATTTGCTCTGGGGATGGAACCCCTGACAGGCAGTATTCATGGGTCCCTGGAGGTCAGAGGTATAAAGATAGGTCCCATATAACATAAAATAGCACTTTATGCCAATGACATGTTGCTTTTTATTAGTGAACCTAAGCAGTCGCTCCCTCCCTTACTAAGGCTACTACAACAATTTAGTGAAGTATCAGACTTTAAAATAAATAATGATAAAATGGAGGCCCTACAGAGCAGCTGCTCAAGTTTAGACAGAGAGATGAACAGCATCCCCTTTAAATGAAAAAAGGGGGGGATTCAGGTACCTGGGACTCAGTGTTAGCAAAAATCTGACCCAGCTGTATGAGCACAATCACAAAGGGGGCTGTGCATCAATGTGGGGCTGGGTATGTGTGACTCGTGTACCCAGCCCATATACTGTAGCTCCACACCTGTGGACTGGCACATGGTACACAGTATGCACTACTACATGCCTCCACAGAGTGCCAGTCCCACAGTCCTGCCCCCTGGTGCACTGCTGCATGGGGAGCAGGTCAAGGGATACAGGTGGGCATCCAATCAGATGCCCATCCTGGATCTGAGAGTTGATCCCCTGCTCTGAGTGATCAGGAGATTGTAGGAAGGCATGGGAGGGACACATTGAACATTTATGGGTGAGTGCCCAAATGGCTGCCTCCAGCACTCCCTGTCTGCTCAGAAGGCTGGGGCAGCATGGTGGTGGTTGTGTCCGCTACAGCTGGTAGTTCAAACCCAGGGGGATGCACAATGGATATGGCAGGGTCCCTGCTTGTGTATCCTGTGCCCTCTCACCTGGTACTCCTTGTCTTCATGAGTGGTGCAGAATGTGGGCATGCCTCCCCAGACACCTCCCTAGAATGGGTGTATGCGTAGCTACCTGACCAACTGGGGATCCAGTGCAGAAAGGACATGTGTCCCTTCTGTGCAGGTGGGCAGGGGTCCACAGGGACCCCAATGTGCAGCATTATCACTTAGGATTGCCTATGCACCACAGATCTGCAGCACATAGGCAATCCGCATGATGATGCATAGACCTAAAGTGATTTTAGCAGAAGTATGGAGAGATCTACACAGGTGGTGAATAATACCAATATCACTTGGCAGGAGAATAGAATAAATTAGAATGACTATGCTGGCAATCTTCCTCAATGTCTTTAGAATGCTACCAATTCCAGCCCCCAACACATTTTGGAGGCAGTTAGACAGAACCATCTTAAAGTTTGTATGGGATGGTTAACATCCTAGGGTAAGGCGAGCACTGCTGCAAGCTAGTAAACACAGAGGAGGATTGGTGTTACCTAACGTTAAAGAAGACTGTCTGGCAGCTCAGGTTATCCTAAGACACAGGATGGCTAGACTGCAAGGGTGTAGACAGGCATACTCGCTGTACACATTTGTGTACAGTTTTGCTGAGTGCCTGTCACAAACCATATGCCTTTCTGTTAACATTTTCATTCTAATCTGTAGTATTTGGGTTAGTGTAGGCCACTGAGGAGTGACTCTGTTTAAACATATGTTATTTAGGAGACAGATACATGTATAACCTCTTTAGAGATTAGAGGAATCATCTGACAACAATCTGACTTGTTTGGAAGGGGGTGCCATTTGGAAAGGATGTGTACATTTTTTAATGGAGGGGGTGTAACTGTTGGAGATTGTGTACAAAATGGAAATTTCTGGCTACATCCATGGGCTAGAGTGAGAACAAGGAATGATACCCCATCATATTTTAGATGTGGCATCCCTCCTGCCAACCTCTACTATCAGGGGAGTCAAGACCACAAATCAGTGGACAACCCATACTCTCCAAATATGGGTAAATCCTAGAAACAAAGTGGGGAATGCAGCACACCTAGGAAAGCTAACCCCCATAGGAGAGAATAAAGAATTCCTTCCTGGTCTTACTTACGCAGGATTTAGCAATCTAGTGGACAAGGATTACATAATTATGGGAACCTTATGCTTTCATTTTAACAGTGCCGGCAGAAATACCACTTGAATAGCGAGGACTTGTTTAGATATTTGCAGATTAGAACAGATATCCTAGGTCCAGAAAGAGCAGTGGGATATAGGAGAGAATCAATCCCCTTAGAAAAATACTTGAAGGTAAAGAGAACTGTGACCTCTGATGCCCATTATATCTTCAACTTCTGTACAATACTGCAAGATAACAAACCACATGAAGCTAGCTGGGTCTGGCAAAACTGGGAGAAATAATCTAATTTCCAAGTCACTTCACAGCCCCAGTCACTGGTAAGGCAGAAAACTCACAAAATAACATATTCGTCCTAATGGAGAGAGCATAGGTGGAAAACCTTGGTGATGTTCTTTAGAGTCCCCACAGTAATAGCCCATTACAAGGGGGGGGGGGCTAGACAGATGCTGGAGGGGCTGTTGGCTTAGATAGGATGATCACCATATATTTTGGACATGCCCAGTCATAAAACCATACTGGGGGGAGATGGCTTGGATAAGCTCAGAAATACTGGGCACACCCATTCTTCTTTGAAGATACCTCTTTAAACTCAGGACATCTCCCCAAGAACAATACAAATGAGCACCCACCCTTCTATTTTAAAAAGGTCTCAGTGGCCCAGGTTAGGAAACTACTGAACACGGTGCTGCGTAAGTCTCAACATAGTGGTGATTCTCTAGACCTCAAGCTAATTGCTCTCACCACAGAGGAAGTACTCCCACCCATTACTAAAATACTTAACCTCTCTCTTACTCTTTCACAGTTCCCATAGATGTGGAAAACAGCCCTTGTGACTCCAGTTCATAAATCTAGGACTAAGCCCTTCATAGCAACTATAGGCCTATTTCAATTCTCCCTCCCCTTTCCAAAGTATTTGAGTGTATTGTTGCCAACCAACTGGTGGATTACCTAGATAAATACTCCCTCCCTTGTCAACAGCAACATGGCTTTAGGAAAGGGCAAAAGCACCACCACAGCATTTCTAGAATTTACCAGCTTTATACACTAGTCAATTGACCAAGGCAATCTTGTTGGTGCAGCCTTTGATTTAATGAAGGCTTTTGACATGGTAAATCACCCACTTCTCCACGAACAACTCTCCAAAACTGGTCTCTCCCCAGACACGCTACCCTGGTTTAGCTATTATCTTGATGACAGATCTCAATGTGTGAAAATATCCAACACTTTCTTGGAGCAGATGCCAGTATGATCTGGTGTACCCCAGGGTTCAATTCTAGGCCCATTCCTCTTCAGCATCTTCCTTAACAACTTGCCGTCTGCCTGCCACCAACAAACCCTGCTCTATGTAGATGATGCTGTCATCTTTTCAAGCCACTCAGACCCAAACATACTTGAAAGCAATCTTCAAAATGGTTTCATGGAAGTTGAGCACTGGCTTAGTAAGCATAAACTGGTTATAAACTACAAGAAGACGAAAGTTCTGTTGTTTTCATCCACCCGTAATAAACACACAGAGCATGCCCTTACTACAAAAAATTAAATACCAAACATGCCTTCTTACCAAAAAGGTGCTCCTTGGGCTTATGCCATCGGGAGTGGGATCCCTACTTCACAAGTTTCTCAAGACCCAATACACGTGGACCTCATCTACTGAACTCCTCCTAGTCCGTAGATGCCGGACTAGCCAATGCTCCTTTCTTTTCAGAGCACCTCGCTGGTTCAGTGGACTGGGCACTGAACTGGCTAACCTCCCCAAACTCAGTCAATTCAAGCATAAACTCCAACATCACCTCCTAACTGAATACTCCTGTGACTGCATCACCTAACTCCCAGGGTCCCATTTTCCTATTCTCTCCCTTCCTCTAGTGTACTCCTACCCAAGCTTTCAACCCCTCCTGCTTAGCCTCAACACCTCCCTTGCCCTCATCCCCTCTTCTTCCCCCCTTTTCTTTTTCCCCACTCCACAACCTTGACAATGCCTTCGGCTGCTACCTTCTCTTCCTTGGACATAGAACTCCCTCTTTCCTCACTTAACCTCTTCTCTACCTCTCTAAAGTAACATTGCTGGTTGATTCAAGATGTATTTAAAGCTTATATCAATTGTTGAATTATTTTTGTAATTCATTTGTTTACCCCATATCTGTTTGTTACCCCACCCTATTGACGTGGAACCTTTGTAAATGAGCTGCCTGGTGCTCAGAGGTACTTGTAATCCTAGATTGAATAAATAAATAAATAAACAAATTCCCCTTCAATTTCAAAACCTAATATTAGGCATCCAGGATCCCCCCAAAATAAGTATCCTTTTTGAATCCTGGTGGAGGTAGCCATAAAAATCATTACCAGGCACTGGCTCATGCCAACCAAGGAGGAGTGGGTCTCCCTCATTAAAAAGATGCAGGTGATGGAGGATAGGTATGCAAATATATTGTAACTGTGATGGTAACAATCTCAATGTGCTCACAAGCTGGCAAAAATGGGATGGGTATGTCATGCCGACAGCGGCCACTTAAAGTTTACTAGGGTTGCTTAACCAGGGTAATGACTAACAAGATGATAAAGAACTGGCAAAAAGATCTGCTGGGGGTTGGGTGGGGAACAGTGTCAGTGTTTTAAGTGTGGTAGAAACTACTCCTAATGAAATATCTAAATGTAGTGTATCCTTGTCATATGATATGCACTGTAGATCAAATCTGTGTTGTCTGAATTGTCATATGTTTGAACTGTCATATGCTGAAAAACCTCAATAAACTTTAAATTTTAAAAAAAGCAATGATTATGCTACCCCAATGGCTGATATGCTGCCATGGTTTAGAAGCAGACTTTGGTCACTCACATTAGGAGGTAGGCCAGGTTGGGGTAGCTGCCAAACCGCAATGCACCTTGATCGGGGAGGGTTGACAGTGGGTTTTGGCACTGTAGTGATCCCTGTTGCTGGGCCAGGGAGTTTGCACCTGCTACAGAGATGTGTTGTGTGTATGTGTGTGTGTGTGTGTGTATGTGTGTGTCTGTGTGTGTGTGTCCATGCAAGAGGCTTTGCACATGGAGGGAGGAGTTATATAGGGTCAGAAAAATCCCATTTGCAGGTACTTTAATAGCTGGCATACTTGGGACTCATGCCACTTAGCCAGTTTCCTGCTACCAGATCTAGACTGTATCAGGGGGCGGGGTGATATTGGCCCTCCCTCCAGGGGGTATCATGTTGCAACAGTGACAGGAATATAGTGAAGAGCATCACAGTGACATTTCTGAAAGTTTGCTTTGAGGGTCCTCTGGGTTCCCGACACTGCTGCCTCTGGGGTGTTTGCCCCCTCCCCGGACCAACTCCGACATCTGGGGGTGTAGGAGGCGAAGCCCCCCACAGAAAACACAGTTTACTCCAGCAACTGCACAACACCAATTGGCAGTGTTGTGCCATCATTGTACTGACAATTGCTGTGCTCCGTGTCGCCGCGGCATGGTGGAACCCCTCCAGGGCCCCTGACACTGTGGAAAGACCCTGGAAGGACTCTGAATACAGGAAAAAATGATGGGTGATGGGCCTGGGTGGTTACCTCAGGCCTGTACACAATAAATCCCTGATGAATGAGCATAGTTGGGTGGGAAGATAGTTTTGTGGCAAAAACTGACAGGCAATCATTGTGCAAATTCACAAAGGGGGTCACAAAAATCTTGTTGAAAATTGCCACCCAATTTTGAGACTCTCTTGCCTGGCAAAAAAAAAAAACAATCAAAAAGGATTCATTTACAATCAACTTATTAGTCTCTTAGATACAGCAAATAACTTGCTCCTGAGCAACATTGCTTTAGAGAAAAGATAATAGTGCCATGACTGCCCTGTTCAGATTCACTAACAAGTTGCACCAGGCCATGGATAATAGCCTTCTGACATGTGCAGTCTTTGTGGACCTGATCAAAGCATACAGCTTGGTAAACCAGAATTTACTAGCACAGAAAAAAGGGAGAGCAATATACATCAGCTAGCAACTGAGTCACTTTGTGAGTAACTGCATATACAAACCCATGTGGTAGTGCAAGTAGATGGTGTTGCTTACTCTTCTCATCCAGGACAGCATGGAGTACCCCAGGGTTCCATACTGTCAACTCTTCTATTCTCTCTTTTTATTAACACACTGCCCACTTGTGGCCTCACATCTAACATATTGCTTTATGCAGAAGATGTTGTAATATGCAATTGCTCCAAAGAGCGCTCTACACCCCATAAAAACCTGGAACTGGACTTTGAATACTTCAGACTTGGTTGGTGTCCCATATGCTGAGAATGAGAAAAGGATCAACAACATGGCATTAATCCTAAACAGAACAATGTGCATGGGCAAGTTAACATAAAAACTCAGAACGGCACTGAAATTATAATGGTCAACAAATGGAAATATCTGGAAATTACTCTAGACTCTGGCACATCCTTTCAAACACATACTGACAACATATTGAGAAATTCCCCCAGAAAATGAGTGTGCTATATAGATAAGATGTAGAGGATTCACAGTTTTGTTACTTAAATATTGTTTTAGTTGTTGTTTATTGTGAGGTGCTCAGAGCCTCAGGGAGTGGGCGCCATATGGGACCTGTGACAATGCTTTTCAATACATCTATAAAAGAAGGAAGGACCTTGGGAGAATGGAGGGTGGCAAATGTCATGCCAGTTTATAAGAAAGGGGATAAGAAAAACACTAACAACTGTAGACTGATAAGTATCACATCGGTACTAAGGAAGGTAAAGATCTTATTATAAAACATATAAATGCTGCTGGGCTAGCAGATACAACACAGCATGGTTTCACCCCAGGAAGATCTTGCCTTACTAATTTGCTGCATTTTTTGAACCAGTGAGTGCAGCCCTAGATAAGGGACTATCATCAGATATAATACTCTTGGATTTTTCAAATCACGCAAAATAGTAATAGAACTGTTGGAGAATATGCACTTGCACCCAACTATAATTAGTTGGGTTAACTCACGGTTAGACAACAGATGTCAGAGTAGTGCTCAGTGGTTTCTAGTCTGACTGGGGAGAGATGACCAGTGGGGTGACCCAGGGCTCGGTCCTGGGCCCAACACTCTTTAATATCCTGGTTTTGTCAATGCAGACTGCTGACAGCATGTGGTTATGTAAATACGCTGACAATAACAAAATGGGAGCAACAATTAATAATAAAACAGAAGCAATAACCCTACAAAATGAAATAACTAAGAAAAATGGGCCAACAAAAACAAATTAAGCTTTAATGAGGGAAAGAGTAGAGTTATGCATTTGGGGCATAGCAATTTGAATTACACTTACAATCTGGACAACACTACTTTGCAAGTAACAGAAAATTAAAGGGACCTGCGGTGATAATCACAAACAAATTTTCTTTCGATACACACACTAGGGCAATCGTTAAAAAATGTTACAAAATCATAGGGTATATGTTCAAACACATAAAGAGTAGAGAACCATCAGTAACTGTCCCATTATGCTCATCTTTGGCTAGACCACAATTGGAGTACTGCTCCCCTTTCTGTGCACCACAGAATGTGGGTCGTAAACAACTTGTAGAAAGAGTTCAGAGAAAAACTACTAAGAGAATAAAGTATATGAAACAGAGGCTATCACGATAGGTTAAAAGAATTGGTACTTTATTCACTTGAGTACAGAAGATTGCATGGGGACTTGTGTCAGCGGAATGAAGAACAATGAAATATGGGAAACCATTGGCCTTGTTAAATATCCCAATATGATGTATGGTAGAACGTTGTTAATCCACAAAAATCATAATTTCCCAGTGTTGTTAACCCATCGATGTGACGTTTCATCTTTGTTAACCCATCAATGGTACGTCACATCGATGGGTTAACAACTAGAACAATCTCATGTGCACATTTTTTCTCTCAGGAACTAGCGGATGCAGCTATGATGGAATGACCGAACGGCCGTGGCGGTGACTTATTTAAAAAGTAAGAAGCCCTCTTCAATATTTCTTAGGACCATACACTATAAAAAACAATGTATGGTCCCTGTATCAGCAACCGGTTACTAGTAACCGTCTCGTGGTTGCCATGGTGACTTAAACCTCTCGAGCTTCGCTCTCAAGGTTTATATGGTCACCCTGGTGACCTCTTGACGGTTAGTAGACCGGTTACCGATAGAGGACCATACATTATCCTCTATATTAGGAACACAAGATCACATAATTATACCTTAACAGGAGATGTCAATAGACAGAACAAAGAAATAAATGGTTCAGTCAGGTAGTCATCAGTACATGGGATTCTCTGCCCGAAGTTATTGTTAATAGTGATAACATGGAAATGTTCAAGAGATCACTTGACAGATAAATGGGTGAAAAAAATGTAGATCCTTCCCCTTAAAAGTGACGAGTTATAAATAGGTCATTGACTTCCAATACTCCTATAACACCTGTGGACCTACATAAATAAAATTGGCATTGCCATAAAAAATGAACTGACCCCAGCTGTTAAAAAGGCCATTGTTTGCTCTAGCTTACTGCCAACCCTTACGTATGCACCACTTATATAGCGTAAGGCCTCCTTCAGAATTCAGAATAAGACAATAGGGCTCCAGAACCTAACTGGGCATTGTGCAATGTCAGCACACAAGCAACTCCATCATTGCAAATTTTACTTTATGATTTGTTTACCTGGGATAGTCCAGCTGAGCTGCAGTATCTCATTTCCAGTGGGGTCGTGCTGCTATGAAATATACAACTGAAATGCCGAGACTCATTCTCTCTTATTTTATTATTAGATTTAGAAGCAATGAACTCTGTAAGAACTAAAGCAGCAGTTCAATAAAAATGGGCAACAAATCTGACCCTACATTTATTCACTGTAGAAGATTCCAGGCATCTTCCAGTTTTTATTTGGTGATAACCGTTTCTAGTTCCACTAGCATTTCTGGATTTTATAAATGTTTTTATTTAGGTTTTTTTCCTCAAGAAAAAAAAAAGATGGCCACCATATTTGGCTTAGAAATAGCATTGCAGACCCGGTAAGGGTTAGGATCGAGAAAGAAAAAAGCATGGTGCACAGCAAAGGAGATACCTATAAAAGTAGATTTGAGAGGTATGCTAATATTTTAATTAACTGTAGTTTAAACTAGCTTTCTGGAAAAAAACATTTTGTGTTGTGTTGCTGCTTTAATTGCTAACATTGATGTTTACTTGTTTTCCTGTGTTTTAAGAGGGTCCTTTTTATATTATTTACTTTTTCACTGCTAACCACTTATGTATAATGACATGGGTATTTTAAGCAGCTAGCACTTATATACTGAATGCATATTGCAGGATTTAATGTAAAATCAAATTAACAAATTAAAAGTAGAGCAGTTCAGCTGTTTTGAATTCTGCTAAACTGTTAAATTGGTTGACATAGTAATGAATCTCTTATTCATGCAAATTAAATTGATGTTAATAATTAACAGTATAAAAGGATTGTACATTGTCTGAGGCTCCATCTTCCCTGAGGAAGTGGCAGAGTGCCACAAAGTGCCTGGAGACTTTTTTGTGATTGTCAGATGCACTAATGAACACACAATTTCATATTATATCTGTTTTAATGCTCTGGTTTTTGGTCTTCATTGGGTTCTGTTGCTACCCATTTCCACAGCTGGGTGGACTGGGGCACTGGGAGGTTAAATGACCTGCCCAAGGTCACACAGTGAGTATATGGCTCTGCTGAGGTATGAACCTGTGATTTCCCAGTTTCCCAGCTGTTACTCTAATGACTAGAAAACACTGCCTCCTAACTTTACTCTGCATTTAACTGGCTGTCCCCAAAAACAAACATGAACAGAATGTAAGTATTATACTGCAGTGCATCAGATACTTGTCAAAAACACCCCTGAGTCACTTTCATACTTACTGGTACCAAATGAAGCAGTCAGAAATCTTCAGTCTGTAAACATAAACTATTAAAAGTGCCTCTATTGAAGACAAACATGGGCAAAAATCCCTCTCCCTCATAAAAGCCAAAATTTGGGATAATTGGAAGGCTTTTAGCCTGAAGTTCAATGGGGGGATAGCTCCTCCCACATCCCCTATTTAAACTTCAGGCTTCTGCTCCTTCTGCATGGCTGGTTGGGCTGAGATCTCTTCCCTCCTTGTCCCTTTCTTCCTCTCCGTGGTGCCCCTTCCTTCTGCTCTGCTGCTGCTTCTCCCTTTGCCTCTCTCTGCATTGCCTCCCCTTTTTTCTTGTCCTCCATTTGCTGATCTGCTTGTTTTCTTGCTGTCCGGTGCTTCCCCTCCTCTCACCCCCCCCCAGTTCTTCAGTTTCTTCTTGTTCCTCCTGCACTGCTATTTTTTCCATCCCCCTGGTTCCTCTGGGTGTTTCTCACCCCACCAGCCACTGCACCTCTAAGTCCATGTCAGCTCCTGCTCCTACCTTCCAGCTGGATCGCCACTGCCTGCTGCCACTCTCTGTGCTCTTACCGGTGTAGAGGCACCTGTCTTCCTGCCTCCTGCCATTTAATCGGCTGGGTCTAGTGTGCTAGACTGCCTTTCTGGGCTTTTTTGGGGGGCTCTTCCAACCTTCCACCTCAGTTCCTAACCCATTCAGGCTCTTTCAGCGGAGCCTTGGTGCTTTCATACCCAGCTGGCCCAAGCTGGGGAACAAGGGTGCCATGTTGTGAGATTCCTCTGGTATTCTGACCTACTGTTCACTTCATCGGAGCAGCACATTGCATTCCTCATCCTGTTCCCTGTGTCAGCTTGGTGCTTGGCCTGCTTCTATCAGATTCAGGGTAGACAGTTTGCACATCGACATTTTGCCCCTTTTTCACAATTTACAGGTATTGATGAAGCCTTCCAACTGCTACCTGGGAGTTTTTAATAGTATCTTTTGTGAGACTACTTGGCTTGTACCAAAGGATTCAATTCCTAATTTTTAGAATGTGCCTACATTAATCAACTGAGAGGCTATACCCAACAGTTTAAGACCCTAGGTCCTGGGACAGGTGAAGCATAAGCTGCACATGTAGGGGTTTTATACAACCCCTAACTCTACCCTTATGTTTTGCTGATCCTACCCCACCACTTCGATGTCTCTATATTTCATATATATATATCTGTGTCCTTTTTGAATGGTTTAAGTAGACTATGTACTTCAAGAACGTGTCAGCACCACAAGTATGGAATAACCTCACTCTTGTGTGGTTGAAGGCTTTGGTGGTACTTTGTCCCAGTGGACCTTGCAATACTACAATGATTATGAACCCACTAGAGGACCTTACTTATCATTAAAGCATATTTTCATATCACTGTAGGCAAGCTCAAATGGTGGTCTCACCCTACTTACCTTGGACTATGCAACAATATGGCGATGGTGGACCATGTAGGGTCCTGCCATCCCAACCAATCTAACCTCATGATGAGGCATTACTCTTGCTCAAGCATTATTCCACATCATGTACAGGTGAACTCACTTGGGAGTCTCGCCCTCCTGATTTCAGACTACTCCATAAAAAGGTGATGGTGGACTACGTGGGGTCCCACCGTCCCAAACCTACATGCCCCACAGGGCCCTTCTCGTAGCTCAAACATATTCCTACTCACTACAGGCATACCCACATGGGGGTCTTGCTGTCCTTTCCTCAGACTACCCATTGACTCGGTGATGGCAGACCACGTGGGGTCTCGTCATCCCAACCAACAGTGCCAACAAGGGAGCATCTACTCATTGCTCAATCTCACTTCCATTTACTGCAGGTGAACTTATTTGGGGTCTCATCCTCCTTACTTAGAATTATATGCTAATACCATGATGATGGCCTGCAGAGGTTCCATCATCCTTACCTTGCATAGTGCACTGCTATGAAATGGTGGATCATGTGGGGTCCCACCATCTCAAACATACAAGTCCCATGAGCAGGCCCTACTCAAAGTTCTATCACATTCCAATTTACTACTGGCAGACTCATGTGGGGGGCTTGCCCTCCTTACCTTGGACTATTCCTTATTATGGTGATGGGGGTCCTGCCTTCCCAAACATACTGTACTCCTTACCATAGCAATGGAGAAACATGTGGGGTCCCACCATCCCAATCATGCACTACTCAGTGATAAGGTGATGGCAGACCATGTGGGGTCCTGCCATTCCTATCACGCACTACTCAATGGAACAGCGATGGCGGACCACGTAGGGTCCCGCCATCCCAAACATACATGCCCCATGAAAGGGCCCTACTCATAGCTCAAATATATTTCCTAATCACTAGAGGTGAACTCATGTGGGGTATCACCCTCCTAACCCTGGACTGTTCCATACTATGGCAATGGCGGACCACGTCAGGTCCTGCCATCCCAGTTACGCATGCCCCATCAAGGGGCTAACTCATATATCCATGTCATTCCAGACAGCCTCATGTGACTTTCGTCCTTCTTACCTTGGACTATTCAATACTACAGTGAATGTGGACCACATGGGGTTCCACCATCCCAACAATGGGTCTCGCCCTTCTTATCTTGGATCATGCCATAATACAGCGATGGCAGACCTACGGAAAGGTCCCGCCATCCCAACACAAACATGCCCACAATGGGGCATTACTTATTGCTCAAATATATTTCTCTATCACCTACAGGCAGTCTTAGGTGGGGCTTTGCTCCCTTTACCTCAGGTCATACCATACTATGGTGATGGTAAACCCATGTGGGGGTCTCGCCATCCCAAATCTATCGTGCCCCTTGAGGGGGAATTTCTCATTACTCAATTGTATTTCCATCTTCACTAAGGCAGACCCACATGTGGGTCTTGCCTTCCCAGTTTGACCACCTGAGACCTATTCTATTGCTCAAGCATTCAAATACTGCATACATCGGACCTACTTGGGAATCCCATGCTCCAGTTAGCCCACGATGAAGCCTACTTTACTTCATCAGTACATTCACTTCTTCTACTGCAATCCACCTTCCTTTCTGTTCCAGTTCCAGATCAAGTTTCTATGCTGGACATCTCTGTGGAGCTCACCTCAGTTCCCTGGGCGTCATAGGACCATTTCTCCTTTCTGACAAGGTACTCAGTTGTACCCTATTGTTTCAATTGATGTACAACATAGATAGATAGATAGATAGATAGATAGATAGATAGATAGATAGATAGATAAAATGTAATTCATGTTAATTCAGGGAACACAACACGCATGAGGAGGCAGTATAGCGCAGTGGTCTAAGGCTCTGAGCTGCAAATTTGGTGACATCCAGCAGACCAGACCTGGGTTTGAATCCCACAGCTTCCACTTGCATACTGTGTGACCCTGAGCAAGTCACTTAACCTCCTTGTACTCCCAGGTCGCTCCTTTAAAAAAGCTTTCAGCTTAGTGTGCTATACCTGGTTAAACAACTAAAAAAAAAAATAGTAAAAGAATCCCAATTGTGCAACAAAAGGCTCATTTACAATGGGTACCATAAAAAGCGTGATTACAATACAATAAGTTAAATATTTATACTTATCTATAGCACATTACGATAAAGTGTCACACAGTTATCATATTTCAGAGTACAGTAATAGATAAGAAAAATGCTATAAAAGGAACAGTATTGTCACATTGACTATCATGGGTTTTCAGAGTTATTGGACCATGACTGAATCCACAGTCATGAATTTATTTATACCAATACAAAATCTGGTCAACAGCTTTGGGGTCTAAAACTGTCATTTAATACTCAGCTCATTATTTTACTAATTGATATTTTATCAGTATTACTCCTTTAATACATTGGAATAGAGTTCCATGTATTAGGGCCTCCGTAAATAAAGGATGCCCTTCCTATATTAGTCTTCCTTAAATTACAATGGAATTCCACTCCCCCAGATGATCTTAAATTTAATCTATCTTTCTTGATTGGCATGAGTTCCATTAAATAGTTAGGTATCTTCCCCTTAAGTACTCTAAACATAAACTCCAAGGTATGTATTTTTCGATGTCCCCCTAAACTGGACCAGTTTAATTCCCTATACATCAGACAATGAGTTCTCCATTTAGCATTCAAAGCAAACCTGGCAAACCTATTATATAATACAACTAATTTATGTACGTTAGATTCCGTAGCACTACTATATATTATATTACCATAATGAATAATAGGCAAAATAGCAGTTTCAATAATCCTACATTTCACCTCTAATGGTAAATCCCTTTTTACTTGATGTAAAGCTCTGAGTTTTTTGTACAACCCACCCACAAACTGATTTACATGGTCATGCCACTTTAATTTCTCATCAATCCACAGTCCCAAGTATTTATATACTGGGACTATTTCAAGTTTATCCCCTGCATAGGCCATGCAAGCCTCCCAGCTGGGCTGCACTCCTGCCTTATCATCGTTCCCAGCCACGCAATGCTCCCAACCATTTCATCATCTTTGATCTACGTCCCTCAAAATTTGCAACTTTGGCATATATTTTATTTATTTAGATCTTGATAACCAGGTAAGCTCACTGAGACCAGAGGTCCCTTTTTCAGGAACGACTCGGATTAGTTACAGACATTAATTACATATATTAAAGTTGGCCAGGTGGTGCTGATGGTTGGGGCGCTGGATGCCACACCTCGCTCCACGCTGGTGACCCAGGTTCATGAGCGGAATCGGGTCACTGGTGGGTCAGCTGGGGGAAGCACAGCTTAAGCGTCCCATGACAGCTCGCCGTCTCCAGGGAGGGTTAGTTGGGAGGGTTGATGCCCACTGCTCTTGTGCGACTTTGGGCAGAGGCTCGGGGTTATGCAAGCTCCAATAGAAGGGAGATGGGTGGCCCTGGCATGCAGTTGATGTCTGCATGTAGCACCTTGACATCTGGGGCTAACACTGCATGGTGGAGGAGAAAAGTGGAAAAACTCCTGTTGGCTCCGGGAGGACGGGCTTCCTGGGGCATGCCTCCAATTTACCACTGCTCGCTGACTACCTCCAGACCAGACCAGAGACAGAATTACGGGGGTCTGCCTCACCTTGTCTCCACTTGGGAGGCAAGCTGAAGCTACATGGGGGACTGGGAGGTAAGTATCAGTGAGCAGGTGGTAGGAGGATGACCCCTTGGATGCCCTGAAGGGTTGGGGCAGGCAGGCAGTAGGAGGGGAAAAAGTACAATTTCAAAAACAAATGACATATATTGGCAAGAGAACACAGTAGTACATACATTGGTAGGAGCACTCACTAGCTGGAGCATACATTGGATAGGAAATAAAGTACATTACAAAGCATGTCAGTTACATACACATAATAACATGGCAAGTAAATCAGACATATGACAGAGCAGGCCAGTTACATTCACATAATAACATAGCAAATAAATCAGACATATGACATCTTAACCAACAATGCTTTAGGGGAGAGGTGGTAACAGCAATATGCAGGATATATTGCCAGCTGGTAGGCTGACTGCCGTGGGACAAGCAAGTTTCAGCCACCAAGACTAGCTTCTGGGCTAGCGGTTACAGCCACAGAGACTAAGCTCTAGCAGGTATACTTTCAGTCTGGACTTAAAACCCTGACTAGTACAACAATTAGCCAAGTCAACAGGGAGAAAGTTCCATAAATGTGGGGCAGCGTACCTAAAGGAGCGCTTCCCATAGTTAGTTCGGACATGAGGGATGTCTAGGGAATGGCCAGTGGAGGATCTCAGGCCCTGGACCTGGACTTTGGGATTTAGCGTCCCACACAGGTGAGGAGGAGGGCCAAGAGTGGTAAATTTGAAGGTCAGGCTTAAAGAGGAGTAGGCTAGTTTTTGTCACATAGAAAGATAGTGGAGATCAGCGAGGACCTCGCAGTGGTGCCTTCTTGGTGGGGGGGAGTTGGTGGTGAAACGAGCCAACCTGTGGTAGAGTGTAGTAAGCTTTCTTTGTTTGCCTTACCTTAGGGAATGCAGCAGGGGAGCCCCATAGAGGAGGGATGGGAGTAGAGTGCAGTTAGATATGGCACAATGAGCCTCGAGAGAAAGAGAGTCAGCAAGCCTATAGAGAAGTCCTAACTTCTGGTGGGTGGACTTAACAACAGAGTCAATATGAGGCTGAAAGTTCATCGCCTGATCAAGCAGGACTCTGAGGTACTTGATCTTGTCTGTGACCTCTATTCTCTTCCCTTGGGCAGTATGAAGCTGAAAGATGCCATGATGGTCTGAGCCAAGGCATCTGGACCCAAACAGGACTGCCTTCATTTTTTTCTTCATTCATTACAAGTGAGTTTGTGGAGAACCAGGCTTTCAGTGCAGCAAGACCGGCCTGGAGGTTGGCATTGATTACGCTAGGAAGCAGATCACTGCAGTAGACGACAGTGTCATCTGCACAGAGGATAAGGTTGTTCCTCCTGCCAACCCCCTCTATATCATTGACAAAAAGAGTAAATAACAGGGGACCAAGGATCAAGCCCTGGGGTACCCTGGGATTACCGGTTTAGCACTAGACTGGGTTCCTCTCCATAGGATTTTTTGGGTTTGGTTGAGCAGATAGCTCTCGAACCATGTAGCAGAGAGCCCATCCAGTCCAAGTAGGTGAAGTTTAGTGAGGAGAAGTTCATGGCTGACCAAGTCAAATGCCTTGGATAAATCAATGAATAAAGCCCCTGTTGAGGAACCTTGGTCCATTGTAGCTTAAACTGGTTCAAGGTCAGTTGGCATTCATCTGTATCCCCCTCCCCTGGGTCGTGCCTGAAAATAGGCAGGATTTGTCTAGTGCACTTACCCGGTCAACAAAAACTAAATAAAATAAATAAAATAAATTGTGCCAAGGATGTCCGACGTGAGCCAGATAAAGGCTGTAACAGTGCCATGGCCTTTTCCTAAAGCCGTGTTGAATGTCAGCTAGGAGTAGGTGCCTTTCGAGGTAGTCCTGTATTTGACTGTAGACCAATCTTTCCTGCACCTTCGCTAGTGGGCAGAGAATGGAGATTGGCCTGTAGTTCCCCACATTGTCCCAGGGCCCTTTTTTGTGAATGGGGACAATGGTTGCCACCTTCCATTTATCTGGGACCTTTCCTTCGAGGAGGGACCTGTTGATAAGCAGGGCAACTGGGCGGGAGATAGCCGGAACAGCAGCCCTTAGAAGTCTAGGTTCAAGCAGGTCATGTCCTGGATAGGACTCTGGGTTTATACATTGCAGAAGGGGAAGTATCTTGGCAGGCTTGACCAGCTTCAAGTGAAACTGGGGTCGGGAGTGTTCCCAGGCAGTGCCTCTGTTGCTGGGGGCACCTGAGAGCAGGTGGGGTTTGGTTCCTCCAGGACTGGAGAAAGTGGCACTAAATGCCTCTGCAATTAAGATGAGATCATTGGTTAGGGTATCACCGACCAGGAGCTCATCCTCTTGGGCACTGGGGGCACCCTTTATCAACAGGTTAATTTGGCCCCAGAATCTCTTGGGATCCCTTAGGTGCCTAGACTGGAGATCATGTAGGTATTTAAATTTAGCCAACTTGGAGTCTTTCTTGCACTGATTCCTCAGTTCTCTATACCTCTCCCAGTCAGTTTTCTGGCCCGTGGATTTGTATTGACCCCAGGCCCGATCCTGAAGCAACATGCTCCATTTGAGGCTAGGGTTAAGCCATTTGTGGCATTTACCCTGTACCCTCAGTTTCTTGCAGGGGGCATGTATATTGGCCACCGACATAAAAGTGTTGGTAAAGAAGTCAAGTGCTTCATCTAGGGTAGGGAGAGAGAGATAAGTGGATCCCAGTTTATGGTGCATAGGTCAGAGCAGAGAGCCTCCGAAGAGAAACTGCTGTAGTTTCTGGCTTCGATTACTTTGGCAGGCAGTTTGGGATGCCTGTTGGACCAGATGCAGAAAACTGGGGAATGGTGGCTCAATGAGTCTGCCATGACCCCAGCAGCCTGTATGCGGTCCGGGCTGGATACTAGGGCCCAGTCAAGCAATGAGTGGTTACCAGTCCTAGCATTGTGCCTTGTGGGCTGGTGGATAACTTGGGTCAGATTAGTGTCATGTATAGGGTTCTTGCTGGCAGAGGTCTCTAGTGAATGCCAGTTTTGGTTAAAGTCCCCCAGGAGAATCAACTCCCCCAAGGAGTGTTCTACCAAGGCATGAGTTAGCGATTTGAGGGAAGACGTAGCCATTTGGGTGGGAGGTAGGCACACCCTATGTACAAGGGTTTGGTGTCTCCAAGGAGCACTTTCACAAAAATAATCTCATTCACAGAGTCGCAGAGGGGAGAATGGTCAATCTGCATTGCATTAAGACCACTCCGGGTGTAAATGAGAGCCCCCCGCCTTTCTTCCCAACACAGTCCTTCCTGAAAGCATTAAAGCCAACTAGTTCTGTTTTGTGAGGAAGGATGCAGGGTTTGAGCCAGGTCTCAGTCACTGCAAGTATATCGGGTTTGTAGAGCATTGTCCAGGCTTTGAAGGCATGGATTTTGTGCCTTAGGCTACCTATATTCATGTGCACCACTTTGAGTCCCCTGGCACTGGTCCAGAAAGGGCAGATGGGGTCGCTGAGTATGGTATTTGAGGGGTAGGGACCAGGGTTTGATTCCACATCCCCCCCAAGGCAAGCTTTAGCCAGGTCAGGTAATTGATAATTCTGGTGGGAGTAGGGAGGAGCCTCTTTATGTCACTTAGAGCGAGGTGGTAAAATAGGTTATAGCAGTTACCATGTCTGGTTAAGCCATGCATGGATAGTAGTAGAGCATTGTTCCCTTCCTTGACTGGGATTGGCTTCTGGATCAATGGGACTATAGCCCCAGGAGTAGAGCAGGGCAGGCCCCAATATTAGCACCACATAGGTAGCAGCAGATATAAGGCCCACACTCTGCATGATAGAGTTTAGGCAGTAGGTGGGTGGAAAGAGAAAAAGAAAAACTTCCCCTCTCAGTAGTAAAGGAATACCTTGGACTAGGTGTAGCTGGAGGGTCAGCTTCAGAATGAAACATTAGATCCAGCAGCTCCAGGTTAAGGGATATACCAGGTCAAGTGTAAAACGGAGCAAGGGAAAAAAGTAGCAGTAAGGATGGCAAGTGCAACTCAGACACTTTAATCCCAAGCCCGCAAAAACCAGAAGTTAAAATATGGTGAATACTTCAGACAAGGATTCAAACAGAGCTGTAAAACCACAGCCAGGGAAACAGAGAGCAGGCTTTAAGGAGAAAGTGTCTTATAGTGAAGATGTCTTTAAGAGGAGGAGGGCAGGATCAAAGATCAACAAAGGGGGTGGGGAGACAGAAAGCTTTAAGATCAGAGCACTAGTACTGGGAGCCAATGGGGCAGGATGGGGTAGGGGAGGAAGGAGCTTAAGTGTATTTAAGGGGTGGCCTGGGAGGGGGAAGGGGGTGGGCGAAAAATTTGGCAGCCGGAGCAGCAGCCTTGCTGTCTATAGGCCGTACCTGATGCTTGATTCAAGGGAGCTGGTGGCAGCATGCTCCTTGGTGCTGAGCAAGGCACTGACTGTATATCTACACTTACATCTGCTTCACTTACAGCTACCCTGGACACGGATTGACCATCGTCGCTCCATCTGGACATCATTCCAAGTTGGAGCTCTTCATCTGCTGGAAGTTTCATCTTCAGCGTTGACTTCCTGCTTATCTTCGACCTCAGAAACAGGACTCTCTGACCAGCAATCAGACTGAATCCTGGGACATAACCATAACTAAAACCTCAGCCACATTTAGGATTATTCTCTTTTTAGTATGCCCAGAGGATGGGCAGGTCAGTAGCCATGGGTCATTGGAGGTTCCCCCAAAGGGTTTTTTCCCTTTCCTGCATGCTACTGGTCACACTCTCCAGAGCTGGGGGAGGTAATCACTACACTATTTCTCTTTTTGGGCCTTAAATCTTACACCTACCCAGTATCCTACAGAGGGTGGGATATAGAGAAACGCCAAAGCTCAAGTTATAAACATCAAGCATATACCATTCAGCTCATACATATAGACAAGCACTGAGCTATGCATCACACATTGAACTTATCTCTTGATTCAAAACAAATTGAAACCCTTGCCCAGTTTATAACTAACTTGAAAAAATGTTTTATTTTCCAATCCTTTATGTAATTGTTGTTAAACTGTTATTGTTATTTGTCTCTTGTGCTTTGTTATTTATGAGCCTACAGTGGTAACCACAGATATACGTTGTAATTATAATTATAGTTACGGCTAACCATGTCTAGACATAGGCCATTTAGTTCAATAGTAGAGATAAATGCTGGATATTGTCACAGATAGCCACATCTACCACTGTATGAGACTTACAACACCTTACATGATGCATTCTTTGCTTAGTGTTTGTAATCACCCTTAACACCAGGGTTGCTTCTGTTAAAGGAGACTTTTTTTTATCTCCAGAGAGCTTTTATGTATATATTTATTTATTTCAAAAATTTTACCAGGACAAACTGAGCTGATAATATCTCATTTCCAGATGCGTCCTGAGGGTAGGGAAAGTGGAGTACACTAAAACGTAACAACAATATGCAATACATAAAATTACTGTGAAAATACTATAAAATAATAAAGCATAGTTGATGCATGAATCAAACATAAAAACAGAACAAATATATATTAGCTATATCAAACTGATGAAAGTATTGAACTAAATATGGCACAGACCATGTGGAAACCCAGACGAAATGATGCTGTGAAGGGAGATGGTTTGGTGTGAAGATGGCAGGTCACGGAGTAGTCAAGGACAGTTACAGGAGTGAATAGTGAAAACACAAAAAAGGGATTTGAGAAAGAAGAGGGAGGAGGCAGAATGATTAGCAGGAGAAAGGGAAGACCAGAGCATAGGGAACATTTACTTTTACTTAATTTTTTACTCATATATTAAAAAAAATAAAAATAAAATAATGTAATTGTCAGTTCTTGTGTGCATGTTGCATGCTTAACAGCTGCTGTCTTTGTCTCAATACAGTCTCTAGTTCATTCCTTTGTAAAGCACATTGAGATATTTCATGACACTATTGTATAGAATATCAAATTATTCTTTTTTTTTTAACATCTCTATAATGTAGCCATGGCTTCAGGTAATAAGTGAATCCATATCATATGAGTGAGCCTTTAATAGCAGCTCACATAACAGTGAGTGCTAAATGCAGAAAAAAAAAATTGTTGATTAGCACTATGCTGAAATACAAAATCGGTGACTGTCCCAACAGCAATATCACCTGCTTTTTATGCAGGGGGCTAAGCCAGCTGTACCCCACACACCCCAACTAAAGATTCTCAACTCCGGGGGGGAGCAGACACTGGGAGAGGGAGGCAAATCACTGTTGCTGGAGGGACAACCCGTGGGTGAGGGAACAACCTGAGAGGTCCCAAACCCAGGTCCATGCTCACCATAGGCGGTGACCCTAACTGCCACAAAAGGCAACCAGCTTGGCAGCAACTCTCTCAATCCAACTACTTAATCTCCTACTGTTACACTCACTAACTCCCTCACCTTTGCTAGTCTGTCTTCCCTATCTCATATTGCTTCACCCATATCACTGATACTGCAATAATTTCATGGGCCCAAATCTACAAGTATTACTTGGACAAAAAAGTATTCATAAGTCTCTGTTTAGTAAGTGGAGTATGGAACTAAAATAATTTCATGTTGGTTTTGTACTTTTTTCTTGCAATTATTTAACTTAATCTACTTCCAAAATTGTGTTAGCAAAAGCTATGATTGCTATCTTGGATATTAACCCATGAGATTTAAAGGGGAAGATTTATGAACAGCTACCACCATAGTTTGAAAATCCATGAAAAGATCTTTTAAATGAGGAATTGGGCTTCTATGTAGCTGGCAGCAGTCTAGATATATTGATGAGTAAGTTTGTCCAGTATTCATACTACACTGCCATCATTTTTAGAACATTATGATGTCACTAATGATCAAGTTGTACTTGACTACAGTGTGGTTAGCCACAGCCTGATGGTCAGTGATCTCAAAAGTTTCCAGAAATGGTGGCAAGGTGGCATCAATGGGGTCTATGCACTAAAAGATGGATTACCTATGTGTTGCAGATCTGAGGCACATAGGCAGCACATGCTAGAATGCCATGCACTGGGGGGTTGGTGGAGCCCAGATGGCATTCATTTATTTTTTTATTTATTTCGTTTTTGTTGACCGAGTAAGTGCACTAGACAAATCCTGCCTATTTTCAGGCACGACCCGGGGCAGGCGGATACAGATGAATGCCAACTGATCTTGAACCAGATTAAGGTGTTGGTGGTATTTTTAGTGAATGAGGGAAATTTGGCCAGGACACCGGGGAAATTCCCCTACTCTTTTCGATAAGTGCCATGGGATCTTTAACATCCACCTGAACTACCACCAATCCAGGCAGATGGGACCTCGGTTTAATGTCTCATCTGAAAGACAGGTGATGTGCATCCCTTCAGCACTGGATCCCGTAGTCAGTCATGCAACTATGCACACGGATAGTCCAGGAGCATAGCTGGTGGCATGTCCACACTCAGTGCCAATCATGATGATGCAGAATGCCGGGTGAGGGAGGCACAGAACATGCAGACAGGAACCCTGCCATATATTATGCATGCTACCAATGAAATTCACCAGCCACAAGAGTGCAGGGATTCCCCCCAGCATGCTACCCAGCCCACTGCTCAGGTATGAGCAGTCCAGAGATGTTGATGAGTAAGTCTATCTAATATTGATACTATCACAGTGTTTCAGAAATGGTAACAAACTGGGATCAATGGGGTCTATGCAATAATATGTGCTGTGTATCTGAGGCACATAGGCAACTCCATGCTAGAATGTCATGCACTGGGGGTTTGGCAGACCACAGGTGGCAATTCACAGAAGGGATATGCGACCCTTCAACAGTGGATCCACTGGGCAGTCATGCAGCTATGCACACAGATGGTCCAGGAGCATGAATGGAGGCATGTCCACACTCAGTGCAAATGATGATGGCTTGGAATGCCATGTGAGAGATACAGAGGATACATAGACAGATACCCTGCCACATATTTTGCATGCTCCCAATGAAACCCACCAGCTGCAGGAATGCAGGGATTCCCCTCACCATTCTACCCATCCTACTGCTTAGATATGGAGGGTTGGGGGCAGACATTCAAGCACTTGTTTATCCTTTTTTTAAAAAAATGTTTCCCATGCCTTACTGGAACCCCCTGCTCCACGCAGAACAGGGTACCAATAAGGGACTAGGATGGGCATCCGATTGGATGCCTGCTGGTGTCATCAGATCCATTCTCACAGAGCTGTGTGCTAGGGGGACAGGGTCATGGATAGGTGCACAGTGATGGCCAGCATTCATGTATAGTGGCCACCATGCACCTGTCCAAGGATGTGGAGCTACGTGGCCTGGGTATGCATGAATCATGTGGACACTGCCCATCAATAGTGCATAGCCTCCAGTATGTGGAAGACTTAATCACTGATATCTCTAGACTGCTGCCAGCTACACACGTAAGCAATAACACCCAACAGGGTGGGCGGTATTGGGCTATACCGGACCGCCCAGAGGCGTAATGAGGCCTGACGCTGCAGGCGGAGGGCCTTATAGCCCCTGGAAGGTCCAGTATAGCCCAATACCGCCCACCCTGGAGGGTATTATTGCACTTAGAAAATGGGCACTGTAAATAAAAATAAGTTTAATAAAACAAAAGTTAATAAAAAGTTGGTTTAATATAAGTTTTGTTATAAAATAGTTCCCCTGCCTGGTTTAGAATGATGAATTTGTTTTTTCTTACTTTGAAGTAGGGACTTTTATCTCTCTAGTTTAATTTAAAAAAAAAAATAATTTGCCCTAGTTTACTGACTCGTCCCCCACCCCTGTATTTATTTGTTCCCCTCACTCCCCATGCTGAACAGGGAGCTGAACAGCAAGGTAGAGGAAGCTGCAGAAAAAAATGTGAGGAGCTCAGATGAGTTCCTATGTTTCTTAGCAGGGAAACAGTATGAGAGAGCTTAGCGCTGTAAAAACCGCTGGTTTGGGCAGTTTTTTTATTTTTTTAATTTTGGGGACCAAGATTTGGAGAGCAGGGCAAGGGACTGTGCTAATGAACCCTCCACACTTGTTAGTTTTTGAGCTGGTCCCACTCCGGACACTCACAGGAGCATATTTTTGCCTATGTATTTTATTTACGAGATTTCATGTGACTACGGGGAACAGATAGCGGACGTGGACCGAGAAGTAAAGAAACTAAGCCTGCAGCAGGAATATTTAAAACAATGTGGTTTCGTTCTTTCCCTTTTTTTTGAACCCTGCACATCACTGGTGGCGGGCAGGGTTGTGCTTTGTGTTTTGGGGCTGTGTCAGTGTTTCATCTTGTTCTGAGATCTTCTCGTCCCCCCCCCCCCAAAACAGACTCGTCGGTGTTTCCGTGTTGCTGTTGGTTTCCTTTTGACAGCAATGCATGGACTGACTTTTATCCGCATTATCTGATGGGGGATATAACTAGAATACAGAACTAGGATTGGAGTGGCTGAGGACTGAATTACCTCTAACTGGGATCGGGCATGATACCCAGAAGACCTAAATGCTCGCTCTGATGCCAAGAAAGCTGTAGGATGCGGTAAGGAGTTCTGAGCATGATCGCCATTATGGACAGTGATTGGTTATTGAGTAGGTGTAGGATGTGGCAACGGAGTTAAAAATGCCATCTAGACCTGTAATTTAAAATACCAAGCTTTTTCTACAGAGGCATACTAGTGCAGTTGAAAAGGACTATTGGGGAACTGTCACGCGCCACACTTGGTCCACATGTGAAGAGAAAGTTAACAACAAAAAGAGGTTATCTTTATTGCTTTGTAAGTACACAGTGCCATGAATTTCTTTTTAATTGCAGGATGTTGTATGGTCTAAGGATTGCATGTTGGGTGGGGGAAGGGGCTCTCACTCACACTCTGTTTCGGTAACCCCCCAAAAAATGGCGGCAATTTGAAATTGTGTGCCCAGTGCTTCAGCCAAAGAGGTAGCAGGCTGGGCACAAGGATACTTGGCTGCATATGAGGAAGGTTTGGGCTGGGACTTCTTATTTGGTGGGCATCTATTGTCTGATAGATGCCCACCTAAATAAGTGTCTCAGCCAATCAGAAGAGAGCATTGTCTTTGCCCATTTTCTAAAAGCCCAATACATAATTGAGAAGATCTTTTCATGGGCTTTCCAGCAAGGAAGAGCATGGTTCATGAATGTTTCCCTTTAAGAATCAGTAGGTTCTAACACATAATAGAAGACTACTAGTTTTACAATGTACATTTCGTGGGGGGGGGGGGTTGTACTGAAATTCCACTATTTTGATGGCTTGATGGCTGTAATTTTGTTTTTGTTGGGAATTGCTGCCTGACAGTGACTTCAATGTTTTTCTTATAGCCATTGCTGTTTTCAGGGAACATAACATTATCAGTGGTTGCTATAAGGTAAGGCAATATTGTCATGATTTGAAAATATTTCCTAATTATGTAATTAGGCTGGCAATATAGTCTAGAGGTTAGAGTAATGAACCATACATGAGTTGGTGCATCCAGCAGACCTGGGTTTGATTCCCACAACCTCCACTTGCATACTCTGAGACCACAAACAAATCATACAACTGCCCTGTGTTCCCAGGACATAACTGGAAATGATCCTTTTGGAAACCTTTGTAAATGTGTCCCTGACTCAGTGGTGTATCTGTTTCTTATGAATAAAAAAGAAAACAAGCTCACTTTTCCTTCAAAAATTAATTCATGTTTATTGGTTCTATGTCATACTACTTTAGCTATGCAAGGGCCACGAGAGCATGTCCCATAGGAAATTCTAACAAAGTAATGATTGTTTACTTTCAGACATTTTTCTGAAAGTACAGTCTACTACTGTACATTAAGTAAGCAATAATACCTGATAGGATGGGTGGTATTGGGCATTACCGGCCCTCCCAGGGGTCTAATGAGGCCTGATGCTACAGGCAGAGGGCCTTATAGCCCCTGCAAGGTCCAGTATTGCCCATACCGCACACCCAGGAGGGTAGTATTGTGCATTTTTTTTCTCACTTGGGAACAGGGGGTGTTACTAGACAAGTGACCCTGTGCAATCCCCCTTTTTTTTAACCAGGAAAGACACACTAAGCTGAAGCTTGTTTACAGGTGTGACCTGGGAGCACAAGGAAGTTAAGTGACTTGCTTAGGATAACACAGTATGCAAGTGAGGACTGTGGGATTCAAACCCAGGTCTCCAGGATTGCAGGTCAGAACTTTAAACCACTACACTATACTGCCTCCTAAACCTGTGCCTTAAAAGCAGGAAATGCTCTGCCGGAGGTACACTTTTTTTTATATTCAGTTCTACAGAGGAGCTGTGTTGTAGTAATTCGCGGCAAAAATTATTGAAGATACAGTAAGACGCTGTCTGTTCAGTGCACTTGTTTAGCGCTTCCGTTTTTGGTGGAGGATTGACATTGGGGGTGTTACTGGATGATGTGGAGTTAAAGCAAACTGAACACAGATTTAAAGTGATTGTCACCCCTGTTATTTTTGAATACCAAGGCTTTTTATGTTATTTTTAAAATGTTGTTTAAAGGAAATAAAGACCAATGGGGGCAGTGGCCAGCTGCCAGTTCATATGGACATCCACTAAGTGAGAGACAAAAAATGGCAGCTGGTCAGTTTGAAAATTTGGGGTGACCAATGATATCCCTAATAGGGCACCCTGAATTGGTACTTGTTTTTTATCGAAAAAATACCCACTCACTAACCTTAGTCTCCTAACCAATCAGATTACTAGGATTTACTGTGCCATTTTCTAAGTAAGGAGTAAGACATGACTAAGTGTGGTTTATGGCCTGATAAGAGCATGCCAAGGTGCGTAATAAGGCCCAAGGTGCTTGTGCCGAATGACTTTAGGCCCTGCAAAGTGCTCTTTTTATTTATTTTATTTATTTATTTATTAGATCATCGGTTTACGGATCTTTGAGTCATAGACTGATTTACAAAGACACCTCGTCAAGAGAGCAATACATCAGAACAAACAAACAGTACAGTACGTAATGCTTTGATTAAAAAAGCAACCAGTGTTACAGACATTCACTGGTGGCACACGCTTGGTAATAGGTAGATCACAGTAGTCATAATATAGGTACACAAGTACCACGTCAGGTAGCAACCAGAGATATTTTATTACATTAGTCAGCAGATGTTGCATGAGACCCCAGGTATATACAGTACAGCAAAAGTAGACAGGGCAGACCCAGCCTAGGGGTGAAGGTAAGGGGCAGGTGGGGGATTATGTGCAGTTGCAGCAGCGAGTGCTTTTCAGATTGCTTCTGAGGGAAACCTTGAAAGGACCAAGCTTAGTGGAGTCAGTTATATTGGCTGGGAAGGAACTGAACCAGTAGGGAGCCCAACAGCAAAAGGATCTCTGGGCTATAGAGGTCCTTACCCTGGGGACAATAAGGGAGGTTTTGACAGTGCTGCAGGTGGAGACTGAGGGAGAGGCATGCTGCAGAGAGGTGGCGACTCCAGTGGGGGAGAGCTCTAGCAGGGTCTTTTTTGCAAGAAGGCAGATTTGGAAGCGGAGTCTTTCTTCAAGGTTGAGCAAGTTGGTGGTGGAGTACAGCAGTCTTATCAGGCCATAAACCATACCTCAGAGTGTCTTATTCCACTTTTAACATGGTTCACCAGGTGAAAAAAAGTATTAATAAATTCACATAAAAAGTGTAAACAAATGTTTATATAAATGGAAATTTATATAAATGGAAAAAATCAAAAATAAATTTAAAAAAGAGGACAGCAGTATCTGTCTGTCCCCCCTCACCACCAACACACATATGCGCATGAAGATACTTTGGGGAATATGTTTTTGTCACTTTGTTTTTTTTTCATTATTTTGTCAGGGTGTGTTTATTAATGAGTGAGAGAGTGACTGGATTTAGTAGGAGCTGGTGAGAAGTGAGTGTGTCCCTTAACAGCTGGCATACCTATCACTTGATAGTGCTTTTCTGATCACAGTGCTTTGGAGTGGTTTTGGGTTGCAGTTGGTGGTTGCACTCATCCCAAGATGTGATTAGCGGCTGTACGTACCCTGAACTGTGGTGGGATTTTTAAATAACTTAAACACAAGTGGCAGCTGTAATACAGGCAAGCAACAGCAATGGGAGGATTGAGATGGCAGTGGTGGTGACAGAGCGAGTGGGCTGGCAGGTGGGTCACCTGGTTAGTCTCTAAACCACCCCCGACCTACCTTTTCCCCCTAGTGGATTGCAACTGCACCCACAGCACCTCTGCCTTCCCCATCTCTGCCTCTTGCCTCATACAGGTTTTCTCCCTTACATATTTTGTTACCCCCCTTTTTAGTAAAGGTTTTTGCCTTTACTGATGAGCCATGTTAGTAAAGTTTTTTTTTTTACCTTTACTAATGTGGCTGCCAGAAATTTCATTTTCAAAACTTTCTAGCAGGCATGGATCCCTGGCTGCACTGCATCTTGGTTGGCACAAGTAGTATCAGTTGGCACTATATGTGCTCATAAGGACATGGCACATAGTACTTCTTAGCCAATCAGCATGCAGAGAACTCCCTAAACATTTTATAGACCTCAATAAAGTCCCCTTCTTCATAAGGCTGCCTGTTGTAATTTGCAAAAGATATGGCTATGAGGGATTACAATCAAGGCATACAGGAAGCATATTCAAAGGTTTTGCAAGGTACAGACTGAGCTTGTGCTTCACGAACTGGGTTAGGGGGTGCCAAGTCCACAGTTTGCATGGCAAGAGCAATATTGAAAGCAGAAAGCTGAGATACAAATCAGTTTTTGTAATCACTCAAATGCCAGCCTGGAGTACAAGATAATGAGACATAAAGCTATCAATATAAGTCCCATTGGTATATTTGAACTTCTAAGAAATGTGCTAACTGCTATTTGTGCACACAGGAGAACTGCACTGAGCCTGCAAGTCTTTCCAAACAGAAGTGGTTTTTAAGTACTGGTTAAAATTCTGTTATTGTTCCATCTATATAGGCCTTTTAGCAACCTCAGTTGGTGTTTCTGCCTTACAGTCTGGTGGAAAGTAACATTTTAGAACTGTATGATGTAGTTTGTGCCCCTCTCAGCTACAGAGTCCTATAGTAGAACATAGATGCATTGTTAAAAGACAAAGAACCTCAGTGCACAAGCACTAAGGGAATGGTTACCCCAAAAGGGCATTGGCTGGGAAGCCAGCTTTCACAGAAATACAAAATCACACATGACCCCATAATGCAAAGCATCATGGGATGCATATGCAAATCACCACAGAATGTTATGCTGGTTCAACTTTAAGCAAAAATGTATGGTGCCGAATGGCCTTTCATACAGTTTGCAAAGGGTGCCAACAGAAGACACAGACATGTGTTTCGTCCTACCAGGACTCATCAGTGTGCCTCATCTATTTGACACCCAAGTGGAATGAACCAGCTACCCTAAGATGGTCTGTCTGGGTTATGTTGTGGTGAATCCAATTAAAACAAAAAAACAAGTTAAAAGACAAAGAACCTCAGTGCACAAGCACTAAGGCAATGGTTACCACAAAGGGCATTGGCTGGGAAGCCAGGTTTCAAAGAAATACAAAATCACACATGCCCCCATAATGCAAAGCATCATGGGCTGCATATACAAATCACCACAGAATATTATGCTGGTTCGTCTTTCAGAAAAAATGCATGGTGCCGAATGGCCTCTCACACAGTTTGCAAAGGGTGCCAAAATAGACGCATTGTGCCAACAATAGAAGAGTAGAACAGGTACATAAATTACATCACACAGTTCTAAAATGGTTCTTACTAGCAGCATGTAAATCAGGGACACCCAATATGATACCTAAAAAGTTTAGATAGCTAGAGCAATAACAGAATTTTAATCAGTATTTAAACAAGAGCTTCTACTGGGAAAAATGACTTACAGATTTAGCGCAGTTCTCCTTTAAGGTACACAAAAAGCATGCTTTAATAAAATGTAAATGGTGGTAGAGCCCAGCAAGTACTATAGAAGTGGCCTGTAACTGAAGTATTATATCACTGCATGGGAAAGAAATGCAGCCAGACAGCTTGTGATAGAGTAGATATCAAGTACATATTTAGCAGTCAGTAGACCAGAAAATGATGGCATACTGCTGTAGTGGACTGAGAACAAGCACATAAGAACTTTCTTGCTGGATCTCTTAAACCCACCAATACATTTATTTCACTGTGTGCAAAGGTGTGCATCATCCCCACGTCTTATCTTTGTCACAGGGAGATTGGATTTCTGTGTTGTACTATGCAGCCCACAGCCTCCATCAATGGTGAGGAGAAATATGCTTCAGTAGTGACATGTGAAAGTTATATGATGATATGATAAGGAGGTTTCATTGCACTGCATGAAGAGTACTGTTAGTTGCATTTTTTTGTATCGCTATTGTACCAATATTGCATTTCTGCACTACAGTACTAAGGATGTGCATTGCAAGCTGCCTAGCTTGTTGACATTGGTGATGTCAACCAGGTGATTTGCAAGAGAGGTCACAACTGTGACTTGTGCTTGTATGTGGGATTGTATTTTGCATTGCTTTCGGGGGGGGTGGAATACAGTGGACACCTGTTAGCCCTTTAAATACTTAGGGCTAGATTTTGAGAAACTGTGCTGCAGGATTTATGGCTGTCTTTCGGTTGTCCTGTGACACTCTACATGCATGCAAATGTATGCATTCTGTTTTCAAATGAAGTGCCACACTTGTGATACTTCTGCTTTTGCCTTTTTGATGCAAGCATCATGCAAATTATTGCAAGTCATTCACACAAATAAGTTAGACCTGCATTTAAGTGGTCTAATGTAAGGTTGCAAGCACTGGGGAGGCCACACATTCATGCCTCAAGTATCCAATGCATGAAAATTAAGCCCCAAGTCTCTTCCAATATACCTGCTGCTGTTCTCGCTCACACATTTGCATGCATCCACAGCCTTTGTATCTCAGTTTGTGCTACTTTCCAACATGCTGCAAATGGACTGTTACAGTTCCCCTCTCAAAAAATGCTTACTCTTACTCAGAAAGACTTATCAATTCACGTTCTCAAAATGTTTATGAATTCATACTGCTAGTACAGTACTATAATTTATAAGTGTAATTATATATTCATGGGCCTACTGAGGCTCCTGATCTGGCTACTGGATTGGTCATTAATTCCTTAGACATACTGAGCCAGCTGCTAACTGATGCTGTGTGGCATGCAATATCTTAAGCATAAGATGTACTTGTGCAAACCTCTTCCATCCTCATCTCCATTTTCCTGAATGTGCTCCCATTCATCTGTGCCAACTTGTATATTCAGAGTGTTCAAAGTGTATGTATGCTGTGCTACTGTGCAGAGATCTGTCTGTAATCTCTTATATGAACCAGGTATAGCAGCATTATTTTATGTAGTTTTCGAGAGTCAAGTGGTGCTTATTACACTGACCTAATACTGATTGGCTGACTTGGAGCTTTACATCCAAATGACAGGAAGTAGGAAGAGGACTGGAGTTCAGGTGGTGCTACTCAAACTACAAAATCAGGAACATCGTGTAGTTGTTGCTTAGGAGGGCACAGAAAACATATCTCCTGCCAGAGTTATGCATGAGTGGGTCTTGCAGGCAATTTGGCAGCTGAATTTTAATTTTTCAAAGTTACTTGTGGGTGACCCTGCTCATGACCCAACACTACTTCTGGGTCATTGGGAGGTATTAAACTAGCCCTGCAGTGAGCAGGGTGAACAGCATATGAAGATGTGCACATAGACATGCTCCTCCAGCACATGTTATGCATGTTTAGCATGTTGGAGTGTGGAGGTAGCCTAGAGATTAAATTGGAAAGGCATACAAATAAGGTAAAACTTCAAGAAAAAGGTGATATAAGGGCAGCAGGCCAACATGGATAGTAACATTGTAAAGCTAGAAGGAGGACAGTTAGGAATCAGGTGTATTGTATGTAAGAAGTTCAGTACAGAGGTGGCAAATGAAGTGTTGGTATTTATTTGTAACAAATGTGAGCAGATCAAGGAACTCAATTGGAAATTGTTGGAAGCTGAGATGACCATAGTTTCATTGAAATGTAATAAAATGTTAAATGATGCAGAAGTTATAAAATGTGCTAATATAACAACATCCAAGTTGGTTCCAACTGATAATAGAAAACAGAGTACAGACCAATTTGATGGGGAAACAAAGCAAAGGAAATCAACAAAATTTAAAAGTATAGCTTCGGACTCTGTTGCCAATCAACAAAATAACATTGAGCCTCTATTGTTGTTAATTGATGAGGGGGAAATGGTGAGTGACAAAACCAATAAAGTGGCAAAGAACATAGAGGAGGATAATACTCAAACATTAGATAAAGCTATGGAACAAATAATGGGGAATACAATGGATACAAGCACAGCTATAGAGCCAATGACTTAAAAAAAGAGAAAACGAAGTATGCATCAGACAAATGAAGAAACTAAGCAAAAAAATTAAAAAATTAAAAAGGCCAGAAGAAGAGCACTAGGGTCTGCAACTGAATTACAAAATAGATTCAAGCCACTCTTGCTATTAAATAAGGAATGGGAAATAGGAAACTACAGTATGGACAATGTATTATTAAACAGAAATGAGAACAAAAACCTAACTAACAATAATGAAAGGCTGAATATGGAGAAGTCTAGTGATATAAACACAGCTGTTGAATTGATCATTCTAAATAACAATAAACACAGATCCAATGAGAAAACTGAGTTAAAAAATCAAAGATGGTGAGAAGAAGAGTTAGGTGGTCCTCAACTAATATTCCGAATGGACTTGAGAAAGTTGTACAAATGTATAAGGAAAGCAACATGAGCAGTCATATAATGGAAAAAGTGTCTCAAAATACAAACAAAGACTGGAAAAATCTAATGACACAAACATAGCTACTACAGATTTTCAGGGGGGCAATCCAGAGGTGCATGAAAATATTAATCAAGCTGGGTTGAGGTGTTCCCATACTTCTAAACCACAGAATGATCAAATAACTATGAGGCTGGAGCCCATTAATGAGCAGGATGAAAGTTATGCAAGAATGGAGTAAAACATTATATAAAGCAATAATCCTACAAACAAGATGGTCTATGTACTAGGGGATTCCATAATTAAATTTACAGATAGATATACATCAGCAGTAAATAAAGAGCACGTTGCAACTAGTTATTTCTTGGGAGCCAAAATTCAAGATATTAAAATATGTTAAAGGATATAGTGAGAGATAAAACAGGAAATGCTACAGTAATCTTCCATATTGGGGGTGACTAATATTAGATACCAGTCTACAGATGACATTTTACAGGAATTTAAAGATTTATGGCAGGAAGCAAATAAACTGAAATGTGAAGTTTATTTCTCTGAAATTCTACCAGTCTCTCGAGAAAATGTATACAACATGAGAAAAATCAAATATATAAATAATTGGTTAAGAATGTGGACATTAGAAGAAGGGCTAGGATGCATCAGGTACTGGGAAGAGTATATTTGTGAACCGACTTACTTTTGTACCGATGGACTGCACCTGAGCAGAAAAGAAAGTAGAAAGCTAGGACTAGAATTAAAAAAATATGTGCAAAATGCTTTAAACTGATAAGTACGGGGAGAGGGAACTCAAAACAAAAACAGAAAGAATATAAACCAAAAATGGCGGTAGTATCCTTACAGGCACAAATAAACAAGAACTAAAAAAAATCAAGGGAATTAAACATTCGGTCATTGAATGCAAGAAGCTTGACTATATGTAAAACATCAGAATTAGAACTTCAGTTAGTGGAAGGAAAAATTGATATATGCATGATTATGGAAACTTGGTGGGAACAAAGTATAGCATGGAATAAAAACATAGAAGGAGATACATTATATTGTAAAGAAATTCATCAAAAGAAAGGTGGTGGAGTGGCAATTTATTTGAAAGACTATTTAAAAAGCAGCATGGTCACAGGCTTAGAAGAATCTGTTACAGAATCCATATGGTTAGTCTTGGGGGGAATAGGTAATGCAAAACTGTATCTTGGACTTTATTACAGAGTCCCGAATACTAAAAAATAAAACATAAACAAACAGATTTGGAAAGAAATTGAATATATGTCACATAATGGTGATGCAGTAGTTTGTGGGGACTTTAATTACCCAGAGGTGACCTGGGAAATCACCCATGTGCAGAAGTGCTGAGAAATCATTTTACAGAAATGTTGCATACTACAGGTCTATCCCAAATGGTGTATGAACCTACAAGGGGTGAGAAGGTACTGGATCTTATTATAACCAACAGGGAAAATATGATCTCTAGGATTAAAATCAGGGAACATCTAGGAAATAGTGACCATAACACCATCCAATTTTGTATTAAGAAGCATATAGCTACAGAAATTGAAGGGTCCACAATAGTTAGATACTATGAAAAAGCAGACTTTAAAAAAAATTAACAAGAAATATCAAAATGGGCATGGGAATATGAATTTGAGGGTAAATCCATTAATTAAACGTGGTTACTTCTAAAAAATAAATTACTAGCATTAGAAGAAACCTTTATTCCCACAAAGAAAATGTATACAAAAAAGGGTAAAAGACCAGCATGGTGTACAAATAAGGTTTTTAATTAAGGAAACAAACAAAAAAAAAAACCCCAGAGCATATGATAAAATGAGGTTGGGGTACAGATGGCAGAAAAGAACATTATAAAAATACACTAAAACAACATAAAAAAATGATTAGGCAGGAAAGAACGAAAGTAGAGTTAAAGTTAGCCTATACAAAGGATAACAGGAAAAACTTTTATGTCTACATAAACAAGCAAAATAGAGGGACTAATCTAGTAGGCCCACCGGTTAGAGACAGAGAAGTGTTCAAAACAGCAAAGGACATGGCTAAAGTCGTTAGCACTTATTTTGGGACTGTCTATGAGAAGGGGGACAATATATGTTATAGTATACACCAAAATATTTGCCCCAGCCTGGATTTTGCCTGTAGTACAAATCAACTAATGGATTTGATTAATAAATTAAAAGTTCATAAATCTGCTGGGCCTGACGGCCTGAGTCCAAGACTAATAAAGGAAGTAGGTAGCTATATAGTGCATCCTTTGAATAGAATCCTAGAGGATTCATTTACATCAGGGATGGTTCTTGATGACTGGAAATGTGCAATAGTTGTCTCATTATATAATAAAAGTGTGAAAGATGATATATCAAACTATAGACCGGTCAGCCTGACTGCAATTTTATGCAAAATAGCTGAAACTATCCTAAAACAAAAACTGGAGGAAAATATTAAAATTATGGGTCTGAACAACAGTTCATAACATGGTTTTAAGAAAGAAAGGGGATGTACAACAAATCATCTGTGTTTTTATGAATTTATAGGTAAATCGCTCAAAAAGAATATATCTATGGATATCATTTTCTTGGATTTCTGTAAGGCCTTTGATAAGGTACCGCACAGTAGATTGTTAAATAAATTGTCAGGGTTGGGTATAGATAGCAAGATAGTAATGTGGATCAAAAGCTGGCAGGAGAACAGAAAACAGGTAGTGAGAGTGAAGGGAAAATGTTCGGACCCTGTAGGTGTCACTAGTGGTTTGCCACAGGGTTCGATATTAGGGCCTGTATTATTCTCACTATATATATCTGATTTAAACAATGATAAATCCAACAAAGTTGCAAAATTTACAGATGGCATTAAATTGGGAGGGTCTGTAGAAACAACCGTTCAACAAAATTCTGCCACACAGGATGTAAAGAAGATAGAGGATTGGTCAGTGCAAAATGGAATGCCGATTAGTGTTAATAAATGTACGGTTATGCACTTAGGAAAATTGAATAAGCAACAGACATATACAGTACCCTAATAGGAATTAAGTTGGAGGCAAAATGTCAGGAGAGAGACTGTGGTATTACAGTTGATAATAAACTAGAATTTAAAACCCATAGATCTAACATAATAAAAAGGGCTAATTTTATGACCAAAAACATCAGAAGTTCCATTAATAAATCATTGGTATGCATGCTGCAGCTTTACAAAACATATGTAAGGCCACATTTAGCTTTTGAGTCATAGCTGTGGTTTTCATATAAAAAGTGGGAGATAGAAAGAGTGGAAAAATTTCAGAGGAGGTTTATAAAACATACTGGCTGTATGAGAAATGTAGATTATAAATCCAGACTTCAAAAAACTGGATTATATACTTTGCAACAGAGAAGACCAGGAATTAAGGCTTAGTAGGAATATACAATTGCAAATTAAACCTGAATACCTACGGGACATAACTTACAAATTAAGTTGGATGTAGAAAAAAAGAATATGGGGATATTTCTCTTTCATACACAGAACTGGTAAGCTATGGAATGTACTACCAGTGGAGGTGGTAAATTGTACTTCAACCAATGCCTTTAAAAAGAAAATAGATAATTGGTTATCAAGTAATGGTTCAAGAGGGTCCCACTAATGTGGGTAATGGTTATAATGGGCAGAACAGCCTCTTACCATTCTAGTCCCAGTATAAATACCCAGTATAAATGTATGCTGATGACACAGGCATCTTCACCCTGGTCCCTTTACCACAGCTATTGATGATCTGCTCCTGCAGGACTTCATCAGCATTCTGCACTGGATAAAATCCAACTAACTACGGGTCAACATTATAAAAAAGGTGGCCATGACCTTTGGTACCAGTCAGCAACTGGCAAGAGTCACTGCTCCTCCTGGTTTTCACCACACTGGTTGGCATCTCCTTTGAAGCAGTGCAGTCCTTCAAGTACCTCAGTGTGTGACTTGACAGTAAGCTTGACTTCTCAGCCCATATTAATACCATCCATGCAAAACTCCATCCCAAACTTAGTGCCCTGTACTGGAACAAAGGCTGCTTACCTCAACAGGTCCTCAGGGAGCTTGTTACCGAAATGGTGCTCCCTGTCTTTGACTACGTGGATGTGGTCTATGGGACCGCCCCTCCACTTCTCTTGCCAAACCAGACACCCTCTGTAATGCCTTTTACTGTTTTGCTACAGACACTCACCCCCATACTCACCACTGCTCCCTCTATTCCTCCCTATCCAGGGCTAACTCTGGCTTTTTATTTTTTGTGCCATTATCTTCACTGATATTTTTTCATTTGTGCCATATGGTAAGCGGGCCTTATTTTTTTTTTTACTCAGCTTTATTCATAAAATGATCCAGACATCATACATTACATATCTTCTGTCTCAACATGCAGCCTACTTTGAAGAGTTTCTAATACTTTACATATGCATCATTCATTATTTCATACATTTCTCGCATGATATCCTGTAATATCTAAGCTTCTCTTACCAAGTTCTTTTATCTGCACCCTTCTAGTATATCCTTTGCAATGTGATATAAAGGTTGATCAGTATGGATTATATAGTTTCAAATCTTACACATATTAGAACCAAAGTCTTTCAATAAACATTATTCAACCTGATTAGTATCAACATACAACTTTTGGGTTAGCTGTACTTTACTTCTCTCTTGTATAGTGCATCTTGTTCTATCTAAAAGTACCTAAGTTTGTTACCTAGTTTACCTGTTTGTATCCTAGAAATAGGAAGAAAACATGGGGGGGGGAGGAACTCAGACTCCATGCTTCCTAGAGCCTTGGGAGTTGTAGTTCAACCCGTGACCATGCTCTACTCCATATTGTTACCTGAATAAGTGAGAAGTCGCAAGTCAGTCCAAGTTGGGGGCATTGTCGGAATTATTTTGACCTATGGACCATAAAGTCCAATCTTTCTGTCTTTCAGTATGTTTCACCTCCATAAGATTGAGTTTTGATGTAGTATATTCTATTTGCTGTATCTTTGATATCCTGCCCAATCATTCTGCCCTCATTGGTAATGTGTTTGTAAGCCAATGTGCTATGATGCATTTTAATGCCACAACCATGCATATCAAACTATTTCTTTTACATTCAGGGCCAGTTTCATCACTGTTGAAAAGCCTAAAACCCATTCTGTTAATTTCAATGAGATTGTTACCACTGTAATTTGATGTGTAAATTCCTGTACCTCTTCCCAAAAGGGATCTATAATTGGGCACTGCCAAAAACTATGGCCATGACTGCCAATACCTCCACATCCCCTCCAACAAAGTTCTGTATTAGGGTACTGGGTCAATATGTTACACCCGGAATAGTGCGGCAATAACCACGCAAGCAATACCACATGAGCATGTAGAGTGACAAGGGTATGACAGCAAAAGGGAAATACTGCAACCCCTGTCACTCTGCATGTAATTCAGGAGCTGTTACATAGCCATGTATTGGGGACCTGTTCGAGCAGCTCATGTGGTGGAGTGGCTACGGCATCAGCACACAGTGTAATCAGGAGACCTCGGACCATGGTTTAGTTCTTCCCCAGGTCTCCCCTGCTACTACTTTTTTTGGTATATTTAAAAAAAAAATGTCCCCCTCCCAAGTTTCTCCCAATCCCTGAAGTCCCCCTCTCCCTGGAGTTAGTTATTTAAGTTCCAGGTTGGTGTGGGGGGTGATACCCCCCACATAGGGGGTGTGGGGCAAAGCCCCCCCCACAAGAAAACATAAGGCCCCATTGTTGTCAATGGGCACGCTGTTCCTGACAGGTTGGTGTTTTGCTTGACTCTGTTTGTGTTTAGCGCTGTTTGGCTGCAGCATTTTTAGCTGCACTGCTTTTGCATGTGGCATAATGACCACATGACCAGTATTAGTGACCTAAAAGTGTTTAGTAATCACAGGTGTTTGAAAAAAACATGGTGAGTACCTTCCCGTAAAATTCCCTCCACATTGGTGCTAATGTAACTTTCTAATTCTTTATAAGCCTTGCTTACCAGTCATTTTGTAGTATTTATACTGCAATTTCTGTCTCCCAGGCCTCTTTAGCTTTGTTTTAATGTGTGCCCTTAAACTTTTTGTAATGACTGGTATATGCCCAAAATGTACTGTACCTCTAAGGCACTGCAAAAGTGACTACCCAATACATGTATTCCTTCCAGCTAGTCATGGGTCTGTTAAGCTTTTCTTTGCTCCCTGAGGTGTCTACGAAGTGCCTTACTTGCATATATCTCATAAATTCTTTGTTGCCCCACCCAGAATTCTCCTTTGCCCTACTGAACTTGATACACTAGAAGGTTGCACTTATCTGTTCCCTCGAGTTTGTTAACAATATATATTTTCATTGCTGCACTTATAATGTACATTACCTCTTGTAATCTTCAGCACTATTACACTGTCATGCATCTGTATAATTTGTATTAATGTTTTGTTGGATGTATGTATGTATGATTTCACTGATACCCTCTCCCCAGGATGCAGCATGAGACGAGCAACTTGTTGTTCAGTGTGCCCTTCATGGTGAAACATTTCAATAAATAAATATACTGTCCTGCTCTAGAAACTGTATAAATCTTGTCACTCAGCAGGCCTTATTTTAATCAACATTCGATAGCGCCAAACAGTTTTAAAAGTTGCCATTTAAGAAAAAATATTTTTTTTGGCTTCAGTGGTGAGTGGCAGAGCTAGCTCTGCTGTCCATCCACCCTCTGCCCTCACATCACCAGGCTCACTGTACAACCATAATTTTCAATTTCTGGCATGGTTCCTTTTCCTCCTATCTCTCCTCTCTCCAATCCCCCGCCACTTCCAAGAAAGTGCACAAGGACAAGGGAGCATGAGAAGAAGCTGGAAGGGTTAGATTCTAAAGAGATATGCAGAAGTACTTCCTTACTGAAAGAGTGGTAGATTTCTGGAACAGACTTTCAGTGAAGGTTGTGGGGTGAAAAAGTGGTGGGGCTCAAGAATGCATGGGATAGGCTTAAGGGAACTTTAGGGACAGGGAAGGGGTGAGTCAATAGGCCAAAGGTCAAGCCAGATCTGTGGTGATACTGTAGGAAAAATGGGCAGACTGGGTGGGCCTAGCAGTCCTTGTCTCCCAGTAAATTCTGTGTTTCTATGTCTCTGCATTTCTGGTCCTTCCATTCAAGGGACCAGTGCACTTTTGCCATTCTTAACTCACTCTCCTCAGCTGGACAATTTGCCTTTTTATATCGACTTCCCTCACTCTGAAACAACTCCCCTTCTCCCTCTGCTTCTTCTCCTCACTTGGCTCCGTCAGGCACCAGTTGAAACTCCAACCCCTCCCCACCTGCTCCTGTTACCTTTCCTTTTGATATCTCCCCCATCCTGAGCCTCAACCATCTTAGTTAGGGGATGTGGTTTGGGTCTCCACTGCTGCCTACTAGTTCCACTTCCACTCCACCTCTGTTCTTCCATCCACCATGGGTCTAGGAACACACTCATCCTACAGGTCTCTCACCTGTTGTCAGTATAATATCTGCATGCTAGGTATTGTTGCTGTTTTAGTTTGCACTTGAACAGGCACTCCATATTGTGCTGTGATCACACTTTTACCTTCTGAAACAATTTATTTGTGTACCAGTATAGTCACCAAATGTTTTCTTAATTGACTTGTAATTGTATTTTGTACTTCTGTCCTCCTGTTCCCCTCTCCTGGGTTGCCCTTCGAAACGAGCCTTGGCTTAGAGTGCCTCTCCTGGTTACCAATTTTCAAATAAATGAATAAATATATAACTAAGTAAATAAATAAACTGCTCACTCCTCACCTCCCTGTGAAGAAACAAAATGGCAAAAGTAAGTTAAAAACTCTGAAGATTGTTGGTGCAATTAGACTTGTAATTGCAGTAATAAAGAATCAAGGGACACAAGTGCAGAAAATCAAAAAAATACAAGTTGAATTGAGTCTGACTATTATAGTTTGCAAAGTTTTCCTGCCTACTGGAAAAACTCTAAGAGCTAATACTGTTGGCACAAGGCATTCATATTCTACTATAGAACTTTCTGGATGATACGATAGAGTGTGGTTCAGCATAACCTCAGGAACTCATCACTCCAGTTCAAAAACTCTGGTCCTAGACTTTGACAAGATGGGGGAAATGCCAAAAGATAAGCTGGTAAGGGTAGAGGGAGTGGAAGTTGCAGAAGCAAAATCAGATATCATGAAGAGGTGTGTAACAGAAATAAAACTGTCATACATGAGACATTTCAGGAAGAACAAGAAGCAGATTTGGGGCCTGATTTTCAAAGGGTCTGGCATGGCTCTGGAACCAAGTCCTGGTGTGCAACTCTTTTTCAGCATTTTGTATGTATGAGTGCATTTTACTTTTTTCCACAGCTGCAGAAAAAAATGCTGTGTCTGGTAATACCAAGTATGGCATTTTTCTGCAGCTATGCAAAAAAAGGTGCACATTGCTGAAAATTGGCAAAAAAGTTGCAAAAGGGCACCCTTTTTGAAAATTGAGCACATGCGGGAAAAAAATGCAGCTGCACAAGGAAATCTTCCCTTGCATAACCTTTTTTTCCATAGTGTGATTTTTCCATTTTGAAACGCTGACCCCTGGTTTTCTTGAGGGGTGTGAGAGGCATTAAGAGCAAAAAGGCTATAATTCCAAAAACACAAATGGGACAAGAGCAAGACCAACTGGAAGGATTATCTGAAAAAGCTGAAAGAGGCCAGAATAATGGTAACATAAAGTAAAAGCAGAGACAGAGCTAGAGGTTCAGTGGGGCCAGGTGTGTGTGTGTGTGTGTGTAAGGGAGAAACCTACTTTAGTTGCATTAGGGAAAAATAAACTAAGGAGGGTATGAGGAACCGAGTATAGTGGGAATGATGGGAAAAAATCTGATATACTGAATAATTACTTTTGCTCAGTATTAACCATGGTGGGTGGCAAATACCAGAGTAGTGAGTATATGCCAAAAAGAGGTGGACGAGTGGACGGGAAGTAGGACCAGTCTTCAAAGAGGGGGTGCTTAGGGGCCCCAAAATCCTGAAGGTGGACAAAGCACCTGGTCCTGATGTGTTGCTCCCTACAGTGCTGAAAGAGGTGGGGCAAACACTGACAATGTCTTTGGTAAATCCGTTTAATTGTTCCCCGGAGACAGGGTGTTTTCAGCACAGAGGAGGGTAGATAATGTGATGCTGCTTCACAAGAGTGGAGACAAGGATGACCCAGGAAATTACAGACCGGTCAGTCAAATTTTGATTGACGGCGAGCTGCTGGAAACCATCATTAAGGAAAAGACAGTGGAATTCTTGGATGGAAACAGGTTACAGGACAGGAGGCATCAGGGGCTTGTAGTAGAGAGATTTTGCCAAGCTAACCTGACTGACTTCTTTCACTGGGTCACAAAGACAGTGGACAGGGGACATGCAGTGGATGTGTTATGCCCCACTTTTGATTCTATTCCACAAACTATGCTAATAAAAAAGTGGTGTGAGCTGGGGGAAGGGAACAAACTGACCGTGAGGATAGAAAACTGGCAAATGGCAGGATGCATAGAGTGGTAATCAGTGGGGTGTACTCCAAGCCCTGTCACAAGCAGGGTACCACAAGGATCTGTTCTGAGACCAGTACTCCTCAATATCTTTATTTGCGATATTGGAGAGGGACTCTAGAATAAAGTGTGTCTCTTTGCTGATGACACTGAGATCCATGGTAGAGTGGGCACTGAGGAGGCAGTTAGAGAAATAAAAAAAGAGACCTGTAAAAATTGGAAAAGTTGTCCAGACTGTAGTAACTAAAGTTTAACACATAAAAGTGCAAAGTGATGCCCTCTGGTAGGAAGAACTCTAAAATGGACTACGGGACAGGTGGTGTAAGGGTTGTGCAGACAGAGAGACCTAGAGAATCATCATTAGTGACAGGCTTTGCTCCACTGCTCAGTGCAACAAAGCATACAGGAAGGCAAACAAGATGCTGGGGAGTATGGGAAGGGGAATTGATAGTAGGTAAAAGAAAGAAAGTGATATTTCCCCTGTACAACTCTCTGGTAAAATGTATACACTGGTGGCCAGGAGGGAAAGGGGGATATGATTGAGACGTACAAGTTCTTGTGAGAATTAACAGGGTGGATTGTAAAAACTTGTTCATGAGGAACGAGGGCACAATGACTAAAAGACACATATGTTTCATGCTTTCCCACCATTGAGTCTGCAAAAGTGTTGGAAGATAACTATGTCAAAACGTTCACAGCAGAAGATCACAACAGACAACTATACTCCATTATTTTACAGCAGAACAAAATAAAACACTTTCAGGGGTTGACCTTAACCTTATGAAAGCGATAAGACATGACTGGGTGTGGGTTGTTGCCTGATAAGAGCACACCCCAGGTACATTGTGAGGCATGAGACACTTGCGCTGAGTGCCTTCAGCAACTAGGAAGTGCTCTTATCAGACAACAATCCACACCCCAAGGTGTCTTGTTATTTCATAAAAAATGGGTTCTAAGAGTAAAAAAATAGAGAGGAGTCAAATTCAAAGTTGAACAAAACAGAATTAACCTATTTAATATTTGAAAGGTAAATGAGAAAAAATAGTCCTGAAAACTTCAGTGGGGGGATTAAAACAGCAGTTTTCTGATACTTCCCTCCTTCCTTCCTAACCCCAAAAAACATGCTGTATCTCCTGACAGTATTGCAGCTGTTTTTTATTCAGTTCATAATCCCTTCATGACCCCCACACTCACCATATTGTTTTCCTCCCAAACTGCAAACAATCTGTGTTATGGAGTGGCTTTCAAGAGCGAGTGTGTCCCTTGAAAGCCACCATAGTTGCAGCATGTCTGGTTTCCACACCATGACTGTTCTGATGCCTGTGCCATCAATCATCTTACTCATATGTAAGACACTGTTTAATAATGCTTACTGTTATATAAATCTGCCTTAAGTTTTATTATATTTACTGGCAGAATGTGTTTGAACTGACAGCTCTGGTATGGGAGGGGTGCCATGTGCAAGGATGGTGCTGCCACAGAAGTTACCTGGGCTATAAGCAGCTAAAGAAAGCAGCTTGTACTTTACCATGGGCTGCTTTGTAGTACTTCCAAGTTCAGGAACAAGCTAGCAGAGTGGCAGGGTGAGTGTCGTTAAAAGGCATATGGGGGCTGAAAACTGTTGATTTTTATTTGCTTTTTTTTTGTATTTCTGAGCTCTTGCATTGTGGCATTCAGTTGTGGCAGTTTGGGAGGCATGAATCTCTGGGTGCACAACATCCTGGTGCCCCCAAAAAGTACCAGTTGTAGGGATGTTGTCCTATAAGGACACAGGTCCTGACCAATCAGGACACATGATTTCCTTTACCCATTTTATAAATAAGCAATAGAACATGACGGGGCATGCATTGTGCTGGCACAACACACATTCAGGGCATAATGCGGCACAACACTGCAGTCAGAGTACCTTTGGCTCTTGGAAGTGGGATGTGGCAGCACAATGCTCACCTTGAAGTGTCTTATTGCACTTATAAAAGTTGTAACCTGAGCAAATACAGAAAACATTTTTTTCATTTATTAAAAACAGGCATTTTTTCTGTTAAACGTAATTTGTAAAAAATAGTCCCTCCCAGCTGTCAAGCATCTGTCTAGCCACACATTCAATAGCTGGAATGTTTATTTATCATGGAATGCATGAATTTAAATGTTTGCAGAATTCTAATGGCTGAATGCTCACCTCTCTCCACAAGAACACACACAACAGAAGGCCCCAGTAAAACCAGGGATTCAAACGTATCTGGGGCCGAGCAAGCAGCAAAGATTTCCCTGGTAGGCAGGCAAGACCTGAGAGGATTCAATGGTCAAAAAAATCAGGATGCAGTATTTTCCTTACCCATTTTATTATCTGTAACAACAGTAGGACATATTGACTGAAACTTGGGCTAGTCTGTAATTACATTTCAGAATTATATACAGGGAGAAATGCAAGTTAAGAAACATTACATGAGTATTGCACAGTTATCCCACTTTGATCCCCTGACCCTGACCACAAAGAAGAAATGAAATGAAATGCAGGCACATGCAGTATTTCTAAAGTATGCTTTGATTTCTTTGCATTAATGGGGCTTTCTACTTATTGTATGACTGTACAATGATTTCAAATTGAAAGCGTTCTTGAGGTTGCTAATCCTAAAGTATATATCCAGCAGGCTTTTTAGAAAGGGATTATTACTACTGAGAAAAGTGTTTCACACAAATGTATCTCTTCACATCAATTCACCTCTTCCTGGAGATCTGTTAGAAATTTCTGGAGCAACATTAAGGAACAATCAGGAAGAAATGTATCCCCTTCCCCACTACAGCTTCTAGTAGAAGGGGTTATCTCACAAGACCCTGAAACTATCTCCAATGCCCTTAATACTTCTTTCTCTGACCTCAGCCATATCCTCCCCCTAACTACTATGACCCAATCAGTACCAACCCCATTCACAATTATGCCACCCTCAATTAAACCCCTTTTTGGCTACATATCATCTCCTGCAAAGAGGCTAAACGCTATCTCAACAAAGCCCTGGTGAACTCATGCTATAGTAGTGACTCTCTGGACCTCAAACTCATCCGGCTCTCACTGGATGTGACCGTCCCCCATCTCACCAAAATCCTTATGCCTTAGCCCATTCCCCACAACTTGTAAAAGAGCAGTTATCACCCCCATCCTAAAGGGTGGTGACCCCATGTCCACTAGCAACTACAGGCCAACATCTATCCTGCCTCCCCTTTCAAAGGCCCTTGAAAAAATTGTGGCTGACCAGCTCACAGACTACCTGACCAAATACATTCTGCTCTGTCAGGAACAACATGGTTTCTGGAGGTCACAGCACCTCCACTGCATTCTGAATTTGTCATACACATACGCTGAGGCCCTTGAGCAGAGACTCAGTGGTAGGGGCTCTATGTGTGGACCTGACCAGAGCATTTGATACAGTTAGTCATGTGCTTCTCTCCATACCCTACCAGCCCTAAACATCTCCCCAGAGGCTACCTCCTGGCTCAAAGACTACCTCTCTGGTTGGACCCAGCAGATAAGAATTAATACAACACTATCCTCCAGTAGGCCAGTCCTAACAGGTGTCCCACAAGGGTCCATTCTAGGTCCATTACTTTTCACCCTCTTCCTGAACTCCCTCCCCCAATCCTGCAGTGGCAAAGCTAATGCTTTATTCAGATGATGCTGTAGTTTTTTTTAAACATCCTCATCCCAATGTGCTTCAATCCGCCTTGTAGAGTTTCTTTAGTGAACTTGAAACCTGGTTCTCTGAATACCGCCTTATACTACACTACAAGAAGGCCAAATCTATGATCTTTGCCCATCACCAAAACCCAATCAGTAACAGTCCACTAACAGTGACAAACTCCCTGGGCATGGCCCTAGAGCAGGTGCACTGCTTCAAATACCTGGGAGTCATGTTGGACACTTCCCTCACCTGCCACACGCACATGCAACAAGCCTCCTCCTCAGTTAACTCCAGGCTCAGGATCCTTTATAGACATAGACATTGCATTCCCCTGCAGGCAATGCACCTAGCAGTGTCTGCCTCCATACTACCCTTGGTGGACTACGGCATAGTAATCTATGGGTCTGCTGACCTTACTGCCCTTCGCAGCATCAACCTCACCCTAAATAAAGCCTGCCATCTGGTATCAAAGTGTGACAGGCTAACCCATACCTGTGAACTTTACAAATCTACTGGTTTGCTAAACTTCCAAGTTAGGCTAAAATGTCACATCTGCCTCCTTGCAAAAAATATACTACACAAACAGGCACCTATTGGCCTCCACCCCTTCATCCAAACAGTTACTCACAAGAGTGCACCAAGGCACTCTGCAATCATCCCCTTCCAAGTACCTCACTGCAGAACCTCCCTTGGCCAGCGGTCCTTCCGATATCGAGCCCCCTTGTGGCTAAACAACCTAGTGTCCTATATCTCCCTTGCATCCAGTCTGGGCCAATTTAAAGCTGATCTCAAAGCCTTTCTCCATAACTCTGAAATCTGTGAATGTTCATAATGTACTAATGTACTTAACCCCCCCTCCCCCCCGTTTCCTCCTCCATTGCAATGGGATAGCCCTCAGCATAGGGATTTCTTCTTTCTTCTCCCATGCTAGAGTTAATTCAAACTCATTGTAAATATTTTATGACTCTGGGCCTAGTATTATGACCCTCCGAAGCTTATATTGTCTTATTAATATATTATTAACCTAGACCTCTTTAAGATCACTGCTGATGTAACCATGCTATGTTAACTGTGCTGAATATTTTGAAGTATATATTTAAGTGATGCTTGTATGTTTTCTTTTTACTGATGTGGAGCCTTTGCAAAGGAATCTATGACTCAAAGGTTGTAATTCCGATTCTTTCAATAAATAAATAAATAATAACTTGATGCATTTTTGTGGCTCTTTACATAAGGTACCTTGTACCTAATGATTGTTTTCTTTTTTAAAGTAAGTCAATAAGTAATCAAGATCACTGGTTTACAGTGACTAAAAAAGAGAAGATCTGGGACTGTATTTACAAAGCATGGCACAGGGCTTGCGCCAACCCTTGTGCCCTGACATTTAGGTTCTGGCAGTGTGCCAAACCCCATCATTACAACTGCACCTGATTTTACAATCTCGGGCACAGTTGCAACAGTTTTCATCATTTATGACAGCTTGTGCCAAATATCTGGCGCAAGTTCCATAAAAAGGGCCCCCAGGATATCCACAAGTTAGACCAGAAAAAGTTGGTCTGACTTGAAGCAATTGCCGCACAGGATAGAAAATCCCATTAGATCACAGCAAGCCCTATGTGCCATATTGTTGGCATACCCAGGGCTTGTGGCAATGTAAGCCATTTGAAAATCCTGCCCCTGGTTTTGAAATATTGAATTCTGAGATTTTCTACCACCGTTTTCTACATTTCACTTACCATTAACCTTAAAGGTTTCTACAGTTCTAGCACTTTGAACAAATTAGGTTTGCACAATAACATTTATTTTACTGAAACACCCTGTACCTGATTTTTTTGATTGCCATTATCAGTTATTAATATTTTTATAATATCAGACACCAGTTTTACTCCACAATAACTCTTAAGGTAATTTATTACAATTCCAAGGCCATACATATACAGTAATTTTTTCTTTTTTACTTTTTTCCACATTTCAGCTTTAACAAGCCATAACTCCATCCTTAACTCAGTCAGTATATGCAATTATGGGACAAGTCTATATGTCAAAATAAAAGTCTTAATGAGTACTGCAACACTAATGCATAACAACCCCTAAAAACTTTAGGTGTCAAGCTGTAACTCCGTCAATCTTTGCAGTTAACTAGCACTATATATATATATATATATATATATATATATATATATATATAGATATATATATATCTATATATATATATATATATCAATGGAAAAGTCTTAATGGCTAGTACAACAACTAAGCCCTACAGAAATAAGAACTGAAAATGGTCCATACCTAAAAAAAAAAAAAAATATTACAAGGAAGCACACAAATTGCTTTTTTGGAGGAACGGAAGTGCAGGACACTCTGGGCTCTGCACTTCCACTTCCACACCCACATACACATGTGGATAAATGGAGGCATGGAAGTGCTGGGCCCAGAGAAGCTTGTGCTTCTGTAATTACTTGGATGTGTTCATGCAGGTCCTTTCATGATACAATTGCACTATCTCAAAAAGTAATGAAATTCTTTGCAAAAACTTTGTTAATGCACCAGTTAGAGTTAAACTAACAAAAGTAGGGAAATATGGTGTTAGGGTATTACCACCCCATATGAAATAGAAAAGGGTGGGTCATTAGCCCTTTAGGGAGAGAACTGTACTATGTGAGCAGTGACTGTAGTGGGATTTGAACTTAGAGATACCCAGAGTGAGATTGCAGCTGAGTGGTAGCAGCATACTAAGGTAGCTCTTTCTGGCATTTGAAGGGTTGTAAAAACTAAAAACAGTGCAGGCAGAGTTCTGGGAGAGAAGTCTGAGAGTCAGAAAAGCTTGCACAAGGACAGGGTGCTAAACAGAGTCTAAAGTAATTGCATACAAAAAATTTAGCATTCACCACCTTTTTGAAAAGAAAAATGCAGTTTTCAAAAGTACATGCAAAATAGTGCCATTTTTATTTAGGTGTCAAGTTAAAATGCACACTTAGACGTGTTTCGTAGTGTATCCTTTTTCAAAAGGCATGCTACATCCTGAGTCTCAGTGTGTGCTATTTACAAGCCAAAGGCACGGCAATGGGACAACTTTTGCCCTGAGTGTTGCCAATTTATATGTGGGACGATGGGAGACCAGGGTAATCAAGGACAGTGATGTTCATCCTTTTTTTGACAAAACTGATTTGTACTGTTGTTTTCTAGATGATGTATTGCTTATTTGGAAAGGGAGCCTGGGAACTAGAGTACCACTTGTTAACTTGTTGTTGATGTCCACTGGGGTTGTTCAGAAGTCATTACTTTTTGCCTCCAGAACAGGCAACACAAACCCAGCCATGTCGCAGGGCTAGACGATCTGTGGTGTCCACTTGACACGCTGCAGATGTCTCAGGCTGCTTGTAGAATACCATCATAGCCGGGTGAGCACTTAGCCTTTATTTGGCACAAGTCAAGTTACACCAGGCTTATCCCTTCTAGAATTGGGCCCATGAACTTTAAGTACTGGATTATCTTGATTTGTGTTTAAAATCGTTTGAGACAATCTGTGGGCAATTTGAACTGGACAGGGCTTCTTGGGCAACTTACCTTCTGTCACTCCTTACAGGCAGGGTATTAGAAGCCTTCACCAGGATTAATAATGAGAACTGTGTGGAGTATGCTAAAGTGAAAAATGCCTTGTTAAAACATTTTGAACTGATTTCTGAGGCCTATAAACAAAACTTTAGAGGTATAAGGAAGGTACCAGCAGATAGCTATCCTGAAATGTGTGTATAACTAGGCAGTCTGTTACAGCCATGGTTAGAGGGTGCAAAGGCAAGCTCTGTGGAACAGATAAAAGATGTATTCCTCATGGAACAGTTCTTTAAGACTGTACCGGAGAAGTTGAGAATATGGTTGCTTGACAGAAGACCAAGCTTCATGTTGCTGCTAGGACTCTGAACTCCATGAAGGAGGCAGCCAAGAGGGCTGATCTGTTCGTAGCCAGTCAACCATACATTCAGCAAAAAAACAAAAACAAACAGTTAGTCTGGCATCAGCTGGTTTTAAGGGAACCCCCAGGGTAAACCTAAGGGAAGCCAGCCTGTGCCCATATAAACATAGAAACTGAAGGCAGATAAGGACCTCTTGGCCCACCCCTTGTGCCCATTTTTCCCTTACCTACATTGTTGCCACAGACTGTACCTGATCTACATCTCTTTCTCCCTTCCCACTTCTTTTCCACTATGATTCCCTTGTGCCTGTCCCATGCATTGTTGAACCCCATCACTGTTTTCACCCCACCATTTCCACTGGAAAGCTGTTCCAGGAATCTACCACTCTTTCTGTGAAGAAGTGCTTCCTCACATCTCTTCTGAAGCTACCCCCTTCCAAGCTCCATAGCATCTCCCCTTGTTCTTGAGCACCTTTTTTTCTGAAATATACTTCCCTCCTGTACCATATTTACCCACATGAAGTATTTAAAGGTCTCTATCATATCCTCCCTCTCTTCGCTCTTCTAGGGTGTACATATTGTGGTCCTTTTGGTCCTTTAGTCTCTCCTCATAGGGCTTTTGATGCAGATCTTGCACCATTTTAGTTGTTCTCTTCTGGACAGCCTCCACTCTGTCTATGTCCTTCTGGAGATGTGGTCTCCAGAACTGAATATAGTACCCTAGGTGAGGTCTTACCATCAATCTATACACAGGCAATACCACCTCCCTCTTTCTGCTGGAGATGCCCTTCCCTATGCATCCCCAGCATCCCACTAGCCCTCCTGATTGTTTTGTCACACTGCCTGGCCAACTGTAGGTCATCTGATATGATCACCACCAAGTCTCTTCCCTGGTCAGTGGTTGTCAATATCACCCCACCCATTTTGTACCTCATCCCGGGTATCTGTGCCCTAAGTGCATTATTTATGTCCTTTTTCACATTGAAACCCAGATGCCATACCCTTGACCACATCTTGAGGTTTCTCAGGTCTCTGCTCATCCTTTCCACACACCCTCCTGGAATGTCCACACTAGGTAGATTTTGGTGTCATCTGCAACGAGGCAGACCTTCCCTTCCAACTCCTCTGCAAAGTCACTTAAAAGGACATTAAAGAGAACTGTTCCCAGCACTGATCCCTGAGGTGCTTCACTGGTCACCATCCTTGTCCACCACCCTCTGTCGCCTATCCAATAACCAGTTTTTTTATCCAGTTTAGCATCTTTGAACCCACTCCTAAGTTATCCAGATTGCTTACTAATCTCCTATGTTAAATGGTGTTGAAAGCCTTACTGAAATCTAGTAGGGAACGTCCACCGCTCCTCCCTGATCTAAATTCTTTGTCACCCAGTCAAATAAATCCATCAGATTTGTTTGACATGACCTTCCCATGTGAACCCATGTTGCTTCAGATTGTGTAGCCCACTGAATGCAAGATATTCCACAATCCTTTCTTTTAGCAGTGATTCCCTTAACTTTCCCACCACTGATGTTAGGCTCACTGGTCTATAATTGCCAGCCTCCTTCCTGCTACCACTTTTGTGTAGTGGGACAACATCTGCCCTCCTCCAGTCCTCCGGAACCTCTTCTGTTTCCAGGAAACCATTAAATAGGACTATCAGAGATGTAGCCAGTATCTCCCTGAGCTCTCTCAATACCCTTGGATGCACCCCATCTGGCCCCACTGCTTTTTCCACCTTCAGACTCAGGACTCTCCCCCAAAAAAAGGACTAGTGTCCACCTTCCTCCCTCCCTTCAAAGCTTATGTTACTTTTTTGTGGTTTCTCCCCTTCTCATTGCTCTGTGAACACTGAACAAAAGTATTTGTTCAGGATATCTGCCTTTTTCTGGTTTCCCTCAGCACAATCCCCCTTCCCTTTTTAACACTACAATCCCACCACTGGTCTTCCCTTTTTTCACTTACAGACTTAAAAAATTTCATGTCCCCTTTCATTACCACCAGGGCTATTCTCTCTACAGTTTGTACCTTTGCTCTACTACTGCTTTTCCTGTCTCCCTCTGTTTCCCCTGACACATTTCCATATCCTCCTCCTTCTGCATCTCCTTATACCTTTTTGAATGCTACCCTTTAAGCCTTTACCTTTTTGGCCACCTCTTTTGAGAACCATAGTGGTGTCTTTTTCCTCCTGCTATTACTCACTTGTTTAACACGGAGGTTTGTTCCCTTTACTATGTTCCCTTTTAGCTTTACCCACCTTTCTTCCACCCCATCCAGGCCATCCCCCCTGACAGATCAACCTTAAAGCATTCACTCATCTTTATAAAATCTGCCCCACTGAAGTTCCAAACTGAAAGAGAAACCAAATGGTTTCAAAGGTAAGGAGTCAGGGGAATGCAGGTGCTGTATCTGCAACCAACTGAGACACCTGTTGCATAACTGTCTTAAAAAATATAGCAAAGGAGTGTGTGCAGCTGGAGGGAGAGGCTCTAGAAACTCCCAGCAGCTAGTGGCTTTTACCCAGTGTGCAGTTCCTACTAACTCCACTGCATACATGCACCCTTTGCATTGAGGTACACTGGCGCCTCCACTGCACACATGCACCTGAGGATTGAGGCACACTGGGGCCTCCATTTTGATGCTAAAACAGGATTTTAATTCATGAGGAACAGATTCTACTGGGCCAGTTTTCCAGAATTAGAGGAGTGACAGGTCCTGCAGTCTCAGTGCCAATGGCTCAGATCTTTCTAAGCTGGGAAGGTGGCTAGGTAATATGGGAGGTAGATGTTGTACTAGACCTGCCCGTGGATGTGCTTGGATATCATCCCATCTCTCTCTCTTAAATGAAGATGCAAAACTGTTTGCCAAAGCAATGGGGAACAGAGTGCAGTGGGTGATCACCTACCCGATCCACTCAGATCAGATGGGGTTTATACCTGGGCGCTATATACAAAATAATATCAGGTAGTCCTCACTGTAATCTCAGTGTCCTGAGACTTACCAAATGGGAAACAGAGGACCATTGTAGTGGTTGACTCTGAGAAGGTGTTCAACCAACTGGATTGGGGACTTTGGGATGCATCCCTGGGCAAATTCTAATTTGGGGGAAAATTCTGTAACTGGATCAGGAACCTGTATGTGAACCTGGTAGCCTGAGTGAAAGTCAAATGTACAGTCTCTGACAGGATCCAAATTAGGAGGGGGGTCAGACAGGGGTGACCCCTTTCTTCATTCCTTTTTGCAATTAGTCTTGAACCACTAGCACAACTGTTGTGGAGGCCCCAGGAGGTCAGGGACTAAATGATAGTGGAAGAAGAAATTAAAGTGTGATTGTATGCAGATGACACATTGTTATATGTCTCCAACCTGGCACAGAATGTCCCGAAGGTTCTGGAACTGATTAACCAATTTGGTCAAGTGTCAGGCTTCAAAATAAATGAAGAGAAATTGGAAATTATGATCTTGGGTTCACAGGCCACACTGCAGCTGAAACAATGCCACAAATTGAAATGGGTCACAAATGGATTCCACTACCTAGGGCTTTGAGTTGCACAAGGCAAGGCTAAGCTATATCAAGCCAGTTATGCCAAACTGCTAACAGAAATCCAGGAAGACTGTGCCAGATGGAAGGAGCTACCACTTTCCATGAGCAGGAGGGCCGAAACATTCAGGATGAATGTGCTCCCCGGGTTAAATTTTCTATTTGCATCTCTACCCCTGAAACGCTGTCCTCTTATTGGAAGCAACTGCAAAATACTCTGTCCAAATTTATATGGGGAGGGAAGAACGCAAGGCTTAGGTGGCCCATTTTAACAGCCCCAAAAAAGGTGGATTTGGAGTACCTGACATAAAAGTATCCTACTGGCTGCACAGTTACATTATTTCACCTGTTGCATGAGAACACAAGAGATGCATTTGCTGGGTAGCCCTTGATACAGAATTGTTTGGGTCAGAGCAGGATAGCAGGCACCAAATTTATGGAGAGAGAACTCCTCAAGACAGAACACATCTCCAATCCGTGGGCAAAACTGGCAATCCAAGTTTGGGACTAGGTCTGTCACAGGAGGAATTTAACCAGAGCAATGGGTAGGCTTGTTCCTGTCGCAGCATGTTTAGACTTTGCACCAATTAAATTAGATTTGGGATTTAGAGGATGGGAAAGGAGAGGCCTGATTAGAGTATGACTATGCTATAAAGATGACATTCACCTACTTATCAGTGGAGTTTGGGTTACCAAGACAGGAATTTCTTCAGGTGCCTGCGACTACAGCATTATCTCACAAAAGAACCTATGGTTTAAGCTCTGAAAAAGGAAGAAAACTCTAGTTAGACTACTGTTGCATACCCTTGTCTCCCAAGATTGTACTAGAAAGCTCATTTCAGTTATTTATGATACCCCAAGAAGTCTCGAGGGAGACCAGATGGGGGCTGTTAAAGCAAAATGGGCTGAGGAAGCAGGCTGTGAATTATCAAAAAAAAATGGGCTGAGGAAGCAGGCTGTGAATTATCAAACAAAATGGGCTGAGGAAGCAGGCTGTGAATTATCAAACAAAATGGGCTGAGGAAGCAGGCTGTGAATTATCAAAAAAAATGGGCTGAGGAAGCAGGCTGTGAATTATCAAACAAAATGGGCTGAGGAAGCAGGCTGTGAATTATCAAAAAAAATGGGCTGAGGAAGCAGGCTGTGAATTATCAAACAAAATGGGCTGAGGAAGCAGGCTGTGAATTATCAAAAAAAATGGGCTGAGAGAGCAGGCTGTGAATTATCAAACAAAATGGGCTGAGGAAGCAGGCTGTGAATTATCAAAAAAAATGGGCTGAGGAAGCAGGCTGTGAATTATCAAACAAAATGGGCTGAGGAAGCAGGCTGTGAATTATCAGACAAAAGATTGGGGGGGAAGGTTTGGGAACAGGCACATAAGACCACAGCATCCCCCAAGTGGAAGGACTGTAGCTAGCAAACAGTCCCCAAGTACATTCACACAACCACTATATCAAAAGACTATGGAGCTTACAGATCTGTTAAATGTTGGGGAGGCTGTTGACAGGTGGGAACACACAAACATTCTGTGGAGCTGCCCCATCTTCAAAGATTACTGGGCAAAGGTCAGAGCAGTAGTAGGTCAAAAGTAGTCTCTATACTACTGTCAAACACTAGCAATCACACCATCTGGCAAATTACAGCATTTGATCTTAGAGCTTGCCCCACAAGAGGTATGAGATAAAGGGAAATGGTACCTCCTTAATGTTTTTGTGGCAGTTGCCAACAAGACAATAACCCAACTCTGGCTCTTAACTACTCCACCCTCCATAGAACAATGGATTAAGGTTTGCCAAAAAATTCAAGAGATGGAAAAGGTGACAGCACTCTTGTGACACAAAAAAGAGAAACATACTAGCCTGTGGCTACTATTCATGAACTACTTAGCAGACAAGGATGGCAGGTATAAACTGGAAGTTCTAGTTATAGAGGCATGTCTGTATCTCCAGTCAGAGAAGTCAGACCTGGAGAGCCTAGGCTAGCACAAACACAGCCCAACATCCGGTGTCACATAGAATTTTTCTGCACATAATACACTAATGAAATCAGGTCCATGTCCATGCAAACTAAACAGAAATGATGAAATGTAGAGTGTTCTAACATTTCCTTCTCATTCCCTACACTGTATGTCACTGTTATATGCTGTGTTTGAGAATTTATTTTATTTGTGTCATTGTTGATGGACACATGTATTGTTTGACATGTAGAATGTATATTGTTTTTATGATGAAAAATCAATAAACTTTGATTAAAAAAACTGGTAGGTAAATTTAGAAATAACTCCTAATAGCAAACAAAGGTAACCAAACACTAGGACTACACACACAAAACATTCTGCACAACATATGCTTTCGTAAATTCTGACTGTAGTAATCCTTTAATATCATTATTTATTATGACTCCGAGGTCCCTTTCCTGGGTACTTTCCCTTACTGGTATACCTCCAAACTGATATTGTGTCATTTGAGTTCTCTTTCCTAGATACAATGCAATGCATTTATCCATGCTGGATTTCATTTTGGACTCTAATGACCTATCAACCAATATATCCAGATCTGTCTGTAGTGCTACCTGTTTCTCTGTCAGATGTACTGCACTGGCTTTCTTAGTGTCACTGGCAAATTTGTAAATCCAGCTAGGGATAGTTTTATGAATGTTCCCCACATACCACTTAAAAAAGTAATGTCCCCAGCACTGACCCCTGTGGAACCCCGCTAGTCACCATACCCCAATTTGACAAATGTCCATTATACAATAATTTTATGATGTCTGTTAAGTCAACTAATTTGAAATCCAACATAAAATGTTTTAAGTTAGTAGGGCCTTCAGGGGTGTCTCTTATGGTATAAGAGGCACCAAGCATAAGGTTTTACAGAGAGGACTGTGAAGCAAAGCTGACTGGTTCTGCCTACCCAAACCTCAAGAGAGGTGTTCTCTTATACCATACGAGACACCCCTCGGAGGTCATATTAACTTATTATAAATTATTCTAATTTAGCTAAAAGGTATTATAATAGGTTTAGAGAATGTTTTAAAATTTACTCATGCCACCCCCCCATGCTGAAGTAGACCAATATCCCCTTATGCTCCTACAAGAGAGCACTGTTCACAGGTTTAGATGTACAATGGCTCTGTGTGCTAAGTGGCTGAAATCTGTTAAGTGATTTATAATAGTGTTAATACCTTTGGATTCTGCTATAAGTTGACAGGGCCTCCAAGGGATATCTCTTATGTATAAGAGACTCTGAGCCTGAGGCTTGGGCAAGAGGACCGTGAAGTAAAGTTGAGACATTTTGTCTGCTCGGACCTCAAGAGAGGAGACTCTTATACCATAAGAGACATTCCTCAGAGATCCTATTAATTTACTATAAGTCATTCAAGTTTAGTTTGAGTGATTTATAATAAGTTTAGTCTTTTTTTTTATGTCATCCTCTCCCCTGGCATTGATGTGAAGCATTCCTTCCTAGTGCTCCCGCATGAGAGTACACTGTGCACAGATAAGGGGTACAATCATTCAGCGTATTGATTGACTGAAATCACATTAGTGATTTATAGTTTTGCAGTTACCTGTACTTCCATGTGTAGAACTGTATTCAATTCCTTAGAGAAATCCAGGTAACTCACACAACTGGTATATTCTCATCCAAGGCCTTTCTAACTGGCTAAGAAATGTTTATTACATTACTCTGACAGGAAATGAATTTCCTGAAACCATGCTGAGTGTTGCCAGAAAGGTTATTTATCTCCTTAATTTTCTGATTTTTATCACTAATAAATCACACTGTTAATCTGCAGATGACTGGGTGGGATGAACAAGTGGATAGTTTTCAGTTTCACTCTTACTTCCCTTTTTGTAGATGGCCACCACTTTTCCCTCCCTCCAAACATCAGGCAGTATCCCACCTCTAATCAAGTGCACAATGATGTTAATAATTGGTCAGGGTAACTTACGGACATGCTCATATAGTACCCTTGGGTGAATACCTGGAGCCAAGAGTCTTGTTTTGGTCGATCTTTAACAATTTTGTAGCACTGATTCTTCTGTCACATACAGTGAAGCCCACCAGGATGAAGCACAGTGTCACAGGTTTACTGCATGACAAAAGGGATTAACTCTCATTGAATTTGCATTGTTTGCTGCAGTAACTCTACTGCAGAATTCTACAGCACTGTGCTTCATCCTGGTGGGCTTCACTTATATGTAGGAGGCATGTTAGAGTCAATAGGATGGGTATTTACAGTAGAGGAAGAAGATTCGTTTCATGCCTTACCAGCTGAAATGATTTGGTTGTCATTCAGCAGATTTAGGTTGGAACCCTGATTCCCCTAATATTACTTTAACCTCAAATTTCATAGGAGTGGTGATCTATGACAGTATGGTGCCGGTGGCATCGAGGCATAGGTCAGGAAGCATAGGAAGACCAGGAGTAGTTATAAAATTAGCAAGTAACATTTTATTATCAATAACAGTAAAATAAAAAAATAAAATTGTTCAGTATAACTATTTACAAAGGCAGTACAGAGAAAATGAAGTCCTTTGTCTGGGGGTATCTCTAGTTCCAAGTTTCAGTCTCTCCCCAGCAAAAATCGCTGCTCTTTGTATAACTAGTCTTTGCATGACAATTAACTTCTTCATCCTGAGCTTGTTAAGGAGACATCCTGTTTCTCATAAAATGTATTAGAACTTTGTCTGTTTCCTTGCAGGTGCAACAAAATAGAATATGTTGTCCCAGAACTGAACACCTGCTGACAGCTCTGCAAAAGAGTTTGCAAACAAGCCTGAAAGGAGCTCAAACTGCATCTCAGGTTAACCCCCTAAATTCCAAATAACTTTTTCAATAATTTCAATAGTATAACTTTATACATTTCAAACCAAAGGATCCCAGTTTTACATAAAGATTCACATATAATTTTATAACCGAAGATATGCAAGGGGGAAGATAAGACAGAAACAGCAAGTGAAGGCAGAGAGATAGTGAGAGGTGGAGGATCACAAGACTGTGAGAGTGATCAGTTCCTAGGTCTCACAAGAACATTTGGTTGCGCAACCAGACAGATAAGAGACAGAAAAGGAGAGGATAGTACAGATCCCTGCATTTAACTCTTTCTGCATAACAAAAGGGAGCGAGCCTTATTCAGCCCTGTCACAGCTAAAATAGTAAATCTCAACTTAATGGTAAAGCTCAAGATAAAAACTAAATTCATGAAAGAAACTAGCCTCAGACCAGGGGCCTGATTCACATAGGTTGGCACAACTGCACAGAAGGCAGCTTGCGCCAATCGCCAGTGCATCAGGGACCTTGCACCCAAGTCACTTTTGAGAAGCTTCCCAGTGGCAAAGTCCTGTGGCTTGCAGCAACCAGGGCCCTGGACCAAATAGAAGATGCATCTGGAGGGTGTGCCATAAGCCATGAGGCAGTCATGTGGCAACAGAACCATAGAGCAATAGACCCATAGAGCAATAGAACTTTACCGTCTTAGTTGAAAATATCACGGCCCTGGTGGTCTAGCAGCCCCCCAAGCCCCGATCCTCTTTTGTAATAAAAAAATGACATCCCTGGTAGCTAGCAGTCACCACAGCCCTGATCCCCTTCTTATTATTGTAATCACATCCCTGGTGGTCTAGTGGATCCCTTCCTATCCCCAATTCATCACTACTGCACACATTTGATTTCCTACTGGATTTAACAGTCATGGAAGGGGATAACATGCTCGTTATGGTTGCTGACAAGGGTGAACACCCCACTGTGGTGCAGGTATTAGCTGCCGTCTTGTGCTGGGTCCACAGTGCCATGTGCCTATTCTTAAGATGCGTATGCTGTCCTCCTGTGCCCAGATGGCTCCCCTTTTTACCTTGACTCACACGCACATGGCAAATCTGGCAGATTGCAACTGACTCATCATTTGCATCTTGCACAAAAAAATCTCAAACAAGGGATTGTGATGCTTTACTTTTAACATGTCCTTGATGCTGCTTATTGGACTCCGTTCTTTTAAGCACTGAAGTGGAGGGGTGTGCTACGTGATTTTTTGGACAGAACACACTTGGACTGCAACTGACCACCATGACTGCCTATCACTATTACTAGGTCATCATTATAATCATCACCATCAACTGAAACTGGTAAATCACAAGTTTTTACCGGGGGGGAGGGGTTAATGCAAACAGACCCAGACACAGCCACCTTGAATTTCTTTTTCTCTGGTTCCCAACTGGGGTCAATTACATCATCATATTCATCATCATCACCCACATCTTCTGCTAGGATGCTGGTATGTGGACTGCATGTTGCAACCACAGCAACATCATCATCATCATCAGATTCATCATCATCATCAACACCGCCACCATAACCTGATATTTTTTCAACACACTGTGAATCACTGCATGAAAAATGCGTGACCTGAACCAAGGTGGAAGAAATGTCACATTGTATACTATCATTGACATGATTATCAGAATCCTCATGTTCAGTTACTGGGATGTTACTGGGAAGTATGACATCATCTGCACTGCCACTCACTTGCACTGCTTTACACTCCACTATATTTTTAGACACTGTACACTGGTCATAAGTGGAACTTGAGGCAGCAATACTCATACTACCACCAGCAACTGCATTAACACCACTGGCTGAGACAACATCATCTCCTCCAACTATGAGTGAAGCTACTGATTGGGCTGTAAAAAACATTGCAGGAGAAATACCTTTCCTCACATCAGCAATGCACTTCTGCATCTGCGTACTACCATGCCTATAGACAATCTTACCACTGGCAGCAGTGCCATGGCGAGAACCAGCTTTGCTTGCACATCTCTTTGCGGGCATTTTGGGAGATCAACAACAATATTCTAAACAAATTCAGATTTTGGAACGTTCATGCTGGTTGGAGGGATCCTGGATGTGAAGCCAAAAAAACAACTGTGGCTTCAACAACAGATACAGATGCAAATTCACAAGTGAAAACAACACCTTAACTAACCAGTGGTCCTGAGGTCACAAACAATCCAATCTGGAAAAGAATTCCTTTTGCCGGTGGGGGGGCACAGACTGCAGATTTTATAGCAGTGCAAGCAGTAAAACAAAGAAAAGATACCACAATGGCCATACAAAATCACACCGCTGCAGTGGATAGCAGGTTCACACTGCTGCAATTGCAATTACACTGTGGCACAATAAAGGTGTATTATTTGATGTCACGTATTACACACACACGCATACACAATTTGTCTACAAGTAAAATGTGTAGCAAATTGAAAAGTTCAGAAATATACCACGTATCAGTAAACAACCTGAAATTATGAACTGCTGCACCAGATCCACACAACACACAATCAGCAAAAAGATCAACAATTACTGACAATATTACTGTGTGTGCATTAACAGTCAGTTATATAACAAAAATATAACCAAAAAGCAAAGAACTCCCCTATTTCTCCAACTTAACTCTACCTACACCACAGATACACCCTCCCAAGCCCACTTTCACTGTTTCTTACTACTCAGACTCAATGTTGTACATTAACATTCAAAATCCACATACAAACAAAAACGCTCAATGATATGAGCACAGTAGAGTTTCCTACAATCGATGAACTAAAGTTTGAGCAAACAATCACTCAAAAAGGCTTTTTTAGCAGCTTTTAGGTTTGAATCACAGACAGCTCAGAGCACACTGTCTCCTACAGCTTCCTACATTACCCCAAACTGAGGCTGTGCAGATCAATATAGAGCCCATGTGACCTGAAATCCCATGAATCACTGCAAATTCGCCTTGAACTTAAAACAAAGCGAAGTGAGAGATACATTATTTTTGATGCACTTGGCCTTTAAAATTGGTGGAGTAGTGGTCTGTGAAGGCGGAGTAACGTGAAGTCATTGTTTCCAATGAACTTCATGTTACCCATCATAACACGAATTACTCCACTTCGCATTGCGGAGTACTCCATGAATTCACCTTGGCTCCACAAATCACTTTGTGGAGCGAATTGAGGCCACTTTGCCCACCATTAGTGCTCTTAGCGCTCGGTTGGAGGAACACTGGATGGTCTGCCCTGTCCTATAGAAATATTGTCCTGGGTACTTCCCTTCAAAGAAAAGTATGATGCTGGTATTTTACAACTGGTACTTACCACCTCTAAATACTATTTATGGTATTCATGTTGTGCTTTGTTATTGCAGCAATCTTTTATTTCTCCTGCTGCCTTACCTCCACTGGTGGAATCTGAATTGAATGCATTATATTGGGCTGATAGTAGACACACTATGCTTCACTTTCTAGCTAACAGATGGCATAATGTTTCTGTTAATTTCCAGACCTCTTGAATGATTTTATGTTTTTTTTCTCCTCTCTTCAACATGCAGATTGCCTCGCCTGTACTTGTAGAGAGACATCCTCCTTTTCTTTTTTTCTCCCTCCCCCTTTTCCTTTTACTAGTCTAATTTAGAAATATGACTATTTGTTTTCTTTTTGGCTTGCAATCTGTTTCTACCATGTCTCTGCTGTGTATGAACAGTATTTGAGTTTTGCTTTCTTTTTAAGGGATTCCCTCTGTTATTTTCCACACGAGTGATGTCCTGTTTTCTTTCTTTTTGTTTCTATTATACAAAGGAGTTCTTTTGTTTTGTGTTGTGTGCTTTGTTATCCCAATAAAAACATACTTTACTCTTACTGAGAAATGCCATGGATACCACCTCAGTATGTTTTTCCTGGTAAAACTTTTTTTTTTATCTGTTTCTTCGTCAGGTCCCTGGTCAGCAACCATCCTCAGCCACCCATACAGCCCCGTACCCCGACATCAGACAGCAACCCCTCTTCCCCCATGGATTACCCCCTGTGGCGGGGTGGTGAAGAGCCCCCCTAGCTCAACTCATCTCAACCAGAATCCAGTTTGGGGAGTGCTATTTGGGGTCGTGGCCTGCAGTGGGTGGCTGCTTCATCCTGCACAACCGGGACCATTTTCAAATTTTTTCCTTGTGTGAGTGGGCGTGTAATGATGCCAGTGGAGGGAGTGCAGCGCATCTGCATGTGCTCCTCCATGCATCTGCCCCATCTCAGCCCCTCTTTTGCATTATCGATTGTACTGTCCCACAGCCTCTGCTAGGGTCCAGTCATGCACCAACCACTGGAGTCACCCCCTCCCCAGAGAGGGAGAGCAGTCCCTCAGACACTCGATTCCTCTCCTCCCCTGCCGACCCCCAGTGGCCCGTGCCCATTCCTGAACATGGATCACCAATGTAGCACTAGGTAAGGTGTCCAGGACCTTAGCCCTCAGTGCCACCAGGCCAGCTTGGTAAAACTTTTGAAATAAATAAATAAACATCTACTTGAACAACCACCAGAACCCAATAATGGGATCTCATTTAATGTCTTATCTGAAAGACGGCACCTTACAACAGGAAAATGCACTGGTATGCATAGGCATCCATATGGTTACTTATAACCAAGTGAAGAGTGCCCTAACAACTGTACCAACACCACTTCCTTTAGCACTTGGTGTTCATTGAGGTCTCCCATCTGATTACTGATGAGACATGACCCTGCTTAGCTTCTGAGACCCTAGAAGACTGGGCTCCAAGGTGGTAAGGCTGCAGGCCAGCTTTAATGGAGACATAAAATAAACAGTTTCTAACCACATTTACATTATAACAAGATGAAAACTACTATGAATGCAATTTATAACATGGGTTAGAAGACATGCAATGCAATTGGTGGAGTCACTCTGCGTGGCTGTGGATCAAGTTAGCATTAATCCACGGTTCCATGATTGACTCTGGAGATCTGCTGCTGAGTCTTCTTCTCTGCAGTGCAGAGCAAAGTCTGCTGGCAGACATGTGTAGTCCCCAGTAAACGACTGGGAGTGCACTATATGTCATGTCGCTTGTGTCTCTGTGCATTGCACTACCTGTGTCTGGCAGCAGCTTCTGGGAGTAAAGGAGATAGTGAAAGTCCCCCTCTGTACTGCTGGAGAGGCAGAAAAAGCGAGCAAGAGTGAGTAGCTCATTGCCAGCAATCCCTCGGTGTCAGCCCCACGTTGTCCACTGCTGACTGTTTCCGTCTTTGTGACAGTCTCCCAGGGTGAGCTGCTGTATCTCCCTTGTTCACTGTCTGTGGCACAGTCCCCATGGTTCAGCTCCCACTGCTACTGTAATCCCTTCCTCCCCCCTAGCAAGGACCAGCTTGGGACAACGGGTACAGCTGTGATGCCCCTGTCATGTCACACTTCCCCACCTCCCTGGCCCCAGTCCCACCTGACAGAGTGAGCACGAGTGGGAAGTCAATCGTGGCAGTCTCCCTGTTAATTGTCATACCTGCACTCTAATGGTGAATGGAGGTCAGTCACCCGGTAGTTGGCCGGTGCAGACTGGCATGTGACTGACTGACAACGTGTGCCCATCTGACAGTGAGAGAGTGCTGTGCCTCACACAGTCACATGATAGCCCGACGATCCAGAGAAAGGTAGCTGGACAGTTTATAATCTCCATCTATGTCAGTTGCAGTGTCATGGTGTGCCACCTGGTTTCACAGTGGAAGTTTAAGCTCCTTGCCGGTCCCTTCCCCCCTCCCCCACCCCATACATCACTGCTGAGCTCACTTGCCTCCAATGTCTTCACTGTGTGTGCTCTCTGAGACAGCAACAGAGAGAAAGACGGGACTGAAGAACAGTGGTGGCAAGTGTGGACAGAGTGAAGGACACACGCACACACACAGCAATGGAGCAGCACACAGCAGCTGCTGAGAGAGAGAGACTGACAGACAGAAAGGCATACTGAGAGGTGCACAGTTTTGTGTGTGTGTGTGTGTGTGGTGGGTGGACATGCAAAATAGAAATCCTTCTGTAGATAGTGGCATATGCAAGACACAATTGCTTGTGTGTTTGTCTCTGTCTGTGAATGTCTGTGTGGTGGTGTTGGGGGGGAGGTGGGAGGTATACAGAACATATCATAGGCAAAGTGCCTGTGTCTGTGAATGTCTGTGTGGTGGTGGTGGTGCTGGGGGGAGGTGTAAAGTATACATTGTAGGTAAGGTATGCACAGAAAATGTTACAAATCATCTCAGTAATGTATGTGTGACGTTTCTCTGTCCATAACAGCAATGCAGTGCGCATTATTTGTTAGGGATTATTTTCCAAGGTGGCAAGACACGTTACCTTTTTTTTTATTTAAACAGCAAAAAAAAACACCTCTCTGGATATTTTGTTGTTTAAACATAACCCATGCTATAAATGCAATAGCTCACTCCATGGTATGGGGTTATTGAGATTAATCAACACCCTGTGTGCTGTGAGGACACTTGGCCTGCGACCTTGTGCCTCACAATGCACCAGAGTGTTGATTAATCCCTCAGTAACCAATACCTTGTCATGGGTTATTGCTTACTTAAGTAATTGTGGACAAACATTATCAAGTTTCTACATGACTTCCCTCCATACTAATACCGCAATGACAAACTATGTATGAGAACACAAATCTCAGTAATAAAAAGCCCCCAAGATACCTGGGTGTACCAAGACTAGCCAATGTGGAAGGGCACCTTGTGTCACCAAGTGACACAAGCAACATGTTGCTCTCTCATACTAACTAAAGTGCAACTCCTGCTCCAGTCATCTCACTGATACATTTTCAGTGACCATGACAAGAAGGTTGATAGTGCTGTGTCCAGTGCATTAGGCACTGACAGATTAAAGAAGAATATAAGAAAGAGCAGAGAATGGATGCTACATAAATAATAAAACCAGTGGCATGTCTGATTGATTCTAGTGCACGCAAACTAACTTAAAGGGCAGCTAACCATGACCTAAGTGATCTCCTCTCTTAACGAGGGCTGCCAGGGTTGCTGGAATTCACTTTTAGTAAAGGCAAATTATTGAAATGTGCTAGAGAAATTAGGGAACCCTCTTCACCTGTATGGAAACACGGCTCAATGTAGACGTAGTGAGTTACCTGTGGGGGCCACCATTGAGGAGACTCTGCAACATAGTTGCTCAAAACTCACTTGTGCACTCAAGTCGAAGGCTGAACATGGATGCCAATAGTTGCTTCACATGTTGTCTCTTTTCGTTAACCCGAAGAAACAGTCTGAGAAAGTCTGTGAACTGTGAACAATAGGATTGGTGCCCAATACACTGGTTAAGCAAGCAGTTAGTGTAGCTCAGGCACACTTTATATCAAATATAAATAGTGACACACTATTTCTTTGTTCTTCAGTACATATCAGCTTTTGACATCACTGCTGTTTGACTGCTTTGATTAACAGAGTCTCTTAGCAACCGCCAGTGTTATGTGTGTATATGTACAGTTACTGTTTCTCTTATGGCTATAAGAATGCATTGTCAAGATCTTTGGCTGAGAGAAATCTGAAACAAAGCTAAACAGTTCTGGCACACAGAGGACTTGAGAATAAACTCTTATAATCATAAGAGATGTAATAACTGTACATGTAAAATATAGAATAATACATCATGGGATAGTGTGTATAACAAGAATCCCCCTTCCCCAAGGTGTTGGATACTACACAAACCGTGAGAGAGAAGCTTGAAGGATTTGTACAAACATCCAACACCAAAGGTGTGTGTAAAATCAGAAGTTTACACACTGCCCCATGTCTTGTTTTATATAATTGCTGTGGAGCATTTTTACGCCACAGCAATTATATAAATACAACTTACCAGGTTTCCTATGGGAGAAAATGCCCCCAGTTATTATCATAGTATAAATCATGTGAGGATTGATGTTTAAAAAAAAATAGAACTTCAATTCTAAATCAAAACACTTTACTTTGTGAAATGTTACAGAAACCCCTGCGAGTGGAAATGGATTATGCCAGCCGGACATAGAATTTAAGAGTATCCGGAATGTTTAGAAATCAACAATCCTGACTGGCTAAGAACACAGTCATGCTTTATAATAAACATTTCATATGCTAATAAACATTTGCTGCTGTGTAAATACTTTCCATGTTTTACTCACTTTGTCTGCAACTGTAGCACTTTCTGATTCTTTGAGCTCACTCCTAAATATGTATCATTGTGGCCCGTATCTTCAGTGTAAATTTGGACCACTAGATGGAGATCATCCACTTTTGAAAAAGCAACAAGAAGATCATGAAATGCTGAATGTTTGTAAGAGTGTTCTTTGGCACATTATTGCACAAGCTCTGTGTTAGGTTTTACAGCATATAAACATTTGGGGCCAGATTCACAAAACTTTGCCTGGGGGCAAATGGGCTTTGAAAATTGGTATTCCAGCAAGCCCAGTTTGCCCTATATAACTGTATTTGCACCTGGGCAAAGTTGGGGGGAGGGCAGAATGCAAATGAGGGGAGGGGACCTGCATATCCCCAATCCCATTCACTAGGTTTTGCTTCATGCAAGGCCTTGCGAAGACATTCAGATGGGAGCAAATTTCATCACCAACAAAACCTGGTGATAACTAGTAACCCTTAGTGGTTGGTGGCAGTACTGCAGCCCCAACCCCTTCCTCAGTCCCCTGATCACCCACCCAACATTAATAAAAGAAAGTTTACATCGTGTAGTGGCCTCCCCAGTCCCCAATCGCCCACCCAATTGTGTAAAATGAGTTTTTCCATAGTGTAGTAGCTCTCCCCCTCCCTGATAGCCAACCCTGCAAGCAAAGAATACATTTTCCATAGTGTAGTGGTTCCTTCCCCCTCCCTGTTCCCTGATTGCCAACCCTGCAAGCAAAGAATACAGTTTCCATAGTGTAGTGGTTCTCTCTGCCCTCCCCAGTCCCCAGTCGCCGACCCTGTAAGCCAAAAATACATTTCCCATTGTGTAGTGGTTCCCTCCCCCTTCCCTGTTCTCCACTCACTGTCCCGTTCTAGGAAAATCCAGTCCCTGGTAGTCCAGTGGACCCTTCCCCCAACTAATCACCTGTCCAATATGTATATAATAGAAGAGTTGTGCAGTCGCCATCCCCCACACATTCTGATCCCATGTAAAGGACAGTACCCCAGTACCACAGTGTGATCTGGGCAATCAAAAGGTGCCACACTGTGGTAGAGGCACGTGGGATGAAGAGACACAAGACCACAAAGAAGGATTCAAACACACAAAAGTATATATTTATTAAAGAAAGAAAAAAAATAACTTGCAAATAAAATAAAAGCAAAATAAACAGCAGTACTCAACAGTACACAGCTAGGACTTAAACAGCAGCAGTCCCACCCTCTGTGTCTTCAACCTGCCCTCACGCTGAACTGATCTCCTTGCTACAACATTCACCCAGAATATATGCACAGAAAAAAAATCACATGATGCATAACTCCACCTCCTGAACTAATACAACATTTTTTCTGCTCTAAAATAATTAAAATATATTTACTTAACTCACAATGCAAAGAAATTCAAATTCACATTGTATTTGATGATTTTTAATGTTTAAAGTGCTTAAATAAAACTATTTCCCTTAGAATGGGTCAAGAAGTTCAGCCCATACAGCTGTGATTGACAGTAAGAGGTGTATATCAATAGCAACCATTTGGGGCACTGCTTCCTAAGGAGAAAGACTGCTTGGTTGCTGAGGTAAGTGTGGTTTACATTTCTAGAAGCTTTACCACGTGTGTAGCCTGAGAAAATAATGTTTGCAGTAAAAAGAAACAACTGTGCTTGTGCTTTGCAGCAAAAGCAATAACAGGAGGCTTTTATTTCCTTAAGGTTTTTCTAGATCCAGCCCTTGAGCCGGGCTACATGAGCCTCCTGCCGGCACGGCTGTGGCTTGTCTACCAGCCACACAGCCGCTGTCCTTCTGGCCATCCCAGGGATCCATCCAATTGGATCCAGCCTTGACTAGGTCACACAAGTCCTCTGTTGGCTCGGACATGGCTCATCTACCAGCCACACAGCCACTCTCCTTCTGGCCATACCAGGCGGATCCAGCCCTTGACCGGACCAAACGAGTACTCCATCAGCATGGCCATGGCTTGTTTACCAGCTGCACAGCCTCTCTCCTTCTGGCCATCCCAGGGGATCCATCCAGCCAGATCCAGCCCTTGACTGGGCCACCACGAGCCTCTGTTGGTGAGGCGTGGCTGCGTCTACAAACGCTGGCGCTCTCCTTCTGGCCATCCCAGGGATCCATCCAGCCGGTAAGACTACCTTGTCTGGCCAGGGTAGTGGGAGTGCCACCATTGGTCCTTCACTTTCCACTGTGTACCCTGATTGGATCCCTGCTTTCTCCATGCATGCTCATTGGCTGCCCAGCCTGCTGTAATTTTGCCTGGCTTGGGGCCGTTGCACCCATAGACTTTCAGTGTAAAGCAGCTGAATTTTTAGCCGCTCATTACTTTTGGCTCCTACCAACTTTTCCCTGACTTGTGTACCTGCATTTTCCTTAAATAAAGCTGATTCCGAAATTAATTATACTGGGATACTGCTCTGTTAGCATTATTTGCTATTTACTGACTGTGATACAATGTTGTTTGTCACTGCTTGCTGTTTTCTGACTGTGTTAACCCCTCGGGGATGAATCTGAAAAAAAAAAATTGTACTGTGATACAGCTCTGTTTCTGTCTCTTTTGCTCTCTCCTGCCTGACTTTACCCCTCGGGGCTTGAACCATCCCCCCCATCTCACTCTTCCTCTCTAACAAATCTCTGCCTCCTCTCACCTTCTTCCTCCCCCTCCCCCCATGGTGCCAGGTCAAGTACACACTGAGTTCTTGTCTCTGGTTGCTCCCCCCTCTCCGTCTGTGTCCTTGCTCTGCCTGCCATCTCTGGTGGCCTGCTCCATGCCCCCCGATTTAAGCTTACACGTCACCCTCCCTTTGTTTCCAGTGCTCAGCACCACTAATTCCTCCATTTCTTTTCCCTCTTCTAGATCCAGCCCTTGACGGGCTCTCCGTCGGCACAGCCTAAATCTACCAGCCACACAGCTGATCTCCTTCTAGGCGTCCCAGGGATCCATCAATAGGTAAGACTTCCTTGTCTGGCCGGGGTAGCGGGGAGTGCCACCATTGGTCCTTCGCACTCCATTGTGTTCCCTGCTTGGACCCCTGCTTTCTCCATGCATGCTCACTGACTGCCCAGCCTCTTGTAATTTTTGCCTGACTTGTGGCCGTTGCACTCATAGACTTTTAGTGTAACGCAGCCAAATGTTTATGCCCGCCCCTCCCCCACCTCCCACCTTAATTAAATAGACCTTCGCCCCACCCCTGTTGGAAGCTCCACCCCTGCTCATTTCATTGGTTCCCCTCACTGCCCTCCACCACCCCTCCTCCTCCTCTCACCCACTCTCCTCCCACAGCCTCCCTGTGTCTTCTGTCTGACCTCTGCCTGCCTAGCTCTCACTCAGCTCAATTATGCTTCTCATATATGTACTACCCTCTTTTCTCCTACTCCTCTCTTCTCTTCCCTTCCCCTTTTACACCTTCCCTCAGACTGCTTCCCTCCTCCCACCTACCAACCGGTTACCACTATCGTCACCCTGGGACCCTTCATCATGGGAAAATCCTCCCCCCGGAGGCACACCGCTGCAAATATATTGTCCCTGCTCGTGTAGCCTTGGCTACCTCCAGCCCCATCGTATGCAACAACTCCAATGCTGAATTTCTGCCATCACCCCTTGGCTCGCTCCTGTTCAAAAAAGAAACACAAACTGTCCCTGACAGAACTACGCCTATGCACCCTGAAGCTTGTGCTCCTCCTCTTGCTGCTATCGGGCACTGTTCATCCAAACCCTGGACCGAACCCTGCCACCACCACAACAAACCATCAGGCTCTCTCTCAGTCATGTGCCTGAACATCTGAAGTCTACTCCCAAAGCTTGACGCACTGCAAGCCTTTACCACCCAACACAACCTGGATATTTTGACAGTGGTCGAAACTTGGCTCACCCCCCCAGGTACCAGACCAGGCAATCACCCTCCCTGGCTATAATGTATTCCGGATTGATTGTAAGTTCAAGAGAGGTGGGGGGGTATTATACTTGAAAGACACTCTCCCAGGACACCCCATTGATTCCACTCTTCTGGCTACTCCTGCACAGATTCTTCCCATCAGAATCTTATTAGGTGCTCACAATAAAGCCCTCACAGTTGTCACTGTCTACATACCACCTAAGGAACAAGGACCTGGACTAACCGCTGTCCTGGACTTCATTAAATCTCAGCCACCAGACTCTGAACTCATCCTTCTTGGTGACTTTAACATCAATTGGCTTGCGGTAGAGGATGGGTCGTTTAAAGATTCCGTTTTATCAGCCAACCGGTCACAGATGGTTGACTCCACAACCAGAAAGAACTACAGAACTGGGACCAGCACCCTACTCGACTGGATTCAAACCAACAACCCCTCTCGGATCACAAATACCTAAGTCCTCCCTGACTCACTCAGTGACCATTCTCTCATCAGTTGTATCTGGTCAAACAAATTCTGTAACCACCCCCAAATAAATCAGCACCAGCAGAGTCCTACTCCATGGTCAGCTATCCCATCTCAAATTGCACCTCCTCCTGCAGGACTGGTCTCTCATCTTTAAGGCAATGGATACTAATACTGCACTGGAGCAATTTATCCGCATTTTTAATGAAGCTTGTAATAAATACGCTCCCTCAAAAAGCACAAAGTTAAATCGCTCAGTAACCCTTGGCTGTCAGGAGACCTCCTAAGGAGACTTAAATCCAGGGACCACATTTGGGAACTGGCTAGAAACTCTGGCAAGCAAGTCAACATCCAAAATTACAAATGAATATGGAACGACTGCACCAAATCCATTCGGCAACAGAAATCTGAATACTACAATAATGCCCTCACCAACTCCTGGGGAAATGGGAGGGATTTCTGGAAAAACATAAAAGATGTCACTGAGAAGCAGCCCAAATCCTCGCCTGCCATACTCAACATAAACGGGCTTACTATACTTGACCCCAAAACTATTGTGAACACTTTTAACATCGCTTTCACTGACCTAAGCAGTGTTCTCCCCTCTGATTTCTTCCAAGATGCTAATACTCCCATTTCCCCAACTCCTCCACCCATGCCAGTCACCCACCCTCCTACTTTAAAGCAGTAAAGAAGCATTAAGTCTGAAACTATGTTGCTAAAGCCATTAGCAAATTTAGAACAAGCAATGACACGCTTGACCTCAAGCTGCTGGCCCTCATGCTTGACGAGGTACTTGGGCCCCTCACCAACAATTTTAACCTCTCCATTTTCCTCAGCCAATTCCCAGACAAATGGAAAATGGACACTGTTACCCCGATCCACAAAAGTGGTGAAAAGACCGGCTGTCACAAACCCACTCAGCAGGTCAGGCCCTCTGTTCCCACAGTGCTAACCTCTGAGCGCAGTCTTGTGAACAGGTAACAGAACAGGATAACCCTCCTGTCTGTTTTGTGGGTTCGAATCAAACTTTGGTCTCAAGTTCTGGAGGGATTCAAACTGTGAACCTCTTGCTAGTGTACCCAATGTACAAGCTCAGATAATTCTGCTCTTTGGGGGGGCAGATATCTTTCACCTATGGGCACCTAACCAGTTGTACAAAATGAACCCTTAAAAACTCTATTAAAGACCTCAGAATAAATTCTTACCTTTTCCCAGTTTGGTATTACCAGTAAGCTTTGTACAGTGTCAACTTTAACCATGTTTACTTCACTTGGCAAGAAGAAGAATTTCAAAGGCACACCAAGTAGTCTCTAAAGTAAAGATTTACTTAAAAATAGATAAAAAATGTAAAGTGTAAATACAGAACCATATATCACAAAAACATACAATCATTTAAAAGAACAAGGGTTAAAAAAAGTACAAAATTCCTACCACCAGACAATTAGACTTATATATCTAATGTATTTCTATAGTACTGATAGACATATGTTGTTGTCAAGAGAGTCCAAACATGTATGTCTACAGGTCACTCACAGCATAATTAAAAACACTGTCTTGAGCCTGCCTTCTCCATGATGTCACCCAGCTCCTCCTCTGTTTATTAAAAATTATACAATCAGGATGTCTGTTCAGCAGAAGGTAAATTAATAAAGGTGACCTCAGCAAAACTCATGTCCCCACATGACTTTCTTTAAATAACATCTCCTCTTTGATCTCAAGTAGCTCTTCTTCCCAGGACATATCAAAGAATCTTTTATGACTTTGCACTACAGTGTCATAACCTGCTCTCTTCCTCTAACCATTATAAAAGTTTATGATTTCCCATCCTAGCAGCTGGCAAGCTACTATTAAGCTAGATAAACAGAAGATGCTTAATTTAGGCCTCTTCTAGCTTATAATTATCTCCTGGCCTTCCAGGTAGCACTTTGTAGCTAAAACCTGAGGGGGGGTGTTATTCCACAGGCTGTTTCATCATGTCTCATAAAGACACTCAATAACACATTTTTTGTATTACAAAAATCATAGATTTATCAGAACCAGATGTCTGAGTGTCACACCAACTATGCGAACTTTCACCCTATCTCCATTCTATCTCCCCTATCAAACACACTGGAACGTATTGTAGCAGACCAACATACCGAGTATCTGGACAAATATAACATTCTCTGCAGACAGCAACACGGCTTCAGAAAAGGCCATAGTACATCCTCTGTCCTGCTTGAATTCACCGGCGCCATCCACAGCTTCCTTGACAATGGACAACTTACTGGACATTGACCTGACCAAAGTCTTCAATACTGTCCACCATTGCCTCCTACTGGTCCAAATAAAAATGCCGGTCTCTCCACTGAATCAACTTCTTGGTTCAAAAACTATCTCGAAAACCACACTCAGTGTGTAAAAATAGTGGATGTGCTCTCTGACTTCAAACCTGTTCTCTCCAGAGTCCCCCAGGGCTCTATCCTGGGCCCTTTCCTGTTCAGCTTGTTCCTCAACTCACTACCGGACTCCTGAACTGAACAAGTCATACTGTATGCTGATGATGCAGTAATCCTTGCCTCCCACCAGCATACTGTATGCTGATGATGCGGTAATTCTTGCCTCCCACCAAGACCCAAAGAAACTGCAAGACAACCTCCAGCTCGGCTTTTCCTCTGCTGAGAACTGGTTCACAAAGCACAAACTGATCCTTAATCAAAAAAAAAAACAAGGTCATGATGTTTAGCAGCTCCCACAATAAACATAAGCACTACCAACTCTCCATTACCACCAGACAAGGTGCCACTCTGGAATAGGTCCAAACCTTCAAATACCTTGGGATCACCCTTGACCCTCACCTCTCCTGCACTGCCCACATAAATAATGTTGCCAAAGCTGCTGACTCCCATTTGGGCTTGCTATTGCATCACAGGAAACACCTAACTCCCGAAGCACTGGCTATCGCCATCCAGAGCTCTATCATCACCATCATTGATTATGGCCTTATCATTTATGGCTCTGCAACAGCTACTGCACTCAAACGTGTATCCACCACCCTCAACAAGGCTTGTCAACTTGTCACTGGCTCCCAATGTCTAACGCACACTTGTGACCTCTATTCTCAAACCGGATGGCTGAATCTTGCTAATCGAATAAAACACTAAACTTGCATTACTACCAAGAAAATAATGCTGGGCCTTGCCCCAGGTCTGTGCTCTCATGCAACTGAGAAACTTCAACTGCATCACCAGGGGATCAAAACCTCAGCTTCTTTAAATCCCCCATTGCCACACAACACAAGGCCAAAGATCCTTTGCATACCAGGACCCCAGTTGGTACAATGGCCTACCCTGTGACATCTCCTCCACACTATCACTCAGTACTTTTAAGTCCCGGCTCTGCCTCTCACTTATTGCCTCCAGCCCCTGTGACTGTTGTGGCTAAGTACGTCATTTGGTTCCATAGCTGAAGATGCCCTAGTGGATCCTTATCTCCTCCAGCACTTGCCAACACCCACCATCAGCTACTGCACTTTCCCCCACCTGCCCGCGACAATGCTACAAGGCTGCTTAGCTCCTCTCTTATCCCTCTACCCTCCCTCTCCTCTCTCTGCTTCCCAACCCCCGACCTTCCCTATTTTAAACCCTAACCCCCTACTCCCCTTACCCCCTCCCTCCTCCTTATGTCTGTGACTACTCCGATCCTCATTTCCCTCTCTTCACTCCAAGTTTCACATTATCTTCCACTGTAACTTTGTTTTCTTCATTTTTATATGATGTTAACTTCACTCATGTTTATCTAATTGTAACCAATGACGTGAAACCTTTGTAAAAAAGCCTTGGCACAAAGGTAATTATAATCCTAGACTCCAATAAATAAATAAATAAAGGTAATATTGCACCAAAATATTATCATTGAAACAACAATAGTGGCCTTGTTTTACCCTGCATGCAAGGTCTGCACACAACCTGGCATGCAAGTTAAAACACTACAAAACAAGGCATGCTAGACTACTCAAAACCAAATGTTTGCTGTTGCTTTTCATTAGGGTATAAGGGAATGTAAAAGCACAACAGCCACATTTCGGGCTGTAAAGAAAAGCGAGAAGCACTCCATACTCACTTTCCTGCACTTCTCTTTTGACTATACAGCAAATGTGTTGCTTTACAAGCTAGGAATACCAGTGAGCTAGAACTACCTAAAGGGACAAGAGTGTCACGGAGTGAAAGAAAACCAGGAAGGTATTGTACTAAACAGCTTAGTGATTCTACCTAACTTTCACTGCTACAAATATCTTTAGTCAGGGTTCAAAAGGTTGTTCAGAGCTCTGTGACACTCATGCTTTTAAAGTCAGCATGAATGGGACAGAAATGGCAAGAGAGAACTTTTTATTAGACATGGCACGACCTGGCGTTCATTAAACTACCTATGTGGGCTTTACTTAAAATATGCCCTTCACTGCACTAAACACAAACCTGCATTACAGAACCAGGGAGGGAGACACTTTCTGGGTATACTGTGGAGCTCAGTACTGCATAGCTTCAGCAGCAGCTCTGCGATGTATGGACCTCTTTCAGCTTCATGCAGCTTGCAGCGTCGTGCAAATCATTTACACTTTCTATTTCATGTAGCCCATTTCCTAATGTAAATGACATTACATACAATAACAAGGGTTTAAGCAAACCTAAAGTAGAGAATGCTTATCAAAATGAGGGGTTGGGGGACCTCCCAATGGCAAGCAGACAATGTGAGAGAAACAGAAAAAGAAAAGAGAAAACAGCTAGGATAGCCAAAGAGAAGAAATGCTGTTGCAACAGACTTTTTAGAAAAGAAAAAGCGACTTTCTGCACAATGTCTCCCACAAATGGAGGGGAGGTGGGGGCTACAGGGATCTATCACACACCCAAACATTTGCATGGCACTTTGCGATTTTATGTGAATCCTGGCCTTTACAGTATGTCCACGTTGGAGAATGTCTGCCCTTCTGTTATACAGGTATGGACATTTCATTTTCAAGTGATTTGCCATTTTATTCTTCCCCTGAGGTTGTGGTACATCACTTATAAATTCATATTTCAAAAAATAAATTAAAATTAATGGAAAGTCTTTTTCCTTGAATATATGTTGCATAATAAGTCTCAATCCTGAACATTTATCAATTACTTGAACCCCTTTTCCCAACAAGATAGTGTCTTTTTCGAAACTACTGCCTTCCAACATGACTGACGAAACTCTTGATGCTCCAGGCTGGAACAGTGACGGCACAGAAAATTATTTACTTATTTATTTATTGAATTTTGTTGACAGGGTGGGCTCACTGAGACTAAGACTTCCATTTTCAGGGGCAACCCGGAATTAATTACAGTTATAGGCACAGCTTGACAGGAACAATACAAATCACTGTAGGCATAGACACATCATGGTAAAAAAAAACAATGCAAATCATAGTTAGAGATGCAGCGAATTTTTAATCTGCTGGCGAAGTGAACGCGAAGTGCCTACTTCATGCTGGTGGAGCACAATGCGAAGTGGGCACTGCAAAGTGCTCACTTCCACGTATCGATATTACTTTGCATTGCCATTATGCCTTAGCAGCGAGTAAGGTGAAGTGGAATAAACCATGATCCCCACACATCACATGGCTTGCAGTACTGTAGTCACATGCTTTAGCCAGGCAGGAAGGAAGTGAATCAGAGAAGCAGTTTCACTTTCTCCTTTGCATTCGTAGAGGGCGAAGGCTTTGTTTAGAGGAGAGTAGTAGGGAGCGAAAGTGATTGATTGCCACTTGCCTTTGAGTAGTGAACAAGCCAACAGCTTTTTTAAAAGCTATCTCTTTATTTAGTTTTTGTATTGTATTTGTGATTGTTTTTTGTTGGTGAATTTTTTTATAAGTTTTACTTTGTTTTGTGTGTGTGTGTGTCAGTGAGTGTCAGGGTGTGTCTGTGTGTGTTGACCCGGGGGCTTGTGTAGGATCGACCCTGGAGAAGGCGAGTCACTGCCCGTGGGTGTGGTTGGAGGGGACTGCGGACACATGGGGCCAGTCATGTCGTGCTGGACCACTCCCGACTCCTGGATGTTGCTTCCCCCCATGTTGAAGCAACAGCAGCAGCAGCAGCAGCACCAGTGCCACCAGTGGCTGCTGTGCATCCACCTTCTCTGCCACTACCACCACCACTGGTAGCAGCTGTAGGGGCTCAAGCAGCACCCCCTCCATCACCTCCACAGCCACAGGAGGTGCCCCAAAAATCAAGGTGGTGTGACTCATCACGAGGACTGTGTCCGTCCCCCTGCAGCTCCCCAGTGTGGGAGTTTTTTAACTCTGTGGGGGAAGACAGCACAGTCATGGTGTGCCATCTGTGTGGTGTGCTGGTGCACTGTGGCCCCCGTGGGACACATTTGGGGACCGGTGGCCAGCACACCCACATGCTCAACCACCACAAGGCACAGTGGCAGGCTGCCATGGAAGGGGCCAGCTGTCCACCTGCTGGCCCTTCTGTGGCAGTGGCCGAGTGTGCTGCTGGGGTTGGAGTTGTGCCTCGCAGTCACCACTGCAGCAGGAGGAGGAGGGCCAGTACAGCAGCTGCTCCACCACCACCACAGCCACCAGCAACACCCTCTCCACCACTGCCCCCACTACTTGGATTCCCAGCTGCAGTGGACCCCACCACAGTCCCTGCAACACAGCATGACATCTCCCTGGTGTAGGCGGCTCTGGAAGAGAACAATCAGAGGGTCGGTGCTTTGCAGCAGCAGGTCCACACAATAGAAGAACAGCAGCAGCAAATAGTTAGAATGCTGCACCTGCTGCTGGACCACCACGGCATCCCACGGCCACAGTAACTTACAGGATTTTTTCCCCCACCCCACTACTGTGTTGTACTGTTTTTGTTTGTTTTTTCTTTGTTGTTGTTTAATAATACACATTTTCTCTTCCAGGGGAATCTTTCTTGCGCTACATAGTGCAATACATTTCTGTGAAAACCACCCGTAATTTCATTACAGTGTGTCATGTGACAGAGGAACTCCCATTTTGAAAAGTTGTCCACATTCTGCCTCTCTTCTCAGCAACTTTAGGACATGATGCCAGGGAGAGCACGTGTGCGTGCTCCATTACAGTGAATATCCGATTGTCTGGCAGCTTGCTGAATGTTTCTTTATAATGATCAGTTTGTGGTGAAACATGTGAGCACGTTTCCAGTAAGAAGTGTCTTGTTAGTGGAAACATTCCCACATTTCACCACAAAGTGAACCTTATAACATAAGAAAATAATGCTATAGCTGCCGGACATTCAGTATAGAGGAGCATGCACCTGCGCTCCCGCTCCCCTTGGCATCACGTCCTAACGTTGCTGAGAAAGTGGGGCAGAATGTGGGTGGCTTTTCTAAATGGGAATTTGTCCATTACGTGACACATTGTAATGAAATTATGGGCATTTTTCTCCGAAATATATTGCACTCTGTGGAGCAAGAAATATTCCAGTGGGAGTAAGGTCCCCACGTATTAGGCTGTGGGCATCACCATAACTATGTAATGTGGTGAATTTCTGTAAAGCAGCAGCAGAGCAGCTATCTGTTGAGAACTCTGACCTATATTTTTTAATGCTATGTTACAACTTCCTTTACTTACATCCTGACTGACTGGAATGATACGAGAATTTGCAGTAGTTGAGTCTGCTGTACTACCTTTTTTCATGTGTGAAATAATGAAAGAAGCATTCCTTTTAAATTGGTGCTGACCAGGTCTTTGTCATTGTTTTCCTCTGCTTTTCTCCATCACATCAGTTAGTTGTTATATATCACTTCTGTTTTTAACACAGTCATGCAGCAGGCAGTGTTTTATGACACCACGGAACAATAGTTATTGAAAAGCAGCTGCAAATAAATACAAACCTGGTCAGAACAATATTAAGGCGTGCTCTTTTTGTTTACATACATGAAAAAAAGTAGTCAACTAAGTAAAGCAGACATAAATTGTGAAAAGAAGCGTATAATTCAAGTCATGACTCGGAGGTAACTAGTGGCTGTGGCAATGTAAAGTAGCATAAAAAATTACAGTTCAAAATTGTCATGACATTCTTGCAATGTTGCTGTAATTGTAATGTCAGTATGACATCATGAGCTCACAACAATCACAAAAAAACACAAAAGTGGCACAGAGTCCCCAGATTTCTTCTGCAGGCCCAAAATGCATCCTCCATGTGTGCAGAAAATTGACAAGTGGTAACACAGTGAAATGAGAGTGTTTCAGCACATACAAAGTCCCCCAAAATTAATGGCGCACTCAGTCATTCGCGCAGTGGTGGCACATAGTCCCAGATTTTTTCTGCAGGCCCAAAATGCATTCTCCTTGTGTGCAGAAAATTGACAAGTGGTAACACAGTGAAATGAGAGTGTTTCAGCATATACAAAGTCCCCCAGCATTAATGGCACACTCAGTCCTTCGCGCAGTGGTGGCACAGACTTCCTAGATTTTTTCTGCAGACCCAAAATGCATCATCCTTGTGTGCAGAAAATTAACAAGTGGTAACACAGTGAAATGGGAGTGTTTCAGCACATACAAAGTCCCCAGTATAAAATGATGACCATGAGCATTCTGTTGCTGGTCCAATGTGTTCTGCAAGGCAATTTGAGCAAATGCAATGTGATCATCTCAACTGGATTGAAAGGTGCCCTTTGGCTGTACGCTAATAGTAGCCTTGGTGAGTAGATATATATATATATGGTTGTGTATTTTGTATGTGAGGAGGGAAGTTGACATGGACATGTACTCATGGTATTGTTCTGCATCACAGGTCACAGAAACTGTTGGTGTGCACATTCCAGTGCTCAATGAAAATTTTCTGTGCTGAAATTGGAAACGGATAACTCTCAAGCACATGATGGTAAGTATTGTTTTTTTGGGGGGGAGGGATCATATTTGCTGGTTTGTCTGTAATGGTTTCTTATTTTGTTACTTCTTCACAGATTTCATCTGCATCTATCTGGAGTCCTGTTGTTGTTAATGATAGTCATGGTCATCTAATGAAACGACTTCTGCATGTTGCATGTGTGCCCAAGCCTGGGGAGGGGGGTGCCTGATGTTGAAGAACTTTTTTGGATAAGGCCAGTTTGACAGAACAACAAAGCATCTGGAAATTTTGTGAAAAAAGCAATGAATGACTTCTTGCAACTTAATTGTTATTTCCCTCCCTGGTTCTGAATCTCAAGTCAAGTTACATTAAAACCCACATCTTGTCAACTAACACAACCTGTGTTCAATATTTGCTGCAGTCTTTCCAAAACAATGAAATGGATGAAATAAAATCTTCATACTTAACAGAATGGATTTCACATGGATATTCCATCAGTTCCTCTCTGTACGGTACAGTTGCAGTACCATTCCCACTGAGTTTTAGCGATGGAGACTTTTTTGATTAACCAGTAAAAAAAACAAAATAAGTGTACCGTATGTGTTTTACCATTAAGGCTCTGAAAAGCTACAGAAAACAAAACATACAACTAAAAGAAGTGAAGCAGCATAACAAATATGAGTACACATACTCACTTTATGGTTTAAATATTAAGAAGCTTTGTGTCTCTGGCTGATGGATGTGGTGGTCCGGACAGACTCAGGCTCAGTGGTGGAAGTGGCTAACAGCAGTCCCGGTGGTGGTGGTGGTCCGGGGTGGACAGACTCAGGTTCAGTGGTGGCAGTGGCTAACAGCAGTCCTGGTGGTAGTGGTGGTGGTCCGGGGGTCGGACAGACTCAGGCTCAGTGGTGGCAGTGGCTAACAGCAGTCCTGGTGGTGGTCCAGGGGGCAGACAGACTCAGGCTCAGTGGTGACAGTGGCTAACAGCAGTCTCGATGGTGGTATGGGGTGGACAGACTCAAGCTCAGTGGTGGCAGTGGCTAACAGCAGTCCTGGTAGTGGTGGTGGTCTGGGGGTGGACAGACTCAGGCTCAGTGGTGGCAGTGGCTAACAGCAGTCTCAGTGGTGGTGATGGTCCGGGGTGGACAGACTCAGGCTCAGTGGTGGCAGTGACTAACAGCTGTCCGGTGGTGGTGGTGGTGGTGGTCCGGGGGACAGACTCAGGCTCAGTGGTGGCAGTGGCTAACAGTAGTCCCAGTGGGGTCCGGGGCAGACAGACTCAGGCTAAGTGGTGGCAGTGGCTAACAACAGTCCTGGTGGTGGTGGTGGTCTGGGGAGGGCACACCACCTTTTAAAAACTTCAGTTAAAACCTGCCAATATTAACCACATCATCATCCTCATAAAGAAAGCTGCCCTCACAGTCATTGGTGTCTGAAATCTGACCACTGGGAAATTCTTTCTTCATTGTGTCATCATCTACGTCAATGGTGTGCCGTTTCAGGCAGCCACTGCCAGTGCCGCAAAGATGGTCCATTTCCACATCACCAAAACCACCATGACTAGGCCGGGGTACGAATACCAAGGTTGCAGTCTGTGCTGGTATGTGTCTCTCATTCATTTTAATGAATGTTAGCAAACTAACATTTGCAGGAGATAGGTTTGTCTGACAATCCCTGACTATTGAACCTGCTGAGCTGAATACCCTCTCAACACTTACACTGGAGGGTGGGCATGTGAGGTACTTCATTGCCACTGCAGTCAGCTCTGGCCATTTACTGACCTTTCCACTCCAGTACAAAAGATGATCTTCAGTTATTGTCAGATGCCTGTTTTCAGACAAATATAACTCAACCATTCTCTGTGCCACACTAAGTCCAGTTGTTGATGCACCATCCTGTTCTCCTGAATCATTTATTTCACAAATACCAACTTGGGACAAAGCCTCCCAAAGTGGGTTGACACCAGCCACTTTGGATGACAGACCACCTGGAACTGTAGTCCCCTTCCCCTTGCAGGATATGCTTGATCATCCTCCAGGTACACCTTCAGGTGGATTATGCTGCTGAGGTTTGCTGACCTTGGCACGTGACTTTTGTGCCCCATGAACCAAGCGCACCAGTTGACCACTGATATTTTTTACCTGTTCAGGCCCTCCCTCCAATACTGAGGCAATTCTACTTTTATAGCATGGGTCCAGCATTGTTGCTATGGCAAAGTTGTCACTATGCTGAATCCTCACAACATGACAATTCTGGTCGAATACTGTCAGCTTGTGTTGCAGCAACATACTGCTACCACCATCTCCGGTAACATCAAGACCATGCTGTACGTCACCAATGTCTACCTCAGCACCCACAGCAGTGGAATTGATTGGCTAATGGAGGCAGACTTGCCACTCACTGCCTGTCTGGCATGTTCAAAATGCCACAAAATTGTTATTACAGAGTCCATGAGGCGCCACTGTTCAGTCGTCATAGACATGGAGACCCCAGAACTGTCACAGCTAGCGTGCATCACAAGATATTCTGAGATGGCTTTGTATTGTTCATACGACCTCTCTGTCATGTATAAAGTGGAGTTCCACTGGGTGACAACTTTCAGTTTCAAGCGGTGCTGAGGCAGGCTGTTTTGTATCTGCAACTGCCGCAGTTGGTCATGGGCCTTTCCAGATCTTAAAAAGTGAGAGCAGATACATTGTGCAATGATCATCATTTCCTTAACATCAGGGTGCTGCAGAAACTCCTGAACCACAAGATTTAAACAGTGGGCCATGCATGAAACATGAAAAAAAACACCATTCATGATGCATTTCACCACATTTGACCCATTGTCACTTGCTAGGAACCCAGCTCTCAGGGACATAGAGTTAAGCCATTTGTCCATTTCAGTCAGTACCACATCCAACATGTTCTCATCAGTGTGTGAACAGGTCACATTGCACATAGCAATCGCTGCATACTGTCGAATTCATGGAAGATTGCTACCACGACACTCCACTTAAATGAATGAATGGAGAGGAGGAATGTTGAAGGGCATGTCTTACTGAGTTGGACACAGTGCGGAACAACTCGGGGACAGCATGGGTAGAAAAGTATGTCCTGGATGGGACTTTCCATTTTGGACAGGCACGTGCAGCAAACCACCAGAACCCAGAATTCTCCACGAAGGAGAAGGGCAAAAGATCAATTGCCAGCACTTCCGCTACAGCAGCATTAAGTTCACATGACACTGTATGATTCGGGGGTACTTAAGCTTATGCACAAAAACACTCTGTAACATGGGCTGACTTAAACGTTTTACATGGGATGTGATCACAAATGGTTATGCTCTGTGATGAATGGCATTGGCAGGGGGTGGAGTGTGGACATTTGATGAAGACGGTTGCACAGGTGATGATGACAAACCCAGAAATGCTGTTATTTTGCCAGATTTGCCAACCAGGTTTGATGTACCACTTGCACTAGACATTGCATTCACCACCACCACCACCACCACCACAGAAACCGATACTCTCACCAGCACTGGACAACATTTCAAACTCGTTATGGTCGTCCACCTCATCATGCCTGTAGTAATCTTCTGCTCTTATTACCTCACTACTGCACACATTTAATTTACTACTGGACTTAACAGCCATGGAAGGGGATAACATGCTCATTATGGTTGCTGGTGATGAGGGTGAACACCCCACTGTGGTATTAGCTGCCAGTTTGTGCTGGGTCCACAGTGCCAAGTGCCTATTCTTAAGATGTGTATGCTGTCCTCCTGTGCCCAGATGGCTCCCCTTTTTACCTCAACTCACACACACATGGCAAACCTGGCAGATTGCAACTGACTCATCATTTGCATTTGAACAAAAAAATCCCAAACAAGGGACTGTGATGCTCTGCTTTTAATATATCCATGAGGTGGCTTATTTAAGTCCGTTATTTTAAGCACTGAAGTGGGGGGGCATGTGATGTTTCAGGAACTGCACACCTGGACTGTAACTGACCACCATGACTACCAATCATATTTATTACTGGGCCATCATCATCAACTAAAACCGGTAGATCACAAGTTTTTATGGGGGGGGGGGAGTCCTGCAAACAGACTCAGACACAGACACTTTGAATTTCTTTTTCTCCAGTTCCCAACTGAGGTCAATTACATCATCATCATATTCATCAACGTCACACACATCCACATCTTCTGCTTGGATGCTAGCATGTGGACTTCATGTTGCAACAACAGCAACATCATTGTCATCATCACATTCATCATCAGCATCTACACCACCATCACCTGATATATTTTCACCACACTGTGAATCACTGCATGGAAAATGCGTGACATTAACTGTCACGGTGGATGGAATATCACATTGTATGCTGTTGTTGACATGATTATCAGAATCCTCAGGTTCAGTTACTGGGATGTTATTGGGAAGTATGACATCATTTGCACTGTCACTCACTTGCACTGCTTCACACTCAATATTTTTGGATACAGTACACTGGTCAGAATTAGAACGTGACGCAACAATACTAATACTACCACCACAACTAACACCAGTAACACTAACACCACCGGCTGGGAAAACATCATCTCCTCCAACTATCAGTGAAGCTACTGATTGGACTGTAAGAAACATTGCAGGAGAAATACCTTTCCTCACATCAGCAATGCACTTCTCTGTCCGCGTACTACTACCACACCCACAGACCCTCTTACTGCCAACATTGCCATGGCCAGAAACAGCTTTACTTGCACATCTCTTTGCAAGCATGTTGGGGGATCAGCCACAATATTATAACCAAATTCAGATTTTGATACATTCACTCTCTGATTGGGGGGATGCTGGATGTGAAGCCAAAAAAACAACTGTAGCTTCAGCAACGGATAAGAGACTAGTCTGTCATGCAATGAAAAAACTTCAGTAACCAGTGGTGCTGATGTGGTCACAAAAACAATCCAATCTGGTAAAAAATTCCTTTTGCACGTGGGGGTGGGTGGAGCACTGACTGCAGGGCAGATTTTTATGGCAGTACAAGCAGCAAAACAAAGAACAGATACCACAATCACAGTACAAAATCAGGCAGCTGCAGTGGATAGCAGGTTCACACTGCTGCACCTGCAATTACATTAGTCTATGGCACAATAAAAGGTGTATTATTTGATGTCATGCAACACCACACACTCTCACACACACACACACACACACACACACACACACACACACACACACACACAGAGAACAGTTTGTCTACAATGCTGAATGAGTAATGCATAGCAGATGCAAAAGTTCAGTACTATGCCACGTTATGTATTGTAATGTAAACAACCTGAAATTATGAACTGCTGCACCAGATCCACACAACAAACAGCAAGAAATGTTCAACTATTACTGACAATATTACTGTGTGTACATTAACACAGTCAGTTATATAACAAAAATATAACCAAAAAACAAAGAAATCACTATTTCTCCAACTTAAACCTACCTACACCACAGATATGCCCCTTCCCAAAGCACACTTTCACTGTCTCTCACCACACACACGCAATGTTGTAAATTAACATTCAAAATCCACACAAAAACAAAAATGCTTGATGATATGAGCACAGGAGGGTTTCCTACAATCGATGAACTAAAGTTGGAGCCCCCCCAAAAAACACAAAAATGCTTTTTTAACAGCTTTTACAAGATTTCAATTACAGACAGCTATCAGAGCAGACTGTCTCCTACTCCTTCCTACACATACTACCCCGAACTGAGGCTGTGCAGATCAATATAGAGCCCATGTGACCTGATATTCCATGAATCACTGAAAAATTCAACTTCGGAGCTCAAAAATAAGGCAGAGTGAGGCGAAGTGCATTGTCCTCAATGTACTTCGCTTTAAATTTGGTGGAGTAGTGGTCTGGGGAGGCGGAGTAATGCAAAGTCATTGTTTCCAATGGACTTTGTGTTCCTCATCATAACATGAAGTACTTTACTTCGCATTGCAGAGCACTCCACGAATCTGCCTTTGCTCCATGAATCACTTCACGGAGCAGATTGAGTCCACTTTGCCTACCACTAATCACAGTAAGCACTGGTTATAGACAACAATAGACAGAGTGTCACATGAGTTACAAAGTGCAAGCAGGGGCAAACAGTGGGCTATGGGTTAAGAGAGCATAGTGCAGCAGGAACAAATGAATGGGCATCAGAGTCCAGATGCTATACAGTGATACGAAGCAGGATGGTTCTGTTAATGGTTGCAGGTACAAAGACAACATTCCAGGAGATAAATCTTGAGTCCTTTTTTAAAGCTACCAAGGGAGGAACAGTTAATGAGAGTTTCTGAAAGGGAGTTCCACTGTGGGGGGGGGGCTGTAAAGGTGAAATATATTTTGCCTGCATTAGATCTAGTCCTTGGTAAAACAAATAAGGTTTTAGAGGGTGAGCAAAGTGTCCTTCTGGGGATTATGATGGCCAGGATATTGAGAAGGCTGGGGGTTGAGTACCTTTAGTGAGTTTAAAGAGCAGATTCTTATTAGAAGATGTCACCCCCCCACCACAACACATATGGCAGCTTACCATTCCCCAAAGCCAATGTGCCACATAGTTTTAATTATTTCCACTGCAAGTTTCTTAAAAACATTCATAATTTTACTCTCTAAGCCCTGCAGCCAAAATGCCTTGACTTCCTGAGTTGGAGACACACCCTTGCGCTAGCACATTTTTGTAATGTCAGTAAAGGATGAATGCAGGGGTGTGTTTCATAGACTATAATGGGGCTGTGTTTAACATTTCTTTTTTTTTTTGGTACTGAGTTTCACAAATTCCAGTATCGAAAAGTTAAAAAAACAAATGTTAAACACTCTCCTTTCTCTCTTCTACAGTTTACATATTGAGGTCCTTTAGTCTCTCCTCACAGAGCTTTTGATGCAGACTCTGCACTATTTTAGTTGCCCTGTTCTGGACTGCCTCCACTTTATGTCCTTTCAGAGATGCGGTCTCCAGAAATGGACATGGTACTCAAAGTGGGGTCTTACCAGAGATCTATACAGAGGTAACACCACCTCTTACTTTCTGCTGATAATATCCCTCCCTATGCACCCCAGCATCCCACTAGCCCTCCCAACTGCCTTGTCACACTGCCTGATCACCTTAAGGTCATCTGATATAACTACCCCCAGGTCTCTTTGCTGCTTGGTGGTTGTTAATACCACTCCGCCCATTTTGTACTCTGCCCCTGGGTTTCTGTACACTAAGTGCATTATTTTTTACTTTTTAACATTGAAACACAGCAACTGTACCCTTGATCACTACTTTAGTATTCTTAGGTCTCTGCTTATCCTTGCCTCTCCCCCTGGAGTGTCCACCTTATGGCAGATTTTGGTGTCATCCGCAAGGAGGCAGATCTTCCCTTCTAGCTCCTCTGCAATGAGGACTGGGAGATATGGTCAATATTAAGTTTGAAGGAGACATCTTGGTCCTGGTAAACCCTAAGATATTTCACTGAGGCCACCACCTCAGTAGGGACACCAGTGGTAGTGACCACTGACAGCAGGTGTTGCCTGGAGGCATTGCCTAGAGGTGTTAGGTGCTTGGGGCCAAATAATACAGCTTTGTTCTTTTTAGCACTTAATACTAGTTTACAGAGGGTAAACCAATTTTCAAGTTCCCTGAAGTCAGTAGCTAGTAGACTACAGGTCTACACTGTATCTACAGAACAGCAGTACAGTACAGTATTATCTGCATACAGTTACACATTAGCCCCACCACAATTTTTGAGCATATTATTAATAAATAAGGAGAACAACAAAGGGTCTAAAATGGAGCCTTGTGGGACACCATCTAGTAAGGGCTTCTATGGTGACTGAGCACCTTTCCACTTGACCTGTGGGATCTATTAGAAAGGTAGTCTGTGAACCATTTGGAGGAAGAGCTGTCAAGACTAAAGTGTTTCAATTTAGCTATCAGGCTGTGATCCACCAGGTCAAAGGCATTGGTGAGGTTTATAAAGACAGCACTTGTTGAATGTCCTTTGTTCATGGCGCCTAGTATGTCTGACGTCAGCCTAACCATTGCTGTGTCAGTGTTATGAATTTTCCTAAGGCCATGCTGCTTATCGGTGAGTAGATGGTGATGTTCCAGGTAGGCTTGTAACTGATTGGTTGGGATTTAGCTTGTTCTGAGGTCTTTAGTTCTAACTGGGAACATGTAGCAAGAGAAGCACAAGGGTGAGGTGTGGGTGGATCAGGGGAAGGGACAGTGGGAGCTAGTGGAGGAGGCAGAGTAGAATGGCACACCGGGGGTGTGTGTCAGGGGCAGCATAAGGGGTGAGAGGACTGGAGGAGGAAGGGGTAGGAGACACAGAGGAGGGAGTATTCTGGGGTGTAACAACTGTGGTGCAGCCATATTCATGAGCACCCTGTGGAGGCTGGGGGAGTGCCCAGTTTGTCAAAGACTAGGGAGGCTGGAGGCTTAGCTACCATGGCTGAAAAGGGAAATGTATTGGTCAAAAAGAGAAATGGAAAGGAGTAACACGGAAGGTAAAAGGGTAGAGGACAGGAGGCAGGATGACAGAAAGGACAGGAGGTGGAACAAGCAGTACACTCTGGGGACTGGGAGGGAGGTGCCAGGACAGGAGTCAGGGGCATGAATGCCAACGTAAATGAGCATAGATACACAACAGGCTCAAACAGGTATTGGCCCTTAATGAAGATGATGGAAGAGGAGGAAGTAGATGGGAGAGAAGTAAAGGGTAGAAGGGAACTGGGCCATGAAAGGTAGACAAAGCAAGGAGTAAGGGTGGATCTCAAAAAGGAGGTAAGAGATAGGAGCAGGAGGGAGGCACACTGAAGGAAATGAAAAATAATATGGAGGGACAAGGTGTAAAGGATGAGGTCAGAAATAGAAATGGGAAAGGAGCAGGAGGGGAAGTCAAAGGAGGAGGGGATCAGCAGGAAAGGAGTCAGAGAACAGGCAGCAAGGTGGATGATGAGTTACAAGGAGGGAGGGATAGGGGAAATGGCATAGATGGGGACTGGAGGAGATGGGGGAAGGGGCTGAGACAGGGAACCATCTGGGAGATCAGTGGAGATCAAGTGATAGGGGGTGCAGGAGTGGAGATGGGGATGGCTGGGGGGATGCAAGTAACACCAGAAGATGCCAGGTAAGGAATAGAGAGGCACCCTTGGGGTTAGGGCACAAAAAATCAGTGATAGTATATGGGGACTGTATTATAAAAGTGATCCATTGGTTAAGGAAAGGAGTGGCCTTTAAAGGTAGGTCAGTGTTTTTGTGAGCCAGGAATGGAGGCATGCAGGGCACTTCCATAAAGTAGGGAGTGCATTAGGCTGATTGGGGGGAACCTCACCTGGACATAGCTGGGGAGGAGGTGGAGGAGATGCAGAAGAGATTCATGGCGCTAGAAAGAAGGTGCAAGGGGATGGTGAATTCCTTAGCTTTTTTGGAAGTTTTGCCAGTACACTGCACCAGTATGGCTAGACAACTGAGAATCAAGGATGTCATCCACTGGCTGAGGCAGTGGTGCAAGATGGAGGGCTACAATGTATAGGTGAGTAGGGGATCACATGGGTGGAGCAGCACTTGTATGCGAGAGACAGGCTGCATATAAATGATGAGGGGTCTAGGCTGTTGAGGGGAAACTCCAGGGATACATAGATAAAATACTGGGGAGCAAGTTAAACTAGGTGAGGGGGAGTGCAAAGCTAGAGGTGGTCCAGTAAATATGTCTGGTGGAACTTACCTAGCTCACACTCCCCCATAGCTTGGGGCAGGAGACGCTGAGGTGGGATGAAGGAAATGGAGAAAGATGGGGCTGGTGGGAAGGCTTGCTAACGAATGCCAGGAGTCTTGGAAATAAAATTGTGGACCTCCAGGCGGTGGTGGCAGCAGACGACCTGGACCTACTTGCAGTCACAGAGACCTGGTGGACTGACCATTACAGTTGGGAGGTGGAAATACCAGGGTAGACTCTACAGGAGGGACAGGACAGGAAGACAGGGAGGGGGTTGCCCTGTATGTAAAGGAAGGGATTAGGGTGATGGTGAGAGGGGATAGGGATGGATCAGCGGAGATCCTATGGAGCACCTTAAGTAGAATGGGAAGAGAGGCAGTGAGGGTAGGAGTGGTCTACAGACCACCAAATCAAGGGGGAGAAATGAACAGACAGATCATTAGGGAAGTACAGGAAACCATTGGGAGTTGGCGTATTATGGAGTTCACATTGCTTTAGAAAAGGCAACCAACTGTATGGGGCACTTAAATGACACAACAAATACACTTTGTCCAGAACTCAGTGCCAATTCTTGGTAAATGTTACACTACAATAATGTGGAATTAAATTAGAATTGAATTATCCAGAAGCTTGAATATACCAGTGAGTTGGCAAAAAACATCATTGAAAAAGACTATAGGCACACTCCTGAAGAAACATATAGATATAAGAAATGTTGAGTCTGTGGCCTCTTTAATTCACTAATAAATCTAATGAAAGCAAATACAAGACTGGTGTCATCCATTGAGAGTATAGTGCCCCCTACATACATAATTTGAACACTGATGTTGGCATTGCACATGCAGGGAGGCTGCTGAACTAATATTATTGGACCTTGCCCAAGGGGAATTTGGTGTACTTCTGCACACTAAACCAAGAAAGTACAGGAAATGGCCAGAAAAGGGGAAACTGTGGTGGTCGGCGATCTGAATCTGCCAGACGTGGATTGGGAAACCCTGGTAGCAACCACAGAAAGGAGTAGGGAGCTGTTAGAAGTCATGCAGGAATTGTTCATTCACCAGCTAGTTATAGAACCTACTAGGAGAGGCCATACTAGATCTGGTTATGACAAATAGGGACGGTATTGAGGAGGTGGAGGTAGGGGAAGATTTGGGTGACAGCAACCATAGGATGGTACGTTTTAGAATTAGAAAGGGTCCGGTTAAGAGTATTTCCATCACTGAGGTGCTAGACTTTAGGAGAACAGATTTTAGAAGGATGATAGAAATTGTGTGGAATGAGCTAGTAGGGAAGGAGAACTTGGATGGCATAGAGGAGCTGTGGGGGGAAATTAAAGAAGGAATATTGAAGGCGATTGAACTGTGCATTAGGTTGTTGAGCAAAAATAAAAAAGGGACAAAACCTCTTTGGTTCATAAAAGAAGTGAGGGAAGCTGTTATGGAGGAAAAGAGAGCATTTGGGGCAAACAAAGCCTCTCAGAATGAAACAGATAGAGAGGTATATAAGACAAAACTGAGAGAAACAGGTAAAATAATCAGAAGGGCAAAGCTGATACCAAGGAGAACATAGCAAGGGAGGCAAAAAGGGAGGATAAGAAGTCTTTCAGATATGTGAGGGACAGAAGGAAGGGGAAGATGGGGATAACAAGGCTCAAGGGGGAAGGGGGGCACTGGTAGAAGAGAATATACAAAAGGCTAATGTTCTGAGTAACTACTTCACAACAGTCTTCATGGTGAAGGAGGGGGAATGTCCGGAGTTGAAAGGCAGGGGAAGGGAGAGCAGAGAAATGGACTCATGTCCATTCACGGAGGATAGGATATTGGAAGAACTGGGGAAACTGGGGGTGGATAAAGCGATGGGCCCGGATTGGATTTACCCAAGGGTACTCAAGGAGCTAAAACAGGAACTGGTGGCACCGCTCATGAGGTTATTTAATCTGTCACTGGCCAAGGGAAGGGTTCCTAGGGACTGGAAAAGGGCTGAAGTGGTGCCATTGCATAAAGGGGGAGGAAGGGAGGAACCAGGAAACTACTGCCCAGTTAGCCTTACGTCTGTTGTAGGTAAGTTAATGGAGACACTTATTAAGGAAGGGCTGATAAAATATCTGGAGGCAGAGGGCCTCCTGGATGTCAACCAGGCATGGATTCACAAGTGGTAGGTCCTGCTAGACCAACCTAACTGAATTCTTCAACAGGGTTACAGAGATATAGGACCTGGGTGGTGGACGTGGCCTACCTAGACTTTAGGATGGCCTTTGACACCATCCCCCACAGGAGACTGTTAGCCAAAGTGGGCAGCTTGAGAGTTGGGAGCAAACTCACAAAAAAGGGAAGAACATTGGCTAGGGGGGAGAACACAGAGGGTTGTGGTAAATGGGATGCACTCCAGAGAGGAAAGACTGATGAGTGGGGTTCCCCAGAGGTTGGTGATGGGACCCATACTTTTCAAGATTTACACTGAGGATATTACAGAGGGTCTACATGGGAGCGTGTGTCTGTTTGCAGACAACATAAAAATCTGTAATAGGGTTGATATGATGGGCAGGGTGGAAAGTATGAGAGAGGATCTGGCAAGGTTGGAGGAGTGGGCACAAAGGTGGCAGCTACAATTCAATGTAAGGAAATGCAGAATTATGCATGTAGGGTGTAAAAACCCAAAGGTAAAATGCTGACTTGAGGGAAAGAACTGGGGGTAACGGATAAGGAAAGGGACCTGGAGATCACTATTTCAGACAACCCGAAAGTTAAGAGTCAGTGCAACAGGGAAGAGGGGAAAGCACTCAGAATGCTGGCATGCATAGGGAGGGGCTTTACCAGCAGGAGGGGGGAGGTGATCATGTCACTATACAAAACCATGGTCAGACCACACCTGGAATATGGGTACAGTTCTGGAGGCCATACTTACAAGGAGACAAGGACAGGCTGGAGAGGGTCTAGAAAGGGGCAACCAAAATGGTGTGGGGGCTGCAGGGGAAGTCATATGAGGAAAGACTGGGTGAACTGGGACTGTACACACTGGAGGAGAGAGGGGATATGGTTGAAACATTCAAGTACTTGAAAGGCATGAACATGGTGAAGGTTAGCAGCATTTTCAGATTGAGTGAGAACAAATCCACTGGGGACATGCATTCAAACTGGAGGGGGGCAGATTTATCAGGAGGAAGTTCTTTACTGAGCATGTGGTGGGGCCATGGAACAGACTGCTGGGATGGGTGGCAGGGGTTGATTCAGTGGACAAATTTAAAAGAGCTTGGGATACACACATGGGCCTAACAACAGAGGGCAGATGGAGAATGGGGACAGAGATCTTCCTAGAGGAGGGGAATCAGGCAGACGGGATGGGCTATGGGGTCTTTTTCTGCTGACAAATTTCTGTTTCTCTGATTGTTGACTAGCATTTCAAGGATTTCAGACAGGGCACATAGTAGGGATATTGGGCAATAGTTTTCTACTGGTTCTCTGGGACCCCCCGTGTACTCGGACTACAAGGGCCACTTTACAACTTTTGGAGACTCTCCATTTTAATTAGGGATTTGGCAAGCAGCATGGTGACAGGGGAGGCAATGACAATAACAGCTTAGTTGAGGAGCATTGGTTTGAGTTTATCATAACCAGCAGAGTCTTCATCCCTGAGCTGCTTAAGGAGGGGTAGCTCTTCTTTTATAGTGACCAAGCGAAAGAGGAATTCAGGGTAGAGACTCACATCTACAGATTAGGGTTAGGGGGGAGGAAACCCAAAGGCTCTAAATCTGTTGAAATCTGTGAAAAAGTTATTGAAGGCATTAGCCATCGCCATTGGGTCTTAGCATATATTTCTGTCAGCTACACTATCACAATCAACAGAGATGGAGCGACCTTTGAGAACGGCATTCATTTGAGCCCAGAACATCTTGGGATTAGACAGGTTTTTAGCCTGCAGGTTGCGAAGATACGTTTTTCTGGCAGCTTTTAGGTCCTTTTTGAATACATTTCTGAGGGCCCTGTAAATGTGCCGATCAGATGCAATGCCTTTCCTTCTTTCATGTACAGACCTGTGAAGTAAGTTACCCTGCAGAAAAGAACCCCTTCTCTCTGGATACAAGGCTTCACATATCCCTGGTGCCCACAGGTGCTCCCTTGTTCAAAGGTCCTAGTACTCTATTTCCATGTTTTGGTCAGATGCACAATGGTTGCCATGGGTAGTATAGTAAATCTGAAAAAAAACCATTCGATGGCAAAAGATGATGTTGTCATGCCTAATTAACTTTGTTTTTTTGTTGGCTGTTTTTTTTTTTTTTTATGCAGGGGTGAGGTTACAAAAGGCAGAACATGGCAGAGGGCTGGTCAGGGACACATCACTAGAAAAGCCCAAGAGGAAGTCAAAAGCTGGGATGTTACTGGGGAACCAGTTTTCTTGTGGCCAGATTCATGGGGGTGCAGTGGGTAGCGCAGTGTAGTTGAAGAAGCCAAAATCGGCAGGCAAAAGCAGCTGTTTTCATGCCTACTTAACTTTTATTACTTGTTTTGCAGACTTGATTATTGTGCAAATTTAATAGCAAGACACTAATGCTCATTAGGGTTGCTAGTGCTTCCACACAAAACTTAAACACTCAAATGTTTGGAGATGCTGAAATAGGGTTGTCAACCCAATGGCTACAAAGTTTGGAAATATGCTATTAGGGCTGTGGAGCCTAACTTCCTCCTCCCCTAGCCTCATGACACAAGGCCAAGTTAAAGGTTTAGTGCCAGGCATCAGTGGTTTCACACCTTATACAGGGCCAACATATTCAAAATTTGTAAACAGAAACCCTAATCCTCACCCCCCTCCCCTATCTTCATAACCCAAGGCCAAGCCACATGTGGTTCCCCTGATGGTAGTGGGTGCTCGGATCCACTAAAGAATAAAAGGGTACTAGAGTAACAGTGCTATGATGGCTCAAATAAATCACACACAATTTATCAACACCAGTGTCACTAACTGTACGTGGAATGGTGGAAGGACACTCAGGTTCTCAAAGAGGTGCATGTTGTCACCTGACAAAGAGAGGCGGGAGTCGAAAGTAAGTTCCAAATGCTAGACAGCTGTTTATTTTTAAACCAGGGAAAGAGGACGTGGTCATAGAGATAAGAAGGGTTTCTATCACTCTAATCTCCTGCACGAGGAGAACTCTAAATATAAAACCAACTGTAACAGCTATGCTGTAAGAGCATCTTATCTCTAGACTTCAGCAAATTGATTGTAACAGCTATACTGTAAGAGTGTCTTCAATCTCTAGACTTCAGCAAATCGACTGTAACAGCTGTGCTGTAAAAGCGTCTTCTGCAAATCCTTCTAATTTACCACCAAAGTGCACCTCTAGCTAAGGCCTATTACCCAGAGTACTCCATTCTATGAAACTATATAGGAGGTTACTACAAGACTCTACATATGTTATTAATGGCAGTTTATGCATGGTTGTACTTTCTCTGTCGTCGAGAAGAGAACAGGGACAAAGAAATGGAGAAACAAGGAACAACTTGGCTGGCTATCTAGTGCGGCTCTGGGACTTCCTTAGAAACTAGGGGAATGCAGAGAGGATTTGAACAGACCATGAGTTTCTTGGCCACACCCCACCTCTCTAGGGTTGCCGGAATTTAAGAACTGCATAAAGATTTCCTCAGCTAAAAACCCACTGAGGGCCACCGGAATTGAGGCACAAAGAATCCGTTCACAGTCCACTTCTGGACAGCCGGGGTGAGAAGACCATGCAGTGGCTACCCCACCACATCCCTGTTCTGGACTGCTGGGTAAAGAAGACATTGCAGAACACCCTGCCACAGCCCACTTCTAGACTGCCGGGTAAAGAAGAAGATGCAGAACAGCCGGCCACAGCCCGTTTCTGGACCACCGGGTGACAAAGAAGATGCAGAACACCCTGCCACAGCCCACTTCTAGACTGCCAGGAAAAGAAGAAGATGCAGAACAATCAGCCATAGCCTGCTTCTGGACTGCCATGTGAAGAAGAAGAAGATGGGAGGAAAAAGTCCATAAACATTGGAGAACAACAGAGTACTGGGCACCAAAGCCAGCTGAGCCAAGGACTGATGTAAAATAATAAACAGGATTTTGACTCAGGGTACTGGAACAGAAGATCTGGATGGCAGTTCAGTGCAGATGACAAAACAAGAAAATGGATGGCAGACTTTGCACTGGGCCAGGCCATACACTGGGAACCATTAGAGGAAAAAAATAAACAGGATGTTGCAAAAGTGCGACTACATCTTGGTTCCATGCTTTAGGAGTACTACTGCAGACTGATTCTGAGTACACTGGTGGACTTCCTCTGCAAGGGCTGCTGGAGACTGATTCTGGAATATGCTGGTGAAATGTCTCTGAAGGACTGCTGAAGACTGATTCAAACACACACTGGTGAAATGTCTCTGAAGGATTGCTGAAGACTGATTCAAACACACACTAGCACAAAATGCTGGTTCAATGCAGTTAAAAGTCACAGTTCCAACAGTGTTGCTTAGTATCACAGTTCCAACAGTTTTGCTCTATATCACAATCTCTGAATGTACAGACCACAGTAAATAACGGGCACTTGGCTGCTTCTACCTAGTAACCTTCCTTGGTGAAACCCTAGCTTAATGTGGGCCTATTATAGTGGGGGTCTCTCTAACTAAATGGGCTCTCCTGCTACTGTAGGTACTCTGGCGGCTACATACTATCTAGTCTCCTTAGACTGTGAGGTACAGTAGTTGGGTGGGCCCCCTCTTATAGCTATGCTGGGCCCCTTACAGTTAATTGCCCATCTATGGCTGGCTAGGTCCCTTCACCACCTGTGGAACTAAATGGCTAGCTAGGCCCCTTTTTACACCTTTGAGCCTATGTGGCTGGCTGAGTCATTTTTACACTGATTGTGCGCATGCACAAGAAACATATTACGGCAGCTTTCCAGAAACAGGTTGTGGAGGTGTGGCACTGTTCTGGCCAATGCCCCCACAGCCTGTAAAGGCTTGGCCTACTTTCCCCAATGCCGTGGCATGCTGCTGCTGACATTAGTTCAGAAAGCGTTGCACCACCCTGAAATGTTTACGCCACTGCAATAAGGGGTCACCTCGTCATTGCAGCGTCAGCGATTTGCTGCAATGAGGGAGCAACCTGTCATTGCTGGATGGAACGTTGCTACTGTAATATTGTTTGGGAACATTGTGGCACCTTGCTGCCGTGTTCACAAACAATATTAATCCAGCCCCAGTGCCGATTGGGTGCCCAATCCACCTCGGCAGCATGTGCCCCTCCCCACAGAAGCGTGTTTTTGCCGATGGGGGCCCCAATCCCTGTCAGCTTCCATCCCCGGTGCTAGTTGACTTGCCGATGGGGGAGAGCACTCCCTTTTGGCATTATGTCCCTCCCTTCCTGTTTGATGTGCCATAGGGGAAGCCTCCTCCCCGTTGGCATCAGGTCCCCCCCGAAAGAGTAGCGGGAGAGTTCTGCTGAGGGGGTGCTCAATCCCCCTCGGCTCTTGTGCCCCCCCACTTTTGTGCCAATGGGGGTGCTCAATCCCCTATCGGCTGCACCCCCACCAAAACATTCTGGTGGGATGCTTGGAGCCCACTCCAGTGTGCCCAATGCCCCTGTAAAGAAAAAAATATCCTTCAATGTTTTGTTTTTTTTGTTAAACCTGTAAAAAAAAAAGGGACCCTCATGGTCTCCCTGCCCCCACAACCCACATCCACCCACTGTGCACCCAGCCTCCCAACACCCCCCCTCACCCCATACTTACCTCCGGAGTCTGGCACGACGATCTTCGGTGGACCGGGAACACGTCTGCACTCGTCAAAGCCGATCGCGAACTGAGGAAATGATGGTAAGCTGTATAATGGAATGAATAGGGCTTTTTCAATTCTGATGCATATCTCAGACATTTTTTGAAATTTTGACACCAAATTTTCAACATGGGATTTTGGGACCCCTCCTCATGAATTCTGCCACTGTCATGGTGTTATTCAGTCCCGAAGGTGATTTTGTGGTCACTGCGTGGAATCCCTTCGGACTGATTAACAAAATGACAGTGCCAGTGTTCATGAGGTGGGATCTCAAAAAGCCTATGTTGCAAATTTGGTGGAAAAAATCCAAACAATTACTGTTTTACGAGCGTGCATTGTGCAGTTGCTACTCATGCTCATAACTTCACGAATTTGCAATATTTTCATGTCAGATTTTCAACATCTGCATTTTTCACACCTCCTTGTGAACAGTGCAGCAGTCATTTTTCACATCTTGGCTGAAATGTGTTTTCGCACTTCCAGCGCAGAATAGCGTGGTCGCTGTGGGAAATCAGTGTTCGAGACAGATTAAGAAAATGACAGTGACACTGTTCATGAGCAGAGGTCCTAAAATGTCTATGTGGAAAATTTGGTGATGATACTCCATAAAATGACTGTGTTACGAGCGTGTGTTGCACAGTTTGCACGCACGCTCATAACTTCACAAATTAATATTTTCACTCCAGATTTTCAACATTACCATTCTTCTGTACCTCCTTATGAACAATACAGCTGTCATTTTTCTCATCCTGGCCAAAATGTGTTTTTGCAGTTCCGGCGCAGAATTTATTTATTTATTTAGTTTTTGTTGACCGGGTAAGTGCACTAGACAAATCCTGACTATTTTCAGGCATGACTCGGGGAAGGGGGGGATACAGATGAATGCCAACTGACTTTGAACCAGATTAAGCTGTTGGTGGTATTTTTAGTGAATGAGGGAAATTTGGCCAGGACACCAGGGAAATTCCCCTACTGGCTGCCTAGTTGCCATCAGTAGGTGTCTCGCTGACGTCACGCTGCATGATGGCAGCACCTCAGCAACTGCTTTTGGAGATGGAGGTCGATGCAAGTAAGGTATCTGAGGATAAGCTATGCACAAATTCACAGGACTCACCCAGTTTGCCTGCGAACATTCCCTCATTGGAAACGGCACCGGAAGAAATAATGAGTATTCAAGAGGTGGCTGGGGATATTCCAGCAAGTGGGAGTTCGCCTGGTGAAGGATTATTGGAGTCAGCAGCATCTGTTTCGGCTTCAGCGCATTCCTCTCAGATACCTGGAAATGCTTCAGAACCGAGCGCCTCTACGGAACGATTCTCCTGAGGAACTGATGCTACAGGGTCTGTTTCCACAAACGGACTACGAGCGTCACAGACTATGCGACGGCGCTTTGGACTGCAAGAAGAGGCCCCACAGGACTTTTCTCTAGACTGGTCGGAAGATTTAGCTCTTACAGGAGCAGGATGGCGAAAAACTGACTCCGGTCGTTGGATTCCTGATTCTGCTTGGACTACCTTCTCGTCGGACTCTTCTTCTTCTAAGCATGCCACCGATTCAGAAACATTGGGCCCAGGTATTTCAGACATTGCATCTAAAAGTGCTGTATTTACTGAGGGTGGGGAGAGTACTTTGGCTTCTTTGAAACCAACTACCTCCTTTGCTAATTCTACTGGGTTTTCTAGGGATAATATTGAAATGTTATCACAGGAAGGGGGTACAGACTCCCAAACCAGGCCTCCTATGTTGGAGTTATTTAAAAATAAATTAGAGCAGGCCCCGAGGCGTAATGCTGTTCAGATTCGCTATAAAGGTGGTCTCCCAGAGCATCCAGATAGGTATTATGTATTTAAACAGCTTCTAAAAATTTCTATGGGTTTTTCCGCTTCAGACATATATGCTTTAATCCACATTTCAGGCGAGGACTCATTTGACATTAGTTTCCAGTCTAATACTCTTTTAGACAAATTTTGGGATAAATACACTACCCTCAAAACTACACCAGTTTGGACCCTTTTTGTTATCCCTTACTAGGCCACAAATTCGTTACATTACAATTTGTTCCGTATGAAGGGTAAATGTAAGTGATATTTATCATTGGTTACAGTCCAAATGTGACATTTTGAGTCCACAGAGGCCTTATTGGATTCTGAAGGCATATGGACTGGGGGTTGAAGTTCAAAGTGAAACTTTTTAGTCAATTCTGAAGTTGTACATCTTCCCAACAGTTTCTTTTGGGTAAAGATAGGGAGTCTGCTTTTATGTGGTCAACCCAGAGCCTGCTACAAGTGCGGAGCCAAAACCCATATAAGTAGTGTCTGTGACGTACTAAATGCCCTTATGTGGAGGTTTTGGCCACTCTTTAGATATGTGTACGAACATCTTTCAGTGCAACTCTGAGATGCAAAGGGCCACTGCCTTTCACCAGTGCCCCTGGCTCCGTAGAAATTGCACTGAGGGTTGGGATCAGGATGAGTTACTAAAAAGCTCATGCAAAAAAACAAGGACCTATTGATAAAACTGCTTCTATGCCTCCAACCCTCAAGCTGCAGATCATTTGGTGACCCCTAAAACAACAGGGACTGGTTTTAAGGAACCCCATACCTCTGTAGACAGCCACGCTGCTCCCAAACCTCCGCCTCCAGTAAACAAACTGCTGGCCTTTCTATGCCCCCTCCTTTGAAACAGTCAAGAGTAGACCTTACTAGGGCCTCTATAAAACAACTCCTATAACCCGTTTACCTACAGAGAATTTTTTTTCCCTCTTCAAGATGACCCAGGGAGTCAGATCTTGAATCTGATACTTCTCATGTATCAGAACTCATTACTGAAGATGACGAAAGTAAAACAACGGAGCTAGCGAAAGAAAAGAAAGGAAAAAAGGGAAGAAAAGGAAGGTTAGCCAAAAACATAGTCCTTGACACCTTAGCTCCTTATGACCATCTTGAAACTAGCCTCATACAATGTATGTAGTATAAAAACTTTTCAAAGACAATTACCCATTTTGATGTATTTGGGGTCTTTGAAACTTGATATAATTCTTTTACAAGAGACTAGGGTGACATCTCTCTTTGAAACTAAACAGCTGCAAAGAAAGTGGATTTGGGGACCTTCCTTTTGGACCTTTGGCCCAGATATTGCAGATGGGCTTGGGGTATTATTTGGGAATACATCCTTTAAAATATCTAGAGTAATAGACCTTAGACCTGGTAGCTTGTTAATTTTAGACTTTTTCTTTGGGAATATTCCTTTCGCCTGATTAATTTGTATGCACCTCAGACAAAATTATCTCGGATAGAGATTTTCGAAGATGTTAAACCCTTTTTGCTAACTAGAAAGCATATCATTTGGGGAGGAGACTTTAACTGCTCTCTAGACATTAATGTGAGTAAACAGCTTGGAAAAAAAATATATTGCGATTCTAATTTTCTTCATAAACTTATTAAAGATTCGGGTCTCACAGATGTTTTTAGAAGTTTACACCCGCAGGGCGGAGAATCATATTTCAGACACACTTTTGCAACTCGCATTGATATGCTTTTTGTTTCTCGATATCTCTTTCCAAAAAGTTGCTCAGTTATACCTACTGAATTTTCTGATCATCATATTTTATTTGGCAATCTTTCACTGACACATATTTCCCCTATTTTCCCCTCTATACATTGTCAATGGAGATTAAATACTTCCTTTTTACAGGACGTACACTCTTTTTCTAAATTAGAAGTTTTTTCTGCTAAATTCTCTACTATGGGTTTATTTGACAGTTCCTATGATTGGTGGGTACAACTGAAAAGTGAAATTAAATCTTTGTTCATTAAGTGGGTAAACTTAAGTAAATTCAGAATATCTCCAATATTTATTACATAGAAATCAGTTATACAAATTAATGTCCTTGCCACCTAAAGAACATTGCTTAATTCATTCCCAAATTACAACAATAAAAAAATTAATGAAAGATTTTCAATATGATAGGGCTAAATCCCTAGATTTAGAATTCAAATATGGGATTAAACAAAGTCCTATGTCTGATCCTTTCCAGGCCTGTAAAACCCGTCTTACTAACACTTTACTGACAGGACTTGTTAATTCTCAGGGGGAGTTGATTACCTCCGATATAGGTATATTATCTATTGTCCAGCAACATATACAAGAATATTTCTCGTCCTCAACCATATTACCTATAGAAGCATTTCCGCTTCAAAGACTTCCCACTTTACCTAAGCTTCCAGATGACCTCTTACAATCTCTGGTACTTCCTATTACTTCATATGAAGTTGCAGAGATCATTAAAAATTTGAAGACTGGAACTGCTCCAGGTCTGGATGGCATACCAAACGAGTTTTATAAAACTTGCTCTAAATACATGGAATTCTTTTTGCCTCCAGTTTTTAATTCAGTTTTAAATTCGATCTCAACTGATAAAACCCTGTCCACCTCTCTTATGACCTTTTTATATAAAAAAGGTGATAAAAGTTTAGTATCTAACTGGAGACCGATTAGTTTATTAAACGACGATTATAAGATTTTAACCAAGATTTTGCATAATCACTTAATAAAGGCTGCAGAAATTTTGATCCATCCAGCACAAACTTGCTCTATACCCACTAGGACTATTCAAAAACCTGTTTTTAGTAAGAGATCTTTTTTCTACCTTTTCACAAAACTCTCTAGATTCAGGGATTATAGTGGCCCTCGATCAAGCCAAAGCTTTCGATACGGTCTGTCACTCCTATTTGCATTTTGTTTTAACTCATTATGGTGTTCCGGAAACATTTGTTCAATGGATAATCAAACTGTATAGTCAGGCAGTTACTATACCAATTGTAAACGGATTAATGGGTTCTGAAATTAAAATTAATAGAGGTGGATGCAAGGTTGCCTTTAAGTCCTCTGCTGTATACTTTTATTTTGGATCCAGTCATTAGAAGTATTGTTTCTGACCATCAGATTATAGGGCTTTCTCCTCCCCTGGTTAGACAAAGTGAAAATTACAGCCTTTGCAGATGATGTTACTTTGTTATTAGCAAATGTCTTGTCATTACAACGAGCATTAGAGATTTTTACTTTTTGGGGAGTTCTCAGGGCATCCTTAAATATGGAAAAAAGCTTTATAATACCTTTACAAAACACTCCTCATTGGTCTCTAACTATTTTAATATACCTGTATCATGTATTCCTCAAAAATATTAGGGATATGGTTCGGAGTTGAGGATATGGCCCTCTATAATTGGGAAAACAATTGAGATAGGAGAATCAAGGTAAACCTTTGGAAAAGCTGGACCTTTAGCAAACAAAAAGAATAGCTATTATTAAACAATTTTGTTACCCTGTTTACATACATAAGTCATGTTTTCCTCCCTGTATCTATAGAAACTAGGTTATATAGTATTTTTTTCCAGATGCTTTGGGAAACAGACTTAACCCTGTCAAGAGAGACTCACATATCTTCCCAAGAAAGATGGCGGTCTCAACATGATTAACCCAGTCATTTTTTCCATTCTAACTTTTTATTTTCTTCTTTTTCGTTTATTTGGACTCAACCTTCGTTAACTTGGCAGTTCTGGGTCCAGTCAATCTGGCATAAATATTTTTTTAAATGGTTATTATTTCCCCCAAGAATTATCTTATCTGATTCTTTACCTAAGTATGGACTTGCCACCCTTAAGAAATTATATCAGTGGAAGATTCCACTACAAAAATTACTTTCATTGTCTTGAAAAACTTTTTATACATATGTTGTTTATGAAGTCCAGAAAATTACACTGCTATTTCCTCATTGTACTCCCACTAAAATGATCTTTGCATTACATAAATTAACAGATTATAGAATCCCAGTCAAAACTTGGGATATTATTTGGATTTCAGCCCATGGAAGATTGGGCGTCAGAGGAAACATGAAATACAAACCTCTAGATGACAGATATTGTTTAAGACCACAATGCATTAATATGGAAGAAAGTCAACAGCATTTTTTTATAGATTGTGTGGATAGTAAGGCTTTTTGGTCTCAAGCAGCGCTTTATTGGAAAATGCCACATTTAAACTTATTAACATAACATACTCTCATTTTGGGGGACTATACAGGGATTTGGAAAACCTATCATAAAAGTACTTTAAATGTTTTCTTTGCTTTACTACAGTATTTTTTATGGCAAGCCCGATGTAAATTTGTGTTACAACAGCAACAGATTTCTTATTCAGTTATAATTGAGTCTGTTTATAATGATTTGCTTACTTTATATACGACTGATAGGAAGTATTCTTCTAATGACAAAATGGCAGCTTTATGGAAACACTTTCCTATATCGTGAAGGATTTTCTTTTAAGATTGTATGTAACACATTGTTTTCTTTTGTATTTGTATTTTTTTAGTTTGCTCTTTTTCTTTGTGATGTTATGTTTTTTCTCAATAAAAACTTCCCCTACTCTTCAGAGGGGGAACCTCTATCCAAGATGGCGGACGCACCCTTGCTTGCTGAGGAGGTGGCGATGGAGGTGGGAGACCTGGTCTCAACTTCTGCCTCTGTGTGTGTAGAGACCACGTCTGCCACTACTGAAGCAAAGCTGGTTTCTGTGTCTACTGCAGAAAATGAATCTACACTACAGGTTACAACTTTAGAACCTCTGCTGGGTCACCCTGACATGGACTCTCAGACATCTTTACCCCTTGCCATCCCAATGAGGGATTTTTCTACTTTTGACTCTGCTACTATCTGTTTGGCTGAAAAGGAGCTTCAGGACCATTTGGGTGATGCAGAACGTCGATTTGAGATTACGAAGAAGAATTTGAACAGAGAACTGCAACGGATTCGTGAAGTCAGATTGGCAGGATGTATGTCTCCTGCAGCCCACAATAATACTTTGCAACAGCCTACATTGCCTTTTCAAACAGCTGAGGTGCCACCCTGTGCAGCCCATCCTGGCGAGTTCTCAGCTGGAATACTCCTGCCTGCTGCTCAGCTGCCCCTGCAGACTACAGTGACATCATTGCAATCAGTGCCTAGTTTGCCTATTGTGACACACTTTCCCCTCTCAATTGCTATCTCTTGATACCAATCCTGCTACAACACCTACCTGGTCTGTAGAAACAGCATTGCAAGGAGCTGGCTGGGTGCAGGAACCTACAGAGGGGAAGTGGGTTTCTGGTCCGTCCCCTATTCGGTCCCCCTGTCTCAATGATTTTCCTGAGCTGCAGTATTCACCAAACAGAAATCTGCCTATGTCTGACCCCTTGTGTCTCCCCAAGGAATTGGAACTTACCCAGCACCCAGTCTTGGAACCTTTGCAGGGTTCTCTTGTTTGTGCTGCTTCTCCCACTACCATTACAGAGAATACAGCTCCTGCAGTAGTGGAGCCCCCCTCAAAGAAAATAGAGCCAAATTGTTCTTTTTCCTCATTGTTTAAATTTCCAGTTCTGGCTGCAAAGCGGCATAATGCAGTACGATTGGTTTATATGGGCGGTTTACCTGAGCCACCGAACCGAGTGTATGTAGCTTGGACACTACTCAAGGACTCTCTGAAACTCTTTTCTTACAAAATACATGCACTGATTCATATTTCTGGCGAAACTACGTTTGATGTCAGCTTCCAAATGCCTCGTGGCTTGGAGCGTTTTTGGTCACGATATAATGTCTTAAGAAATACTGTCCTGTGGACCCCGTTTAGGGCCATTCCGCTTTCCAAACCAGCCTTTAAGAATATTACCGTCCTGTTTCAGAATGAAGGTGTTGACGTCACTGACGTTGTCTATTGGCTAAAACAACGTTGTACTGTTCAGGGTCAGCCTGAGGCAATATTGGACACAGAGAATATTTGGACTGAAGGCTGGAAGGTTAAGGTTTTATTACACTCTAATGATTCTGGTCCAGTGCACCTACCTAATTCTTATTTTATAGGTCGTGATAGGGGGGTCTTGTTTTACCCTGGACAACCGAAAGCTTGTCACCGGTGTGGAGACCCCTCTCACCTTAGTAATGTCTGTGATAAGCTAAAATGTAATATCTGTGGAGAATTGGGTCATGTGGGGATTCACTGTCTAAATGAGTGTAAATGTAATCTTTGTGATGAGCTGGGTCACACGTTTCAAAATTTTCCGTGGGCTGCTCATAATCAGGTCACACATGATGATGGTGCTGATCAACATTTTGTAATCACACAAGCCCAGAAGGCTCGTCTTAGGACCAGCTTAGTAGAGCCGACTTCAGTAGTCACTCGACCTCTATTGCAGGTCCCTGAGCCTGTTGTAGATCAGGTTGTGGTACCCCCGGTGGCCTCTTGTGTAGCACCGCCTACTGAGATGACCTCTCCTACCCCTGACCCTGTCCAATCTGTCCAGCTTGTCCTGGACCCTGTTCCAGGTCCGAGTACTATGCCACCCCCCCTTATACCCACTAGTGTTATGCGTCGGAGGTCTATGAGAAATTACCCCAGGCATTACCATCGCCTCCTTTGCTTTTGGAACCCCCTCCTGTGGTTTTGTCTAATGCCTTTGAGCTACTCCAAACTGTTTCTGATGATGCTGGAGGCAAGTCTGACTCTTCCTCTGTTGCATCTTCCCTCCTGGATGGTATTACTGATTCTGAGATTCAACTGGGTACTGGTCTTTCTCAGAAGCGGAAGGCCAGGGTTAAGCTAAAAGAGAAAAAAGTGATAGGGAAAAGGAAATCGTAAGGTGTCTCTGTTCTCCTTGTGTTATGTCTCACTTTGTTTGTCATACTATTAATGTGAGTAGTATTAAGCGTCTGGCAAAAAGAAGATTGATTTTTCCTGTTTACGGCTCTTACCTATGGGGATCTTTCTGTTGCAGGATACACGACTCCATACCACCCACGAGATTCGACAGGCACAACAGGACTGGCTTCTAGGTCCTTCTTTTTGGTCCATTGGCCTGGACTCCTGTTCCGGACTTGGGATCTTATTCAATATCCCAGATTTCGTTGCTAAAATTGATTGACGAGCCCTGGCAGAGTGTTAGTCTTAGATTTTTAATGGGCCCTGCCTTATTGGGTTATTAATATTTATGCTCCCAAATTACGCCTGTACATATAGTTTTATTTTCTTTCTCCACCCTTATTTGCATACCTCCTTTCAGTTGATATTTTCTGGTGACTTTAACTGTGGCTTAAGTCTTCTTGACAAAAAGCTCTTTGCTACTACCCAGAAATTGTTTTGTGGCTCCCTACTAATTAGGGAAGTTGGTTCGTACTGCTCATCTCATGGATGCCTATTACTCTTTACTAAAAACATACTCCTGCATTTCAAAAGGGTAAGCTGGCTACCAGAATTGATTTTGTGTTTTTGCCTCACTCCCAATTACCTCTGCTACTGTACAAGCTGTGGAATTTTCTGATCATAAACTGCTTTCCAGAGGCTATGGTTCTGATGTCACTGTTCGCAAAGGACCAGGACTCTGAAATTCAACATATCTCTGTTGCAAATTCGACTTTCATGCAGTCCCTTTATCCTTTATTCAGGCCCGAAATCCATTTTATTTGTTATGCAGACCCTATTGCATGGTGGACGGACACTAAACATGTTTTGGTGCTCTTTTTGAAAAAATATAGTCATCAAAAATGTTGAAGAGGATATCTGGAATATTTACAGAAAAGGGTACATCTTCAGTCCTTGTTGACAATAGCTTATATGACAGGACAAGATCTTTCTCAACAATTGCACTTAATTCAGAATGATATCTTGAAATTCCAGTCTAGACAATCACAGCAACTTTATCATCAACACAGATTTAATGTGGTAGGCACGAGGGCTGTTGTTTGCCCCTTTGAGTCGAATTCTCAACAAATTACACAAAAGAATATGTTGTGTCTTGTTGATTCTGATGGCACCTTATGTACCTCTCAGTCGGACATCTGTCAGATAGTGACATGTTACACGACTGCCCTCTTCTTCCTTTCCAGCTGCAGATGTTGATCCTGCGGTATTGTATAGGGACCTTGACATCCCTATCCCTTCATAGCTGTGTTCTAACTCAGCCTATATACCTGTTACTGAGTTAGAATTGAAGTCGTTTATTTCTTCCTTACCCTTACGGAGGACTCCTGGTCCAGATGGACTCCCTGCTGCCTTATATAAGGTACTGGGTGACCACCTGATCCCTGAATTAACTTCAGTATTTACCTCCCTGTTAGCTAGTGAGTTTATCCCTTTAGATTTTACTAAGGGTACTTTGATTTATATCTATAAACAGAAAGGAGATATACATTCTCTTGAGAATTGATGCCTCTTATGTATGCTAAACACTGACTTTAAGTTATTAATGAAAATCACTGTATAACGTCTTATGAGGATAGCTGAAGTGGTTTTGCACCCTGCTCAGTCCTGCTCTGTACCGAACAGGAGAATCTCTGACCATTTGATTCTCCTTCGAGAATTATTTTCTCATGGCTACGCAGACTTTGTTTCAGGTTTTATTGTATCAGCAGATCAGAAGGCGGCTTTTGATTCAGTTAACCATGATTTTTTATGGAAGGCGCTACATTTTATGCATGTGTCTGGTGAAATGATTCGCTGGATTAAGACTTTTTATAGGACTGCCACTGTTGTGCCTGTTGTGAATGGTTGGGTTGGACCTATGATCCCCATAAAAAGAGGGGTTCGCCAAGAGTGTCCTTTGAGCCCTCTGTTATATGTATTTTTTCTAGATGTTTTGCTTTGCCATCTGAATACTCATCCTCAGATTCGTGCCCTTTCTAGTTCTACTTTTAATCTCGCCATTATACAGTTGCATACAGGACGATGTCTGCATTATTGTGACTCATCGGCCTCTGTGGTTACTGCCCTCCAGGAATGTTCTTCCTTTGGTGATTTTTCTGGTGCGAGTTTAAATTTACCAAAAGTTTTGGTATTCGGTTAGGATCGAAAATAGCCCCTTTTCACATATTGATCTCTACAACTTGTTGAGGGCCTCAACGCATTTTGGGAGTTTATTTGGGACTGTAGATTCTGACCTTTTAATTGGTCTGCTAATTACAACAAGGCAAACTTAAAGTTGCCTCACGGAATAAGGGCAGATTGGGAAGAAGAAGCGTTTTCCTAATCAAGACTTATTTGTTACGACTTTCTTTATTTAAGCTATGTATTCCCAAGCCTCAAACAATTAGAAACTGCAGTTCTTGGTCTCTTCTTTCAAGCTCTGTGGGAAGCCAGCTTAATCTGGTAAAACGGAATGTTACTCTTACCTACCTATTTCTGAGGGGGGTGTTAACATGATTAATCCTCTGTTTTTTTTTCATGTATTTTTTGACTGCAAATCTTCAGCCTCTATTGATAAATACTCAGAGAGGTGGGAACCTTAGTTCTATGATTCTTGCAGATTATGGTTTCATTTATGGAATGTGGTTCATTAACTGTGTAATCGACAAACTTTGGGTATACCAGTATATTTTAAACACATGTTTTTACGTTTGAAACAGTGGAGGATATCTACCCAGATGTTGTTAACGAATTCTCATAAAGTATTATATAATAATCTGCTCCTGACCGTTTGTGCAATACAGTTGCCCTTTGAAAAGTGCCCCTACCAACATCTTCCTTCCCTATTGGTTTTGTTACAGTGCAAAAGGGTGCCTGCTCACATGTGGGACTTTCATTGGCTGCCGTGTCATGAAAGAATTAATGTCAAAGATAATCATAAACACAAGCAGTCTCAGAGACCGACAATGTTCTAGACTATTGTGTATTTCTAAATTGGAAGCTATATAGCACTTATTTTTGAGTGTTCTTTATTCGGTACTGGTGGTTTATTTTGGCAAGAGTCTGGGCCACTCCATTATTTCAAACTGTTTCTTACCAGAATATTATGTATGGTGTTTTTCTCCCAGTGGTCCCTTTGGACTCTGGACACGTTAAATCTAGTTTTGTAGTAATTAAATGGAATATTTGGATGGTTCAATGTCTGTTTACTCTACAGCAAAAACCTGTTCTTATTCAGAGCTTAAGAAAATCGTAACAGACCTAACTAACATTTATGTACATGAATGTACATTATTTTCAAGGAGACATTACTTGAACTTTGGAAAGCTCTTCCTTGGATCACGGACTCTGATTTTTCAGTGACCTGATGGATTGTCTCTTGACATGCATAGTTCTGTTCTGTTTTTTTGTTTACTTCTGTTTTGAGTCCACATGAGTTTTTGCAAATTGCTTTTGTTTTGGTACTGTACAGTTTCTTTTGTTTCAATAAAACTTTCCCCTACTCTTTTCGATAAATGCCATGAGATCTTTAACATCCACCTGAACTACTACCAATCCAGGCAGATGGGACCTCGGTTTAATGTCTCATCCAAAAGACGGCACCTCAGAAGTGCAGCACCCCTCTCATGCTGCACTACAATGTCAGTACTGGGATATTAACCCAAGTGCCAGCGCGGTCATTTTTCACATCCTGGCCAAAATGTGCTTTCGCACTTCTGACGCAGAATACAGCAGTCGATGTCAGAAATCGGTGTTTGGGACAGATTAAGATCGAGCTAGTGAGAGGGGGAGGAGTGACCGAGCTCAACTGAGCTCTGTCAGGACTGCTGCGGATTTCTTTGTGGGCAGGAAAAGGCGCCAACACAGGCAGGAGCCCTGTACAAAAGGGCAGCCTGCAGTGCTGGGAGACACAGAACAAGCGAGTGAGGGAGGGGAGGGGAGGGGAGAGCTAGCCAGAGCTCTGTTGGGACTGCTGCAGATTTCTTTGTGGACAGAAGGGCAGCAATGCACGTAGGGCCCAGTATAAAAGGGCAGCCTGCAGCAGTGGGACAAACAGAATGAGTGACTGAGAGAGAGTGAGCGAGCTCAACGGAGCTCTATCATGACTGCTGCAAATTTCTTTATGGTCAGAAAAGGACGGCAACGCAGACAGAAGCCTAGTACAAAAGGGCAAGCTGCAGCACTGGCAGAAATGGAAAGAGTGACTGAGAGAGGTGGGTGAGTGAGGTCAATGGAGCTCTGTAGAGACTGCTGCAGATTTCTTTGTGGGCAGAAAAAGGTGCCAACAGAGGCAGGAGCCCAGCACAAAAGGGCAACCTGCAGTGACAGGAGAAACAGAATGAGTGAGTGAGACAGGGGGAGTGAGCAACCTCAATGGAGCTCTGTCAAGACAGCGGATTTCTTTGTGGGCAGAAAAAGGTGCTAATGCAGGCAAGCCCAGTACAAAAGGCAGTCTGCAGCGCCAGGAGAAACAGAACAAGCGAGTGAGAGAGGGAGTGAGCAAGCTCAATGGAGTCTATCGTGACTGCTGCGATTTGTTTGTGGGCAGGAAAAGGCAGCAATGCATGCAGGAGCCCAGTACAAAAGGCCAGCCTGCAGCACTGGCAGAAACAGAACGAGCGAGTGAGAGAGGGGAAGTGAACGACCTCAACGGAGCTGTGTTGGGACTGCTGCAGATTACTTTGTAGGCAAAAAAAGCTGCCAACTCAGGCAGGAGCCCAGTACAAAAGGGCAGCCTGCAGCAGCAGGAGACACAGAATGAGCGAATGAGGGAGGGGGAGTGAGTGAGCTCAATGGAGCTCTGTTGGGACTGCTGCAGATTTTTTTGTGGGCAGAAAAAGGCAGCAATGCACGCAGGGACCCGGTACAAAAGGGCAGCCTGCAGCAGTGGGAGAAACAGAATGAACAAGTGAGGGGGGGTGAGTGAGCAAGCTCAATGGAGCTCTATCATGACTACTGCATATTTCTTTGTGGGCAGAGGAAGGTGGCAACACAGGCAGGAGCCCAGTACAAAAGGGCAGCCTGCAGCGCAAGCAGAAACGGAATGAGCAAGTGAGAGGGGGGAGTGAGCAAGCTCAATGGAGCTCTGTCGGGACAGCTGCGGATTTCTTTGTGGGCAGAAAAAGGTGCCAATGCAGGCAGAGGCTCAGTACAAAAGGGCAGCCTGCAGCACTGGCAGAAATGGAATGAGCGACTGAGAGAGGGGGAGTGAGTGAGGTCAACAGAGCTCTGTCGGGACTGCTGCAGATTTCTTTGTGGGTAGAAAAAGGTGCCAACACAGGCAGGAGCCCAGTACAAAAAAGCAGCCTGCAGCGCTGGGAGAAACAGAATGAGTGAGTGAGACAGTGAGAGTGAGCAAGCTCAGCGAAGGTCTATCATGACTGCTGCAGATGTGTTTGTGGGCAGGAAAAGGTGGCAATGCAGGCAGAAGCTCAGTACAAAAGGCCAGCCTGCAGTGCCAGCAGAAACGGAACGAGCACGTGAGAGAGGGGGGAGTGAGTGCCCTCAACGGAGCTGTGTCGGGACTGCTGCAGATTTCTTTGTGGGCAGAAAAAGCTGGCAACACAGGCAGGAGTCCAGTTCAAAAGGGCAGCCTGCAACAGTGGGAGACTCAGAACGAGCGAGAGAAGGAGTGGAGTGAGTGAGTGAGCTCAGCAGACTCTATTGTGACTGCTGCAGATTTCTTTGTGGGTAGAAGAAGGCGCAATGCAAGCAGGAGCCCAATACAAAGGGCAGCCTGCAGCGCCGGCAGAAACAGAATGAGCGAGTGGGGGGGGGAGCGAGCTCAACGGAGTTCTGTTGGAACTACTGGATTTCTTTGTGGACAGAAAAGGCAGCAATGCATGCAGAGGCCCGCTACAAAAGGGCAGCCTGCAGTGGCGGAGAAACAGAATGAATGAGTGAGAGAGGAGTGAATGAATGAGCTCAACGGAGCTCTATTGTGACTGCTGCAGATTCTTTTGGGCAGAAGGTGGCAATGCAAGCAGGAGCCCAGTACAAAAGGTCTGCCTGCAGCACCGGCAGAAAGCAGAGCAGCGAGTAAAAGAGGTGGAGTGAGCAAGCTCAAACGGACCTGTGTTGGGACTGCTGCAGATTTCTTTGTGGGCAGAAAAGCTGCCAACAGAGGCAGGAGCCCAGTACAAAAGGGAAGCCTTCAGTGCCAGGAGAAACAGAATAAGCCAGTGAGAGGGGGAGTGAGCCACCTCAACAGAGCTCTGTCAGGACAGCTGCAGATTTCTTTCTGGGCAGAAAAATGTGCCAACTCAGGCAGGAGCCCAGTACAAAAGAGCAGCCTGCAGCACTGGGAGAAACAGAACGAGTGAGTGACAGAGGGGTAGTGAGTGAGCTCAACGGACCAACACAATCAACGTTCGGCATTGACAAATGCTTGTTACATTTGGGACCACTATGGTTGGCTGAGCCCCTGTAAACTATGGGCCTAATTGCCCCTTTAACCTATGGGCTTACTGTAGTTGGGCCCCTCTGTATTATCTTGGGCCTAGTGTTGCCCCTTTAACCATCAAGCCTAATTGCCCCTCTTAGTAGCTAAGGCCTTCTTGGCTAGGCCTCCTTCAACACTCTGGGCCTACTTTATCCCTCACAGTGCTGGGCCTACTGGCTTGCTGGACCCCCTTTAAATCTTTGGGCCTGGTTGCCCCTTTAAATCTCACTCCAGCCCGAACAAGGCCTTTCTGACACTCCACTCTCTTTACCCCACCTTTTAATTAATATTTAAGCCCCTTTTCCATTGACTTCTATGCGGTGGCCCCCCATGGGCGTGGCAAAGCCATGAATTTTAAAATATTTAATATTCCGGAACCCTTTCTGCCTGTCCCTTTGATATCACCCTAAGTGCTTTAAAAAAATAAAAAAAATAAAAAACAATCTTTTCTTTTAAAATATTTTTAGGCACTCAGCATCTAGCTGCTGGTGCTGCCACCAACTCACCGCCCCGGCCCAGGGTAAAGACAGTGCTGAGGGAGGTGGGAGGTAATTGGCAGTGGGAGGGCTTGTAGGCAGGGGAGGAGAGGCACACAGCACAGCCCTTGAGACAACTTCAACCTCTCTCAGGTAAGCCGATCTGGTCCCCACTCACTGTCTGTGTCCTTTCTCCTCACTGCTGCTGTTTCAACTCCCCAAAAAACGAAATTTTTTTAAATGTAGCATTCGGGGATTCTAGTTCTCAAACCCCAAGCGCCTACCAACAGCTTGGTTTTTCAAATTCGGCACCACGAGCCAGCCAGGGACAGCAGTCCCAGCGTGTGGGTGCCCTGAACTAATGCTGCCTGCTCGGGTGGGGGTGGATTCTGTGATTGTGAGCAGGCAGCCAAAGAAATTTTTTTTGTTTTACAAAAACATTTTCAGCTGCTGTCAAGATGGGAGGGAGAATTTTGGCAGGGGGCCTCTCCAACACACTGCCATAATGCTGTCCACCTAAACAGGGCCCACGGGTTACCTTTATTTAATTAAATTTCTGTTGTGCCCCCAACTCTGAGTGACTACATATATGTCTGGAGTAATGCCAATGAGTCTGGTATTTAATACATATCCTATAAATTTATAGATCTTTAATTAGAAGACTTGCAGGGCACCTGCAGAGGTTTTCTTCAGTTTATGACATGTGGCTTACTTTGTACACAATACAGTGGAACCTGCACAAAGAAGTGGACTTGTTACAAACGGATAACTACTGTACATATTGCACACTTGTAATTTGGTTTCTTTATGACAAATACTTGAAATTCCCAATCAAGTCACAGTTCATGTCTACTCCAAGCAAGTCACCGTTCATGTCTGGGACATATATAAGATGTTATGCAAGTTCTTACAAGCACGTGGTGCATATTGTACTAAGCAATAAATGAAACAACATACTGCTGTTAAATATATGTTATACAATACACAGGGTCTATAACACCATGCACCAACTAACATACAACTGTGTGGTAATCATGCAATATAGCTTTGGAAATTCAGAGACTCTCATAAACCAGCAGTCTTGTAGCACAGAGCTTGAACTTTAGGTTGAGTTTGGGGAGACGGGAAGGTTGTTTTGGGTGGGGATTAGGATTGCAATTTACAAATTTTGAATATGTTTGTACTCACCTTGCTGGGTTGCGGGCAGAGGTTGCTGAACTCTGGGGCCGAAATGGCAAGAGGACAGCTTCTGCCCCACCCAGGGCCACCAAGTCTGCCGCTGCTCCCCCAGAGGATGCCTAGGCAGAGTGGATGAACCTTGGTAGGCCCCAGGAGGGTGGGGTTAGCAGGAAGGGTGCACGCTCCTCAAACGATACCACTGCAGAATTCCTTTGCCATACTAACGGGATGAGGCAGCCAAGTAGAGGCACATGTCACTGTGGAAAGCGAGGAAGTGGGGGTCCTCAGAAGTTGAGGTCCCAAGGAAGTAGGAAGAGGCTCCCAGCCAAGGACAAAGCCTTTGCTGGTGGGGGACTCTAATGTTAGGAGGATAGACTTGGGAGGTGAAGTGCCTGAGAGATGCTTCGGCTTGGAGGGATGGGGGCATCTGGAGATGGGAGGGAACTAGACGTCATTGTTCTCCTGGGGACAAATGACCTGGCAAGGAAAAAGGTAGTGATAGTGCAGAGTAACTTCAGGGGAGAGTCTGGGAGGAAAAAACTTCCTTATGGCAGGGTGTAGAAAGGCAATGATGAGAACAAGACAGAAAAAGCAGTGAAAGACTCTGGTAAGGAGTGTAGAGGACTGAAGGAGACAAGGAATTAGGAAATTAAACAAGCAATTGTCAGTGCTGAATGTTTGCTTGCTGATATTAGCATTGGACGTGCAGGAGTTAGACCGATACAGATTAGGAATGGCAGTGAAGTATTGAACTCACGCCAACTCCACCTCCACCCTGCAGAGATGGACAGGCATTGGGGTGTGTCTTTGGGTCGCACCCATAATGCTCATGGTATTTCACTTCACCCTGTCCTGTAGACACCGACAAGTGTTGAGGTGTGCCTTGGGGTGTTTGGCTTCACAGTCACCCCATTTCATAAAGACATACACTGAAATGGGTGCAGTATAGGAGAATGGGGGTGAACTCTGAGGCCAAAGAGTCCAAGGCACACTTCAATGCCTGTCACTGGCTTCAGAGTGGGGGTGGGGGTGGAATGGCATGAGCATTACAGCTGGCAATCCAATGGCACACCCCTGATGCCTGTCAGTCTGTACAGGATGAGACATTATGGTTAGAATCCCTAACGCCCCGGGCGTTTGTTGGTATTTGCACTACAAATTTTCAACATGGTCTTTTTGTGACCCCCACCTCATAAAAGCATTTGGGACTTCTCATGAGCAGTGGCACTGTGATTTTGTTAATGTGTCCCGAACTTTGATTTCCCTCAGTAACCATGCCATTCTGCACCAGATGTGCAAAAACACAGATTGGGCAGGATGTGAAGAATGACAGCTGTATCATTCATAGGGAGGTGTGAAGAGATGGCAATGTTGAAAATCTGGAGTGAAAATATTGAAAATGCTCGAACTTCCAAGCGTACATGGAAACTGGGCAACGCATGCTTGTAACACAGTCATTTAGTGGAATTATTTCACCAAAATTTCAACATTGTCATTTTGTGACCTCTGCTCGTGAACACTGTCACTGTGATTCTCTTAATCTGTCCCGAACATTGATTTCCCACAGCGACCGTGCCATTGTGCACCAGATGTGCAAAGACACATTTCAGGCAGGTTGTGAAAAATGACAGCTGTACTGTTCATAAGGAGGTGTGCAAAATGGACAATGTTGAACATTCTGAGTGGAAATATTGCACATTTTTAAAGTTATGACTGTGCATAGAAAGTGTGCAATGCACACTCATAACACAGTCATTTTATGGACTTTTGTCACCAAATTTTCAACATAGGCATTTTAGGACCTCTACTCATGAACAGCATCACTGTGATTTTCTTAATCTGTCCCAAACACTGTTTGCCATGACCACTCTATTCTCTGCATGAAGTGCGAAAATCCATTTGGCCAGGATCTGAAAATGACAGCTATACTGTTCATAAGGAGGTGTGAGAAAATGCCAGTGTTGAAAATCGGAGTAAAATATTACAAATTCGTGAAGTTACGAGTGTGCCGCGGAAACTGCGCAATGCAAGCTAAGTAACACAGTCATTTTGAAATTTTTCACCAAATTTGCAACATAGGCTTTTGAGGGCCACCTCATGAACAGTGACACTGTTGATTCTGCACAGTGACCGTGAAATCACCTTTGGGACCGAATAACACCATGACAGTAACTGAATTCATGAAGAGGGTCCCAAGAACCCCATGTTGAAAATTTGGTACCAAAAGTCAAAACAATGGCAGAGATATCACATAGTTGAAAAAACATTTATGCCATTATACAGCTTCGGCATTTCTTCAGTTCGCAGTCAGCTTTGAAGAGTGCAGGCGTGTTCCCGGTCTACAAAGATCATGCATGGGCTCTGGAGGTAAGTATGGGGTGGAGGTGGTGTGGGGAGGTGGGTGCACAGAGGGTGAGTGCAGTTTGGGGAGGGGCCATGAGAGACAGCGAGGGACCATTTATTTTTACAGGTTTAAAAAAGAAAGACAATGCGGAACATTTTTTAGGCACTAGGGGTGAGCTCAAGCGTGCACCTGGGTGTGTTATTTTGGCAGGGGCTGGAGCTGACAGGGATTGGCCACCCCATTGGCCATACAGTGTGCTTGGGGGTACACATGAGCTGAAGGAGATTGGACACTCCCCTCGCCACACAACAAATGGGGGGGCACATTATGCCGATGGGGATTGGGCTACCCCATCGGCAAATGAACTGGGGAGGGGGCATGCTGACAGGGGGATTGGGCACCCCCTTTGGCTTTAATGGGGATTGTGAAAGGTGGTGGCTGTCCATTGACTTCCTGGGGACTGTGAGAGGCCCATGGAGAAGCTGCCACCATGTCTATTGAAAGGGGACACCAGACAACGCAACTGTAATTGGCTGCTGCAGTCAGGGACCACCCCAGCAGCAAAAACAGCTGACTGTTGATGACAGGGCACTCCCTGATTGCAGCGGTGAGTTTGTTTCAAGTTGGTGGCAAGCTACACTACTGCTGTCATGGACAGCGTGATCCTCTATTGGTGCCACACAGACCAACCCAAAATGGGCTGCTGGCATTAGCAACAACAGTGTCGCGCCTCCACAACTCCCTACTGCAGCAAGTTGTCCCAATATGTTTCTTGCACATGGTGCAAGCAAACATAAAATTAGGAGTAAAGTCAGGGCATCGTCAGGAAAACACAATCAGGAATGGAGGAGAAAGCAGCGCAGTGGGCAGGGGTGAAGGAAGGTGTGGAGAGCCATGTACACCAATGCAATCAATCAATCAACTTTATATAATAATAGCTTTCTTTATCATTTTGTCTCAGGGCACTTTACAAGCAAGCAAGATCATCTAAGACAGTTAAAATACATTTACATAGAATATGTAACATACAGTACAATAAATAAAATAGTTTATTTTTTTGAAAATCAGTTTTATTAGGACATTCAGATTGTAAAATACATTGGCAGTTACATCTCCTGGTGTGATGTATTTGATGCCAAAATACAAGACTTTTCTGGCTGATCAAAATGATTGCTTATCACACTCAAATTGTAGGTATATATCCTCCTTAATTTTGAGTACAGATATGTGTAACAGTACTAGCCATGAATCATTAAAAATTATTACAATGATCGAAGGGCTTTTCGAGCTGTGTACCTTTAACATTACTATAACAAGAGGAAATTACATAAAGAGAAAAAGAAACATGTTAATTTGTCCCTTTTATGTTGGACCTCTCCAACATGACCCCTGGTCAAGCTGCACAATAACACTCCCTTGCCCCAGATGTCCCCTCTAGCCCTGGACTGCATGAGATGGTGAACTACCTCTATTTTAATCCATTTCCAGTGCTGGATTTTACCCTGTACCATTTTCCCCCAACAATTTCTTTTTCTTTCACTTTCACTCTTTCTTTCCCACCACCCCGTCATTCTCCTTCCTTAATGTAGGTTTGTTTGTTCCTGTAACCATGTCTTCCAGCCTATCCATCTATCAGTGTGTTTCTCTGAGCTAAGTCTTAGTTTAGCAATGATAGATTCCATTAGGACCACCTCTTTCACCCTCCTTACCCATTTATTTAGTGTAGGTGGCTCGCTTGCCAGCCACTTTCCTGTAATACATTTCAGGACCACTGCAATCAGGACCAATGGTATTTTTCCTGTTTCCCCCTTCAGATGCGTTGCAGTGGGGATACCCAAAACCCAGTTCTCACCATTTGGGGGAATGTGCACCCCCGAGATGAGGGTTACAACCTCTTGAATCTCTCTCCAGAATTTTTTAAGTTCTGGGCAATCCCAGAAGATGTGCCAGTGGCTCCCCGTCTGCCCACATCGCCTCCAGCAAGCATCCCCAGATCCAACCAAATAGTGCTTAGTTACTGTGGGTGTGCAGAAGAAATGGACCAAGACCTTCCAGAAAAACTCCCTCCATAAGGGGGATGAAGTCACCTTCCAGCCCCATTTAAGCCTGTGACTCAATTTACTTCTGATATAGAGATGCCAGCATCCCTCACCCATGCCTTCCGGCATGTCTCTAAAGGGTCTTTGGAGTACTGAAGTAGCAATTTATACATAGCAGATATGAACTTGTTGGACCACACAATTGAGACTGTGCCATAAATAAAATCTTCCCAACTAGAGTAAAGACGTGCCAGTCTGAGAATGTGATCTTCAGAGTTAATAAAATGCTGCACCTGCATGTAGTGGAAAAACTTCGCTTTTGACCAGTGAAATTTCTCTTTAGATCTCTGAAAGGAGATGCACATCCCCCCTCCAGAAACTGTGTGAACTTAGTAACTCCTCTGGTGGCCCAGCTGGCATATCCGGGATCCAACGCTGGTGGTAAGAAAGTGGGTTCAAATCGGATAAGGGACAGGGGACTCAATCTGTTCGGGGGTGTGCAACTCCTTCCAAATTTTCCTTAAGATGTTTAAACCATGTCTCACCCATCTATTCTGTATTCCCCATATGTATTCTGGTGTAGTTTCCATCAAAGCCAAAGTGAACAGTGGTCTGCCCCCTAAGTCCACCTCTTCTTATGCTTACCATTGCGAGGATGAACTTTGCTTAGCCCAAGTCATTAACATCATCCCTTGGGCCACCAAATAGTAGAGCGGGTAGGTTCAGCACAGCTAAGCCACCTGTTTCCTTTGGGAGCTGTAGGATTAGTTTGGCTATTCTGGGTTTCTTATAATAAAATACAGTTTTAACTAAATATTTAAGTCAGTTAAATCTGACTAGTTGGAAATGCTTGTTTAAATAAAAATTCCAGGTCTGGAATTTTGTTTCCAAGGAGACCTGGAAGCCATCATGGTGGAGACTGACCTGGATTTAGTGGTCATTATGGAATTGTGGTGCAATGAGCACCACAAAAGGGACATGGCCATACCAGGCTATTCTATGTTCAGGAGAGACAGGGCAGGGAGGAGGGGAGGAAGGGTTGTTTTATGTGTAAGGCAGGGAATCAAGGCCATGGAGTACAGATGCACTAGAAGTAACAGGAAGGGCTGGAGGTGCTGTAGGTCACCCAGCAGACAGGTTCCAGGGCTGCAATTCACACTGGGGTAGTGTAAAGGCTTTCAGCACAGGGAAAGGAGTTGGATACCACACTTAGGGAAGCCATCATCAAAATGGAGAGTAAGGGGGAGGTGCTGCTAGTTAGTGACTCAATCTGCCAGATGTGAGAGGAGTCCTCCAACTGCAGCTTCTGCAAGGAGGGGCCATCTCTGTCTCCTTACAAGGGCTTTTTCAGACAACTAATCAAAGAACCCACTGGAGATGGGGCAGTACTGTACCTGGGCCTTACAAACAGTGACAGTAGTTGCAGATGTTACAGTGAGTAGCCCCTGGTACCAGTGATCACTGTACAGTGTGGTTTAACATTAAGACAGGAAGAAAAGCCAATGACATGAGGACAAGGATCCTAGATTTTAGGAGGACAAACTTTAATGAAATGGGTGACAGCCTCAGAAACTGCCTCAAGGGGTGGGGTTGACAGGGAGGGGGAAAGCACAGTGGGCAAAAATAAGGAAGAGTATAACTAAAGCAACTAACCTCTGCATGAGTGAAGGAAATGAGTAAAAGCAGAAGAAGAGACCATTATGGTTCTCTAAGGAAGTGGCAAAAGTGAAGGAACAAAGGTGGCATATAAGGATACACAGAGTGAGGAAGACAGGAAGACAACCTGGTAAAGCAGAAAGAAGCAGGCAAGGCGGTGAGGTGAGCAAAGGTGCAGACAGAGGAAAGAATCACCAAGGGGTCATTATGGGGTAAGACTTTCTTCAGATGAATATATGAGAAGACAAAAAGCAAGGGAAGGGAAAGAAACAGAGAATTTGTCAGCAGAAAAGTGCAACTTGGCCCACCTAGTCTGCAGGGATGGTCTCTGCCTAGTCAGTCTCTGCAGATGCTAACTGGTCTCTGGTGATCCTCCTCTTCCTGCCTATTTACTAATATTGCCCTATATCTTTCTCATGCATGCTTGAGCTCCCTAGTGTTTTGGCCTCCATCATTTCTGCTAGCAGTCAGCTCCAGGCATTTGGTGAAGTAGCTGTAGTGCTTCAGAGTTGTGACCATACAGAAAATTAATTCCAGGACCCCAGGACAGTTAGGTTAGCACAGGGTGTGGCAGGGCTTCTGGGTATGGAGTGTGGGGGCCCAGAGAAAAAGAAACAAGTGTTTGGCTCAGGCACTCTGCTCAGTCATATGGCCCCAGCGTCAGTGCCCCCCCCGCCAGTAACAAAGGATCCCTTTCTCTGCTAGCCCAAAACCTGTGCTATGCTTTAAAAAAATGTTTTGTTCTTGCCTTTGTCCTTGCTGCCTGCACTTTCACAGCCCCCTTTCCCTGACCAAGCAGCATGAGGAAAGGACAGGCCATGCAATGGAACAGTTGTTCCTGCCCAGCATATGGGCATCATTCAAAAAGTGAGGAGCTGTTGGTGGCTTACACTCGGGGTTCGTGAATGGAACCCCAAGCTCTTAAAAGAACAGTTGGCATAACCACTGGAGGAGTTGAGCCCTGGACTGGTGAGCCAGTGGAAGACAGGGAGCGATGAAGATCATAAGGCTTACATGGCAGACTGAAGTGGGTTCAGTAAACTTCAGCTGTCCTCCGCTCCTTCAGTCAGAGATTCCCAAGTAGTGCCAGAGGGTTCAGTGAGCGACAGTTGGCAGCAGAAGGAAGCAACCAGTATGGGCTCTATACAATTCCATTTGATTGATCCCACATCCAGGAACACTCACAGACCCACCATGAACCTCCCACCACCAGTACAAGTGCCAGCCACTTCAGCATCCCCCCTGAACAAAACTTCATCCATAGTTGGGGCAGAGAGTTGGTGGCAGCACCATGGGGCAGATGCTGACTGCCAGAAGTATCTTAATTTAAAAGTAATTATTGAAAACACCAGTCAGACAAGGGGAAAATGGCTGAGACCACAATGGGGGTGAGCAGAGTTCAAGTTGAAGGGACCACCCAGATAGTGGAGCTTTGGGTCAACGGCTCTTACTTAATCAAGGGAGAGCTCTGGAGGCAGAATAGGGTGGAGCAGTCCTAGTAAGTGAACAAAGCTTGGGTTTTTTAAATAATTTGCACTGAGCATCGCTAAGCAAAGCAGCCGAGGCTGCATGGGTTGGTGGGCATCATCCCACCTCAAGACCTCCCACAGAGGCAGCTAAGAGCCAATTTTACAGAAGCTAGATCAGCCCAGACAGGCCCAAGTAAAGGGACCACCGATAGGATGGGGTTGAAAGACTCCATAAGGAGCCAGTATAGTGTGGGCTGGGCAAGTTAAAGTAACCTACTGGGTATAATAAAGTTAACTCACTAAGAACAGGTGCCATGGGGTTAGAGGCAGTCATTTGAATTATCTGAAGATGTGTACCCTGCCTCACTGAACTGTTTGCAGGGCAGAGTATCTTGTTGAACTGCCAAATCTGTGTTGTGCCCTTACTACAAAACAAACTGCCAGCCCTGTGTTGTGCCCTGAATTACACAATGAACTGTCAGTCTTGTATTGTGCCTACTGCAAAACAAACTGACAACCTTGTGTTGTGCCTAGCATAAAACAAACAGATAATCTTGCATTGTGCCTATTGCAAAATGAGCTGCCTAACCTGTGTTGTACTCCATCTATAAAGGAACTGTTTAATCCTACACCTTTTGGACTACAGTATGGGACAGTCATCCCATCTAAGGTTAAAGAATAGTCAGGACAGGCCCCCTTCAGCTACTCATCTTTGCTCCATCCCTGCCCCATTAAGGAAGTGAAAGAAGTCTAGGAACCAACCCGTCTCAATAGTTGGGGGCTCTGATGGACAGTGGAATGGGATTTTTCTTGTTTTTAAAATGAAGAAAGCAGCAAGACTAGGAGTGACAACAGCTGCAAGACTCAAAGCGATGACAGCTCTAGAAACCTGGATTACAAATATTTGTGTGTTCACTGCAACCCTGGTCGGTGGTCTGCTATGACCTGCCTACCAATGCCTACAGGGTTTAGTGAAAGGAATCAGTTGTTCTTCATTTATCAGTGGTGTGCCACGACCTACCTACTGATACAAGAGTCTTGTAGTGGATTTGGTCTGGTGGTCTGTTACGACCTTTTCCAGGTATTTAAATTATTCAGACTAGGGGGCAAGGAGCAACAAAGGTTAACCAGACTATTATCTTGAGTCACCCCTGGCCAGCGTTATAGAGCTTAAGAATTGTTTGCAATTGTTACAGAGATTTTGAATCTTTGCCATGGTTTTACAGCTTTAGAATCATTACAGTTACATTAGTGCTTTTGAATCTTTGCAGTTTCACAGAGGTTTAGAATTTCATGGAAGCCATAGAGCCTGACATCCTTGAAATCGTTAAATGTCTGGTAACTTTGTAGCAGTTCAGTATTCTTGTAATGGTTTGTAAACTCAGTTTCTTAATAACAGTCTTCCAGTGCTCCAGTTTATGTGTATTCTTCGTAACACTTGCACTTTTCCTTACAATAAAATCTTCATTTTGCATGTGAAGTCAAGTCTGACTCTCCTTGCAAGTCAAATAAACATCAGGTCTGAGTGAACAAGTCCCTTTGATAGAGACAAAAAGTATATTCCCACCGCATAGTACTTCCTCACATCCCTCCTAAACCCCCCACCCAGCTTTGTTGCATGCCCTTTGGTGCTGGTGCTCTTTCTCATTTGAAAGATACTACCCTCCTGCACCAAGTTCAACCCCATGAGATACCTCTAGGTCTCTATCATGTCCCTTCCTGCTCTCCTCCCTTCTAGGGTGTACATGCTGAGAAGCCTCAGACTCTCTTCATAGGGCTTTGGGTACAACCCCTGCACCATTTTAGTGGCTTGCTTATGTCCTTCTGAGATGCAACCTGCAGAACTGGACACAGTACTCCAGGTGGGCTCTCACACGTGAGCAAAACAGTGGCAACATCACCTCCCTCCTGCTGCTTAAGATCGCTCTCCCTATGCATCCCAACATCCCATTAACCCTACCCTGTGCTTTGTCACACTGCCCTGCCACTTTGAGATCATCAAATATGATATCCTCAAGGTCACATTCCTGCTTAGTGACTGTCAGTACTCCCCCTTCCCCATTCTATACTCAGCTCCTGGTCCCTATGCCCTAGGTGCATGATTTTGCACTTTTTTTCATTGAGCCCCAGCTACCATGCTCTTGACCACTCCTTGAGTGTCCCAATGTCCACACACATTCTCTTCGCCACCCTCCTAAATGTACACCCTATTACAAATGTTGGTGTCATTGCAAAAAGGCATATCATCCCTTCCATTTCTTCTGCAATGTCACTTGAAGACAATCAAGAGGATTGGTCCCAGTGCTGAATCCTGCAGCACCTCACTGGTCACTCTCCTCATTAGAATGAGTACTGTTAACCACCACCCTCCTCTGCTGGCTATCCATTAACCACTTTCTTACCCAGTTCACCACTTTGAGTCCCACCTCTAGGCTGCTTGATTTCTTTATCAGTCTCGTGTACAGCACAGAATGGAAGGCTAGCTTGAAAAGTCCAGATAGGCCACATCCACTGTCCACCCTGATCTATTCCCTGGTCACCCAGTCTAAGAAATCAATCAGATTCAACTAGCATTACCCCCACCGTGAATCCATGCCGCCTTTGGACTTATAGTCTACTGGATTCAAGATACTATACCAACCCTTCCTTTAACAAAGTTTCCATTAATTTCATTAAGTACCTTATTTGCAAAAAAATGTGTAAATTGAAAATAAAGTACTTAATGAAGTAACCAGTGACTGGGTCACTTGGTCTCCATTTGTGGTTGTTGCTTCATTTGAGGATCTTATGGAGTCAGATCCCTCCCAGTAGTCTCTTTATGTTACTGGTGTGAGGTGGGCCATGCTGCTTTAGTGTGTTATTAAGTTTCCATTAACTGATGTGAGACTGACAAGCCTATTGTTGGTAGCCTCCTCCCTCGGCTGTTGTGTAGGAAGAGACCATGTCTGCTCTTCTCCATTTCTCTGAATCATGCCTGTTTCCAGTGAGCTGTTAAATAAGCAGCTCCTGAGTTTCTTTAGTATCCTTGAGTGTCTCCCATCCAGTCCCATAGCCTTGTCCATTTTCAGAGCTGCAAGACTCTTCAGGACTCATTCCCTGAAATGGATTTGTGTCACCTCCTCCCCCCATTCCTAATGCTCCTGAAGGTCTACACCTCATCCCTTCACTGTGAAAACTGAACAGAAGCACCTGTTCAGAACGCCTGCTTTTCATGATCCTCTTTCATGTGAATCTCCCCTGCCACTCACCTTGCTCCTCATTATCCCTCCCCCTTGCTTTCATCTGCTCACTTATGTACTAAAGAAAGTCTTATCCCCTTTAACTAAATCTTTGGTTGTCCTTTCCTCTGTCTGCACCTTTGCTCCTCTCACTGCCTTTCCCACTTCCCTGTGTTTTACTTGCTATGCCTCCCTGTCTTCCTCCCTCTGCATTTTTTTATAACTCCTGAATGCCACCTGTTTTTCCCTCACCACCATGGCCATTTCTCTAGAGAACCATAATGGTCTCTTTTTCCTTCTGCTTTTACTCATGTTTTTCATCGCCTGTAGAGGTTGGTTGCCTTAATTGTGCCCTCCCATATTTTCCCTCATGGGGCCTCTACTCCTCCCTGGCAATCCCCTCCAATGAGGCAATTTCTGAGGCAGTCTCCCATTTCTTTAAAATCCAACCTCCTAAAGCCCAGGACTCTTGTCCTTATATGGTCTGCTTCTGTTCCCACCATAATGTTAAATCACACTATACAGAGATCACTGGTACCTAGAGGACTGCCCTGTGACCTCTGCAACATCGTCCCTGGTTTGTAAACACCAGGTCCAGCATTACTCCATCTCTAGTGGGTTCCTTGACTAGCTGCCTGAGAAAAGCCTCTTGTGAGGAGCCAAGGATGGCTCTGCTCCTTGCTGAAGCTGCAGTTGGAAGGCTCCAATCCACTTCTGGCAGACTGAAATCCCAAACCTCCCTCTTACTTGCCATCCTGATGATGGCTTCCCCTAATGGCTTATCCAACTCATCTCCCTGTGCTGGAGGTCTGTATACCACCCTTGGCCCCAGTACCTGTCTCCAGGATGACCCACAGCACTTCTAGCCCTTCCTTTTTCTCCAGGTGCCCCTGTACTTCCATGGCCTTGATTCCTTCCCTCACATATAGTACAACCCCTCCTACCTTCCCTGACTGTCCTGAACAGAAAGTAGCCTGGTATGGCCATTTATCAATCATGGCTGTCAGTGCACTATGACTTCATTATGATGACTCTATCATTAGGGGGAATAGATTTAAGAGAGAGAGGTAAAGTGCATCTCTAGTACTTTAGCTTAAAGGGATGGAGAGTGAATTCAGAGGATCACTAGGGTGGCAGCTCATGGGAGAAAGCTAGATGACACTGTCCACCTGGGGACAAATGACCTGGTAAGGAATGGGGAAGGGGTAGTGCAGGGTAGTTTTAGGGAGCTAGGGAGGTGCCTTAAGCAGGTAGCACACACGATGATGTTCACCAATGTATTACCTCTGTATGGCTATGGGGAGGATAGCACACTCCGCACAAGGACTTTCAACAACTGGTTGAAGGCATATACAGGGAGGAGGGGCTTCAGCTACACTGGGGACTGGGGCCCAGCCTGGGAGGATATGGGCCTCTATAAGGGTGACTGCCTGCATCCTTCCAGAAGGGGGACCACAGTCTTTAGTGAGAAGAATGAGCATTTGATTAGATGAGGGAGAGGCTGTATTACCAAGGGAGGTAAAAACTGCTCTCCCAGGGCAGGGGCACAAGAAGAAAGGGATGCAAACAAGGTAGAGAACAAGGGGAGTATAAATGAAGGATGCAAGAAGATAGGAGTAAAAGAGACAAGAAACAGAGAGGGGTAAAGAGGGAAGAGGGAGTCAGGGGGAGCTTCAGGGAGTAGCATAGGCAGAAGGGGGAGGAAGAGGAGTTGCAGGCAGGGGAGACAGCAAGGTATGAAAACCATGTGTGCCAAGTCAAGGAGTCTTGGATATAAAATTCCAGACCTGGAGGCCATCATGGAGGAGGGTATCCTGGATTTGGTGGCCACAACTGAGTCATGGTGCACTCACAATTGTGACTGAAACATGGCCTTCCAATGCTACTCCATTTAGGAGAGATAGGGAGAGAGATAGGGGGGAGAGGAGGAGGGAAGAAGGGGTTGTTCTATATGTGAGGGAGGGAATTAAGGCTATAGAAATATGGGAACACTTGGAGGAAAAGGAAAAGCCAGACGTATTGTGGGTCACTCTGGAGACAGGAGTTGGGTCCACTGTCCATCCAGGGGTTGTATACAGACCTCCAGCACAGGTAAAGAAACTGGATAAGGCACTACAGGAAGCCATCCTCAGGTAAAGAAAGAGGGAAGTGCTGCTAGTTGGGGGCTTCAATCTGCCAGATGTAGACTGGAGCCTTTCAGCTGCAGCTTCAGCAAGGAGCAGGGCCATTCTTGACTCCCTATAGGGGACATTTCTTAGACAGTTAGTCAGGGAACCCACTAGGGATGGTGCAGTGCTGGACCTGGTGCTTACAAAAGGGACACTATAGCAGATGTCATAGTGGACAGTTCCCTGGGTACCAGTGATCTCTGTACAGTGTGGCTCAACATTATTTATTTATTTCAAGAGTTTCACCAGGAATGACATACTGAGCTGAATAGCAGCTCATTTCCTGATGCGTCTGGCGGGGGGGAGTAAGAGCAGGGTCATGAGTAACAATAGGAACATAATTTCATAGCAGGGCAGAACAGAACTAGCATCAAAAACAAGCTACAATAGATAGGCAATTTAAGCATTATGTACAATGGTATGGGATATAGCAGAAATGCATTGAGGAGGGTAGCAAGAGGGTGATACTGAAAGTGCAGAGTGCAATAAATATAAGCAGTGGTAGCAAAGCTATTCAGAGGAAAACAATGAAGAGTGCAATTGGAGAGGGTGGAAATGGAGATTTGCAGCAGGGGTTAGGACAGGGAGACGGAGGGGAGATAAGGTGGGGTGGAGGAGAGGAAGTGGAAGGATGGGAAGAGAGAAACGGGGGGTTAGGACAGGGAGTTAGGGAGCCTAGCCAGTATTTTGCTACAAAGGAGGAACAATGAGCAAGGTGACTGGCTTTGAGGAAGGTAGAAAGGAAGCAATGGTGGATGCAGGGTGGGCAATCCAGAGCAAAGTGACAGAAGGAGTGGAAGAGGGAATCCAGTCTGGTCAGGGTGGACTTAGGAGCAGCACTGTAGATAATGTCTCCATAGTCAACAATAGGGAGGATAATGGCTCTGTGAGCTGGCAGGGAGATACAAGCACAGTTCCTTTACAGGGCCCTTAGTTTAGGGTGTAGTTTTTTTATGGATGGCTTCCACATGACCAGAGAAGTTGAGGTGTTAGTTGAGCCAGACCTCAAGGTACTTAAAGGAGGGGACATCGCTGATCATGAACCCATCAAGGGTGTGGAAGGATGGGAGGGCGGCAAGCCTGGAGAGCTTCTGCCTTGAGCCAAAGGTCAAGGAAATCATTTCTTTGGCATTGAGGGATAATTGATTTGAACAGAACCAGTGTTGGACATTGTCAAAGTCTGGAGCTTGGCCATCAGATCAGAATGGGTGGAACCGAAGGCAAAAAGAACTGTATCATCTGCATACATATGGATGGATGCAGAGTTACAGGCAGTGGGGAGGTCATTCAGGAAAGTTGAAAAGAGTATTGGGCCAAGGACAGAACCTTGGGGCACACCAGTGTTGATAGGTAGTGGAGGGGATAAAGAATCTCAGATTCTAACTGACTGAGTCCTCCCCTCAAGGTAGGAGCAGAACCAGTTGGTAGCAGAGGTAGAAAGCCCCACTGCTATTAGTTTGTCAAGGAGGAGAGGGTGGGCTGCAGTGTTGAAGGCTTTGGCCAAGTCAGCAAAGCTGGCAGAGGTGATAAGGCCCTGACCCATGCCTGAGAGAATGGAGTCAGTAAGCCAGAGAAGGAAGGAGGAGCTGGAGTGGGATTTATGGAAAACAGACTGGAAAGGGGTGAAGAAGGACAAATCAATGAAGGAGAAAAGCTGGGGAAGCGCTAGGTGCTGCTGCAATTTAGCAAGGGTGAGGAGCAGAGAGATAGGGCAGTAATTACCAAAACAGGAGGAGTCATCTTCTTTTGGAGTGGGTATGACAGTAGCATTTTTCCAAGTGTCAGGGGCAGAGGCAAGGGAGAAAGAAAGATTGAGAAGGGAGGTGATTGTTAAGAGCTATGACTGCGAAAGATAGATGGAAGAGTTAAGGGTCAAGCCCATCAGGGCTCATGCCTTTAAGAGGGTTCAGAGCTAGGAGGGACTTGAGGGTGTCAGCAGGAGAAATAGTAGAGAAGGAGAATGGGGGAGATGGGGAGGAGGAGGAGAGAAGGACGGAGGTACAGGAGGTGAAAAAAGTGCTGAACTCAGAGGCAACAGAGAGAGGGTCAGAAACGGTGACAACTGTAACCTTGAGGATCAGGGTGGGGACTGGACTGGGGGGGGAAGAGGGCACAGATCACCTTTCAGAACTTGGAGGAGTGCTTAATGTTGTGCTGGAAGGTGGAGGCAAAGTGCTCGGCCTTGGCAAGCCTAGTGGGTTTGGCAAATGCGTTGTGCATGGCACGGTATCTGAGTAGATCATCAGGGGAGCCAGAGGACTTGTGGGACTTCCAGTTAACATCCCGAGCTCGCAGACAGGCCAACAGTTTGGCTGAGAATAAGGGGTGGTGGGAGTCACAGATTCTGGTTTTCCTGAAGGGAATGTGTTGATCCCAGATAGAGAGGAATTCGGTCTTGAAATAATTGAGGGCAGAGTCAATGGTGCTGGCAGAGGAGATGGGTGACCAGTCGGTAGTTGTCAAATCCCTATATAGAGAGGACAAGTCCAGTGACGGAAGGACCAGATCAGAAGGAGCTGTGTGGGGCCTTGGGGTGGTGTAATTTAGGACACAGTTAACCATATGGTGGTCATTAAAGGTGTCCGGAAGGGTGCTGCAGCAATAATAGGGTGGGATGGGAGGCAAGAGCCCAGTCCAGTAGGTGTGGTTGAGGGATTGGTAGCTTTGGCAGGCAGAGTCAGTGATCAATTGAGAAATATTTAGGGCTTAATGTTATGGCAGAATTTGGACTGAGCAGGGTAGAGCCAATTTATATTGAAATCCTCAAGGATAAGTAATTCACTAGGCAGAGGTGTGGGTAGAGATAGTAGTGAGGAGGTCAGTGACAAAGAGGGAAGATGCCAGGGCAGCAGTAAATACCAGTCACATAGATGAGGAGAGAGAATGGGAGGGAGAGTTTGAGGAGTAATACTTTGTAGGCAGAATGGGAGCAGATAGAGAGTATAGGGATGGACTGAATAGCAGAGGAAAGGCATATGGCAACATCACCACCTCTATTGGTATGATCCTGGCAAGCAAGAGAGTACCCTGGTATGGTGACCATAGAGTCTGGAATCTTTGGGGGAAGCCAAGATTCAGAGGTGATTAACACATCAGGTTTAAGGTTAACCATGAGTGGTTGTAGAAGGTCTATCTTTGGGAGGAGGCTCCTGATATTGAGGTGAGTCGCACTCAATTCTTTGTGGAGGCAGGTAGGAGAGGAGTCAGTAGGGCCAGGGTTGAGCTCGATATCCATTGCAACTAAGAGCAGCAGGATTCTTGTTGCATACTGTCTACCCGGGGGTGAGAAGCAATTCCTGCAGGAAGTCACAGAGTTTCGTCTGTGACACACAATTATGGCCACTCATTAGACCTGGTCTTCCTACTGGGGATGGAGACATCCGACTTGGTGGTGAAACCAGTTGGGTGGTCAGACCATCACACTGTAAGGTTCAGTTTCCGTGCTCCGCCTATAGGCCTTCCCCTGTGGAGATAGTCGGGTACTGCCCTTTGAGGGGTGTGACCCCAGACGGTCTAATGGTGGTACTTGACCTACCGGGATTCCTGAGTGCAAGTGTGGGTCCAGAGAACCTGGTGCAAGCCTATAATATGGCTGTGACAGAGGCTCTGGATTCCATTGCTTCTGTCCGTGTTCATCCCTTCACCCGCGGCCCCCGTGGTTTGCTGGGGCCTTGAGGGAGCTGAGGCGGGTGGGTCAAAAGATAGAGCATTGCTGGAGGAAATCGGGTCTTGATGCCAACAGGCTTAGATTGATGGACCACTATAGGGACTATCAATCGGCTATCTTGTGCAAGAAGGCAGAGTTTCTGTCCAACAAGATTGCCGCAGCACAGAATGGACCAGCTCAGCTCTTTGAACTGTGGACAGACTGTATGATCCAGCCTGTCTGCAAGTTTGGAGACATTTTCACAGGAAAAGTGTGACAAGTTTGCTCAGCTTCTTTGCTCACAAGGTTGCCAACATCAGATATGAGATCCATTCAGCTCACCCTAATGGGGTGGCAGTGGTCAGTAGAGGTTGCTACTCCTCAGTTTGGTTGGTGCAACTTTGACTGGCTGGAGATCATGGAGGTCATGCGATTTGTCCAGAATATGCGGCCGACTGTAGTTTGGATCTGGGCCCAAGTCACCTCCCTGGTGGGGTGTGTTGATGTCATCTGCCTGGTCCTAGTAGAGATAGTCTGGTGCTTGTTGCAGTCAGGTGAGTTCTTGAACTCCCTGAAAGAGGTGGTTATGACACCCTTCCTTAAAAAAGCCTCTCTCAACCTGGATTGTCCTGCCAACTACAGACCAGTCTCTAACCTTCTCTTTGTGGGGAAGGTTATTGAGAAGGTGGTTGTGCAGCAGCTGAAGAATCATTTAACCATCCATGATAACTATGATCCTCTCCAGTCAGGATTTCGGAATAGGCATAGCATGGCGACTGCCCTTGTTTGGGTGTTCAATGATCTCCTGATAGCGAGGGATCAGAAGAGCCATTCCATCTTGGTTCTTCTTGATCTCTCCACAGCATTTGACATTGTGGACCATGGGGTGCTGCTGGAGTGTCTGCAGTTTCATCTGTGGCCTGTCTGGTATGGTTCTCAGATGGTTCCATTCTCTTCTCACTGGCAGATCTCAGAGGGTGGTGTCGGGGGTGTATTCCTCTGACTCATTCTCTCTGCCATGTGGGGTGGCACAGGGCTCTGTGTTGTCCCCCATGTTGTTCGCGGTGTATATGCTGCCATTGGTAGACATTGTAAGATGGTATGGACTGGGTTTTCACTGCTATGTAGATGATACCCAGCTCAGCCTGTCTTTTGTGCCTGAACAGGATAATGTGGTCTCTGTGTTTAACAACTGCCTTGCTGAGATCCAGGACTGGATGACTACCAGCTGGTTGAGGCTGAACCCTGACAAGACCGAGGTGTTGATAGTGGACCCAGGTCACCGGGTAGAGGGGTCAGCGGCTGGTCAGGCCTCCAGACTTTGGCTCAGGGGCAGACAGTTGCTGACCTCTGAGCAGGTGCAGAATCTGGGTGTTATTTTTGACAATAGGCTGACACTGTGTTCTCAGGTGTTGACCATGATCAAAACCTGTTTTTATCGGTTGAGGAATATCACCCAGATTAATCACCTTGTTCCACCCGACGATCTTCCAACTTTGGGCCACACTTTTGTGACCTCCCGCCATGATAACTGTAACTCCCTGTGCCTAGGGCTGATGGGGGTTGGTATCTGCTGCTTGCAGCTGGTGCAGAACGGCATGCCAGGTTGCTGACTGGGTTGTCGCCGACCAGTCATGTTGCACTTGTGCTGCACAGACTACACTGGCTGCCAGTTCAGTGGTGGATCACCTTCAAGGTTGATTTGCTGACCTATAAAGCCCGACACAGACAGAGTCCTAGTTACCTGCAGGAGCTCCTTCATCCCTACTGCCCCATCTGATCACTCCACTCTGTCAATGAGGGATTGTTAGAGGTTCCCAGGGTCTGGTTGAAGACATCTGGGACTCGGACTTTGAGTTTGCAGCCCCTACCCTGTGTAACTCTCTGCCTTGTCAGATATAAGCGTGCCTGACTGTGGAGGGCTTTAAAACTGCTTTAAAACATTGCAAACTTAGTGGAGTAGGCCCAAGGATCGTGGTGCTACTATGCAAAAATAAAATGTTTTACCACATCCAAGCAGAGCACACACAACATCCAGCATCACAAGGGTACCAGTCTCATAAAAATGTATACTTTATTAATACATAAAATAATAAATCGGAGGCAACAGCCTGAAGCGCTTTCAGATGCTACACCATCCTTTATTAAAACATACTTGTTCGAACTTGCCTGCCGTGATTTTAATTGTTAAAATTGGTTTATACTCTGTTGGTCATATGATTTTAGTACTTATTTATTGAATTTTAGTGTACAGGCGCTATGATCATTTGAGCACCTTTTTAAAATAAAGCTGAATTGAAAATTGAATTGAATAAGGAGCTTAGCTGACACAGAGGTGCATCTGAGTGGCAGTTGAGAGAGAGGTAGAGATGGTGGGAGGACGGGGTGGGGAGGAAGCAAGCATCGAAGAGATTTGAGTCAGAGGCAGGAGGAAGGGAGGAGTGAGGGACCAGGGAGCCAGGAGGAGTGGGAGAGAGAGAAGGCAGGAGGAGGGGAGGGTGGGAGAAGGGAGAGAGGAGATAGAGAAGGAGGGCAGAGAAGTAGTACAGTGGTGCATGGAGGGGAAGCTAGTAGGTGGGAGGGAAACAAAGGAAAACAGGAGGGGAAAAGAGAGAGAGTTATGAGGAACATATTGGAGAAATAGGAGGACAGGGTATGTTGGTAGTATGAGACAGGGGATAGAGTTTGCAAAGAAAAGGGCTAGGAGGAGTATTTGGAGAAGATGGAGAAGTATGACTTACCTGGGAGGGAAATCAAGAGAGGAGCGGCTAAACTGAGCGAGGGGAGAGGCATATTATAGAGAGGGGCAGAGGAGAAGGTAGAGGGTGTGAGTGTGCCAGCCAGGCAAGGGAAGGGAGACAGAGGGTTGAGTAGTACAGTGGTGCACAGAGATGCAAAAGATAGGGGGACCATAGAAAGGGAGTATAAGCATTAGACTGAAAAAGGCAGGCACAGGTGGGCAAGATAGCAGTAGGAAGAGAGTGAGGATGATTAGCAGGAGGGAAGAGGTTTTAGGGAACAAAGAGAGGGATAGTAGAATTGCAGGGGTATAAGCAATAGATATAGCCAGTACTGAGGATATCAGCAGTATAAGCAATTTGAATAGGGCACTAATATGGATAATATGGATAATATGATTCAAACACATTATACAAGGCAGTTTGGGCTTGGGCAGAGTCTCCTGGTGTCCTGGCATCTCCCATTGAGGACTCCCACTCCTGCTGTGCCACTCACACTAGGACTATTCACATGCGACCATGCGGTTCGACGGCAATTAATTAACTGAGAGTCCCACCCTCGAATGAGTGATCTGAGCACTGATTGGGGTGCAAATCACAAAAGTTCAAAAGCAGCTGGAAATGTAAACACAGCTTCCTGGGGCAACCCTAGGGGGCATACACCAAGTGTGGTCCAGACCCTAGCCTTACTGTCTGCTGAGCTTCACTGATCTTCACCAGCTGGGAGAGAGACCAACCATGGAGGGAAGGCCGACTCCAACAGGTGCAGAAGCAGGGATTCCTTGACAGCAATTCTACCTGGGTGAACCCCCCTTGGAGTGCACAGTCCGGGGTCCTTTCTCCACTGAGGTGGCTTCTCTCCTTGCTCGCTTTGCTCAGACCCAGCCAGAGGCTGCTTTCTCATCATGAGGAGCTGTTGGAACATTTACCCAGAATTCCTGGCTGCTGTTTGCAAATCAGCATTTGTACTGCTGTAGCTACTATTGAAATAGTGGTTGTCTAATAGAAAGCTCTCAGCCGGAAGCAACAGCTCAGTCACATAGGGCACCCCTAGCAGGCATACACCAACAGTGGTCCAGTCCCTTGCCTTACTGTCTGCTGAGCTCACGGATCTTCATGGATCTTCGACTGCTGTAGTCACTACTGAAATAGTGGTCTGCTAATAGAAAGCTATCAGCCAGAAACAACCAGAAAAAACAGCTCAGACACAAAGGGCAACCCTAGGAGACATATGTCAAGGGTGATCCAGTTCCTAGCCTTACTGTCTGCTGAGCTTCACTGATCTTCACCAACTGGGGGAGAGAGAGATCTATCATGGAAGGAAGACAGACTCCAACAGGTGCAGAAGCAGGGATTCCTTGACAGCAGTTCTACCTGGGTGAATCCCCCTTGGAGTGCACAGTCCGTGCTCTTTTCTCCGCTGAGGCGGCTTCTCTCCTCACTCGCTCTGCACAGACCCAGCCATTGGCTGCTCTCTCAGCATAAGGAGCTGTTTAATTTCCTCTTCTGTCCCAGGTTGAGAAGGCAGGAGGTAGCTTCAGCTCTGGTATGTGGCTGATTGTTTCCGGAGATACAGGGTAACTCCCTCCCAGCCACCCCTAGGCTCTCTACCTTTATAGGTGGCTCCCTATGACATCACACTAGGAGACAAACAAAAATTATTTCTCTTATCTTTTCATCCACTAATCACTAGAATAACCTCTCACCTTCTACCTTTTGTTCACATAATAAAATAGCTAAAATGATAAACTTAGTGAACTGCAATATTTATTCAGTTTTTGTTGACTGAGTAAATGCACTAGACAAATTCTTGCCTGTTTTCAGGCACGACCTGGGGGGAGGGGGATACAGATGAATGCCAACTGACCTTGAAAAAAATTAAGCTGTTGGTGGTATTTTTTGTGAATGGGGGGAAATTTGGCCAGGGCACCAGAGAAATTCCTCTACTCTTGCTATACCATTTTCTGCAATTGTTTTGCCACAGCCTTTGTGTATACCAGTTCCCCTGTCTTTAGTATGCTGATTTCTAACCTGTATTTGTATTTTGTATTTGTACTTGTAGTTTCTCCCTTCTACCCCCTCCCCTGGTCATACCTGGAAATGAGCCTAGGCTCAGTGTGCCTTTCCTGGTTACCACCTTTAAAATAAATAAATTAAATAAAAGATACGTAGCATCAACTTCGTAACAATCTCTATATGGGCAGAAAGTAAGACACTTGCTTTGTTCCTGTAAAGTGTCTCAGGTTTAGGGTGCAGCTTCTGGTGGATGGCATCCATGTGGGTAGAGAAGTCAAGATGACAATCCAACCACACCCCAAGGTATTTAAGGGCAGACATCCTCTATCACAAAACGATCGAGGATCTGGAAGTGGAAGAGAGATGAATGCCTGGCAAATCTGCCTAGGGCAAAAGGTCATGGAGAACATTTTTGACACTAAGGGACAACTGATTGGCCAGAAACCAGTGTGGGATGTTGTTGAAATACAATTGGACTCAGGTCATTAGGTTAGAAGTAGAAGAACCAGAGACATAGAGAACCGTATCATTGGTGTACATATGAATGAGCACAGAGGAGCATTTGAGGGGGACATCATTCAGGAAGATGGAGAATCAGGTAGGGCCAAGGACGGATCCTTGGGGAATGCCAGAGCAGATATGGAGGGGAGGGAGGAAAGCATTACCTATAGAGATACCTTGGGTCCTACCTATGTGGTATGTGTGAAAACACTCAACAGAGGAGGAGAACACAGTGGCTTTAGCTTGTCCAGCAGGATGGGGTGTGCAACAGTGTCAAACACTTTGGCCAGGTTAAAAAAGATGGCAGAGGTGACCAGCACCTGGTCATAGAAACATAGAAGCGATGGCAGATAAGGATCATGTGGCCCACCTAGTCTACCCCTTTCCCTGTCTAATACAATACTGCAGACCCTAGTTGATCTGTAGCTTACCTCTCTTCCTTATTGCAGAGTACTCTTATGTCTAGCCATGTATTCTTGAATTCCCCTACCATTTTGACCCCATCACCCTCTGCAGGAGTTTGTTCCAAGTATCCACTACTATTTCTGTGAAAAAGTACTTCCTCACGTTGCCCCGAGCCTACCCCCCCAGCCTCATATCATGCCCCCTTGTTCTTGTACACATTCTTTTCTAAAGATGCTACCTTCCTGTACCTTGTTTATACCGCTGAGGTACTTGAATCTCTCTATCACATCCTCCCTCTCTCTCCTGTCCTCCAGGGAATACATATTGAGGTCCTCTAGTATTTCCTCATATGACTTTTGGTGCAGTCATTGCAACATTTTGTTGCCTTTCTCAGGACTGCCTTCTTCGACTAGGTCCTTTCAGAGATGCGGCCTCCTAACTGGACACAGTATCCCAGATGAGTTCTCACTAGTGATCTGTACAGTGGCATAACCACCTCCTTTTTCTGCTGGTGATACCTCTCCTATGCATCATGTCATCCTACTGGCTCCCCACAGCCTTCTACATTGCTTGGTTACCTTTAGGTTATCAGATATGATATGATTACCTCCAGGTCCCTTTCTTGATTGGTGGCCATCAGTACATCTCCTCCCTCCCATCTAATACTCCTCCCTTGATTTTCTGTACCCCAAATGCATTATTTGTCACTCTTGATCACTCCTCAAGCATGTTTAGGTCCTTTCTCACCCCCGAGTGTCGACCTGTTGCAGATCTTAGTGTCATCTGCAATAAGGCATACCTTCCCCTCTGCAATGTCACTTATGAAGACATTAAAGAGGACTGGTACCAGCATCGATCCCTGTGGCACCCTGCTGGTCACCCTCTCTCCTAGGATTGAATGCCATTTAACACTACCTTCTGTGTCCTGTCACTGAACCAGTTCCTGACCCAGTTTACCACCTTGGGGCTCACTTCTAGGCTGCCCAACTTATTTTCCAACCTTCTATGGGACCGTGTCAAAGGCCTTGCTGAAATCTAATTAGGCGACGCCCACCGCCTCCACGATCTACCTCACTGGTCACCCAGTCAAAGAAATCTATCAGATATGTTTGACAAGACCTTACCGCTGTTAATCCATGCTGCCTCGAATCCTGTGCTCCACTGGATTCAACAAATATCACAATCATTTCTTTTAGCAGTGACTCCATCAATTTCCCTATCACCAAGATCAGGCTGACTGGCCTGTAGTTGCCAGCCTCCTCCCTGTTCCCACTTTTGTGGAGAGGGACTACATTCACCTTCCTACAGACCTCTGGAATCACCCTTGTCTCCATCAGTTTGTTGAATAGGGCTGTTAGTGGTACTGCCAACACCTCTGTAAGTTCTTTAAATATTCTGGGATGTATCCCATCTGGCCCCATTGCCTTGTCCCCTTTCAGATTTTCGAGTTCCTTTAGGACTCTTTCCTCTGTAAATGGGCTGGTGTCCATCTCTCTCGCAGTGGTGTTCCTATCGCCCAGTAGTGGTCCTTCTCCTTCCCCTTCTTCTGTGAATACTGACCAAAAATATTTCTTCAGGATTATTGCTTTTTCTAGGTTTCCTTCCACACACACACCCTCCTTTTTTAACCTCACAATCCCATCCCTGGTCTTTCTTTCACTAATGTACGGAAAAGGTCTTGTCTCCTTTCTCAATTGCCTGGGCTGTTTTCCTCCATTTGCCTTTGCACTCTAGACTGCTTTCCTGCTTTCCTCAGCTTCAGACACAGTTCCTGTCTTCCCACTCTGTGTTTCCTTGTACCTCCCGAAACCTAGCCTTTCTCTCTTACCTTCCCAGCCACATCTTTTGAGAACCATAGTGTTTTTCTTTCTCTGGTGTTTTGCTTAGTTGCCTAACACAAAAGGCGTGCCTCTGCTCGCTCCCTTAAGGTTAGCCACTGTTTCTCTAAATCCTCCTCTTCTTCTTTCCCTGCTAGAGCTTCCTTGAGACATTCTCTAATTTTTGCAAAGTCGACCCGTCTGAAATCCAGGACCTTTGCTTTCATGTGGTCTGACTCCTCCACTGTTCTTACATTTAACCACACTGTACGACAATTGCTGGACCCTGGGTGGCTACCCACTGGTCTATGCCAGAAAAGATGGAGTCAGTGAACCTATTTATTTAGTTTTTGTTGACCTGGAAAGGAGAACTAGACAATTATGCCTATTTGCAGCCTTGTCCCGATGGAGAGGGATACAGATGGATGCCAACTGACATTGAACCAGATTAAGCTGTTAGTGGTATTTTTAGTGAAGGAGGGAGGTGGTGGTGGAGTGGGATTTCCTGAAGTCAGACTGGTAGGAAGTGAAGAAGGAAATATTGTCAAGAAAATGGAAGAGTTGGGAGAGGATCAGGTATTCCTGAAGTTAAGCCAGCGAATGGGGGGGGGGATGGGGTGGTAGCTGACAGGCAGGGAGGGGGTCATCCCTTTGGGAAGGGGATTGACCATGGTCTGCTTCCACATATGAGGGACTGAGGCAAAAAATTTGGAGGATTTAAGAGTTTGGTGATGGGAAGGGCAATGGCCAGAATGTAGAGGGACAAGAGTTTGAGGTCAAGGCTGTTGGGGCTCCCTCCTTTGTGTGAGTTAAGAGCAAGGAGGGCCTTGAGGGTAGCAGACGGAGTGGTGGGAGAAAAGGAGAAGGGATGGAGGGGGGAGGAGAAGGTTGAGACAAAAGGGAAGGGGTGTTGGGGAGGGTAGGTGGAAGGAAGGGGGAGAGGGCAAAGGAGTACAAAGGGAGTTAAATGATGAGGCAACAACTACAGGATCAGAGATGGGGGAGTCACTCAGCTTAATGATGGGAGAGGGGGCTGGGAGGACAGGTAGAAGAGGCCATGAATGTAAGGTTGTTCTTGAGTGTGGATGTAAAGTAGACAGCCTTCACAAGCCTAGTAGCCCTTCTATAGGTGTTACGAAGGGTTTACCTATAGCACTGCAACATCTAACTGCCTGACATCCCCGACAGTGACAGACACAGTGCCGAGTGTTGGCATTGTACTGTTGGAGATCAGTGGATGTGCCCCCCCCCACATCCCCCAGTGTCTAATTATACAACTCCGAGATGGCGTTGTCTCGGGGAGGGGCGAAACACCGGGAGATGCACCACTGGTATCTGCGGGGGCCATCACAGCGACCCGACGCTTTTCATCAAATTCTGTCACTGGGATGGTCTTCACTGTGGCGTTGTCGATGTGCAATTGGCATACCATTATGAAGTGACATGCATGGTGACAAGCCAGTAACCCTGCCTTGATTTAAGGGAAATGTGAACCACGGACCTAAGTTTTCCTCTGGGGGCGGCATGATGATCCCAGGCTGACAAGAATTTGGGGCTAAAAAATTTGAGAGCAGTGTTAATGTTGCTGGCAGCTAGTATGGGGACCAGTCAGTTAAAATCTGGTAAGCAAGTAATAAGGATAGATCCGGGGATTGAAAGGATCTAATCTGCATGAATTTAAGGGGCTTTGGGTGATGAATCTTGTGAACCCAGTAGACCATATAATGGTCACTGAGGGCCAGAGCCGTAGGAAGGCATTTTGGTGCCCTGGGCAAGAGACTAATTTTGCACCCCCTCCCCAGGAAAGAGCCAGAGGTCTGGGGGTTGCAAGGCCCCCAGAAGCTCTGAGGGGTTTACATGCTCTGAGGTGAGTTTTGAGGCTTTTCTTGAAGAAAAAACATACATTTGTTCAATGTTTTCAGGGAATATTTTGCTCCTCTGAAATATGCAATGTGGGAGGCTCTGGTTGGAAAAGTAAAATAAAGCTCTCTTTTGCTAATCAAGTTCCAACAAATAACATTTACTACTAGTCTACACTTCCATATTTTCCTGATGCCACATTGCCAGCCAAGATGGCAGAGGGCTGCCATCTTAGCTGCCAATGGCAAGAGGGAAGTGTAGACAAAGGGAGGATAACTGAGTGATGGAAAAAAAAAATCTTGATTAAAGAACAGGTGTTCACTGTAAAGTTCCCAGCCCCTTTCAAACATATACACATATACAGTAGCTGACCTGCTTCAGGGTTGAAGGGTATTAAAAATACCATGAGCTTCAGTCCAGTAAAAAAATTACAGGACCCCTAATGTGCACCCCAGGAAAAAACAGAGCTGCTTCCTGAACCTGCTAACATACCCCAAGGCAGTCACTGGAACACACAAAGGGGGGCTGTAGGTGCCTTAGCAGGTTCAGGAAGCGGCTCCATTTTTCCTGGAGTACACATTAGGGGTCTTGTAACTGTTTTACTAATCTGAAGTGCGTTGTATTTTTAATACTCCTCAGCACTGGAGCAGATCAGCTACCATGTCTGTTTGTGAGGGGCTGGAAACATTACAGTGCGCATCTGCTCTTTAAAGTGCAGCTTACGCCATTAGGACAAGTTTAACAAAAAATAATATTTAGACACAGCTCAGCTTGTATTTCACACAAGTTCTGTATTTCTCCTCCCCTTTATTTTTTACTGAGGTCATTTGCATAAAAATAGGATCATTGTTCCTGAAGAGTTCATCCATTCTGGTTGCTTTCTCCTACAACAGAGGACTATGACATGAAGTAGGGAGTAAGTTGAAGAGGCAGATGAACTCTCAGGGATATAGAGCATGTTTCCATGCAAATTTCACATTAATAAGTAATGGGAAAGAGAAGTCTATTAAATAATAAACTGAAGAAGAGGATTACTAGTAGGGTACTGCAGGGTTCAGTATTGGGTCCAGTCCTTTTCAATATCTTCATCAGCGACATTGCAGAGGGACTGGAAGGAAAATATGCCCTTTGCAGATGACAAAAGATCTGCAACAGGGTTGATACCTAAGGAGGTGTGGAAAGGATGAGAAGGGACTTGGCAAGATTGGAGGAATGGTCAGAAGTATGGCAGTTAGGATTCAATGCAAAGAAGTGCAAAATAATGCACCTGGGAAACAAGAACCCAGGGGAAGAATACACAATGGGGGAGGTAGTAACAACAACAAAAAGGAAAGGGACCTGGGGTAATCATATCAGATGACCTTAAGGTTGCAAGCAATGTGAGAAGGCAGTAGCGAGGGCTGGGGTATACTGGGATGCATAGGGAGAGGCATCAGCAGCAGAAAACAGGAAGTTGTTATCCTCTGTACAGACAGTTGGTGAGACCCCATCTGGAGTACTGCGTCCAGTTCTGGAGACCCCATCTCCGCAAGGACATAGACAGGATAGAGGCAGTCCAGAGGAGGGTAACTAAAATGGTGCAGGGTCTGCAAGAAAAGCTGTATAAGGAGAGACTAAAGGAGCTTAATATGTATACCCTTGAGGAAGGAAGGGAGAGGGGGGACATGATAGAAACGTTTAAGTACCTCAGTGGAATCAACAAAGTCCATGAGCGTAGCATCTTTCAGAAAAAGAGATGTGCAAGAACAAGGGGACACAATTTAAAGTTAGAAGGGGGAGGTTCAGGGGCAATGTAAGGAAGTATTATTTCACAGAGAGGGTAGTGGATGAATGGAACAGCCTTTCTGAGGAGGTTGTGGGGTCTAAAACTGTGGGAGAATTCAAGAATGCATGGGACAGACATAAGGTAATTCTTGGTGGGGGGGTAGGAAGAAATAGGCTGTTGGTTAACTAGGATCTGCGGCCTATCCTGTAGGTAGGGAAATGGGCAGACTAGATGGGTCAAGTGGCCCTTTTCTGCCATCAAAGTCTATGTTTCTATAAATAGAATGCTAGCCTAACAGTACCTAAATATTGTTTTTTTCTAAGTTTTCTTTGAGGTGTCAGCAGCTCTTTAATTGTATTGTATCTGTGTGTGTATTGGGTATTGTGATATATATATATATATATATGTATATGTATATGTATATATATACACACATATATATATATATTCACTATTATAATATATATATATATATTTTTTTTTTTCTGTATAGGCTTAAACACAACCAATTGACACTGCAGTGCCAGTGCTGCTGTTGCCCAGTGCTTGGCTGCCCAGAGTGCTGCAGCTGACTCTTTATTAAGTAGCAGTGAGTGGTCTGGTACCAAGTAATGGTAGTAGGAGACGGGGTCCAGGCTTGCAACATCACCAAAGCAAGAAATCTCTGCCCCTTAGAGACCACAGCTGAACGGACTAGGTCCAGACTACCTCAGCTTCTTTTCATTACACTCAGGTAGCACATTCGGACAGGCACCATTTTTTTTAGGGTACTGGAGGGGGCATGGTATTGCAGCAGCAACAGCTATATTTTTGAGGTCTGAGGCATGGTCCCTGGAAGGCTGGAAATGTGTCAGTCAACCCTCACTGAGTGGACTCCTTGATTGGCTGACTGTGACAGCACTTCCCATGCTCCTTAATTGCGCCCACAGTTGCTGGCAATCTTCCCATGCTCATGAGGGGCCTTAATTGGCTGTCTGTGGTGGCACTCTTCCCACATGCGGTCAGACAAAAATCTCAAAGTCACGTCTGGCTAGAATGAGAGACAGCAATTTCATCTCTTTCCTGCCCTTTGTCGTTCTTGCAACTTTCTGTTTCTGCTTACTGTGAGGTCTGACCACACCCCAGAAAATTAACAGGGCAGGTGGCCAGTCATAAATTAGCAGACTTCAGGTTGTTGTTTGAAGATTGATTAACTGTAGCCCTTTTGAATGTCCCACTTGGTAAACTCCTTGATGACCATTCCCTCAGAACCACAAACATCAGCAGTCAGGGTGGCCAACTGGAGAGGGAAAGTCTGGCAGTGAACAGTGTAATGAAAGGATGCAACAATGGGAGCTGCCAGATATGCCTTTCTTTTCAGTAACAGCCCTGTTCTCAGCTCCACTCTGGTCAGCAGCTTCACGTGTTATAACATAAAACATAATGGGAAATAAAATATTAAATAGAAACATATCAGTCATATTTGGAGCCAACAGTAGGGGTATCAGCAGCAGAGGGAGTGGGTTATTCATTCTGTGACAGGGTGGGTAATGAGTATCAGCTGATGAGAGGAGGGATGGGGTATTTGTAGTGGGACAAAGCAGGTATCAGCAGATGGAAAATGGGGCAGGGGTATTTGTATTGGGACAGGGTGGGCATCAGTAGATGTGAGGAGGGTTTAGTTGTATTCATGTTGGGACAGGGTGGCATCAGCAGTTGGTAGGATTGGTAGGGGTATTCATAGTAGGAGGGTGAAGCACAGAAACATGTTACCTCCCTCTCATTAACCCCCCTGCTCCTGCTCCCCGTGCTCCTCCTTTGTAGAACTCCATTTCAACACCAACAATATGAACAGGTACTCCAGGCACACGTAAAGAAAATAAACGATCTAAAGAGAGAATTTGATGCAGGTTTACAGGCTGCTGCACGGCATGCTGTAGCCCTGTAAAACTGCATAAAATTCTCTCTTTAGATAGTTTCTTTACGATGTGCCTAACATCACTATTCATGGGTATGTGGTATTGAAACAGAGTTCTACTAAGGAGGCAGTGATTAAGAAGAACACTGATGCTCCCCTCCGCCCCCCACCGTTGCTACACCCCACCTTGGACCCTGAAGAAAAGTACTAAAGGCCAAAGCACAGGCCACATTTCTGGGAATTCGAGAATTGGAAAACTTACTTCTTGCCCCAGGCTGCCCCATTGAAGACCATTTTCTCGCTGAGTTTGTTCCTTCAAAATGAAATCAAAATGAAGGAACTTACGCAGGAATTTAAAGCACTTCAGTCTTCTCTGGAGGACCTCCAGGCAGCACACAGCGAAGGACAAGGGCCTGCTTAATCTCCATGGAGCACTGGAAAGACAACATTGATGCAGAGTTTAATCTCTGCCAGAAGAACACTGTGGATCAGAGGTGGCACCACTGCAATAAACTAATAATCCTTGCCCAGAATCTTTGGTCTCCCAAAAAGCAGAGGGCCGAGGTGCCTGCCATCTCTTTAAAGCGTGCTATAGGATCCTCACTTTTGAATGCCGTGGGTACATTGCTTATTATGTCTGGTGCCGCCACAGGAGTTCCGACTCCCACAAGACCTTTTCTACTCCAGTTGCTGAATTTCTTGGAATGTTAGCAGCAGCACGTGTCATATGACCCCCTTTGCTGGTCTTCAGCATGTGCCCCTGCTAACAGGTAGTTATAATCACACAGTCAGGTCAACTCAAAGCCAAAAGAAAAAACATTTAAAGCGGTAGCACTGCTGCAAAATTAATTAAAAAAGCTTCAGAGATGAAAATTGCACCCCTCAGAGACTTGCGCCCAGTGCGGGGACACCACCCACCCCACCCTTCCTATGGTACTGCTGAGGGCATCAGTAAAGTACCACCATCCAAAATATGGTGGGGGTGGGAGAAAAGGATCCAGTCTGAAAGGGAGAGCTGATGGGTACTTGGGTTGAGTCTGGCAGGATCAGAGATCAGTTGCATAAACTGGAGATATTGTACATTTTGGAATAATATATGATGGAAGTATGTGAGCCAGTTAAAATTGAAGTCACCTAGGATGAACAACTTGCTGGTGGAGGCATGGGAGGTCAGGGTGGTGAGAAGTACAATGACAGAGGTAGGATATATGCCAGGGAAGCAGTAGACTCCAGCAGCGAATATGGGATGGAGAAGGGGAGTGAGAGTTTCAGGAGGAGCATCCCATAGGTGAAAGGGAAGGAGATGGACAGCACAGATTTGAATTGGGTGCAGGAGGAAAGCTAGGTGGCTATACCTCTGCCCCTGTTAGAGCAATAAGGTTCCCCTAATGAGGGTAGAGTATCGAGCAAGGTGCCATAGGACTCAGTACTGGGACTGGTTCTCTTCAATGTCTTCATAAGTGACATTACAGAATGGAAGGTATACTTTTTTGCAGATGACATCAAAATCTGTAATAGGATGGATACTCAGGAGTGGATGGAGGGAATGTGTAGGAACGTTTAGAAACTTAAGGAGTGGTCAAAGGCATGGCAGTAGGGGGTTCAATGCCATGAAGTGCAAAATTATGCCCCTAGGCATAGAAACCTAGGAACCTGAATATAGGATGGGGAGGTACTGACAGTCACTAAGCAGGACAGGGACTGTGGGGTTATCATATTTGATTACCTCAAAGTGGCAGAGCAGTGTGACAAAGCAGCTGGTAGGACCAGTAGGATGCTGGGATGCATAGGGAGAGATGTCACCAGCAGAAGGAGGGAGGTGACATTGACACTGTGTCATTCTCTGGTGAGACTCCACCTAGAGTATTGTGCAACTAAAATGGTGCTGGGGTTGCATGAGAAGCTCTGCATGTACCTAAGGCATAGGAACCCAGGTGTTGAGTATAGGATGGGGGAGGTTCTGACAGTCACTAAACTAAACAGAAAATGGACCATGGGATTATCATATCTGATAATCTCAAGGCGACAAGGATTGCAACAAAGCAGTGGGTAGGGCTAGTGGGTTGCTGCAATGAATAGGAAGTGGTATTATTAGCATAGGGAGGGGTATATAGTATTGACAGTAGTATATCCAGGAGGAGGTAGGGAGGTGGTGTTGCCACTGCACTGCTTGCTGGTGAGACCCATCTGAAGTACAGTGCCCAGTTTTGAGACCATACCTCAGAAAGAACATAGACAGGGTGGGGCAGTCCAGAGGAGGGCAACTAAAATGGTGCTTGAGATGCCCCCCGTCACCTACCCATTATCAAATAATCTTTTCCATTGTGTGCAATGGTTCCCCCCAGACACCAATAGGATAGATGATCTCTCTTGGTCTTGCTCACTGAAAATCCTCCACCACCAACACCCCTGCCCTCCACCTACCACTGTAGGCAGAGGTCTCCCACATAGTATTCTATAACACCTCAGTTTACCATCTTGGCTGGACGCAGTCTGAATGGCAGGAGTGAGTCTGCATGTATTGTAGAAAGAGTTGTTTCAACAGTGAGCGCACCCTGTCATTTAGACTACAGCCAGTCAAGCTGGTGAGTGGAGGGTTGTGCTGATTACTGTCTGGGGGCTCTCCTTACTGGTAGGTGGGGACCGGGGGTGCAATGGTGAAAGGTCTTGACTGGATGGGATGGTGAAGGGGTTATCTGTCCTATGGGGGCTGAGGGGACTACTGGACGCCAGAGAAGAGATTATTTGATAACGGCGGTTGATTGAGGGGTAGGGGGACCACTGGGCAGAGAGAAAGGATTATTTGATTATGGGCATGTGAACAGGGGGACCACTGGACACCATGGAAATGATTAGATGATAATGGGTGGGCAATTAGGGGGAAAGCAGGGGACCACTGGATACCAGGGAAAATATTATGTGATAATGGGCTGGCAATTGTGGCATGGATGGCTGCTAGAAAGCAAATACATTTTCTATGAAAATGGGCCAGTGATCGGGGTGGCTAGACACCAGGAAAATATTTATATGATGATAGATGGGTTATAGTAGGGATGGGAGACTACTAGACTGCCAGGACAGGTACACTGGCTACCCTGACAGTCACAGGGGAAGAGCACACACATTGTTCACTCCAAGCCTGTAATGAGGCTCTAATGAGATGCAAATGACCCTAATACCTTGCTAGTGCTATGGGGTAATATTTATTTATTTATAGAACTTTCAGAATTACAACCTTGAGTCAGTGACTCATTTACAAAGGCTCCATGTCAGAGCACAGCAACATACAGAGATATAAAATATACAAACATATACAAGTTTACATTAGTTACAAAACAAGGGATTGCATGATAATATTCATGGGGATGTTCCAATATGACAGATCACTCACCACAATCATCATTTGCAGGCCCTAAATGCATTTGTTCACAAGTCTCCCATAGCTCTACTGGCCATGTACCTTTATGGCCAACAAGGTTTGTGGTTTGGGAGCAAATGGGTTAGTGCCTGCCTCCCTCGTCTAATATATTGAAACATGCTTTTAGCACTCACTATATGCTTCAGGCATGTTTCAATATACAGTACCTGTAGTTTGCTCCAGGAACTAATTTCCCTTGGAGCAAACTTTTTGCAAGCAGAAACCAGCATCTTTGAATGTCCTGTCCATAATTATAAAGGGGAACAGTAAGCACCTAAGGCTCCACACTCAGGCATGGGACTGGTCCCAATGGGTATGCTGTAAGCAGAAACATTTGGTTTACTTAGTGATTATTGCAGTATAGTAGATTGTATCAGACTAATTTTATTTCTAGGCTGACATCTTCTGTTACTACAAATCCCAGAATCCCCTGCAGCTGACATCAGAGCAATAGGCAGCAGTGGGAGAGTCAATAGCCTGCAGTGCATGTTAGAGTTTATATAAGTTCCAGTCTTTTTTTTTTGCTAGTCCTATTGTCCTCACTGGGCTAAGTACAGTCACAGAGGATTGTACTTAGCCCCTGGAGAAAAGCAGAACTGAAAAATAGCTGACAGGAAATGATAAACTCTCTAACATGCACTGCAAGCTATTGACTCCTCCTACCGCTGCATACTGCTCTGATGTCAGCTGCAGGGGATGCTGAGATTTGTAATAACAGATGTCAGCATACAAGTAAACAAAATTAGTCTGATACATCTATATACTACAATAAACAGTAAGTAAACCAAAATATTTACACAAAGTGCTCACTGGGACCAGCTCCGCACTATGTGTGAGACCTTTATAGTGACTGATCCTCTTAAGCTGGACCTCCTCCAGCTGATAACATCGCTGGGCCTTGCACAGGCAGTTGCCTCTGTGACCCACCATCACGCCACACCTTGGACTTGGTATACTCACTGGATCTTGAGGTCATTGAACTTGAGATTGACTGGATCACTTGGTCCGATCATTGTATGATGAAATTCTCATTTGGGCCCCCCCCAATGGTCCCTCCCCTGTTGAGATGACCAGCTATTGCCCTTTGAGGGGATTTTGCCTTGAGGGACTGGTGGCGGTAGTTAATTTTCCCTGTATTAGTACTGTTTGTGCAACTGGCTTGGGTGAGGCGGTGGCAGCCTATAATAGGACTGTCACTGGGGCACTCAATGGCATCACACCAGTCTGTATACAACCTAGAGCCTCTCACCAGAGTCCTCTTGTATGATGGGAATCTCAGGGCATTGAAGACCATAAGTCGGAGGTTGGAGCATTGCTGGTGTAGGTCTTGCTCAGAGGGGGATAGACTGTGTTTGAGGAATCACTATACTGATTATCAAGGGACAATAGACCATAAGAAGGCAGAGTTCCTGTCCAGGGAGATTGCTGAAGGGAGGAACAGACCAGCTCAGCTCTTTCGGTCTGTGGACAGGTTTCTTCATCCAATCTATCTACAGCTGAAAAGAGCTTTTTTAGTAGCACTTTGAGAAGAGTTTGCTCTGTTCTTCTCTGACAGGGTATCCTCTATTTGAGCTGGGATCTCGTCAGTGGGTCTAGATCAGTCCGCAGGAGGGGGGTCTGGGTGGAGCTGGGGCACTCCTATTGTCTGGGCAGAGTCTCGGCCAGTGGAGATGGCCATGGTCTCCAAGGTGATTTGAAGCTGTGGCCCACTTGTGAACTGGCCCTGGCCCGATGCACCTCTTAGTGGGTCGCATCAAGGCTATTGGTCCAGTGTTTGTCGGGATAGTCAGGTGTTTGCTTTCAGAGGGTTTTCCGGCCTTGAAGAGGTGTTGGTGAAATCCCTTCTGAAAAAGCATCTCTCAACCCGGACATTCTGGCAAATTATAGACCCATTTCCATCCTCCAATTTTTAGGGAAGGTTGTTGAGAAGATAATGGCTCTGCAGCCTGAGGAGCACCTGGAGATCTTTGACATCGATGAGCCATTCCAGTTCAGGTTTAGGACAAGGCACAGCACAGAGACGGCATTAGTCCAGATGCATAATAACCTCCTCAGGGCAAGAGATTGAGGGGAGTGGTCAATTCTGATTCTGCTTGATCTGTCATTGGCATTTGATACTGTGGATCACATTGTGTTGTTGGATCACCTCAGAGAGTATTGTGGGCTCTCTGGGACTGTCATCAACTGGTTTGAATACTTTCTGTTGGGCAGAAGGCAGAGGGCAATGATGGGGAATTTCTCCTCCTCTCTGATGCCCCTGACCTGTGGAGTTCCTCAAGGCACAATCCTACCACTTATGTTGTTCACGGTATACATGCTGCCCCTGGGGAGGCTCATTAGACAGTACAGTCTGGGTTTTCACTGTTATGCAGATGATACTCAGCTGTACATGCCTTTTGTACCAGGGACAAACGATGCTGTTGAAGTGCTGAATAAATGCCTTGCTGAGATCCTGGACTAGATGAACTCTAACTGGCTGAGACTTAGCAGACAAAATGGTACTGGTAATTGAGCCAGGTCACAGGCATGATGGGGATGTCTCGGGATGACAACAGGCCTAGTCTCAGGGTTGGTCCCACTGAAGACATCCTCTGGGTAAGAAATCTGGGTGTTGTCCTCAACGACAGCTGACATTTGAAGCTCAGGTGTTGGCTATCGTCAAAGTGTTTTTACCACCTGAGGAACATTGCCCTGATTAAGCCCTAATTCTACCTGAAGACCTGCCATCACTGGTGCATGCCTTTGTAACATTCAGGCTTGATTACTGTAACACTCTTTACCTTGGGGTCAGTGGAGGGAACCCCACACCGACTGTGGCTGGTGCAGTATGCAGTGGCCAGGCTGCTGACAGGGCTGTCAAGGTCCTGCCATGTGACATCAGTCCTGTGGGGTCTGCACTGGCTGCCAGTCAGGTGGAGGGGTTCTCTTCAATGGGGGCTCGCTCACTTATAAAGCCCTATACAAATCGGGCCCTGGCTACCTGTTAGTCCTCCTTACTCCTGCCATCCCAGCCTGCTCCCTTCGTTCTTCCACTGAGGGCCTCCTGGTGGTTCTGAGGACCAGGCTGAAAACCTTGGGTGATTGCTCATTCGGGGTGGCTGGCATGATCCTCTGGAACTTGCTGCCAAGATCTTTGTGGGAGGCCCCTATGGTGGAGGCATTCAGGAGGGGCCTGAAGACTTACTTGTTTAGCTTAGCCTTCCTTGCCAATGCTTTTTAATGTATATATAATGAATTTTAATTATTTATTGTTTGCATTATAAATGTAAATGCATTAACTATTTTTACCACTTTGTCAAACTTTTACTGTACGGTGCCCAGAGCCTCCAGGATTGGGCTCCTAACAAATACAGAATTACTTACTTACTTTAAACTTTGACACCTAATACTTGAGGCCAGTTTCTCTGTTCTCCTGGATATGGAACATTTAAGAGAGATGGGGCCAGTTGCACCTCTCTAATAAAAGTATTTGTAAAGCAGTAGGATTATGCACCAGGAAATCATTCTTATAGAGCCACCAATGCGTCCAATAAGAATGTTGAAAACATAATGTGGACACAAGGCTGCTTATATTTCTCATTAGCTCTGTATTTCTTATGCCCATTATTTCTTACTGAGGTAATATTTATAAAAACAGGACAGTTGTTACTTGAGTGTTCATCAGCCCTGTTGCTTCTTCCTAATGAAGTCATAATTCTTGCGTATGACATCACAGTTATTCTCATGGCACTAGACTGTGATGTCACAGCATACTATTGTAATTTCAAGTAGTGAATAAGCTATAACTGCAGATAAACTCTACAGGATAAAGATCTTGTTATTGTGGGAATTTCTTCTGCAGCAAATAATGGCGAGGAAAATGTGTACAAGATATATGAAATACAGGCTGAACTGTGTCTACATATTATGTTTTCCAAAGTTTTTCCGAAGGTGTCAGTTGCTCTTTAAAACAATAATCTAAAATTGCTATTACCTATTTTTTTGACTTTCAAAGCAGCAGAGTATGTTATTAATCATGTAGTTTTTTTTTTATCAATAATGTATTTCTGTTAACAATTTCAATATACACATTTTTATTTATTTAATCTATTTATTTTGAGATACTTGATTTTGAGGTCTTTGAAAGTTCCCACTCCTTTACAATGTCCACTATGAATAATTTAAGTTCAGGTCCAGTTAATTGTTCGACATGGAAGTCTTTAAAAAATAACCGTACATAAAACTTGCAATACAATGTAAGTTACAGTATTTACAGTTTATGTTTAAATACACAGATAATAAAAGATCAATAAATAACCTTGCATGACAATGTATTAGTAAGACAACACATTATAAAGCCTAAGTCAGTCCTACCTTTTAGCCTGTTTTCTTTTTACATTTCATCCGCTTTAAGTGTATTTTTATGGATGTCCTGAAATACCGAACATTTCCCACCATTTTTGTGTCAGCAGGATTTAATACATAGTTCAAATATCCTTCCTGGGACAAGTATGGGGAACTGACACACTTAGATATTTAATGCTAACACTGTTATAGAGGACTATTAAATACTACTGTACATGGATAAGATTTTTCAGTTTTGACAATCCATAATCACAGTTCTTTGGGTCATTATATAGCAAATCCAGAAATTTTGATGGAAATACAGTAACTCTTATCTAAATAGTGCATAGTTACAGCCATTTTCACATTCCTGTCCATTTACAGATTCATATTTATAACCCAGGAAGAGAATCTAGAACTGTGGATAAGTACAATATTCTCTTGTCTGTTTATGTTCAATAATCTATGTTTATAACTTTACTGTAATTCTTATTGATCATAATACCGTGGATGTTTTAATTCCAGAAGAAGTACAGTCCTGCATGCTCTAGTTCTTCCATAACAGCCACTAGTATTTTGATTCATATCCTTCTTAAAAATACATTGCTACCTCAATTATTTTCCCACTTCGGTGCAGGAAAAAATTGCCAGATAGTCAAGGACAGCAGATAGTTGAGGTCTAGTAAAAAAAGAACACAGTAGTAAAATGTTTGCTGTTCTTAATGTGTGCTGCAGGTATACTATCTTTTAAAATCACATGTTAAAAATGTGAAATCTTACCAATATCTTTTTGCTATGTTATGAAATAGTCTGTGATGGATCTTAGTTTTTCTTTAATTGCAGTGATTTTGTTTATTTTAACATAAATGTTCAAATATATTTTGCCTGTTTTATAAGCTTCTTCCAATAATAATCTTACAGAGTTTTTATTGTAGTCAATGCACATTATATTTAGGTAGTGGATTGTTAATTGAGGGATCACTGTCACCAGCGCCCCTAAAATACATTTGTATTCATAATCAACAGGGTCATGCCCAATTCCCAGATAAGTTTAGAATTAAAGCATGTGTACATGCAAAAACCTACTCTGCCACCCAAAAAAGACTTAGCTAGTGCTCCATTCAGGTGTTTGGGGGCAATTTGCCCCTTTGCTCTCAGCAATTGATTCTGTCACTGTGGCAATATGTTTTTTCATAGACTGCCTCAACACTGGACCAATTGGCTGATCACATCTGATCCGTAAGATAATGGAGGGTGATTAACATTGAGGGAAATGACATGCCAGATCTCTGGGCTGTTCATGAAGAAGGGACTCTTTTTCTCAGTGAGCCTTCCCAGATATCAGAATTTAATAAATAAGATTTTATTATGGCAGATGGTGCATACTGAGGGTAGCAGATAACTGAGGGAATCAACATGGAGGATGACTGGTACAGGGGAAAAAGCTGGTGGATACTGAAGATGGTGAATAATCGATGGGAAAATAATTGAGGAACACAGAACATGATTTGTTCTTGTAGATATATTTTTGGGAGGCTGTTTTTCCTAAATTCACAAGCCTCGGCCAGAAGCTCAGTATTCTTGATTTTATTAATGTACTGACCTTTGGTTTTCTTGTCTCAGAACTTACAAAGGCATGGGATGTTGAAATTTGCAATCTCAACAAAGATTTGTAAATAAGTAGAAATTGTGTTTTTTTTCCCACTTCAGCAGCTGGATAATAGTTCCAAACTTAAATTCATAGGATTATTGACCTAATTTTAAAATCTTCTGCATTTAGGACTAACTCCAATGAATAACTACCATAATTACTGCTGTCTTTGCTATTGCTTAATTTGCAATATTAACTTTTGAGATTGCAATAGATACATGCTTCACCTATTTGCCACTGTTTAAAAAGCTGACCCCCCAATGGGGTATTATCTGACTTGGTTAAGTAATTTGTCATAAAGTTTCCACTGGTGTTTAGGATTATTTTCTCCAAAGACCCCAACATTTAAATGTTTTTCTCTGTTTAACATGAACTCCAGATGTGTACTAAGGTTCTCTATTCTAAACCATTTTCTTTTGTGGCCAACTGGAGATTTAGCTAACAATGCTAGATTGTCAGTATACAAACATACAGAAGATGCCAGCACCAAAAGGCCAACCTGGTCTATTTAGGCTGCTCAAAATTGCAGCTAGCTCCCTATTCAGCAGCTGCCTCACCCCCCTTTCTTCCCTCCCTTTACCCTCCCCTTTGCCCTGTCCCACCCCTTCTTGAAGCATTCCACTGCGTTACATGCCACCACCTCAGCAGGTAGTGTGGTCCACTTTGCCACCACCCTCTCCATAAAGAAATGCCTCCTCACCTCCCTCCAGAATCTACCCCCCTCCAATCTCATGTCATGGCCCCTAGTGTCTCTCCCCACCTTCCTTCTGAACAGAACCTCTGTGTCTGTTTTGGTTATCCCCTTCATGTATTTGAAGGTCTCAATCATGTCCCACTTGTCCCTCCTCTCCTCCAGTGTGCACATGTTTAACTCTCTTAGTCTGCCTTCATATGAAAATTACCCCAGCCCTGAATCATCTTCGTTGCCCAACACTGCACCCCCTCCAGTAGCCTAATGTCTTTTTGTAGTCATGGGCACCAGTACTGCATGCAGAATTCCAGGTGGGTTCTAATCAACGATCTGTATAATGGTAGAATAACCTCCCTTCTTCTCGAGGTAATGCCCCTTGCAGTGCACTCCAGCATTTTGGTGGCCATTGATGCTGCATTGTGCAGAATTGTTCATTGCTCCCATGATGAGCACCCCAATCCTTCTCCTCTCCTGTTACCTCCAGCCGCACCCCAGATGGTAGCTTTTCCTCTGATTTTTGTTCTGTAGTGCAGCACCTTGCATTTTTTGCATTGAACCCCAGCTGCCATCTGTCAGACCATGCCTCTAGCCTTGCCAGATCCTCCTGTAGCCCCTGCCACCCAACTGGTCTTCCACCACCGCTCCCATCTTGGTGTTATCCAAAAATAGGCTGATTTGTTGCTGATGCCCTCTGAGATGTCTGCAATAAATATGCCAAACAGCACTGGGCCCAACACAGACCCCTGTGGAACATCACTTGTCACAGGCTTAGGGGATGAGTATTCCCCACCTACCACCACCCTCTGCTGCCTATCCTTTAGCCAATTCTCCACACACCCCACTAGTTTTGCTCTTGCCCCTGTGCTCCTTAGCTTGCTTCCAAGTCTCCCATGTGATACTGAATCGAAGGTCTTACTGAAGTCTAGATACAGGACATCTACCACATGGCCCCCATTAATTTGCCTAGCACCCAGTTATAGTATTCCACCAGGCTGATCTGGCATGACTTGCCCCTGATGAAGCCATGCTGCCCCCCCGTCCTGCACCCTGTTCACCTCCAGTAGTGGGTACTGGCAGATCGGTGCAGTAGATTGGTCCTGTTTCTGTTTTTGGGAGAGATGGTTGAACACTGCCCTGTTGAGGAGTCACAGAGCTAGCAGGTGACTAAGGAAAGCTGATATTTATTTTTTAAAAGGTAAACCACCATTGTCACATTATTCTTTTTTAATCCTCAGTCCTTTCCAGACCAACCTGTGCCATCAGTTTTCAGTGTTTTGTTGTCTCTGTCCCATTTTCCCTGTAGGGAGGGCAAGAATCCTGGTGATGGGAGAGCTCCCCCCCCCCCCACGGAAGGCAGTGAGTGCTGCACAGCACTGAGGTTTTGCCAACAGAGACAATGAGACACTTGTTCATTACAATATCTGCTACTGGAGCAAAGTTTAAATTGAAGTCAGTTTGTGAATATTCACTTATGGTCCCTGAGTTTGGCTCTTTCATCTGAGGATCCTAAGGTTCAAGCTGTTATTTGACTTCATTTTGTTTTACAACTTCCAGTTAAAAGACCTGAAAGTTTGGCATGAAAATCCTTGAATAATATCTTGAACTTTCCATTGAACTCCTTTCACATTCTTGGAGACAGATTTTTGTGGGTCGAAGATTCTAATAGCAGGAGTTCCCAGAAATTATCTGGTAAAGAAAGTCGGTTAGAGGGGAACATTTTGGAAAACTTGGCTTGTTTGCACACACACACAGAAAAAAAAACACATAACCACAATCTTTGCTGTATACTGTTTTACGCAGCCTTAGTTTTAATAACAACAATTGTCTCTACCACTACTTATTCTAGGAGATGCTAACTGTTTTACCTTTTTTGTTCAAATATGATGTGTGATGTTTCTTTTGTTAGGAAGTTTGTTTATTTATTATAGCTTTTAGGTGTTTGATAACTTTTCAAAGCTTTTGGGTTATTTATCGCCTGTACTGAGTTTTTATAGAATTTATAGAATTCACCTAACTCATCAAGTTCAACTTGTAGGATTTACTTGTAAACTTTATTTTTTTTACTCTGCTTGCACTAAATTAGTGTCGTTTACGATAGCACATTACTAGCACATTACTATTTTAAAAATCTCATGGCATAATGTTTGCTTGTTGTTGCTGACTTATTTTTAATTACAAACACACTGTTGCTTTGTCTGATTCGATTGTTCTGATTGAAAAGAGTTAAAGTGCTGAACTGATTGCTGGAGCTGACAGTAGACCCAATTAGACCTGAGTAATTAGCAGTCCTTTTCCTTAGATTGGTAGATGGGTGGCTGACTGTTCAATTAGAACAGGTCCCTTGTTATTGTTGCTGATAAAACTGTTGTTGCATATTTGGCCATTTCTACTGATTAGCACAACCTGGTTAATTTAGTTAATTTGTCCACCCTGATTGGCTTGACCTGCATGTGGTAGTCCTAGAGGGATTTATCTAAACACACATCATTACTAACACATATCCCCCATAGCTTGTGGAAGCGTTCTGCTCAGTCCATTTTCGTTCACTTTCAGCTTTACACACTGCAGACTCCATGTGGTTTCTCCTTAGAGACTCAGTTTTGATCTAAGGGGGTAATACTCCTTTCTTTTCTACAAAAATATTGTGTTGCGTGTAGTGGTCAACATTTTATTCATGCCATTAGAACCTAAGGGGGGGGGAATAAGTGCAGTACGCTAGGCTGCTATCCACTGCTACCTGCCTCAGTGCATAGGAAAGGCAAAAAACGATGGTGAGTTCCACTTAGAAAATCCCATTCTTGGTTATTCTTTAGTGTTGGTTTCCTGTACTATTGTTGTGGCTGATGGCTCAGAGAGCTCTGTTTTCTTTTAAGATCCATCAACGAAATTTCACGTTTGTGTAATACCAGCCTGTCCTGGGGAGAGTTTTTATATTCCCTGTCTTCAGCTGTCATTTGAGTGGTTGTTAGTATACCTTCCAAGCTTAATGTAAGTTCACTGACTTGGTTATTTGGTAATTCTTTATTTTTTACTCCAGCCTTGAAATTTGGGGGGGTAGGGAGCAGGGAGCAGGGAGTTGGCAATAGTTTGAGTCCAGGTCTTAGGAAAGACCAGGAAAGACTAGAGAAGTTTTAAAAAAAATCCTGTTCTCTGTTTTCTCTTTAATATATCCCATACCTTAATATAAAATCATCTGAAATTATTTAAAGAATTGATTGAGTATACGTTATATATTTGAGTCTTGGTATCCGCCTCCTTCCAGCACTCAACTCAGTACTTCATCTAATATACTGTGTTAGTTTGTTCATTTTCTTCTTTTAGCTATTCAAAGGATTTGCAAGAAGAGTTTATCCAGACTGACCTTTAAAGAGAATAGCTTAGATTTTTGAGGTGTCTCTTGTAAAGCCTATGAGACCTTGGACCTTGGACTTGAATCTTGGACTTAGAGCCAACTGACATTAACACTGTCTGCAGAAGACTTTTGAATTTCTTTTTTTTTCTTCCTTCTTTTTCCTTTTTTTTTTGGTATTAGCTGAATTGCAACATTGGTAATATTGGTAATCTACATATTCTTCTTCAGTGTATACAAGAAGTGGAAAAGTTTTATCAACTGGTATGGTAAAGGGCAGGAAAAAGATTAATAAGAACATGGAATCATGCAATGGATGTGCTCATCAAGGATATTTCAATTTGGCTACTTCAGATCCTGTGAAATTTAAACCCTCTTATGCAGAGATGGTAAGAAAGGAAAAGAACGCCTTGTCATCCTGCTGTCAAAGGGGCAATGGCATAAATTCATTAATTATAGTCCATCAGCAGGACAATAAATCTGAAGTGTCACCATTTGCTCTAACCCCAAGATCGGAGGATAAGACCTCTAAAAATTCATCCTGTGAACAAATTACTGATAGTATTCAGTTAGCAGAAGATTTGGGAAACTGAAACAGTATTATAGTAGTCAAGCAAAGAGGATTGCAGTTACTGACTTTTCCCCAGCACTGTCAATCTCTGCATGGATTAAGCCTGCTATTGAAAAATGAAATTAAAATTAGAATTACCACTTCAATTATCCTCCCCAAATCCTCTATAAAATCTACAAATATATTGTCTAGGAAATTTTGAACCAACAAAACCCTTATTTATCCCATCAGGCAACAAATATTGCCAACTTGGAATTATTTAGTCCTTTAGATTATTCGCAGAACTCTGATGTGCTGGTGCAGTGTTTAAAAAAACAGGAGAGATACATGATGAAATAAATAGTGCAATGTCACCAAATGAGATCTTTGAAAAATTGGATACTGAGATAACAGCTATTAAAATAGAAACACCATTAATCAAACAAAATTCAGGGAAAATTTCAACATATACATTAAAAGCTTTGTCGCATCCAATAATGTCTAACATTGTCCTACCTGATTCTCTAAATGAGATTAAAAATACAATTGACTTATTTCAAAACAGTATTCAGACACAAATTGATGAGATAGGAAAGAAATTGACAGAATTACTAACAATCAAAGGCCCTCTTATCTCCAATAATTATTACAAATACTTCTTCACATGGAAACAAAAAGGGTAAAAAGAATAATAAAAAGACATCTAAGAAATGAAAAGGGCAAAGAAAACCATCAGGTCCCTCACATGCTTTGGGGGAAGTCATAGATCTGGTTAGCCCCCACTCAGGTGCGGTATTGACAAATCAGAGTGCAAATATAAAAGCGATTGTTTTATAAAATCTTTACAATGATGTCTATCCTATAGAAGGAGACATATCTCTCGAGCTGTAAGTTGGTTAAACAAAGTGAGGTTGAACCAGTTAGTAACCAGTAATATCCAGACAATGAAGTCACCAGGGGATAACATTATTCAGGATATAAATAGTAAGAGCATAGCACTACAGTCAATAGAGGGCAGAAACAGCCACAATCCCCTAGTCTCATGTGTGGTGATGAGGTCATCCTGAGACTAGAAGGGCTGTATTTAAAGAGAATGAAAGCACACAATCTTTAACAGAATCCTTAGTTCATCTTTTGCAAGTGGAAACTTCTTTTTTAGTTGTTTAACCAGGAGTAGCACACCAAGCTGAAAGCTTTTTTTACAGGTGTGACCTAGAGCACAGGAAGTTAAGTGACTTGCTCAGAGCCACATAGTATGTAAGTGAAAGCTGGGGATTCAAACCCAGGTCTGGTCTGCTGGATGTCACCAGATTTTCAGCTCAGAGCCTTAAAACCACATGCCTATACTGCCTCCCAAACTTGGGATTACAAAAGCAAATTCTAATATTGTAACTGTCTTTAGGGATAAATCTTTTTTCCCTTCTCCAGTATATTGTATAGTCACAGGCATGGGCTATGCTAAACAAGTTATTTCTCAACAAAGAAGATTAAAATACCTTGGTTTGTAATTGCATTCCCCAGTTACTTGGTGTAGAATAGCAAAATGGGTCATGGGTGAAGGCGTTGCCAACTTTGTTATAAAAAGTGAGACTCTTGAGACAGTTTTTCAATTTTTAAGTTGACACATGCCCACCCTGGAACAAATACAAGCAAAAACCAACAACATTTTGTCTGTTTTTGGGGTGGAAAGACTAAAAAATGAAAATTTAGAGACATTAATAGATATGGTGGTCATATTGCTGTCCTCCCTGTTAGACATCTCTATTGGTAGAGATGATTTACTCACTGTAACTTGAGTTCACAAAACAGGGGACAGAAACCAAATTGATATTCATACTGCCCAGTGACCTTTTAAGTTGATTCTGAGAAAGGCAGACAATATAAAGCAGAGCAATATTTTGGTAGTGGGTTTAACAGATGAATCTTTTCAAGTAGAAAAACAGATTCTACTGACTAAATATTATTTATTATTTATTGAAGTTTGATGACTGGTAGCCCACTGGGCCCTGAAGGTCCCTTTTCATGGGTGACGTGAATAACAGTACAAGAGATAATAAACAGTAGAAACCATATGGGAGTACAGGTTATCATGGGTATACAGTATTCGGTTGTTTACACATAGCAAGACATTACATAGGTTTGGTATATCTGATGGTCAGTGTTGTTCATTACATCATCCAGTGACAGAGACATTAGTGAGACAGTACTCTGGATTCCTTAGGTGACATAGTTTAAGGGTATACAGTATTCGGCTGTTGTTAAACAGGATTGATATATCTGAATGGTCAGTGTTGTTCATTACATAATCCATTGACAGAGACATTACTGAGACAGTACTGTAGATTCCCTAGGTAACATAGTTCAAGAGCATTAATAGGTTCAGATTGGGGAGGAAAGAGTTAGTGCAACATTGTTAGGGGCTAACAATTATAGTTAGGTGAGCAGTCTGCAGAGGTCACTGCAGTAGTGTCAAGGAGGGAGGCATTGGCATATACTTGTTGACAGAAAATGGGCCTTGAGTCTTGTGCAGAAACACAGCAATGATGGGGTGTCTCGTATCTCCACAGGGAGGTTATTCCACAAGGAAAGGGCAGTATGAGAGAATGATTTTTGTCCTGCTTTAGTCCTGACCTTGGGGAACTCCAGTAGCATGTGGCCCAAGGATCTAAGGCTGCGCTGGTTTATTTTTACTGTGAGGAGTCCCCCAAGACTGGGGAGAGGCGAAGGGCTAATTATCTTCTTCGCCAGGCAGAGTACAGGGTAACTGAGGCAGGATTCGAAAGATGGCCAGTTAAGCTTTGCCAACGCCCCACAGTGGTGGCTCCTGGATATGGGATAAGGTGGCAAAGTGGGCCACCTTGTTGTATAGGGTCTGTAGTAGCCACGAACTCCAGCTTTGCAATACCCCGAATGACCGGGCAGCATATGTTAGAGTTGGAAGTAGGACACTAGTTGCTATAGCAGTCCTAGCTTCTGGGGTCAGCAGTTCCTTGAGCTGATACAGTAATCTGAGTTTTGTATGGATTACTCTCGTGACTTGATCCACAAGTTGTTTGAACGTGAGACCTTGGTCAGTAGTAAGGCCAAGGTACTTAGTTGAAGAGACCACTTCAAGCTTGTTACCCTCAAGGGACAAGAGTTGGAGTAGATGTGTTCTATCTAGTCCAAGGGCTCTTGGTCCTAACAGCATGGCTTTGGTTTTACTGGTGTTAAGAACCATTTTATTCTTGATAAGCCACTTCTCCATGATGTGAATATCCTTTTGGAGAGAGGTGCTAAGGTCATCCAAGTTGACAGAGGTTTTGTAGATGATGGCATCATCAGTGTATTGGATTGCACTGCTGCTTCCGCAATGATTGTGCAGTTCATTTACATACAGCGAGAACATTAGTGGCCCAAGTATAGACCCCTGGGGTACACCGTCCTTGAGGAACAGTGGTTTGGAGAGTGTCTTCTGCCACCTGACCCTCTGTGAGTGACCAGAGAGGTAGCTTTCAACCCATTTGAGGGTGTGGGCATCGAGGCCTTTGAGCCCAGTCCACTTATGAATACAAAAACAGACAACACTCACGAATTGAGACTACTCTCATGGAACATTGTAGGAATTAAGGAAAAATCAGGAGATGTAGAATGGTTGGACTACACTAATTCTTTTTTGATAATATTAATGCGGGAAGCCTGGTTACAGGACCTTTTTGTAATAAATGGTTATGAGGTGATATATTCTCCAGCTATTAAATTAAACCAAAATGGCCGAGGCACGGGTGGACTATCAATCAATATTAAAGTGTCCAGATCCCTAAAAATTCTACATATTCTACATATCTGACTAAATATGGCCTTTGAGCCCAGTCCACTTATGAATACAAAAACAGACAACACTCACGAATTGAGACTATTCTCATGGAACATTGCAGGAATTAAGAAAAAAATCAGGAGAGGTAGAATGGTTGGACTACATTAATTCTTTTTTGGTAATATTAATGCAGGAACCCTGGTCACGGGACCCTTTTGTAATAAATGGTTATGAGGTGATATATTCTCCAGCCATTAAATTAAACCAATATGGCAGAGGCATGGGTGGACTGTCAATTTATATTAAAGTGTCCAGATCCTTAAAAATTCTACATATCTGCAAAATCTGCTTTAATTATATAATAGTGGTTGTTAATTGGAACTCAGAGTTAGTCATTTTAGCAAATGTTTACATATTACCAAAGGCAAAACATTATAAAACACTTTTGGACAACTTGGCTATGGACCTTGATAAAGCTAACTCTATTTTTGTACAGGCTAACATGGTTATTTACAGAGATTTTAATGCACACATTGCTCTATTAGATGATCAGCCAGGCATGCCACTGTCAAATGAGGCTATGGACCTACCATCCAGAGATTCATCTGATGGTGTAATTAATGAAAATGGAAAATACTTTATTACTTTTGTTATGAACAACTCATTGGTTATTTTGAATGGTAGAACTCAAGGAGATGAAAAGGGGAGGGTGAACTTTTTTGGCCCTAATGGCCAGAGCCTAATTGATTATGGTTTAATGGATTGCATATTATTCCATGTGATAAAGTCTTTATGAATTGAGATGAGAAACCGAAAGTGATCATGTTCCATTGGAATTTATTTTGCTGGGAAGCTCTAATGCTAATGACTCATTGCATATGACTGATTCCTTAATCAAGCCGAAACACAAATTGAGGGATGATTCAGTGGACGTCGGAGAAGGCAAAGATTATTTATCATTCATGTCTGTCATCTTTGTAGCAACACTCTATTATGAGCACAATTCAATAAATGAAGAGAACTACTTCCAACATATTTTTCTTAAATACGACAATGCATATTTTCCTGTGCTGTAGTAAATAAAACCTCAAGTAATCATAAGTGGTTTGGCAACTCATGTAAGACTGAGAAAATAAACTACAAAAGATGGCAACTATAACAAAAGAACATTCTTGTAAGGCAAACTTTAAAACTTTGACTTTGACCAGGAAAAATATAAAACTTTCTTAAAGGGAAAAAGATGAATAGAGAAAGCATCAGTGGAATTTCATGCTTCAAATCATACAGTCCAAGGATATCAGAGCTTTTTGGGATATGGTATCTAGAGGCTCAGCATCTTATAATAACACCTTACTGTCAGTGATTTCGGAAGCAAATTGTATTTCTCACTATATGAATCTATTTAATTGCCCCTGGGACAACTGGATATGCAAAACCTTTCTTCTGCAAGCCCTCTTTTTACAAATTTTGGTGAGTTTCAGCCATCACAAGTAGAAATTTTAGAAGGCACGGACATTATATCTAAATTAATGAACAGTAAAGCCCCCAGACCAGATTCTGTACCATCCAAAATTTATAAATATAAATTTTGATTTCTGGGAACCATTACTAACTAGATATTTCAACTAATGTCTTAGAAAAACAGACACCATCATCTTGAAAATTAAACATAATGGGCCAGATATTCCAAAAGGGTTGTTAATGACAATAGGTTGCGCCTACTAAGTCCAAACTTGCTCCATTCTGCGACATATTCAGCAGGAGGCAGTTGCACCACAGAAAACATGTTGAGCAAATGAATGCATGCTGAACTGGAGGGAGGAACCATGCATAAAATGCACAGCCCGATATCAGCGGGCTGTACAGAGTTGTGCAGGCGCAACCCTACTACGCCTGCAGGACTTTGAGCCAAAAAAAGGCTTGTCGAGGCCACCCACAGGTGAGCTGCTGTATTGCAGGGTGCAACACAGCAGCTGCCACCTGTGGCTGGCCCCAACCCAGTCCCTGTTGCCCCCTGCAGCCCGATCGCTGGCATAGTGTACTCCCCACCAGCCCGATCGTGCATCAATGTGGCCCTCCTCCCACACATATCCCTGGTGGTCCAGTGGACTGAAATGCCCAATCATGGGCGGTATGTGTAATAATTCCACCCTCCCGTACATATCCCTGGTGGTCCAGTGGACCGAAATGCCCGATCGTGGGTGGTATGTGTAATAATTCCCACTTCTCCCAGTTATCCCTGGTGGTCCAGTGGACCTAAAATGCCCGATCGGGTGGTATGTGTACACCCACCCCTCCTGTACATATCCCTGGAGGTCCAGTGGACCAAAATGCCCGATCACAGGCGGTATGTGTAATAATTCCCACCCTCTCGTACATATCCCTGGTGGTCAGTGGACCCGAAATGCCCGATCGCATTCATTCCACAAATCTGGACTGTCATATGCAGTGCAGACTGCCCGCCATTGGCTCTTGCTCTGCACCAATGGGCATGCAGCTACAGGCGTGATCGGTCAGCGGTGATGGTGGCAGGCAGGTGGGATGCTGCCGCCCCGCCGGCTGCCAGGGGGAGCGGGTGGTGGGGTCAGGTGGTGGGGTGGGGACACTAGCCACCATGGCTATGTTCAGGGGGGTGGTTTTTATTACACATACCACCCACGATTGAGCATTTCGGTCCACTGGACCACCAGGATATGTACGTGGAGGGTGGGATTTATCACATACCACCTGCGATCGGGCATTTGGTCCACTGGACCACCAGGGATATGTACGGGAGGGTGGGATTTATCACATACCGCCCGCGATCAGGCATTTCGGTCCACTGGACCACCAGGGATATGTACGGGAGGGGGGGAGCCACATTGCTGCCCGCGATCGGGCTGCAGGGGGCGTCGGTCCCTGACGGCTGCTGCCTTGCAGGGCGCCAGGCGCAAGTCCTCAGGGATCAAGGCGTATCTACATGCTAATGGCATGCAAATGGGGCCATAATCAGATGCAAATGGCCCCCCTGCGCCGTGCATGAATTATGGCCCCATTTGCATGCCACCTTTTGAATATCATGATTTTGCACATGGCGCAATGGTACTTGTGCCACCGCAAGTTGAATGCTCCACTCTGACAACTTGCGGTGGTGCAAGTTCCTCTGCACCATGCACAGTGGCTGTGGCTGGGGGTGATATTAAAAGGAGTTGCTCAATAGCGCAACTCCTTTGAATATCGCCCCGGCCACACCCCTGCACAACTATTTTTCGCAGCGCAAGGGCTTGCGCCTCAGAATGGCGCAGTTTGAATATCCAGCCCAATAATTCTACTTCATACAAAAGGATCCTATCTTGACCGTTCTAATTATCATCCAATTAATCTTTTGAACTCAATTTCAAAGATTTTTTTCAAGACTACTATTAAACAGCTTAAAGGACTGGTCTGATAGAATCTCAGTTATTTCTCCTTTTCATGTGAGTTTTAGGTGTAATTTCTCAACCTTAGATAATGTGTTTTGCCTAAGTCACTTATTTGAAAAATATGTGCATATAAAAAAATGAAATTATATACATTATTCATTGATTTCTCTTTGGATTCTGATTCCATCAATCGTAGTACTTTATGGTATATTTTGAGAAATTACAGTATAAGCAATTCACTATTATAGCCAGTTCAATTGTCATATATGGATACCTGCACTAAAGTTAGATGTGATATGCAAGGGAATACAACAAAATCTTTCCCCTCATTAAGAGGGGTAAAACAAGGGTGTTTGCTAGCCCCAGCATTGTTTAATTTTTACATTAATGATCTGTTAAACTTTGATGAACAAACGCTTCTTGATTCTCCAAAAATTAATGACTTACATTGTCACGCACTAGCTTGCGCTGATGACCTCCTGTTGCTGTCACTAACTAAAAGAGGTCTTCAAATGAAAATCAAGTTCTTTAAAGAAAAATGTAGGAAACTTCAACTTAAAATCAATATCTCTAAAACCAAAGCTTTGACATTTGGTTCAACAAACAATAACACAAATTATTTCTTGGATCATCACAAGATTAATAACATTACGTCCTATGTATATCTCGGAGTTAGTGTTGTGGCTAATACTCTTTGGACAACTCATCACAAGTCCCAGATAAGTAAATCAAAAATAAGTGGTAAAGCACTCTTAATGTTTCTCTTTAAACTTGGAGGTCTTGATATACGATCAGCCCTAAAAGCAGCCAAGGTGAAAATTAATCCATTACTGTCTTCACGCGGCGAGTTATTTCCTTTGATAGTAAGATTAACTTGGAATCTCCTCTCCTTTATTTTTATAAATCTCTACCTATCTCTACTTATGGTCCTTTTTCCACAGCATCTGCTATGATAAGAGCAGAACTAGGAAGAATATCAATATATGCAATCAATCAGTACAAATCTCTCTCAAATTGTTGAAAATTATAAACAATAACTAGGGATGTAAGTTTGTCATGGATGAGGTTTTAATGACTAATTGTTTGTTCGTGAAATCATTAGTAAACACTATTAAATGTTGTTGCACTGTCATCATTGCTACATTCTGATGACACTAGTGAAAGTCATGGAAGTTCTGAATAAAGATCAAACGTCATGGAATCAATGACGTGTATGACAGCCATGACAAACTTACATCCCTACCAATAACCATAACCCTTTGCCTTGGTCATGTTTAAATGAGAAAATAAAATGGTTTCAAATGGGCCTAACATCAAAATGGTTGTCAAATATACATCAAATTATTGAAATGATTAACCTTATGCATCAATGGATAGCTTCTCAGAAAAAAATATTAATCTCCTTACAATATAAAAAACTTATTAAGAAAAGATTATTTTACAAGTCACAGGATAGGGATATGGAATCAATCAGAGCCCAAAAATGTGCACCCTGGTTTAGGACAAATAAAATAGATCACGGTTTGGAAAATTATTTTGTTTCCCCCTTAAAACCATTTAAAAGGAAAGCTTTAACATGGGCCAGGTTTAGTCTGATAAATTCTAAGTATTCATACCTGAACAAAACTTTGGGAGAAAACAATGCTATACCAAATGTCTTGATGTGTCGGTGTGATCGAAATGTGCCTAAAACATTACTACACTTAGTTACCACATGCCCTTTTATTTGGCTCTGTACCAAATTCTTACAGGAAATCTTAGAATGTTATGGTAATACAAATTATGATGTTCTATTTATTCTTCTGCATCTTTTTACAATAAAGGATGCAGAAAAATAATTGCATTTTTATATTGTTGATGAAAAGGAAAAACTGTCATATAAGAAAATACCTTCCTAAATTAGATTTTGATGAATACCCTTTTGATATATATGCATTTTTATGTATGATATAATAATTATAATGGTGTTATTTAATGTAATTTATATGTATGATGACTGTTGATTATTAATGTACATCTGTTGTTTTTATCTGGATATGTTTTTTATCTTTTTGTCTGATTGTAATAACCAAGATATTATGTTACATCCTGGTTGATCAATAAACTAAACTAACTAACCTCCTGTAGTGCCACTAGCCTCTCCTTGAGGATGGTCTCCATTAGCTTCCCCACTATGGACGTTAGACTTACTGGCCTATAGTTCCCTGGTTCATCCTTGGGTCCACTCTTGAGGAGGGGAACCATGTGAGCCAGTCTCCAGTCATGGGGTATGCATCCTGTGTCTAGAGATGAATTAAATAATTCTGCCAAGGGTCCTGCCAGGACCTCTGCTAGCTCCTTCAGCACTCTTGGAGGTACTCCATCTGGTCCTGGCATAAGCCAAGGTCAGGTAGGACTTACTTATAATTGTTGATAAGAGAATAATGAGCAATCTAAATCCAGGATAATTTCATTAATATAAAGATTAAACTGAGAGCAGCCAAAGGGCACTACTGTTGTATTCCTCTATGCACTACAGAAGGCTTAGTAACTATACTGGGATGCACCCTGCGCAACTGAGCTGCACTGGTGCATCTCCAAATTGCACCCCTGAGCCATATTCAAAAGGTGGGGATGCACTGCACAATTCCAGATATGCCACAGTGCAAAGATAATGTATGCAACACATCCAGAGAAGGCGTTCATCTGCATATATATGGCACATCGCAATGTTCTGTCGAATGTGCAGCACAGCTGCCTGCACATCTAAGAATATAGCTGCACAAAGTTAGTCATGAAGAAACATGCCTAAGTCATAGCCACCCACAGGTGGGCTGCTGTATTGCACAGCACAACACAGCAGCCACCAGACCCTGGGTGGCTACCCCATCCCCACTTGTGAATAATAATAAATATTATCCCTTGTAACCCTGGTAGTCTAGTGATAAGCCCCTCCTATCCCCATTTGTAAATAATAATTAATAGTATCCCTCATATCCCTGAAAGTTTAGTGGTACCCCACTCCCATCCCTGTTCATGAATAAGAAGTAATATTATCCCTCATATCCTTGGTAGTCTAGTGTAGCCCCCCCCAGTTCCCGAACCTGACCTTATAGTCAAAACACCCATTCCAGTATCCATGGTGGTCCAGTGGACCCACCACCCACTGAGGAACCCACATCCCACCCTACTCCTTCTACCCAGCACAGTCAGTTGCCCACAGAGTCAGCAGGCAGGACATCCCTCCACATACTGACATGGCTGCCCACCGACTGAGCTGTCAGTGAATGACAGCTTACTGTATGCATTGTAAATCCATTGGTAGACACTGTTGACCAATGGACTTGCAGTGTGTACTGTAAGCTTTCATTCACAACTTTGTGAATGACACAATGTTGTGAATGAAAGCTTACAGTACACACTGCAAGCCCATTGGTTAACAGTGTCCACCAATGGGCTTCCAATGCATACAGTAAGCTGTCTTTCACTGACAGCTCAGTCAGCAGGCAGCTGTGGCAGTGTGTGGAGCGATGTGCTGCCCACTGGCTCCATCGGCAACTGGACTTGCTGGTTTGGGGGGGTGAGGTGGAATGTGGGTCCCTCAGTGGGAGGGAGGTCCACTGGACCAACATGGATACTGGAATGGGTGTTTTGACTATATGATCAGGTTCAGAGATGGGAGGGGGGTTACGCTAGACTACCAGGGATATGAGGGATAATATTATTATTCACGAACAAGGATAGGAGTGGGGTACCACTGCATTACCAGTGACCTTTGGTGCAGTATTATGAACCTGACAGGAAGGGGGTACCACTGGACTACCAGGGAAGGAATTGTAACAAATCATGGGAGGATGGTGTGGTACCAGAGGACTGTTAGTTTGACCTCAGTGGTAGGGAAAATTATGGAATCACTTCTGAAAGAAAGAATTGTTGATTACCTAGAGGCCAATGGGGCATATGAACCAAGGCAGCATGGATTCACAGCAGGAACATCTTGTCAGATGAATCTAATAGATTTCTTTGACTGGGTGACCAAAGTAGTAGACCAGGGAAGGGCTATGGATATGGCCTACCTAGACTTTAGCAAGGCATTTGACACAGTCCCACACAAAATATTAATAAACAAGTTAGTCAGTCTGGGAGTGGGTCCCAGGGTGGTAGCCTGGGTGAAAAATTGTCTGGACAACAGGACACAGAGGGTAATAGTAAACGGAGTCCACGCCGAAGAAAGGGGGGTTACTAGTGGGGTACCACAGGGTTCAGTAGTATTGGGGCTGGTCCTCTTTAATGTCTTTATACGGACATTGCAGAGGGACTGAAGGAAAGTATGCCTCTTGCAGATGACACAAAGATGTGCAACAGGGTTGATACACAAGGGGTGGGAATGATGAGAAGGATTTGACAAGATTGGAGGAATGGTTAAAAGTATGCCAGGTTAAATTCAATGCAAAGAAGTGCAAAGTAATGCACCTGGGAAACAAAACCCAGGGAAGAGTACACAACGGGGTACCAACAACAACAGAAATGGAAAGTGACCGGAAGGTAGTTATATCAGATGACATAAGGTAGGCAGGCAATGTGTAAGGTAGTAAGGAGGGCTGGAAGATATTGGGATGCACAGGAAGAGGCATCACCAGTAGAAAACAAGAAGTTGTCATCCTTCTATACAGAGTTGGTGAGATCCCATCTGAGTACTGTGTGCAGTTCTGGAGACCCCATCTCTGCAAGGACATAGACAGGATGGAGGCAGTCCAGAGGAGGGAACCAAAATAGTGCAGGATCTGAACCAGAAACCATATGAAGAGAGAATAAAGAAACTTAATAAGCATATCCTTGAGGAAAGGAGGAAGAGGGGACAACTTTCAAGTACTTCAAGGAATCAACAAAGTCCAAGAGGGTAGCATCCTTCAGAAAAAGAGATGTGCAAGAACAAGGGGGCACAGTTTGAAGATGGGGGGGTGGCTCAGGAGCAACGTGAGGAAGTATTTTTTCACAGAGAGGATGGTGGACGCATGGAATGGCCTTCCTGAGGAGGTTGTGGGGTCAAAAACAGTGGGTGAATTCAAGAATGCATGGGACAGACATAAGGCAATTATAGCGGTGGGTAGGAGGAAGTAAGCTATTGGTAAACTAGGATCTGCGGCTTATCCAATAGATAGTAAAATGGGCAGACTGGGTGGGCCAAGCAGTCTTTATCTGCCATCAAAGTCTATGTTTCTATGGAGGGGATGGTTCATGTGTTTATATGCTCGGGGCTGGGATGAGGGCCACTAGACTACCAGGGATATGTGGGATATATCTATTTTACTTCACAATTGGGGATGGGGGACCATTAGACTACCAGGGGGTTGTGGAGTGCTTTCATGCAACACGGAAGTTGCAGGGCACCTGGCGCTTTCTGCCAGGTGCTTCCCTGCCCCAGACATGCAAATGGGGCCATAATGACATGCAGTTGGAAATAAATAAATAATTTACGCCTTGCATGGCTAATGGCCCCATTTGCATGTTTCGGTCTGAATATCTAGAATTTGCGCTCGGTGCATCTGAAGATGTGCCATGCATCCCGATTCCAGATATTCAGATCGGGCAGGGGGATATGCCGGAGCATGGTTGGTGGACCCCATTTGAGCTGTAGGCACTTTTTACCATATTGTTGAATATAGCACTTCTGTGCTCCGGTGCAACTCAGTTGCATGGAGCAACCACTTGCACCCTTTCTGGGTGCAGTTTGAATATCTGGACCCCGTCTACAGAATCTCATACTTATGCCTATAAATCAGTATGAAGATTAATAATGATTTCTATTAACAACAGATCAGCCTTTAGTTCTGTTACTGATTTCCATAAGGCATAACATGATAGGCAAGGCCACTGATTTACGGTGATTAAAACATTTAAATTCCATTTTCAATACTTCAGATTTCGGAATTGCACCGGTGATTGTTATTCTAATTTCCGTATTTTACCAGGATTCTGCTGTCATTCTTTTAGTATGTGTATAAATAATCAGAATAAAAGAAGGCTTAATATACAGAGCATTAAATAAAGCAAACTGAAAATAGTTCATGAAGCAATTATAAAAAAAATACAAATTTTGTAGAATTACTGATCTAGTATAAAATGGCAGATTCCATGAAATCTTTGTTTTTACCGGTGTTCTGGCAGCCCTAATTCCAGAATTTTACCAGGTTTTCTGGTAAAAACTGAAAAACAGTGGCCTTGATGATAGGCCATCAGGCCAATTTAAATCAACAAAGGTCACAAACGGTTTGTGAGTCTCTTGAAAATTATATATTTTTCAATAAATTGTACTATGGTACAGCAATGGTCTAATCTTAAATGATCTCATCTGACTTTAGCCTACAGCTTACTCAATATATTATTTTCTTCAGTTTTACCATGATGCAGTAACAACGGCTCCGAAGACATCCCCGACAGCGACAGCCGCCTTGCTGACTGTCGGCAATGCAGTGCTGGGGATGCCTCCTGTTTTCATCCAGAGGCTGTGCCCTCAAACTATCCCATGTATCGCCCCCACACCCCTGGTTCTAGGATCTCCAACTCCGAGTCAGAGTTGGACCGAAATACCTGCTAGGTATACCCATGGATGTGCGGAGACCATCACAGCGACAGGAGGATTTGGCCAATTCCTGTCATGGTGGTGGACTTGCTGTGGGGGAACTGCAGTGTGCCGTTGTATGGTTTTCTTCACCCCTGTTCTCTAATCTTATCAGAGTAATTTTGAGAAAATCTTAGTACTGTTTCTCCACTAACTGGGTGATATGTGCTTGGGTCATTTTATTTCTCTTTTGTGTATAGGAATAATTTTAATTCCTTTCCAGACATGTGGAATAATTTGTTCCTCAGTGCAGCATCCTGTGTTTCCATCTGCTGAGTGTGCTGGTGTATCGGAACAGAGGACTGCATCACTACTCTGGCAACATCGAAAGAATAGCTGCCCCATTCAAGAACTACACAAACTTTCTCTCTGTGTTCTTGTTCTCTGTGATTGTGGCTGGTAAAAGACTGCAAAGGGAGCTCGACGGCGAGCCAGTGCCAGCCAATTGGAGACAAGTAGGGGCATGGCTTAGCAGTTTAAAAGCCTGCACCAGCCTGAATACATTTACTGCAGCATCCTGTGTTTTCATCTACTGTGTGTGCTTTCGCACCGGAAGAATGGACTGCATCACTACTCTGGCAACATCAAAAGAGTAGCTGCTCAGTTCAAGAACTACATTAACTTTTTCCCTGTGTCCCGATTGTGGCTGGTAAGAGACTGTAAAGGGGGTTCAGTGGCGAGCCAGTGCCAGCCAATTGGAAACAAGAAAGGGCAAGGATCAGCAGTTTAAAAACCCGTGCTGGTCCGAATACATTTACTGCAGCATCCTGTGTTTCCATCTGCTGTGTGTGCTGGCATATCCGAATAACGGACTGCATCACTACTCTGGCAACATCGAAAGAGTAGCTGCCCCATTCAAGAACTATGCAAACATTTTCCCTGTGTCCCAACTGTGGCTGGTAAGAGACTGTAAAGGGGCTTGGTGGAAGCCAGTGCCAGCCAATGAGGACAAGTAGGAGCAGAGGCTCAGCAAGTTTAAAAGCCATGCCAGCTCCGCCACTCAGTGGAAATTTGTAACTTATAATATTTGCTTACTCTTGATGTGGAAAGAGGCTGATTTGACAGCAGTTTTGACTTTGAGAAAGGTATGCTATTTTAAATATTGTTAATTGGCTTAATACCCACTTATAAGGCCTCTCTCTCCATCATAGGGTATACTAAATTACAGCTTGGTATCAAATTTGTAATTTATTGGAGCATACTTTATTTTAAAACTAGTTTATTCAGTACTGATTACATTTGGTGACTGGTTCACCAGCTAGTTTCTAGTTAAGTTTTTAGAACACGTTTTAGACATTTGGATATCAATTAATATCTACTTCGACTCACTCTTTTACCATATTACATATTTTGTTATTGTTGCTAATTTGTGTGAGGGGTTATCTAGAGCCAATTAAAGCAGACAAGAGTGGGGTTTCCTTGCACAGGCTAGAACAGACATATAAGGATCTAGTACAAAAGAACACTATAAACTAGGTGCCTGGGCATTTAACCAACTAGAATGAATGCATGTTGCCAGAGTTAATGTGTTGTAATCTTGAAACACATTTAATTAAATGAGTATTTCTGATTAGACGATATGATTGTCTGGGAGATACTGGAAAACACAATACAGCTTCAATTTATCTGATAGGTTAAAAAGGAAGAAAATTTATTTCTTAATGCATTTATATAAAACTTGTACATTGATATTAGTAGCTAGTTTAATTACCTGTGGAGATATACATCCAAACCATGGACCCATTATAAGGAGGACTGTACAAAGGATTTATTAGGTGAACAAGTACTATGTATAGTATATTAATATATGTAGCCTAACAAAAAACATATATACGTAGTACAGGAATGGGTTATCAAGTATACACCTGATATTATTATTATTACTGATTCATGGCTTAGTTATAAAACATCAGAACAAGAAATTACTTTGGAGAGCTATACTTTGTGGAGAAGTAATATGTCAAAATGAGGTGGGGGTAGTTATTTATGCATTAGATCATTTAGAACTATCTGAAATTGATACCCATATAGACTTGAATGAAGTGGAAGTATTGGTTTTAAAAACTAAAATTTCCACATATTAAACCTTTAGTAGTGGTTGGAGCTTACCATCCCCCTAAGAAAGTACAGTATATATTTGATTACCTAATGGACTTTTTACAAAAATACCAAATTAGTCACAAAATGTATTTAACAATATATATTGCCCAAGACCAACATTTCCTTTTTCTAGTCTGAGTAATAAAAACTGTTGTTCTCAAACACATTCAGAGCTTTTTCAGTTGCTAGCACATCCTTAACTTTTCTCATGATGGCGATTCCACCCATCTGGCACCTCAATGTAGCCTTTTGTTATGTATAAGTAAATCCATTAATTATCACTTTTTTCAGTTAATTATTTTTTGATTAATAAAAGAGAACTTACAACAGTGCAACACATTCATACTATAGATAGTAAGATACTGTATATATAGTGGCAGTCATATAAAAGTTGATCAGTACTGAGGTTGTATACTGTACAAAAGTTAGGCACTACTTACTGACAGATCCGTGAAATACATCTAGTATACATGAATAATAGCCTACATGAACTAGAATGTAGTAACAAGAGCTACAGACAAACAGACTAACCACAAACTAAGCAACACAACATGCTAGCTAAACAAAGCTTAAAAGTATACATTGTTGTAGTACAAAATGAAAGGATTCTGTAAGATAGAGCTTAACATATGGATTTATCTTTTGTCAGCCTTGGGCATTGAAAGGGTCCGTAGGGGACTGTTACCTTCAGGAGAGGGTTGTTGGCAAGTTTGTGGGGGGAGGTGATTGTCTCCCATCAATCAGTGGAGGTGTGATTAAGGCTTTAGAACCATGGCTTTTCATACTTAGCTAATGGCCCCTTAGCAAAGTGAGACATCCCCTCGAAGTTGGCTTAGTCATACGGCTTAGCAACACATATGATGGAGATTGTTACACACTGGACAAAAGTACCAAATTTGGTACAGATATAGACCTAGTTATACAGACGTAGAAAAGCCTGAAATCCAGAAAAAATGAAGAACAGAAAGCCATTATGATGTCATCATTTTCAAAATGGCTGCCTAAATTTACTACGAGACAGATCATGTGATTTTAATTATGGAATTCTGCATTGTTATTGCGTGGATTGTTAACAGGTTGTTGGCAGACAGCCTGCTCTTGATGAAAAGAATATATAAACTAGATTTGTATCTAAAAAAGTAATTTTTTGGCCTGATTTACAACTATCTGTGGTCTACTTTTGGCACTTTCACCGGCAATATTCTGTACAGTGTTGAAGAACCTGGCCATATGTGATGCTAATGCCAAGTAAGGCAAGATGGTCAGTGAGATTCTTATCTCTTGTGAGGGTTTACATGTTCATGCCAATGTAGACAGGTAGGAGTAGTTCTCATTTCAGTGAATGACCAGGTGAGATATGCCTTTCTTTGCTCGTTTCTTGCAATTGTGGGTGAACAGCTGTGAGATGGTGAAGCAGGCTTGGGAGTAATTGACATGTTCCTTCATGTTTGGCCCACGGAGGATCATGGACATCAGTAATTTGATACTAGGGGAGATGACCTCTTCCTGACAATGTGGATAAAATTTGCCAGAAAATTTATACCAGTACTCTTGGAAGATTTCTTTTCTGCAGAATTTAGCAACATTTGCAAAAAGAAGAGCTTCCTCTTCATAATCACAGTGGAGATAGACATCTTTTAACATCTGTTGCATACCTTCAGGAAAGATTAGCATAACATTCTTGCCATCAGACTGCTCTTGCACTCCCTTGTCTTCAAAGTGTTCTAGGGGTTTTTCTTTTAAAAGTGTCTTGTTGATGGAGATATCTTGCCTAAGGTCAGTCACATGGTTCTCATACATATTGTGGAGATCAAAAAGCTTGAAAAGGTAGGACCCGTCTTCCACTGTGGCATCCATGTCAGATACAAGCTCGGCAAAAGCTTTAGCTTTTACTTTATCTATTTCTGTACTTGAACTTGCATTTTGTTGACAGAAATATATGCTATAATGATGTCTGTACTGTTAGGCATACCAAATGGTACTTAGCTTCAATGGCGACCAAGTCTCCACCTGATATTTTATCTATAAGTTCAGTATCTTGCATGGCCACAGCCATCTCTCTTAGAGATCTGTCAGCAGACGCTGTTGAGTATGTGTGGAGGTTAAATGGCATTACAGCTCCACAGAAAAGACACAGCATGCTGCTGCAGCTGCCCACTGATAGTGGGCATTTTAATTCCTCTGAAGTCACTTTCTGACAAATTATACACACAGACCAATCCATTGTTACTGTAGTATTCGTTCCCTGTAACAAAACAGGACATATTAGACATGCATGGTATACAGTAAATACAATAATATTACAGTACAAAGCTGAAACAAACTGAAATTGATCATAGATTTGACATAAACATGCTCTGGGTTCTATTACCAGTATTCAATATTTGTAAATACTGACACATAGTGCATTTAGGTGGTCATTTTGATATCATAATGGCTTCTGGTTGGTCCATATTTTTGGAGCTTAGGATTTTTTTTTAATCTCTATACATATGCCAACCTCTTTCCAAAATTTGGCACTTTTGTCCAATGTGTACTGATCCAGTCAGCAAGCCACCTAACTAGCTAACCTTCCCATCGAGTCTCCAGTGCTCCATGAAGGGACCTCTGTCATCCTCAGTGCTGAAGAACTAGTCATTTTGCCTCTACTGAAGCCAACATATACCAGCTACAAAGGTGTTGGGGGAGTTCTGGATAGTGTGAGGGAAGGGGATTCCCAGTAGCCACAATTCTGGAGTAAAAGGCAGTAAGCTATTTAGTACAGTTTGGAAAAATACCAAAACTGTCCCTCAGAATTGGGTCACCTTGGGACAATACCATAAAATATGTGCAAGATTCCCCCCAGGGATTTGCACCTCTAACAAGCATCAGCAGAGGGGAGGTTCATGGCTTTAAGCTAGACTGGGGTTCTGTATCACAGGTACATGATTATGTTTTGTAATAGGCTGTGCCTTCCATGCATGCACCATGGAAAAGCAACCATGTCACTGACCATTGGTCTTCTGTGATGGTGCATGACAGCTGAGTAGCCTAGTTCATCTGAGCAGTCTGTGACTGATCAGGGAGGGAGATGAGGATGGACTTATAAATGGCTCCTGCTCTGATTCTTTTGATGCCCAGCCATTTCTAAGCTGTGTGGTGACTTGTGGGGTACTTGAGGAGAGACCTCTGACTTTTTATGAAGGAGGTGACTGCACTTCTAACCTGCAGATAGTGTCAGAGGTCTGAGCGAGGCAACTGGAATTTGTTCTGCAGGTTCTGGAAGGAATCCACTTGTGTGGATTAAAGCAGGAGGACATCTTGCACTGACCAGATACCTTTGTCCTTCCAGGTGGGCCAGTTCAGATTCTTGATGTGTACCTGTATTACAGGGTTATCCCAGAGGGGGCACAGGGCCCCTTCCAATGAGTCAGATTGTAACAATCTGTTGAAAGCTCACCAAGCTGAGATGGGCGAGTACTGCTAGGGGAAATATAACTGTATTTGCTGGAACAGTAAGGCCCCTAAGGATGTATTGTCTGTGTGACTCTCTAGCCATACTCCCACAGGGGGTCCCTTGCCAGGAGCAGCCAGTCTCTGCAGTGTCTGTGCCCTGAGGAAGACATAATGGTATCCTAGTTGCCATGGAGGATTCCATCTGCTTGGCTTTCAGTGCATCCACAGCTTGACCCTGCTCTGTCTCAGGGTTTTGCCCTCCCAAAGGAAGTCACTGAACAGAAATGTAGACACATAGAAAATTGATGGCAGATAAGGACCACTAGGCCCATCCAGTCTGCCATATAGTTTCACTCAACAGTGCCTCGGATCCTAATTGGTCAGTGGTTAGCACCTCTCTTTACCCCCTCTCAAGTACCCTTATACCTATCTCATGCATGCTTGCAGTCCCCCACTGTGCTCACATCCACCACCTCCTGAGGAAGGCTGTTCCATGCATCTACCACCCTTTCCATGAAAAATAACTTTCTCACATTGCCCTTAACCTGCCCCCCTCCAATATTATTTTGTGCCTCCTTGTTCTTGTGCTCCTCTAATACTGAAAGAGGTTCCCCTGTACCTTGTTCATACCTTTAAGATACTTGAACATTTGTATCATATCTCCCCGTTGCCACCTCTCTTCAAGTGTATACATATTCAGGTCTTTTAATCTTCCCCACATGTCTTTTGCTGCAGTCCCTGCACCATCTTTGTTGCCTTCCTCTGAACTTCCTCCACCCTGTCTATGTCTTTAAGAAGATGTGGCCTCCAGAACTGTACACAGTATTCCAGATGTGGTCTCACCAGCATTTTGTGTAGTGGCACCACCACCTCTCTTCTCCTACTACTGATACCCCTACCTATGCATCCCAACATACCACTGGCCCTCCCTACCACCTCTGTAAATTGCTTGCCCACCTTTAGATCCTCTGAGATGATAATCCCCAAATTGCTTTCCTCCCTGTTGACTGCCAGTAATCCCCCCCAACCTGTAGCTCTCTGCAGGGTTTCTGGGCCCTAGGTGCATGATTTTGTACTCTTCACATTGAATTTCAGTTGCCACCTTTCTGACCATTTTTCCAGCTGCTCCAGGTCCTCCTCATCCTGAGCACCCCACCCATAGTGTTCACCCTGTTGCAGATCTTGGTGTCATCCACAAATAGGCACCTTCCCTTCCAGCCCTTCCGCAATGTTATTGATGAAGACATTAAAAAGGACTGGCCTGAGAACTGACTCTGGATATCCCACTGTTCACCTTCTTTTTCCTGGACTGGATTCCATTAACCACCACCCTCTGCTTCCTGTCCTTCAGCCAGTTGTTAACCCAGTTCACCACTTTGCAGCCCACACCCAGGCTGTTCAACTTATTTACTAATCTACTATGTGGAATGGTGGAAGGCTTTGCTGAAATTGAGGTATGCCACATCTATTGCTCCCCTTGTTCACCTCCTTTGTAACCCAGTCAAAAACTATCAGTTTAGTTTGACATGGCCTTCCTGCCGTGAATCCATGCTGTCTTGGATCCTGTGCTCCGATGGATTCCAAGTATTCCACCATCCTTCCAGTGTTTCCATAATCTTTCCTACTACCAATGTTAGGTTGACTGGCCTTTAGTTACATGCCACCTCTCTGCTTTCACTCTTGTGAAGAGGGACTACATGTTCCTTCCTCCAGTCCTCTGGAACTCCCCCTGTTCTCAGTAACTAACTGAACAGGGCTACCAGTGGTGCTGCTAACTCCTCCCTTAGCTCTCATAATATCCAGAGATGTATGCCATCAGGCTGTTTATTTTTGTGAATCATACTTTTGAGATTGGAATGGGGAGATAAGATAAGCAATGTATAATTTGGGGGTCACCATCATTTTAATGGATGCAGTCTTACCTGCTATGGAAAGTTTGATGAGTTTCCATCTGTCTGTCTCTGTTTTGAACTTGGCTAATAGCAGTGTTAAGGTCACCCTACCCACTGCAAGGGATCTGGTGAGATTTGAATGTCCAGATTTGTGAGCCCTCAGGGGCCACTGTCATTCCATGAGCTCTGAATGGCACCTCTGGACAGCTGTGGGTCACTGGTAGCACCTCCATCTTTGGGGGGCTTATCCTAAGATCTTTGAGAAATTGGCTAGGATGTCTATTATTTTGCTCAGTGAGCTCAGGACATTCTTTTTCTAGATATCTTCTGTGGAGGGAGGGTGTGGGAAAACATATAGGGATTTGTAGAAAGAACTCATGACCTTGTTTATGGTCTCAGGGCAGTAAAACTTTGTCATTGTGATCTCTAAGGGCCACAACATGTTGCGTTGCTTGTTGCTGGTGCAGCCAGTATGCTAATATCCTGCCCACCCTTCCCCCTTCCAGTATTTGTGCTGTAGGTGAGTTGTCACCAGCTCTGCCTTCCTGGTGAGCAGCTCATTTAGTTTTAAGCAGACCCCTAATAACCATGACTTGATGTCAACTACTCTGGTATCCTTTGGGGGTTCGAGAAGGGTTTCTAGATGTTTGAGTCTGAAAGAGAGGTTGGCCTATTCAGCCTCACTCTTTCTCATTCTCTTGGCTACATATCACATAATCTGGCCCCTAATATAGGCTTTGTAGGCATCCCATAAGGAAGTCGCCGAGGTGTCTCCTGTATCATTGAGGAGAAAAAATTCTTGGGAGGTGTCCTTGACCCATGTTCATATACCAGAGTCATGGAGGAATAGGTGTCTTGTTTCCAGGTGTGTGATCCTGGTTGAGGGGGCCATACCAACACTAGTGATGGGGGTGTGGTCTGAGAGGTGCCAGCTCCCTATGTCTATTGTGACCATTTTGTAGGCCTGTTCTGGGGATTCCAGTCACATGTCTATGTGAATAAATAAGTTGTGGACTGTCGAGTGGCAGGTGTAATCCCAGAGGCTAGGTTATTATGTTTTCCAGAGGTCTGATAGGGGGTGTTCCTGCAACAGGCCCTTCAGAGTCTGCCACCTTAGGATGAGATTTAGTTTTGCTAGAGCTATGGTCAAGTTTGGGAGCTAGTGGATGGTTAAAGTCTCTGGTCAGTAGTGTGGGTTGCAGTCCAGCTTGAACTGGGAGAGAGCCTGGTTTAGATTGAGCAAGAAGATTTTGTGATCCTTGTTCAGGGAACACATTCCCCAGGATTAGAGGGACTCCTGGGGATAAAAGTCTCAACAGGACCAATTTTCCTTCTATGTCTGTGATGGTGGCCATGAACTGCCAGCACAGGGATCTATGCAAAAGGATAGACACCCCTGCCTTCTTGGTTGGACTGGAATTGTGTACCTCTGTTCCAACCCACTCCCTAAAGAGTTTTGCAGCTTCCTCAGATAGGAGTTTGATTTCTTGCAGGAATAATATGGTGATGTGCTCTTTATGAAGGAATGAGAGGACTTTCTTTCAGATGTTCCAGCTAGTACACTATATATCATGGTTGGCCCACTGGCATAGCAGTAGAGCTACTGCTTGCGATGCCGATGACCCAGATTCGGGGATGAGCCTGAGCTATCAAAGGGCCAGCCAGGGGAGTTGTGATGAGTGTCCAATAGGATGATCTCCACCTCAGAGAGGAGGTCAACAGTCTCTGGTCTTCTACTGCCCCTGGGAGACCATGGGTAGCAGTACAAATGTGGCTGCAGAATGCAGAGGGGATGCCAGTGATGTGGAGACACACATGGGGCATGCCTGCACATCACAGAGTCCTCAGTATCCCATGAGGGCTGGGAACAGAAGTACAGGGATGAAAAAAAACTCCAGTTGCTGCAGGAGGATGTTGGCCCTACACTGCATGCCCCCACCACCGTTATCAGTATTCTCTCCACAGGAGCATTCACCCAGTCTCTGTCAAGGGTATAGCCTCATGATGGCCCCCACCTGGGAGTAGCCAGAAAAAAAAAGCTGCCTTTGTTAGAGCGCACAATACAGTGGGAGAAGGATCTAATGAACCCTAGTACTGAAGAGAAACACACACACACAAAAAACTGTGGAACTAATTGTTGTAAGTTATTAAATTCAGAGGAACCTGCTAAAGAAGGGCTAAACTCCTAGTTAGGAGAGATAATTATGGAGTTACAGAAGACCATTACTGGCCTTAAACAGTTGAATGATGCATCAATGGTATCCCCATTCTGTAAAACAGAAATTTAAAATACTTGTAAAGTTTCTTTCTCCAACTGCTGGTTGCTGGGCTCATCACTTCTGGGAGGTCCTTCCTGGAACCACGTGACAGGCTGGAGGTATACAGACTTCTGCAGGAAGGGTGTATACTCCCACTCATTTCCTCCAGACATCAGTACTTCTATAGCCTTTGTCTTCTGAGGAAACACACAACTTGCAACAAACAAAAGGAAGGTTAGTGTAACTTGCAGCTGGAGGCAGACTTATTTTTGGGAGGGACGGAGCCCGGAGACCTGCAGTTGGAGAAAGAAAATTTACAGGCATTTAAATTTCTATTTCTCCCTAAAACTGGGCTCATCACTTCTGGAATATATTAAAGCAGTACATCTCTTCACTAGGTGGAAAGAGAGTTCATAGTCCTTATGGGTCCACCACTGCCTGGAAGACCCTGAGGCCAAGGGACACCTCTGCAGAGGCAGAGACATCCAACTTGTAGAATTCTGAATGGATGGATGACCATGTGGCCGCTCAACACAAGTCTGCGGAAAGCTTCTCTGAAGTTCGCCCAGGACATAGCTATTGCTCGGTAGTGTGTGTGTTTGCACTGGTCCCAGCAGGTCAATCCCAGCCTTCTGGTAGGCCATGGTGATAGTGGAACGAATCCACCTAGAAACAGAGTCCTTTGATGCCTTCTTACCCATGTTCGGGTCTGAAGTAAGGATGACTAGGCAGTCCTACGGACAGAGTCAGATCTCTTGATGTAAATTTTGAGTGTTCTCCGTGGATCAAGCATGTGAAATTCTCATTCTTGGGGTGAGGACAGAAAGAGGGAATGTTCAAGACTTGGCTGCAGTGAAAATGATACATCACCTTAGGTAAAAAGGCCAGATCTGTCCACATTACTACAGAGTCTTTATGAAATATGGTGTAAAGTTCTTTGGATGACAGGGCTCCTATCTCACTGATGCATTGGGCTGAAGTGATTGCAATGAGAAAAAAATGGCCTTCATAGTGAGATGAAGTAAGGATGCCTCCTTTAAGGGCTAGAAAGGTGGTTTGGTGAGTGCTTTGAGTACTAGGTTGAGCCTCCAGGGAGGTACTACAGGATTTATTGGAGGACGCTTCAAGGTTGCTGCCCTCAGAAATCTAACATGAGGATGAACTTCCAAGGATTTGGCAGAGTCTGCCAACAGGAGCACCCCCAAAGCAGACACCTGGACTCTTAAGGTAGCCTGTTGGAGGACCCTCCTGAAACCCTCCTGAAAGAACTAAAGAATGGTAGGGAGAAAGAGTCATCCGGTAAATAGGCATCTCGTAACCAGAATAGGAATTTTCTCCAAATCCTATAATAAACCCTGAAGGAGGAAGCGGCCCGCCTAGAATGAATCATCGTTTCTATGACGGGTGCAGAGAAACCCAACTCCCTGAGAGTTTCCCGCTCAATCTCCACACTGAGAGGGACAGATTGTGAGGACTTGGGTGCAGCACTTGTCCCTGATGTAGGTCTGTGCTTACTTGGAATGCTATGGGAGCACACGGAGAGACATCTGGACTAAAAAAAAAATTAAGGGAAACTACATCTGCGGGGCCAGCGTGGTCAGACCAGAATCACCTCTGCTTGATCTTAGGCAATCTTGTGCAGTACCCTTGATAAGATAAGATCGGAATTGGAGGAAAGGCATACATGAGATCAGACTGACCCCAGCTGATGGAGAAGTTGTCCTGTGCTATGGCCTTTTCATTCTTGCTGAGAGAGAGAGAGAGAATCTTGGAACTTTGAAATTTTCGGCAGGCGAAAAGATCTACCTGCAGGTGGCCCCACACTCTGTGGTGAGCTGGAAGGTACTGTTCTTGAGCTCCCACTCCCCTGGTTGGATGTCCTTTCTACTTAACCAATATGCTGTGACGTTTTCCTGGCCTGGGATGTATGCTGCCCTTAGGACTTCCCAGGTTGTCTTCTGCCCACTGGAAGAGAAGAGGAGCCTCTCACAGCATCAGAGAGCTCTTTGTGCCGCCTTGGCGGTTGATGTATGCCATCGTCGTCAGATTGCCCGTGAGTATGAGGATATCCTGGTGAAAAAGCTGAGTAACTGCTGCAGTGCCATGTGGACTGCCCGCATCTCAGTACACTGATGCTGTGGAGAACTCCACCGAGACCACTGCCCTGTGTTGAGAGCTATTCTGAATAAGCCCCCAAGCCCTGGAGACTGGCATCAGTCACTGATCTGGCAAGGGTGTCCCAGACCGAGACCCTTCATCATGTTCTGCCGAGTCCACCATATCAGGGATTCCTTCACTTGGTGGGATACTTGAATCCTCTGCTCCACTGTGCCCCTCAATTGGAACCATTGCTGGAGGAGACCCGACTGGAGAGGTCACATGTGGACTAGTACCCAGGGGACAGAGTCTGCCAGGGAGACCATCGTCCCTATGAGTTGCATGAAGAAGTGGGCTGGCAGAGATTGGGCTGCCTGGAATTTGAAGATGAGGGCCCTCAGTTCTTTGAATTTCGACTGTGGGGAAAACTGTTTTGGATCTTGTGATATTCGCCCCCAGATAGGGCTTTGGCTGGCAGTATAGCCTAGAGGTTAGAGTAACAAGTTGCGAATGAGCTTGGTACATCCAGCAAAACAGACTAGGTTTGATTCTCACAAACTCCACTTGCATACTGTGTGACTAAGCAAGTCATTTAACCGTCCAGTGCTCCCAGGTCACCCCTGAAAAAACAGGCACTTGTGCCTAGTGAGCACTACCTGGTTACCAAAGAAAACAAAACAAAACGAGAAAGATGGCTCAGAGACTGAGACGTCACAGAGAGCTCTTCAGGTTGATTATGAACCCCAGGGAGGCGGTGCACTGGGTGACCTCTGTCACTGCCTGATCATACCCTGGTACTTTGATGAGAATGTTGTCCAGGTATGGGAACAGCTGGATCCCTTGCATTCAGAGGTGAGCGACCACTGTCACTAGGACTTGGGAGAATACTCTGGGGGCTGCTGACAGGCTGAAGGGCAGCGTCGTGAATTGAAAATTGTGACCTTCCACTTTGAATCTTAGAAACTGACAGTGTGCTTTCCGGATGGGAATGTGCAGATTGGCATCTAATAAATCGGAGGCCAAAAAGTCCCCCTGATGGATTTCTCGGATGGAGGACAGGGTCTCCATCTTGAATGTTCTATGACGAACAAAGCCATTTAGATACTTGAGATCCAATACTGGCAAGCCCCCCCCCCCCCAAAAAGAGCGTTTTAGCACTAAGAATAGGAAGTACACCCCTCTGTTCCTTTCTGGAGCAGAAACTTGTTAAGATTGCTTGTAGGGTCGCCACTCATTTTACTGGGTTACCAGAGACTGGTGAGGGCACTATGTGGGGCAGGGGAGCCAGGAATCGAACTCTAAGCAACTCTTGCAGATTACGTCCAATACCCACTTGTCCATGGTGGTGCAGACCCATTCCTCAAAAAATCTGGAAAGTCTGTTCCCCCCCCCCCCCCAAACGACGATAGGATGGGTCCTTAAGTCTTCAATGTGATTTTTTGGAGTTTCCTTCTGCATCTCTGGTGCCATCCCTGCCACCTTGGAAGCTGCGTTGGTTGTGAGAATTGAACCAGGAGCATCTGCCTGGGGCCACCTTGTTCTGCCCCCTGGAATAATTCTGGGCACGAAAATTCTGTCTGGAGCCTAAGGCCCAGGGCTGGTTCCTTCCCTGGACTTGCCGCATTCACACTTTTGCAATTTCTCCAGATTCCTTGACTGCCTCCTTTACAGCGGAGACAAAGAAGGCCTCCTTCATAGCAGGCGTTTACCAAATGCATGTTAGGAGGCATCTGCCTGCCAAGCTTGCAGCCATAAGTTGTGTCGAGCTGAGGTCTGGTAAAAACACAGTCCTTGCTGTACACTGGACTACCTCTGATACATCAGCTGAATAGGGCCAAGCTAGTCCCATGAGTTGTAAATGCTGTAAAATGAACTGGTTCTTCCCTGGCTCGTCAGCAAGCTGCAATGTCAGATCAGTGGCCAGAACAGTACAGCTCTAGCAGAATAGAAGTTAGCCATAGCTGCCTTGAGGAGGCTAAAGTGGACTGAAAGGCTTTCTTAGAGAAGTGTCCACTTTCCTGTCCACTGGGTTCTGCAGGGAGGCTCAGCCTTCTACCAGGATCAGTCTTTTTCATGAGGTTTGAGATGAGGGTCTATCCCAGGGCAGTCGAACCATTTCTCCCAAGGTTTGTCGAATTTCAGGAATTTGGTTAAGCGGTGAGGGACAGGGAAAGAATGCATGGGTCCCTGCCATTCTTCCTCCAAGAGGTCCTCTATGGCCGGAGAAAGGGGAAAAGCAGTCACTGGCTTCTAAGCAGACACTAGCTGGGATGCTGGCTTCGCTCGCTTAGGCTCTGGAGGAGGAGAAGGAGAGTTCAAGTGGCTCTCCTCAGGCACCTTTTTAATGAAAAAGCCTAGATCTTCCAAATCGAAGTTTCTGGCTGGTGAGGCGTCGGACTCAGAGTTTGGGAGTTTCCCTCATCTAAGGATGTATAGTCGGACCCTGTGGGGGACCAGTCTCGTCTATGCTTCCCATGGGCTGCATCCCTGGGTCTGGAGGTACTCCTGGATCATCTTCTCGTGCCATGAGGTGTGTGAGGTCCTAGTCTGAGGATGGTGAGGGGGTGTGCTTGCATGTGGCTTTCCTATGGTACCTGGGCTCCCGAGACTGCTGAAGGACATCAAAACATGCAGGGTTGATAGAGAAACTGAATAAAGCCTTCGCTATCAGATCTGGGCCTAGGGCCCCAGGCGAGTGGTGACGTCCTAAGGAGGGGGACTATCCCCAACCCCAGAGCTGATCTCACAGATCCCGAGATTCTGAGATGGAGGCTTCGTCCGCCCGTATCCCAAGCTAGAGGAGTCCTTGCAGTGCATTTCACATGCAGAGACCCTGCGTAGGTGGCCAGCATGGGTGTTCTGCACTTGTGGCACTTTCTGCCCCCCCGGGGGGGAGGGGTGTCTTTAGTGGCCATGACACCTTGATAAAGAATCTGAAAAAATAATTTTATATTGCCTGGAAAACTGAGCTTAGTACCCTCTTGTCACTTTAAGGTTTTGATGGATAATGCGGAGAGGAACTGTGGAGGCTCCTTTAAGGCCTTGGTGCTTTGCTGTGCTGGATTTAAGCCTTGGTGTGCCCCCCCCCCCCGAAATCCAAGATCAGTCAACGAGCTGAGCCACAATGCTCGCCGGCGAGTAGGTGAAATGCCTGCTCCCTTTGCCCTCCTAAACAGCCTGCCACTGTAGGGCTACTGTTCCCACGCTAATTTTCCTGTGTTGGAGAGCCTAAGAAGAATGCAGCTCTCCGACCAGCAGGCGCGTCAACATCGTGTGAGTGTGCTCGAGCGAGCTAGAGAGAGAGACACAGAGCACGCATGCTCTGGGCATGGACGAGCCGAATCCTTCTGTTGCTCATCGACGCAGTGGCTGCTGCTTCTGGCGACGCCTGGGGACCAATTCTGTCTGTGGTCCCTGGTGCACCGGAACTCATGATGCTTCCAGGGTCTCAAGCATGGGAAGTGGTTTCCGCGGTGAGGGAGAGCAGGGAGCCAGTCTGTACAGCTTGCAAGGCTGAGACTGGGGTCCCTGCAGTAGCGCTCTGGAGCGCTAACTAGCTGAAGAAAAAACAGAAGTAAACTCAATGGTCTTCGGGTCCGTCACTCCTTTGACAGAGGTCCTGCCACTAGACAGGCAGGAAATAAATGGATGTCTGGAGGAAATGAGTGGGAGGATACCCCTTTCCTGCCAAAGTCTGTATACCTCCTGCCCGTCACGTGGTTCCAGGAAGGACCTCCCAAAAGTGATGAGCCCGGAGACCAGTTTTAGGAGAGGGAAAGCTGTGGGAGACCCATACAACAAGATCAGGAGATGGATGAACAACTTAAACCATCTTATTTAAGCAAATCCCTAATAGACTCATTAAAAATCCTCAGAATGCACACTTATTAATGGAATAACTTGTTAACAGGTCTTTATTGGAGAGCCAAGGGCAGATGTAGCAGTTAATAGAGCTAAATTAGACATTATTAGTCTGGAGGATAAGCTGTATTCAAACATTACTTAAGTACAAGTGAAAATGCTTTGCAGAGGGAGCAAAAACAGGATAGTATAGGTAAAAATCAGAGACCAGATTTTAGTTTAATTGAAATCTCTGAAATGCCAGTAAGGAAAATTGCTGAGGGAAGAGAAAGACAGACAAAGACAGGAAAGAAAAAGGGGAACGTAGGGAGAAATAGAAAAGGAAAATACATTATGAAACTTATTGAGCAATGTGGAAACTTTAACCCAAAGGAGGTGGCTGGAAAAGGCTCCATAGAAGGTATGGGGTGTGTGTGTACCTCCCTCCCCCTCTCCCCCCACACACACACACCGAAAGAGAAAGCTTAAGGGTTACATTGCACTGAAAAGAGTTGTAAGCAGAATATCCTTAGGCCAGAGAATACCTTGGAGAAGATAAACTCTAGTCGAACTAGACAAACTAATCTGGCAGAATCTTATCCTTTGATAAGACTACGGGCCAGTCAACTGGGGGAACGTCAATCCGGGTCAGTTTGAATTTGAGGTTCTAAATTATTTAAATAAAATCTGGATACTAATTTTACAGAAAATGACATCTTAGAAACTAACATACCAATTGTAGAAACTACTCTGATATTCTCTCTCCCATAGAGTACCACCTGGGTGAATAACTGGCTGTTCCAAGACAGAGATATACAGGTTACTCACCTGTAACAGGAGTTACAGGAATGGTATATGTTGTTCATCCACACTTATTGGCAGGTTCCTTGCCGCTTTAAATCTTGCGGAAGGTCTTCAAGCTGGCTCCTCCCACCCACCCGGGTGGCAAAACTCTCGGCTCCGCCCCATGACACCAGATCTAGCCCACTGGAAGCCAGGTTGTGCGTCCAAGCTGGGGAGGCGGGTGGGTCGTGTGGATGAACAACATATACCATTCCTAGAACTCCTGTTACAGGTGAGTAACCTGTATTTCTAGGGACATGGATATGTTGTTCATCCACACTTATTGGCAGACTCCTAGCAGTTCTCCAGGAGGAGGGAGGCAAGGCACACCCAACTTAGGTAGAAAGACTGGAGAACCGAGGCCCGACCAGCATCCCGCGTGACCTAAAGTCGATGTGGAAGGGGAAGGAAAGCCTGCTTCCGGGCGGAAGCCCTCATGGATATCCTGGACCAGAGCATCCCGGAAGCAGCCACCAATGCAGCGGAAGGGCGGGTAAAATGAGCACTTATCCCCTCTGGAGGCTCCATGCCGCCCACCTATCGCGGAGACCCTACGCGGGGTGACCCACCGCTTCGTCGTCCGCTTGGCTGCAGGTCTGCCAGATGCGGCTTCAGCGTAGATGACAAACAGCTGGCGAACCTCTCCTGAACTTCAGCCCTACGCTCGGTAGGCGAGCGTTAAATGGGGTCCCATGGAACCCATATACGGCCTCCGAGGTGTGAATGGGGATGAACCCCGACAGAGGCAATACCCCCATAGGGAAGACTCCACCACCGCCTTCAGAAGGACTTCGAGTGGGGCGCAGGACAACCTTGTCCCTGTGGAAGACCAGATAAGGAGATTCAAGGAGCGCCTGGAACTCTCCCCCCCTCTTCTGGATGGCAGGGTGGCCCCAAGAAGGTGTTCTTCCACAACAGGTGGGGAACTCGCACCTGTGCAAAGGTTCGAACGGCTTGCCCGTGAGCTAAGCCATGCCAGCAAGGTCCTGATCAAGGCCTAGAAAAGTGCCAGATCACCTTTTCTACGCCACCGACTGCCTTCCGGCCCGCGCCCGGAAGACAGGGGTGACCAACAGAAGCACCCAGAGGGTCGTCGGCCGAAGCCCTATTTCAAAGAACGGATGCAGATGGTCTGAAACGCTCGCCCAGGGATGGGAGAGGGCCAGGCCCTATCCCATCATCCAATGCAGAACTCTTCCAATGAGGGCGAGCATTTTGGCAGACTCCTGGCAGGATGCCTCGAAACGTCGAGGACCTTGCCAAAGGCCTAGGCCTGGCCCCTAGCCGCACAGGGGACCCGCCTACAGGTGTAAGGGATTGAAGGTCCAGATGGAAATCCTTCCCCTGAAAAGAGATCAGGACCGGCGGACTAGAAGCGCCTCGGGGACCTGTGGCTGGAACTGGAGAGCTGGCAATCCAGTCTGGGGCTACCAGCATCACCTCGCCAAGTCCCTCCTCGCCTTGCCTGTAGGTCAAGGGAAATCGGAGAGGCGCGAGAAGGGCCTGGGGGTCCGTGGCCTCGACGGCATCCCCTACAGCAGACCTTGCTGAGGGGGCGGGCATAAAACAGACTTGGCCTCGTATTCTCCCTGGAGGGAGGAGGAAGAGGATCCTGTGCTACCTCCGGCAGGGAAGACCACTCGTGAGGCGCAGCCTATGTCCGGCTTAGGGCAGTAGCCAGGAAATTGGAGGTTCCCGCCATCAGAAGGCTGGGAACCCGCCTCAGACTGCGCGAAAAACCCAGTGCGGAGAACCTCATTACGCCGAGGCAAGGGGTTCGACTGAACCTGGCAGGGTAGGTAGCACATGGTTGTGGTGCTGTCTGCATGGACTACAACCACTAGACCCCGCACAAACGGAGCGAGCGGTGCAAGCTAAGCGGACCGCCTGGAGCTCCAGCGGGTAGGGAGGAGATCGGGACTCCCGACAGGACCAGAAGGCGCCTCTGTATTCCCCTAGATGGGCACCCCCACCCATCTGAGAAGCATCGGTCGGAGAAGACCATCGACTCAGGGGGGACGAACAGGATGTTCTCCTGCAGGAGCTGGAATGGTCCGATGGGGAGCGTTCCCCTAGCTCCCGGGCTGTAGTCATGAACTGGTCCGAGGAACGCAGCACTGTGACCACTGGCTGGCCCGTCCCACTAGGGGAACTCAGCCGCCGTGAGCCCAGGAGGTGCAAAAGGTCCCGGCAGGCACATTACCAGCCAAACCTGACTGGGTAGGGAGGAAGAACCTCAGCCCTGTCTGCGGGCCGAGCTCAGACTCAAGAGTCGAGCCCTAGTCCGGAGAAGCCTCACCCGCTAAGGCATGAGTTCCAACGTGGCTCAGTAGGGAGACCAGTCTAAGCCTGGAAGGTTTAATCAGGCCGCCATCCGGGTGGGTTACGCGACCCTCAAGCTGCAGAAACCGCGGAGCAGAGAACCGAAGGGCCTGGCCAGGAACTCGTAAGGAGACTTCTCGCCTAGGAAAGGGAGGGGTCTCCCAAGAACAGACAGAACGAGGAGGAAGTACGTCCTGGAGGCCCAGGAGGAAGCCGCACGCCTCGATCTGAGGATGGGAGATCAGCAGAGTGACCATCCGGTGTGCCGAAGGATGGGCGCAAGCCCCCCGTCCGTTTGAGGCCAGAATACCTGGACACGAACCCAGGGTCAGAAGGAGGGCCCACCACCTTCCTGACCACCTCTAATTAGAGGGCCAGGCAAGTCGGCTCAGCAGTCCAACGAAGAGTCTGTGGACCCAAGATCCCCGTGGGGTAATGGCTCAAAAGGGGAAACCTGTTCGCAACCCGCGACAGGGCTTACCCTAGCACCACCCAAGAGGAAGAGGTGCGGAGCCGTCCCCCCACGGGAATACCCGGCAGGGGCGACGGGGCTGGGGACAGCTCCCCGCCCGTCACTGAGCAGGCTTGGCGGAGGAAGAGGCAGAGGGGGCTCTCGGACTCCTACTTCCCTGCTTCCTTTTGGAGGAAGACGCTGGTCTGGCAACAGGCCGCCCAGCGCATGCCTGCTGGCCCTCGAGCTGGGCCGGTCGAGCCGCAGGGGTCGGGGGCCAAGGGGCTTACGCAAAGGCTGAGGGTTGCCCTTGTCCCTCCGGGCGGGAGTGACAGAGTCTGGAGTGGCATCGGACTTCTCGGGCCCCTGGATATGTCCCTCCACTCCAGGGCCGAAGAGGTCAGTCCCCAAGAAGGGGATGTCCGCCAACTCGTGCTGGTTTTCCAAGGAGAAGGAGGATAACTTCAGCCACGCCCTGCGGTGCATGGCCACTGTGGCCGCCACCGATCTGGCACAGGAGTCGCCCAGATCCAGAGCCGACTGAAGCTGCTGTTTCGCCACCGCCCTACCCTGGTCCTGAACCCGCCGACCGTGGTCCGCTGGGTTGGCTGGGAGATGAGGAAGGACCTTGTCCAGGAGCCCAAAGGGCGTGTGGGAACAGTGTGCCATCAGTGCCACCGAGCTGGCCTGACGAGGCCTAGGAGAGCAGGGTAAACCTTGCGCCCGACGTAGTCCATCCTTCTGGACTCTGTCAGGGGGCCTATCCACATCCCTAGCGTTTCCAAAACATTGGAAAACACTGTCGTGACTACCCCTTCAGCCAAGGGATGCTCCGAGAAACCGGGCAGAGAACCGACAGGGACAGGGTACTTCCTGGCCACTCTGGCCAAAGGCGCAGGGCAGGAAGTAGGCCACCGCCAGAGCTCCAAGGCTGGGCCCACGATAGCCTCAGCCACCAGTAAGGCCTCAGAGGGAGAGCCCCTTCGGTCCAGAATCTCCGTAAGGGGTAAGGTGCCCATTTGGAAACGGGCTCGAGCTACATCCCGGTGAATTCCGAGATGAGCTGGAGTAGACCCAAAGAGAATGATGGGCTGTCGTCCACAGAATGTTCCACGGAAGACCATGGGTCCTCCCTGCTAGGAAACATAACGGAGCCGACGTCAGGCTCCAAGTCTGCGAAAAGCTGCCGCAGGCCTGAGTCACTCTTCATCCGCCGAGGGCGGGCGGGAGTGAGAGGACCGAATAACCTGCGGAACAGGTCATAGCCCGGCCCAGGGGCAGAGAGGATCGGATGAGCAACCGGCCCTGAAGAGGGCTCCTCGATTGCCTCGAGTGGCTGCGGCCGACCGGGCGGTGGCTGCTTACTAGCCGGAGAATGAATCTGGGTCGACTGACTTCCAGACAACAGCAGCTGCCGCCACATAAGTTCCTCGCAACCTCGACGCCAACGGCATCGAAGCCACTCCTCATCCGAGGAGGGGGACGAGGAAGAACGGCAAAGCCACTTGACTTGGTGCCCGACCGAGACGCCAAGGTCAGTGTGAGCAGCTAGACAGAGAGGAGGACAGAGACAGAGACCAGATCCTCGGGAAACCGAGGGCAGGCTGGGGAGGGAGTGGGCGCGCCTGCCTCCTTGACTCCGATTTGGCCGAGGACGTCGACCCGAAGGTACTGGCAGATTCTCGGCCCCACTGGGAAGGCAGTGCGAAGGATTGCGGCACTAGCAGGAGACAGCCCAGATGACGTGCCGAGGGGCTCGACCCGCGTCGATGGGGGTACTGGCGGCTGACCTGGCGGGGACACCGTGAGGCCAGAGGCGAAGCTGCATCCTCGACCAAAGCGAGGCATAGACCTACGGGGAGGGAACTTTTCCCTCCTGCCGGGGCGAAAGGACCCGCCTGCGGCACACGGAATTGGGCCGAAGAAGTCCCCAGGGTCCCTCTCCCTTCAAGGAAAGGACCGGCGAAGCTCATGAGCGAAGCTGCCTGAGTGAGACCCCCAAGGACAGCGGGATAAGCGCCGCAACCGAAAGAGAGAGGTGGAGCCGCCCCTGCCCGGCGGGTCGAGCTGCTCAGAAACAGCCGGCGGACGCCCGGCGGTGATCCGAGGATTTTCCGGAGCGGGAAAAACTACGGATATCGAGCGAGCGAGACGCGGTCCTCAGAGAGCTGGCGAAGGGCACAACAAAACTCACAAAGCTGAGGATCATGATCCAGGTCAATGCAGTAAAACGCACGTGGAGTGCGGGTCTCTCCTGGAGGAATAAACCGTGCGCCTCCTGGGGCCGGAAAGGGAATGAGCCATCGCCGCAGCGAGGAAGAAGATCGAAGTTTCAGAAAAACTTCTAATGGATTTCGAAGACCGAAATTTCCAGGAACCAGTCGAAACGCAGAGCACTAAGGAGGGAACCTGAGCTTCCAAGCGGTAAGGAAGATCTGGCGTCATGGGGCGGAGCCGAGAGTTTTACCACCCGGGTGGGTGGGAGGAGCCAGCTTGAAGACCTTCCGGCAAGATTTAAAGTGGCAAGGAACCTGCCAATAAGTGTGGATGAACAACATATCCATGTCCCTAGAATTAATAATTACTTTTCTGAACCAAATTTTATTTAATAAAATGATAAAGAGTGTCAGGATAAGCAGGTTACCCTCAGTATGTTTGGAATGTCTATACTGAAGAAAGTGAAAATTAAATGCCATAAAATACTTGCTGATGCATTTTCTAAGAATACCTCTCGAAGACTTGCGAGATATCAGCGAACGGAATTGTCATGGGGAGTCAAGTGTATATAATAGTCTCAAATCCTAATTTGGCAGAAATTATTCTGGGGAAGACCTCCATCTTAGATAGTTTGGGATTTAACCTGGTAAATTCGGATGGTCTTAAAATATCAGGAAATACAATCATTGGAAACTTTAGCAATACTAGAACCTTTGGAGTGCCACTAAAGAGAGTTTCTTGAAGCTGGCTGGTTATGGGGAGAATTGACCAATCGGTAAATCACTTATCCCCAGAGGGCATTGCTGAGAATTCTGGATTAAGTTTTATGACTTGGAACATTGTGGGGTGGACAACTCGAATAGCAGATGTAGATTTTAAAAACTCTTAGAAAATCAGATCTCAGTTTGCAAGAAACTTGGCCTACAAACAGTGATGAAATTTTATTACATGGCTATGAATGTTTCTAGGTCCCAAGCATTAGGCACTCTAGGTTTGGTAGAAACTCAGGTGGCTTAATCGTTTTTTTTGTGAAAGTAGGACAGTTTAGACAAGCGAGAATAAAATCATATAGAATAATATAATTGCAGTGGATATTAAGGTTGGGAATATAGATACTTGTGTACTGAACTGTTGTATTCCCTTGACCTCAAGCCGCTTGCCCTCACCCGACGAGGTGCTCCTACCACTAACAAAAATCTTCAACCTCTCCCCCTCCCTCGGCCAGATCCCTGACAGATGGAAATCGGCCTGTCACACTGGTTCACAAGAGCAGAGACAGAGCCCTCCTGGTGAACTATCGGCCCATCTCCATAGCCATAGAGTGTGTAGTATCAGACCAGCTTACAGAATACCTTGATGAATACTATGTCCTGTGAGCTCAACAGCAAGGCTTTAGAACAGGTCACAGTATAACCTCAGCCCTCCTTGAATTCACTGGTGCAATCCATAGTTCCTTGGACAATAGCCTTCTTACAGGGGCGATCTTCATTGATCTGATGAAGGCATTCGATACCCATCATCTACTACTCTCAGCTGCTAAACACCAGACTGTCCTCCGAATCTATATCCTGGTTTAAGGGCTACCTGGAAAACCGCTCAGAGTGAAAATAGCAGACTCTCTCTCTGATGCCAGATCAGTGCGCTCTGGAGTGCCACAAGGGTCAATCCTTTGGCCTCTTCTCTTCAGCATCTTCCTGAATAGTCTTCCACAATCCTGTCTGGAGCAGCAACTCCTATACACAGACAATGCTGTCATCCACTCCATCCACAAGGACCCCACCTTCTGCAAAGCAAACTACAGCATGACTTCAGTTGAAAACTAGTTCAGTAAAAATAAACATGTCCTCAACTATTAAAAAAAAAAAAAATTTCCATGCTCTTCTGCAACTCTCAAAACAAGCACCAGGACCACCCTTCACTATTGCAAACTGCCTAGGTGCAATCCTAAAATAAGTGCAAACCTTCAGATACCTTGGAATCCTCTTGACAGTTGTCTATCCTATGGGGCTCATATTCAGGTGCGAAATTCCTATACCTTAGATTGCCCCAGGGCGAGCATTTTTGTCTCAGGACACCTAATGCAGTTTAGTACCTGCCCAGTGGGGCACCTAAGGTATTTAACCAAGTCCCAGTTTCTTTTCTCATGGCTGAGCAGCTTTGTTTACTCACGTCGGCCGCGTCCGTTTTTAAAAACTCACACTCATTTTCCTGTGGGGAGGGGCCGCTGAGGCGCAAGCATCATTTTCCTTTGACGGGTGGCCGTTTGAGGAGTGCGAGCAGCCTGAGTTGATGCCACTGCCAAGTCACAAGATGAGCCCTTTCAGAGACCAGCTGACATGCTGAGAACAACGGGCTGACATTTGACTGGCGGTTAACAACCAGCTGTACATACTGAGGGTTGGAACATTGTTGGTGAAAGCGGGCTGCAGAGACTGACACCAATCGGAAGAGTCAGTCTGCACAGTTGCCGCCCCTCACACAGTGTGTCTTGCCGTCTGTGTAAAGCGCGCCACTTGATCTTTTATTGGGAAAGCAAGACATGATGAGTAGCGTGTTTTCAGCTTGCCCATTACATCCGTTTGGTTGCGATCGCGATCGGCGATCAAATAGTTAATAGAAAAGCTCTTTTAAGAGCTGTTGTCCATCAGCTCCAACATGAAATACTGAATTACTACTTTTTTTAAATATTGCAGTAAAAAGTGCTTGCAAGTGATAAGGGGAGGAGGAGATCATGAAGGAATAGACTCGGTCACAACTTGGGAGAAAATTAAAAAATAAATAAAAGCTCTTATAAGAGCTATTCTTAAGTTAAAGCAGTGTCTAATTAGATCTGCCTCCTGCAATCTGCAAAAGTGATAGTTGGGGAGACTACAGTGAGACAAAGTAAAGAACTCTAGTCAGTCCCTCATCCAAAATTACAGCCTGACAAGATTCAACTTATGTTTGCGGTGGGGAAAAAAAGAAACTGGAGCATTGTACAGCATAACTAAATTTGGTGGTGAGGTGACTGAGAGACTTGTACAAGCTCTACCTTGGGACTCGGCTGCCTGATGTAATTGGACTTGGAGGGTAAACCCAGTTGCCACAGAGTGAATTAAAACTGCTTACAAGGGGCCATTCTCAGAGTCTAAACTCTAGGATGCAACAGGCTTTTTTTTGTGGAAGCTCTACCTATAGTTAGGGGACTCAGCTGCTTGAGTTTATATAAATATCAAAAAGTGTAAACCCAGTTGCCACAGAGTGAACTAATTAAATAATAGCAGACTTACTAGTCACAGTTGCTGCTGGGAACAGAAAATAAAAAGCAAAAAAAAAGTCCTTGCATTCAGTGTAATAAAAAGCTGCCTGATTTACTTAAGTGGGGTTTAACTAACTAAACTAAGCCCTCAAACATCTAAATTTGAGAATTACAGGGAGCTGCTCACCTGAGGATGTCATCTTGAGTAAATAAAAAAGGTTTGGGAAGAGAATTGACCTATACTGTGATCTAATTTAAAGCACCAGATTAAAAGCCTTTGTGACTGCTGGGCTTGCAGCCTGCCTGGTGCCTACTGATTTGTCCTCTTGAGGACTGACTGGGAGGGAGCCCCAGAGGGTAGTCAGTGGCTACTGCAAGGCAGGAGAAAAAATAAAAATAAATGTAAAAGTCCTGTCCTTTGTGTGTTGAATTTGTGGAGGCGACTGAGTGATTGTCATCTCCTCTAAAAATAAATTACTTTGTCACCCTTTGTATGTTTGGGTCTGTCTCTCTTCTTAAGGACTTATGAGGCCTGAGGGCACTAGCCAGGAGTGACTAGACAGAAGGAAAACAAATACTGTAAATGAAAGTCCTTTCTTTTGGACTGCTGTACTAGTCCACACTACACTGCATTTGATTTGTCCTCTTAAATAAAAAAAACCTTGTTAGTTGCAATCAGTGCTTGTTGGGGCATGCACAGGTAGTGTTACTGAAATAAATCACACGAGCCAGTTTGATTTCTTTATATTTCTGTTTATATTTACAAGCTGACAAACCAGGATGATGAAACTAGAATTATGTGGAAAAAATGGGTGGCATGTAAACATTTCCTGGGCATGTACTTGTACTGCTTACATGCCCCAGTGGGCATGTACTTTTACGAATTTCATGCCCTGCTCATATTGATAATGTTGCCAGCGACCAGCATGCGTATTTGCCGCTTTACAGGCAACAGGCAATGCCCAACTCCGAAGCTTTAAGGATCGCAGTTCAGAGCTCTGTGATCTCAACCATCAACTATGGCCTCATCATCTATGGTTCGCTTCCTCCACCACCCTCAGGCGCATATCTATGGCTCTGAACAAAGCTTGCCGACTCATCACTGCATCCATCGTCTCACCCATCGATGCGATCTATGCCAAACTGGTAGACTTCAACTCTCGAGCCGCATCAAGTATCTAACATGCATAGTGGTGCAAAATAAATAAATAAATAAATAAATAAATAAATAAATAAAAAACACACACACACACACACACACACCCCACCTTGATGAGCTTTGCCCCAAAAGAGTTCAAGGTCTGCTACAACCTGCACAGAATCCATACCTCATCAGGGGCACTGAATCGCAATTACTACATATTTCAAGATGCCAGACATCACAGGACAAAGATCCTTGCCTACAGAGCCCTCAGTTGGCTAAATGGTGTCACCAGGACATCACCTCCCTACCCAAGCTAGGCCTGTTCAAATCTAACCTCCGCCTATTCTTCTCTGCCTCTAGCATGTGACTTCTACAACCAGCTGTTCCTTTTGGCACTTGTCCTTCTCATCCACCCCTTACTCCCCCCCTTACCTGCACTTTCCTTGCAATTCCTGTGCGTTTGACAATTGCCTCTGGCAGCATCTTCCTCGTGTCTCACCAATTCTCATTAATGTTACCCTGTCCTGTGCATGCCACTAGTACTGCCTAATCTGTATGTACTCCTGCGATGAGGAACTGTAACCTGTTATCCTATAATAATTAAAGTCCTGCTTGTTTGTTCTCATCCTACCGTGGAACCTTTGAACACACACACACACACACACACACACACACACACACACACACACACACACACACACACACACAAAAACCAGCCTTGGCTCAAAGGCAATTGTAATTCTAGAATAAAATAAAAAATGTTCCCCCTGAGAACTCTGGATTTTATTGTGAAGATTTGTGGAACGATATAGCAAACAGTCTCAAATGCCTGTCAGGATCTGCAAACGACAAATATTCTTTTATTAGGCGATTTTAATCTGAGGATTGCCATGTTTGATTTTTTGAAAGATAAGCCTGATGTTTACATATATGCCACCTGATATAACTCTGCCTATTAAGAGCACCAGGATAAAAAAAAAAAAAAAAAAAACACACACACATTAGGGGCTCAAACTATTGCAAAGATTCATTCAACGAAAATCCTTGCTATGGTACTGGACTCCGTGCTGCTAACCCTCCCCCGAATGATCTCCTTAACCTCTCCTATGCCTGGGCAATTCCCAAATGACTAGTATAGGTGTGATGGTGGCCACCTTCCAAAGGGTGGGGACCCCACATTACCCAACAACTGCAGGCTTCTCTATACTCCTTTCCCACTCGAAAGCACTGGAAAAAATCTTTGCCACCCAACTCACAGACTAATTATGCACAACATCCTTTGTAGAGAACATGGCTTTAGAGCTGGACACAGCACAACCACTGCCCTCTTAGAATTATCCAACTTGCTGCACAATGCCCTAGATAAAAAGCTGCTTTCATTGACCTGTCGATAACGTTTGACAGTCTCCCACACACTGCTCCTAAATACTCTTCGCCACTCAGGCCTGTTCCCTGGATCTGTCGCCTGGTTCACAAGTTACCTCACAGATAGGTCCCAACGTGTGAAGATTCACAGCACCCCCTCACCCCTCTATCAGTCCGCTCAGGGGTACCCCAAGGCTCCATCCTTGGCCCACTGCTGTTAAGCATCTTCCTGAATACCTTGCCCAAATCCTGTCCATGTAACCTTCTGCTCTATGCAGATGCCGCAGTAATGTATGCCTCCCACTCTGATCCCACTATCCTTTAGTCTTCCCTACAATTTGCCTTCAATCCAGTTGAAAACTGGTTCACTGACCAGACTTGCGGTAAATATAAAAGACTAAATCTATGCTCTTTTCACACCGGCAGAACAAAGACCACAAGGCCCAACTAACAATCCATTCCAAAGCCCTCCTCCCACTGGAACAGGTTTACACATACAAGTACCTGAGCATTACCTTAGATCCCAACCTTTCATTCCACCGCATATTAGTAATCTTTCTGCTGCCATAAATATACGCTGGGACTACTGTTTCGATACAAAACACCTACCCCCAGAGGCCTAAATAATGCACAGTACCTCCTCTGTTCTCTCCCTAGTTGACTGAGCTAACCATCTATTCTGCTGCTGACCACACAGCACTAGATAAAATTCATCTATCCATTAATAAAGCCTGTAGGCTCCTGGCTGGAGTGGACAGGCATCTAATAGCTGCACATTATAAGATCAAACAAAAGTCTCACCCTAGACTTAAAGAGTGCGCTACCAAACATGTCTCCTTGCTAAGAAAATCAAGCTAGGCCTCACTCCCTTGGGAATCTCAGCCTCCCTCAGCACAGCTCATACCTCTGCAAACACCCGTGCGGCAGACAAATTAACGTGGGCTGTTCCCAGGGTCACTACCACCCTAGCACAAACGGTCCTTTTCATATAGAGCGCCATCCTGGTACAATGCTCTCCCCCAGGACATCACCTCTATCCCCAGGCTAGGCCCCTTTAAGGCAACCCTCAAGAAACAATCTCCACCCGCCACTGCCACTAGAACTGGCCTATGGGCAGCACTATAATGGGTTTAATATACACTTCTCCCACTGCTAGCCTTGCTTGTAGAGCAGAAAGCAGCTAACTAAAAGAAGCTACATGTTCTTGTTAATTTAAAACTTATATTTCAGCAGGAGTCAGTGTCAGTTAAGATTAAGTAGGCAGATAACTTTATTAGAAGTAGAAGTGGTCTTATTTAGGGTTAAGAAAAGAAAGAAAGAAAAGAAAGAAAGAAAGAAAAGAAAGAAAAGAAAGAAAAGAAAGAAAAGAAAGAAAAGAAAGAAAGTCAGTGTGTGTTCTGTGCAGGGAAGGGTACTGTATCAGGTGACTTTGCTAAACCAGTAGGAGGAAAGAGAGCTTACCTGGGGGTGTGGTTTAGACACTAGAAAAGCAGGTGAGTCAAATTACAACTTCTGTTGCTAGCCTTTTTCTTACTAATTGCCTCCATCCCACCCACCCAAAGCCAGTTCTACTTTTATAGCCACTGGATTTGACTGTCAACAGAACTTCCTGTTTGGCAGTAGGAAGGAAAGGATCATAGAGAAACATTGGTTTTGTCAACCCTAAAGTAAAAAAAAAAAAAAAAAAAGTAGCTCACTCTCCCACAGCTGCTGGCGGTCTGATATTGAGCAAGGAAGAGAGGCTACTGAAGAAGATAGAAGTTGCTGTCCCAGAACAGGAAGGGTCAGAGTTGTGAGGAGAGGAGAGAGTAAGCATCCAGAGAAACAGTAGAGACACAGAATAAGACATGATAGGAGTGGCGCAGTGCAATGGCTGTGGGGGCGGCAGTGTTCCGGAGAACATTCTGGAGGCTGCATGTGCTGCCCTATTTGTGAGCACCTCTCTGGTCTGAGAGGAGGTTGCCCGCTCCAGGCTGACCTGGCTAGGATTCTGAAACCTCCTCCCCACTCCAGGGACCACCAGGCCAATGCCACTACCTCAGAGGCTGCCAAGAAAGAGGAGAGGCTGGACCAGGGTGGGCTCAAGGAGGAGAGGGTGGTGGAACAGGACTGCATCCTCCAGCTGTACCTCTCCACAATTCATTCACTCTTCTGGTGGATAGTGGTTCCTCTCATGGAGGCACCTGCAGTGGAGACCAAGGAGGATGATGGGAACCTTCACAAAGGAGACCCACAGGAGGGTGGCATGGGACCCCACAGGAAGGAAACAACTCCTGGTGGGGGACTCAATCATTAGGGGGTAGAAATGGGGGAGGAAGGGGAGAGGGAGGTAAGGTGCCTTCCTGGCGCCACGGCTTGGAGGGACAGGAAGCGAATCCTCAGGATCGTGGGAAGAGCTGCACGAGGGAGGGAGCTGGATGTCATTGTCCACCTAGGGACAAATGACCTGGCTAGGAATGGGATCAGAGCAGTGCAAGAGGAGTTTGTAGAGTTGGGAAGGGGCCTTAGACAAGTAGCGCATACGGTAACCTTCTCGGAGGTGCTGCCTGTCTATGGCAAGGGAGATGCTAGGGCACTTCTCACCACGGAATTCAATGAGTGGTTGAAAAACTGGTGTGGAGCTCAGGGTTTTGGCTTCATTGGGGACTGGGGCCACCTGGAGGATGCAGACCTATACTGGTGCGATGGTCTGCATCTGTCCGGGAGACCAGGATCCTAGGTGAGAGGTTTAATGCTTCATTGGCAAGCATTTAAACTAGCCAAGGAGGAGGCACTGAAAAGGAGCAGGAAATCCGAGCCTCCCCACAAAACATAGTGATTAGTGAGGTAAACACCAAGGTACAGAAGTTATGAGGACAGAACAGATTTAAATGTAAAAAAGGCAAAGGCAGTAAGGACAGAAATGGGGCTAAAAGGGGTAAGGCTATCAAAAGTGGAGGGTGATGAGTACCAATGCCCGTAGTCTGTAACAAGCTCCCTGAACTAGTGGCCTTGATGGAAGAGGTTGCCTGGATATTGTGGCAGTCACAGAAACATGGTACACAGAACCATGACTAGGATGTCAACATACCAGGATACACAATCTACAGGAGGGACAGGGAGGGTAAAAAGAGGAGGAGGGGTAGCTCTCTATGTAAAGGAAGGGATCAAAGCAACAGAACTAAAGAGTAAACAGGGAGCAGATGAGGCACTTTGGGTCACCCTGGAGACAGGAAATGGCACCACAATCCGCATGGGGGTTGTATATAGACCCCCATCTCAAGGGGAGGGAATGGACAAGGAAATGATAGAAGGCTTTCTTAGAATGGCAGAAAAGAGGGGAGATATTGTTGATGGGGGACCTGAATGGGCCAGATGTTAACTGGAGCACCTTTGCTGCAGGCACATCCAAGAGCAGGGTCATTCTTGATGCCTACAGGGGCATGCCTCAGACAGCTAGTATTGGAACCCACTTGGGAGGAGCAATCTTAGACCTGGTACTCTCAAATGGGATGGAGAAAGAATCTCAGATTTAGAAGTGGGTAGCCATCTGGGAACAAGTGACTACCAAACAGTGCGGTTCACGATAAACAGCAGCCTACAATCAAGCCATACAAAAGCAAGAGTACTGGACTTTAGGAGGGCCGACTTTGGGAAAATGAGAGTGCCTCAGAAAAGCACTAGCAAACAGGCAAGGCGGAGGGTGGAGGAACAATGGGGAGTGATCAAAACAGCCATCACAAAGGCAACAAGCCTTTGTGTAAAGCAAATCAATAAACACAACGAAGGAAAAAACCACTATGGTTCACAAAAGAGGTGGCAGGGAAGGTTAAGGAGAAAAGGACAGCATTCAGGAAATATAAGGAAACACAGAAGGAGCAGGACAGAGAACTTTATCAGTTAAAGCAGAAAGAGGCTAGGAAGGTAGTCAGAATAGCAAAGGCCCAAACCAAGGAAAGGATAGCCAATTCAGTTAAGAAGGGGGATAAGACCTTTTATAGGTACATTAGGGAGCGAAGAAAGACCAAAGGAGGGATACTAAAGCTTAATAAAGGGGAGGGAATGTGGGTAGAGGGTGACAGTGAAAAAGCAGCTATATTGAACAAATATTTCTGCTCAGTATTCACAAAGGAAGAGGAGGGGGAGTTACCTAAACTAAACAAGAGAAACACTCCGAAGACGGGGGTCGATACCAGTCCATTTACAGAAGAAAGGGTTCTGAAAGAACTGATAAAATTGAAGGTGGACAAAGCAATGGGGTCTGATGGGATTCACCCAAGAATTCTAAAAGAACCAAGGGTAGAACTAGTGACACCGCTGACTACTCTCTTTAACAAATCATGGGAGGATGGGGTGGTACCAAAGGACTGGAGGAGGGCAGATGTGATTCCTCTTCACAAAAGTGGGAGCAGGACAGAGGCAGGAAACTACAGACCAGTTAGTTTGACCTCAGTGGTAGGGAAAATGATGGAATCATTTCTGAAGGAAAGAATTGTTAAGTACCTAGAGCCCAGTGGGGCACAGGACCCAAGGCAGCATGGATTCACGATGGGAAGGTTGTGTCAGACGAATCTAATAGATTTCTTTGACTGGGTGACCAAAGTAGTAGACCAGGGAGGGGCTGTGGACATGGCCTACCTAGATTTTAGCAAAGCATTTGATACAGTCCCACACAAGATTAATTCACAAGATAGCCAGCCTTGGAGTGGGTCCCAAGGTGGTAGCCTGGATAAAAAATTGGCTAGACAACAGGACGCAAAGGGTAGTAGTAAATGGAATACACAGTGAAGAAAGGAGGGTTACTAGTGGGGTACCGCAGGGTTCAGTACTGGGACCGGTCCTTTTTAATGTCTTTATAAGTGACATTGCAGAGGAACTGGAAGGAAAAGTATGTCTCTTTGCAGATGACACAAAGATCTGCAACAGGGTTGATACACAAGATGGAGTGGAAAGGATGAGAAGGGACTTGGCAAGGTTGGAGGAATGGTCAAATGTATGGCAGCTCAGATTCAATGCAAAGAAGTGCAAGGTAATGCACATGGGAAACAAAAACCAAGGGGAAGTGTACACAATGGGGGGTGAGATACTGACAACAGTAAAAATAGAAAGGGACCTGGGGGTAATTATATCAGATGACCTAAAGGTGGGCAAGCAATGTGAGAAGGCAGTAAGGAAGGCAGGGCAGATACAGGGATGCATAGGAAGAGGCATCAATAGTAGAAAACAGGAAGTTGTTATCCCTCTGTACAGACAGTTGGTGAGACCCCATCTGGAGTACTGCGTGCAGTTCTGAAGACCCCATCTCCGCAAAGACATAGACAGGAAGCTGTCCAGAGGAGGGCAACCAAAATGGTGCAGGGTCTGCACCAGAAGACATACGAAGAAAGACTAAAGGAGCTTAATATGTATACCCTAGAGGAAAGGAGGGAGAGGGGACATGATAGAAACTTTCAAGTACCTCAAGGGAATTAACAAAGTCCAAGAGGGTAGCATCTTCCAGAAAAAGAGATGTGCAAGAACAAGGGGGCACAATTTGAAGATAGAGGGGGGACGGCTCAGAGGTAATGTGAGGAAGTATTTTTCCACTGAGAGGGTTGTGGATGCATGGAACAGCCTCCCTGAGGAGGTCGTGGAGTCAAGAACAGTGGGGGACTTCAAGAATGCATGGGACAGGCATAAGGCAGTCCTAGTGGGGTAGGAGGAAGTAAGCTGTTGGGTAACTAAGTTTGCAGCTTATCTGTTAAGTAGGAAAATGGGCAGACTGGGTGGGCCAAGCGGTCCTTATCTGCCATCAAATTCTATGTTTCTATGCTATTACAATGTACTAATGACAATGTTGGTAATCCAACTGCTAACTCCTCCTGCTAGCGCATATACTACCATTTTCTGACTAGATGGTTCGCTGAAGTTCACAAGCTCCCCTCAGGGCTTGTCTAGCCACCTAACTGTATAGGACTAGCAACTTTACACATCTTGCTGTGTACCTTGTACCTCGTCTCCTATTTTCACTGTATTATTGTATACTGCCTTCTACTTGGAACACACTGTTAACCCTGTTATTTCTTTCCCTACCCCTCTGTTCTTTTGTTTAAAAGTCAGCCTCCTATTATGCTGTGCACCCAGACGTGGAGCCTTTGGAAAGGAGTCTATGACTCAAAGGTTGAATCAGATATTCTCAATAAATAGAATAAGTTAAACAATAATGGGGAAAAAACATAATAGATCTTATGACAGATAATGTTATACCCACCATACAGTAGATTGCAGGGAGATATAGCTGGAGAAATTACACTCCTGTATGAAAGAGGAGCTTCTGTGGTAGACTATGCCATTTGGTCAGGTAATCCAGAATGCTGGAATTTCTTAAATATACCAGTATGTTCAGAGAGTGATCATTTTCCTGTCCTCTTGAACTTTAATTCTTTGGGACAATTTTCAGGACAATGTATATCTACTTTCCTCTATACAGAGATTAGAGTGGACAGGACAATTATTTGGCAACATGATTCAGGTGAGATTATAGTCCCACTGCTGCTTAATTTCTTGCATTTCTGAAACTCCTGTGAATCTTTGGAAAAAAAGATGTTCAGACTTTAAACGGTGCAAAGTCAGCTCTTTGCAGCTATACATATTCATCTTGAGCGTATTCAAAAATATATATCCTGTTCTGCCTGGTAATTGGTTTGACAATGAATGTAAAAAGAAAAAGAAAAAAAACCATCATCAGAAGGCTAAACAGAAATTACAAGAGCATAGAACTAAAGTGGTACTGAAAGAATGAAATCAAGCAAAAAAAAAAAAAATTAATAATAAGCAAATAAGAAAAAATTAAAAATCAAAAATGTTGGCAAAAATGTTAACTGCGGTAGAACAGAGGGTCTCGATCTTTCTGGAATCTGGTTGCTAGGGGTTGTTCAAACTCCAAACATGAAACTGATACATATCTGAAGAGGTGTGGATTACACATTTTACATCTTTTTTTATGACCCAGAAATAGAGAGGACTCAGGATAATAGGACTATACAGAATGGCTCCATAATAATTACTACCATGGCGCTTCTTCAAGCAATTGCAGGTTTAAAAAAAAAAAAAAAAATAAAGTATAAAGCTGCCAGACCAAATGGGATACTTGCAGAAATCTATCAATGTTTACCATTAAGATGGACATTTTTGTTAGTATACTTTAATAGATGTAATGCATTAATTCAAACACCCCCGCCCCCGGATTCCTGGAAGGGAACGGACATTATCCCATTCACAAGAAAGATAGCCTATCTGATCCATGCATGTATAAGCCTATTAGCCTCCTTGATGTGGATCTGAAAATGTCTAGAATTTTACTAAGAAGCTTGGAAAATGAAGTAATAAGAACGGAGGTTTAGCAGACTACCAGGCAGGCTTTAGAGCCAATTCTACATTATCTAATGTTTTCTTATTGAAGCATCCAATTGAAAATGTTACCATCATACAGCAGAAACTGTATGCAATGTTCCTGGACTACACATCAGCATCTGATTATGTCTCTAGAAATATTTTTTTGGTAATCCTAGGGAAAAAAAAAAGGGGGATAGATAAGAACTTGATGGCCCTAATTTCACAGCTATATAAAAATAATTGGGCAAAAATTAGAATAGGTAAGCCGGTCGGGGGAGAGAAACCATCTGCCTCTTAATATTGAAAGGAGTCATACAGGTCTGCATGCTGGCCCTATTATTATTTTCTCTTTATACTGACAATATGGTATCGCAATCTGATACCAACATGTCTGACTCTTCAAAAAGAGATGCAGAGCCATGCCCCCTGCTTGCCTATGCTGATGACACTGTGCTCCTTTCCCTCACTAAATCAGATTACAGAAGAAGCTCTCACAAATCCTCCAAATTGAAATTAATTAATATGAATAAGACCAAAGTTGACATTTGATAAGGGAAGGAAAAAAAAAAAGATTCAACTTTTTGGCTTGTAGGAAAAGCTAGGATAGAGAAAGAGTAACTAGCTATCTTTACTTGGGTATACTATTTCAAAGAGAATGGTAAATGGACACTGCATGCAGATCTGCTTTTTAATAAATTAAAGAAAACAGTAGCTGGACTTCTTCATGACTATTAAACCACTAATCCAAGTTTTTAGATCAAGGTTTGAGACAGTTGCTATATGGATGTGTCGCAATTTAAATATACTAATGTCATCACTACAAATTTCTATGTACAGCTCTTAAAGTAGGGCATTCTTGCCCAGCTTCGTATGCAAGATCAGAATTGAATATTGAAAATACAGGGCTAAAAATAGAAGTTAGGAAAGTAAATAGATAAGGTCCAAATTTAGTAAAGAAGGCACTTGGAGAAAGAAGCTGGGTTTAATCTGGGATAAAAAAAAAAAACTGGTCTCTGGTACACAACATTAATCAATATCTTGCAGAATTATAAGAGGATGGCCCTTAAAAGAGCAGTAGATAGGGGTATAGTAATTAGTGGAAGATATAGGAAATATATTGCCAAAAGAACAACATCTAGTTGGAATCGTAAGGACCTGGAAACAATTAAGAATTCCCACTATTCTAAATGGTTTGCCTTAAACAATTATTTTGGTTTCAAACCACATTTTAAATTGACAGACCCTAAACTAAATACTTAGTTTCAAACTACGAACAATGCCCTAGTAACAGGTTATCATACTGATAATAAAAAGGTTCAACCTCAGGTGAATGTGACTAATAAGAGGTGAAGAGAATCTCCTGCACATCATCTGGGAATGTTCAGGGTATGAAACTATTCATAACTACTGGTAGTCCTTTTAAAGCTAATCTATATCAGATTGATAGTGAAACTCTTACATCAATTCTTTTTCATACTATGGATGTTTGGACAATAGAACGTTTTGCTAAATATTTTGAATGTTATCGAATAAGAAACATAATTTTGGTAGTATAAAATTTGGTTGGTAACTGTTAGAATACATACAAGCCATTTAAGTTAGGCCCTGTACACATCAGGCTAGTTAAAACATTTTAAAGGTGCTTAAAACGTTTCACTAGCGCAAACGTGGCACCCGTCCGCTTTCAAGCACGGTTTTCAAAACGTGTTAGGAAACTGTGCTTAAACCAAGCTGACAGCTAGTCTCAAGTCAGCTTTTAAAAACTGTTTTATGAGAGAAAGTGTGTTACCCTGTAGTGTGGACGGGCATCTGCACAGTGCTCCTCCAGGAAGCATGTTAAGGGTCATGGAGAACCAGTTTTAAAAAACGTCACTGGAGGCAGATGCAAACGGGAGTCGTCTGTGGTATAACAGAGTTAAAACTCTGTTGAAGACTGATCTGGATAGGCTGCTGTGGTGAGTTTAAAAACGTTTAAAATTTTTTTTTTTTTTAACCCGTTGCAAATCTTCAGCTCTAATGTGTACAGGGCCTAAGCTACTACTTGGCCCGGCTGACTAAATTATTTGTCTGTGCATTTCTAAATTATACAAGGGTAGGCACCCTGAGATTTTTTGAAATGGTTTGCTATTTGACCTGCTCAATGCTGTTCTTAATACGAGATTGTCTCTCTGGAAGTTTTATATTAGATTTCTTAGGCCTTATGCAGACTAATGCATTACTACTATATTATGAGCATACTGCATTAATACACACACACACACACACACACAGTCTATTTATATATATATATATATATATATATATATATATATATATATATATATATATATATATATATATACATATATATATATATACATATATATATATATATATATATACATATATACACACACACACACACACACACACACACACACACACACACACATACACACACACACACATATAATATATACATATATACATATATACATATATACATATATACACATACACATATACATATATATATATACACACATACATACATACATATACATATATATATACACACACACACACACATATACATATATACACACATATATATATATATATATATATATATATACACACACACATACACACATACACACACAGTTGGCTTCTATGTGCAATAATGTAATAGTGTACTTTTTCATAAATGTATATCAGAGAAGTTTCTCATTCATAATATTTGTATTTATTGTATTGTCTAATTGAATGTATATGGATTGTAATCGCTTATTTTGCTACACACAATAAACTGATTGATAAACCACAGGACTGGAGCCCTTTGGGTACTCTATTTAAACCCACCTAGTGCTACAGGCTAGTGGTATGCAGGGTGGGGAGGTGGAAAAAAATGAAATGGAGTAAAGGAAATAAAGGAATAAATAAGGGGGGCTGGATCAGGTACAACTGCAGGAGGGGGTTATACAATGCCACAGAAGATGGGACAAACAAGTGGATGAGGCAGAGCGGATATCAACGGGGAGGAGTCCCAAATGTGTGGGAAGTGATAAGAGAAGGCAGCTCTCCCCAGAGGTAGCGGAGCAGGAAGAAAGAGCGATTATGTGCTGCATTATCTACAATTTTAATGGACCAAAGGAGGAAACTATAAACAAGTACAAACAAAGGTAAAACATAACTGGTTCAAAATGTAAGCTTTTCGTTATAGTGGAGAGGAGTTCCATTTTAATCTTGGACGCATAAGCGGAGGAGGAGAAAGAAAATGAATTGTACATTAGCTGGATAAATGCCAAACATTACCCATTTCCTGTCTGGCAAAATGTATTTTGCTAAAACTAGTCTGACACTAGCAACCGTTTTTCATGCCATTCACAACTGAAGCTCTGCCCTTACCTAGACTGTGGAAAGCAATATCCATTGGCATGATTAGGGCATTATATGCATCTGTTTGTTGGGGGCTATGATGCAATTACATAAGCATTAAGCCACAACAAGGGAGGGTTCTACTAGGGAATCAATGCCTGGTTGGGGGGAGGTTAGGGCATGAGGCTGCAGGCAGAGTGCCTCTAACCACCCAGGAATTAATTCACTAGTAGAACCCTCCTTTGGAGTGGCTTAATGCACTTGTAACATGGCAAGCCTTACAATTAGGTCAGAGAGAAAAGAGACAACTTATAAGTTTTAACACGTTCAATATGATTTTCAAAATGGGTAACATTCACTTATACTGTGGGTACTATATGTATGTTACAAAAAAAATTCACACACACATATGCGTGTGTCTATGTATATATGTATGTATATGTATATATAAAAAATGGGCGAGACAAAAAATGGTCATCTAGAGCAACAGCATTGGACAAACATCAGGTGACCGTACGTATATCAGGTAGCGACCGCACACCTGCACTTTTACCCCCCCAAAACAATTTTGACATTTATAAGATAGATATACCACTCTGAGGTGTGCGGTGGCGCTCTGATATATGCACGCCTTGGGCGGTTGACTCACTCGGCCTTGCGGCCTCGTGCGTATATCAGAGCACGACCGCACACCTCTCTGAGGTGTATGTATGTATGTATATATCTATCTCTCTTATATCTCCATCTCCATCGCTACAGCCACAGGGTTTAAAGTGAAGTTTACTCAACATAAGTAAATGTTTCACGCAAACTATAATATAGAACTTGGCTCGAGACATTTTCCCCAAACTGTACTCTTAACCAATTAATGCACTACATAAACTTTAAAGCCTTCAGTGCTGTGACAGGATTTACTACACAATATCAATTGTAAGTATAAATGCCAAATTTAAAAAAAAAAAAAAAAAAAAAAAACGATGAGCCTGGTATGTACAGATTTCACCACAATGTCAGTGTATAACAAACATGTACAGAATCAGTTTAAGAAATCTAAATAAAAACTCAGGAATAAAATTCTCAGCCCTCCTCCCTTTTCCCTGGGAAAGATAACTAGTAGGAATGAGATGTACTATAGGTACAAGAGTCCTAATACATCATCATTCACATCAATCTTTGCAATGTTTACCCAAAGGAATTAAACCTTTTATGAATCACCAAGTAAATGAGATATGCATCTTAATATGAACACATTTAAAAATGTGACAGTATGTAATCCACCCACTGGACAACTAGTAGAAGAAAGTAATTACTGCTTACTGTAGACTATGTTCACCTGGCTCTTTTGCGACTCTGTACATTGCCCCTTTTGTTATGTAACTTGTTTGAACCTGTATTTTTCATTGTACTCTCCCGGGTTGTACCTGAAAATAGGCATACAACTTGTCTAGTGTACCTACCTAGTCAACAGAAGCTAAATAAATAAAATGTTCACTACATACGAGAACCAAGAGTCCTAGCCACTGTAACATCATTATGTCATCTGCCTGAATAAAAGCCTACCTCAATGTCACCACAATATCCACAAAAATCACACCAAACATTCACATAAATCACACACACACACACACACACACACACACACACACACACACACACACACACACACACACCCCACACCGGTGAGAAGCCAGCATGTAGATAACCAGAAACTAACAAAATCAAAGGCTCGCTGAAGAACTAAAGTATTTACGTCCATCCTTTAAAGTAAAGGTCTATGGAAATTTAAGTGGAATAATGTGTCATATAACCCACATCAATGTTCATTCCATCCACCACTATATTGAGAAGTAAAGGAAGTCTAATTTCAGAAGCCCGGCTCTGTTGTGTACTGTTGAAATGTCCTTTTAAGACCACAGACATATCTGAGATTGAGTGGCCATCCTGGGAGAAGTGCTGCGCTACAGGTTTGTCAGTCACCTTCATATTAATAGAATGCCTGTGTGAATTCATTCTGGTTGACAGTATAGTTGGGAAAATGTCTCAAGCCAAGTTCTAAAATTACACAGTGTGTGAGAAACATTTGCTCATTTTGAGTAAACTTCACTTTAAACCCTCTGTATGCTGTGTGTGTTAGAGAGATGTGTGCATAATTTGAGGCTTGTTTTCAACTTGCAATTAGGCCTCATTTCAGCATTTTGCATTTCATTGTCTGTTCTTTAAAACATAAGGACACTTGCAATAAAAGTTGTAAGCTCATCTTACATGCATTAGGGAGAATAGCATCCCAAGGTGTCCCTCCCACCTCCCACCTCCCACCCCCAACCCCACCCTCACCATCAGTAGAATGCTTTCTTGAAGCATACTGAAACATTTTAAAATATTTATGCAAGAACTCTGCTTGTTGATATTTCGATAACCTTTGCCCTCAGGGTCCTCTCATCTAAAACACACTGGTGTTAATTAGCTCTCTGACAATTTTATGTTTTAAATGTACACATTAAACCAATGAGAATTATTTCTTTAATTATCTGGGTGTTAATAGTATGAGATTTTCTAAATAACTGTCAAAGCTTCTGAAGGAGGACCTGGTTGGTACAAAAGCCAGAGCACTTTGTTCTTTTTGTGTAACACCTATGTTGGCCCAGAGGCATCAAATCATTTGCTTCTGGATGAACAGATTACTCACCTGTAACAGTAGTTCTAGGAGTGGTATATGGTGTTCATCCACACTGTTTGGCATTGTCCCTTTCCCTTTAAATCTGCTGGAAGTCTTCAAGCTGGCTCCTCCCACCCACCCAGGTGGTGTATACCTCTGCTCCGCCCCATGATACCAGATCTTAGCCTGCTGGAAGCAAGGTTGAGTGCATCCGCAGCCAGGGAGGTCGGGTGGGTCTATGTGGATGAACATGTACCAGTCCTAGAACTACTGTTTCAGGTGAGTAACCTGTTTTAGGAGCGTGGATATGTTATTCAACCACACTGTTTGTCAGACTCCAAGCAATTCTCCGGGAGGAGTGAGGCAAGGCACACATCCCCTACTTAGGAAACAGAGACTGGAGAACTGAAGCCCCAAAGCCAGCATCCCGGCGTGACTAAACGTCGATGTGGTAGTGGGCGATAAAGGCGTTTGCTGACTTCCAGGTAGCAGCCCGGCAGATCTCCTGGAGAGGGATGTCCCTGGAAGCAGCCACCGATGCAGCAGTATGGTGGGTTGAATGAGCCCTTATCCCTCTTGGAGGCTGCTTGCCCGCCAACTCATAGCACAGACCTATGCATGATGTAATCCATCTCGCTATGGTCTGTTTGGCTGCAGGTCTGCCAGAAGCAGCTTCAGTGTAGGTGACAAACAGCTGGCGAACCTCTCTGCAAATTTCTGCCGTCCTCTCCTTACAATAGGAGAGAGCACGTCTCGGGTCCAAAGTATGGAGGCTGAACTCTGTGTCAGAGGTGTAATTAGGGTAGTATACCAGCAGAGTCAACACCTGGCAAGGTGAAACTCTGACACCACCTTCAGAAGGAATTATGGGGAGGAGCTACAGGAAAACTTTGTCCCTGTGAAAGACCAGATAAGGGAGTCCACAAAAGTGCTTGCGCTCCTGTCCTTCTGGCTGATCTGATAGCCACCAGGAAGGCAGTCTTCCACAAGAGTGCTCACACTTGCATGGGTTTGAATGGCTCGTCTACGAGTTTTGCCAAAACCAGTAGCAGATCCCACGGAGGTGGAGGTTCACGCACCGGAGGGATATGTGATCCAGGCCTTTGAAGAAGCGCCCGACCACTGTTCCTGTGCCAATGCTGGCTGACTGGCCCGCGCCCAGTAAGCAGAAATGGTTGCCAGGTGCACCTTAAAGGCAGATTACTGCAGACCTCCTTTGGAGAGAGACCAAAAGGTAGTCAAGAATGTTGGGAACAGGACAAGGGGTCCAGACCCATACTCTGACACCAAATGGAAAACCTCCATTTGAAGACATAACATTTCCTGGTCAATTCCTTTAGGGATGCCTCCACCACAGTGTAGACATCTTCAGAAAGACCAAATGCCTGGAACTCTAGCTGCTCAGGTACCAGGCTGCAAAGTGCAGGGTTTGAAGGTCCGGATGGAAGACCTTCCCCTGGTCCAAAGATATCAGGTCCAGGCGTGTGTAAAGCCGCTCCACAGGCCTGCAGTTGAGGCAGAGGAGATCTGGATACCAGAACTGGCGCGGCCAGTTTGGGGCAACCAGATCACCTTCACCTTGTCTCTCCTCACCTTGAGTAACACCCTGTGGATCAAGGGAAACTGAGGGAAGGTGTAGAGAAGGCCTGGGGTTCATGGCCTCGAGAAGGCCTCCCCCAGCAGAGAGCCCTGCTGAGGAGGCGGGCATGATACAGCCTCAGCTTGGTGTTTTCCCTGGAGGCAAACAGGTCCACCATCTGTTTGCATCAATGGGAGAACAAGCTGTAAGCTACCTCTGGATAGAGAGACCACTCGTAGGATGTCTGGCCTATGCGGCCGAGAGTATCCGCAAGCTGATTCGATGCTCCTGCCACATGGATGGCTAGGAGATCTGCCTCCAACTGTCTAGAGGGTGCAGATGTGGAGCCTCCTTACAGCAGATGGGAGTGTGTGTCCGCCCTGTTTGTTGAGATAGTACATGGTTGTGGTATTGTCTGTCTGGACTTGAACCACTTGATCCCAGGAGGTGAAGCGAAAGCAGACAGTGCCAGTCTGACTGCTGAGCTCCAACAAGTTGATGTGGCATCGGGACTCCTCAGGGGTCCAGAACCCCCAAGCCATTTTTCCCCCATGTGGGCTCCCCAGCCCAAGAGAGGCGCATCAGTCATGAGGACGACCGTCTGCTCGAGGCGGACAAACAGGATCCCTTCCCTGCAACCAGTCTGGGGCGGTCCACCATTGGAGAGAGTCCCACATCTTCTGGATTACAGTGCTCAGCTGGTCGAAGTGACCATGGCGCTGAGTCCACTGGGTGAACAGCTCCCACTGAAGTGGGCGCATATGCAACCTGGCCCAATGGACCACAGAGGTGCATGCCGCCATGTAACACAAAAGGCACAGAAAGTCCAGGGCAGGGCACTAGTGCCCAACGAAAACTGATTGGGCAAAGGAGGAAAGAACCTCCATCCTGTCTGCTGGGAGCAAAGCTCTGGCTTGACAAAAGTCGAGCTCTGCCCAGATAAGGCACGAGTTCTGACTTTGCCTCGTTGATCAGGAGGCCGAGTTGGGAGCAGGTTTGGAGGGCCAGATCCCTGGACCTCTCCACCTCCTGATGGGTGGAACCTGCCAAGAGTCAGTAGTTGAGATATAGGTAGATTCCGACTCAAGACGGCAAAAGTGGGCCGCCACCACTGCAATGCATTTGGTGAAGACCCATGGGTCCGATGATAGGCCGAATGGCATGGCTCGGAACTCTTACAGGGTTCCTTAGACCCTGAAGCAGAAAAACCGCTGATGGGACGGATTGGGACATGAAAGAATGCATCCTGTAGATCCAGTGAACTGAACCACGTTTCGCTCCAGGGATGGTATGATCTGGTTGAGATTAACCGTCCAGAAAGGTGAGAGATCTGAGAAACTGGTCGTGGAGATCTAGAATGGGATGCCACCCCCCCCCACCCCCATATCTGTTGGCACTAGGAAGTACCTGGAGACAAAGCCTGGGTCTGTTGGAGGATCCGGCACTGGAGCTACTGCCTCCTTGCGGAGGAGCCGAGCCAAGTCATCTCGAAGCCAACTGGGTGTGCGAAATCAGTTCCTCGAAGGGCTAGGCTGGGTGGGTACTGCTCGAACTCCAGAGACAGTCCTGATTGACCACTTGAGAACCCACTTGTCCTAAGTGATAGCGGACCAAATCGAAGGAAGTGGCGGAGCAGACCCCAAAGGGAAGACCCAGAGTGGGCGTGACTGACATGGGGGGTCTGAGGAGGCGGCGGCTCCAGGACCGGTGCCTCAGGCTCCGCTGCAGGCCTGTTGGGGTCCAGGCTTGTGCCGAGGGCACCAAGCTGCTTACCTCCTTAGTAGGAGGGCTGCCAAACCACAGGGAAAGAATGCCGAAAGGGCTTCTTCTTCTGCTGGTTCTTGCCCAAAGAACCCTTGGCAGGAATGGTGTCCAATGTGGCGGACTGCTCTATGCACTGTAGGTGACCAGCCACTCCTGGACCGAAAAAGTCAGTCCCAAGGAAAAGCACATCAGCCAACCCATGCAGAGTATCCACCAGGAAGGAGAAGCCTCAGACAAGCCCCGTGGCGAGAAGCCACTGCGGCGGCCATCGAGCGGGCACAAGAATCCCCTATGTCCAGGGGCTGTCTGGAGCTGCTGTTTGGCAACAGCATGGCCCTGGTCACGGACCTGTTTGACAGTGGTCTGCACGTCCACAGGGAGATTAGGGAGGACTCTGTCCAATGACCCAAAACGGGCATGAGAGAAGTGTGCCATAATGACCGCCGAGCTGGTCTGATGAAGGCCCAAGGAAAAGGCCGCATAGACCTTTCGGGCAGTGTGGTCCATATTTTTTTGGACTCTTTGTCCAGAGGTCGGTCAGTGTCGGCCAGACTGCCAGTACGTCTGAATATGGAGGCGATCACTAGGCTCTCGGCTGAAGGGTGTTCCGTGAACCCCACAAGGTACCCCACGGGCACTACGTACTTGCAGGCCATGCAGGCAGACAGTGCTGGGCATAAGTCAGGGTGCTGCCAAAGTTCGGCTTTGGCCACTGGAAAGGTCTCCTTCAGGGTATCCCGGCCCCCTTCAAAATATCCGAGAGTGTACTCTGCTTTTTTTGGCTAGGTTCCAGGGGCATTCCGGTGGAGTCTGAAATGAGATGGAGAATTCTTTGGAAAGAGAAAGGGCCTTCATCCCCGTGCCAACAGAAGACTCATCATACCCCAGATGCTAGTGGAGTCCGGTGACAGAGTCCGAGGAGCCGTGATACAGTGGTCTACTGCCTAAATCGCCATCGATCCTCTGAGGGAGGTTCGGGTGACTAACCGACAGGCGGGAAAGCCGTATCTAGTCGGTCCTCTTGAGCAGCCCTCCCTTAGGCTGCTTAGGTGGTGGTTCCACAGGAATAGGTGGAGAGACGGGACAGGCGGTCCCATAGGTAGGGGAACCAGGGACTTGGTTCTGGAGGGGTCAGTTTGGCCTGGGTCAAAAGCCAAGTAATGGCTGGGTGGGCAGCAGAGCCGGCTTCTGCCCGATCAGGATCAGCTGTTGCCACACAAGATCCTCAGCGCCGGAGTTTCCGATGCAGCCTCTCCTCATCCGAGGAGGATGAGAACCTGTGGCGTTGCCTCTTGCAGCGCTTATGGCTCTTCCTCGGTCGTGGTGCTGAGGGAGTCCTGGACCGTGACAGAGATCGGTGAGGCAGACTTGGTCGATTGGTGAAACCCTCTGGTCTGGAACCAGGTCCTTGATGGGGACACCAGCGAGCTTGATCTCATCTGGAAATACCAGGACCAGAGTCCGTTCTAGTGAGTCATTGACTCCAGCCCCGGCGACAAAGGGTTGATCGGGTGAGGATAATTGACGCCGGCCACTTCTCGGTCTCCTGGCCAAATGGAAGATCCGTGGCGCGGCGGCAGAGGATCGCGATCTCGACGAGTAAAGCCGCATGTTCCTGTGACTCCGACCTTTCTGGTCCCAAAAGCATCTTAGCGGGATGAACACAGCGGGTCCTTATCCTCTGAGAGCGGGAAGAGTGAGAGACTGAGGGCCTCTCCCCAGGTGGGAAGAGACTGGTAATCTCCTCCTTAAAGGATCCCATAAAGGTGGAGCCCAGGTTCAGTGGGACGAAGAAGCTTAGACTGGCCGACAGGCAAGTGGCTTCTTCCTCTGGCACCTTCATCTGTTCCAGCAGATCGGCGGAGCCCACGGCTGGAGAAACTCCCCACCTAGCCTCAGACTTCACCGGAGGGGTTCCTTTTTTCCGGTCGTCCAGGACGTTGCGATGGAAGGCCAAGCAAAAGCTACACAACGAGGTGACATGGCCGACACCTAGGCAGTAGACGGATGCAAGGTGGGGGTCAAAGGCGACGCCTTCTGGTCGCAGGACACCGCGAAATCGGGAAGATTTTCTCCATGATCGATGCTGCAAAGGCATGATCGCTTAACCCAACGAAAGTTCGAGCTTTGGTAAAACAGATAGTTTGAAAGCCAGGGCCTACGAAATGTACAGCACGAGAGAGGCAACCTGCATCTTCCAATGGAAAGGAAGATCTGGCATCATGGGGCGAGCGGTAGATCCCACCTGGGTGGGTGGGAAGAGCCAGCTTGAAGACTTCTGGCAGATTTAAAGGGAAGGACAATGCCAAACAGTGTGGATGAACATATCCACGCTCCTATAACAGTTCTTACAAGTATCAATACGGCTTCCACCATTTGTTTGCCTCACAATGGACACAGTAAATATTTGTGTTATCAATAGGACTGGAACAGGGGTCAAATTAAGTTCTGCAGCCACTAGCCAGCAGGGTCAGTGACTGGGCAAATCCACTGGCCCTAAAGATTTTCCATAGCGAAGTTGGTGTACATATTAAAATGTTTCTCCAGTACAAGCCCGCAGGCTATTCAATAAAATCTTACTAGCCAGATACAAAATCTACCAGCATCTGGCTAGTGGGCCAGTGCCAATTTTGACCGCTGCTGGAACTACTGAGCTGTGTGTTCTCTCTCGATCGACAGAGGCTCTCTAGCAACCAATCGTGAGTACCACCACTGTTGCTGAAAAGTAAACTTGCATGGCTTGCTGTAGATCATATGATTGCAGAGCACTCAATCTTGGGTGACTAATCAGGAGAGCATTCCCCCTTCTGTCAAGAGCATCTGTTGATTGAGTAGCACTATGTAATGCATGCTGTTCAGCAGCAATCGGAGCCCAGAATTGAGGATGGTGCGGAGTCTTGGTAAGAGCCATCTGAGACAGCATAGATAGTTGGTGAGTTCACATATAGCTCTCATGCAAAGAAAAGTGTGAAGGAGGATGGGTAATCTGTCTGGCATGGACGTCCTTAATCAAAATCCTTAGTGGTCAATTAGGCAAGGGGAATAAATAAATAAGTAAATGAATAAAATAATCAATCAAGCGAGGCAGAGTACTACAATTATTATTTCTCCGTTTTCTTAGTAAACCAGTGCAGTTAACATGTCTGTGGTGCATGTATTTATTTGGCTACATGCACTGCAGTGCAAGTACTAAAAAAAGTGAATTTCTACCTTGGATGGGTGGGAAACGTGCTTCGTTTAAATACTACTCTGTGGAAAGGTAACAGTGGTTTCATGTGGTACTGCAGGAGCAGGCTTTACTAGAAAATGCCTGCCTGCTTCAACTGGCATCATGTGTTGCGTTTCAATCCATCTAAATACAGCATTTCACTAGCCTATTTATTGCCATGTTACAATCTGTTTTAAATCACCTGCATTTATAGCTCAATGGTCTTACTAGTGACTAGAAGTTTTGTTATCGGGGAGTGGCAATGTGCAAAACTTTTCAACCTTTGCAATAATGTGTAAGCATCAACAGACAATACATGGAATCAGACCAATTGTCCTTTTACACAGCCTGCAGTTTATACTAAATAAGTTGTCTGACCCTCCTATTCTACCACTCAGAACAGAGTAGCATGTGATGAGGCCTTTCAGAGACCCACATAGCCATCACAAGAAGCACACAAGTCTCGAACTGCACACAGCTATCTCAGCATCACCAAACTAATCTTGGTGCCTGTGCCACTTTGTTTTAATCAATTTGTGGCATTTTGAATATCAAAACACAAACCCAATATGAAGCACACAATGAGCAGGCCACATGCAATCATTTTCACACACACACACACACACACACACACACACACACACACACACACACACACACACACACACACACACACACACACACACACACACACACCTGCAACCAACAGGATAACTGGTTTTGCATGCGATCCCCATAATTACATACTGGCTGCAGGCAAGGATGTGTTTGTGTACCTTGGTTTTTTTTGACTGACCAGGGTGCACTGGGATCTGCTTTGACAGGCTGCACCAATCCTAGGTTACAGTTGCTGCAAACCAGACTGCAGGGGCAACTACCTGCCAATTAAGAGCACTAATTAAGCAATACGGCACAACAGGGTGTGCATTATGCAAGCAATAAGACACGACCAGATGTGCGTAGAACAGATATTACCACATGCCTAGGGGTGTTGTAAGGCATGCGGCCACAGGCCGAGTGCCTTTATCCCCGGAAGTTTGGTAATGTGATCTACGCACACCCCAGAATGTCTTATTGCGCTTATATGGGTCCCTTATTTTACAATATTTTTCTCACACTAAAAAAAAAAAAAAAAAAACTAAGTTTGTGTCTAAAACAAGAATCATGTTAAATTGATGTACTGTAAATAGTCCTTCCGCCTGATGTCACTATTTTCTATAGGAAATTTGTCCTACTATGGCATCCATAGTACTGATACAGAAAGTTACCCCCCAACTACACCTGCAAGTATAAGAACTGCTGCTGCTATGTAGGGTGGGAGACCTAATTGTGAATGTTGCAGCTTGTTATTCATTTGTTGTGTGCCACCACCAGAAGGAAGAACATGGGCTCAAAGCCTTTGCACCATCGAAGAGCAAGGGAGTGGAGCTGTCAAACAGGCAGTGTTCTGTTTGGCTGTGAGAGTGCCAGAGCAGACAGAGACAAAGTCAAATGAAGCAGTGAAAGAATGTTTTGGAAGTACTTCAGTGTGTAAATGTAACAGCTGGGAGTGGGCGGGAAGTCAAAGTGGCAGAGTGGTGTGTAAGTTACACAGCCACGGCACTGTTCGGGAGCACTACTAATAAGGGAGTCAGCAAGCTGCTAGTGGACTGAACACACACACACACACACACACACACACACACACACACACACACACACACACACACACACACACACACACACTTTTCTCCCAGTGAAAAGAGGCAGTCTTTTTGCTTACTTGGAGGGAGAGCCACTGTCTATAGTCTGTGACCCCCAACCCCCCCAAACTTATGGAGGTTGGGTCCAGTAAGCAAAGACAAATCTGACACAGCAGTGCTGGCTTAGACGCTTGTTTTCTTTTCCCGGCTAGATGGGGAATGTGAACAGTGACCTGCAACAGTGTTTACTTGACCAGCCGCAAGTCCGGATGAGCCATGTTACTGAGGAATAAAAAAAAAAAAAAAAAATTTGCAGTACTTGTAAATGAACGCTGCAACGGCTCACTGATCCCTCTTATTCTCAAATGTGGTCCTTACCTGAACTTGTTTGTACTGTGCAGCGAGCAGGATTTGATGCAAAGCACATTAACCAGTTAGAATGCAGGATTTTCTGTCCCATTTTATAATTAAGCAATTTACCATGACTGTGTGGGTTATGCTGGGATTTACCCACATCTGGTGTGGTTTTGTCCAAACGCAGGCTGAGCGAGTAAACCACATCAGAAGTAGGTACATCCTGCGTGGTTTACTGCAATTATACAATGTCCCTCTTTGCCACTTCAATTTTAATTTATTGTTGCCACAAAAGAAAAAGAAAAACAGTCCCTCATTGTTTGGTAGAATAAAGACTTCCCCATTGCTAGGTAGAATAAAGCCCCCCACCTACCTGATAAGTATGCAGCATGCAAAAATAAATAAAAAAATAATTAAGTGTCCACTTCAAACTCTCATTCATAGCCGTTTAGCACCAGAAATAAAGTACATAAAAAAAAAAAAAAGAAAACACACACACACACACACACACCAAAAAAGCACTACAGCACTACATTACCAAAAACCATCCGTAGTCCTCAAGGGAGCTGGTGGACCGGGATCGCCATTTCATGACAATGTTCATATTGAAATGCACTTACGTCCCCAGCTGCACTACTGTGCACAGTCTGTACATCAATTTTTCTCCTAGGGCTCCAAATGGGTCCTCCTGTCCATATTTCCAGTGGGGGAGAGAGAATCTTTTGAGCAGCAGGGGCCTCCACCTTTCAACAGCGCTCCATTTTGGCTTCCCACTTCCAGACACGTTTATCAATCTGCGCGAGCACATCACTCCCCTTCTTTGTGTCTCAAACTCCTCTGCTCTTGTGGTGTCCCAGGAAGTGTGCTGCTACATTGGAGGCAGCTTTCTTTGCCGATCTCTTGAATCCACGTCGCAGGCCCCAGATATTTTCTGGAAAAGGCACAGTGGTGCAGCTCACAGTGAACAGAGCTGTCCATTCAAAACTTGCGTTTGAGCAGAGAGTCAATATGCCTTTTTTTTTGGTGCCCTTCATGTTCAGGGGGTAGACAGATTTGAAAGGGGGGGGGGAGAGAGAAAGAGAGATTGTATATGCAACAACTCGCTCTTTTTTGCATGGGTTGTCATGAGATTTACCCATGGCCAAAAGTGTCAGCCAATAAAAATGACAGATTCTCGATGCCCATTATATAATGTGGGATAGGACGTGTCAGAAGTGAGGCACAAGTCAAGCAGAGTGCCTTCCCAGAACTGTTATCCCACAACTATGCACAACCTGGAGTGCCTTACTGCGATAAAATAAGAGTTTAAAAAAATATTTCTGACCTGTGCTGTAGTGCTGGAATATTGTATGGTCATGGTATCACATCAGACCACACACAGGTCTGTTTCTCTTATCACATTTTACAATTAAGCAATAAGACATGACAGGGTGTGTGCATTGTGGTGGGATAGCCACCAGGTGGGATTGTCAGTGGCTCAGTAGGTAGCACACTCACCTCTGAAGCCGGGAGATCAGAGGGCTGTGGGTTCAGTTCCCACATCTGGCACTTGGGTTAATATCCCAGTACTGACACTGTAGTGCTGCATGAGAGGGGTGCTGCACTTCTGAGGTGCCGTCTTTCGGATGAGACATTAAACCGAGGTCCCATCTGCCTGGATTGGTGGTAGTTCAGGTGGATGTTAAAGATCCCATGGCACTTATCGAAAAGAGTAGGGGAATTTCCCCGGTGTCCTGGCCAAATTTCCCTCATTCACTAAAAATACCACCAACACCTTAATCTGGTTCAAGGCCAGTTGGCATTCATCTGTATCCCCTTCCCCCGGGTCGTGCCTGAAAATAGGCAGGATTTGTCTAGTGCACTTACCCGGTCAACAAAAGATAAACAAATAAATAGCAGCACACTGCGGATATGTTGTGAGGCAAGAGGTATCGTTGAGTGCCTTCAGCCACCTGAGAAGTGCCTTCATCCCACCAGAAAGCATACTCTGGAAGGTCTTATTGCGATTATAAAGTGGGTCCAAGTTTCTTCTCTTTCTGGTTGGGGTGAAACACACACACACACACACACACCCCAATTCAGCACATCCAGCATTTGGCATGCCATTTCAGTTTCAAATAAGATGCACAACTAAACACTTGTTTCCCAAATCGGCATTCAAACCCTCTATTTTCCCCAGACTCACACCATTTACCAGTCTCCTCGCCAATCCACCTCCTTCTTTATCTTATTTCCTCCTCCCCCAACTGTTTCTATTCCATCTTTCCTACACTCCATGAATGGAGCGTTTACCATGGATGGAATACAAGAATTCAATCTCTGCTCAGTTTTACTGGCAGAATTTTCACCCCCTCATAACAGAAGGCCTCAGATGGAACAAGAGCTTCAGTTGTATCTGAAGCAGGTTAAACAGTATAGATTTTCCTTGGTAAGCATGCAAGGATACAAGTGGGATTTTCTATGGTCAGTAAAGAAACACCAGAAATTAAAACTATCACTGTACACCATTTTGATTTGTCGTCATATACATACAAATCTCCCTTACCGCTGCATCAGTCTAGTGGTCCAAAATCCACAATTGTTATTTTAGTGTCTTTTGGCAGGAAGGGGGTCTTAATTGGGCCCCAAGAAGGTAGCCAGCTGATCTGTTCCACTTTCTGGTGTGCTGGTTTCACCCATTGCTCAGACATGTCTGCACATCTAGCCAGGGACAACGAGTAGGCATGTCTTATATAAGCTCATGGAACCAATCTTTGCAGTTTTATAGGTTACATCATCTTTTGCCATAAAATCAAAGCAACTACTCAACTAGTAAGGCAGTCAAAGCCATGGTTTCAACTGAACCAACTGACTGCAGCGAGAGGTAAAACGATTTCTATGTACCTGAAAATACAATAAAATTGGTGCACAGATCTCGTATACAACTCTTAAAATGCTTTCATGATTGGGAGAGATTCATCTCAGATTATACCAGTGAGCAAGGTTCAATATGATTGGGGTGGGGGTACACACTGTCTAGTAACCATCAGTTCAGTCTCACAGAACCTAAGCTCCTGTTATTTTGATTTTAAATTCACACTTATTTGGTTTCACGGCTAGAACTGTTCAACTATCTCAGCTCAGTATCTTTGAGCAGGATGGGTCCTAAAAGGGTTAATCTCAGTCCCAGGCTGTGGAAGTCTATTTTCTTCCAACAGCTGCAGGGATTTGTGTGGGCCCTCTCATTAAGGTGGCGATTCACCAACTAGCCAGATTACTACTAGAATTTTGGTAACTGGGTAAACCCACTGAGCCACGTGTAAAGGAAATACATGGATTACAAAGCCATAAACTGGATTTACAAATATACATTTTATTTTTACTTACAAATATCCATATTTAGAGATAAAATTGTAGTAGTTTTTAAGAAATGAGAATTTCAGCATGATAGGATACAGTGAAAAGGGGTTAGTGAAAACATATGCAGGGAGAAGGTTTAAGTAGGTATGTGGCAAGCGCTTTTTGAATAGTGACAGGGAAGGACAGGAGAGTAATAAAGGTAGTAGAGAATTCCAGGTTGTAGCAGTAGAGTGGGCAAAGATCACCTTCCTGCGAGACAGTGCAGTTTAGGAGTAGCTAGAATAGGTAAGGATGCTGACCTGGGTGGGTGAACTTCTTCACGATAGACAACTCCCTAGATAAGACGGACTGAAAAGGTTCACTAGTTTGAACAGAAAGCATAATGTGATGTCTGTAAACCTCTCATCCCATAGTATAGCAGACCTAGCTTCTGGTTGATTGTATTAGTTAGCAGGGTTACGTGTGTGTCAAAGTGCATCCCTAAGTATTTAAAGGTTCGGACTGCTTCTATGGTATCTCCAGATAGTGAGCAGATTTTGAGAGGGTATACAGAGGCTGTTTTGGAGACTTTAGAGGAGGGGTTGTGGAATACCATAGCTTTTTTTTTTTTGTATTTTTTTGTATTAAGAATTAGATGGTTATCTGAGAACCATTTTGAGCGTATGGAGGTCAGAATTTGATTAAGCCAGTCCAGGATTTTGGATGATCAGAACAGGATTGATTAGTCAGCGTAGAGTTGGTGACTCACCACCACAGAAATTGGAAGCTCATTCGAGGAGGCGAGAATAGTAACTGAAAGGATCGATCCGGAGGTACACCATGTATTATAGGTCGAGGGACAGTGATCTGGACCACTATACCCTGTGTGATCTACCAAGAAGATCACACTGTAGCCATGTTAGCGCTAAGTAGTCGAGGCCCAGTAGGTGCAGTTTGCCAAAGGTCATTATCAGGTTAGCTAACAGCACCTGTAACAAGGCACAAGTTGCTTGCCTTCAGAAAGTCAGCAGAACCAGGGCCGTAGTTGTACTATGGTTCTTTCTAAAGCCATGCTAGCAGTCAGTGAGTAGATTGTGTGTTGTGTTTCTAAGTAGGACTATAATTGATTAAATCTTCTCTTGGATTTTAGTCAGGGGACACAGAACTGAGATCGGTCTACACTTTTCAACAGCAATGTGCACCACCCTTGTGGAGGACTACCATAGCCACTGTCCATTTGCTCAGCATGGTTCCAGTAAGGAAGGACTTATTTATAAAACTACAGATAGGTGCAGAGTGTGCTGGTGCCCCTAATTTAAGGTACTTTGGTTCAGTTGTACCCTGGACCAGGGGAGCCCTCTTCCTTGGAGTTTAACAACTTGAGAACTTCCTTTTTGGTTGTGTGTTTTTTTTTTGGGTTGTAGTTTTTAAGGGGGAAGGAGGGGCATGTGCCAAGGCTAGCATGGTGTGTAGGAATGGAGAAATCAGGGGTTGGCAAAAGATGCGAAGTGTACCTATCTAGGTCAGTTAAAAAAAAAAAAAGGATTTATTCCCTCTGCAATAGAAGGTGGATCTTTTAGTAGGCAACCTCTGGAGATTATGGAACTAGGACACTTTATTTACCTTTGATTAAAGAGATAATCCTTTTCCATAATTCCCTGTGCTTGCTTAGATTTTCTGTTTGGAGTGAGCGTAGTATGCTCATTTAGCTCCCTGGAACCTGGTTTTGCAATGGTTTCTCAAATGATATAACCAGCCAGAGTGTAGATGGCAGATTTTGAATGATTTCCAGGCAGCATCCTGTCTCTTCATGAGGGACCTTATTTCGTTGGAAAGCAAAGGAGCTTGGATTCCTTCGGAGCTGCGCTTGGTTAGGGGTGTGTGCCTGTTGATGTTAGTAAAGGTCGTAATGAAACAGTCTAGAGCCCGATCAATTGTGGGAAGGTAAGATTAAGGCAATACATAAACACACAGAATAAGTGATTTGGGGACACACCAACTCCAATGGGTTCTCCCATACTGTTCTTGTCCATACTTTTCTTGTGGGTCAGGAACCAAATGTTCTCACACCTCCTGCCAACCAGCCACTTGGTGGGCTAATCCTGTCTGTGCCCTAGGAAGGAGCATTAACTACTCGATTTAAGTAATGGAGAGAGGTGTGCAAGATTTCCCCTCCCCATCCCCGATAACCAGCAGGGTTTATAGCATGGTGAGAGGGACACTGCTGACTGCACCCTCTCCCCGACCCTTACAGCCTGGGATTGTTGTGTTCAGCTTTCACAGCGGCAATAATTAAAGCATAGAATCCCTTATTGTACCATTTCTACTCATGCCCCATAGAGTACAGCCCATTCTGCTAGTTCCACCCCTTTGAGGCTTCGACTGGCAATGTTTACTAGCACTGGTTGAGGCACTCTGGATTCTGAATGCAGCAGACATTAGGGATGTACAAGATATGCGCGCATACATTTTGTTTTGTGGTTCAGTGGGGTCCACAATGATCTGTTACTTAAGGAGGGGGATTACTTCTGCCCCCTCCATCTCCACCACTATGAGGATGGAAAGGTCATCTCACCATGCCCCCCCCCTCAAATATCCGCAGGATAAGTGTGACCCTCAATTCCCATGACTTAATTACCATTGATGTGAGGCATTAGTAGTTAGAGTGTGTTGCGAGTGCTGCAAATGACAGGAGATTAAGTAAGGGCTGCGACCTATGCTGTGTGGGAGGGTGGTGGCCATCAAGGGCGTGAGGGATGGAGCTCGAGTTGGAGGGGAATCTTTTCTGACCTTCCTTACATTTAGTGCAGCAGCGAGGTCAGACGTTCATGAAGGAGCACAGAAGAACTGCTTGAATGGTCAAGTGAACATTCGATGCCCGAGCGGCTGTCAGTAGCAGGAGACGGAGTCAGAAAAAGTGCAAGGTAATGACAGTTGTCCTCTGTGTGGTTTCCCTACTAACCAGTCCAGTCATCCCCTTGAGCCACCATCCGCCCAGCTGGTTCCCCATCTTGGTCTGCTTAGTCAGCAAGCATCCAGAGAATAAAGAGGCTATCTATAGGCAAAACAGAGCCCCATAACAGATACTGAGCTCTCTGCTATAATGCCCACTGTGATGTGCCAAGCCTTGTGGTGTGGGCATGGTGAACAACTCTGTACAGCCATCACCAGCTCCTGCCTAATGAAAGCCTATCAGCTATGTCCCCACCCTGTCCTGGGACAGGGTTATACAGACTTGTTAATCTAGAATCCGCTTGCAACAGTGAAAACTGCCTTCGAATCCCACGAGGACAAGGGAAATGAGTCTGTGGTTTGTTGTGCACAGCCTGAGCAGTGACCAAGAATCAAGCCTCCTGGCTTTGGGGGGGGGGGGGTTACAATAAATAGTAAACATCAACAGTCCCACAATTTAAATGGATATGCGAGAGGCAATATGGTCGCCAGCAAACAAGTCCATGTCAGGAATCTTCGGTCTTCAGTTATTTTGTCCTTGGGCTACTGCTTCCAGAGAGAATCCCCCAGTCAACTGTGACCGAAGATTTTGCTCTCGCCAAGTGCTTCTGGGTCGGCTGCTACTCTCTGCCCAGGTTGGGGCTGGGTCAGTCCGAGGAGCGGCAAGACAGCAAGCTGTTTTGCTTGACATGTTGGTAAGGGAGTACTCAAAAGGAAGAGCAATGACTTGCCCAGTCCGAATCCACAGAAACAGATTTTGTCATCAGAAAGGGGTCTTTAGGTCCATCCAGTCTGCCCCTTGTCCCTGCCTATTCAGTCAACCACTGACCCCCATTTGGTCATAAGTGTCAATCCATTCCTCTACCCAATATGTCCCTCTGTCTATCCCATGCACAGGTGAAGCTCCCCGCAGTTTTTGCCCCACTACCTACTCAGGCAGGCTGTCGATGTCGACGACGACATCATCCACCACCCTCTCCATGAAGAAGCATTTCTGCACATCTTTCCTAAACTTCCCCTCTTAGCCTCATTGCATGCCCTTGTTCCAGTGCCTTTCTTCATCTAAAAAAAAAAAAAAAAAAAAAAAAAAGGCTATTCACTTGCCCTTATTCACTCCTGGGAGGTATATGTAGGTTTCATGTGCCCTCGTGCTCTCCTCTCTTTCAGGGAGTACATGCAGAGTTCCTGCAGCCTTTCCTCATATGGCTTCTTGTCACCCCATTTTGGTTGTCCTCCTCTGTACAACATTCACCAACTGAATAGCCTTGAATCCTTGCTGCCATTGCTCCCAAAATATCTTGCCTTCTCAATCAGATCAATTCTTGTTCCTCCCTCATCATGTGAATGCTTAGACCGTTTTCTGCAGTTCATTTCTTCATTCAGAGACCTGCCAAAGAGTCCTCTGTTACGTTGTGCCACATGCTCCACAGGGCTAAGTGTTCCATCTCTGGTCTTGAGTGTCCTGTGACACTAAACCCTTTCCTGCTGTGGGCCATTGTCAAGTGACACTGCTGAGAGCTTCTGGATTATGGAAAAAATATGAGACACTCCATTCTGTTAAACATGTAGCTTGACTGGATACTGCATCTTATACGGCATGCCTCTGTCATGCAGCAGTTTGATCTCCACACACCCCTTCCTTACTGTGCCTGTGCAGTTGAAAAGTCCATAAAAATGTAGATGTGGTGACCTTGCCATTCTAGGGGTATCCGACAGGAGCCACATCCACTACAGTCATTGCCCCATATCCCAAACTGTCAATAAGTCGCCACGGTTTCAGTCAGAACTTTGCAGTAAAAGCGAATTTCAATCTGAAAATGAGGATTAAAATGGATCCCCCGGTCGAATGAGACATAAAAGGCAGTTAATACCACAAGGTGGCCAGACTGCCCAATTAGCATGTGTAATCAAAGGGTGGGGGGAGTGCGGCTTTCAGGCACCCAGAAAAGAGAAGAAAAGTACAGCCAAAGTGTGAAAATGGGGACACAGGAAGGTAAAGATTTAAAAAAGGTAATTGTACCTGCAATCCTCCTCTCGTACTTCCATGGAAGTCAGCGGCCTGTGTAGTGCGGCAGTCCTCCAGTGATCGGCAGTCTTTAGATTGCAGTGTGGGCTCAGTTTAGCCCAGTTTGTTTTAAAATAAAATAAGTTTGGTCCATTGGCAGCAGCACCCACAAGCGGGACATCCTGAAGCAGTGAGCTTCAGGCAGAGCAAGCAGACACCTTTCCTCACCTCCTCCCTATTAATTCTCTCTCTGGGCCAGGGCAGCAAGTCGGCAGCAGCACCATTGGGCAGGTGCTGTTCTCCTGAACTATTAAAATTAAAATAAAAGGTGTTTAAATGCCCCGTAGGCACACAGAGGGATGACAGCAGGGTCTAGGGCAAGGGCCCTGAAGCAAGAGACTGCCCAAGGGTGCACCTATGTAAATGCATGCAAATCACTGTAGCCAGGAGCATAGAGTGAGGCATTAAGATTTTATTTAATTTTATTAAAACAGCACTCCCACCAGGAGCAGTAGCCCAAGGGTGGGCTATATTAAAATTAGACTCCTGGAGGCAGAGTGGAGGGCAGGATAGGCCCTAGTTACACTGAATGAAAAAAGAAAAAAGCTCCAGACAGGGGCATAGGGCAGGTGGGCACTGAATAAGTAAATAAAATAAAAGGGCTCCAGTAGGAGCAAAGGCAGGGTAAAGCCCCCAACAAAGTCATAGCCAAGATGGTCCAAAAGTGGTCTCAGTATTTCTTTCAGAGCAACTGTGGTGCTCAAAATGATAGATTTTGCTCATTTATCCTGCCCTAGAGCATCAGCTCTAGCCAGGAGCGAAGGGAATGGGCCAGCCAGTTAGCCACCTCAATAGCATAGTAGCCACAGTACTAGCCAAGGGCTAGTAACCTTAGTACTTGACCTGGAGTCCCCTAGTGAGCCCAAATGCCTGTGGGAGGGAGGACATACCTCAGGGTCCCCGCAAAGCTAAGAATATCGTTTTGTTAGAAACTCTAGGAAAGATTTCAAGGGGAAAACCTATTATAAAACACAGTTCTGTGGAACATTGTGAAATGCTTAACTGTGTGTGAATTAAGAGACAAAACTTCCACTGATGAGTGCACTTAAAGGGACAGTACCTGAAACGAACAATGGAATTGCCCTTCTTGCTCGACCATGTGAATTAGCCCAGAAATATGCCTTGCATTTACGAATCGCCCTGAATGCCATCAAATTGCCTGCTTAGTCACGCGTTTCTTTGCCTAATGCCCATTTCATCTGATCACTGCTCGACTAAAAGACAGTCACCAACAAAGAGCACCCAGAGACTGACAGACATCCTCTTATGGACATGTTGCGGCCAATCGTTGGCAGAGGAATAGTGTAAACAGCTCTCAAGTCACTTGCATCTTCTACTTCAAGATCTTCAAGCCAACCCTTCCCTAACAGTGAGCTAGGTAGTGCAGGGAACCGCACCAGTTGACAGGATCCGTCACCCAGTGAGTTGGGGTTTTGTTGCCGGTTTCAGCCTTTCAGAAGTTCTTCAGCAGAAGTGTTCCTGTTCTGCATTCTTCAATCTTCAGTTCCAGTTCCCCAGGTCAGTGGCAACGGCCTGGAGGTGTTCTTGTGCTACAGTTCTTAATTGTCCAGTCCTTACTTTAGTTCTTCATGTTCTCCTGGGTCAGTGGTAACTGCCCAGAGGAGTTCTTGTGCTACTCATCTTCAGTTGGTTCAGCCTTCAGTTTCAAGCCTCTTCCCGGGTTAGTGGCGACAGCCGGAAGTTTGCAGTTTGCACAAATCCCTTGGAATACAAGTGCGTTTGCTCTCATTGCTGGGTCTTTCGACGCCCAGTGGCCAAGCCTCTCCTGCTCTACAAGCAAAGGAGTCCAACTCCGAAACACATCAGGATGGGCATTTATATACCTTTTAAATTGTTACTATGCACCTGCAATAAAGCTTTGGCAAGTAAAAGTTAGCAAAAGGCACTCAACCACAAGGCAACTCCTAACAAACTTTAAATAACAAAAGGTGAAGAATTAGACTCCAGATTATCCATCGTACAACGTCCCAGCACTTCAGGTCCTACAATAGGACTTGCATCGGGGGTGCGTCTTACAGTCTAAACCACAACCCATTTAAAGTGATAACCACAAAAAATTAAAAACAGTCAACTGATTACTGAAAACATACTGTACATTCATTACTTCAATCAAAAAAATAGTTCTCTGCTCATTTGATACATAACATTATGGTAAAATGTAAGGGGCTTAACGTTGTTGCCCTCTTACTGTTGGGCCTATTGTTTTTCAATATTTCATAAACATAAAGAATAGAAACAAATATATAGGAAATGAAGTGGTGTGGGGAGGAGTTTCATGAGGGTGGACTAAAACAAGGTTTACAAACACTTGGTAATAAAAAGGGGAGTGAGGAGGGTTGGGAAAAGAAAAAGAAAGTGTGTGGTGCAAAGTCCTAGGGTTGGGCAACTTAATTTTTGGAGGTGGTGAGTGCTGGATTTCTAATGTTTGACATCTACTGGTGTTTCAGTTGGGGTCCTACAAGAGGCAAGGGGACAGTCATAGCTTGTCCTTCATCCTGCAGTGCAAGGTCTGCTTAAACAAAGCCAAGTGGTCCCCCAATCCTTGTCACAAGCACAGATTCAGGACTGCCAAGCAAAGTTGGTAGGTTTGTAGGGACAGCTATAGCTGCACTAGTTCAGGCTCCACCTCCAAGAGTGGGGTCTAAATGCCAAAATTTGGGGGTGGCGAGAAGAGTCAGGTGGCACCAAGCTACACCCCGAGCCTATTGTTTACTCCTCCTCCTCTCCACTGCAGGGACTGAAGGAGTGGAAAAGGAGCTTTGACTAAATGTGCCAGAATTAAACAATCATTGTAAAGAGGCTGCCATACTTCAAAATGGTCAGTGGGGGTGGGGGTGGGCACGATCACCAGGAATGGCTGCAGTAGCCATAGAATTAGATTTCACCAGCCTAAAAGCAGGCCCGCCTCCAAGGTTGCCCTAACAGTCCTTCTGCAGTCTATTCTGGAATGGCTCCTCCTCCCCAAACCTAGAGCACAGTCTCGCTGGAAGGGCACCTGCCACCCCTTCCTGGTCAGGATGTATGAACAGCCTGACCACAGCACAAGACTAATCCTTTCCGGTACTAAATTGGTGGGGTCACATTCCAGATCTTCATATATTCCGCGTGTGAGTCTATTTGTGTTAATCTTAGCCAGTTATCTGCTAGCAGCAGTACAGGCCGAATGCCTTCCTACATGCATTAGAAGTGTTCAACTGAGCACTTAACTTCGCTCCAGCTATTTCCATTTGCCAGTACAGTACTACATTTTAAATCACTGGTACCGGTTCTTGTCAACTTTGTACCATGTACAAAATTTTCACCCACCATCCTGCTTTAAGATAATCCCCCGCACTGAATATCTGTCTGCTCAATCAGTTGGATGCCGTGTGTGCCAGCACACTTAGGGAACAGACTGATGGCAGATGAGGACCCACTTGGCCTCCCAGTCTACCCATTTCCTTCCTATTGGATAAGCTGCAGATCCTAGTTAACCAACAGCCTACTTCCTGCAACCCCACTACAATTGCCTTATGTCTGTCCCATGCATGTTTGAATTCCCCACTGTTTTAGACCCCACAACCTCCCCAGGAAGGCAGTTCCATGCAACCACCACTCTCCGTGGAAAAAAAAAAATTCCTCACATTACCCCTGAGCTGTCCCCCCTTCCATCTTTAAATTGTGCCCCCTTGTTCTTACATCTTTTTCTGAAAGATGCTACCCTCCTGGACTTTGTCGATTCCCTTGAGGTACTTGAAAGTTTCTATCATGTCCCCCCGTCCCTCGCTTCATCAAGGGTACACATATTAAGCTCTCTCAGTCTCTCTTCATATGGTTTCTGATGCAGACCCTGCACCATTTTATTTGCCCTCTTCTGGACTGCTTCCATCCTGTCTATGTCCTTGCAGAGATGGGGTCTCCAAAACTGCACACAGTATTCCAGATGGGGTCTCACCAACTGCCTGTACAGAGGGATAACAACTTCCCTTTTTCTACTTGTAATGCCCCTTCCTATGCATCCCAGTATCCCCCTGGCTCTCCTTACTGACTTGTCACATTGCTTACCCACCTTTAAGTCATTTGATAAGACTACCCCAAAGTCCCTTTCCATTTTTTTTTTTTTTTGTTGTTAGTACCTCCCCTGCTATTGTGTACTCTTCTCCTGGGTTTTTGTTTCCCCGGTGCATTACTTTGCACTTCTTTGCATTGAATCTAAGTTGCCACATGTCTGACCATTCCTCCAACCATATCAAGTCCCTTCTCATCCTTTCTACCCCCCCTTGTGCATCAATTCTGCTACAGATCTTTGTGTCATCTGCAAAGAGGCATACCTTTCCCTCCAGACCCTCTGCAATGTCACCTATAAAGATGTTAAAGAGGCCTGGACCCAGTACTGAGCCCTGAGGTACTCCACTAGTAACCCCTTTCTTCAGAATGTGTTCCATTCACTATTACCTTCTGTGTCCTGTTGTGCAGCCAGTTTGCTACCCAGGCTACCACCCTGGAACCCACTCCCAGGCTGGCTAACTTGATTAGTCTTGTGCGGGACTGTGTCAAATGCCTTGCTAAAGTCTAGGTAGGCCATATCTACAGCCCCTCCCAGGTCTATTACTTTGGTCACCCAGTCAAAGAAATCTATTAGATTCATCTGACATGACCGTCCTGCTCTAAATCCATGCCACTTTGGGTCCTGTGCCCTGCTGACCTCTAGGTACTCAACAATTCTTTCTTTCAGAAGCGATTCCATCATTTTCCCTACCACTAAGGTCAAACTTACAGTTGTGTAGTTTCCTGCTTCTGCCTTGCTCCCACTTTTGTGAAACAGAAATCACATCTGCCCTCCTCCAGTCCTCAGGTACCACCCCATCCTCCCATGATTTGTTAAAAAGTGTGGTCAGTGGTGTCACTAGGTCTTCCCTTAGTTCTTTTAGGATTCTGGGGTGAATCCCGTCAGGCCCCATTACTTTGTCCACCTTGAGTTTTAGGAGTTCTTTCAGGACTCTCTTCTGTAAATGGACTGGTGCCAACCCCCCTACCCAGAGGGGTTCTATTGTCTGATTTAGTTAACTCCTCATCTTCTTTTGTGAATACTGAGCAAAAGTATTCATTCAGTATCTCTGCCTTTTCACTGTCTCCCTCTGCCCACCTCCCCTCTCCTTTGTTAATCTTCACTATTCCTCCCTTAGCCTTTCTATGCTCCCTAATGTACCTATAAAAGGTTGTATCCCCCTTAACGGAGTTGGCTATTTTTTTTCCTCGGTTTGGGCCTTTGCTATTCTGACTGCCTTCCCCACTCCTTTCTGCTTCAATTGATACAGTTCCCTGTCGTGCTCCTTCTGAGATTCCTTATACTTTCTGAATGCAGCCTTTTTCTCCTTAACCTTCCCTGCCCCCTCTTTTGAGAACCATAGTGGTATTTTACTCCGCTTTTTCTTTATTTGTCCCACACAAAGGCGTGTTGCCTCTATGATAGCAGTTTTGATTTTTCTCCATTCTTCCACCCCTCCTTTTTGGCCATTTGGTAGTGCATTTCTCAGGTATTTACCCATTTTGCCAAAGTCAGCCCTTCTAACATCCAGTATCCCTGTTTTGGTTTTAGGGGAGCATCCGCGGTCCCCATGTTAACCACCAACATTTAAGGTGATTGCATTGCTGTGGCGCCACCGGCAGAGCTCACTGACTTACAACACTTGACCCCGGAAGCAGCAGAGAGTGCAACTGGCAGGAGTGACAGCAGCCTGAATGTCAGGTCATGTGGAGATTGACTGCACCAGATCTGCAAGTGTGGCACCATCTTGCTCAGCCATCTGCCCTGAACGAGCTTTAGCTGGATTGTTAGCAGCACTATATTTATTTACATTTGACATACAAGTCGGTCTGGAAAAAGTGCACTGCTTGTCGTCACCCTGGATGGGACCACCAATCTCCTTCTGCCGTGCTCGAGTCTGTCAGTCTGTGGTCACTGGTCACTGGTGCAGCAGGTCCATGGGGCCAGAGTGACTTGCTGGCGTGTGTGAGACCAGATCAGACTGATCTCAAGGCAACTAAGGTACAGTAATGCCAAAATCAAATGCCTCATTCTTCAAGTTATTGAATGGCAATACTGAAATCAGTGGTTCAGGCTTGACAACCACCTGCAGCTTACAGAGCAGTGTTGTGTGCAAGCCTGTGTGAAGTTTTTTTCCATGACACTGCGGCTGCCGGGTGCTCCTATGTATAATGAATGGCTTGGTCACTGTGCAGTGTGACTCATTTTTTGTTTGGTTCTCATCCATTGGGCTCAGATCCATGTGCAGTTGTGAAGGGCAGTTCTTTGTCAAACTTTCCACCACCCAACACTAGTATTCAGTTCTTTAGTCCACCCCCCCCACCCCGTGCATCACAGAAGTGTACCTATTTTGATTTCCCAGATGTTGGAGGGTCTACAACTTTTAGTATTTTATATACAGTTAAGTGTTTAAGCCTAAAAGCAGAAATGGCTAACTGTTCAAATTACGAGAATATGGGATGAATAAAAGTGGTTAAACACGGAGGCACGGATATTCAAAGGGGTTGTACTTGACGCAACCCTGCATTGTGCCCCGGTGAGATACTGAAAAGGCTGCCAGGCACAGCGCAATGCAGCGCAGATGTATGGGGCGTGCCCATGCATATGCAGCACATCCCAATATTCAGCCCGGGATGTGCAGCGCATATGCTGGCACAACCCTGCAGTGCGCCGCATAGGGGGTCTCACAGTTGAGCCCGTGGAATTGGTGGAACTTGGCCACCCATAGGAGGGCTGCTGTGATTGCAGGGCACAACACAGCAGCTGCCAGCCGTGGTGGCCACCACCACCAGTAACATCCACAAGCACCCACAACCCCTCCCCGTGTGAGTAGCCCCAATTGCTGGGCAAAGCGAATCCACCTTCCTGGTAGTCCAGTGAACCCCTCCTCCTGTAGCCCTGATCGCAGTAATTTGCCATGAGAAAAGTCCCTGGTGATCTGGTGGCACCTCACCCACTTGGGACCCTTGCCCACCCACTCGCTCCCCCATCATTGGCGGCGGTTACAACCCACCTGGCCACATGATAGAGTACAGTATGGGCTGTCCCTGTGAACCAATGGGCTTATAGCCCACACTGGACTGTCATTCTGCAGGCGGTATGCGAGTGGGTTGCAACTGCCGCGCTGATGACCGGGCGCACCTGTTCACCAGGGACCTTCCTAATGGCGAGCTACCACGATCAGGACTACAGAGGAGGCTCCACAGACTACCAGGAAGGTGGATTCACCAGATGGCATCCCACGTCGATTTTGGGAAGCTATAAGCCCCAATCTAAGTTAACCCCCAATCATTCTGGCTGAGCTGACTGAGCAACTTTAAAATGTAGCCAGACAGTACATTTTTTTTTTTTTTCCCCCATTGTCACGGCGCTTCATAGCGCCACCGTTTGGAGCACAGTAGCAATGCAGTGCACGAGCGCAAGCCGGCAACTTCAAGCCGCAATGTTTTACAAATATGAATGCTTGCGCAGCCTGGGCAGTGAGCTGGGACTCAGAGTCGGAGGTTAAGTCGCGGAGAGTGGAGATGGAGACACTCACTGACTAGACAGGATGGGTCACATCATGGAGGGGTGAGAAAAAAAAAAAACACACACAGAAGAAGATGATGATGTGGGGACTTAAATTCATTCAGTGACAGTCATCAGACCAGCCTGCCCAGAGATACCGCGCGGTACTGCGGAGACAGAAGAGAAAGTAGGCAAGTAGCACTGCTCAGTCTGCTCATGATTCAAAATGGGGCGTGGATATCAATGACTACTGGTGGTGGCAGGCTGGCAACCACCATTGAGGCAGGTACTGGGGCAGCCACAGGCAGGTACGGGTGTGGTTTGTGTGTCAGACTGTTGTTCACTTCACAGCATTTTCTAGTTCTTCTGACGAGCCATGTCACTCAGAACTAGAAAATGCTATGTGAAGAAGTGTGAACAGAACATGCAGTCAGTGAGTGCACTGCAGTGCAGCCAGAGAGACAGAGTAAGTGCACTAGGCACAGTAGCAAGCACAGTGTCTCCAAGTGATGGAGGGAGCAAGTTCTTGTTCTTTGTGGGTAGCGCCACAGCGGTGCCGACATCAGCACACCGCGACATGTCTGTTGTTGGGGGAGGGGGGCAGCAATGGGTGGCCTAATCTTTCTTCTTTTCAAATATCCTGTTAGTTATTTACAAGGGTGTATCTACTGGTTCAATGATGCCTTCTTCCTGAAAGCTGCAGAGTCCTGCTGTGACTATCTGGAGTGGCATGAGCAGCTAGCACACTCACAGAGGTGGTTTAACAAGATTAAGCATGTAAACCACTGTTGAATGGTGCACAAACCCTTTTACTAGACCACTGTTCTGTGACAGAGGGAAACTGGTGTTACAAAGAATATATCTGGTAATTTCCAGATCACAAGAATCCTATAGTATATGCTTATATGAACAGTTCCTGCATCTCTTGCAGTTATGGTTTCCTTCTCAAGTTCTTTGGGTGACAGAATTGCAAATACAGGTGATGCTTAGCTATTTTGTCACACAATGAACTTGATAATGCACTCTTGTAATCATACAGTAGGAGCTGCTGGAACTGTGCATATAAACATATTGTTAATCATATTAAAGACTTCTATTTTTTAAATACAACTTCATGATCAAATATTTTACTTTGTAGAAAATAAAAGAAACACCATGTGTGGGAAAACTGTCATGCCAGCTGAACACAGAACTTCAAAATGCTATAACTGTTTTTGTAAGAGGCCATCTCATGGTTATGTGTGTTTAGAAATAAGCAATGCTGAGTGGCTGAAACGAATGCCATGGTTTATAAATGGACATATAAAATGTTAAACAGGTTGGAACCAATGTACTGTATCTTTCTCCCTGGGTGGCTGTGAAAAAAGACAGAAATCAAACCTTCCCAGCAGATCTGCTGGGATAATGGCACCTAGCTGGTCTCTTACTGCTCTGGGATCCTGTAACCTTCCCAGCAGATTTGCTGGGAAGTGGTGTCTGTCACTCTTCTGTTGTCCTTAGTGGTCTGGTAACCACACTTTTCCACATGTAAGATTAAACAGATGTCATTATAACCAAGCTTTTCAAACATATATTTAACTATTAAAATGCAGGAAGCCACCATTTGAAGGTAAAATGTTCAAATTTTCTGGCGAAGCATGCCCCAGACCCCTAGCTTTGTTAGGATTTTGACTTAAGGGCATAGCCCCGCCCCCCTTTACACCTCTGAATTCCACATTCACCCAGCGATCAAGGCCATGGGGAGGAGGGTTCCACTAGACTACCAGGGAATGTAGATTTCACATTTACATGGCGATCATGGTGAGGAATGCCCAGGACCCCCTCTGCACGTCATTCTGTGCAGGGCTGCCCTGCGCAAAGCATGCAAGTGCCAATTTGCACCCATATATTATGGCCTCATCTGCATGCCCTCTGCTGAATATCATGGGTGGTGCGCCCAGTTGAGCTCCGTTTGCACATCCTCATTGTCCCCATCTGTGGTTTGCACCTCTGCCATATTCAAGGGTGCTGCACCATGGCACATCCCAGCTGAATATCACCTGGTCCCAGCGCATCCCAGTTGCGCTGCGCCCACGCTTGCGTCACCGCCAGGCGCAGTCTGAATATCCAGGCCTCCAGGATATAATGCATTTCAGTCGGTCACGAAATTCCCTCTCTTCTACAGAGGATTACGTGTTTTACATATACATTCTCTCACTGCACCTGTTCCACTGCTACACTACAAAGGTCACTCGAATTAAAAAGTGATGCCTCGAGCCGAGGCGCTCCTGTGATAACTGGATGAATAACTGCTACTGCACAGACTACGGCGACTCCAAAATAGTTAATTGCTATCCTCCGTCGCCAACAAGCCAGTACCAGCAAGTTTAACTTTATTAAAAGCGCTCCTCTTATTTAAAAACACAATAATACATCAGCTCCACCTTTACTTCTGTGAATAAATGAAAATATGTTTTGCATATAGTACGGACCGGGGGGCCTCGGTTTCCCCTACTGCTGTTGGTTAAAGCTGGGTCGGATTAATGTTTATCTACTCAAGTAGAAACCAACTGCACGTCAACAAGCACCGTGGGCGTCTTGTTTTTAACCCGCTGGTTTCAGAAGGTCTACAGCTGCGGATTAGTTAGAAGTGGTTTGCAGCGACAACCAAACACATTGTTTTTCTTAATCACATCCTATCACGAGAGCACAGGTGATCAAAACTGCACTCATTCTAGAAACACGTTTTTATTTTAACTCACCATAGATTTTTTGCTTGTATTTCTGCCCGAAAACTCCCTGATTCAGTTCCTTCTGGCCGACGTGAATTTTAAACTGCAGGGGTGCAATGTCACCAAAGGGATTGCGTCTCTTAGGCATTTTCAAATGAGTGAGAAGATTAATCAAAACCCCACTTCACCTTCTGTTTCAGACAAACACACTCACATCTATCGCTCCAAATACGTTTTATAGGATTGCAGACTTTCGCGGGAAAACTGCGAACTTTCACCTTTAAACTCTAGCCCCAAAAACGTCATTGAGAAAAGTCACTCGTCGTTGGTTGCGAGAGGCGTTTTGTGGTTTCCGTGGAAACTGTGTTGCGGACCCGAAGAGAAGGAGGTAAGGCAGCTGTAGAGTTGGTATGGGAAAGGAAACGCCGTTGTTGATCTCGATTCCGCAGTCATTATAGTTGCCGCGGAATTAATCAGTGATATTTTGCAGAAAGAATATTTGTGAAACTTTATAGAATAATTACTTTAGCCTTACAGAACTTTAATTCACTAGTTCTGTGACATCCTGAGGCACGAGTGAGAGGCAAAGCGACTGGTCTGCTAGGGTTACCACACTTGTTCTGATTTTCGCAGGACAGACCTGATTTGGGCAGCTGTGTCCTGCGGGCTGGGGGACAGGAAAAATACTACGCGTCCTGACCTTAGAGTAGAAAACTGTTTCCTAACTTTCCTCTAAGTGTTGCAGATAACTATAAAACCATAAAAAGGGCGATAGTGGAGAATACCAGACCCCCGCTACTTGCGTACGGGTTTATACATGTTAATTTTTGTATTCGTTTGAGTTCGGGGTTCGCTCCCCATTCCGCTTTTTTATAGGGGGATGGGGGCAAAGCCCCCCAACTGAAATAAAGTAATACAAAAAATAGCCGAAATGTAGTTTTGAGTGAGTAGCGTAACTTGAACTCTACGCTAATAGCGTAGGTTCGACGTGGTCCGGTATTCTCCACCATCGCCAAATAAAGTACCTTAATGATAAGAAACAACTAAGAAAAGAGGAAACACGTCTGTTGCACTGGTTGAGGTTACATATTGTCCTGTGAAAAATCATGTTTCAGTAAGGAATGTCCCACTTTGGGCTTCTTAAAAGGTGGTAACTCTGATCTGCAGCACAGCATGCAACATAATTCTAGAAAAAAGCTGGCAGGGATTTAAGGTTGTCTCCCCCTGCCCTTCATTAGCAGGGATCATGCTGTAAGCCCAGGTATGCTGTTGCAAGCTTGGGGTCTTTGGGGCTTCTAGTTGGTGAATACACAATTCATTATTAGCTAAATACTTGGGTGGGGCGGGGTGGATTATTCGCAGTATTCGAGAATTTAGATTGAATTACTCAAAACTATATTAAATGTAACAAGGCCAAAAACACTCTAATAGCAGTATTGTGCAATTGAATCATGATACTGTACAGTGGTAAAGCATGTACACTTCCACCATGGCAGCCGAGTGCATTATCGTGGTTCTCTGTGTTATATATCAAAGTGAGGGAGCTGGCTTATGGCGTGGGTGGTAGTGCAGCAGCCATCTAGGGCACAGTGGCATCCCACAGTTAAGCCCCTGCCTGCCTGGAAGGAGTAGCATAGGTTGACAGGAAGGGTTATGAATATCCATTGAACGTTTCCACTTGAGTGCGTGGGACTAGAATAGATTAAAGTTGTGGCTCGGGTGGCAGAGTGGATGCATACCATTTGAGCTGTATGTGACAGCCCCACCACAAATGGCAATACTTTACCTATGTAGTCTACCTTGAATCATGATAATGTGATGTATACAGCATGTAGGTTCTCTTTCCATCCACTGGTGCACACTGTACTGCTCTCCTCTGGATTCTACCACGTTTTAAGTAAATTAAAAAACACACCCTTCTTACAGCCAACTTAGTCTCTCAAATCCTCCTCCTTCCAACCCTAACCCTCCCAATAGTCACATAAATGTTTTTGTGATCATCGCAATCCCTAATCCATGTAGTGTCCCAACTCCTGCACCCCACCACAGCCCCCAAATATATTGGATATGTGTAGGGAACAGAGCAGGAGTTGGTATATTGAGAGGTTAATGGAGAGAAGATATTGCAAACGAGAACATTCTAGGACTGTGAAGTGGAGGGTGGTATTTTTGGAAGTCTAAGTGGGTGGTGGAAAGGGGTGTTTGCAGGAGATGGGTAATGGTACATAGGATGCCAGACTACTTGTGTGGGTAGAAATGTAACTTTTTATGTAGCAATAACACATGAAAGGGTGTTGGTTATGCTGTGATAAACACACATCTAGGGGCAGGGTGAGGCACGAGCTTGAAGAGGTAGGTTTATCACAGCATAACCAACCCCTCCCCCCATTGTGTGTTATTGCACTTGTAAAATAGGTTTTGACAGATTACTTTGTACATTTATTTGAAAAATGTGTGCAAATGTTGAAGTATTGTCAGTTTTGTAGAAAATAGTCCATCACTGCTGTGTTGCTACTGGGGAGTGCAGTAATTGTACCCCCACAGCACTGCTTATGTACCTGTTAAAGCTTATTTACTTTTCTTAATTTTGATTATATGAATTTTAATTATTTTTGAACATTTTTTTATTTCTTGCAAATGTTTGTTATTATTTCTTTTGCTGCTGATGTGTGACCATGGTGAGAGATCTGTGATGGCCAGAAGTGAGAGCAAGACAGCACAGTTGGTCTGAAAGAACCTTGCGGCCAGGAGGACAGGGCGACAGCATGTTTGGGCTAAATGGGCTTTATGGTCGGAGGAACAGCAAGACAGTGCAGTTCAACTGAGTGAGCTTTATTTATTTATTTTATTTAGTTTTTGTTAACTGGTAGGTGCACTAGCCATAAAATGACTATTTTCAGGCACGACCCGGGAGCACAACAAAGGAGAACAGTTGAACAACAGCAACATGGGTACAATAATACAAATAGAGGAACAGTACAGCAGTGCTACAAAATACAGTGGGTAAAACAACAAAAATAATGGCAAGCATTATACAGATAATGGTATAGATATATAATAAGTGCAGAAACCATGGACCCGACCTGTGGAGTGAAAGGGTTAATAAGATAGTAAAGTTATATAGAGAAAAATCTGAGGAATGTTCAATCATAACAAGAAAGACTGACAGAAGGAAGGTCGGGTGGTAATTGGCAAAACAACAGTGGATGGTCAGCAACAAGGAAGAGAGCTAGTAGTCAAGAATTTATTTACAAAGAGAAGAAAAATATGGGGAGGAAGAGAGACAGTCTTGGAGCTTTTGCAGCTGCAAGGGAGCGCGAGGCACTGTGGTTTACCAGAGTGAACTTTATGGCTAGGAGGGACAGCGAGAACACAGTGGGAAATTTAAAAAAAAAAAGTTTGGTGTTTGAACTGTTGCTTTTGTTTAAATTGCTGCAACAACATAGTGGGCATGACACAATAAGTGCCAGAGGAAAAAAATGGGTGCCAAATACTGTTTTCAGAATTCCATCAGTGGGGCATGGATTTATTTAGTACTGAGGACACAAATACTGAGACTTCTTTTAAAGTGTGGCCATGTTTAACAACAAAATAAGGCTAGAAAGCTGTGTCAATGGAACAAAATTCAGGAAACGCTTTTCTTTAATCTTTTTATAATTTCTGTAAATTTGTAACAGGTTGACTCTTCAGCAGGGCCCACTACCCGACAAACTGTGTAAAACTTTGCTGGCAAATGATGACAGTATTTTTGTTTTACAGAACATTGCCAAAAATAACAAGGCATCTCACTCTGATTGCTTTTCAACACACCAAGCAGTGGTGGTAGGTTCAGCAAACACTTGGCTGCTGAACATGATGTGGGTGTAGTTGGGATCGCTGTGGTTCAACAGTATGGTCAGTTGTGCTAAATAGATGTAATCTGAAGGCACACTAGTGTGGGAGCATGAGATGTACTTTCATGCAAACTTGGACAATGCTGGTGATGTTTTATACTTCTGACACTAGTATATCAGTGGGTCAATGGAAAACTGCTCTCTAAGCTCGGAAAAAGTATGTCCTCAAAATATGCTCTGCGCAGGCTTGTTGCGAATCATACACTTGCATTGTCCTGCAGTTAGTCAAATGCTTAAATCTGACCAGTCCTCCATCACATGTTGAGCCTCCTGTTCATGTGTGCTGCCAGTGCATTGTGGTGGATCTGCAGTGCCATTTCTCTCATGGTGTCTGTGAGCTCCAGTTGTCAACTGCTGCTCATATTCAATCACACAATGGCTCTGCATTGTCAGGCATGAAACTGTACATTTAATCCTAAGGTTTTGCATAGTGGCAAAACCTCTCAACCTCCTTCCTCATAAATCAGGGACAAAGGACCAAAATCAGGGACACATCTTCAAAATTGGTGATATCCTCTCAGGAAGCTGGTAGAATAAAAGGCTTGATGTAAAATGCATTTTCTAAGGAGGAACAAATCTGTAGCTTTAATGTCTGACATTATTTTGTGCTTACAACTCCCACTGTTTGGTCACGGAAACACAATTTTTAGGAGGGACAGAGTTAAATTTTGAGGCAAAATCAGGGACATCCCTGAAAATCAGGGACAATTGAGAGGTATGCAAAAAATGTATTCTGATCTATCAAAAGCTATGGCAAGCCATGAACTCCACTCTGGCCTCAGTTTTCCAAAATACATGAACTGTATATCAAATGGTATATTAGTGTATTACAATAATGGGGGCGCGTTTTCTCCCATAGGAAAACCCGGTTATAATTCGCCGTTATAACCCACAGGTTATAACAGCGAACACGCACCGTGTTTCCCTCGCTCCGAGCGAGTGCGAACTGCTACCGGACGGACTCTCTCATCGCCACCTTATGCCACCATACACATATTTGGAGGACACCTTGCCACCCCCAGTTCAGTTTTTTCTCCTTACTGGACTTCCTGGTTCCTGGACAGTCGGTAGCTAAAACAAACAAAAAAAAAAAAAAAAAAAAAAGGAAAGCAAAGGCAGTTCAGCCCGACTGCAGCTGAACTACTAGTACTGCTTCAGCTCCCCTAGCAACATGCTGGGCTAGAAGCACAGTGAGAGAGTGAGAAAGGATGTGTTTGTATGTGGGGTGGGGTGGGGGAGTGTTAGTGATCACAAACTTCTGGGGATTTAAAATCAATACTGCTTTACTGTTTTAAACAGAAGCAGCACCATTGCTGGCTACACATTGCCTTTTTTCTTATTAATTTTAATAAAGAAGACAAGAAAATGTTTTCCCAGCATTTATATACAGTAACATATGGGGAATGAAAACTGAATTAATGCACACTTTCGTTATGGATGCTTTGATAAACCCCTTGGGGTTTATGTAACATCCCACATCTCGGGTGTGCATTAAATTCTTGTTATGCATTCCCCCATGTTTTATTCAATATGTTGTAAATCATTTTGATTTATACTATGTTTTGATAGTAATATAGTAATGGTGTAAGTGTTGCAGGTATATCTCTTAAACTTTTGTCACTGAAGTTAGGGACATGGACACTCAAAATGAGGGACACTGAGGGACAGGGAACCTCATAATGAAGGACACATTTTCAAACATGGAGATAAAAGCTCAGACCACTGCGGAAACCATTATGTTTACCAGCACAAAATTATTTATCAGCACCTCATAATATTATGAATTTCTGTTGTTTAAAGCACATTCTTTGTGTGTGTGTGTCTGTGTGTGTGTGTGTGTGTGTGTGTGTGTGTGTGTCACCTTTTTCATGAGGAACGGATGAGGGACAGAGCAATTTTGAGGGATAAAATGAGGGACATCCCTTATAAACTGGGACAATTGAGGAGTATGATTACAGGCAAAAGTTGGCTGAGGCCCATATTAATTACCTGCCTGTTCTCACTAGGGGCATTGCTGGAGTGTTGATGTAATGTTTGTAGTCCTACTGTTGTACCCTAACCCCCTCCGGGCATGGCTGAAAATGGGTAATTTTGATCCAAACCACTTTCCTCGTTAAATGGAAATAAATAAATAAAAAGTTCCTGGAGGTCATTTGTGTACAGATCAGTACCAGGAGTCTGTTGCTCAAATAAGTCCAGAGATGTTATGAGGAGGTGGACTGCAGGAACCACCTGACTGAGGGCCGAGGATTCAGAGCTGAGATCATGGGTGCTCTTTCAAATGGTGCAAGCGCCTTCACCATACCCTCTGTCAACAACGAGTCCTCATGTGGTAACAGTCCCCAATGTTGTGCCTTAAAGATAGTTCATGGAGAGCCTGCTTTTGCTTGAGTATCCGATCCAGGGTTCCACCAAGCTATCAACAGGAATTGTGTCTATTGTCACTACAGCAATGGCACAATGCTGACGTTAGCATTGTGCCATAAGGGGAAAGCAAAGTGTTTTTGCAGGGGCTTTGCCCCCTCATTATAGATTATCAACTCTGAGTCAGAGTTGTTTCGGAAGGCGAAATCCACGGAGTAAGCAGTGTTAGCAATACCACGGACCATTACAGTGATCTGCCGATTTTGTCACTGTAATGGTCTTCGCGGTATTTCCATCGGTGTTGCAACAGTATATGCCAATCTAGCACATAGTATGTACTATTCCATCTAGTGGTAACAGCCTGAATCAACTGACACTTTGCCAGTCCATTTGTTTGTGTATATTTTGAAGCATGTTTGTTGCCATCACTGAGCGGTGGAAGTAACCATAGATGGAACATGCTATGGCAATGACATCAGAAACTGATTTGTTGTTTTTCAGTGCACCAGTGACTGCCAGGTTTAGTGAATGTGCAAAGCAGTGGATACCGTGGTAATTTTCAAAGTGCTTTAACCATATTTGATCCTTTGTTAGTGACAGTTAAGCCAACATGCAGATTTGTCCCCCTGTTCAGGAATCCAGCATTTCTTGGAGGCATTTGAGAATGTTAACACTGTTGTGATCAGCAGTAATCAGACCGACACTCGAGCAGGGCAGACAACCAGTAAGAGGGAGTAGTCGCGACAATGCAGAGCCACAAGTGAGTGATCAGCAGCAGCAATATTTGGGAGCAAGTGAGCTGCCAGTGAGAGATAAGCATTTGTAGAATTGGTGCTTATCCATATGTCTAAGGTGCAGTGGAAAACACGTTCCTCATGTTTTTTCAGTTCCATCAACAAACACTGATGAACATCCTCATACAAATTAGGCATTATGGTGTGGGAAAAGGTAATCTGGGATGGAATGTTGTTCCTGTGTTGCACAAACTGCAGAAGTCTTCGGAATCCAGGATCCTCCACAATGCAGTATGGTTGAAGATTCAGTGCCATTTTCTTCCCAATAGGCAGAGTGATGTGCATTGCAGTTGGATGAATGGGGAGAAACTTTGCTTGTGATTGGAATGCCTGTAAATTGTTGGCTGTGTTGTTGTGAATGATGTACTCTTGGACCTACCAGTGGAGGAGTCTGAACTGGAGCAGGGTCTGAGGGGCTGGTCACAGTCTTGGTTACTGGCATTTCCACTGGATGTGGGTTTGACTGAAGTAAAATGGGCACTGTTCACCTTAGCACTGTTGAGATATCAAAATCATCACCGTCACCATTGCCACCATGACCTGGCCTTTGAACTTTTCCAAACAGGGGCGTAGAGGAAATTCTGCCAGCTGATGCAGAATCTTATAGTCCCCTTGATGTCAACTCATAATGTGGTTCCAGAGAGATGTGGTTATCAGCTTAGATAACCACAACACATGCTGGTACCACAGTATGTGCATATAGCATGCCATCTGTCCGCTGACTCTACAAAATGGGCTCAACCATTGCTACTTGTAGTGACTACAGTGCTCCCTTTTGCATGGAGCCTGACTGGTAGCCTCACCACTAGGGCCACTATGTGCTGTCATACTAATATTTTCATCAGGAGAGTGATGTTCAGCATCTCCTGGTGGCTTATCAACGGATGGGGTAACAGTGACAGCTGGTATGTTACTGTGTACAAATGGAAGTGTGGACTGCTTATTTTCTTTGGTGCAGCATAGAGAGCATCAGCAGTGGCAGCTGCTTTGCATTTTGTAGTATCAGTATCCATTACAGTAGAGAGACTCGTCAACCTCTTCATCCTCTCCTGAATCTTTAATGTTCCGCATCTCAATTTCTTTTCTGGGGAACACAGATCCATATGTTTCATGCTATTCATTATCACAGTCTTCAGATGAAAATGGAGATGAGAACATCATCTGATATTGTCTGCATGTGTCCCGAACATGGGTGATTGGGGAGGCAGTAGACAACAGGTTGAACTGTGGTAGCGGTGGTGATGACAGTAACAGTACTGGCAGTGCCATAGGCGATGGTCACAGAAGGTGCTTCAGGCAAGATAATAGTGGCAGGTGTACAACTCGCAGTGATGACAAAAAAAATGTTAGGTGTAGCAGCCAGGTATAGCAGAAGTCGGACTCACAACATTAGTTGTAGTTGTACTGGTAGCAGGAAGCAGAGGTGGGTCTGCAGAAGCATGGATGTGGCCCTGGGCCATATCACTGCTAGTGTTACTTGCAGAGGAAGCAATATTAGTCATGCTAGAAGTAAGTAAATACAATAAAATTTATTTTCAGGCGCCCTATCCCGGAGGCTGTAAAAAAAAAAAAAAAAAAAAAACGATTTACAGGGTCAAAATAAAAACACAGAATGAACTATAAAGTTATTAAAAACTTTAGACATAATTTAAAATACATCAGCGGGATAAGCTAATTTAAACGGATGGGTCTTTAGGCCCTTCCTGAACACCTCCACCATAGGAGCCTCCTTCAGAGATCTTGGAAGCGAATTCCAGAGGACTGGGACGGCCACCCTGAATGAAAGATCATCCGAGGTTTTCAGCCCGGTCCTCGTAACCGCCAGAAGGCCCTGGGTGAAAGAACAGAGGGAGGGAGAGAGAGATGGAATGGCAGGAGTGAGGAGGTCTGATAGGTAGCCAGGGCCCAGTCCACATAGGGCCTGATAGGTGAACAAGCCTACCTTGAAGAAAACCCACCATCTAACTGGCAGCCAGTGCAGACCCCGCAGGGCTGTGATCACATGACAGAATCTAGGTAATCCTGTCAGCAGCCTGGTCGCTGCATTCCGCACTAGCTGCAGCCGGTGGAGGCTCCCACCACTGACCCCGAAGTATAGAGCATTACTGTAGTCGAGCCTCGATGTCATAAAGGCATGCACCAGTGGCGGCAGGTCCTCAGGCGGAATTAGGGATTTAATCCGGGCAATTCCTCAGATGGCAGAAGCCATTTATGACTGCAGCTGACACCTGAGCCTCAAATATCAGCCTGTCATCGAGGATCATGCAAAGATTTCTCACCCTAGAAGACGCCATCAATGGTGTCGATCCCAGGACTATGCCTGTTATCATCCTGGAGGTGTCCCCAATCCGCCCGCGGCCAGGCTCAATCACTAGAACCTCCGTCTTGCCAGGATTAAGTCTCAGCCAGTTAGAGTTCATCCAGTCCTGGATCTCGGTGAGGCATTTATTCAGCACTTCAACAGCACTGCTTGTCCCTGGTACAAAAGACATGTACAGTTGAGTACCATCTATGTAACAGTGAAAACTGAAACTGTACTGTCTGATGATCCTCCCCAGAGGCAGCATATATACCGAGAACAGCACTGATGACAGGATTGAGCCCTGATGAACTCCACTGGTCAGAGGCAGGGGGGGGAGGAGAAATTCCCCATCACCACCTCTGCCTCCTACCCAAGAAAAGGACTCAAACCAGTTGATGACAACACCGATGAGTCCACACCACTCTCTAAGGTGGTCCAGCAACACGATGTAGTCCACAGTATCAAATGCTAATGACAGAGCAAGGAGAATGAGCATTGACTGCTCTCCTCAATCTCTTGCCATGAGGAGGTCATTATGGACCCAGACCAGTGTCGCTCTCTACGCTGTGCCTCGCCCTAAACCCAAATTGAATTGCTCATAGATGTCACAAGCCTCCAAGTGTTCCTTGAGCTGCAGAACCACTATCTTCTTAACAACCTTCCCTAAAATGGGAGGTTGGAGATTGGTCTTATACTTCAGTAGGATGTTTAAAAGTCAAGGGATTTTTTTTCAGAAGGGCTTCACTAGCATCTCCTTCAAGGTGCCATGGAATACCCCAAATGTGAGCACCCAACTATCCCAGTGAACACTGGACCAATGGCCTCAACGCATCCTGTGGGGGGGGGGGCAGTCCAGGGCGAAACGACAGAAAGAGTGGAAGACAGGATCAAGTCTAACTAGGGAGGACTTGGGGGCTACACTATTTGACTACGTCCCCGTAGTCCAGGATTGGGAGGATCATCTTTTGTATGATTGCCAAGCACGTTGGCAGGGGGATGCAACTTCTGTTGCGGTATAAAGCACCCAGCATGAGGTGCAGTTTCTTATGTATCACATCAATATGCACAGAAGAGTCAAGGTGCTGATCTAGCCAGACCCCAAGGTATATGAAGGATGTACAAGTCTCCAGGGGAGCCATCAAGAGTGTAGAAGATGGGGAAGACGGGAGAGTTTTACCCTTGTGCCGAATGTTAGGGAGACAGTTTTCTTGGGGTTTAGAAATAGCTGATTAGAATGAAACCAGAGTTGGACACTGTCAAAATCCTGCTGGAGTCTGGTAGCTACTACGACAGTGATGCCTGCTACGTTGAGGGCTGGTGTAGGGGGTTGGGCTGGAGGAGAGAAGTGAGATTTAATTGACTTACAAAACCTAGCTGGGTGATTAAAGTTAGTGTGGAAAGAAGACTTGAAGTAATTTAGTTTTGGCCTGGCAGATGAGCCTCGTGCAGGCATTCCGCAGTGAGCAGTAGTGTTGAAGCACCATTTGAGAACCTGTTAACTTATAGGTTTTCCAGGCTCGGTCCCTGACCCAAAGTTAATCAGTGAGACTGGCAGTCACCCAGGGTAAGTGGGCACCTTTACTCTGGATCTTCTGAGTGGCACATGGTAGTCCCAGATAGTGCTGAACCGGACGTGAAGAATTCCGGCGGCAGCTTCATTGGAGGAGCCCATGGGATGGTGGACCACGATTTTATTCAGGCCGTTAGGAGCGCTTTTCAGGTCCGGGGATTTATATGACCTGGGTGAGTAGTGTATGGGGGTGGAGCCTTCGGTCTGAATATTTTTCGCACTAAGTATATCGTGGTGATCGCTGAGAGAGTCCTGTAGGAGTCCAGCATCAGTAATACAATAGGTGGGAGGTTAGGGCCCAGTCCACAGAGTATGTTTCTTGGATTTGTGGTTGAGGTGAGTGGGTTCTGTTATTAGTTGGGACAGGTTTAGCGTATTCACTTAGCATTGTATTTTAGGCGCCAGCACTGGAGAGCCAGTTCAGGTTGGAAATCCCAAAGGATATGTAGCCTCCACTGGCCGTGAGGATTTGTGTGCCCAGGTGGTCTAGGGATGACAGGCAGTGGGTATCTGGGAGCAGTAGGACCCTGCTAATGTATAAGGGAATTGAGTGAGGGGAGGAGATTTTGATTAGTAGGGAGTCTACTGACAATGTGGTTATGGAAAGCCTGATTGTGGTGAACTGGAGCTTGAAGGAGATGAACATGGCAGTGCCACCACCCTTCCTTTTGCCCTGACGGTCCTGCCGAATGGGGGATTAGCCAGGTATAGAGAACTCTTTGTCCAGGTTGTGGGGCTTCAGCCAGGTTTCAGTAATGATTAGGATATTGGGGCACAGGGGTAGGACGCTATGTTGTAGTGCCGTGAGTTTGTTCAGGATGCTGCATACAGTATATTTAGGTGTGCTATTTTGAAACCTTTTGGTAAGTGGATAGCAGGGGGAGAGAGGTGTCCAGTAAGGGGCCGGGGTGGGACCAGGGTTTCGCCAACATCCCGGCTAGGAGGAGCAGTAGAGTCAATAGTTGTTTAGCTAGGAGCATGGCCCAATATGACTTGCGACGGCAGGGGTGCTGAGGAGTACTGAGGTTGGCAAATGAGTTGACTGTTGGGGAGACATTTAAGGCTGACAACCCAGCATAAAAGGAGGGAGGGAGGATGACAGCTCCAAGTTCCCAGTTATGCCAGCGATATAGAGGGTGCTGCCCAAGGGAGGTGGATGAGTGGTAAGGCTGCTTGGCAATCACAGTGATGAGTGTTAGGGAGCTATATTGCTGTTGCTGTTCTGGGTAGGAGGAGGGTGGGAGGGATGATATAGTTCTGAGTAGGCAGACTATAGCTAGAGAGAGAGGCAGCATAGACAGCAGCAGCTCTAGGGCGGCCACTAGTGTTGGATGAGGATAATGTGCAAAGGGGAAAGTGGGCTGATGGGGACACACACACACACACAGCAGACAAACAAGCTGGTGCTCTGCCTTGGCCGCTGGCTCAGTACCTGGGGAGATTCTGCATTCTGCAGGGCTCAGGGGAGGGCAGGAGATCCTGATTGCCCTCACAACCACCGGAGGTGCTGGGAGAGAAGAAATGGGACAATTATACAAGGTAGGAGAAGGAGGAGCTGGTTAACAGGCACAGAGAATTACGTGCAATAGGAGGCTCCCTATCTCGAGTTACCCTCGGTTTCTGAGGATTAATTTTGGTCCTGAATTTGAATTTAAACCTTGTTTGTTTTTTTGTTTTTTCTTTTAAGTGAGCATCTGGATCCGAATTAAATTGGGGAGAATTAAGTCCAGTGTAACTAAGTTGGTATGAGAAACTTAAATCAAGTGCAGTAAAATAGTTAAGGCGTTTAAAGCTGCACTAAGCCTCAGTAGCACAGCTTGTTTGTAAGGTGCATTAATCCCTAAATGCCCGCCTCAAATAATGATTAAATAAAGCACGAAGTTGCTTTCCTATGAATAACCTATCTGGGGCATCTGTAGCTGCCCTTCTGAAACGCAGCCTGTGTTCCTTCTTTTGGCCTGTTGTGGCCGTGCCTCCCCTGGAAAAGGTTTTTCTTTTGTGTTTCCTCCCCATACTCTTTCTTTTGTGTCTTTCTCCCTTTCACTTTGAATTTTGTCAGATTGTACTGTTTCCTGTTCCACTTCCATCGATGTCTCCCCGCTCTCATCCTCTGTCTTCCCTCATTTTCTAGTATCATCATGTCTTATGTTCCCCTTATTCTGGGAGTCATTATTGTCTTTATTGTGGTCATTCATTATTGTATCTTTTGGCCTGATGTACTAGGCCCATTTGGTCCCACCCAGTACCATACTCTTTGCAGGTCCACCCTGCTTTTATTAGGGCATCTTTCACCAAAACGGTGCATCTTTAAAGTCCTGAAACCCCTCCGTATCACTTTTTTCATTCTCTTTTTGTCCCTCCTGCTGTGTATTTATATTCCTTCTATCTCCCCCAGACTTTTGTTTTTGTTCATTCATTTTCCCTGAGTCAAGCCGTTTCCAACTGGAATCGTCCTTTCCTTTTACATTTTCTTCATCTGCCAGTTCCTCTGAAATGTCATTTTTCTCCTCAGCGTTACACATGGCCTCCTGACCAGCTGCCACGTCAGTACTCACTCTGTGTTCATGCTCACTTTCACATTTCTCAGAGCTATTCAAGTACTTACTGGCTCTGGGCTTTACATTATACACAGCTTTTTAAACTTTTTCCTCCTTTTAACTTTTTTCCACTTTTTTTTTACTCACTGTGACTCCACTTGTATGTCACTTCTCTGTCTCCACGGAAGGCTTTGCAGTTTACTTCTTCTTCTCTGCTTCTTCTATTGCTTGTACACACTTTTTGTTCATCTCCTTGCTCCTCTCTTGCTGCCGCTGCAGTGTCTTCAGTCTCCTCATCATTTTTTGGGTGTTCGTCATCCTCCATGGTCTCGATTGGTCTGAGGTTAGGAAGAAGACCAACTCCCTCACCTGCCACACGTCCTTCTTCACTCTGTACAACCAAGCACTGACAGAATGTCAGACCATCATGGGTCCCCCTACTGGAAGAGTAGGGGAATTTCCCCAGTGACCTGGCCAAATTCCCCCCATTCACTAAAAATACCACTAACAGCTTAATCCGGTTCAATTTTAGTTTGTTACCATCTGTATCTCCCCGCCCCCCCCCGAAAAAAGGGACTTATAGTCTCAGTGGGCCTACTGGGTCAACAAAATCAATCAATCAATCAACACACAGACTGCAAAAGAACACTAAAGAAGAATCTATAAATCCTTTTAAGGCAGATGAACAAATTGAGCGTGAGCAGAAGCGGAGCCAGCAGCAGTGATGTCCATCTCTCCACACTGGCTCCCAGGACTGCAATTTGGGCTCTTGGTCACATGCTGTGCCTTAGAGAGCAACCAGCTGTCAGTGGTCACATGCATCTGCCAGATGCCTCTGAATACAACAAGTATTCAGAATTCAGCGAATACATGCGTATTTGGTGTATTCAGCCGTGGATTGGATTTAGCGCACACCTGGTAGGACCTGGGACAAGCATTACTAGCACAGCTCATTACTCACGCTAGTTATGCTACTTGGATTTAGCTGGTATAGGTACACTATTTGTATTATTTGTTTGAGTTGGGGCTCTGTCCTCTCATTTTTTTTAATCCAGAAGTGGTTGGGCTGTCAGGGCAGAGCTCCACAAAGTGATAAAAGAACTATCTCAACTATACTAGTGAACCCTAAGTAGCATAAACAACGTAGCATGCTGCTGTGCTCTTCCACATTACCCACACTGGTCCATAGTCCTCAATTATCACTGGGGAGGAGGGTTCCACCTCTTTGAGGGGACCTACCTATGTTCTGATGGTTACTGACAACCTAGAAATGCTAGTAAAATTACGTGGTGCCTCTGCCTGGTGTATAAACCACTTGGCCCTGCTGCAGACCCTGTGGAATATATGCAAAGTTCACTTTATTATTGAAACAAATGGACAAACGGTGCACAGAGACTGGGACTAGCCTCCCAGTCTGGGGGTGTATTCCTCAGTCTCTGTGCACTGTTTATCCATTCTGGTAATAAATTGAACTTTGCACATATTCTGCGAGGTCAGAAACTTTTTATTACCTTTGGTAAGGCTGTTATCTGCCTGGTTTATTGTTATGGTTCCTGTATGGGTTTGCTGTGTGCTTCAGTCATACCAAAAACTGTCCCCCTTTGTGTTGTTAGTACCTCCTGCAAACCCCTCATAAGCAGGTGTACCTAGCTTTTCCCCAAAGGCCTTATAGGAGAGCTGTCCATGCGTTTCGTGTACCTTGCTGTGAATATGCAACCAGCACGGAGTTGGGGCTCATTGGCATGCATAGTTAAATAGTCTTGCAAATAGAAGTTAAATATTTTCAAACAACAAATGGACCCCTATTTGTAATCCTGCTGGAATGAGCCAGATGACCCAGGCAGGTCTTTTACCTGGGCCTATCAGTTATCTGGTGCTGTCTTGCTCAGGACTTTAACCTAAGCACTCAGCTGTTTAACTAGTTATGGTGATACATGGATGAAACCCTAAGGTTACACACAATTCTGATGACCTATGAATGATGGCTTCCATCCAGATAGCTGTGCTATGACAGCAGGGAAGGAATGTGGTACCTCTTGGTTAGGCTGCGTCTCAGTCTCTCTTATCGGTCTGGATCAGGATTTAGTGGGGCCGATTCAGCTGGAACTTTCTGTTGAGGTCTTTCTCACCAATCTTTGATCACTTCATCTCTCAGGCTTTTCATCACTTTGGTTAGCACTCTCAGGATGGTTGCAGCTGCACTATAGAGGCCACTAATACCAACTACCTTGCGTGGCAAGGCATCAAGCCAGGGAGCATCAAGCACATGCCTTCTGGCTGTGAGGACTGGCTGCTGACCCACACTTGATGACTGTGGACAGAGTTCTGGCTACCGGCTCCTCCTCTCTGCTCTTCCAGGGCTATGGTTGGAACCCTTTCTTCTCTCTGGTGGTTACCTCACAGTCTCTGCACCTGCTGTGTTGGAGGACTCTGGCTGGCTGGGAACAACTCTGAAGCAGTGCTTGCTTTCCAAAAGCTCCTTTTCCAGTGCTTCTCTGAAGGCACAGTCAGTATAGATTTAAATAAACTATAAAGTTCAGACATCAGTGTGTCTCTCAAACTGCTGGACCACGATGTATGGACAACTGTAGTCTGAGTTTCTCACTCACACAGCCTCCTGGATGTCAGGCTGTCCTGGACTGAGCTAGGATTTATTTTCAAGCAGCCATTTTATATGGTATGAAATCTGAAGCCTGATTGACTGCCAGGTGCTGTGTGAACTGCACTGGCTGCCGGTCAGGTGGAGGATCCTCTTCAAGGTGGGGTTACTCACCTTTAAGGCCCTACATGTGCTATGCCCTGGATACTTGTCTGACCTTCTTACACCCGCTACCTCAGTCCACTCCCTCCATTCCTCCTCTAGGGGTCTCCTTGCGATTTCCAGGACGAGGCTAAAAACTGCCAGCGACAGAGCATTTAGTGCTGCCAGCCCCGTCCTGTGGAATTTGCTTCCACCATCTGTAAGGGAGGCCCTTTCAGTTGAAGCATTCAAGGCCCGCCTCAAGACCCTCCTGTTCAGTCAGGCCTACCAAGACACTGTCTGCTATTTCATATCCCTGGGATAGCCCTTTTTAGTGACTGCTTTGAGCTTAGGTCTTGCTCATTCTATATGGCCTGTCTAAGTTATTATTGCTGTAATTTATCTATTTGTTTTATTTTATTAATACCCTTGAATTTGTGTACAGCACTCCGAGCCACTGGGATTGGGTACCTGGAAAAATAAAACTTGCCTTGCCATGTTGCTGCTGTGTAGTGATATACTTTTGTTTTCTGGTGATTTCTGATGTGCCTCCGAGCCCTTCCCAGCAGTCTTGTGGAGTCAGGGAGCTGCTGGCTGCATGGAGGCAGCCACGTTTGTTTACAGTTTTTAAACTGCTTTCTTTCTGTAGTGCAGTCTCTTGTTGTCATACTGGTGATCCTCATGGCTTTATTTTGACATGCCATGGCCCCACTGCCTACACTTGGGCCGGGAATGCTGCTGGATCATCAGTCTTGCTGCCTGATATCTGATGAGGGTTCCAGTTCAGTTACTAGGCTGCTTCATATGCGTGGTAGTCTGGATGGTGCGTGGTGGTAAGTTCTCTGTTCCCAGTCCACTGCCTGCCCCGAGGCTGGAAAACCTTTTCCATGCACCTAATGGTGCTCCTTCATGTCTGGCCTTAGCTCTGCTGCCTACCCTGGAGTCTGGGACCCAAATCCTAAATCGACTCCAGCTTCATTGTCGTCCATGCCTGGAGCAGGCAGACACTCTGGTGCCAATGACTTTCTGATACCGGTCCTATTTGCCTGCCCTGGGTTGAGAAACATCCTGTTCTGCAGCCAGTGGTGCTCTTCTCTTGGTCCCAGCACCACAGAAATGTCCTGGTCTGGCAACTTAAAACACAGTTGAGTGGCGGCTGCTGCAAAAAAACTGGCAGGGAGCCAGGCTCAATTCTTACCCAAACTCCTACTGCCCTGTTAGTCTCAACTATGCAGCAATCCTTGGGAACCAGATAGTGAAGAATCATGCTGGTGGCTGGTAAGGACAGATGCTGTCCCCGTGAGCCCAAAAGTAAGCCCCCAAGTTGGAGGAGGCTCATACACTCGCCTCTTCAAATGGCAGTGTCATTATATGCACTAGATGCATTTCGGACTAACACCTGATTCCTCTCTATCAGGCAGATCAAAAAATATGTACAAGTATAGCATTTAGCTAGACCAATGATGCGTATCTGACCAGTTATGCATTGACTTCACACAATTAGACATAACCTAAGTACTTTCCCCTGCTCTGACCTGTATTTCAGATCAGTAATGGGAGAATTTGCAGGGACTAAAATATGGACATCAAATAAATATGCACCACATGAATGGGGACGCTGATAGAAGTACCTGGGAGGCTGTATGTTAACTTCATTTGTGGTTTATGTTCAGGACCAGAACATCGGGCAGTATCAGGTTGCGTTGCAGCTGTGGCAGTCCTTAGGTCTGTCTGGTTAAGATATTGATTGGTAGGCCATGCATCAATGTCTCACTTACCAACAGTTGGAAGAGATCATAATAAGGACTTAAGGAAAAGAAAGGATCTTGGCTGAGTTCCAAGAATCAGCAGTCCTCTAATAGTGGTTTCAGAGGTCTGGGTTTAGGCAGTGGTCGCAACTCCTTTGGTGAGTTTCATGCTTTTTGAGAAAATGGAAACCAGTGAAGAAGAGGTGCATTGTCATGCTTAAGGTTCCTGCAGAATAAAGACAGTTTCTTTTATAAATGATTTGTGGGAACCAACTCAGCATGAGGATGTATGGCCCCTCTGTACCCACAAGCTCTGTGTGGACAGCTGCAGAGCTTTATTATACAGGTGTGTCCAGACTACATCAGCCAGCTAGTGCTGGAGATAATTTTGCAGGGATATGTAAAACTTTTTGTGCACTCCAGAGAGCACTTTTCCCAGTTCCCAGTTTCTACGACTCCCAGGAAGCATCAAGCAGTAGACCAGACCTTGGATCATCCACTCAGTTTAGGGGCAGTGATCCAGGTTCCTATCGAACAAAAAGAACAGTAGTTGTGCACCCTTTACTTTATATTCTCCATGTAATTGGGAGGATTGTGTCTGATCCTGGATTTCTCAGTCCCAGACAATTTGAACTCCTGATGGAACAACATGAAGTCTCTGAGGTCAATCATGGTGGCATGGTGTTCTGCTGGGCAATTTCAGGCTTCAGTCAAGCTGTTGGATGCTTATCTACACATTTTGATTTGCGGTTGCACGAGAAATGTCTCGGTTTGCCATCTGAGATCAACACTTTCAGTATCAGGCTCTCTCCTTCAGGTTAGCCTCTGCCCCAGGAGTGTTTAACAAAAACCTAACAATTATGGTGGCTCTCCTTTGGGCCAACTTGCACATGAAACCATTTCAGGTCTTCCTGCTATCTTATTTGTTACCAGTACTGCAACAGTACCAAGCCCTGATTTGGCTTCTGATGTCAGTGCTCCAGTTGTTGCTGTAGCATGACACTCCTCAAAAAACTGCATTAAAGTAGCTCCTTCTGACAAACGATTACTGGAATACCGTGCTGAGTTCTGGAGTCCTTGCCTAAGGAAGAACAGGGACGGGCTGGAGACAGTGTTGTGCAGGGTGACCAAGATGATTCAGGGCCAGCAGGGCAGATCATATGGAGATTTTATGAAGGCACTGAACATGTACTGACTGGAGACCAGGCGTGACATGAGGATATGATAGAGACCTTCAAGTTCCTGAAGAAATAAACAAGGAGAACTGCAGGGACCTATTAATCAGGAGTACAGAGTCAAGAACCCAAGGTCATGAGTGGAAACTGGAGGAGAGAATGCTTAAGAGGGATGTGAGGAAGTTCTGTTTTAAGGAAAGGGTAGTAGAGCTGTGGAGCAGTCTGCCAGCGACATAGTGGACACTAAGACCATAAATAATTTCAAGCATGGCTGGGACAGAGTGAAGGGTTTGGTTATTGCTCAGGTCAGTAGCAGAAGGGAGGAGCAGGGGGTGGACTGGGAGGGATAAAACCCCATATGGACAATAGGTCCTGTGGCAAATAGGGAACTCTGGGCAGACTGGGTGGACCTTTGGTCTTTCTCTGCTGTCATTGTCTATGTTTCTTACAAAATAAAAATTAAACATTTTGTGTAACTTATTAAAATTCACGTATTTATTTATTGAATGTTGGTAATCAGGGGTACCCACTGAGGCCAGAGGTCCCTTTTTTCAGGGGTGACCCTATTTATTGAATGTTGGTAATTGGGTGCACCCATCGAGACCAGAAATCCCTTTTTCAGGGACGACCTGGGAAGTTTGTTTCTAACAGATCATTGTATAATCACGATAATCCACTCTAGGGTGTGGGTTATGGTGGGATTTACCTACTTCTGCTGTAGTCAAGTTACTCGGGCTGTGGCTTCATGATGCACCACACCAGGCACGGTTAAATCTCACCATAACCTACACCCTGTTGTGTATTACTGCTTAAATATATTAAGTTTTTTCCTTTATTGCCTCTTTTTATCCTCCTTTTATGCTCTATCAGTGAGGAAATTTGTATGGAACCAGAATCCAAATCTTCTGGACTTCTGTATCCTCTTGCTGCTTCTCTGCTGGTCATGTCATAACCTGTCGATTGTGACTTTATAATCATTTTTATTTTTTGATTGAGTATACTTAATTCAGAAGTTTAACTACATACAAAAGGAACAAGAAACCATAGAAAAGACAAGAAACATTATAACCATTTTTATGACAACCAGTTATGATTCACAAAGAGATGATTAATGCATCAGATATTGAAAGGCAGTAGCAGTAAAGAAGTCTGAGGATAAGAATCTATTTTCAAACTGCTGTCCATAAGGAAAAAGCAGAAGATGAATGCAGGCAGTATGAGAAATATAAGCAGATCTGTGTGTAAATATCGTGTTTTTCAAAGTTTCCAGAGATGTTTCAAGCTGTTTAATGTTTGCATGGTATGCTGTTTATAGATATCAAAACAGAAGGCACAAGTTGTTAGATTTTCCATTAAAACAGTAATCGGTTCAAGGCCCAATTCACAGTGAGCTGTTCAGTCAGTGTGAAATGTTTGTCACTAAACAACCAGTTTTTGTTTTAGATTCATACCATGGCAACTGAGAATAAACTACCGTATAAAAGCCCAGATCTAGTGCTCAGGTAAGACTTTTTCCCTGATGTTTCACCTGTCATTGTAAATTTGTAATGCAATGTTTCCATAGTGAAGTTATATAGTATTGGGATTATTACATGAGGATTGCAATTTTTTTACTCATTTTTCTGTCCTGTATTTCATAGCCAATCACTGGACCCTTCTTTGGTCTCTGCCAGTGCTTGCTCCCAGCCAGCAAGCTACCCCGAGTGCTACAGTATTTCTGGAGACTCGGGGCAACCCACAACACACTGGGATGTTCCTCTTCGAGCTTTACCCTATGAGGTGGGGTTTGCCTTCTGCACCGTGGCAGTACACCCCTTGACATTCAGTCAGCCTGGCAGAAGTTATTCTGGAGCTACCCAGAGCTGGTTGAGAGGTGACTTACTACGGTTGTGGAAGGCAGGGCAAGACATCATTTGTGTGTTGGTGCATTGTCCCCCCCCCCCCCCAGTCCCCTGAAGCACCACTGTGCAGTGAAGCGCAAGGCTTTACTGTGTGGGCCTCCACACACAGTGTGCCAACATCAGTCTCTCCTCCTGCAACATTGGACTCCCAGTCGACCTCACCCCAGCTACCACTGGAGGTCAGCAAGCACCTGAGCTGTGCCCCCACTGGAGGAGGAGGAGCTGTCCCTCAGATGATCAGTCTACCTCTCCCAGTTGGCCTCTGATGACCCAGGCTTATTCCTGAACCTGGATCATCACGTCAAAATGACAGCACTACCACTGTGCCAGTGAGCCAGCTTGCTCAAGTATCATATTATCAGAAATCCATTCTACTAATATTATTTGTTTTGGTCAAAGTACATATTTATGATGCCAAACAGTACAAATTTCAATTCTGTTGCAAACATTGACAATAAAAGGCATACTGACACTTGACTGCCTGTCCGACTTGAACTGCAGGAGGTTTCTTGTCTGTCATACACCTAGGCATAAAGGAGACTGCATGAGCTTGTCCACACTGGTGTTGCGCCACAGAGGCTGGTAGTTCTTGATAATTTAGTGCATGGGTGGATAACCTGTCAGACTGTTTTGCATCCAAACTCACCCAACTCCTGAATGGGCTGGGGTTCAAACAAGCTATTGCTTCCTCCACTAATGCAAGGGGCCACTCACCAGACCGTGTATTCTCAATGAGTTTAGAAATTAATAATATCACTGTGGATCTGGGTGTTTGGCCTGATCATTGCACTATTTAGTTCAGTATCAGGGCTTCATTTTTGCCTGCTGCGGAGATTGTCCAATATCATTTGAAATGTCACCCAGATTTTGATAGGTTCTTAGTTTAGGGGTACCTAGGGTTTGGTAAAAGCCTCTTCCAGGGACTGCAGGGCCATGGTTGAGGTCCACAATAGGGCCTTGGACTCCCTAGCACCAGTTAATTTCTGTCTGGTTACCTTTGAACAAAGCAGTCCATGGTTTTCTAGTGAGCTTTTGCATCTGAATGTAACAGGTAGGAGACTGAATCACAGGTGGAGGAGGTCTGGGTCACTTGCTGACATGCTTGTCCAGGAAGCTTATTATATGGTAACAGGAGGCAATACACTCTAAAAGAAAAGTTCACGTAAGCTGATTACAGCTCGGAGATTCAGGACAGACACACATTTATACACCAGGAATAGCATTTTACATCCGAAAAGTCTACCGAGTTGGGAGTTTTCCTCCATTGAAAGCTGTGACTGGTTTAACAAGTTCTTTGCAGACCAGGTTTGCAGCATCCAGAACCAGGTCTGCTTTCTTGTTAAAACATAAGTGACTGGGGTAAAATAGTGATACCAAGCTGGCCTGGTGGCGCTGAGTAGTGAGGCGCTGGACGCCACACCTTGCGCCACGCCAGCGACCCGGGTTCGGGAACGCCCGACCGCCGGGGGTTGACGGGGGGGAGAGAGGATCGAGCGTCCGGAGCACAAGGCTCTCCTCTCTCTCGGGAGGGATCCAGGGTAACCTGGCACAGCAGCGGCCCCAGTGAGACCAGCAGCACTGTGGCGCACAGGGGCTCACAAACTGGGAAGACGCTGGGCGGCTCGGACATGAATGGGAGCACCCACGCCACGGGCTGGACAGCATTGTACATCCCATGTCTGGGGTGTAAACTACGTAAAAAGCCTCACCAGCCCGGATAGGCAACAGCCATCCCAGTGCCGAACCACCACACGCCCAACACTGGAGCCCTGCCACTGCCCTTTCAGACTCCTCTGGCCCTTCATCCTCCTCAGGGCTTGGGGAGAAAGTAACGCCCTTGAAGATGACAGGGTTCACAGTGGGCAGTAGAGCAGCATAGGTGAGCGGATAGGCCCAAGAGAGTTCCGGTGCCTGGGGGAGATAAACAGAATCGAAAAAAAAACCCAGTGATGCCACAAAGTGTGGTCACGCCATGGGTTGACTTATGTCTGCTAAATGAGAAGGATGTGGCCAAAGTTTGTGCCAAACAGAGAAGTAACACTTGTAGGCTGGACCGGATTCTGCTTGGCTTCTTGAGATTGAGTTGGAAGCCAGGGTTTCAATCTTCAGAAGCATCTTTATGTGAGCGTCTTTTCTCAGCTCCTTTTAAGGAAGCAGTGGTGAGATCCTCACATAAACCATCATTAGATCTTGACATTTTCACAAATTCTAGACCTGTGTTTAACCTACCAGTTATGGGAACCTTTTTGAGAATGTGGTGGTGGAAACGTTAGCAGAACACCTAGAGGTCAGTGACATCTTTGAACCACTTCAGTTTGGCCTCTGCTGACACCATGGTATGGAGACTTCTTTGGTCAGTATTGGCAGTGACATTTATCTGGCGAGGAATCGAGAAAAGGTTCTATCTTTATTCTCTTGACCTGACTTCAGCATTTGACACAATCAGTCATGAAGAGTTAGTTGATAGGCTGGGGGTACATGAAGGACAGTTTGGGACTGTCTTATGGTGGTTCAAATTTTTCCTTTCAGAAAGGATGCACTCTGTTGTTAGCTTTTGCCGATAAAGTCTGATTGCCCTGGACTGTAGTGTGCCTCAAAGGTTGGCCCTTTCTCCTACATTGTTCACAGTGTGTCTGCTTCTGCTAGGTGGTATAATTAGAAGGTACAGGATAGAGCTTGTTGCTGCAGCAACCTGTGAGAATGTAAGATCAACTCATACTCCTCCAGATAAGAGTGCTAGAATAATTGATTTCTTTGGTTAAAAAAAAAAAAATTCTACTCCTCAACAATAGTGGCACTTAGGAACCAAGCTTTTTTAAGCTACTGGTATACAACAACCTTCCAACATGCCATATGCCACTCTGTGAAAAACTCCTCCAGAGAAGGAGAACATGTGCATTAATGACACTGCTACAATGGCGGTTGTCAGTAAAGCGTAACAAGAAGGAATGCCTGGCTTAGAATATGTTCTCCACAGAGCTAAGCAGCAAAAGCCTATGATTTTCTTTTTGGGAACCCCTTGTCTATGGAAAAACAGAGGTATACATGAGAAAGTTAAAGGATAATAAAACAAATCTCAAACCCGTTACCTAGTCAGAATTTAGAAGCAGAGGTTATTATTGACCTTATGGAAGTGTGGAGGTCGTAGTATGGTGTCAGCGTAGCAGGTCCCAGACAGAATTTTGTTCTGCCAGAAGTAGTGGCAGGGGTAGAGAAAGGTGTGGTAAGCCACAGGTCACATCAGTATCATCCAGCCTAAGGCACAGTACCCCCAGACAGTAGGGTACATCTCTTTTTTTTCCCCCAGGAGTGGTAAGCCTCTCATTTCAGACCCTTCTAAATGTAGCAAAATTGAGAGCTCTGAAAAGCCACAAAACAGAGGAGGTGTTATTGCTTCAAACAGAGGTACAAAAAGACAGTAAGTTTGAAAGCAGTAAAGTTAGTACTAAGGAATATATTGATTAAAAATTTCCTTTCAACCACTTTCTTACAAGAAAGAAGACTGGAACGCTCTAGATGCAAGATTTCTGAGTAGACAAAAAGAAAAAATTTCAGGATAGTTTGTTTAAAAAATATAATCTCAGTTTTAGAGGCAGGGTTGGCTATGTTCCTTGGATCAAAAGGAAAGTGTTTTCCATGTGGCAGTGACAGTGTTATCTAGTCAACTTAGCACAGGTCTAATCATGCCGCGAAAATAGCATCGGAAAAAACAGCGAACGGGACAAAAGAGTGTCAGGATGTTACCACGCCTCCCCCCGACTGTCACCCTCTCGGTGTTAGTAATAGTAAATCCTCCCCCTCCGAGCTGCACCCTCCCTGGAGTTTCTAATAGTAAATCCCCCCTCCCCCGAGTTTCATCCTCCCCAGATGCATGGTCAAGTGATCGTGCTGTATTACTGACGCATGTTTTTTTCCTGTTGGCATTTTCTCTGTGCTACAGTTGACTGTGCATTTTTGCTGGCATGATATTGACCTGGACCCATGACAGTGATGTTAGATCTAGGGTTTCTCATCAATATTTTTGACTAGGCTCAGAAGTGGGCCTCAGGAATCTACTGGATGGATGGGGGGAGATGAGTGTGTTTGATACCTGGTCACATGCATGTCTGTGTGTGGCACTGTGCCATACGCAGATGTGCATGACTTCTTAATCTGCATGATTACTGTGTACAACCCCAGTTTGTGCACAGTAACAGCGGGAATGCCTCATTTACATTTTAATACAGCAGGCAAACCCACATGTGTACACATACCATGCATGAATGAATACAGATGTATCAGAGAGGTGACGATAAAGGAACAAATGCAGTAGTAAAACTTGAGGTGACTGAAACAAGAGTTGAAGAAAATAAATCTATTATTTAATCCAGAGACGTACTGGAAAGCTAAGCGGATGGTAATCTTGGTTTCTGTGTTTGTTTCTGTGGTCAGTATCCAAGAAACCCTGCTGAAAGACACAAAAAGAAAGATCATTAACATTATGATATTATTAGATTTAAAATAAGCCACAGTAGGTTTATCAGTGTTTCCATTTCTGACAGTTTTCTCTGAATCAGTTGGTCAGACATCTGCCAGTCTCTCTGATGTAAAAAGCTATGCACCCCCTACAAAGAATACAGCATACTACATTGCTAGAAATGCATGAGCATTGCTTGGCTGTGTGAAAAACACATGTGGGACCTTGGATTTTTCTAACACCAGAGATGAATTAGCAGGTTTACCACAGAGTTCTGTTACATGCCTTGGTAGTTGGTAGAATGGAATGGTTAGTAATGGGGAGGCAGCTATGTACCAAGAGATTCTGAAGTTGGTGTGGGGTGAGACAATGGGTGATTTTTGTAAAGGAAGCTTGAATATTAGGGTTAGATTGCAGACTAGGAAATTTACTTGTAATTGTACTTTTCTTTTTTTTTTTTTTTTTTAACTAAAAGATAAAATGTGAGGGATAATTTTAATAAGCCCATTCCAATGGTAGTCAGAAATATCTTTCTTAGGTTCAATATTGTATCCCAATTTTTCCAGTTCTAGGATTTCTTCATGTTCTACCATTTTGATTCTGGAAGCCAGAAAGAAAGGAGCATTCCAAGATTGAAGAATCAGTCATTTAATGGACATTACCCTACAGCCAGTGTTTCCTCGTGGTTTTATTCAGATTTAGGCTTTCAAAGTATTTAGTATAAAAACAGTAATCTGAACTTGACCCAGTGGTGTGGAGGCTGAGGCACTCAGCCTCACTTAAGCCACGATGATGACCTTGGTTCAGAAATGGACACAGGTTGCTTGGGGGCTAGCCGGGAAGGGAGAAATGAGCGTCCCTAGGACTGCTATCCTCTCTCAGGGAGGGAGGCTGTCTCCACAGAGATGGAGCTCACACATCACTCCCATTGTTCATCTTGTGAGTCCAGGGAGAAAAGCGGAGGAAAAACACCTCTGGCTACAGGATGATGACCAGCCCTCTCACAGGCCCTGCACCGTTGACTGAGCACCCTCCACAGTCCTGTGGCAGAGGACAACAGAGAACTGTAAGACCTGGAGAGGCTGGTTATACAGAGCGGGGAGTCAGTCAGAGGGTGCAGCCAGGGCTAGCTCAGGTGAATACAACCTACATAGAAAAAAAAAAAAAGAAAACTGACAAGGGTTCTCGTTATTCAGAATTAGACTCATTTCTCGAGTAACCTACTGGCATCAACCCTTGATGTATTGGCATTCCCAAATATTATGAAATAACGACTCCCAAAATTTTGAATTGGTTGTTTTTTTCTTGGTGGACTTACAATATGTATTTGCATTCCTTTATATGTTTGTCCAAGTATTTACTGAGAGCTCTCTCCTGACATTTTCTTGCCATTTGCTATTATACAAATGGTCTCAGAAATGCCCCATTCTGATTAGCTATCATCATTCCAACAGCCTTCCATTAATCTCTGTTACACTGTCATATACAGCCGGATTACCATAGTGCATGATTTCTTCCTTTCAGCATTCCATTCTCTATCACTGATGAACGACTGGAATAATAAATTCTGATTCTAAACCAGCATTCTTAAACCATTGATGGATGAACTATTTTAGTAACAAGCTCCCTCTCAATGAGGAAAACATTCAAAAGGTACATTTCTAACACTTTTTAAATCAGTTTTATAATAGCAATAATGTACTCCCAGGAGTTAGATTAACAGTCAATCAGCCCCTAGGGGCAGTATGGCACTCAACTGCACCTCACGCCATATTACTCGCCTAGGTGGTGATAAACAAACTGTTACTCTATTTATTTATTGAAAAGTTTCACCAGGAAGGGCACACTGAGCAATCTTGTTGCTCGTCTCCCGGTGCGTCCTGGGGGGTAAGGGAGTAACAGATTTACAAGCACAGGATAGCATAGAATTACATATGAAAGGAGACCTAAACAACCTGTGGAATCATGAGACATGCTTAAAACATTAGACAATACAACGTGTAAATTGGAGTACAATATTAAGTGCATATTTCAATACAGCAATAAAATAAAGATAAAACGGGGGTAAGGGAAATAGGGCTAAGTGGGACAGATTGCAACATTTGAATACACAAATTATAAACATAACTAAATAAAATAAGTAAATACTTTGACGTGCAAAGGTAGCATTGCTACAACCAGTGGAGGGGTAAGATAAGTTACTTGGAGAAAACAGCCAGGCAGTGTTTATCATAGCATAGGTGTAGCTCATTGGAGGCAATATTAGGTGGAAGTAGGAGCTTAGGGGAAAGGACTGGGGTAAATTAGTAGCAGGTACAATTTGGAGTGAAGAAGTTGCGCAGGGCTGAGGAGATGAAGTGAGAAGAAGAGGAGTGTCTTATTTGGTGGGGTAATGAGTTCCAAAGTTTTGGGAAGCGGTGTGAGAATGCTGCCTGGCCAGTTGAGGTAGAGCAGTGAGGACTGCCAGAGTGCGAGAATCGATTGATCTGAGGGAGTGTCAGGATGGAGGAGGGATGGTTAGTGAAGAGGAGAAGTAGGAGGCGAGAGAGAGACCCAAAACAGAATTTAGAGATGAATTTAGCACAGTGGGAGAGACAACGTTCCTCAAGTGAGGGGAAAAGCAAGAGAGTGGTAGAGGTTGCAGTGGTGAGTGCGAGAGGAGGTGTCAAGAGCAAAGCGACAGAAGGAGTTGAAAAAGGTATCCAACTTAATTAAGGAAGACTTGCGAGCAGCACTATAGACTATGTCACTGTAGTCAAATATAGGAAGTATCATCTTCAGGACAAGTTCACATCTAGCCAATAGTGGTAGGCAGCTATGGTTCCTGTATAAGGCACCAAGCTTGGGGTGCAGCTTTTTCAGGATGGTGTCCACGTGGCCAGAGAAGTTGAGGTGTTTGTCGAGCCTAACCCCTGGTCATGCTTTATTGCTTAATTGGTGCACCATCTGGGGTCTTTGTCTTTTTTTTGAGCATAGTAAATCGTTCATATATTTTAGCTGTTAACTTGGTGAATTATTTCCCTATAGGGTTTCTTTCTGCTGCTATTCCAGTTTCTAGGCAGGTTTTTTCCATATTGCCAACCTTCCAAAAAATGTTTAACATTTTTCTGTAAGACCTCCATATTGGATAGAATTCACTGTAGAGCCATTAAATTCCAGTATTATCTGTCTGCATTCTCTGGTACCCATTTCAGTTCATTAATAAAATCAGTCAATGTCCGTGTCAGTTTTATTTATATGGTACCTAATCCCTAAGGCTCAGCGTGCCTCACAATAAAACAAATAAACAATAACTTAAAATCTAAAACAGTTAACAAAGAACCAGGCCATAACATAGATTGAAAAATGAATTTTCAAGAAATTTTAAAACGGCAGTGAAGGAGCCCATCTCACATCACGGGAAGGGCATTTCAAAGGATTGGGGCTACCACACTGAACGCTCTATCACCGAAGATTTTAAATGGGATCTGAGAACAGAGGGAGAGCTGCCTCCACTGATTGGAGGCATGACCAGGAGTGTATGGAATCAGGAGGTCTTTCAGGTAGCCCAGACCATGTAGGGCCTTGTATGTTAACAAGCAGACCTTGAAGTTGATGCATCTCCTGAATGGAAGCCAATGGAGAGCACGGAGAACTGGCGTTATATGCTCAGATCAAGATGACCAGCAACCAGCCAAACCGCTACATTATGAACCAGCTGCAGGCGGTGCATCAGCCTAATGAATAGCCCCAGATAAAGAGCATGGCAGTAATCCAGCCTAGATGAGCAAGCTGTGCACCACTTCCATGGTCGCCTCCGACGGGGATCTGTATGCCTCTACAGCGAGAAGAGCCTTGCTTGCAGGCATGGCCCAGACAGCACTCTGGGAACTCAAGGCTGCGTGGCTGTCTCTGTAAATTTTCAAAGGACAGGTGCCTTTCTTTTGGGACAGCTCTCATTGGTCGCCTGCGGTCCATGAGTTCCCTGATTGGCTCCTCATCCTGCCCGGCATTTTCAATTCCTCCTGACTGGACTATGTCACTACCATCGGCCAAATTTACCCTATTTTTCCCTAATCCTGTATTGCCTCTGATTTCTGGACTATTTTTATACTCAGTGCTGCATCAGAATTTCAGCCTTTGCAGGGTCTTGTTTCCTGCAAACCACTGATTTTCTCGCACACACTGCTGAATTTCTTCAGTTTGAAGTGTAATTTTACTTGTACTTAAACTATGTGTTTGAACTGAGAATTTTAGAGGGCTAAGATTGTATTCCTGATTCTGTGTTAGAACTTTAACAATTCTGTGCCTCTGCTACCTAGTTGGGATTTTCTGTGAAAGCCATTTTCAGTTAATTTCTCCTGTACACCCCCGACTGTAGCTTCTTTTGTTTCTCCCCTTTGCAGACCCTGCTGACACCTAGCTCACTGTCTGTGACCCCCTCAATTTAACTCCCATTTATTTGTGACACAACTCTTTTGTGAATTTGTAAAGCAGGAAGCCTCCCACTGTTTCCTGAGCTATTTCTAACCCCTGCGTGTCCCTTTCTCCCTCAGGCATTCTCTCTCATAGCCCTTTGGGCTAGCACGCCTCCGAGGTCACCTCTAAAGGTGATCTACGTGCCTTCACAGTGAGACAAGCCTGCTGCCACCCACCCCGAGACCCTTGCTTGCAGGTACGGCCCAGACAACCTCCGGGAACTCAAGGCTGCATGGTTGTCTCTGTAAATTTTCAGTGCACCCACCCTCCCCACCACTGCTCTTTAAATCCACCTCAACCCCTCCCTCTTGCATGTAACCTGTCCTCATTGGCTTCTGGGCAGTTTTTTGAAATCTAAAGGCACAGGCCCTACCTGCGCTTGTCCCATCCTCCTTCTCACTCCTGCATCAGCCCCTCCTCCCACAGTTGTTCTCCCTGTCAGCTTACCTATAGCAAGCATCCTGACTGTGACTCTACCTTCCTTCCCCACCTTTTGTTACTCTTGCCAGCTTTCCTGCCACCATGTACCTGCTACAGCTCACACTGCTCGCTGTCATCCCACCTGGTGTTGATGGACTACTATGCCACTGTGCTAGCCCATGATCAAAAGCACCTTGCCTTTTTCTCTGTCACCCACTCTCCCCTGCTACACCCCTCTCCTTTCTCCTCCTGGGAACTATCCTCCCTCGGCCCTGTCACCCTCTCCTTTCTCTCTAACCTTGAATGCTGTCAGCTTGGCCACTACCTGGCCCCTCTCTCTGGTTCTCCTATGGTCCCCTCCTGCCCATATATATTCTTACTATCCCTCCTTCTCCTAGCCGGTGACATTGAATGCAACCCTGGCCACCCAGCTCCCATATGGACCCCTCCTGCAACATCTGGGCTGATGCTTTGGGGCTGAAAATCATGCACATCAGTGTGTGCAGTCTTCCATTTAAGTTCCCCGACCTGAAGGCATGGGTTACACTATACAAGCCCCACGTTCTGGGACTTTCAGAAACCTGGCTAAAGCACCACCATGCTGACACCACTTACCAGCTACCTGGATGCTCTTCCCTGCGGCATGATAGGACAGGCAGGAAAAAGGGTGGTGGTGTTGCACTGTTCCTTGGGGAACCCCTCTCAGCCAATATTGTCCTCTGCTCAGATCCAGCCTCACATAGCGAATGGCTCCTATCTGAAATTACCATGGGAGCCTGTAAGAAATTCTACATAGGCTGCTGCTACAACCCTCCCTCTGTTGGAACTGTGGGCCTAGACAGCGTCCTCTCGGCCTGAGCTCCTTATCCCCCCACAGAGATGCAATTCTCCTCAGCGATGTTAACTTAAACTGGCTGAGCACCCACCAGTCTGACTATGCCTCCCTCCTAAAACAACACAACCTGGTCCAAACTATTATGCTTCCCACCAGGCAAAATCCACGTAAAGGCACTCAAACCCTTCTGGACTGGCTCATTACCAACAGGGATGATTATGCATTGCATGCTGGTATCATGGCGGACTCCATCAGTGACCACCCCCTTACGTATCTCCTCTGATCATCTAAATTCAAATGTCCCCTTTCCAAGTTTAGCAATTTCAGTAGTCCCAGCCACTCCAATCTCCTCGAAGAGGCTCAGTCCTTGGGCTGGTCTGCCCTTTACTCACTTCTGATGTGACACAGGCAGTACCCCTCCTCACACAGACCCTTTTGACCCTGCAGGACTGGCACTTCCCCATCACCACAAGAAGGGTCAGGGTGGCTGCTCACTCTGGGTCACGAAAAACCTCCTTACCCTTATGAAAGATGGAGATCGTGCTTGGTCCACATACAAAGTACCCCTCTCCCCCACCCTATGGGATGCTACAGGTGCTAGAGGAGTCTATGCAAACATCTGGCGAAATCCCTCAAGCAGACCCACTTCCATAATCTCCAACAGGCTAACTTTGGAGACCCTAGGAAATTCTGGGCACCTATTGGCTCCCTACTTAACCCCCACTCCAGCAAGGCTGCCCTGCAACTGAACTCCTCAGTTGGCCTTATTACAGATCCTCTGGAAGTGGCTAGGGCTTTTATCAACAAGTGCTCCAACTTATACATATATCTAAGTAAACCCCCTAAGGGACAACCAAATAACTTGCTCCACCATCCGACTCCCGCCTACCCCTGATGGGCCAACCACCCAACCCCAGATTCCCACTTTCTTCTTCAACTCTTTCACGAGGGCCGACACAGCTAACATCCTTAAAAGCCTTCCAAACCACGGCTCCTCTGGTGCTGATGGTCCGTCCCCGGTCTTCCTTAAGTTCATCTCGCCAGCCATCATTGAACTACTCACTTGTATCTTTAACCTTGCCCTTTCCTCCTCCTCCTCCTCCAAGCCTGACCCCTGGAAGACTACAAGGGCGATTACCATTTTTAAAGCTGGGAACCCTCTATTTACAGACAACTATCGTCTGATCTCCATCATCCCCCACCTAAATAAACTACTTGAGAAAAGTACTCAAGAAAGCTGTCCACTATGAACTTGCTGACTACACAGGCAAACACGACCTCTTGTGCAGCCAACAGCATGGCTTTCAAAAAAAACACTCCACCACCTCTGCCCTCGCTCTTCTGACCAACCACATCCTCATTAATATGGACCATGGTAATGCCACCGGAGCAGTCTTCATTGACCTCTCCAAGGCATTCGACATGGTAAACCATGCCCTTCTCCTCTCCAAACTACATAACCTTGGCTGCTCTCAAGAGGTTACTACCAGGTTCAAGAGCTATCTCACCGCCCGCTCCCAATTTGTGTGTATTTGCCCTGCCCACTCCCCAACCATGCCCGTCTCTACAGGTGTCCCCAGGGCTCCGTATTTGGGCCTCCTGCTATTCTCTTTATTTATAAACTCCCTCCCCACAGACTGTCTCAGTTGTCACTTTCTCCTGTATGCTGATGACTCATGCTGTTCCACAGCGATAAATCCCCAGACAATATTTCCTCAGTAATCTCCTGAAACTATGCTGTGGCCCATAACTGGTTCACAAATAACCTTCTTCTGGTTAATGCCAAAAACAAAATCTGTACTGTTCGGATCAAAGCCCTTCCTAGCTAAATACAAAACTTGCCCCTCTCTCAACATCATGTACCCTGATGGCCAAGCCCTTGAAGATGTGTGTACTTTCAAATACCTAGGAGTTGTACTCGACCCCTTCCTCTCCTTTTCCAAACACATCGATTCACTAGTTCGAAGGTTTCACCAAAAATTAGGTGCTGCCTACAGATTCCAGCAGTACTTCTCTCCAGAAGCCCAAATTGCCATCGTATAGGGAAATCTACTCCCTATCCTGGACTGCTGCTCCCCTGTCTATGCCAGGATGTCCACCACCATCATGGCCAAGCTCTCCTCTGCCTATAACAGTGCCTGTCATTTCGCCTTGCTGGCCCCGATTACCACACACCACTGTGTCCTCTACAACTCACTAGGATGGCTCCCGCTGCAAGGCCGTTTCGACCTAGCCCTGTGCTGCATGGTGGATCCCGCCATCTGTATTGGCCAGGTATCTCCCTTTGCACCATTCTTTGTTGTACGAACCTTGCACCGTAGCCTCCACTCAAACGGCAGCCCCCCTCTGACTATCCTCAGGGTATCTACCAATATCAGCGGGAGAGCCTTGTCCGTGACAGCCCCTACACTGTGGAATAAACTGCCTGCCGAGCTCCACTCCCTTGACACCCACTGCCAGTTCAAAACCCACCTCAAAGACTGGCTCCTGATGACTTCCTGCTGCCACTGCTTCCATGGCTAGTTCACTCATTTTCCCGACTGCACTCTACCAAGGAATGTGTATGTTTGTAAAGTCACACGGGAATCGGTTAAGCTGGCCTGCTTGTGCACTTGAGCTTTAGTACCTATGTTTGTTAATCCTCCCTCCCACCCCTTCTCCTCCCTTCCCCTATACTTTGCTATGTGTCATCCCACTTTCTAATTATACTTAGACTCCCTTGTTTGTCTTCTGTTGTAACTGCTGCTGATAGAACTGTACGTTTAAGGATATCCTTACTTACTGTAATGCCTAACTGATGTATGGTTTATGGAATCCTGTATTTTTTGTTGCTCTTCTATTTGCTATTCCCATGCACTATTATAAACTTTATCTTTTTTGTTTGTTTGTTTTTGTCAACTGTTCCATGCTTTGTTGTTTGTTACGTTAGCACCTGTGCCACAGTATGTGGCCCGGGTCGTGCCTGAAAATGGTCCCTGGGATCAGTGCACCTACCTGGTTACCAAAGTCATAAATAAATAAACTAGTGTTGCGAGGTTAGTCGGCTCGAGATAGTGCTTTTATCCGAGCAATATTATGCAGATGATAGTAGTTACTGTGGACAACAGCCAACACCTGGAATTCCAGAGTCCACAATGATCTCCAGATTTTTCACCCTATCTGCAGCATGGAGGGTCACTCCATTTAACAGTGAAAGGCCAGTGCCCGCAGTTGCTGCCATAGAACCGGACCGACCCAGCTCCACCAGTAACGCATCCATCTTAGATGGACTGAGCCTAAGCCAGCTAGCTGCCATCCAATCCTGGATTTGTTTAAGATGCTCGCTTAGTTACAAGATAGCTGTCCTATCATCAGGGGCATGAGACATATACAGTTGGGTGTCATCAGCGTGGCAATAAAATGCCAAGCAGTAGCATCTGATGATCTCCTCCAGGGGCAACATGTCCACAGCGAATAACATGAGAGCCAGGATCATCCCTTAAGGCACATCAGAGCAGAGCACTGCACTGCTCGATTTAAAGGAGCCAAGTGTCACCTGCTGTGTTCTGCTGGTTATGTGGGACTCAAACCACTGCAACATGGTGCCCAATAGTCCCATGTAGTGCCTAAGGTTAGCCAGAAGCACCCCATGATCCGCCGTGTCAAAAGCTGATGAAAGATCTAGAAGGATGAAGATAGAACATCGTCCACTATCACTTGCTGAAAGGAGATCATGGAGTACTTGGACTAAAGCAATTTCCATACTATGGTGAGTCCAAAAGCCAGATTGGAAGGGCTTATAGATGTCATGGAAGTGATGATCACTAGTGACCTGAAGCATGCCACACAGTGCAAGAAAACAGCAGCAAAGGCAAACAAGATGCTGAGATGCATATCTAGGGGGATCATTAGTAGGGGAGAGGAGGTTATACTGCCCTTGCACAGGTCCCTGGTAAGGCCTCATCTAGAGTATGGGATTCAGTACTGGTGTCCACACCTCAAAAAGGACATTAACCTGCTGGAGAAGGTCCAGAGGAGGGCTACAAAGATGATAGCAGGTCAGCAGGGTAAGGCATATGAGGAGAGGGTGAGGGCACTGAACATGTACTCCCTGGAAGACAGGGGAGAGAGAGGGAGGGGACATGATTGGGACCTTCAAGTACTTGAAAGGGATAAATAAGGTGGATAAGTAGAGTCTCTTTAAGCTGAGTGGCAACCATGACACGAGGGGCACAGTCTTAAGCTGGAGGGTGGGAGGTTTAGATGGGAGGTCAGGAAGCACTTCTTCACAGAGAGGGTGGTGGACACTTGGAATACGCTGCCAGAAGAGGTGAGCTTGTTGAAGACAGTGAGCAGCTCTAAGAGAGGCTGGGATAGGCATAAGTGGAAGGTAAGGATCATGGGTAGGGAGGATGGGAAGTGTGGGGAGGGAGGGCAGGGACAGCAGCTCAAGCTGTGTATCCTGCAATATGAGCAGACTAGATAGACCAAATGGCCTTCTTCTGCTGGCTTCTTCATATGTTCGTATGTTCATACCTCTCCAGTGCTGTTCTAGCTGCAACACCACCACCTTCTCAGTCAACTTCCCAAGAAAAGGAAGGTTTGAGACAGGTCTGTAATTGGAGACATCATCAGGGTCCAAGGAGGCCTTCTTAAGGAGAGGCTCTACCATTGCCTTTTTTAGCGCAGATGGAAAGACGCTCTGTCTAGAAGGGAACACCTGATGATCTCTTCCATAATTGGGCCAAATGAGTCCCAGCACTCTAAAAGAAGTGTGAGTTAGCTCAGGGTCCAACGCAGAGAAGGTGGGTCACAAACTAGAAACCACCTGTGAGATGTCATCCAATGAAACTGGCTCAAACTCAGCCCACAGAGGCAGAGAGTCCACATCCTGCAAGGAATGGACACTGTCAGCCAATGACAGGCTGCTCAGGGAGATCCAAGCCAGATGGAGGACACATTGTCTGAAAAAAACAGTTAAATTCCTCACATTTTTCATGAGAAAAGGCCTTACAAGACTGCAGACAGACTGGATTAAGTAATCTGTCAACAGTGTTGAAAAGCTGAGCTGGCCAGTTCCTTCCAGCAGCAATCACTTGTGACAAGAACGCTGTCTCTTTTTCAGGGTGATTACTCGCTGATACTCATGATAGTAAAATACCTGCTGATACTCATGATAGTAAATTATCAGCGCCAATTTGTCCACTTACGTGTGGGATCTTTGCCAGCAACACTTCAACCTCTGCCCTTTAGTTTTCATCCTCCTCAGATCTGCATCATACCAGGGTGAACTGAGGCGTGAAATCAAGGGGTGTACACGGACCAGTGCTAAGGAGTCAAAAGCAGAAGAGAGGGCTACATTATAACCCTTCACAGCTGCCTCAGCTCCCATCATGCAAGCCATCTGCATGCTTAAGATGTCAAGTACTGCCAGGATGCTATAAGGCTCTAAATATTTAAGTAAAGTAAGTAAGTAAATTTTTATTTCTTTAAGGCGCCCTTCCAAAGCTCAGGGCGCCTTTACAATATTAGTCATACAAATCAAAACCACAACTGTAAACAACATCAAATTCAAAAACAATCCAGTATAATTTAAATCACTAAAAAAATGCTAGGTTAAAAAGGAAGGTATTTAAAGCTTTTTTAAAGCCTTCCACAGTCAGGCAATTGCGTATCTGGCAAGGTAGAGAATTCCACAGGATAGGGGCCATAAAGGCAAATGTTCTTCCACCAGATGTTTTTAAGGTTACCCTGGGAATCTCCAGCAATCCCTCACCAGAGGATCGGAGGAGTGGAGGGACAGTAAGAAGTCAGGAGTTCTTTCAGGTAGCGAGGTCCCAAACCGTGTAGGGCTTTATAGGTCATCAACATGACCTTGAAAGTGATCCGCCACTGTACAGGCAGCCAGTGCAATTCTGACCTGGGATGTTATGGTTGGACCTTGGGCTTCCGGTCAACAACCTAGCTGCCGCATTTTGCACCAGCATGGCGACAAGATATCACCCGGCAGCCCTAGATAAAGGCGTTGCAATAATCAAGCGATTGGACACAAAGGCGTGGACCAGGGTAGGAAGATCCTTTGATGGAATCAAGTGTTTCCCCTGTGCTATATTCCTTAGGTGAAAAAAGGATGATTTGACTACGGCTGATACCTGTGCCCTCAGGGTCAAGCCCTCGTCAAATATAACACCAAGGTTACGCACCTGACCAGATGCCATGAGTGGGGTTCCTCCCAGAAATAAACCTGAGAGTTTTCCCCGCCCATGGACTTGATATCCTTACCCCCGGTTCCACCACCAATACCTCTATTTTCCCTGGGTTCAACCTCAGCCAATTAGCACTCATCCAGTTCTATATCTCCTGGAGGCAGTTGTTAAACAATGTACTTGACTTAGACTCCTGCTCGGGCACAAAAGACATATAAAGTTGAGAATCATCGGCATAGCAATGGAAACTCAAACCAAAATGTCTTATAATGTCCCCTAATGGAAGCATATACACCGCAAATAACATGGGGGACAACACTGAACCCTGTGGCACTCCACAGTGTAGACAGCGAGAGGTCGAGGAATAAATCCCCGACACTACTCTCTGAGTCCTACCCTGCAGAAAAGATTTAAACCAACTGTGGACCACCCCCCCTTAGTCCACAGAGAGACCACAGGCGTTCAAGCAGCACCCCATGATCCACAGTGTCAAATGCAGCTGAAAGATCAAGGAGAACCAAGATAGAACGAGTTCTCTGATCTCTTGCCATCAGGAGATCATTCAATACCGAGCGAGGCCGTCTCAGTACTGTGCTGTTTCCTGAAGCCAGACTGGAGAGGGTCATAGATATTGTGGATGTTTAAATAATCTTCCAGCTGCAAAGCGACCACCTTCTCAATAATCTTCCCCAAAAAGGGAAGATTCGAGATTGGTCTGTAGTTTCCTGGGCAGACGGGATCAAGGGAGGGCTTTTTCAGAAGGGGACGTACTATTGCCTCCTTCAAAGGATCAGGAACGATCCCTCTCCCCAATGATGCCACTACTATCCCAGTAAGGATCGGGCCGATAACCTCTACGCATCCCACAAGTAGGCGTGTAGGGCCCGGATCCAGCCCACAGAAAGTTGGGCGCAGAGTCTGGATGATTCTCGCTATATCCATAACTACCAGTTGACTGAACGTGGACCAGGTCAAATGGGTACTTGTGTCCCTCGATTGGTCACTGCAAGACCCAATGGGGAGGCCCTGGCTGATCTCATCTCTAATAGCAGACACCTTATCAGCAAAGAACGTCGCAAACTCTTCACACTGTAACTGTGATAATGCTCGACCGGCATGAAGACAGACTGGATTGCACAGTCTGTCCACAGTCCGGAAGAGCTGGGCTGGTCTATTCCTTGCTGTAGCAATCTCCCTGGACAGGAACTCTGCCTTCTTATGGGAGATTGCTAACTGGTAGATTTTATAATGATCTAGCAGTCTAAGCCTGTCAACTTCCAGGTGAGTCTTCCGCCAGCGTCTCTCCAATCTTCGGCCCTGTCTCTTCAACCCACAGATCTCCATGGTAAACCATGGGGACTCGGGGTGAAGAGTACAGGGGTGAACACGGAAAGGAGCAATGACATCCAGGGCCCCCACAACTGCCCTATTATAGGCCAGCACTAAAGACCCTGGATCCATGCTATCCATTGGAAAACCCGAGAAGTCCAGCTCCGTCATTAGGCCTTCTGAGGTAACTCCTCTCAAAGGACGGAACTGTACTATCTCCTTAGGGGCAGGCCTCTTCCGGGGGGCCACAAAACTGAAGCTCAGGGCATGATGGTCAGACCAACCGATGGGCTGCACCTCCACATTGGAGATTTCCATCCCCAGATGGAATATCAGGTCCAATAAAATGTCCCCCCTGGTGGGTTGCAGTGGTAATAACCCGTGTCAGGCCCAATGAATCAGTCAATTGGAGGAGATTGTGTCCAAAAAGCGCGAGTTCATCATCGACCCAGGCATTGAAATCCCCCAGAATTATACATCGGGGGAATTCCAAAACCCTCTCGGCGATGAAATCCGCCACCTCCCTCAGGAATTCTCTCCCATCACCTGGTGGACGATAAATGAGGAGTATCCTGAATCCTGCACCTGCACCCACAATACATTCAAAGGAGTTGGTATATCCAACCGGCTCCTCCCTGAGGTCCAGTTCCTGTCTAAAACAGACTGCAACTCCCCCGCCCCTACGGTCCACTCTCGGGCGGTGAATCACTGAGAACCCGTCCGGAACCGCAGATCCCAAAATGGGGCCTGCATTTTCGTCAAGCCAGGTCTCGGTGATGCAAGCTAAGTCCATAGAAACAACAAGATCTGCCACTAAAGCAGTCTTGTTTCTAATAGACCTAGCATTGCTTAACACCGCCCGAAAGGGACGGATTTAAAACCTGACCATCTTCACAGGGGGAGTTAAATGGGGAGCCCCACAAAGGAACTGAATGATATGACGATCTGACCAAATGACTGGATCAACCTTGACATTACTAATCTCAAGACCTTTTGCGAAGACTAGATCCACAGCATGGCCATGTCCAGTTGCACAATTCAGATTTCGTTATTTTCCTAAAGTGCCTTTCTGTTAGGGAAGGGGGGATCCAAAGCTAAGAATTGTGTCATATATTTGTGTGAAGACAAGAAAATTGTACTTCTTGTTTGAAATTCTGCTGTAATATTGGCTTGAATATAGCCTGTAGGAAATTTCCTTAATTTCTACAGTCTTTGGAAAACATCAGTAGAGTCACAGTGTCTAATTTCTTGGGCAGTAAGATCATAATTTCCAGAATAAGAAAACCAGAATTTTTAGGAAAAAGACCATAATCAAGCTTTTGCACAAGTCTGAACAATATAACACATGTATCGGTCTGGACAGCCTAAACCACCCTGGTACCTAGGGACAATCCATTTCTCCCATGCTATTCTGAGATCACCATCCCTTCACATAAATTTTAAGATTTTTTACTTGATTGAATTAAGACTCCACCATCTCTTCTAATGTTTGTATAGGGTACATCACATGGGACATTACCATCATTTTCAATTTCAGTACAGCTCCAAAAAGCCAATGCAATTTTTTTTTTTCTGTTTTTTTGTTTTGATCTTTGCAATAAATTCTTTATGGTATTTTTTGCTTTCTCCATATTGCACTTTATAGTATGTGTCTGATTGTTTGTAAATGGTATCCTTATTTATTTGATAGAATGTTTCTATTTAGAACTCCTGTGACACGTGAAAATTAACCCTAACAGATTTGGTTATTGGTAGTACATGTGATTTCGGTTTATTTCAGGTATACCCTGAAATGTGTGAGAAACCCATTGATTGCAGACAGTAATGTTAGTATCAAATTTTGACTGTCACATAGCATTACTAGAATATCATCATAAACCTTTAACTTATACATATTTCATCCTGTTTGAGTGCTCTTAATTTCCACATTTTCTTTAATTTTATGAGGTAGAGACTCCACAGACAAACTGAACAGTAATGGGTACAGGAGGCAACCCTGTCACATCTCTTTATCCATTGCCAAACATATTGTCATTTGAGTGTTTACCCTAAAATAAGATTTTGGTTGTGAGTAAAGTTGTGTAATCAATTGTATTTTGGTTCAAGCCCCCTGTAATTCCAATGTGGTAGGTCTGGTGACATCATAAACCATGAGAGTGAAATGTGAAAGGTTTGCAGATAACACCACAACACCATGATTAAATTACAAGCCTTGTAATTTTACAGTTGGACTATTTTGTATATCCGGTCAAACACTGTTGGAGTTTAAAACAGTCTCATATGTCGCGTTGTTTCCCTGTCAGTAGAATGTGAATTAAGCAGGCATTGTTTACTTCACAGTGTTCTAGAGTAAGTAAAACCTTTCAGACGTTTGAGTGCCACAGGCAGTCTAAAAAATCCATAATTCACAGTTCTGAGATCGCACTTGTGAACTACAGGATTTCTGATGTCCCACCTGTAAATTAGGACAAAAACGGTGTGTGGGCTATCTGTGAATTACAAGGGCAGATCATGTATTATAACCCTTTACCTTTAGCAAGAGGTAACCGCTCTGTGCTCTTCTTCCACTCCTCATTTTGCAGCCCCTCCACATCCAACGAACCCCGCCCCCCCAAAATGGAAAATGAGTTACAGATCCCATGTAACCTCTAGTAGTAATATTGACTACACTAACGAACAGCACCTTAGTAAAAAGTATACTAACTTTTTGCAAACCAGTGAAAGTCTGGCTTGCAGTGGAGAAGAAAATAATTGGGAGTTGCCCTTCTTGTGTACGCTACACATGCTCAGTGCAGTTATTAACAATTGTAAGAAGAAGAAGATGCTACAGACAGTAAGACGGATTTCAAAATTTCCAGATAAAATCTTTGCTGCTGCTGCTAAAAAGCAACATATTGCGAGGCTATGAAAAATTGGCATTTAGAAAAAGATCTGTGGAATTCTCAGTCTGAGATCTTTCTAAGACTCTTCTGGTGCTGAGTATGCAAGCCTCTGCTGTTTAAAATAAACTTCATCTTGGCTAGCAACATCATACTTGAATTTGTGGTATTATCCCATAGCTTCTCTCACAGTGGGTCAAATTTTTTTCTCTCCACAGTGACCATCAGGGAGGTCATAATACATTTGTATATAAGCTCCCATGTGTTTAATATGTTTTTTATTGTATACCTGTGGTGACTGGACTTAGTAGATTGGTTCACCTCTTTTGGTCAAGGAGAGGCAGGCACAACAGTTCCAGGTACGAAGAGATAGCTCTTTATTGCAACAGCCAATTGTTCCATTGGAAAAATAAGGTTTTACGTGATTGCAATGTACAAGGCAAGGCAGTACAGTGATTGTCATACACAACACAATACTAGTGATGGAAGGCAACTATACGGGTCTAACGCAGTGCAGCTAGGAATAAACAGTCACATATATAATATCAATATGTAATATACTTCTAAAAGAGTCACCTAGTGCTCTACGTCTGCAGATGTCAATAATGATAGCTTTACCAATAGCTAACCACCTTGCCAAGGGTAATTAGAAATACACCAGTATATGGTAGGACAGTCCAGTACGAGGAGCAGTCTCCTTGGTGTGGAGCAGGTGGTGGCTAGCTAGCTTGAGGGATTGGTACAGTACCTTAGTGACCGATTGGTCTCATTGGCCAGCAGGAAGACTAAGAACTACAGGATGAAGAAGATGAAGGGGGAATGCAAAAGATGAAGGATGAAGGCTGGTCCAGGAGCTGAAGATGAAGGTGATGGAAGGATGGTCACAGTGATGTCCTTCTGCTGCGATGGAGGGTTCTCTGAAGGGCTGCTGATGAGTTGACACTTAGTTGAAGGGAGCTATGGCCACCTCGAAGAAGCAAAATAAAAACGGGGCAATTTTCTAATTGCGTACTGTGGAGGGAACCTCAGTATTGTGAGTCGGGGTAACTCCTAGGCTGACTATACTGGGGAGAACTAACTATTGCTACGCTGGCTACTGTAGTCTTTGTCATCTTCGGAGGTCGTTGGCAGCCTGGGTGGATGGCTGTAGAAGCTTGGCCAGGTGAAAGGAAGGTGGTGACTGGACTCGGGGGCGCAGGCATTTGCAGTCTCTTGTAGGGCAGTTAACTAGTTCATGAGGTGGGATGACCACAGTTGGACAGTCTGTTCACTGCCCCACGGCAACAGCTCAGACTGGGGAAGGGAAAGGAACTGAGGTAGCAGAATGCAGTTGGTAGTGGGGCAGGCAGTTCAAGCCCCAAGGTGGAACAGTCCAGGAACCAACTGGTCGAGGTGCAGGGCAAGCAAGTTCAACCCTGGTGCAACTAGCAGTTTGCGGTGGGTGCAAGGCAGGCAGTTCAGGCCCTGCTACACTTTGTTTAAGCCCCGAAGCATACACTTTAGCCTTTGAGTGTGGTAGCGTCGCAGGGTGCAACCCGGGGAAAACACTGGAAATACATTGTCACACACTGGAAATGGCAATTGCACAATAATAACCTTTTCTTTTACAAGGTACTGGGTTTCCGTATGTGTAGGGTCCGGGTGGCAGGTAACAGCATCGGCCTGGCCGTTTCCCCACCCCCCCGGTCCACAAGTCACACCAGCCATCAACTAGCAGTCCAGGGGCAAATAAGATGGTCAGTTAGGGTGGTTGGGGCTCCCAGAAAAGGGCTAGGGCCTTTGGAGAACTTAGGAGGCCATATAGTGCAGTGGTTTAAGGCTCTGAGCTGCAACCCTGGAGACCTGGATTTGAATCCCACAGCCCCTACTTGCATACTGTGTGACCCTGAGCAAGTCCTTTCACTTCCTTGTGCTCCCAGGTCACACCTGGAATCAAACTTCGGCTCAATGTGCCTCTCCTGGTTAAACAATTTCCCCTTTCCCTCCAAGATGGGGCACTGGCCCTTTTAATCCAAAAAAAGTTTGCCTTGGCAGGCCTGCAGGGGTTTGCCTAGGCAGGGCACACACTACTTGCCTAGGTATGAGGGGTGGCTGCTGGGTTACGAAGTAAACCCATCCTGAGCTCTTCCCCTCATAAATATTAAATCCCAGGCTGTAGCGTCACTCTGCAGGGCCTAGGCCTTAGCTCTGCCTACTATGCCTGCACAGAAAGGCATGTGCTTTGAGCCCCACCCCTGCCCTTGTGGCACAAGATTTCAGTTCCCCACCCTATTTCTGCCACCCTAACCTTCCCCTCCCACCCCCTACCAGTGGGGCACAGATTTGGCGCTGAATTGAACTGTCCTGGGGCTCATGCTCAGCGATGCCCCTGTTTTCTTTTCCTTAGTGGGTGCTCTGCCTACGCTTTCCCTTATACCATGTGTTCCCCCGGGCACATTTGGTGCCAAATAAAATAATTATATAGGCTTACAGCCCCCTCACCGCCTGGCCCAGGTCCTCTGAGGGTCCAAAAGATCATTGGTGGTGCTACTGGAGTCACTGGGGAGCCATGCTCCTACCCAGCATTAGCTATCTTTCCTCATGATGTGTAACTAAGAGGTCCGGGCACTGACTTCCGCACGGATGCTTTTTTCCGCTGGACCACATTGTCCGCTCCTGCCAACGGTCCCTTCCTCCGATGCGACACGGACTGCAAACAGCAGGGAGTCCACGGCTGCTATAGTGCTGCAAACACTTGTTGGAGGGACCGGGGGAGAAGAAGAGAGAAAAAAAAAAGAAAAAAAGAAACGTTTAGGCGCCGAGAAAGGTGGAGGGAGGGCCTCGCCTCAGCTGGAAGTTTGGGGCTAGCTCTAGGTGGGCCAGCAGGCAGCCAAAGGTACCGACCACCAGCAGGAGCCCACAACAGGCCAGAAGGGTGGGGAGGAGACAGAACCACAACCGCAAAACAGGGACCAAACTTAGCGGCCAACACCCTGCACTAGAGCGCTACCCCACCGGATGTTTGGCACAGGAGGCAACTGTAGGGGGAAGAGGAGAAACCCTGAACCCCACCCAAAGGGGAGTAAAAAGGGGAAAAAAAATACATATATATGTAATAGATAAACCACTCTGAGGTGTGGTCGTGTTGAGCATACGATGCCTTGCAGTGTTAACACATTTGTGACGAAAATAAGTGCATCAGCCACCCAAGGCGATATATCAGAGCGTGACCACACCCTAGAGTGGTTTATCTATCTTATAAAAGGTCAAAATTGTTTTGAAGGGGGTTAAAAGTGGAGGTGTGCGGTCGCGCTCTGATATACGCACGGTCATGTGATGTGATTCATACAATCAGAAGTTTGGATTTGGAGGATATTATCTCCATTTTATAAATATGTATACACACACACACACACACACACACACACACACACACATATGTATCATAGGGGTGTGATCGCGCTCCTATATTTAGGGTTGAGTAGGCACTTTAATGTTAAACCTCACATTTTGCGTGTTAATAACTTTGCAACTGTTCAACGGATTTGCATGACATTTGTAATGCACAGTCTGGTATAGTAGATCTCTTGATTTACTAAGTTGCGTTTCGGTTGGACATACGGTTTTTGCGCAGCAAAGCGCCAAAAAATGCACATTTCGTCACTTTTTCGCATTTTGTGTCCGTGGCACTGGACGGACACCGTGTGATTTATTGGTCAGAAACTTGGGACGTAGAAAGAGCTTGAGCTAAGGAACATGCCAGCATCTGTTTGGTGAAAAAATATTAATCCTTTCAAACGTTATTACAATTTGAAGTTCCCATTATATTCTATGGGAAAATGTATATGTATATTTTGCAATGTCCATGGGGAAGACCAGATGGCCAAAATTGGGATGACCATATCTCCATAACGGTTTGGTCTTTTCACCTGAAATTTGCAGAGTATTGAGGGGATGTCCTAGAGATGTGAATTATGCTATTCAGGTGTTGGGGAATTAATTGGTTGCAGAGAGATTCAATGACAAAATTAACATTTTTCCCATAGGATTACATTGCAGTCTGTGTCAAGACTTTCGGCGCCGTTATCTCAGAAATGAAGTGAGATACAGACTTTTTGCTGTTGGCAGCATGCCGCTGCAAAAAGATTTGAAATCGTAAAGTAAGCCTGCAGTGGAATTATTTTTGTACATTGCACGGTTCATGAGATATTGTGAAATTACTGTCACAAGGGTTCAAAGAGTGCCTGTCTAGTGCTTTTCGGTGCCCATATCTCGAAAACGATGTGAGATATGGGTTAGGTCTGTGATTGCTGCATAATCTACTCACTGTCATGGTTACAATGGCTGTTGAATTTTATTCCTAGCTGGTACGGTTCCCAAGATATGGGCAAATTACTGTTGCAAGTGTTTGGTGGCCTATAAGAGCTGCTGTATGGCTCTGCAGCTATGTGTAAGTGGAGTCTGACCCGAGGGCTCCTGCTCTCAAGGATGCATATTGTTATGCAGAAATGGGCAAGTTGGTTGGAGCGTGGGGCCCTCTCCCACCAATAGATTGGTTTAGTAGTTATTACATGGGCGTGGTCATGCCCCTATATTTATGGTTGAATAGGCACTTTAATGTTAAACCTCAAATTTTGCGTGTTAATAACTTTGCAACTGTTTTATGGATTTGCACGAAATTTGGAATGCGTGGTCTGGTAGAGTTGATCTCTTGATTTACCAAGTTGCGTTTTGGCCAGACATACGGGTTTTGCATAGCAAAATGCCAAAAAAAATGCACATTTCGCCACTTTTGCGCATTTTGTGTCCGTGGTGCTGTGCGGACACCATGTGGTTTATTGGTCCAAAACTTGGGACATAGAAAGAACTTGGGCCAAGGAACATGGCAGCATTTGTTTGGTGAAAAAATATTAATCCATTCAAACATTATTACAATTTGAAGTTCCCATTATATCCTATGGGAAAATGTGTGTGTATATTTTGCAATGTCCATGGGGAAGAGCAGATGGCCCAGATTGGGATGACCATATCTCCATAATGGTTTGGTCTTTTTACTTGAAATGTGCAGGGTGTTGAGGGGATGTCGTAGAGATGTGAATTATGCTGTGTAGGTGTTGGGGAATTAATTGGTTGCAGAGATATTCAATGACAAATTTCGTTTTTCCCATAGGATTACATTGCGGTCTGTGTCATGACTTTGGCACCGTTATCTTGGAAACGAAGCAAGCTACAGACTTTTTGCTACTGGCGGCATTGATCCATGCCACTGGAAAAAGATTTGAAACCGTAGAGTAAGCCTGCAGTGGAAGTTTTTTCATACGTTGCATGATTCATGAGATATTGTGAAATTACTGTCACAAGGGTTCAAAGAGTGCCTGTCCAGTGCTTTTTGGTGCCCATATCTCAGAAACAATGAGAGATATGGGTTCGGTCTTTCAGATGTTGCGTGAAGTTCTCACTGTCATGATTACAATGACTCTTGAATTTTTTTTCTAGCTCTTACGGTTTGCAAGATATCTGCAAATTACTATTACAAGGGTTTGGTGCCCTATAGAGCTGCTGTATGGCTCTGTAGCTTTGCGTAAGTGGAGAGTGTGGGCCTGGACAGATGCATATTGTTATGCAAAAATTGGCAAGTTGGTTGGTCCTTGCGCTCCCACCAGTACATGTTTTACTAGTTATATTGCACTTTTTCAAAAAATAAGGACATTCATGGCAAAAAACAGCGATTAAATCAATCATTTAGGGTTAAAGTGAAAAAAGTCAGGAAATGAAACATTAGGGTTGAGCCCCTAATCCCCCCCTGCACCCCATCCTCCACAGACTGACCGACACCGGGGTGTGCCATTGGGTTCGTGAAGCCTAAATCCCGCCTCATTCTCCTTTACTGTAGCATGTCAGCCTGCTTACACATGGAATGGGGTGAGAGTTTGGCCACACGACCCCAGTGGCACTCCCCGGCGTCTGTCAGTCTGTGGAGGATGGAGGTGCGGGGTGTGTGTGGGGGATTGGGGCTCAACCCTAATGTTCCATTTCCTGATTTTTTTCACTTTAACCCTAAATGATGCATTGAACACAGTTTTTTGCCATGAATATGTATGTGTGTGTATAATAAAACAGCCAGCACACTGGTGAGGAGGGACAGAGGAGCTGCTATAGCAGCCCCAAGTAGGGTGCACTACCAGGCACCCCACCACAGGACACCTTAGAAAATACAGCCCCCCAACGACTGCCACACACCCAGGGAGCAGACAAAGAAAGCGAGCTCACCCTATGGACCTGGCTGCTGATGTACATCAGGAAGACTGCTGGACCCCTTCATGCTGGAGAATGACTGCTGCTGCAGGACGTCAGGAGGACTGCTGGATTCCTCTGGACCCCTGGCCACAGAGGAGCAGCCACCGAGGAGCTATGGACCCAAGCTTCAGGTAAGCCTCTAGGCGTCTGTACTCCTGTGCTCTCCACTCTGTTAGCCACCCAGTCCAGAACTGCCCTCCGGCTAGCAGGGGAGACCTTTTCTAGCCTGGAGCGGATCTGGCTTTTGGCCAGACGATTTTGTCTCTGGGCTTGGATCAGCCCCTTGGGCTGATGTATGGTCCCTTTAGGTGTTGGCCAGAGCCCTGGTCTGGACAGGACAAAGGATCAAGCCTGGGAAAAGTCCGGGGGGGGAGAGGGAGATAGGGACAGGGAGTGGTCAGCCAGCCTACTTGGTCAGCAAGTCAGCTGGCTGTGTATTGGGTGGGTGATGGGTTAACCATTTCCCTCCCAGTGGTTTTCCCTGATGTGCCTGCTGGCAACCTTTGGGGGTACTACATACCCTTAACATTAGTCTGTCTTTATTTTTCAGTCTGAAAAATGTAATGATCCCACCTTGGGCCTAGGACATAAAAATATGGACATAATTTATGCCCATGTTCTCCTCTGCTAGATCAGTGTCTAAATATAATTGAGGAGTGGAAATTGACCACCTGGTCCCAAGCCTCAGGCACTCCCATCACTCTAAAGATTTTTTTCCTGTGGGCCTGCAGTTCAGAATCAAAGGTTTTTTGTTGGACATCCCCCAGTCTATTTTCTTTGTTTTTAAGTGCTCTAAGTGGGGAGTAATTAGCTTCCAAGTCTGATACCCTGTTTTGCACCTTAGACATTTCCGTGTTAACATACTAGTGTCTACTATCACTGCTCTCAAGGAAGATTGCAAATTGTCAATTTTTGCTTCAAATGTATCAAAGGCCTGCAATTTCACAGAGATAATAGAATTTTCATTTAATGGGGCAGCTGCCCCAAACAGAATCTGATCATTTTCTCTCTGTTTGGCTTCCAGTGAAGGTTTAGTAGTAGATGTATGCAACACAGGGCAAGTACTGACCAAATCCTCACTGGATTTCTATGTGACTGGAATAGAGCTCTATGTCACCCCTTTACCACTGTTATTATCAAAACCATGAAAATAGGGCCACCAAAGCAAGAAACACTTTCTTTCTTTGGCTGGTGAAGTTCCAGACACACTGTTTGACTGCAGTCTGGCTTGCATAATGTGACCAACCATTGCCTCTTTAGACTGATTCAGGATGCTTGTTTTCCCTTGGACCACAGACTCAACAGATGATGTTCTCTTGGATCTGGCATCTAAGTCACTACTGGCGGCATTAATTTCCCTCTTAGTTACTGAATGCTGAGGATTTTTTTGTAAGTTTTTTACATTACTCATAGACTTGACATTTTTAGGCAAGTGTTTCAACCATGGAGTCTCTGAGACCACTTCCAGCGATCCAGCTGTCACAGTGTCTGCTTGTTTGCAAGGTAATGGCTAGTTAGGGGCTGCCTTTGTCTGGTCCCCTTCAGTATTGTCTAACATGCCAATCTATATGCTGTTTCTTCCAGTGGCTCCGAGTGCTTTTTTGTTGCTGCTTCCAACTCACAGCACAGACCACGATTTTCTTTAGTAATATTTATAGTTCATGTCATTCCTGCTCTGACCCCATTACTGTTTAGCACTCCCACACCACATGGTGATACCTGTGCTCACGCTGATTTGGGAGCTGGGCTAGACACTGTGTCCTCTACTACTGCAGGTAAAACATTTCTGCTAATGGCCTCTGAAGTGCTAGATTCACTCAGGTTTATTGTGGCTTGTGTAGACGTCTCCATTTCAGTAAGAGCTGATGAATCTTTTGGAGGGAGGGCAGTTCTGCTTAAACTGTAAAGCTGTTTGTTTCCTTCTTTGAACAGCTGTCCTTGCAGAAGGTTTGGCATTACCAGTCTGTTGCCTAGGCTTGGGGGATTTAGAGTCTTTAAGCTTGGGAGTCATAGCACTGTATAAGTGAAAGGCTGCCGTGACATAGTTCCTGGCTGGGGGAGAGATGCAACTGCTCCTCAGCAGCCTTTCTGCCATCTTGGAAGCTGTTCTTGTGATTGTTCTGTGGAGATTAAGAATGTTGGAATGGAAGGAAACGCACTAGTAGAATACATTGATGTTGCTGAGAGCTGGGATGATCCAGGTTATGAGGCACATCCCTGACCTGGCAGAGTACTTTGTCCAGTGTGCTCTCTGTATAACACTGTTAATACAAAGAAACTTACATTATTTGACCCTGCTCAGCAAAAATCATTTTCTTCACTGCGTAACCTTTGATATCTGAAAAGTGTACATATGGTAAACGGTTCATAACATGTTTTGAGACAGAAATAGCTGTGGAGGAGAAAACTGGGCGAGTCAGTAGGTTTGTAATACACAGATGTCTTATGACCAGTGTTATGCACCGAGACTTTGATGTCTAGAAAGGGCAGTGTGGAGGAGAATACCCCAACAGTATACTGAAGGGAAGAGTGGTAAGGGTAAACATGTTCAGGAAGATTTGGGGGGGGTGTCTCTGGAGCAGGAGGTGGGCTTCCACACAGTCTTCTATGCAGAATTTTTAAAAGTCAGGCACAGTCCCTGGAAGGGCACGGAAGAATTGTTCCTTCACCTAACCAAGAAGCAGAAAGGCAGAGCTGGTACCCATCCTGGTACCTACGGCAACTCCACTGACCTTTTGAAAAAACTCCTTTTAAAAGAAAAAAACATTACTTTTAAGAACAAGTGGTTGGGGTAATGTATGAGTGGGTATCTGCTGACTTCAAGTCTATTGTTTAAAAAAGGTCCAAATAATTGTATACGTGAACATTGTATATGGCACCAAGAAGTAATAAATGTAACAATTGATTACCATATTTTATATGTTTGTATATGTTTTTATATAAATTGTTTGTTACTTGGACTTGTTGCTCCAAGTCACCCTTGAAATCAGGCTTTTGCTTAAATGTGGCGTATCTGGTTATCAATAAGATCTAATCTACATAAACATTTTACAAAGAACTACAGTTGACTTCTTCAGAGATGCTCCAGAACCTTAGGCATGTCCTTGGAAGGACCAAGAGGCCAGAACTCTAGCCACTCAGGAACTAGGCTGTCAAATGCAGAGACTGCATGTCAAGATGCCTTACCATTCCCATGGACCTCATGAGCTGGTCCAGATGAGGAGGGAGCAGCCATGCAGCTTGCTGCTGAGGTAGATGTTTTCCCTGGCAGTGTACCCATAGTTAAGGGGATAGGTGCAAAACAACCCCAGTTTCCAGTTCTCTGAGGAGGCAAACATGTCCACGTATGGTGTTCACAAAACTGCCTGCTGCTAGTTTCTGGCAGAGGGAATCTTGCTTTCAGAGCAAGCAGCTGACTAAAAAAGCTACAGATTTTCTTACTGATAAATTGCTTCTATCTCAGCAAGAGTCCGTGCCTGTTGGGATTTAGCAAACAAATACTTTAATAGAAGCAGGGTGTTTCATTTAAGTAAAAAAAAAAAAAAGAAGAAAGTCACTGTGTGTTTCTCTGTTTGGGGAAGGGGGCTGTATTAACTTAGTTTGCTAAATCAGGAGTATAGGAGTTAATTGGGGGTGTGACTTGAGCAGTAGAAAAGCAGCCGTCTCCAATTACAGCTTCCTGCTGCTAGTTTCTGGCAGAGGGAATCTTGCTTTCAGAGCAAGCAGCTGACTAAAAAAGCTACAGATTTTCTTACCAATTGCCCTCCTTCCCACCCCTCCACCCTAAGCCAGTTCTACTTTTATAGCCACTGGATTTGACTGACAACAGGAACTTCCTGTTTGGCAGTAGGAAAGGAAGGATCACTGAGACACATTAGTTTCATCAACCTTGAACGAAAAAACAATAGCCCCCAGCTGCTGGAAGTCTGAGTCCAAGTAAGGAGGAAGGAGACTACTGAAAACTACAGGAAGTTCCTGTTCCAGAACAGGATGGGTGAGAGTTGTAATGGTACATAGGCAGTAGGAAAGTAGGTGGAAAAATATGTAAAAGGAGGAGAGAGTAAGCATACAAAGCAACAGGAGATGGGACACAAAATAAGTCATGATGGGAGTGGTGCAGTGCAGTGGCTGTGGGGCAGCAGTGTTCCGGGAGACATTCTGAAGGCTGCGATGCTGCCCTATTTGCAGGCACCTCTCTGGTCTGAGGATGCTCATCTCCAGGCTGACCTGGCTAGGATTCGTGAAACATCTTCCCCCACCCATGGACCACCAGGGCCACCACCACTTCCTCAGAGGTTACCAAGAAAGAGGAGCAGTTGGACCAAGGGGGACTCAGGGAGGGAGAGGGTGGTGTAACAGAGGTGCATCCCTCCAGCTGTACTGCTCTACAATTCATATGCTGTTCTGGCGAAGAGTGGTTCCTCTATGGAGGCACCTGCAGTGGAGACCAAGGAGGATGCTGGGAACCTCCACAAAGGAGACCCACAGGAGGTCGGCACGAGACCCCACAGGGGAAGGAAACAACTCCTGGTGGGGGACTCAATCATTAGGGGGTAGAAGTGGGGAAGGAAGGGGAGAGGGAGGTAAGGTGCCTGCCTGGCGCCACGGCTCAGCGGGATAGGATTGCGGGAGCAGCAGCATGAGGGAGGGAGCTGGATGTCATTGTCCACCTAGGGACAAATGACCTGGCTGGGAATGGGATCAGAAAAGTGCAAGAGGAATTTGTAGAGTTGGGGAGGGGTCTTAGACAAGTAGCATGTATGGTAACCTTCTCGGAGGTGTTTCCTGTCTATGGCAAGGATGATGCTAGGGTACTCTGCACCATGGGATTCAATGAATGGTTGAAAAACTGGTGTGGAACTCAGGGTTTTGGCTTCACTGGGGACTGGGAAGCCACCTGAAGGGATGCAGACCTACTGTATACAGGCGCAATGGTTTGCATCTGTCCGGAGGGGAACCAGGATCCTAGGTGATAGGTTTAAATGCTTCATTGGCAAGCATTTAAACTAGCCAAGGGGGGAGGCACTGAAAAGGAGCAGGGAAATCCCAGCCTCCACCCACAAAACACAGTAATTACTGAGGTAAACACCAAGGTAGAGAAGTCATTCGGGAGCAGGACAGGGGTAAATGCAAAATAAAGTAGTAAGGACAGGGGTGGGGCTAAAAGGGGTAAGGCCATCAAAAAATTGAGGGTGATGAGTACCAATGCCCGTAGTCTGTGTAACAAGCTCCCTGAACTAGTGGCCTTGATGGAAGTGGGATGCCTGGCTATTGTGGCAGTCACTGAAACATAGTATACAGAGAACCATGACTGGGATGTCAGCATACCAGGATACACAACCTACAGGAGGGACAGGAAGGGTAAAAGAGGAGGAGGAGGAGTAGCTGTCTTTGTAAGGGAAGGGATTAAAGCAACAGAACAAAAGAGTAAACATGAAGTAGATGAGTCAGTATGGGTCACCCTAGAAACAGGAAATGGCACCACAATCCGCATGGGAGTTGTGTACAGACCCCCATCTCAGGGGAAGGGAATGGACAAGGAAATGATAGAAGGCATCCTTAAAATGGCAGAAAAAGAGGAGATATTGTTGATGGGGGCCTGAATATGCCAGATGTTAACTGGAGCACCTTTGCTGCAGGCACATCCAGGAGCAGGGTCATTCTTGATGCCCTACAAAGGGCATGCCTCAGACAGCTAGTGTTTGAATCCACTCGGGAGGGAGCAGTCTTAGACCTGGTACTCTCAAATGGGGACGGAGTAAGGATCTCGGATTTAGAAGTGGGTAGCCATCTGGGAACAAGCAACCACCAAACAGTGTGGTTCACAATAAACACAGCCATAGAGTCAAGCCATACAAAAGCAAGAGTATTGGACTTTAGGAGGGCTGACTTTGGGAAAATGAGAGAGTGCCTCAGAAAAGCACTAGCAAATGGGCAAGAAGGAGGGGTGGAGGAACAATGGGGAATAATCAGAACAGCCATCACAGAGACAACGAGCCTTTGTGTGAAGTGAATAAATAAAACAAAATGAAGGAAAAAAACACTATGGTTCTCAAAAGAGGTGGCAGGGAAGATTAAGGAAAAAAGGATAGCATTCAGGAAATATAAGAAAACACAAAAGGAGCAGGACAGAGAACTTTATCAGTTAAAGCAGAAGGAGGCAGGGAAGGCAGTCGGAATAGCAAAGGCCCAAACCAAGGAAAAGATAGCCAGTTCTGTTATGAAGGGGGATAAAACCTTTTATAGGTGGTACATTAGGGAGTGAAGAAAGATCAAGTGAGGGATATGGAGACTTAATAAAGGGGAGGGAATGTGGGCAGAGGGTAATAGTGAAAAAGCAGGGATACTGAACGAATATTTCTGCTCAGTATTCACAACAGAAGAGGATGGGGAGGTACCTAAACCAAACAAGAGAAACACTCTGGATAGGGGGGTTGATACCAGTCCATTCACAGAAGAAAGGGTTTTGAAAGAACTCTTGAAACTGAGGGTGGACAAAGCAATGGTGCCTGATGGGATTCACCCAAGAATTCTGAAAGTACTAAAGGTAGAACTAGTGACACCACTGACTTCACTCTTTAACAAATCATGGAAAGATGAGGTAGTACCTGAGGAGGAGGAGGGTGGATGTGATTCCACTTCAGCCAAAAGAGGGAGCAGGGCAGAGGCAGAAAACTACAGACCAGTTAGTTTGACCTCAATGGTAGGGAAAATGATGGAATCACTTCTGAAGGAAAGAATTGTTGAGTACCTAGAGGCCAGTGGGGCACAGGACCCAAGGCAGCATAGATTTACAGTGGGAAGGTCATGTCAGACAAATCTAATAGATTTATTTGACTGGGTGACCAAAGTAGTAGATAAGGGAGGGGCTGTGGATATGGTCTACCTAGATTTTAGCAAGGCATTTGACACAGTTCCACACAAAAAATTAATATACAAGTTAGCCAGCCTTGGAGTGGGTCCCAGGGTGTTAGCCTGGATAAAAAAAATTGTCTGACAACAGGATGCAAAGGGTAATAGTAAACGGAGTCCACAGTGAAGAAAGGAGGGTAACTAGTGGAGTACCACAGGGTTCAGTACTGGGACTGGTCCTCTTTAATGTCTTTACGAGTGACATTGGAGAGCACCTGGAAGGAAAAATATGTCTCTTTGCAGACGACACAAAGATCTGCAACAGGGTTGATGCACAAAATGGGGTGGAAAGGATGAAAAGGGACTTGGCAAGGTTGGAGGTATGGTCAAATGTATGGCAGCTCAGATTCAATGCAAAGAAATGCAAGGTAATGCACCTGGGAAGCAAAAACCCAGGGGAAGAGTACACAATGGAGGGTGAGATACTAACAACAGCAAAAATCGAAAGGGACCTGGGAGTAATTATATCAGATGACCTAAAGGTGGGCATGCAATGTGAGAAGGCAGTAAGGATGGCTGGGGTGGGGATACTGGGATGCATAGGGAGAGGCATCCACAGTAGAAAACAGGAAGTTGTTATCCCTCTGTACAGACAGTTGGTGAGACCCCATCTGGAGTACTGCATGCAGTTCTGGTGACCCCATCTCTGCAAAGACATAGAGTAGAGTCTGTTCAGAGGAGGGCAACCAAAATGGTGCAGGGTCTACACCAGAAGACGTATGAAGAGAGACTAAAGCAGCTTAATATGTATACCCTCGAGGAAAGGAGGGAGAGGGGGACATGATAGAAACTTTCAAGTACCTCAAGGGAATTAACAAAGTCCAAGAGGGTAACATCTTTCAGAAAAAGAGACTTACAAGAACAAGGGGGCACAATTTGAAGATAGAGGGGGGATGGCTCGGGGGTAATGTTAGTAAGTATTTTTTCTTGGAGAGGGTTGTGGATGCATGGAACAGCCTTCCTGAAGAGGTTGTGGAGTCAAGAACAGTGGGAGAATTCAAGAATGCATGGGACAGACATAAAGCAATTCTAGTGGGGGGTAGGAGGAAGTAAGCTGTTGGTTAACTAGAATCTGCAGCTTATCCATCAGGTAGGGAAATGGGCAGACTAGGTGGGCCAAGCGGTACTTATCTGCCGTCAAATTCTATGTTTCTATGAGGACACCTGGGACACCACCTATGGGTGTAGCAACCACTCATTGAATACCTCCCTATACAACTGAGGACATCTGCAAACTGATTGTTCACTACCATCACATGGAATACCATGAGATCTGCTTGCAGTGAGCAAGCTAGGGACTACATTGCAATGCTTTCTTACACACTGGAAAGCAGTTCAAGGATTGCATGTATGCCTTTCCCCGTTTGTTCAGATAAAATATTGTGATCATGTTTGTGCTGACCTGAAGAATCTGGTTCTTCTTCTCTGGAGTGAATCCTGACAGCACTAGGCATACTGCATGCAGTTACAGCAGATTGATGTTCATTCAAATCTCTCTTGGCAGTCAACTACTGTGTGTCTTGCAGTCCTGCAGGTGTGCTGAACAGCCCACTAGGGAGCCACCTGTCATCAGCATGGCTGAGGATTCCAATTAAACATAGGGCATTTCTTCTTAGAGGTTTGATAGAGACAGCCACCACATCCAGCATTAGCTTGCTTATCTGAACTGACAGGTCCAGGGTTGAATGTATATGGGACCTCTTTTTTTTTTTTTTTTTTATTTAGTTTTTGTTGACCAGGAAAGGAGGACTCTGGTGCCCCACATTAATTAGATTGTTCTCATTCACCAGTGTCCCCAATGGACGCAGCAGTTGTAGATGTCATGAAGTCCAGGAGCTGCAGTAAATCCCAAGTTGGGTGAGAATGCCCAACCTGAAATGATTGGATATAAAATAACAGATCCTCAGCCTTTGGCTGGAGGATGGTACTATCTGACTTGCAGCAAGACTAGTTCTGCCCCAATAAACAGTATCACCTGCTTTGGGGTCACCTCAGATTTGGCCAGGTTGATGAGAAAACCCAGCTGCAGGAAGGTCTGGATGGCGGGATCCATGTCCCATTCCATGTCCTGCACTGAACAACCAATTAGAAGCTAGTCATCGAGGTAGGTGAACTGCTTGTTGCCACTGCGTCTTAGGAAAGTTGCAACAACCGACAGATACTTGGTGAACACCCTGGGGGTCAATGAGAGAACTAACGGCATGGCTGAAAACTAAACTCTGGTCTCCCTTCCTCATTACTATTCATCCTGCTCCTTCCCTTCATGCTCTGAAATCTGTCCTCCACGATTTCATTTTGCACTCCTGCAGTTGCCTATGACACTGAGTCCTGGACTTTGTCCACTGCCCTCCATCCTGCACCGCTGTTAGTATAGCCCACCCTCTTCCAGTTTTAATTTTTTATTTTACCCCCACCCCTACTTAGTATTGCATTGATGCACACTGTATATTGCCCATATTATTCTTCTACTGCACTTTTACTATATTGCATATTTCATGCCCTGAAGCATCGCCTGTGAAGTGCTCACTTTTTGCACTTATTTACATATGCTTGCATTTTCTGTACATTGTATTTGTAGTTCCATTGTTCTAACCCCAGGAATCCCTCACGTAACCTTTAAAATATGTGTCAATCTCCTATGAGACAGATGCCTTGGAGATAGAACCTATTCTGATTTGTTGGATTTTTGAATTCTGGTTAAAACTCTGCAGCCACAGTTTACTCTGGTAGTTGGCCTGATTTGTCTCTCCGCCTGGAGAGAGCAGTTTCCCTGAGTCAAGCTCCAGTATTGCTGGATCTCGAACCATTTTAGTTATTTTAAAAGCATTTTATTTTAGTGTTTTGCCCATTTTAGTTAGTTCCTCAAGTACTCTGTGTTAGTTAGGGACTGTTACTTTACATTGGCCTTTCTAGTTCCTGTTTTGATTCCTGGGAAATGGAGACCACCCTACCTGGCTACCTTTTTTCTCAATTGGCTATTTCTTTATCTTTTCCTTTTTTCATGAGTGGTTTTGTTTTTCACTACTTAGAATATAAGAAATGAAGCACTTTGACGTTCTGTTTCTGCCTGTGCCCTTTCACCTTAAAGAGTCAATGTACTGCCTAAAACTAACATTAGTTTTTAAGAGCAGTCTGCTATAACCTTTTTTATAAAATGGGTAAAACAAAACCTGCATCCTGATTGGCTAACAGGTACCAGTAGCCATGTCATTATCAGCTAATATATATATGCCATCTGGTACTTGTTATGCCAAGCAAGACACAGTACAGCTAAAGCTCAATGCGTGCCACTTTTCAAACAGCATTTCGTGCAGTAGTACTGTACTCCCGTTGCACCCCTCGCCCACCCTCCGCCCGCTCTGTCAGAACACGAAGCCATTGTCCACTTCGTCAACTAAAATACACATTAAAGACACCAACCTCTGCTGCACAAAACAGTTTCAGTGCAGACAAGTTAATCAGGAGCCACGCTGCTCATTTTTCTTTAGCGGAACAGCTTTGTCCTCTCCTTCACGATCACTGCGACGTGGCTGGCACCCATAGCTCCACATGAAAAACAAAACATTAAAAATGCATGGTCACTACAGAACAAATCTTACAGCCCCTCTCACACGCTAAAGGAAAAAAAAAAAGCACAGACGTCCAACGCAAAACGCCCCTGCATACAAGCAAATAGTGACACCACACGCTCCTCAGTACAGCGGCTAAACAGTGACACCACACACTATTCCCTCACAAACTGTCGTTCACATTTTGACACGGTTGTTTCCTCACAAACCGCCCTTCACAATTTCAAAAACAGCAACACATTTTTGGGCTCCACATGTATCTGACTGGGCAATGGGGCGGGGGGGATCTGAAACAGTTTATATTGTAGGTGACTAGAGCAGCAAACGTCAGCAAAAGCATATCTTTCTCCGTCACTGACTAACTCCTGATAACCCGAGTGCTACCTTACTAGAGGCCTCTAGTGGTTACAACCAGAAATGCACTGTATTATGCTTCTGTATAGTGCAAAAAATACAGAAACTATTTTTACTCTTATAACTAAAAACTCCTTTTCCCCCTATTTTATTTATATTTTCACACTTTTTTTTTCATTTCTACATGAGGGACGCATTTTATAAGCGCAATAACACACTCCGAGGTGTGGGTTATCTCCTGATAAGAGCACGCCCAGGTGCATAAGGCACTCAGTGCAAGCGCCTCGTGCATAACATTGCACCTGGCCGTGCTCTTATCAGGAGATAACCTACACCTCGTCATGTGTTATTGCTTGCATATCTGAGCTACTTTTTCTGTTCCCTGTGGTTAATTAGAAGATTGTTAGTATGTGTGACATGTGGGACAGCACTCTGCCTGGCAGCTGACATATCTATTTCTCTTCCCCCCTACTACACCATCAGCATTGCGGCGTCACTGACTGGGACATCACTGCTGCTGACAGCCACTCAGAAGCTGCCAGGTAATTTACTTGTGATGTCACTCTCCGAGAGATCACAATGCTGATAAGTTAGTGAGGAAGCTGGAGATAGATATGTCAGCTGCCAGGATGAGAGCTGTTCCACACATCCAGCACAATATTATCAAATAGAAAATGCTCTAATGAGCAAATGGAAGAAGAAAAATGCGTCAGAAATAAAAAGTTACAACTCACTACTTCTTAAAATGTGTGTATTATTTTCCTGTTGGCCTGTGTTGGTTCCACTAACTTTTTAATTAATCAGTTCCTGTTACAGGAAAGGGCGATTTGACCTTTGGCATAATCTTCGGAGGAAAGAGATATTTTATACTGTTGGGCTCTGATATTTTATACTATTCGGCTCTTAAAATTTTGTGTTGTTTGGAATTGTTTTAAATTTTTTGCTAGGATCTCTCTAATTTGGTATGTGAGAGATCTAGAGGAGCCACAGTATTTTGGATAACTGTAAAGATATTAGAGGCCTAATCACACAGCTGTATAACTATATTTTATTAGAGGATGACTCCCAAATGATTGACTATAGAAGGAGGTGGGAGGAAACACTGGACTTGACAGTATCTGTGGAAGATTGGTCTGATATACAGGCAGAAGGCTGGTATATTCAGAGAAAAGTTCCAGCTTATACAATATTTCACATTTCATATGGCCTACTAAATTCTGGAGAGACTACAGAAAATATCCCAGCAGTAGGATGGTCTGTGCTCTTGATACTGTAAGTGTTAGAATGTTTTCATGTATCAAATTGGGCCACTTCTGGGAAAAGGTACAAAATATTATAAGTGCAATCACACATACTCAAATGAAACTAGAGGCATAGATGGTGCTCTTGGGAGACCTGGAGAAACTGCCTCTGCTCGGAAAAGAGCCCAGGAGGTTTGTTTACCAAGCATCAACTGTGGGCAGATTGGAGATATCTACGCAGTAGAAAAGTGAACAGCCCCCTGACTGCAAAGTTTAGTTGTCCAAGTTAACTGACTGTGCCTAGATGAAAAAAAATTACTTGCAGAGCTAGGGGCAGGCCTGAGATGTATGATAAAAGATGGCTGGCCCTGGAGGAATACCTAACTAATGGTCAACCTATAAATGACAGAGAAAAGCCCAGAATAAGGTATTGCCACCCACAGCTACACTAATATCAAAATACTCAAGATCATGAATGAAACAAAATTATTGAAGCAATGCACTGTAATGTTTGTTATTGTTGTCCATTGTTAATTGTTCTCTCTTTCTTCTTCTTCTTCTTTTCTCCTTCAGTTATTACAGGCTACCTGATCTTTCTCTCTTCTTTCAGTTTCAACCTGCACACATTAGTAGAAATATTAATTAGTGCATTTAATATCTATTGAATGGTCAACTCGCAAGGTAGATGGTTGTCTATGTATACTTGCTGTACTAAAGTAAATATTCTGTAATGCCTTATAAGTTATATGTATGAAGTTGATGATCTCATGATGTGGAAATATGTTTTGCTATAAAAAATCAGTAAACTATTTTTGAAAAAGGAAAAAAAAACTGTAAAAATTGTTTCCAGCTCCTGGCAAAGGCACAGTGCCACGAGCTCTGTTTAAAGTGCCTGGGTCCAGACCACAACTTTATCAATTGTGAGTCTTGTATTGTTTTTTTTTTGCCCTAAAAACTTAAATAAATGGGTAAAAAAAAATTAAAAGAAATTATGGCTTCTCAGTATGCCTTCTTGTCACCAAAATATAATTAAAAACAGTCTCTGAGGGAGTTCCCATTGATGGTGGTAAGCACGCATCAGATGGGTCCATCTTTTCATGTTCGGCAGTAGCATTAAATACTGTAAAGTGTGACAAGAAAAAAGGTAAAGCTGATGGGGGGTAAGGTCTACATCCTGATAATCCTTTTTTTTTTATGGCAGATATTCTCGCTGTTATTGTTTTTTCGCCTATCGGATGTATTCCTTAATGTTGTTAAAATTTTAAATAAAAGTTGAATGGAAAAAAAAAAAAAGAAAAAAGGTAAAGCTGATCAGCCATCTGAAAGGCATGGTACAGATGGATCAGATACCAGGGTGTCCAAAAGGGAGAATTCTGAATCCGTTGATGGCAGAAATAAAAAATAGAAGAGCCTCTGAGCAGGCACTGGAAACTGTGCCTGCTAAAAAGAAAATAAAAACATTTCTCTGTCACTCCCCGTGAATGGAGAAATGAGCAAGCAGATGAGGCAGAAAGAAATGCCCTCATCTGAGGACATTTCAGAAATGTGACAATTATTCCAGCCCATCCAGGCTATGGGAAATTTTAATATTGTGACTGCCCACCCCCGGCTCAGGTTCCATACTATCTGCCTGTAGAGGAAAAGAACAAAGAGTAAATTGTACAAGAAGAGGAAGGTGATCCCGTGGAATCAGAGGGTGCACCTGAGCAAGAGACGGGACCAACTCCAGAAAAAGATCTTACTTCGAGAGGGCTCTTGTAGTAGGTATTTACATATAGGACTAAGCTGCCAGGCTTCAGGACCCCACGGAAAAATTTCTAGCTAACAGTCTCTGGCGGGGGACCGCCCCCATGTCAGGTGACCAGCATCATGCGACATCGGTATAAAGGGGTGGTCCCCCATGCCCGCCTTCTAGTTCTTTCCTGCAATCGGCTTGTGAAAGTTCCTCGCAGTAAAACAGCTCTCGTCAGTTGTTCGTCGGTCTTCAAGTTTTCAAACTTTTTTAGACTTGTTTTCTCTATTTTCGATTTTTTTTTTTCTCCAACATTGCTGTGTATGTCGTCCCCAATGCCCTCCGAATCACACAAGAACAAGTGCGACTCGTGTGGTTCCCAGCTTCCACACAAGTATGGCCACTCCTTGTGCCTTCTCTGTCTAGGCCCAGACCACCCCATAGAGAAGTGCCAGCACTGCCAGAAGTTCAACTCCGCTACCCGCAAGAGAAGGCAGCAGTCCCTGGAAGCCCATCTCCTCAAGAAGAAAATGGCCTCCGTGGAAAAAGAGTTAAAAAAGCTTAGGCAGGCATGTACTTCCCTCGAAGGTCATAAGAAAAAGCGTGACAAGGAGAAGCACCGGGAGCGGGAGTTGTCTTCCACAGCAGCCACGACTTCACAATGGGATACCGGGGTGGAATACCTGTATGCACACCCTGATCCTCATGGTGTAATCCAGGCTGCTGCTTGCGAGTGAGCAAAAGTCACACACTCTGTACAGCCCCATGACTCCACTTGATACCTCAACTTCCCTGCTCTTTAGTCAGGCAGCTTATTAAGCACATACATAACACGGTAGCAGGATGCATTGTGGAACACAATTCTGGCACTTCTTGATAAAGCTGATAGTTAGCTGGCACAGGACTTTTAATTGCCACAGCAAGATCAGCCATAGATGCCATTAAGTACAATTTCCACACTGCTGTGGATACTAGTGACACTGCAGTTAGTTTTAGCTCATGCAGTGTTCTTGAGAAGATTTTCGTGGTTAAGGACTATCGTCTGTTCCTAGGATACCCAATCCAAATCGATGGATTATTCCTTTGAGGGAAATTCACTTCTTTGGTAACAAATCGAGGCATACGTGAAAAAGTGGATTCATACAAAATCACTTACAAGAGTAACACTGAGAAGGAAAGGGAGTCTACCTCCTACAAGCCATATGGAAGGGGAGGCAGAGGCAGGGGTTTCTTCCTAAGAGCCTGCACCCCATATGCCCTTTAAGAGTATTAGTCACAAAGAGGCTACTACAGGGGTAGGGGAAGAAGGGGCACAAAGTGTACTGCTGCTGTAGCACCGAAGCCCCAGCTGAAGCAAACCCCCTGATCATTCTGTCCAGATTGCCCAGCCATTGGCAGTGGGGGAAAGATTGTCTCACTATCTTCAGGAACAGGTAAACATTACAAAAGACATTTGGGTTCTGGAGGAATTCCCCAAATTGCAAAAACACAAAAGTTTTCTAGCACACTCTTTCACAGAAAGAATTCTGCTGGAAATGGAAGTAAAGAAATTGCTGATAGCAAAAGCTGTCAAAGAGGCCCCTGTCTCTCAGTGGGGCAAGGGCCTATTCTCAAGGTACTTCTTGACCCACAAGACAAATGGGGAGTGTTGACCCATTCTGGATCTCATTTATCTGAACATAAAGGAGGATAAATTCAAGATGGTCACACTGAAAACAATGATACCATCCTTGCAATCAGGACTCTGGCTGAGATCATTGGATCTGAAAGACACCTATTTCTGTATCCTAGTCAGACCATCACATAGAAGATTTTCAACCAAACGAAAGGGCCACCACTGAAGTGGAGCTTGTGCAGCCAGTAAAGTATTACAATACAGCAGCAGAAAAATGGCACAACTCACCCACACTGTAAAAGATGAATGCAGAGCGGCTGAATTCAGTTCTTGAAAAAGCAGCCAGCTAGTATTCAGGACGTATACAGGATGGAAAAAAATGTCTCCACGTTTTGCAAACGTGCTCTTTGTCAAGAGGTGGCGCATGTTAGGTAGAGTACGCAAATTTATAAGCTGATGCTTGTCATGACAGTGCAGCTACAAAAACAATCTTTGTAATTGGTACAAAACAAGTCAAGGTGAAAAAAAGTACAAGTGAATATAATAAAAATGGGGAGGGGTGGACAACAACTGCCTAATAACACCCTCTTATCCAGCTTGGATAATGAGTTATGTATGTCCTGAATGCTGTCTGGCTGCTTTTTTAAGAACTGAATTAAAATGCTTGGTAAAAGCATCTCCTGTTTTGCATGCATCTTTTACAGTGTGGGTGAACTGTGCCAGTTTTCTGGCTGAGACAGAAAATATCTCCGGTTCAAGCTAGGGAATTACCAATAGAAGTTCACAACTCTTCCCTTCAGTCTTATAGCTGTACCAAGGGTATTCACAAAGTGCTTGGCGGAGGTGGCAGGACACTTGAGAAGGTAAGGTGTGGTGGTTTTCCCCTACCTATAACTAGTCTTAGGGGAAAGAGAACAGGAGACAGTGTGCTCACTTCAGACTGTGAAAAGCACCTTGGAGTCTCATGGATTTTTGATAAACTTGCAGAAGTCCCAACCAGAACCTGTTCAAATGCTGGACTTCATAGGAGCAGCGCTAAACATCCTGCAGGGAAAATGCTTCCTGTCACAGGCCAAAACTGCAGCTTTGATGGAAACAGCACAGTCCTTCACAGCAGGTCACCCAAGACCTGCAAGGGACTTCTTTCAGTTACTAGGACACATGTCTGCATCTACAGTTGTGGTTCCATGGGACAGGTTCCAAATGTGAGACATCCAGTAGCACTTAAGAGACAACTGGGCTCAAAGATGGGATACACTCTCAAAACCAGTGCCAGTGGCAAATACACTGGTATAGTCACTAGACTGATGGAAATAAGTAAACAACCTCAGAGAGGGCATTCCCTTCCTTCAGCAGTCACCAACAAGTATTGTTATTACAGATGCCTCACTCCTGGGGTGAGGTTTTCACCTACAGGACCTCACAGTGAGTGGCACATGGAGCCCACAGGAGTCAGTGGAACACATCAACCTCCTGGAGCTCAGGGCAGTGCTGCTAACACAGCAGTCTTTCTCCTTCTAGCTACAGGGTCAGTCTGCCCAGATCAGAACAGACAACACCACAGCAATGTATTACATAAACAAGCAGGGAAGAACAGCATCCTCAAAACTGTGTACAGAAGCAATGAGGATCTGGGACCTGGCGTACACCTTATAAGCGGACATTTCTGGGTTGCAGCTGCTGGGCAAAGACAATATCCTAGCAGATTCCTTGAGCAGAATCAACCAAGGAAATCACAAATGGGTCTTGAACAGACAAGTTCTGGCCACAGTGTTCAGGAGGTGGAACACTCCCAAAATAGATCTGTTTGCTTCTTGGGAGGGCAGTTAGCTCCCACACGTTTTGTTGCAGACCACCAACCAGAGGGACAGTCCCAGAGGACACCTTGGTTTTGGATAGGACAGGGATGTTCTGATCCATTTTCCCACTATTTCAAGGGAACCTACAACAATAATCATAATACCCCAGACTGGGTCAGACAGACCTGGTGCTCAGTGCTCTTGGCCTTGTCCAGCAAGTTTCTAATCAGCCTGTCACTGAGTCGCAATCTCCTAACTTTATCCCAGGGTAGGATAACGTTTCCAAACTCCAGGACACCATGCCTTGGGGCATGGTTCTTGAAACCTTGAATACTCTGGATTGAATTTCTCCAAGTAAGTCCTGACTGTACTTAGGGTTTCAAGGAAACCAGCAACCAGAAAAACAGAGAGATCTTCAAAACCCCGACATGTGTCTGCCTGACACACAATATCCTATCTCCATTTGCCCAGCAGTCACTTGCCTGGCAATAGAACTTTGCACGCTGTGGAGGTGATTATATTTAAGTATGGAGGGTGTGGGGGGCAGAGTTATATAAAATCACCTCCACAGCGCTCACACTTGGATTGTCGGGCAAGTGACCGTTGGGCAAATGCAGTCGGGATATTGTGTATCAGGCAGACACATGACGGGATTTCATAGTAGATCCAGAAAAAAATACTTCTCAAAATGGAAGATTTTTGCTTATATGTGTACCCCCAGAAGAAAAATCAAAATAGAGGCAGGGTTGCCTGTTGTCCCGAAATTCCTGGTACACCTGCAGTCTCTGGGCCTATGGCCTTCAACACTAAAGCTGCACTTAGCAGCAGTTTCAGTCTACATATCAGCAGATGAGAAAGTCACTGGCCTTACAACTAATTTTCAAAAGGTATTTTAAAGGTCAATTGTACCCACCAGTAAGGCACCCAGTCCCACCATGGAATCTCAGTGTCTGCCTTGCCTAGCTCAGGGAGTCTCAATTCAAGTCTATGAACACTGCTTAGCTAAAGTATGTCACATGAAAAAACATATTCCTGGTCATCATGACCTCTTCTAGGTGGATGAGTGACCTGCAAACCCTCTGCACAGAGCCAAATTACATAATCTTTTACAGGGGTTCATAGACCTTAGCGACAATGGGAAATTCCTACCTAAGTTGGTGTCCGAATTCCATCTGAATCTGTAAATGACACCTCTGTGCTCTGTCCAAAACATTCTAGTCTATGTGAGCAAAATTTGCACAGCCTTGATTTGAAATGAGTTCTGAGTGTCTGCATGGACTGGACAAAGGATGTTGGATCCCAAAACACTCAACTTTTTGTTACGTGTGGTGGGGTGGGTAAAGGTAAACCAGCAACAAAAAGGTCTGTCTCTCACTGGATAGTCTCTTACATCCAGTTCTTATATGAAAAAGCTGGGAAAATGACATGGAGAGGCTTAAGGGCACACTTCACAAGGGGTACCTCTACCTCTGTGGCATCCATGAGGGGCATCCTCTTATTAGACATTTGCAAAGCAGTTAGCTGGAAAACAGTGCACACCTTTACAAAGCACTACTGTCTGGACATACGGTCCAGGAGGGATGCCAGCTTTGGAACTTCTGTCTTGTGGAACTTTTTTCCTAAGTAGGTTCTGGTGCCAGTCTCCCAAGGTACTGCTACAGAGTCCACAGAGAGTGTTATATTGCTGATTTTTATTTGTGCCTGTCTGTTTAATTGTTATCTTGAAAGTTTGTATTGTTCCTTCTGGGTCAAGCCTGTAAAAGAGCCATGTGGCCCAGTGCTTTTATTACCCGGTTAACAAAGTTTTAAATAAAAATAAATAAAATAAACATTAAGTGAGGGAGTTCTAGGTTTAGAAGAAAATATCTGTTCAGCCTGTTCTGTGTGAGAACGTTTAAAACTAAATCTATGTTTATGCCACCTATGAATAAATACAACAGTAGGCATATTCATGAGAGCCTGTGAACAGGACTTACAGAATCTTATAAAACAGGGCTTTAAACCATCTTTTGTTAGTATGTCTAGGACTGTATGTCATGGGCTGAATTTAAGGCCCTTAAAAATAAGGCCATCACTATTAAACCTGAAGATAAGGGCGGTAGAGTAGTTGTGCTTGACACTGACTAGTATGTAGCAGAAATCAAAGAAACAGCGAAGTAATTCCAAGTTTTACATGCCGTTATTATATGAGATATATTACCATAGTAGTAGTGTTTCATTTTAGGGATCCCTCACTGTGTTTACACTCCCTGCCCTGCCTTCCCTTCCAGAACCTGAAAATGTTTCTCACACGAATCAGTTCTTTTTATTTAAGGCTGCTTGAGCATTACTGTTGATGTTACTCTACAGTCATAATGTTTTATTTGTATTTACATGTCTGCTTCATTTTGATTGACTTTTTTTTTTTTATTTTAAAAACTGCATAATTTTTGTTAGTCTTTTAGTAATGTTGCTCTGATAGTGCTTTTGTGGATCCTGCAACTATCTGTCAGATAGTGCTGGTATTCTACTAGGATCCTACCAGAAATCCTACCAAAGACAGATGTAGGATCCAGGGTCAGATAGCAATGGATCCTAGTTAGGATCCAGGGATCCTAGGTCAGATAGTTAGGATCTGGGGTCAGATAGCAATGGATCTTAGGTCAGATCCAGGGATCCTAGTTCAGATAGTTATGATCCGAGCCGGATCTGTTGCTAGGATCCACGGGTCCACAACATTTGTTGCTAGGATCCAAAACACTTGTAGGATCCATGCACTGGATCCTAGAGAGTAGGATCTATGGTCAGCCAGCACTGCTATCCTACCACAGCAACTGTCTGGCCAAATGGGAGGTCTCTGTTGCTATCCTAGTTTCTAGGATACTATCTGAGCAACACTACCTTTTAAATAGATTTACTAGCCACTGTTCCACTCTGGCTATAGAAACAAATCTGGCTAACTACAGAGTGGAGTGTGGCAGCAGAGTTTCAACCAGTATTCTAAATTCTGCTAATTAGAATACTGCTAATTAGAATAGGTGCTATCTCTTTGGCATCTGTCTCCTTGGAAGTGGATGCATAGAGTGCAAACATAGTGAGGAACCCCTGAGAAGAAATAACACTATTATGGTGAGTAATCTGTTTTACTCTCCCCTTCCCCCAGGATACATTTGGAAACACGCTGCTACCATTTCAGTACATCTTTCCTAGTAAAACTTTTGAAATAAATAAATATATGAAGAAGGTTCCATCCCTTCTAAATCTAAGGAACTGTCTATATGAAGGACTGATGGGAATGTCTAAGTACGCATCTGGGGGGGGGGGGGACATGACTCTGGCACCATGGATGAAATTATCTGATTCAGAGTCACCATGCAAAACTTAAATCGGCAGATAAACTTGTTCAGAATGTGCAGATTGAGCATGGGACAGTATTCCTCCCTCTATCCACTTGGGTACCGTTGACCAGCACTGAACAGACTGTTGGCAATGTGATAGAATGACCCACTGGAGGCAAAACTGATGAATTTTAACCAGGAGCTTGCCCAAACCAATCCCTCCAGACTTGGTAGAGCTGCCATCAGTAATGGGGTCCACGCGTGTGAGAGAGGATTCTTCTCCATTGGTGGAATTGTTACTGCCCAGGCCCAATGAATCAGCTGACAGATCGACTGGCACCAAGGCCTTTGGCTGCCTGGATAGAATCTCAGTGGGCAAACTGGGCTCCATGAGTGATTCACACAGAAGTATAGTCCCAGGATGCCAACAGCTTTGAAGTGGCTGAGTAGTCTTTATTGCAGAGGAGTCCTTTTGTAGGTAGAACAAAAGATCCACAGAATACCAATAAAACCTTAATACATGACTCGAGCATTTTTGTGGCTTTTTCAACATGCCTTCTTTGGGACTCTACCTCATGAACAATTGAATTATCATAAGCAGATTTGTCCCAAAAGGTAATTTTGCTGTCCCTGCAGGAAATCACCTTTTCAGGCAGGTGTTGAAGATATTCTCTGCCCTTGTTCGGGAGTTATAAGATGGCTATGTTGAACATTTGTTGTAGAAATATTAAAGAATGTTATGAGTCTGTGTTGAATTTTGTGAACGCAGGCTTATCATTTTGGTAATTTTAAATATGTTCCCCCCCCAAATTCACAGAATAGCAATGTCTTTGCAGCACCTCATGAGTGTGACAGCTGTCATTTTTCAAATCTTGGCAAAAATATTTTTTTTTTTTTTTTTTACATCCTGAAAGGTGATGTTGTGGTCCCTGCGCAAAATCATCTTTCGGGCAGGAGCTGAACATTTTTTCTGCCCTTGTTCATGAGGTGGGGCCATAAGAAGGCTATAATGAAAATTTGGTTTAAAAATATTAAAAAAACAATGAAGTTATGAGATTACATTGAATTTTGTGAATGCAGGCTCGTAACTTTGGTAATTTTCAATATTTTTACCCCAAATTGATAACATAGCCATATCTTTACAGCACCTCATGAATGTGACAGCTGTCGTTTTTCAAATCCTGGCCAAAATTATTTTTATATCCCAAAAGGTGATTTCGCTGCCCTTGCGTGAAATCACCTTTCTGGCAGGAGTTGAAACTTTCCCCTGCCCTTGTTCCTGAGATGTAGTAATCAAAAGGCTGTGTTGAAAAACTGGTGTAAAAATATCAAAAAACAGTAAAGTTATGAGCCTACATTGAATTTTGCAAACACAGGCTCATAACCTCGGTAATTTTCAGTATTTTTATCCCAAATTTATAACATAGTCATTTCTTTTCTGCACCTCATGAATATGACAGCTGTAATTTTTCAACTCCAGCCCAATATGTGTTTTTTGTGTCCTGAAAGTTGATTTCGCAGTCTGTGTGCAAAATGACGTTTAGGCCAAGAGTTGAATGCTTTCTCTGCCCTTCTTCATGAGGCAGGGTCTTAATAAGGGTATGCTGAAAATTTGGTGTAAAAATATTAAAAAACTAATTTTTCATACTTTTACCCCAAATTCTTTACCTACAGCCCTATCCACTCTGGCCAGAGTGTGTTTCTTACTACAATAATGTAAGTAGTTTCATAGTTTATCATATGAATTTATTCTTTTAACAAATTTGCAGAAGGTACTTCTTGGGTTTTGTACAATTATAAAATCTGATCAGCTGGCAATATAACCTCACTGATGTGATCATCCTGAGCCTTTACCTTGGCCCCAAACCTTTCTTTTAGTTGTCAATTTTATATTTTGTCTTCACAAGATGATCATGTATAAAACTAAAACTGCCACGATATTTAAAGTCTGTTTTGAAGCATAAAGCTTGCATATAAGTATGATGGTGATGTATGAAATGTACCCAGAGTTTCCAATAAATATCTTCAGCATCTTATAATCAAGATCTGTGGAATTCAGGGTAATACATACCTTCTGCGGCTGAGGCTGCAGAGTATGGTGCAGAAGTTGGACATTTCTGCAGGCTTTACCATAGTGGCAATTTTCATATATTTACTAGTGTTCAACAATTCCAGACTCTTTTGCTGGTTTATTTGTTCTGTAGTCCCTCCCCAGTGCTCAACATGTGATGTCATATTCATTTTAGTTGCTCAGTAGCACACACATCTACTGTATGGGGCCAGAAGGTCATGTGTTTTAGCTCAACATCATGTATTTGGGTTAATACCAAATATTGACATTGTAGTACAGCATGGGGAAGGGGATTTGTTGTACTTTTATGGTGCCATCCTGTGGATGAGACGTTAAACCATGGTCCCTTCTGTCCACCTCTGGTCATTGTCCAGGTACAAATTACAAACACTCACAAAAAAAAAGAAATAAGAATGACATACTTACCATAACTATTGATCTTTCAGAGTATCTTCACTACTGATTACCATTTATGGGTCTGGGCTAGCGGCACTAGGTCCCAGTAGGAGCAAAACATTTGCCAGGTGGCCAGCCACTGTTACTGGGCATGACACCTGCACACCCTCACATGGTGCCACACGTGAGCCAGTAACTGATATGGGCTTCCTCAGTAACCTGTGTTTGCCAGGAGAGAAAGAAACTGGGGAAAAGGTAAGAGAGGGCTAATAATTTTCCTAACCCAAAGGGATAGGGAAAATATATAGGAAATATAAATAAACAACAAAATAAAAATCCTACTACTAACTCTTTAGTAAAGGAAAAGAAGGGCACACTAGGTGGCCTAAAGTGGTAGTTAAGTATGGAAGAAAGAATTACTCACCGTAGTAATGTTGTTTCTTTTTAGGGATTCCTCATTGAGATTTACAACAAGCATCATCCCGTCAGAGTGTGATGCCCCAGAGATAGAACTTTATGCTAATTTTAGAACTTACACAAGTTCAAATTCTGCACTGTGGTCACGTTCCCTGTAGCACTCTAACATCAGATTTGTTCCTGCAGCTATGGGAGCTGTGACCATTAAAACTAGCTAAATGACTACTAAATGTTTTTTTTAGAAAATGTCATTACAATTTTTAAAATACCAGACAAATTTAAAGCAGACATCATGTAACATTTGGACTGATCACATTCTAAAAATTGCTGAGGAACTTCAACAAGGAATGCTCAAACAACTTTAAAATAAATTATTCTTATGCAAACCTATCTTCAGGTTCTGGTAGAGGTTGCAGGGTCAGAGTTAGAAAATCTCATTGCTGGATCCCTGAGAAGATATGGTGAGTAATTTTTCCTTCAAACGACAGGAATCCATCAATGATGCTTTATATCAAGCAAGCTCTCTAACAGTACCTTGGGAGCATGGGTCCAGAACCTAGTTAGGAAAAGGGTTCTGTAAGACAGCAGTTCCAAAACTGGCACCCCTCCTGGGCTGTATGCCCAGACAGTAGTGATTTGTGAAGGTGTGTATTGTTTTCCAGGTATCTGCTTTATAAATGTTTAGAAGGGGAAAGCCCCTTGTTGCTGCCACTGAGGCAGAGGTGTCCCTTGTGGAATGTGCCCTTCTGCCTTTGGGAGGTATTTTACCAGATTTTTCATAACAGAACTGTATATAGGAGACTATCTGAAGAAAGATAGTCCTCCTAGATGCTGACTTACCTTTTCCTACCTCTCCTTAAATAACAAAAAGCTGTGTACCCTGCAACCTGATATCCTTTGTCTGGTCCATGTAGTGACCTGATGTTCTCTTTACATCCAGACAGTGTAGTTTCTGTTCACCTGTACCAAAGTGTTCAGGGTACAGCACAGGAAGGGCAACTGACTAGTTCAGGTGGAATTCTGATACAACCTTAGGTAGGAACTCCCTGTTGGTCCTAAAGACTACTTTATCCATGTGGAAGATTATGTAGTTTTGATATGTACAGAGGGTTTGCAGTTCGCTTACCCACTTCGCAGATGTCATAGCAGTCAGGAAAACTGTTTTCCATGTGACAAGTTTTAACTCTGCAGGAGCCATGGGCTCAAAATGAGCTTCTATCAGCAGGGCAAGACAGATATTTAGGTCTCATGGAGGGATGGGGTCCCATACAGGGGGATACAGATGAATGGGCTCTTAAATAATGCTCACTGTTATGATTGTTGCTCCTACATATTATATCCTTGTATCCCTGATGTACTGATGTATTCACCAATGTATTGTTTTCCCTTATTTTTCATTTACTGTACCCATGTTTGCTATTGTTCCACTGTTTCTTTTGTTGTACTCTCCTGGGTCGTGCCTGAAAATAGTCATTTCTTGGCTAGTGCACCTATCCAGTTAACAAAAACTAAATAAATAAATAAAGAGATAGTGGAGCCAAAACAGGCAGACAGGAAAATAATACATATTTTAAGAATTAGTCCATTGTAACTTTTTATTTCTGAAGTGTTTTCTTTTTCACTTTGCTCATTGGAAAGTCTTCTGTGTGATAATATTGTGCTGGATGTATGGAACAGCTGTTAGCCTGGCAGCTGACATATTTATTTCTCCCCCCCCCCCCAACTACATCATCAGCATTATGATCTCACTGACAGTGACATCATAGGTGACTGACCTGGCAGACACTAAATGGTCGCTGTTCCTAAGCAGCAGTGATGTCACAGACAGCGAGGTCACTATGCTGATGATGTAGTGGGGAATATAGCTAGATATGCCAGCTGCCAGGCAGGGGCTGTTCTGTACATCACACCTACTAACATCAGGGAACAAGCTTCTCATTAAAGAAAGGGAATAGAAGAAGTACCTCAGATATAAAGAGTAAGTTGATTGCTTTTAAAAGCTAATATTAATTATAGGCAGCACACTAGCTCTTTAAAGAAACTTTTAAAAACAGATTGTGAGGTCAAGGACTTGTCTTTGTCTACTGATATGTAGTGTGACACTGCTGCCAGGAGTACCATCAGCGTTGAGGGTCTCATACCTTAGGACTGTAAGTGTAGTAGGTAATCTAGAACTGTAAGTAGCCCTGCCTGCACTGAGATTATCTTCTAGGGGCAAACCAATATGACAATCTCTTTCACTTAGAGAAGTATGCTTTTCTTGTTGCTGGTTTTCTGGAAACCTTCAGCACCCTCAGCACCTCCTCTGACAGATTCAAACTAGAGAATTCTTAGATCTTCAAGAATCTTTCCCTCAGACATAGTGTTCTGAAGTCTGAGGATTTTGTTCTGCCCTGGGTCTGGGAATGTTGTTTTGCCCTGAGACAGAGACAGCAGGTTGTGTCTCAGTGGAAGGTTGATTGGAATCCTGCTGGGCAGGATCAGAAGCATTTAGTACCAAGCCTGCCTGGCCCATTCCGGGACTATCAGGTTCATTGTTATTGGCTTTTTCCTGAGCTTTATGAGCACTCTCTGTATGGGTGGGAATGGTGAGAGGGAATATAGAAATCTTCCTGTTCAGGCTAGAACTTCGGCATCCTCTGAGACTGTGCCCTTTGCTGCTGGCCTGCAACAAAACTGTGGGACCTGATTGTTCTCCCAAGTGCAAACAGATCTATTTCTGGAATGCCCCATCTTCTGAAGACTGAGGCCACCACTTGCTGGTTCAGGGTTCACTTGTGGTTTCCTTGGCAGATTCTGCTTAGGGAGTCTGCCAGGACATGATCCTTGCCGGGCAGATGTACTGCAGAAATCTTTGCATCAGGGAATAAGCTAGACCCAGATCCTCATGGTTTCATATGAACATATGAAGAAGCTAGCAGAATAAGGCCATTTTTGGTCTATATAGTCCGCTCGTATTGCATGGTCCACAGCTTGAGCTACTGACCCTGCCCCCACTCTTCCAACCCATGATCCTTATGGCTATCCCAGTCTCTCTTGAAGCTGCCCACCATCTTCAGCGAGACCACCTCTTCAAACATGAAGTCTTGCTGTATTCAGACATAATGCAGTTAGCCCCAGCACTTTAACTGCCCCGGAGAGGAAAGAGTTAACTCTATGCAGGAGCATAGAATGTTGAGCTGGAGCTCGGTTTTCAAACCTCTGTCTGTGGTGCTTCCCAGTGTAACCGTCAGATTCTTTGCTCCAGAGATTTCTTCCGCTTGGTTCTGTAAAAGAAAAGCGTTCGGTTTAAACTGTACAATTTTTTGTTATTTCTGGATTTCCAGCCTCTGTCTATGGTACAGGTAGTGTGTAGATAGGTAGTGACTGTATTTTATTCTGTGAAAAAGTTGTAAATTGTTCTTTTCTTCGGTTTCTTTCCGGTCGGTCCTTTTTTGGAATCGACCCATTCTTTTGAAATTTATTTCTGGGATTAGAGTGGTGTTCCGGTACCGATCGGTTTCAAAAGAACCGGGGTTTTTTGCCAGTTCTTTTAAAAAGCCTGTTACACGGTTTGTAACCGATTGATTATTGTATTACCTAGCTTGAAAGCTGCAATAGGGTAATTTGTTAGGTTAGCCATGTCTGAGAAACCCAAGAAGAAAACCGGTCCCACTGGGTTTCTTCACTGTACTGAGCATGGGGAGGACTTTGCTAAGGCTGACCCCCACCTCATCTGTGTTTATTGTCTGGGGTTTGACCACCTCAAGTCAGACTGCCAAATCTGTAAAAACTTTCCTAAATCCACTCTAGACAAAAGACTGAATAGGCTGAAGGAAAGGGAGTCCGAGAAGTCCATAGATCCGGATGGCCAGCTCGGTTTGGTTGTAGCCAAACCTGAGGAAGTGCCTACTGACCTAGGCGATACGTCCCCGGGCAAAAGGAGAGCTGACCCTGAGGGGTCGGTTCCATCAAAAAAGAAGCGTAAGTCTGCTGGTTCTGATTCGGCATCGCACTCTCCAACCACGGACAAAATAGTCAAAGTGATTAGCATTGTTCAATCGCTTAGACCGGTTCCATCCGAACCGATACTGCCGGTTAGGTGGTCGGTTCGGTCGGATCCGTCTCCTCCGGATTATGATCCGATGCTTATTATGAGGAGTGGGAGAGGGACGAAGACTATCCCGAGGATGATGATGATGATGATGACGATGACCAGGGGGGTCTGGATGTGCCCATTGAACCGGACATCTCCCCAGACAGGCCCTCAGGTGTCTCTCCTCCCAGGCTCTCTGAGTCCCCTTCATATTTTTTGTTCTACAAAAAGGTGGCAGAAACCCTGCAGCTTCCCTTGGTTGAAGCTGCAGAGGAGGATGAAGAGCCTGATTTTGTGGAAATGATGGACATCCCAGAGTCCAAAAGACTGTCTATCTCTCTTCATAAATCCTTGGGGAAACAGACTCGCATAATTTTACAAACCCCTAATTCAATACCTCCTGTGGATAAGAGAATGGACAGGAGGTATTTGTTATCAGGCTCAGCTGCAGAGTTCCTTTATAGTCATTGCAGCCATGTTGGGGTACTTCAGGCTGCAGCCCGTCTCAGGGCTAACAGTTCTTTGGCTTCACCCCGGATAAGGACTCCAGGAAAGTGGATGCCATGGCCAAAAAACAGTATTTGGCATCCTCTTTGGGACTCGGGCAGGCTACTTATATGGCCTACACAGCCAGGTACCAGAAATCCAGATGGGGTACAGTGCTGAAACTGGCTAAACAGGCCTCTCCCCAGCTAGCCAAGGAGCTGGAGGAAGTGGCTGCTGATGAAACTGAGGCATCCAAAATGCAATTTCATGCTGCTGTGGACTCCAGTGATGTGGCATCTAGAGTCATGGCTACATCTGTGTCTCTCGGAAGACATGCTTGGCTCAGATGTACTAGCCTTTCACAGGATACCCAAATTAAGGCTATAGATTTATATCCCCTCTGTTTGGGGAGCAGACAGAGGCTTACATGAAGAAAATGGATGAATACAGGACCACGTACAGGAGTGCACAGGCCAAAGAAAGGCAAGCCACTCCGCACAAGCAACAGTCTAGGGGCAGGGGCAGGTCCTTTCAAAGGCCTTTTTACCAAACCCAGGCCTCCTCTCCCTTCCCACAGGGGGGGTTCTTCAGAGGGAGGGGCAGGAGGGGGATGAGCAGAGCTGCTCCCTCCTCCTCTCAGTCTAAGGCTCCTGCCAAGCAGACACCCTGATGTGTCAGCCCGGGTCAACTCTCCATTTCCAGTAGGAGGCAGGCTGACCTTACTTCCAGGCTTGAAGTCTGTGACCTCAGACAAGTGGGTCCTGGAAGTAGTAAGCCAGGGACTGGCCCTCAGCTTCAAAAAATTTCCAAAAAAGAGAGCCAAGTCTTTTCCACCTGCATCACTCTCAGAAACCATTGCCCTAGAGGCAGAGGTTTCTTCTCTTCTAGCTCTGAGCTATAGAGAAGGTTCCTACTCAGCACACGGGAAAAGGACTGTACTCCAGGTACTTCCTTACCCCAAAGAAAACAGGGGAGTGGCAACCCATCCTAGACCTAAGGTATTTGAACAAACACATTTCAAAGCCCAAATTCACAATGGTAACTCTGGGAATAATCCTTCCCTCTCTAAGGCCAGGGGATTGGCTAGCATCTCTGGACCTCAAGGATGCCTACTTCCATATTCCTATCAAGTGCTCCCACAGAAAATACCTCAGGTTCGAGTTGCCTTCAGGCCATTACCAATTCAGAGCTATGCCATTCGGCCTAACATCAGCTCCAAGGGTGTTCACAAAGTGCCTTGCAGTAGTGGTGGCTTACCTCAGAAGACAGGGTATCACTATCTTCCCGTATCTGGATGACTGACTCTTAGTGGGTCAGTCACCTTTACAGGTCAAGTCACCTCTTCAAACTACCCAGGACCTACTCAGCTCCTTGGGGTTTCTTCTCAATCTTACAAAGTCTGTCCTCGAACCAGTTCAACTTCTCACCTTTATAGGTACAAAGTTGGACACTGAACTAGCAAAAGCCTTCCTTCCCCTGGCAAGGGTTAAGGCCCTAGTGGATCTCTCTTCCTCCTTTCGACCTTAGGTCTCCCGCCCAGCAAGACAGTTCTTCCAGCTTCTGGGCCACATGGCAGCTTCCACGGCAGTGGTGCACAGACCAAGGTTCCAGATGAGGAACATTCAGTTTCATCTAAGGTCTTTTTGGTCTCAAAAGAAGGATTCATTTACCAAACTGATCCCAGTGACTCAGACTCTAGTCCAAGCTCTCCAGTGGTGGCTGGACCAGGACAACCTCAGACAAGGGGTTCCAGTTTTCCCTCAAGTCCCATCAGTCGTTCTAACCATGGACGCTTCTCTCCTAGGGTGGGGAGCCCACCTGGGAGCCCTGACAGCTCAAGGGGTCTGATCCCCACAAGAGTCTCTCCTTCATATCAATCTCCTGGAACTCAGGGCAGTTTTCCTAGCCCTGCAGAGCTTCACAGATTCAGTCAAGGGCAAGGTGGTCCAAGTCAGGACAGACAACACCACCACAATGTGGTACATCAACAAACAGGGAGGCACTCTGTCCTCGGCCTTGTGCACAGAGGCCATGAAGCTGTGGTCTCTGGCCTATTCTCTTCACGCTTCTCTGGTAGCAGTTCACCTTCCAGGGAAGGGCAACGTACTAGCAGATGCTCTGAGCAGAATTTCACAGGGACATCACGAATGGTCCCTGGATCCTCACATCCTGAAGGTCATCTTCTCCAGGTGGGGCACTCCAGAGCTAGATCTCTTTGAAGCACCAGACAATCATCAACTTCCTCTGTTTTGTTGCAGACCTCCAGTCCTGGGAACGGTTCCCCGGGATGCTCTCATTTTGGACTGGAAGGGCAGGTTTCTCTATGCCTTCACTCCCTTCCCTCTGCTGTTCAGAGTTCTGATCAAGATCAGGACTCAACCCTGCACAGTGATTCTGGTGGCTCCAGATTGGGCCAGACAGCCGTGATGTCCTCTACTGCTTTTCTTGTCAGTGTCGTGTCCCCTGTCTCTGCCCAGGGCATACAATCTCCTGTCCTCCTCCCAGGGGCGGATCTGGTACCCCAATCTCCAGTCTCTCAATCTCAAGGCCTGGCTCTTGAAGAGTTAGAATATGCAGCACTACATCTTTCTCAGGGCGTTCTGGATATTCTGAAGGTCTCCAGGAAGCCTTCCACTAGAAAAACTTACAACTCCAAATGGAAAAGGTTCAGTACTTGTTGCTCTCAGAAAGGCATCCTGCCTGATTTTGCAGACATCTCCACAACCTTAGACTATCTAGTTCATCTGAATGGTCTAGGCCTTAGGCCTGCCACTCTGAAGATTCATCTAGCAGCTGTCTCTGCATTCCTCTCAGCAGGGAAGGACTCTTCCCTGGCATCTCATCCTGTTTTCAGAAAGTTTTTCAAAGGTCTGGTTCACATTAACCCTCCCTTTAGGGAGCCCACTCCGCCTTGAGATCTTAATGTCTGCATAGCTCAGCTTATGCAGCCACCCTTTGAACCTCTGGCTTCGGCCGAATTGAAGTACATGACCTGGAAAACTGTGTTTCTGGTAGCTATTACTTCTGCCAGGCGGATTAGTGAGTTACAGGCTCTGTCAGTTGAACCTGACTTCATCTCTTTCCATAGGGACAAAGTGGTCCTAAGAACCAATAGGAGGTTCTTGCCCAAAGTGGTATCGGATTTTCATCTGAACCAGTCTATATCTCCCCTGTGTTTTTCACTGATCATTCTTCTTCAGGTGAAAGAAGGTTACACAGTCTGGACGTTAAGAGGGCCCTTAGCTACTACATTGAGCATATTAAGGCACATAGAACTGACTGTCTTCAGTTGTTTCTCACATATGGTGAAGTGGGGAAAGGTAAGCCTGCCACTAAATGAACTATTGCCAGGTGGATTGTTTCTTGTATACAATTCTGTTATGACAAGTTGGGTAGAATGCCCCCTTCAGGCATGAGGGCTCATTCGACTAGGGGTACAGCTGCTTCTCTAGCTGCGGCCAGAGATATACCTTTGTTAGAGATCTGTAAAGCAACCACCTGGAAAACAGTACATACTTTTACCAAGCATTACTCCCTGGACATCCAGGCTAGGAGTGATGCTAGGTTTGGCACAGCAGTATTGCAGAGCCTCTTCCCAAAGTAGGTTCTGCATTATGTCTGAATACAGCAAGACTTCATGTTGTTTGAAGAAAAAATTACTCACCATAGTAATGTTGTTTCTTCTAATGGAGTCTTGCTGTATTCAGACCTCCCCTTGCCTCCCCTCTCAGAACCTGGTTTTTGGGAAGTGGGTTGGCAGGTACAGTGTTGCACCTCAGGGGTGTACCTTGTACCCTCCCTCTTGGGTGGTGGATGTTGTTGTTACTTTTCTGGTGTTTTATACTTAAATATTGTCACTACCTTTCCTTCTTGGGTTCTCGACTTGAGTCTTTTGAACCCAAAATTATTTTTTTTTGCCCTTAAGCTGTATGTTGAACAATTTCCATACTATAGTATGTTAGTGTGCTCGTAAGAATCTGATGGTTACACTGGAAAGTACCACAGACAGAGGTTTGAAAACCATGCTTGAGCTCAACGTTCTATGCTCCTGCATAGAGTTAACTCTTTCCTCTCCGGGGCAGTTCAAGTGCTGGGGCTAACTGCATTATGTCTGAATACAGCAAGACTCCATTAGAAGAAACAACATTACTATGGTGAATAATTTTTTCTTCTGGTGGGTCACATTCCAGCTGGCCACAGCCCTCTCCATAAAGAAGTGCTTCCTAACCTCCCTCCTAAACCTCCCCCATCCAGCTTAAGACTGTGTCCTCTTATGTTACGGCTGCCACTTAGATTAAAGAGACCCTCTTTATCCACCCTATTTATCTCATTCAGGTACTTGAAGGTCTCAGTCATGTCCCCTTTCTCCCTCCTCTCCTCCAGGGAGCACATGTACAGTGCCCGCAACCTCTCCTTGTATACTTTACCCTGCTGACCAATGATTATCTTTGTTACCCTCCTCTGGACCATCTTCCAGCAGTTTAATATCATTTTTGAGATATGGACGCCTGTGCAGTACTCCATACTCTACATGTGGCCTCACCAGTGACCTTCACAAGGGCAGTATAACTTTCTCTCGCCTACTGCTGATTCCCCTAGCTATGCATCCCAACATCTTATTTGCCCTTGCTGCTTCTTTCTGCACTGCATGGAGTGCTTCAGGTCGCTCATGATCATCATTCCCAGATCCTTCTCCTCCTGTGTTGCAGATTCCCGGACCCAAGGCTCCAGATAAGATATTTTGGCATGGGTACCTGTACTTCTCATTTTGAAGGTGAGATGAGTAAAACTGGATTCAGATGTGTACAAATGCTTGGACAGAGTGGAGTGAGGAGTACATTTTTAAATATGATGTAGTTCTAGATAAGAATTGATCAAGGGCCAGCGTTGCTCCAGATATTGTTGGCAGGTAGGAGTAATTTACTCATCAGTTTTAACATATAGTGAGTAAAACAGAATTGGGATGCATATGAGTGCTGTAAATCTGGAAAAAAAACTGCTCCTTTTGAATCACCAGTTATGTTATGAAGCAATGTTTAAGTACTAGTACTCATTAAAAACATTTGCCGAAGAGTATTTCCTAAAATGAGGTGAGTAAAACAGGTTGGTACTCCCCATATCTGGAGTCCTGCCCGGACCCCTCCTGGGTAGTACTCCGTCCTAGGATTCTTGGCTCCAGTGTGCCTAACTTAGCATTTTTCAGATTTTTTTCTGTGACTGAGTCTAACTGGAATGTGAAAATGGGTATCTTTCAGATTCACTGACCCCAAGCAGTCTCCTGACTGTAGGGATGGTATCACTGTGTCCAGCGTGACCATCATGAGCTTTTCCTTTTTGATAATTTGATACTCTCTTAAATCTAAAATAGGTCATCATTCCCCTTTTTTCTTCTGGGTCAGGAAGTATCTTTATGTACTGCTTTTGCTTGCAGCAGTTTCTTTATTTCTGTTTCCAGATGAAGTCTTTCTGTTAGTGAATGGGCTGACACGTTTTTTTGTCTCTGCTATTTTGGAAACTTGAATTGCAGGGACATTCCCTGATCCACTACTTCCAGAACCCACTTGTCTGTGGTAAATTGTTCCCATTTCTGAAAGTAGTGGATCAGCCTCCCCCCCTCCCCACACCTGCAGTGGCTGACTGGTGGCCTGGGCAGAATTGTCAGGAGTTTTGTTTTGGCTGTGGCTTGGGGGCTGATGCTGCAGCACATCTGGAGCCCCTCCTGCCTCTGTCAATATAACTTTTCTGGGACTCGTACTCATAGGAAGAGTAGAATCTTGGATAGTAGCCTCTGGCCTCCTTCCATAGGGCCTGTAGGAAGTGTGGCCTTTAGATTTGTGTGTTATTTTTATAAGTGAACTTGTATTCATCCACTTTTTAGGGCTGCAGTGGGTGGCACCCTGCAGACCTCTTGCTATCAGAGATGGAGTGGAAATGCTCCACAGTCACCTCTGTGTCTGTGAAGCACTCCGCTCTGTTCTGTTCATTAGTAGTGCACTGCAGTATTTTTCAGCAGTCACAGCACACTCCGCCATGTCCAAGATGGCCACCAAACTGCATGCACAACTACTAGTGTGTATGCAGTAGCATTCAGCAGCCATCTTGGACATGGTGGAGTGTTCCTCCGTGACCACCGAAAAAATAGTTTTAAATTATAGATATCCCCCACCCAACTCTCTCTCTCTCTCTCTCTCTCTCTCTCTCTCAGCAGCCCCGCTCCGAAACATATGAATGACACTGGGATGCCCAATCCTCCAGTGTTGGGATCAAGAAACCTTGTTTGTTTTTATTGTAGATATTCCCCCCCCACACACCTGACCCTCCCTCTCAGCACCCCTGCCAGAAACATACGAGTGACGCTGGGGGTGCCCAATCTCCTAGTGTTGGGATCAGGAATCTTCATTCAATTTTTTTCTTTTATTATGGTCTCCCCATCCGACTCTCCCTCTCAGCACCCTCCCCTCCAAAAAACATACGAGTGACACTGGAGGTGCCCAGTCCCCCAGTGTCGAGATCAGTAATTGTTTTTTTTTATTATAGATGTTCTACCCTACGCAACCCTCCCTCTCAGCACCCACCACCCCACACACCCCTGGATTTTTTTTTTATTATAGATATTCAAACAACATGAAGTCTCTTTGTATTCTTTTTTTTTTTTGGAGGTCCTCCGTCTTCTTTCAGCCTAGTCACGGCCCCACGGAGCTCCCACCACCTGCCCATTTGCCGCCCCCGGGTCACACCGGCTTTCCCCGGAGGCGGGCTCGGCACTAGTACCCCCTAGCTCCAGTGCCGCAGAGACCAGTAACTAGTTAGGGTCTTGGCGGCAGGGGTGAGTTGAAGCCCTGGGGAGGCTTCACCTAGCAGGAGGACCTACCCCTCCTTCTTTTCCTCCTTAGTTTCTCCCTCCCGGGCAGGGACGTGCAGTGGCGCCAGCGTCCGCCCGCCTCCTTCCCCATGTGGCTGGCGGCCGGGAGCCCCCAGCCTCCTTGGGGGTCCCCAATGCTGGAGTGCTGCCCCGGCCCTCCCGGAGAAGGAGAGCAGTCCATGGGGCGCTCAATCCCTCTCCCCTAGCCAGCCCTCCGATGACTTCGGGTCCGTTCCCGAACCCGGGTCGCCGGCGTCTCAAGCGGAAATCCCACCGCTGCGCCGACGGGCCGGCAGTCTCTTTGTATTCTGACAATATGCAGTATGACTGACCAGTTCAGCTGCTCCGGAGAGAAAAGAGTTAAACCCTATGCAGATGCATAGAACATTGAGTTCGAGCTCAGTTTTCAAACCACTGTCCTCTGTACGTTCTATGTTACTGACCAGATTCTTTACTCCGCTCGCCTGTGAAGATGCCTCAGAGACTGCTCCTCAACTGCTTCGGTTGAATTTCAAAGTTTTGACAGTTTTTCAAACTACCATTTATTTCTTTAGTTTTTCAGACCTCTGTCCTGTGGTTATAGGTAGTCTAGTCTAGATTTACTTCATTTTTGGGTAAGTTTTCGGCTTCCGAATGGTTCGTCGCGACCGGGAGGGAACTGAATATCTTCTTTCCATTTCTTGTGGTAAAAGTTTGATTGTTTTTGTTTGGGGATTCAGTTCAAGGTTTTGACTAAAAACCGAGACTTTTTCTTGGTTTTTAACGCAGGTGCTAAACCGTCTGCTGCTGAAAACTTTGTCTCTCTTTTATCCGGCCTAACTAAAGCCACAAGGGATAAATACATTTATTGAATCTTTCCTTTTCTTGGCCTGGCTAAGCCACTTCGGATAAAGAATACTGATTGGCTTTGCTTAACTGGGCCTAACTAAGACTTTCGGTTAAGCTTTAAATTTGGTGAAGGGTTATGTCACTGGAACCCAAGAGAAAAAACGGTCCCACTGGGTTTTAATGCTGCACTGAGTGCAGGGAGCAATTTGCTAAAGCTGATCCACACTTAGTGCATCTGTACTGCCTAGGGTTTGACCACCTGCAGTCAGACTGCGAAATTTGCAAAAAGTTTCCTCAGTCTACCTGCGATAGACTTTTGGGTTAACTGAGGGATAGAATGGCAGAGAAATCTTCTGATGAGGTTTGGTCCATTTCAAAAGACATATCAGTTGAACCGGGGACCAAGCCCTTGTAACAGGGCGAAACCTCGTTGGGGAAAAGACCCTCAGATTCAGCCCCTGTTATGGGCCCTGCAAAAAAGACAAGAAAAAGCAGTTCGGAACCGTGCATGCAGATGGTTGCGGCTCCAACCACTGAAGAAATCACAAAAGCTATCCACATTGTCCAGTCATTGCAGCTTGGTTAGGGGGGAACTGGCTTAATGACCAGTAACCCATATCTCGATTCAGATGCCTGTCAGTTTGGTTCCTTGAGGTTCTCTGGACCCAGAGGAGTTTTATGAGTTAGAGTATGAGTATTATGAAGAGGATGATGACATGGGTGAACCTGTGGAGCCTGAGGTTCCCCCTGAACATCCTCAGTATGAGCCTCCCCTTCATCCTACTAAATAATTTACCTCCCACTTTACTTTTATGAGGCAGGTAGCAGAGACACTACAACTGTCTGTTCAGGAATCTAGAGAGGAAGAGGAGGAGGAGGAAGGTGACTATAAGAAGATGATGGATCTCCCAGTCTCCCAGGGACTTATGATTCCTATTCAAGGCCCCTAGAATTCTGTGGCCGCAGAATTTTGCACAGAACTTGCAATCTACCGCAGAACTTCTGCGGTGCCGCAGAATTCACTGTTCTTTGTGATTTTTTATTAATATTTCTGTTTATTCATAGAATCTGGTTCCCGTCCCCTCTTTTTATATCCAAACCCCCCTATATGCTCAGAATGTGATGTTATCATTGCTATAACATCATACATTAGCTAATGAAATGACTGCATTCTGCAGTAGAAATGAACAGTCGCTTAACTATCACAGCTCCCACTGCCAGAGACGGTGGCACAGCACATCATGCATGGTGGTATTTGCTCAACCTGCACTACAGCCTAATACAATTTTCAGTCTTAAATTATTGCAGTAGGGCCAACTTAAACAAAACCTTGTCAATAGCACAGACCTGTTAAGTCCATACTTAGTACAAACCTATTTGTGCCTTTAAGGTATAGAGATGCCATCTGAAATGAATAACTGGTAAAATGAATTTGACTGTCATTTTTAAGAAAAAGAAAGTAATTATGCCCCGAAAAGTGGTATATAATAATGTGTAGACCTGTTGAAAGAATAGACCTGTTAAATAAATAATTGCCCTGTACGCATTTTTGCCAGGGTTATTGATTACATATTGTCATTGGTTGATAGAATCACCTAAAAGTTATGGAGAAATGTTGTGTGCAGGGACAGCTGTTGGGCCAGAGGGTAGCATGCTGTGTTTCCATGCCGGCAACTCAGGTTCAGACATTAGCTCTGGGAGCTGGCTGGGCAGCACAAGGATTGGTGGAACACATCACTGCTCAGAGCCTGGGAAGGTATGGTGCAGTGTTCTGTCACGTGGTGGACACATTGTGATGGGCTGGAGGCTCTATCTCTCGTCGGTTCACATGCATGTCATGGCCTGATGGTGTTACGCAGTGTGTCAGGAAAGCAGGTTGACATGAAAAATGAGTTTTGCAATAACTCCTCTATTCCATTTCCAATGGGATCTGTATGAATGAGGATGCAAGTACATGGAAATAATTAAAAAAAAAAAAAATATATATATATATATATATATGCACACATGCACACACACATACATACAGTATCTCTGTTTCTCTCACCACACACACACATATATTTGTATGTATGTTACAGATTGCATATAAATATGTAAGTGATACACAGTGGGAACCTCATGAGTGGTGTAAAAAGCACATACAAATATATAAGTGATAGTGGAAACCTCATTAGTGGGATAGATAGCATGCATATAGAAATATCTTATTTATCACATAAGATCCCCTCTGCATATGTCATTTATGTAACAGGCTAGGACCTTAAGGGAGAGACATTTGTTTTGCTTTTTTAGGTATAAAATTATTTTTATAAGTTTGTTATTTTTTGAACTAGTGTTATTGTGCTTTCCACCATCCTGATTGCTATAACCACTGCCATGAAAGTGAAGTCAGGATGACAAGCTGACACGGTGATGTGGTAGTTTGTTAGTGCTGCAGAACTTCCGCAGAAATTACAAACCACCGCTGCAGAAGTTCTGCGGCAAATGGTAGTCTTGCCGCAGAACTTGGTCCCACTGTACCGCAGAAAAGTAGGGGCCCTGTTTCTATTGATAAGTCTCTCAAGAAATAGACCTCTAGAATCCTCCAGACCCCAAGTTCTGTCCCAGCACTGGACAAGAAAATGGATCAAAATTGTGGTGGCTGGCAATGGCACTGAATTTTTAAGTAGCCACTGAAGTCATGTGGGGGTAGTACAAGCTGCAGCTTGTGAAAAAGCCGGCACCCCTCTTGCTTCTCACCCCCCATGATAAAGATTCAAGGAAAATTGATTCCTTAGCAAACAAAGGGTATCTGGCTGCCTCCCTGGGTTTCAGGCAGGCATCTTATATGGCCTACGTGTCTAGATACCAAAAGTCCCTCTGGGAGTCAGTGGGACAGTTAGCTAAAAAGGCTCGTCCTGAGCTGGCAGCAGATTTATAGGAGCTTGTCAGTAAAGGGGTTCAGTCATCCAAACGCCAGTTCCATGTGGCAGTGGATGCCAACGATGCAGCCTCCCATTCAGTGGCTTCTGCCATTTCCCTCAGGAGGTTTTCATGGCTGAGATGTACAAATATCTCCCAAGACATGCAGAACAATTCCAAGGATTTTCTTCTGACACAAAATTCCTTGTTTGGGGATCAGACAGAGGCATATATGAAAAAGATGAATGAGTACAGGGTAGCCTACAAGAATGCAGCTGCCAAGGAAAAGGCTGCCACCCCTCAAAAGCAGCAGACTAGAGGGGGTAGGGATAGGCCTTACCCCAGGCCTTTCCATCAGGCTCAAGCCTTCCCTTCCTACCAACAGCTCAGGGGTTACTTCAGAGGCAGAGGCAGAAGAGGCACAGGCCATGCTGGTTCCACCTCTCAGTCCACTACACCCTCTAAACAGACACCCTGAGTTGTCTGTCCGGGCCACCTCCTGACTACCAGTAGGGGGCAGGCTGGCCTATTATCTTCAGGCCTGGCAGTCCATCACTTTTGACAGGTGGGTTCTGGAGGTAATAGGCCAGGGTCTTGCTCTCAGTTTGATTGTTCCCAAAAACAGGATCAAGATCTTTCAAACCTGCCACCCTCTCAGCAACAGCTCTGTTGGAGGCAGAGGTTTCTGCCCTAGTCCAAGTCAGGGCAGTGGAGCCTGTTCCTTCTCTACACAAAGGAAAAGGGTTGTACTCAAGATACTTCTTAACCCTGAAGAAAAAATGGGGAGTGGTGGCCCATACTTGATCTAAGATACCTCAACAATCACCTGACAAAGCCAAAGTTCAGGATGGTCACTCTGGCTATCATCTTACCTGCTCTAGACAAAGAGATTGGCTAGCATCCCTAGATCTAAAGGATGCTTACTTTCACATTCCCATCTGGCAATCTCACAGAAAATACCTAAGATTCAGACTGCCCTCAGATCTTTACTAGTTCAGGGCCATGCCCTTCGGACTGACATCTGCTTCAAGGGCCTTCATGAAGTGCATGGCAGTGGTCGTGTCACACTTGAAAAGGCAAAGAGTTACGGTTTATCTCTACCTGGGTGACTGGCTGGTAGTGGGGCACTCCTCCCAACAGATAGAGGAAGCCCTGACCCTCACACAGGATGCCCTCCAATCCTTGGGGTTCCTAGTGAACCTCAAGAAATCCGTTCTGAAACGTATCCAGATCCTAGATTTCATAGGAGCAGAGCTGGACACAATGCAGGCAAAGGTCTTTCTGCTTCCAGGAAGGGTGGATGCTCTTATCTAGTTGGCAGAGTCTTTCCATCTTCAGGTTCTTTGCCCAGCAAGGTACTTTCTACTGCTCCTGGGTCACATGGCTGCTACCACAGCAGTAGTCCCAGGGGCCAGATTTCAGAAGAGAGACATCCAGTTCCATCTGAGATCCTTTTGGTCCCAGAGGAGGGATTCCCTGTTCAAACTGATACCAGTAACTGCCACTTTGCTGCAGGCACTACAGTAGTGGTAGGACGGGGACAACCTCAGGGCAGGAGTCTCTTTTCTGCAATGAGCTCCTTCAGAAGTACTGACCACAGATGCCTCACTACTAGGGTGGGGAGTTCACCTGGGGGATCACACTGCTCAGGGAATATGGCTCCAGCAGTAGTCCCCCTTGCACATAAATCTGCTGGAGTTCAGAGCAGTGTTACTGGCACTTTGGTCCTTCACCAAGATGCTACAGGGCAAGGTGGTGCAAGTCAGAACTGACAACACCACCACCATGTACTACATCAACAGACAGGGAGGAACATGATCTTCAGTTCCGTGCACAGAGGCCATGAAGATCTAGAGTCTGGCTTACTTCTTAAACATTTCCGTATCAGCAGCCCACCTGCCAGGGAAGGACAATGTCCTGGCAGATGCTGTCAGCAGGATCAACCAGGGCCATTATGAATGGACCCTGAACAAACAAATCCTGTCAACAGTCTTCAGAAGATGGGGCACTCCAGAAATGGATCTCTTTGCAGCTGCAGACAATCATCAGCTTCTCCAGTTCTGTTGCAGGCCTCTAGCACTGGGCTCAGTGCCTCTGGATGCTCTACTTCTGGACTGGTCAGGCAGATTTCTGTATGCCTTCCCTCCATCCCCTCTGATTCCCAGAGTTCTAGTCAAACTCGGGGCTCACTCAGCCACTATGATTCTGATTGCTCTGGATTGGGCCAGGCAGCCGTGGTACTCAATGCTGTTGTCTCTGTCAGTGGCCAATCCAATTTGCCTCCCCAGGAGGCACAACCTTCTGGCATCCACCCAAAGGAGGATTCTGTACCCAAACCTCGAGTCCCTCCGGCCAAGGCTTGGTTTTTGAAGACTTAGAGTATGCATGCCTGCATCTCTCAGGAGGAGTCCTGGACATCCTCAGGATGTCTAGGAAGCCTTCCACCAGGAGGACTTACTCTTCCAAATGGAAGAGGGTCTCCATTTGGTGTTCTCAGAAAGACATGGATCCACAGGAGGCTGACCTGGCAGTCCTGCTGGATTACTTGGTTCACCATCAATCCCTGGGCCTGCAGCCGTCCGCTCTGAAGGTGCACTTGGCAGCTGTTTCTGCCTATGTGTCAGCTGGGAAGGGCCCTTCCCTAGCTGCCCATCCTATATTTAAGAAGTTCTTCAAGGGGTTGCTCCATCTTCACCCTCCTCACAGGGAGCCTGCCCCTTCCTGGGACCTTAACATCTGCATAACTCAGCTTATGCAGCCTCCTTTTGAGCCCATGTCCTCAGGAGAGCTCAAATTCCTGACATGGAAGACTCTGTTTTTGGTGGCCATCACCTCTGCCAGGAGAATCAGTGAGCTTCAGGCCCTGTCAGTGGAACCCAACTACATTGCCCCTCACAGGGACAAGATTGTTCTACAAACTAATAGGAAGTTCGTCCCCAAAGTGATCTCGGATTTTCATCTGAATCAGTCCATAACATTGCCTGTCTTACTGATCATTCCAGTTCAGATGAACGCAGACTGCATAGCCTGGAAGTAAAAAGGTCCATCAGCTACTATATGGACAGAACAAAAGACCAAACGAAGGACTGCACTCAGTTGTTCCTTACCTATGATGAGGTGGGTAAAGGCAGGCCAGCCATAAAGAGGACCATTTCCAGATGGATTGTGGCTTGCATGCAGTTCTGCTGTGGCAAACTGGGTAAGGAGCCACCAGCGGGCCTGAGGGCTCACTCTACTAGGGGGACAGCTGCGTCCATGGCAGCTACCAGGGATATCCCCCTGCTTGACATCTGTAAAGCAGCTACCTGGAAAACTGTTCACATATTCACCAAGCACTACTGCCTGGATACCCAGGCCAGAAGTGATGCCAGGTTTGGCACAGCAGTATTGCAAAGTCTGTTCCCTAAGTAGGTTATGTGCCCACCTCCATGGAGCATTGCTTGGTAGTCTGCATATCGTCAGAATACAGCAAGACTTTATGTTGTTTTGAAAAAAAATATTACTTACAGTAGTAATCTTGTTTCTTCTAATGGAGTCTTGCTGTATTCTGACCACCCACCCTGCCTCCCCTCTGGAACCTAGGGAAACGGGGACTCTGCACTCCAATTGTTAATTCCTTCCCCACCAGTAGGTGGTGTTTTTTCTTGGTATTAGTGGCTTGAGTCTTCTTTATGCCCTATTGTGTATGTATTTACCTCCGGTGGTGTTAGTTATAGTTATGGTTTAACCTTAGTTAGCTTTTCTCTTTAGTAGCTACGTAAGAATCTGGTCAGTTACATAGAATGTACAGAGGAAGTGGTTTGAAAATCGAGCTCAGCGTTCTATGCAGTTGCATAGGGTTTAACCATTTTCTCTCCGGGGCAGCTGAACCGGTCGGTCATACTGCATATTGTAAGAATACAGCAAGGCTCCATTAGAAGAAACAAGATTACTATGGTAAGTCATTTTTTCTTCCCTCCCTCTCAGCACCTCCCCCCCCGGAGAAATATAAGAGTGACACTGGGGGTGCCCAGTCCCCCAGTGTCAGGAGCTGGTCTCCTTGTTGTTGGGGTTTTTGTTTAGCCTTTTTTACTCTGTAAAAAGAAACTGTCCATCAATGTCTTTTGCAGCCTTTCCTGCCTCCCACCCAACTATTGCACTCAGCACCCACCACCCCACCCCACTCCAAACCTTACTTACCCTGAGTCCAACACCATAATTCTCTCTGGGCCGCAGAACATCTTGACTTTTCAAAGCCAGACTGTGAACTGAAGAAACAGGTCATGTTCAATGTATTTCAATTATGTTTTGAACTTAGTGGCATAACCTGGGCATTTTGCATAGTTTAGCCCAGATTTTCAACATGCTTTTTGGACCCCCACACCCCATGAGCAATTGCACTGCCATTAGTCAAATCTGTCCCAAAAGATGATTTCCCAGTCCCTGCACAAAATCACTTTTCGGACAGGAGTTGAAAATTTTCTCTGCCCTTGTTCATAAGGTGGGGTCATAAGAAGGCTATGTTGAAAATTTGGTGTACAGATATTAAAAAACAACAAAGTTATGAGCCTACGTTAAACTTTGCAAATGCAGGCTGGTAACTTTGGTAATTTTTAATATTTTTACCCCAAATTTACAACATAGCCATATCTTTACAGTACCTCATGAATGTGACAGCTGTCATTTTTCAAAAATAATCCAACAGAAGTTCTGCGCTCAAATCAAAGGTAGGTTCGCTTATAGTAAGGTAGCCAGCCTGCACTAGAACAAGAAATCCAAAAGCAGAATCCAAGAAAACACAGACCACAGCTTTTTCAACTTGAATTGTTGATTTATTCCAGAGTAACCATAGTAAGTGCCCCTAGTGCCTCGGCAATGAGCCTTTAAGGGGGCGTAAACTATAGTAAATGCAGTGCACCATTTATACAATACAAAATGCATGACATCACAATGAAAGGTGACCTACCAAACAAAAATGGTAAGCCTCACATATAAATACATTTATCAGGACTGGCCACTAGGGGCGCTAAATAGGATAGCAGCTTAAAGATCAGCTCCACAACCCAGAGGGAAATATCCTTTAAAATATTTTTTCTACCAGCTGGTATTATATCCTCACTCTACTGTAACTTGTGGGGTAATACTCAAGCTACACTAATTTGGCTTCATTGATATAAAAAGCCTTCATTTGCTGCGTGGAAACTGCTATTTTAATGAAGAGCCTCCTGGATGAGGTAGGTCTGAAAATATGGCTGAAGGCCGCTTGCCACAAACCTGGGAGCAACCGTCAGTTGAGGCGATGTTTGGCCAACTTATGGCCCAGATGGCACAAGTCATTGTGGCAACTAATCGAAACACCCAAGTGGTTAAAAATTTAGAAGCCAGGATGCTGCATACCGAACAGCGGGTCTCGGCGATAGAGGGGCATGTTCAGGACTTAAGGGCAGAATTAAGAGATCAACAACAGACCATACAGATGTTGCGCAGTAAGATGGATGACCTCGAGAATCAAGGTCGTCGTAATAAACTTCGCTTCTTGGGCTTCCCTTCGCATGTAGAAGGCAAAGATACCGAGGGGTTTCTACAATTAGCCATTGCTGAAATGCTGCAGTTGGACCCATTGATACCGCTCCAGGTGGAATGCGCACACCGTACATTAGCCCCCATGTCTCAGGCCCAGGACAGACCACAACCTATCAAAGGTCCTAACTAGAGCTCGTGAGTTACAGCATGTAGTGTGGAGATCGAATAGGATCCACATCTTTCAGGACTTCTCTAAGGATCTGTCGGACAAACACCGAGCATACTCTGAGGCAAGACATAAAATGCACAGTATTGGACTGTCCTTTTCCTTGCATTTTCTAGCCACGATGCAGATTATGCATAATGGAGTCCCGAACAGTTTTGAATCTCCTGATGCACTCATGGATTTTTTACGGCGCAACTGGCCACAAGAATTCACCACGACTACCCTGGTAGCCCCTTCGCCAAAAACTGCTACAGACAGGTTGGATTGCCACTCCTCTCCATCAGTGAGCAGGACTGCAGTTTGGCAAAACCTCAGGGTGCAACACTGGATACTCCCCCAAAAGCACACCAAAAGAGGCAATCCTCAAAGAAACACGCTCGCTGGGAGCATCCTTCGGAGAGAGGGCAAGACAACACAGAGGAGGCCACAAGCATGAACACTGTTGCTCCAGATCCATTACAGGCCTACCACACTGCTAATAGATATGAAGCTTTATGCCCCAGCTCTCCGGATCATCACCCCGGCATTGTGGATTTGACTGTGGAAGGCAGGTCTACTCCTGTGTTGCAGCCCAGCTACCTGTCCCTGTCAGCAACTCCTCACCACTGCAGAACGGAGCTACAGATAGTGGAGGGCAGCATCTACCAAAGGCTACAAGGGAAGCCTCCTCTACCAGCAGAGAGCTTATCTTCAGTGTGGACTGTCCTGAGCTCTCCACATCTCCAGGGCAATCGATCAGAGAAAACCCACCGGCGTGATCAGATAAGTAGTCATCCTTCTATTTTCTTTCTATTCCTTTTCTTTTAATCCCCCAGGGAGTTGTAGGTATGGGGCGAATTTGGGGTGTCTAAATTGATCGTCAGTGGACAATCTCCTTGGCTGACCCATCTGCAACCCTTTTTCCATGTTACCCATGTAAGGGAACTTTCAAGCCCCTTTTCACCCCAAACTTGACCCCCAACTTGCACTGCCATATGGCAGAGAAGATGCCTCACTCCTATACTGGGAGGGATTCGATAAGGCCTACCAACAAGCTCTCAGTGGACATCCTGATCAAAGGTCAAGACGTCTAGATGGCAAAGAAGGCCTTTTTTGTACCATCTGATTAAACAGCAGAACTTTTGTGGGTTCTACCTCACTTACGTGTGTGTGTGTGGGGGGGGTGAGTCTGCTGGGAAGCTGTGTCATATAATATGAAAAGTGTTTGTCGGCGTCGTGGACTGTTGTGCTGAATGGGTAGCCAGGATGTGTTTTACATGAGACCCTAAGTGGTGAATGGCACAGGCCTGTGCCCCTCTGGTATTTTTTTTTTTTTTATTATTTTCTATCAAGGGGAGATCTCCCAGCCCCCGCATTGGGTGGCTTACAGTACACTCTTCATAGGTGTGACAAGCCTGACCTCACCAAGATTTTTGTTGTGAGAACACTTTGGAACCCATAAGCAATAACCCTAGGCTTGCCGAAATAGTGGACAGTTGCCCCCCGCTTTCTTTCCTGCAAACCCCCACCACATTAGAAGCATTGTGTAGTTCCACTTTAACTACCCCAGCTTCTGAAATACACCGCTGGAGCAGCTCTCTCAACCCTCTGGGGTTGCAATGAGCCTCGTGGTCCAACCTTCTTATTGGGTTGCTCGATTCTCTTGGAGGGGGAGGGACCTCCCCCCACCTGCACTCACTGTAGTGTTAAGGAAGGATGGATACCACCTGATAATGCCTTGGGAATAGGGGCTGGCTTACAGCAGGGCTCTGCGGTCGAAGAGACGCCTCTATATCCCCAAATTGCATGGTACACTGTGCACAATGTATATAGTTTGTTAATGTGTTTATGTATGTTTGTTTCACAAGAGACACACACAGATGTTTCGTTATTTGTTAGTATAAGGTCATCTGGTAGAGGCAGGGTATATGGGCATTACCCACTCTCTCCATATCTGGTGGCGCTCTATAGAAATTTGCCTCTTCTGGTTGGGCTGCCCTAGCCCCCTATCTGCAGGTTGTTCTTGATATATCTCTTAATTAAATACTTGCTCCCTATTGCTAACAGGTGATATCACTTGTCTGACATGGAAGGTCAGAGGGCTTAACACCCCAGACAAGAGGAATCGAGTTTTGGGCCATCTTAAGAGACTGGGAGTGAGGGTCGCCTTCCTGCAGGAGACCAAACTTACCAGGGGGGATCCTGAGAGACTGAAGAGGGAGTGGGTAGGTCAGGTCATTCATGCCTTGGCCTTCTTTAGAAAGAGAGGGGTGGCGATTCTGCTTCACAAGCAACTACAATGGGAATTGCAGAGACAAGTGAGAGACCCTGAGGGTAGATGGGTGGTGGTGCTCATGGATACTGGGGAGGGCCCTCTGATCCTGGATAATGTATACGCTCTGAATGAGGACTCGCCCTCCTTCTTTCACAAGTTGGCCCAGGTGCTGGGATCCATAGCTCCGGAAGACACCAGGGGGCGATTTTAATCTTACTTTGGACCCTTTCCTGGATAGATCCCCTTCCAATGCTGAGCCCCACTCCAGGGCTATAATGGCAGTGGCTCAATTACAAGATTTGGCCCTTACGGACATCTGGAGAATATTTTCACCCCTCCCCGTGGGACTACACCTTTCATTCCCCAGTACATGGTTCTCTTAGTAGAATAGACTTCTTGCTCACCTCTCCTACTATTACTAGTAACACTGTTAATACCCTTATTCATCCCTTAGTTATCTCAGATCATGCCCCTGTGCATCTTGCCTTCACGTGGGGCCCCCCTCTCCCTAAGTCTCCGGCATGGAGGCTGGACCCATTGCTACTTCGTGACCCAGACTTTCCCCCTTAGCTTCAAAAGGAAGCAACGGAATGTTTTTGGCATAACCTCATAGCAGATACCTCTGCAGGTACCACATGGGAGGCATTCAAAGCTACTCTAAGAGGGGCGATAATAGGGTATGCGAGCCGGCGCCGAAAGAGGAGGGAACAACATTTGAGGGGGCTTGAACAACAACTCCGAGAAGCGGAGCTTGCTTTAAAGGCCCTTCGTGTCCCTTCCCTTAGGTCGGAGACAGGTCACAAGGTCACCTCTGTGAAGATGCAAGTGAACGAGCTGGTCTCTAAAAAGGCAGAGATTTCGATCATTAGACTCAAGCATAAATATAGGGAAGGGGTAGAAGGGGGGGGTAAGCTGCTGGCACACTGTCTCAAAAAACAGCAAGCCGAAAGGCATATAGCGGCTTTAGAGGATGCAGGGGTTAGGACCCAGACCTCGGTGCAAGGTATTAATCTAATAATGATGGATTTTTACTCCTCATTACATAAATCCTCCAGAGCCCCAGACCCCAAGGGGGTCCGTCCATTTCTGGAGTCCCTACATCTCCCCAAAATCTTGGAAGCCCAAGCTAATGCCCTAGCTGCCCCGATCTCAACCCAGGAGGTGGCAGACACCATCCTCTCCCTTAAAAAGGGAAAGGTCCCAGGAGGGGACAGTTTCCCTATTGAAGCGTGGCAGCTGTTGCATCCCATAATCTCTCCGGTATTGCAACAAGTATTTACTGAGTCATTGCAAACAGGGTCCCGCCCTTCATCCCTTAGGGAGGCGACTATTACTATCCTATCAAAAAAAGGTAAAGACCCTCTTAAAGCATCCAGCTACCACCCTATTTCATTATTGAATGCTGATAGCAAGGTGCTAGCTAAAATACTAGCTAATAGACTTAATCCTCTTCTTCCCAGTTTGATCCACCCATCACAAGTAGGCTTTAAGGGCCGCTTTAGCGCGGACCATATTAGATCGTTGGTAAATTTAATCCATAAGACCCAAACATTATCTTCCCCCGCTGCTGCCATTGCAATAGATTTTGAAAAGGCCTTTGATTCCCTGGAGTGGGACTATGTCCAACAAGTACTTTGCACTATGGGCTTGGGGGCGGGGTTTTGGGCCTGGATTGGGGCAGTATATTCATCCCCAGCTGCATGGATACTCACCAATACAATGCTGTCTCCCCCATTCATACTGGGTAGGGGTACCCATCAGGGCTGCCCACTTTCCCCACTACTTTTTGTATTGGCAGTAGAACCCCTGGCGGATGCTATTAGGCAAAATCCTCTAATTTCCGGGGTCCAGGTGGGAACAAGGGCATACCCTACTCTTATGTATGCGGATGACCTGTTGCTCCCTATAGCCAATATCGTCACCTCCCTCCCTCCCCTACTGTCCACCTTGTCAGATTTCTCTACATTTTCAGGGCTCAAGATTTACCAGGCGAAGACAGAGGTCCTACTTTTAAACTCTAAGTGTACTTCTCAAATGGTTACTCAGCATGGGCTCCGATGGGCCCTTTAGGGGATTACCTACTTGGGCATTACTATCTCTCCTAATCTGCATAAAATCTGGGACCTGAATATGAAACCACTTTTTGCGTCCATTCGTACAGAACTGGACAGATGGAAATCTCTTCGACTGTCACTTGTAGGTAAAATATCCGCAATTAAAATGGTCACAGCACCAAAAATTATGCATCTTCTCTCCCACATTCCTTTGAAAATACCTCATTATAGGTTTACTAAGTTAGACTCCCTGCTGGGATCCTTTTTGTGGGAGGGTAAGAAACCTAGGTACAGTAGAAATAAGCTCAGAGCTCATTGGTTGTAAGGGGGCTGGGGTCTTCCGTGGTTAGAGGGGGTATAAATGGGCCTTTCAGCTGGCTCAGACATTAAAATGGTTCCTTTTCCCTGAACACAACGCTCCCCAGTGGCTGGATATGGAGAGAGAGGTATGTCAGTATACTCACTTGGTACTATTGTTATTTAACCATCCCACTAAGGGCACTCGCTCTCATCCTACTATTGGTCCCTCTCTGGAATATTGGGCCAAGGTGCATAAGAAGTTGGGCGCCTCCCCATCTCCCCTAAGACTTAACCCCACTATGGGGCAATAATGAAATTACCATCAATAAACAACCAATTGCATGGCCCTCATGGGAACGTGGTGGTATCTTATTGCTTCGAGATATGCTCATTCCTGGTACAGATACCCTTAATTTTTTTGAGGGCCTGTGGAGCTCTTATGGGATCTCTCCAAAAGACTTCTGGTGAGTCCTTCAAATAAGAAGTGCCATCCTTACGTACAGGCATAAGCAGCACCAAGAGCAACAAATTTCCCAGGTAGAGTCATGGCTGGCCCTAGAAAGAGGACAGTCAAGCCGGGTATATCCGGCCATTCGGAGCACCATCCCATCCCAAGCAGAGGAATCCAAGCATTAATGGGATAAAGCACTGCATGCCCCTATTACGAACCTGGAGTGGAAGTCTTGTCTAAAACTATCTCACGGGGCATATCCTGACATCAGTAGTCAATTAATACAGAACAAGATAATTCACTCCTGGTATAGGACTCCTGTAGTCCTTGCCAAGGCAAAGCTGGCTCAGTCTGACCAGTGTTGGAGGTGTCAGGAACTCCCAGGTGACCTGTTACATATACTTTGGTCCTGCAGGCTGATCCAGCCCCTATGGCAGGCTACCTGTGAGATGGGGTCCAAAATACTTAGGAAGCCTGTGCCTCAGTCCCCTGAGTCGCTGTTATTAGGACTCCGTACCCCGGCCCCTCACCTTCGTCTCTCCGAGTTGAAACTGCTTCTGACACTCAGTATGCAGATTAAAAGACTCCTATTGTGTAAATGATGGTCCCAGATAATCCCTTCCCTGGGGGAGGTACTTACCTCCATGGCTCAAGTTGCCAACTGGGCCAGAATATCACATACTGTGACCAATACCCTCTTTAAATATACTGCCCTCTGGACTCTCTTCCTTGTGTTTTTGAAACCTAAGGAGGGAATCGGCTGAATAGGCACAACCATGCTACTATAATGGTCTCCTCTCATGGTGCATTTAGGGGCAAGTGCTGGAGAGATTGTTTCTGAATAATAGGGGTCCCTGCTCTACGGATGACATGGTATAATATCAGTTAAGGACAGTATCTTCTCTGACAATGAAGACCTGTTTGCTTTGTGTGTGTGATCTCTTGTATTTTGTAGGCATAAAGTAGAGGACAGCAGCCCTGGACCTCTCATAATTTCTGATGCTTTGTCAAATACTGCAGAAACTAGCAGGATGGGGCCAAATAAGATATGTTTGTACGAGTTAGCCATAATGCAATGCACCAATTGCTAATACTTTCAAAGTTAGTCTCCAGCTGGATAGATGTTGTACATCCAGGCATAGAGTATTATCCTACTGCTTACCTGGCTAGTATATTCAGTTTGTTACTGTTTGGCCAGCACGTTCCGTTCTCTGCTTCTACAGACATATGTAACAGTCTGTAAGATCTTTGCAATGTATCCGACTGTTTTAATGTTTGTATCGTCTTAATAAGTCAAATCAATAAAACTTATTAACCACAATAAATACATTTATCAGAAAAGCAGAATTTTTTTTTTTTTACTGTTAAATTGTTTATTAACATTTTCTTTTTACAATAATCAAAATCAACATAAAACAAAGAGCTGGAAAAGAGTTGTTGGTTACATGGACAACTCGACATCAGAGCAGGAGAGAGAAAACTGTTACCAATTGGCAGGTACTTGCCCCTATACATGAGGTATCTAACCCTTGGGTGTCAGAGGGACAAGGCTTCCATGCTCCATTAAATAGCATTGTGGGTCTCTTTGTGGGTTCGGGTGTTGTCCAGGCTTCTGACACCCTAGGTAAGAGCAAACACAAGGAACCACTATTCTATATACTATTTAGCACAACTTTATACACTTAGGGATAACAGTACGGCACATCATGCTTGCTTAATCACAGATAAGTGGGTCCTGATAATCCATAACTATGTTCAGGTACCAGGCAGTAGTCCTAATTATTAAATTTTCAACCCACCCCTGTTTTGGGGGTGATATATCTGGTAAACAGGGTCCAGCACTTTTCATAGGTTTCCAGGGAATTGTTAACCAAATGGGAAAGTTTGTCCATAGTGGCTATATGAACCATAGATGTCAGGAGTTCCTGGGTACTAGGAATCTCTGTGGTTCTCCATCTACAGACTAGGAGTCACTTAGCCTGCACAGCCCACAGGGCTTGCCAGCGGTATGCTAGATCTCAAAGGTGGGGGGCTTTTGATTTCATACCTAGGAGAAGGAGAGGGAGGGACTGGGGAATATGTTTCTGTAGTACTTTAACCACTATGTCACAGATATAATCCCATGCCCATTGTATTAAGGGGCAGGACCATAGCCTAGGATATGGAGCAAGTCTCCAGGTTGGGAGTTAGACCTCCAGCATAAATTTGAACTCAGCACCCCTGCCTTGTGTAAGACCACCGGTGTACGGTACCACGAGTGGAGGATCTTATTTATATTAATCTACTCTTTGTATCTGTGAAGTATTTTTGGGCCCCTTTTCAGCATTCTTTCCACTGTAAGTCTGTAAACTCAAGATGCAGGGCCATCTCCCATTTCTGCTTGGATTTCTCAGTTTGACTGGGCATAGTGTCCCAGAGGGCAGCATATATGGAGCTGGCCAGCCCCCCTCTCTTTCTTTAACCAGGAGGGTATAATCTGGACATCTCCTTTTGCTATGTGGGATATATACTTCTGGGTTACACTATGCAGTTGCAGGTATCTCCAGAAATCCGAGGAGGGAAGTGACCATCGGGCTTGCAGGTTTGCAAAAGTGTCTATCGCCATAGATGATGGGGCCAGTATATCTCTTACCATGGTGATGCCCCTGTCTGCCTACCCCTTCCAATGCATTGGTTTTTTGTCAATGCATAGTTTCTCATTTCCCTACAGTGGGGTCATTTTAATTGGTGCAGTGGTCATTTTCATCTTTCTCCTTAGATTGGCCCAGCATTGCAGGGAGGCTTCTATGGTAGGGTGTGATTTGAGGCTTACAAGTGGGGTGTTGTAGATCAGAAGTGATAGGGAGGTCTTCTGACTGATAGTCAACTCTATATCGATCCATTGAGGTTGGGGAGCAGTACCTATGCCCAGCCAGTGCAGGGATTGCGCCATATAAAAGGCCCATTTGTAGCCTTCAAACTACGGAAGGCACCACCCTCCTATGCTCCAGTGTGCTCTAAGTTTGTTCCTGCTGTATCTGGGGGGTGTTCCATCCCATAAAAATCTACCAATGGCCTTATCTAGCTTCTGGGTCCAGCTCTGGGGAGGGGGAAGGGGAATATGTGCCAAGAGATAAAATATTTTTGGCGCCAGGATCATTTTAATCGCAGCTATCTTGCCTCCTAGGGTTAAATGGAGTTTGGTCCATCTGGACATATCATCTTTCATGTCCAGTAGGAGGGGATGGAGATTGTAATCCCATAGTTTAGAAATGTGTTGGTAAAGTGAATGCCAAGATGTTTGATACTATCCCCTGCCCATTTCAGAACGGTATTATCCAGTACTGATGGTGTGCATCTGGGATTTGGGGGGAGTACGTCAGTCTTGGTGGGATTAAGCTGGAGGCCTGACAGTCCTCTGAAATAGTGGAGGGTGTTAAGTAGTGAAGGTAGCGCCTCGGGTACATCTGCTAACAGGACCAGAAGGTCATCTGCGTATAGAAGAGTGGTATATTCTTTGCTGCCTACTGAGATCCCCTGGATATTCTCATTGGCTCTGAGGGTGGCAGCCAGGGGCTCCACAGCCAGGACAAACGGCAGGGGAGATAAAGGGCAGCCCTGCCTGGTGCGACGGGCTAACTCAAATGGGGGGGATAAGGTAGAGTTAGTCAGTAATCGGGCTGAGGGAGAACTATATATAGCTGATACCCATGACTGGAAATGAGGAACAATTCCCAGTTTCTCCAAGGTGATGTGGAGATAGTCCCATTCCAGGGAATTGAAAGCCTTTTCAAAATCTATGGCTACCACAGCTGCTGGGGTCAGAAGATGAGAGGCAACCTGGGCCAGGTTAATCAGGGTTCTGATATGATCTGCCATGTATCTGCCCGGGACAAAGCCTGCTTGGGAGGGATGTATCAGCTGCAGCAGTAAGGGTCCTAATCTTAAGGCCATGGCTTTAGTGAATACTTTACTGTCCACATTAAGGAGAGAGATTGAGCGGTAGCTACCTGGAGAGGTAGGATCTTTCACTTTCTTTGGCAGCACTGTAATCGCTGCCTCTCTCAGAGTGGGGGGCGGAGTCCCTTGCTCTTCTGCTCCAACATAAGTTTGTTGGAGGATGGGGGCAATAATGTCAGTCAGGGCTTGCCAGAATTCCTCTGCGTAGCCATCTCCACCTGGGGCCTTCTCTGTTTTAAGGGTGAGTAGGGCCTTCTTCACGTCATCTATAATAAGCGGGGTATCTAGTTGTTCAGCCTGTTGTGTAGTTATAGTAGGCAGATGTAGTGATTTGGAGGAAGGAGTGAATCATTTGGGGGTCAGCATCTCTGGAGGAGGCATATAAGGAAGTGTAGTATGCTGCCATGACCGCATTTAGTTCAGTGTTTTTGGTACGAATTACCCCTGAGGTGTCTGTTAGCCCAGCTATGTGTCGCTCCATTTGCTGCTTCCACAGCCTGTAGGCTAGCAGTCCCCCCCCCACTTCTCACCCCCCTCCCAATATTTATATTTTAGTCTCAAGATGGAAGTTCTGCTCGCCATGATAGGAGGGTTTATCTCCATCTGGAGACCTAGTATCTTCCTTCTGAGAGGATCACATAGGGCTTTCCTTCTCTGCTCCTTGTGTTGCTGCTCCGCTGCTTTATGCTCATCCTCTAGCTCCTTCAATTTTTGCTCCTTGCATCTCCTCCTGGCCCCTGTGTAGGCAGTGATCTTACCCCTCATGGTAGCTTTGAATGCCTCCCATCTGACTTCTGTTGTAGTGTCCTGGGCTGGGTTTTCCTGAAAAAACAGTTGTGCTTCAGCTTTGGCCCAGACAAGGAAGTCCTCGTCCTTGATTAACAGGGGGTCTAACCTCCAAGTGGTAGAGGTGGGGGTAGGAGGGCCCCATAAAATGTTCAATAGAACCGGGGCATGATCAGTAATTATTATGGGTAGAATGCTGGAGGTTATGGCTGCCTGTGTGATCTGAGGGAAAGTTAATGTAAAATCAATACGGCTATAAGAACCATGTATAGGAGAATAAAAGGAGTAATCCCGCCCTCTGGGGTTCAGCATCCGCCACACATCTGTTAGTCCTTGGTCACTCATCCAATTTAACAGGGCTTTCCTTCCATTCCCATGTATATTCCCACCTTTGGCAGTGGTTTTATCCAGCATGGGATCTAGTACTAAATTGAAATTCCCTCCAACAGTGATGGGCATATCGCTCTTATTCATATTGAAAAGGATTTGAGAGGTCGGGTGGAAAAAAGCCAGGTCATCCTCATTAGGTCCATATATATTCCCTAACAAAATAGGACCTGTAGCCGGCCCAGTGGCGCTGAGGGTTGAGGCGCTGGACGCCACGTCACGCCGGCAACCCGAGTTCAAGAGCGAGCTTGGGAAGCCAGGGGTCGGCAGGGGAGGACTGGGATTGAGCATCTGTGGACAGCTCTCCTAGTCCTGGGGAGGGTTCTGGGGATCTCCCGATGCACTGGCACCCCGTGGCGGATGCTGGGGGCTCTGCAGTGCATGGCGGCAGAAGCTTGGGGATGGGAGCATGGGGGACGTCTTCCAGGGGCGTGCGGGAGCACGCATTCGCTGGGCGGGATGTCATTGCACGTCCGGGCTCCGGGTAGAAAAGTGGAAATACCCCCTTCCTTTGGGTGAGGCGATGGTGATCGGAAATCAGTCCAATCGAACTTCACACCCAATACTGTCTGACTCTCCGATTCTCCTTGGGGTCTGGGGCCGCTCCTTGGGCCAGAAGGAGTGCCCAGACCCCACTTACCTGATGTAGCTCAGAGTTGTTGGTTCAGGTGGACGGTTGTGTTTGGCAGCTGATGGAAGGGACCCTGAGAGATGCCCCAAAGGTAAGGGTGCATAAATAAAGCTTACAAAAAAAAAAAAGGACCTGTAGGGGTCTGAAAGGTTCCAAACACCCACCTGCCCTGTGGATCAGCCCTGGATGTGATGAGAGACCAGTGTAACAGTTTATGTATTAAGAGAGCCACCCCACGCTTTTTCGTTGGGGCTGAGGTGTGAACCTCCACTCCCACCCAGTCCTTCTTGAGGAGCTCATGGCCTTTTCGATTGAGTTTCATCTCCTGCAGGAAGGTCACCTGGGCCTTGACCTGCTTCAGTATGACAGTACCTTTTTTCCTCTTCACTGATGTGTTCAACCCTCTTACATTCCAGGTAATACAGGTTAAGTCAACCATAGTCATAGTAGTCGTGGAATGGTGGGAAGTAAAATAAATGTAAACAACCGGTGTAGGAGAATAGGCACCACCCTGAGAAGAGTGAATGAAAATGGTCTGTGCTGGTTTCCTGCTCTGAGTATGAGGAGCAGTCTGGGAATGCCTTGGTAATGAGTTCTGGAAGCCTTCCCGTGTAATCAATGGGAACCACATGAAGTTGAATAGGGAGTGTTGGACCATCCTGACAGTTAGGGACCTCGTCAACTGGTTTCAGCCCAGTCGTTTTGAGATACCTACAAGATATTAGCTGGGTGGTATCATGAGAGTGCGACCTACTTGTGGTCAGGATCATCTCCCAAGCTCGTATTTGCAGTGGGATTTTACCATGCTTGTCCTTAAATGTATGCATCACCTTTATCCAATACAGAAACAAAAAACAACATTTAAACATATTTACAGAGTGCACTACCATGTCCAGTTGGAGCCATCCTGCATATCTGATCCCTTGCCATATTTGGAGAGGCATGATCTACAGAGTGGTTCCTGTGGACATGGTGGCTAGACAAAAGTCTGGTCTGACTTCCCTTTGGTTTCCCAATATTATGTTAGCCTAGGGGAGGGGGGGGTTAGCAGCTTGCAGATATGGTATGCAACAACCTGCTCCGACATTATGTATATGAGGGACTATCGGACTGCTTATAGACAGGGGCAAGGATCTCTATACCGTGGTAGGGGGTTATTTGGGAGGAGGGACTTTAGACAGTGAGCCTGTGTGGCAGGAAATCTTCCCAGACTGGAGGATGTAGGATATGAAAAGGGGGGAGGAGTAGGCCTGTAATCCACCGGCTCTGAAACCGATGTAATCCCTTCATTGTGGTGACATAACCCCAGGAAAGTCCAGCTCATATCAGCAAGGGTCAGGGAAAGGCCCGAAGCTGTCACGGGTACTGAAACAAAATCCAGGATATGTCTTCCAAGTCAGAGACATCTGTTCAGGAGGTCGGTATGGTAAAGGCCTTAGTATAGGGAACCAAGGAAGACAAGGTCGCGCTTATATAGTAGCTGTAGAGATACAGCCCTATGAGGGCTTACATCTCAGAGATAGTTCAAAAACCTGCTCCGTAGTCTTAAGTGCAGGCATCTCCTGTATCTGCAGCATCCCACCCCTATCTGTCACCCCCCCTTCCCACCCATTTCCCCATACAGTAACTACAAGGGGGTGAAAAGTATGGTCTGGAGATCTGTGTACCCTGAGGGGCGCAAAAGTCACAGTGTCTCAAGATCTCCCAGCCAGTTTAATTGACCATTTTAAAAGAGAAACAAAAAAAATAACAATGCCAGCAGAAAGACACCCCCTTCGTCTCCACTGTTTAAACAAAAACAGGGTACTTATCTAACCATAGTTCAGGAGTCTGTTTCGGTGATCACAGGGCTCTGAGATCTCGCTAGCGGTTCCATTGCAGCCTGAGTCTCTTCACAGTCTTTGGGTGCTGCGCCTGGAAGATGCAGCGCCACCGTTGGGCCCGGGACATCTCTTTGATGTGGTCCACTGTCTGGCGACGCTCTCGTGGTGGCCTGGCAGGATGCTTCGATCGAGGGATTCTCCTCCTGTAGTGGATCTCTGGAGCAAGGCAAGGGGGATCACAGAGCTTCATATGGATTCCAAGTCATATACCTTACCAGGGCTGTACTTGCATCCTGCTGTTGTTCCCTGTCCGCAGCTTCTGAATGGGGTACTGTTCTTATAAGGGGATGATCTCTGCGCTTGTGGCTGTCTCTTGCCATTCTCTTCCTGCTATGTTGAGGGAGCCCTCCTTGGGTCTTGGGTTGAATTTCAGTGTCTGTTGATATTTCTTTGGGTTCCAGAGTGCCTGCAGAACTGATAGGCCTAGGGGGGTTGTGCGGATGCATCTTCTCTGGCTGGTCTCCTTCCTGATGCTCCAGGAAATCTTGCAAGGCAGCTGGCGTCTCAAAGAAGAGTGGAATCCCGTTATGCACTATTCGCATGATGGACGGGTAACGGAGAGAGTATTGGATGCCCAGCTTCTGCATCTTATATCGGGCTTGTGTATATTCTCTCCTCTTGTTTGAGAGTTCCTTAGAGAAATCCTGATACATAGAAATCGGGTGCCCCTGCCAGTTCAAGCGACCCACTTCCCTGGACCGCTGTAGCAATGCTTGCCGTGCATTGTATGCCAGCAGTTTAATTAGTATTGCCCGTGGTTTTCCCCCTTTCATCCCCATCAGAGTAAGAGCCCTGTGTGCACGCTGTATCTCCAGTCGAAAATCTGACTGTAGGCCCAGGATTTCAGGAAGGGCCTGTTGTAGGAACCGGACCGTGTCTGGTTTTTCCACTCCCTCTGTAAAGCCCAGGAGTTGCAGGTTGTTCCTTCTACTGCGATTCTCCAAATCATCTACTTTGGCCAGAAGTGAATTGATTTTGGATTGCTGGTCCCTCTGGGTTCCCCTAATCTCCTCGATCGCCAATTCATATGTCAATGCCTGGTGTTCTATTTTTGCTAGGTGTCTAGTTAGGCTTTGAATGGCCATTGTGGTGTGATGTGAGGCTTCTGTTACCTCATCCATTCTTTGTAAAAGCTTCTCTAACATGGCATTAAAATGGCAGAGGTCAAGCGTTGAGCTGGGCGCTACCGCCATGTTACAGGCCGGAGTCGCTAAGGGAGCTCGATGGGCAGAATAATGGCCGATTCACAAATGAAAGGTATGGGAAGGGGTCACGTGATGCAAAGCAGCTAGAGGCAGCGTTTTTGCGGAGCTCCCGTATACCATCCTCTTCAAACTACTTTCTGCCCTACAAATACCAATGTTTAAAGTTCCAATCTACACCTGGAGTCTTGGTAACACTGCTTTATTTATGGTAGTTGGCTGATCCGCGCACATTAACGTATTCGGGTGAAGAGCGAGATGGAAGCGGAGATGAGACCTGCTGGTATGAAGCATACTCCACCATCCACCCCTGAAAAATCCTCCAAAAAATCTAAACATCAGAGCTTGGGGTCTGCGAGTAAATTAACCCCGTCTAACGCTCCATCAGTCCCTCTTACTGAAGATCGTTTCTTTCAGGAACTGTTACCGTTTAAGGAAACGTTAGATGACATCTCTACCGAGACGAAATCACTAAGAGGAGACCTCAGCACCCTAACCACCAGAATGGGGGACTTGGAGGCAAGAACTTCCTCCCTGGAGAAATGGAGGGAGAAGATGGACCCAGAGATTGTCCAGCTTAGGCAGCAGATCAGTAAACTTCAACTCAAAACAGAGGATTTAGAAGGAAGGAGTCGGAGAAACAATTTGGTGATTTTGGGCCTCCCTGAAGCCGAGAAAGGCCCTGACATTATTCTCTTTCTCCAGAAGTTTCTGAGCAAGGTTGTTTGGCCATCTCCCCTTAATCCACAATACCACATAGAACGTGCTCATCGATCTCTCAGGCCGAAACCTGCAGCTGATGCACCGCCAAGGCCCATCATTATCAAGTTTTTAAGCTTTCTAGAGAAGCAACATGTATTACTAAAGGCAAGAGGGCCGCAAGCAATCTTATGGAGTGGTACAAAGTTACACATAATACAAGATCTTCCCTATGAGACGAGAAAGAAATGCTCAGCTTTCCATTCTACAGTTAGCAAGCTGATTGCAGCGGGTATTCGTTATACAATGATCTACCCAAGCTACAAGTAGCCATCGAAGGTTCTTGGTACTCCTATGAGTCTCCAGAAAAAGCTGCATCGGATCTTTCTCTCAACCTACCCAAGTTGTTCAAATCTGGCTGAACACCTGATGATGTGCCAAGAAGTTATCTCCCACTTTAAATAATATTATTGGACTCTCACCTATTTGTTGGAGTTTTCCTCTCTGTCTTCTCTTTCTCTTGGGTTTCTGTTGTTGGTGGGGGGGTAGTGGAGTAGGCCAGCGCACTGCCTAGTAGGCCCAGTCTCATGATCGATCGTGAGGTCTGCTTGTGGGTGGGGGTGGGAACCCTTTGTGTAGCTGGGGTTTCTACGTTGCAGGTTTGATCAGACCATTTGGTCCCCTCAGCTCTTAAAGTTCCCAGGTTCCTTCCTTATCTCCCCGGAGCAGGTAAATTTCGATTATAGAGATTTTTCATAAGCAATATAACTAAGAGAGGCTGTTAGGTAAGCTCTGGTTACCTGCTGGGTAGGATCGGGTCTTTAGGTGTGTACAGATTGGGACGCCATTTCGGAAGGGGGGTTGGAAGATTGGAGCGACAGTTTGAAGTACGGCCCCTCAATATGAAATGGCAACAGTTGTGGTTAAGTCTGGTTTTAGATTTTGGTGATAGATGGACTGATTTGGCGTTATTATGGTCACTACTGGGATATCAGGGATTTTTGTCCCTGGTCTAGCAAGCCTTAAATTTGCACTTTTTGATTTGCAGAGCCATGTTTTTGAGGCGAGGGGGGGATTGGCTGGCAGTTGGATGTTTGAGTCTGTTGGGTAATGCAGATGTGTAGCATTGTGGCTAGGGATCAGTTTTTCCCATAGTTAGTGTCCGGATCGTATTGGGGCGATATCCTTTTAGGGAGGTTTTCGTGGTTCCCACCCTTAATTACAGTTCTGACAGGTCGCACCTGGAAGTAATGGTGCACCCTCCCAAATTAATTATTTCACTTACTTTGTATTGGATACCGCATTCTTCTCCAATGCTGCAAGTGTTCAACATTTTTATAGATTAAGGGGCCCTCAGGGTCTGGTTATGCTCTCACTCTTTAGAATTATTTTGTAGGGTTCACTTGGGTTCTCCAGAGGGTGGGTGGGGGGAGGCTTTGCGAGGGAGCTGGCTCTGGAGGGACTGCTAAGCGCACCAGGGAGAGGGGGGAAAAGCACCCTTTTTGGGGGGTATCCCAGTCAGGGGTTCCTGGTTGTCATTGGGCAATAATATCAGGTTTAATAGGGGTTCCTTTCTTACTATACTGGTCCGTTGACATCGTCGTTGCCTCCCAACAAGAGGATGCTTTTGGGGTTATGTTTCCCGATTCAAGAATTAGCACTCTTAATAATTTTCTGGGGGCAGTCGGGAGAACTTGTGTACATAGTTGGGAGAGGGGTAGGAGGTGGGGATTACAGTTTTCCTTCTTGGCATTGGATTGTGCAAGGGCAGTAGTATTATGTTAAAGTCTATGTTACTCCAGTTATTTCTTAAGAGGTACTGATGGGGAGATGGGTGGGATATGGTTGGGGTGATTCTCAAGTGTGGTGGGGGGTGGGTAGGATGTGCCTTCTGGGGTGGTTTATTTCCTCATTGTTATATATCTTATTGTTGTCTTGTTTAATTATTGAGTATAACATTGACTAAAATTGCAACGTGGAATGTCAGAGGTGTCAGAGACCTATCTATGAGGTACCAGGTTCTCAAAAACTGTGCTCTCCTGAATGTTGATATTCTCTTGATGCAAGAGACCCATCTGATACCATCAGAAGTTAATGGGCTTGGCCGGCAGGGATATGCCCAAGTTTTTGCTTCATGTGAGTCATCCTCAAGCGGGGGGTAGCCATATTGGTCAAGAAACATATACCTTTTCTGGCAGAAGAGTGTTTAACGGACCAGGAAGGTAGATTCATTATTGTTAAGGGCTTGCTACATAATGTTAAGGTAGTAATAGGGGCAATCTATGGCCCAGTAGGAGGGGACCCAGATTTTCTCATGACTTTAGCTGATAAGCTGAGTGGGTTCTTGCCCTCAATGTTAATACTTGGGTGGGGGAGACTGGAATATTGATCCGTCTCAAGATTTGGATAAATTCTATAGACCATTGAAACCACTTTCCCCCTCACAGCTTGCCCTGAGGAATTTTATGGACCTATTAGGTTTATGTGACCCGTGGTGTCTATTTAATCCCGCCGGACAGCTTTTTTCCTACTATTCTCAGGTGCATCGGTCGTGGTCCAGAATTGACTTAATTTTGGTTAGTAATAACCTTTTGTCTGAGGTGATACAGTCGGGCATTGAGCCAATTGTGATATCAGATCACTCCGTGGCATGGATCTCGGTTTCCCCAGACTTGCAGGTGCAAAGAGACACCTCTTGGAAACTAAACACTCAGCTTCTAAAAGAAAAGCATATAGTCTCTCAGATCTCTAATCTCTTCCTTCGTGGAGACCAGTTCAGGCTCAATTGGGAGGGAGGATTTGATTTGGTGCTCCCTTAAATGTTTCATCGGGGGGAATTTATTAAACTTGCATCCAGAAGGAAAAAGCAGAGGGAGGCTAAGATCATGTCGTTGTCGAATCAAATCAGGTTGACGGAAAACAAGTTTTCCTCCTCATCTTCCCAAGTAGATTTGGAATCCCTGTTGAAACTTAGGAATGAGTATTCAGACTTAGTACGGGATAAGGCAGAGTACGCCCTCCTCAAAATCAAGGCCCATTATTTTGATCAAGGGGAGAAATCAGGTAAGATGTTGGCTCTTCGTTTGAGGGAAGAGGAGGGATCGAGATGGATCCCGCCCTTATCTTCCTCTGAGGGCTCGCTCAAAACTTCTCCTAGGGATATCTCACAAGTTTTCGAGTCCTGTTATAGAGAGCTTTATAGCAGTGGTTCCTCCCAACCTTCTCATTTCCACATTGACCAATTTCAAACAACATGAAGACTTGCTATATTATGACATATGCAGTATAACCCCAGGTTAGAACTGCTCCGGAGGTGAAAGAGTTAACTTCCATGCAGGGCATGGAATCTTGAGCGAGAGCTTGGTTGAACACTCTGTCTGTTGAAGCTCAAACTTAAACTGTCAGATTCTTTACTCCGCCTCACTGAACAGTCGCTCCGGAGATTCCTCCTGCTGCTCGGTTTGTTTGTCGGTTTTAAAGTGTAATTCTCGGTTTATTTTACCGAAATTTAACCGCAATCGTCGGTTCAAGCTCTGTCTGTGGTATTGTAAGTAATAGATAGGCTTATTTATTATTTTTTCTTCTGTGTGCAACTTGTAAACGTCTTTTTCGGTTCGGTTTGAACCGATCAGAGGGGTTTAAAAATTACTTTCTAGCCCTTTAGAGTGCGGTTCCCGGTTCTTATCGGTTCTAAAAAAAGGATTTTATTACGTTTTTTTCCACGACCCGTGACACGGTTGGGAACCGATAAGAGAGTCTTGCAGTGGATTGCCATTAACGGGCAAGTTTTGGTTAGGCTGGCACTATGTCTGAGAAACCCAAAAGAAAAACCGGACCCACTGGGTTTCAGCACTGTGGCCTCTGTGGGGAAGCCTTTGCCAAGGCTGACCCACACACCATTTGTGTATATTGTCTGGGGTTTGACCACCTCAATGCAGACTGCCAGATTTGTAAGAATTTTCCTGCTGCCACCGTGGAAAAAAGAGTTGGTAGGCTCAGGGAAAGGGAGGCCAAAAAGTCCGCTGACCGGATGGCCAGCCGGTTCCGGTTCCAACCGAACCTGAGAGAGTGCCCTCTGACCAGGGCGATGCTTCCTCGGGCAAACGAAGAGCCAGCTCTGAGTAGCCGGTTCCAACTAAAAGGGCTAGAAGGTCGGCTAGTTTGGGGCCAAAAGTTCTTTTTCCAACCGCTGAGGAAATAGTCAAAGCTATTCAAATTGTCCAGTCTCTTTCCCCCAGTTCCGTCCGAACCGGCACCATTGGGCAAGCACCCGGTTCAGTCAGTTCCCTCGGTTCAGGATTATGATTTTGAAGATTTTTATGAACCAGGGGAAGGGGAGGAGGGGTATGAGGAGAGTGAGTGTGATTTTGACAGTCTGGATGTGCCCATTAAACCGGACATCTCTCCAGACAGACCCTCAGGAGTATCCCCTCCCAGGCTATCTGAGTCCCCTTCTCATTTTTTGTTTTACAAGAAAGTTGCTGACACTCTGCCACTCTCTGTTGAGGAAGCTGTTGATGATCAAGAAGAGCCTGATGGATATTCCAGAGTCTAGGAGACTGTCTATTCCCTTGCATAAATCTTTTAGGAAACCGACAGTAAAAATTCTGAAAACTCCTCATTCTATCCTCCCTGTGGATAAAAGGATGGACAAGAGGTATGCTTTATCAGGCTCTGATATGGAGTTCCTATCCCAGCAGTGCAGCCATGTGGGGTAGTGCAGGCTGCAGCCTGTGACAAGGCTAATATTCCTCTAGCCTCTCACCCTCCTGAAAAGGATTCCAGGAGGATGGATGCCATGGCAAAAAAGCAGTACATGGCAGCATCTTTGGTACTCAGACAGGCAAATTATATGGCTTACGCAGCTAGGTACCAGAAATCCAGGTGGGATACTGTCCTGGCCCTAGCAAAACAGGCCCCTGAACAGCTTGCCAGGGAGCTGGAGCAGGTGGCTGCGGATGGTATTGAGGCATCCAAGGTGCAATTTCATGCTGCTGTAGACTCTAATGATGTTTCATCTAGAGTTATGGCTACATCTGTGTCTCTTATCAGAATGGCCTGGCTCAGATGTACTGCCCTGTCTGAGGATACCCAGTCTAAGGCTATGGATTTTCCTGTTGTGGGAAATTCTCTGTTTGAGAGCAGACAGAAAATTATATGAAGAAAATGGATGAGTATAGGACCACCTATAGAAGTGCACAGGCCAAAGAAAGGCAAGTCACTCCTCAAAGGCAGCAAGTCAGGAGCAGGGGCAGGCCTTTTCATGGCCGTTTACCAAGCAGAGCCTCCTCTTCTGCTTATGCCCAGAGGGGTTCTTTAGAGGAAGGGGCAAAAGGGCTCTAGTAAGCCTGCTTCACCCCTCAACCCAAAGCCCTGCAAAACAGGCTCCCTGATAGGGTAGCCAGGCCGATTCTCCACTATCGGTAGGGGCAGGCTGGCTTACTTTGTCCAGGACTGGAAGTCTTTAACATCAGACAAGTGGGTCCTGGAAGTAGTAAGCCAGGGACTGGTTCTCAGCTTCAAAAAATTTCCGAAGATGAGAGCCAGGTCTTTTCCACCTGCAAACCCATCAGAGGCACTTGCCCTGGAAGCAGAAGTTTCTTCCCTCCTGGCTCTCAGAGCCGTGGAAAGGGTTCTACCAATACACCAGGGCAAAGGGTTGTACTCCAGGTACTTCCTTACCCCCAAAAAGACAGGAGAATGGCGGCCCATTCTGGATCTCGGGTATCTAAACAAGCACCTTTTAAAACCAAAGTTCAAAATGGTGACCCTGGGGATTATTTTACCCTCTCTAAGGCCAGGGGACTGGCTAGCCTCCCTGGACCTCAAGGATGCCTACTTCCATGTTCTCATCAGAAGCTCCCATTGAAAGTACCTCAGATTCGAACTGCCCTCAGGCCATTACCAGTTCAGAGCAATGCCCTTCGGCCTCTCCTCGGCTCCAAGGGTGTTCACAAAATGCCTGGTAGCAGCAGTTGCTCATTTAAGAAGGCAAAAGATTGCCATCTTTCCTTATCTGGATGACTGGCTCATTGTAGGCCAGTCTCTAGAACAGGTCAAACTGCATTTACAAGTAACCCAGCAGCTGCTTACATCTCTAGGTTTCCTTCTCAATCTTCCAAAGTCAGTTCTGGAGCCTGTCCAGCTTCTCACCTTTATAGGCGCGGAACTGAACACAAAAGAAGCCAGAGCCTTCCTTCCTCTGGAAAGAGCAAGGACCCTGGTGTCTCTGGCCTCCTCTTTCACCCTACAGGTCTCTCGACCAGCAAGGCATTTTCTACAGCTCCTGGGGCACATGGCTGCTTCTACAGCAGTGGTGCAGGGAGCCAGATTTCAGATGAGGGACATTCAGTTCCATTTGAGAGCCTTTTGGTCTCAAAGGACGGATCCCCTAACCAAATTGATTCCAGTGACTCGAACCCTGATCCAGGCCCTTCAGTGGTGGCAGGATCAGAACAATCTGAGACAGGGGGTTCCCTTCACTCCCCAGTCTCATTCCTTGACCCTTACTACAGATGCATCCCTCTTGGGGTGGGGAGCTCACATGGGCGACCTTTCCACCCAAGGGCTGTGGTCCCCTCAGGAATCTCTGCTCCACATCAATTTTGCTGGAGCTCAGAGCAGTTTTTCTAGCACTCCAGGTTTTTTCCACATCTGTCCAGAACAAGGTAGTTCAGGTCAGAACAGACAGTACCACTACAATGTGGTACATCAACAAGCAAGGGGGCACTCGGTCTACGGCCTTGTGCACCGAAGCGATGAAGTTGTGGTCTCTGGCTTATTCTCTGAATGCCTCCCTTACGGCAGTTCACCTCCCAGGCAAGGACAATGTCCTAGCGGATGCTCTCAGCAGGATTTCCCAGGGCCATCACGAATGGGCACTGGATCCCCTAGTACTGGAGGTAATATTTGCCAGATGGGGCACTCCATGAAATAGATCTCTTTGCAGCCCCAGACAATCACCAACTTCCTTTTTGCTGCAGGCCCCAGTGTTGGGCTCAGTCCCTCTGGATGCCCTCCTTCTCAGTTGGGAAGGAAGTTTCTCTATGCTTTCCCCTTCCCCTTCTTTTCAAAGTGCTAGTCAGAATCAGATCTCAATCCTGCAAGATGATCCTGATTGCTCCAGATTGGGCCAGGCAGCCCTGGTACCCACTCCTCATGTCCTAGCAGTCCACCCTCCCTATGTCTTCCCAGAAATCACAACCTGTTAACCTGTGCCCAGGGGAGAGTTTGGTATCTGAACCTCAAATCTCTCAATCTCAAGGCTTGGCTCTTGAAGAGTTAGAGTTTGCTGACCTACACCTTTCTCAAGGTGTATTGGATATCTTGAAGGCCTCTAGGAAGCCTTCCACCAGGACTACCTATAATTCAAAATGGAAGAGATTTTCCATATGGTGTGCTGGTAAACATATTTCCCCAGAATCTGCTGGTGTGCCCACGATCCTGGATTATTTGGTGCATTTGAATTCCTTGGGGCTGAGACCAGCTACCTAAAAGTGCACTTGGCAGCTGTGTCTGTCTTCTTGTCAGCAGGTAAGCCTCTTCTTTATCAAGCGCACCCTCTGTTCTCCAAGTTTTTTAAAGGGTTGCTTCACACCAACCCCCGTTCAGAGATTCTGCCCTGCTTGGGATCTTAATATTTGCATCGCTCAGCTTATGCAACCTTCTTGAGCCATTGTCTTCAGCAGAGCTGAAGTACTTGACTTGGAAAACTGTGTTTCTGGTAGCCATCACCTCTGCCAGGCGCATAAGTGAGCTACAAGCCTTGTCAGTGGAGCCTGATTTTATCTCCTTTCATAGAGATAAGGTAGTCCTCAGGACTAACAGGAAGTTTTTGCCTAAGGTGGTTTCAGACTTTCACCTTAATCAATCCATGTCTCTTCCTGTGTACTTCACTGACCATTCCTCCCCTGGTGAGAGGAGATTGCACAGTTTAGATGTCAAAGAGCCCTTAGTTACTATATAGAATGTACCAAGGGTCACAGGTCGAATCCTCAATTGTTCCTCACTTATGGTGAGGTTGGTAAAGGAAACCTGCCACTAAAGATCCATTGCCAGGTGTATTGTCTCTTGTATCCAATTCTGTTACGAAAAACTGGGTAAGGTTCCTCCCTCAGGCCTGAGGACTCACTCTACCAGAGGTACAGATGCGTCTCTGGCTGCTGCCAGGGACATTCCTATCCTAGAGATATGTCAAGCAGCTACCTGGGAAACAGTTCACACTTTTACTAAGCATTACTCCTTGGATATCCAGGCTAGGAGTGATGCTCGATTTGGCACAGCTGTGCTTCAGAGCCTATTTCCCAGGTAGGTTCTGTCCCTCCTCCATGGCGGTACTGCTGTGTAATCTGCATATGTCATAATATAGCAAGACTTCATGTTTGAAGAAAAAATTACTCACCTTAGTAATGTTGTTTCTTCTAATGGAGTCTTGCTATAATATGATCTCCCCCCCCCCCCAGCCTGCCCCTCTCAGAACCTCCGTTTTTGGGATGTGGGTGGGCAATGCAATGTTGGCACTTCTTTGATGCCCACTTTATTTCACCCTTCTAGTGTGCTTAGGTGTTGTGCTTAAATGTTCCTTCTTGAATCCCCCGACTTGAGTATTTGTTTTGGGATCAAGAACAAAAGGTGTTTTTGTAGTTAGCAGCCAGTGGCTAGTGTAGGTTTACGGCTTCCACACAGAACCTTAGTGAGTTTTTGCTCGTAAAGATCTGACGGTTTAAGTTTGAGCTTCAACAGACAGAGTGTTCAACCGAGCTCGCGCTCAAGATTCCATGCCCTGCATGGAAGTTAACTCTTTCACCTCCGGAGCAGTTCTAACCTGGGGTTATACTGCATATGTCATAATATAGCAAGACTCCGTTAGAAGAAAAAACCTTACTAAGGTGAGTAATTTTTTCTTCTGGATGGCCTTCCCCTTCCCTCCCTGCAGACCCACCAAGGTGAGTCTCTGATTGCTCCTATTACTGTGGCCGAGGAAGAAGAGGTGATCAGGGAATTAGCTCTGGACAAGGCCCTGGGGCCTGATGGTTTTCCTTCCAACTTTTATAAAGTCTTCTGTAAAGAACTTGCTCCCCTCCTTATGAAACTGTTCGAGTACATGTTTACTTCCAATACTCTGGACCCCACTCTGCTAGAGGCCACTATTGTTCTGATATTGAAACCAGATAAGTCTCCGACGGACCCGTCTAGTTACCGTCCAATTTCATTACTAAATTATGACATAAAAATGTTAACAAAAATTCTGTCCCTTAGAATCAAACGGGTTTGGTTCAATTTGTTGAGTCCCGAACAGGTAGGGTTTGTTCAAGGTAGATCCTCAGCTGACCATCTGCACACTCTCTCACATATTTTTCAGGCTGCCCAAGACTCCCAAGCTCCTATGGCTTTAGTATCATTAGACGCGGAGAAAGCCTTTGACAGAGTTCACTGGGAGTTTCTCTGGATTATACTGGGGAGAATGGGCTTCCCAGAGACTTTCATTCAATGGATTAAGTCAGTTTACAAATCTCCCACTGCTAGAATTTATTGCAATGGGTTTTTTTCTTCTCGATTCCCATTATCTACAGGTACTCGGCAAGGATGTCCCCTGTAGCCTTTTCTGTTTAATTTATATTTGGAACCTCTCCTTTTCAGTATTAAGAACTCACCCCAGGTTACAGGATGTTCAATTCATCAACAATCTTTGGTTCTTTCGGGTTATGCCGATGATATTCTGTTACATCTGGCTAACCCGGAATTGTCCCTAACACACATATTGCAGATCATCGACTGGTTCGGCCAGCTGGCCAATTATAAACTGAATTTGGCTAAATCAATCATATTCCCGTTGAATGTCAACACACTCCAGGTTAACTTCACCCAGTTTGGCATGAAATGGGCTCCTTCTTCTTTTAAATATTTAGGTATACATCTTACCAAGGACCCTGAAGTTTTCAGGAAGCTTAACCGGGATGACTTACTGTCTAAAATACAGCAGGACCTTCAGAGATGGTCCGCTCTCCCTTTATCTTTGTGGGGTCGTATAAATATTGTCAAGATGAATGTCTTGCCTCGGGTTTTTTATCCACTTAATTTAATGAATATCTATCTCCCTATGTCCTATTTCCAACACCTTCATAGGCTTATCTCCAAGTTCATTTGGCAAGGCAAGCAGCCCAGGAAAGCCTTTTTAAAGCTTAACCTGCCTAAGGAGAAAGGTGGACTTCACCTTCCCAACTTTATGTTGTATTACTGGGCAAGTCGCATGTCGAAAATGGGGAGGTGGTATGACTCGAGAGCAGATGATTACCTCCCAATTTGGTAACAACTCGAGAGAAAGATTTTGAATGAGCATGGTCTCCAGTCATTTAGAATCTTCTGCTATACCTTCTCCATATTACCTCCCCTTTTACAAAGTAGTGTCATAGGTACCTCCATTAAGGTGTTGTCTCAATGCTGGAATTTCTTCAGCATCTCTCCTAAGAAAGATACAACCCAGCCTCTTACTTTAAATTCAAACATTGGGATCGGCGGCCTCCCGCTCCCCCTAGACTGGCTTCCTCAGTTGCAGGACTGCTGTGTTGATGGCTTGTTCCTTAATAATTCTCTTTTATCCTCGGGAGATGTTATGGCTAAATACAACATCCCTCAGAAGTATATTTTTAAAGTTTTCCAGTTAAGACACCTATTGGACTCCAGTTTTGGGTCTACTTGTACACCGTCCCAAGTTAAGCCCTTTCTAGACCAGATACAGGAATATGCAAATAAGGCCCATAGCATTTCCAAGATATACTCCTTCCTATTAGATACTAAATTTCCTAAACCCCTTACTGGCTCTAAATGTTGGTCCTCTCTTCTGCCAGATACCCCTCTAGTCTGGGGTCAGATTTGGGTAGATACGCAGAGGTACCTCTCTCAAGATAGGCATAGGCTCATCCAGTATCATATGTTGAATAACTTGTACTATACTCCGGTTGAGTTGGCCAAATTAGATAAAGAACCTCTGTGCGCAAACACTGAGGCAAGGGTTACCCCAAAGGGCATTTGGCTGGGAAGCCAAGTTTCAAGAAAACTTGTGGGCATGTGTGATTTTGCATTTTCTTTAAAATTAGATAGATTACCTTCAACTCTTTGTACAAGGTGTGGCATAGTTGAAGGGAACCTGGTACATATTTTCTGGCATTGTGACAAGGTGGCTCTATTATGGAGGTCCATCCAGTCCAACCTAGATCCCCTTTTGGGATTGGGAGACTTATTTACCATAGAAGTTTGTATTTTAGGGATGTTCTCCAATATACAGGTTTTGGAGCATAGATTTCACATGGCTTTAATTTCTATAGCTGTTAAAAGACTCGTTCTCAGGCATTGGATGGACCAACTGGTTATATCGTATACAGAATGGATTAGAGAAATTTCTCTCGAAGTAGAACACACCTTTAAATGCTTTTGAAACGACTTGCAGTTTTTTATATATATATATATATATATATATATATATATCGTGTGATCACCAGAATGCACTTTAAAAGGATGTGTAATGTTGTTATTGACTCCACCCCAACCCCTTGATGAAGAGGGATTGATCCCTCAAAGCACCAGGGAATGTTTGTTGCGACCTCACAAATTATTGAATCTTATCGGTCTCTGTGGTGCATTGCTGGTCATTTTTGTATTTTAAGAAACATAACGAGTTCAAAATCAAAATATCTGACTTTGTAGAAAATGATAGAAACCCAGTGAGTGGAAATGGACTATGCCAACTGAACTTAGAACTTCAGAATTTGAGAACTATGTGCATGTGACACCCTTTTATGATTATTATGTCATGACATCATTCTTAGCCAGTCAGGATTGTTTCTTTCTAAACATTTCAGGTACTCTTAAAACCATAAGAGGGTGTCTTATGCACATAATTCTCAAATTCTGAAGTTCCGAGTTCAGTTGGCATAGTCCTTTTCCACTCACAGGGGTTTCTGTAATTTTCTACAAAGTCAAACATTTTGATTTTCAACTCCAGGGGCCGGATATTCAGAAGTTTGGGCAAGCGCTAACCAGTGTTTTCCTGCACAAACTGGGCTTTGCGCAGGAGCCCAATATTCAAAGGGCTCTGTTGCGCTGGCAAATAGGAGTACCACCTGTGCAAACCAAATGGAGGGGTATGCAAACAATGGGGCAAGGAAAGGAATACTGCTGTAAGCTGATACTCAGCAGATTTGCAAGAGGGTTTGCATGATCCTTTTGCGCCACACAAATACCGATGAAGAAAACCTCTTATTCCGCACAACCCTAGCAGCTGTTGGCGGTAATGTAGTCAACTAGTTGGTTAGCTGCTGAGGGAGCATACCCACCCCTGTGCGCTTTGGACCCCCACCCCGTCCAGTTGCCAGCCCTGTAGTGTAGCATAAAATCCATGGTGCTATTCGTCCCCTCCTTCCCTCTGATCCCAGATGCGTAGTTATAAGATAAATCCCTGATGCTAGTGGTTCCCTCCCTCCCTTCGATCCCAGCCCTGTAGTTATATGTAAAATCCCTGGTGCTAGTGGTCCCCCCCCCCCGCCATATCCCAGCCCTGACACAAAAATTATTATTCCCTGATGGTAGTGGTTTCCCTCCCCATTCCCCTGCTGATTGCCAGCCTGGAAGTAAAAACAGCCTGTCCCAGGCGTCCAGTGCTTTCCCCCCCACCCCCGTGTGGCACCGGGCACCTCCACCATTCGCCTGATTGGTATCTGCAGTGCATTGGGTGCATATGGCAACTGGCACAGCCCTCCTTACACCTCTTCAGCTGGCCACTGTATGTCCAGACAGGGAGCACACCTCTTATTTATTGGGCAAGGCTCGATCCCAGTAGGAAACACTGGACACCCAGGAAGGGGATGTTTTTACTTCTGGGCTGGCAATCGGAGGGGGGGGGGGATGAGGAGGGAAACCACTACCGCCAAGGGTAATAATTTTTATGTCAGGGCTGGGATTGGAGGGAGCAGGGACCACTAGCAACAGGGATTTTACATATAATTATGGGGCCTGGATTGGAGGGAGGAAAGGGACCACTTGCACCAGGAATTTAACTTATTACTGTGGGGCTGGAGATGGGGGGGGGGGGACCACTAGCACTAGGGACAACTAAAGCTATCATGGACTGTGGTGGGAGTGGTGCCGCGCTACCTGCTTTCACTGCCCATGCAAAGGATCCCATAATGGGCATGCAAGTGGCCCCTTAGCGTCTTGTCTGCCCAGTGGGCTCATTTGCATGGGTACCTTTGAAAATTGCAGATAGCGTTTTGGCGCTATCAACTCTTTGGGCCAAGTCCAGGAGCCATGTTGGGGTAGTGCTTCCTAACCAAGTACTGACCTTACATGGCCCTATATTCATTCAGGTAGTACTCAACCATATATAGCATCCTGGGACCCCTGGGCAATTGCTAAGCACAGCGCAGACATTTGCACTAGCCTTTGCCCCATCTGAATATCAGGCCCCAGTTCTATTTCTTTAAAACAGCAACCTTTAGCATGATTTATAGTATGTTTATATGTACAGGTACTTTATTAACTTATTTTATTTATTTACTGTATATTCAGATTTACAAATCTTTGAGTCACAGACTCTTTTACAAAGGCTCCACGTCGGTTACAGAGGGTGGAGGGGGAAACAAGAATCGGGGAAGACAGACGGAACAAGGAAATTATATACAAGGAAACTATATACAGATTTTTGTTCAAACGTTTTTTATACAGTTGCTCCACGGTGGTTACAGCGGGTGGAGAGACATAAGACAGTATATGGCAAAAGGAACCAACTTTCTATACATAATAAATAATTTAGTGATTACTTTACTGGCATGATAGCAGAGAGACTTATTTATCCGGTTAGAGCAATTAGGAGACATACCTGTGACCCCTAGACTGAGCTTTAGGGGTGTTTGCATTCCGAGCGTGGGGGCCCTGTGTGGGTGCAAGGGGAGGAGGAGAGAGTCAGGCGAATTAGCATTCACATTTAGAGCTTTCCAATAGGTGGGTTCTAAGGCCTGTTTTGAAGAGTTGAATGCTGTGGGACTGGGAGAGGGAAGGGGAAGAGTGTTAAGCCATTTGGGGCCTAGTTGGAGGATCTCTGCCCAGGGATGTTCGACATGGGGGACCATGAAGGATGTGGTAGCCGAGAGTCTGGTATTACGCCTGAGAGGGGCCGGTCTGATGATGGGGAGTAGACCGGTTGGCGCAAGCTGGAGGTGGATCTTTTTTGCTAGAATGCAGGTGTGGTACTTGAGTCTTTGATGGAAATTCAGCCAGCCAGTCAGCTTGTACAGATCGCATGTGTGGGTGAGTCTGTCACATCCCGAGACAAGGCGACAGGCTTTGTTTAGCGCAGTGATTATGCAGCTTAGGGTGGTGTTATCAGCAGTGCCGTGAATAACAATCCGTGTCGATAAGGAGGCGATGGAGGATGTGACAGCTATCTGCATGGCTTGAGCAGGCAGGCTGTTTTGATCCTGTAGAGGTACCAACTCTAGAGCTGATCACTGACGAGAGGAGGCGTACATGTCTGTGGTAGGAGAGGAGGTATCTGAGGTGACACCCAGGTATTTGAAGTGAGTGGCGTGTTCCAGTAGGGAACCATCCGAGTTGGAAATATGAAGTGCCATCTGACTGTGGGGGCTTTGAGCGATGAGCAAGGTCATGGCCTTGGTTTTGGAATAGTTAATGATCAGGCGGTGATCAGCGAACCAATTCTCCAGCTCCCTGAAGAACCCCTGGAGGCTGAGCTGGAGGGTGTACAGTTGGGGGTGTTTCCAGTAGAGAATCGCATCATCAGCATAGAGTAAGAGATGACCGCTGCATGCTTTGGGGAGTGAATTAAGGAAGAGAGTAAAAAGCAGTGGGCCCAAAATTGACCCCTGCGGAACACCAGAGCGAACAGACTTGGGGGTGGAAATGGTGGAGTTTATTCTTACTTGCTGCGAGCATCCTGAGAGGTAGTCCTTGAACCAGGTTTAGGCCTCGGGGACCACATTTAGTTGCGGCAGGACTTGAAGGAGTAGATCGTGACTGACCGTGTTGAAAGCCTTAGTTAAGTCTATATAGATGGCCCCTGCAAGTGACCCTTGGTCAAGTGCCTCATGGATGAACATTGTGAGTTCAGCGAGAGCCGTGATGGTGCTGTGGCCAGCTCTGAACCCATGCTGTTCCTTACTAAGTAGGTTATGTTTTGTTAGATGCTCTGTTAGCTGGTCTGAGACTATTTTTTCCAGAGCTTTGCAGAGAAGAGGGAGTATAGAGATTGGTCTGTAATTACCGGGGTGGGTGGGGTCACGCTCTTTAAGAATAGGAGTGATCAAGGCTTTTTCCAGGTGGCGGAGAACTGGCCGAGGCAAAGTGAAAGGTTTAGAATTTTGTGAGATGGGGTAGTGTGACATCGAGGTAAGCCTAATGAGTTTAGGTCCAGGAGTCATTGCTGTATGAGTGTTAGCGATAACTTTGGAGTATAAGCGTTTGGCCAGGGTGCAGGGAATGGTACGGAGCCGGAAGGGGAGGAGGTCTGTACTACGCCATAAGAAAGTAGGGGAGGTTTGGGAGGTGGAAGAAATTAGGCGGAGGATATGTAGAAGGTCTGAGAAGGATTCGTTGAGGGCTTCAACGATTTTTATTAGGATCTTGGGTAACGTCCCCGTTCAAACTGAGTTGGGTAGGGGTGGGGGAACGTGATTTGCCACTGATTTCTTGTATGTTGCTCCAGGACTTTTTCCTGTCTCCCCAGGAGGAGGAGAGGGTGTGCTGATAGTATTCAGCCTTGGCCTGACGTGTGGCCCAGGTGCATTTATTTCGCACCTCCCTATATAGCTGTCTGTCCTGGGTGCGTTAGGAGTCTATGGCCCTGTGCCAAAGGTTGCCCCTGTGTTGCATAAGTTTTAGGAGGGAGGGTGTGATCCAGGGTGTAGACCTGGTTTTCACTACCTGCCTAGTGAGGGGAGCAAATATATCACAGGCTTTGTTAAAAGTAGCTATAAAGTGGGTGAGAGCGGTATCCACTGACTGTGCATTATATAAAGGTAGCCAGTTGCTATTGGCTAGGTATTCTTTGAGGTGATTAATGCCTCCTTTTTTGAGCTTTCGGTGCCATGTGGTTTTCGGAGGTGCTGGGGGCAGTTTTCCCGACCACCAGCAGATAACCGGGGAGTGGTACTGCATATCTTATGGTTGTAAGAGTTTATTCTCAAGTACTTTTTGTGCCTGAACTGCTCAGCTTTGCTTTGCAGTTCTCTTACTCAGAGAACTCGATAATGCACTCTTATAACCATAGGAGACACAGTAACTATACATATAAACATATACATTAAACTTGAGCTTTTTGTTAAAGTGAAAGCTGAGCTGACCTCGAAGCACCATGTAACTCTCACTCACTTTCTTCCTGTCTCTGCCTTTGAGCAACATAGTGGACAAGAGATACCGACACTGACTACACAAGGTTGGAGGGAGCCTTCAGGTAATAAAGTATACAGTGTGTAACAGAAGCTAAATAATAGAAGCTAATACAATACTACAGTAAATAAATATGTCTTTAAATAAGGCAAACCAATATAGTACGGTACTGTAATACAGGACTACATGACTGAATCGATGTAGGAATTGGATAAAACAGCAAGATGTGTGACAAAAACCTGATGCAATGAAGATCTGATAAACTGAACAGTTGCTTAATCGGGATGAAAAGCGATCCACTGGGGTGTCCCGATTTAAGTTGCTTCTGCTGTACCATCAGCAGAATTATATGCTGACATTATTTCTGAAGCAGCTTTTTAGAGTGCATTGTGGATAGGCACTAGCAGCCTCCTTTGGGGGCTAGCCCCATCATATTCATGAAGTCCACTTGCTCTTCATCCTTCTCTGTTTCTCATGAGAAGGGATGTTGTATGTGTTCATCATCTGTTTGATGAACATGGAAAAAGAGGTATAGTCTTCTGTGGGTATTGGAGGGGAACCAAACTCCTGGTCAGGTGAACCATCAGGTTCTAGAGGTTCACCTTCCTCCTCCTCCTTGTCATACAAATCCTCTTCCTCAACAGGCAAATTGTCTGGGACCTGAGCCTGGATAGGGGTGGGTCAACATATTAAGGATGTTTCCCATAACCTGGAAGACTTGAAAAAACTACCATGCCTTGGCCAGGTCCTCTGAGGGCATTTGTCTTTGATGCACTGTTTTTTTCTTTTCCTTTGCATGAAAAGTGGCATGGCCATTTTGTTGGTAGGCACTTGTTCCAGTACCTGCTCTAGGGCTCTTTTACTTGTATTTTTGCCATCATTGGACTAAGGGTCCCCCTTTTGGGCACTCTGATATGTTTACCATGTTTATCTGATGGCTGAGCAGCCTTATCTTTTTTTTATCTGTCCAAGAACATGGGGGCATGAAATTAAGGGGGGGGGGGGTTCAGGGGCAACATGAGGAAGTACTTTTTTACTGAGAGAGTGGTAGATGCTTGGAACAGCCTCCTTAGGGAGGAGGTGGTGGAGGCGACTACAGTTAGGGAATTTAAGAATGCATGGAATAGACATCAGAGTACTATAGAGACAGGAGAGAAAGGGTGAGCTGCAAATCAACTAGTATCTGTGGTTGTTTGTAATAGGCAGGTACAATGGGCAGACTGGGTGGGCCACACAGTCCTTATCTGCTGTCAATGTCTATGTTTCTGTGTGAAGTTAAACACCCAACTAATACAGAGAATTGCAAACTAATGCAGATAGTCAAAAAACAAAAATTGCTTAAATAAATCAAGCTGTATACCAGAAGACTGGAGCTGCAGTTCGGGGTGACTGCTCTCCTCAAGCGGAAAAGCAAATCTGACATTAGAACTTTTTTGGGGGGAGGGGGGCGGTGGTGATCACTCTGCAGAGTTTGAACTTGTATTCTGAGTTCCAGAATTAGCATAAAGTTCTATCTTCAGGGCTTTGTCGTAAAGCATCATTGATGGATTCCTGTTGTTTCAACCAGAGTCTCAAAGCATTAGCCAGACAGGATATGGGTAGTGATCGTAAAGGCGGCAGCACTGAAGCATGTGGCTCTGGCAGAAAATGGGATGCCCAGAATTGGGAACCCCTTGCTATTTGGATGGAACAATGTACCAAATAAGAATGAATCACATAGACTTCAGGAAGAAACAAACCTCATGCAACCTGAGGGAGGACTGACTTAAAAGTCAAAATATGTCCCCTTTTTCCCCTCATGGAGAAAAGGGGGAATCTCAGGTGCACGTGGAGCTGTAAGGCCAAGCAGCCCAAAGGAGTTGAGATGTGTTCATCTTTCCAGGCACCCCTTTGGGTAGTGGGCTAACAGTTCAGCTGGAATAAGAGAAGAAGAAGGGCATACCAACCAAAAGGATAGTCTGGCATAGCCAGATATAAAACCATCAGAGAAAAGGACCTGCTTCTCCTGCAACAAGAGAGGTGTACCCTGTGTAAGAGTTAGTGTACTTGGTTCAATCCATTGCACAGCACTCTTCCACAGACAGTGCAGCTGCCAAGTGGAGTTAGATTGGATACTGCCCAGAGGTGCACAGTGTGCATTTTGCAACAAATAAGTATATAACTCAGGCAGGGAGAAGGGGGATAAGAAAGAAAAGTAAGGAGGGAGCTGCCTTCTCTCAATTTTTGTTTTGGTTGGTATAAGGACCATTAAAGAAACCCTCTCCCCAGTTTTGAGGCTTTTTTTTTTTGGGGTGGGAGTGGAAACCCAGCAATGGGTTCTAAACCTTGTTTTTTTTTTTTTTTTTTTTTTAACACCTACTCCAAAGGGCGTATAACTGGAGATGCCATGGCACTAGACGGTGCTGGCCAGGACTGTCAGGGTGAACTGCTAGAAGCCCTGGCTCTGCTAGAGTAGTGGATGGTGGCTGGGTGTGGTAATCCATGATAAAGATATTTTGGAAGATCAACAGTTACAGAAAGTACATAAGTTTCATGTCTTCCAAGAATTAATCTTTACCATTGTTTTCTGCTTATGGATCTGATTGCCAAGCTTCCCTTCTTGTTAGAGGGAGGAGCTGGCTCACCCTGAGGGCAACTTATGCCCTCGGCCCTCTGGACGGGGAAGCTCCTGAGGGCAGAGGCTCCTTACAGGTCTAGTGAGATCTGAGACTGGTCAGGGCCAGGTGGGGGCTCTTGTGGCACTGGACAGGAGGGTTCCCTGACTTTTCCTGCCTGATGCTAGGGAAGAAGAAGTGAGACCCCTGGAAGTGCGAGTTAAGCACCTTATGCCAGGCCAAAGGTGGCAGTCGGGTAAGGTGAAGCCATGCCATCTGCCTAATGCAGACTGCGGTTCCTACTACCACTATGGGGGTCACCTCGATGGCATCATAAGATGCCCTTGACTGGTAAAGTGCCACACTACACCCCTGGCAGGAAGGTCAATAGCCAGCCTGACTGTCTCACTTGGTGGCAGTGTAGCTAACAGGTTGGATAGCTGCAACCATAGGTGACAGTTGTTGGTCACCATATGTGTCTGATGTGCAGAGATGCACATTAGTGCATGTGCTGAGGAAAAGCCTTTCTTCAGCACATTAGTGCATGTGCTGAGGAAAAGCCTTTCTTCCAAGAGTGTAATCTATCTCTGGAGTTTGGTAACACACAAGGCTCCATGACTCTGGGGTCTAGAGTAATTCAGCCCCCGAGAAGGGGTGAAGTACCTCACCTGCAGACCCAGTGGCTGTGCATTACCATATGAGGAGGTTCCTGGGTATGGCTAGAGTGGAGAGGGGATGGCTCCATACTGTCCTAGATGCCTCTCTGGCCCTACACCAAACAGGAACAGCTACACTGTTGATGATGGGAATTCCAAGAAGTCCCAATGGCAGGGCTACTAGATTGCAGTTTGTATGGGCTTTAGGTCAAGTGCCTAGATCAGGTTCACCAGGAATTGCTGGTACAGGGCATACACAGCAGCAGAAGAGAGGTGGAGAGATGATTTAGTGACCTCACTAGAGGATGCTAATGGAGACAAAGCACTGCCTCTGAGCAGGGTCAGTAGTGGGAAGAAGGGCCAGGGCTGGGCCCTGTCTGACTCCCTATGCCAATCATCTAAGACACCAACCCACATCCAGTGTTGTTCCCATGTTAGAGGTCCATTAGGGCCTATCAACGAGGGCATCCTTTCCAAGAATTGATGAGGCCGCTCTAGAATGAGGTTGAGACTTCATCTGTCTGGGACCTTGTCCTGGGCTGCAGAACTGCACAGGGGGCCTCGCTCGAGGGGAGGGCCTAGCAGAGTTGCCTGAAAGTTGTTCTCCTATATCTGAGGAGTGACTTGATCAGTGCCAAAGGGGGGAGCCCCCAGGTGAGGAGAACAGAGCCATACAGGTCCCACAGGGTGACGCCGATCTTCAGCAGTGGTGGTGATACCCAGTGGCTGTGGAGAAAACTGTATCTCCGGGCCACCATCTGACCCCAAACTGGTGCAAATTCCATTACTGGGCTCAGGATTGGTGACAGCATTAGAGATAGGGTCATTCCCATCAACATGGCTGGCACCACCTTTGACACCATGCTGAGTGCTGACTTTGATATCATGCTGTGATCCATTACCCTCCATTGTGTTGTGGATGACACCAGAGTCGGGGATAACCTCTGGGGCCACATTGTTGTCAGAACCTTGTCCCAAGCTGGACCCAGGACCGGTACCATGACCGTCACCGCCTCCATCACCGTATCCAGAGTCATCACCCTCCATGCTGTTGGTAGCAACACCATGAATGGTGACAACATCCAAACTGGCAACATTGCAGACAACAGCCAGTCCCTCTCCTGAAACCACAAACAACATGCTGGTGCCACTCATTGCATTGTTGTCATAAACAGTGACAATAGCATGAGCAGCACCAGAGGACAAAGTTGAGGTGTGCACTGGTGTAGAACGAATGCATAGCTGCAGCCTCACCACCAGGGACATCTGCTGCTCAGGGCAGGTAGACTGTGTAGTATTCTCAGACGACTGCCTAGAAGATGTCAACTGTCCATCAAGCCCATCCACTGGAGTCTCCAACAGGTCAGCAGGTTGAGATCAAGGAGAACTCCATACTTCCACAGAACCAGAGATCTTGGAAAGAGTCCCAGAGAAAGGCCTAATGACCAGGTCCTGGGTGAATGTGTGCGAGGCCTGCCTCCAAAGGTGGAGATCAGAAGACTCCATGTCAACACAAGATTCTCGAGGGTACAGCAGTCCATGAAGAAACAGGCATCACATGCATCCATGTTACTCTCCGGTCCAAGACAGGTCGCACTGGTCTGATGCTGGTCCAGAACAGCCATTGGTTTCCTACAGGGGCAACAATGCATAATGGGTGACTGTCAGACTATTTTGCCTCTTTTCTTATCAGACTTTGGCATCGCAATAAAATAGCAAACACAAGCTACATCACAAATAAAGAGAAAATACTGGTACTACAGATAGAAAAAGCGAGGATGAGTCGAACTGAGGTACTATGGTGTGCAGTTGATAGCGAGAAGTACAGAACTAAGGATAGTGAGGGAGATGGAAACAGTTATTGACCGGTGCACAGAACATCGTGGGGGGTGCACAGGTGCCATGCCTAGTAGCCGTGACCAGCCTCCTTGTAAAAGCTTTGTTTCCTTGGGGTCCTAGTATTTCAGGCCTAGATCTGTAAGTGAGAATCAGTGGTGAAGACTGATTCTTGAAGATTAGAAGTTTCCCTGATTCCATGACTGACATCCTCTTTCTTCCCCCCCCCCCCCACACACACAATAAAATGGGTTCATATAACCTATCCCTAGGACAAAACTGGAAATGAGCTCTCACAGCTCAGTATACCTTTTCTGGTCAAATTAGATGGCTCCTACTGCTCATGACATTAGCAAGCCGAGTTCGAGTATGTGCCAGAGATGCTAGGGGCGCCCTGGAGGAGTAGCCTCAAGCGTCTTAGTGGATGCTGTCCTCTGGAGAGGGAGGAAAGTAACACCTTGCTCTGCTGCCATCATCTGTGGGTGCACAGTGGAGATGGGAGGACATTGTTAGGTGCTTGGCAGGACATGTTTACATATGCAGTTCAGTTGCATGGACTTCTGTCCTTGTGCCGATGCCCTCACAGAGTAGGAAGGGGATACTAAGGGGTAAGTTCTCTACGTTGCAGCTGCATGATGGCTGAAAATGACCAGAAGGCAGTGAATCCCCTTGCCAGTGGAGGGAGAAAAAAAAAATATTAATAAATAATTAAGGAAACATCTTGTTACCTGATAGTTGCACAGAAATCCATGACAGAAGTAAATAATTCCTGCTGCAGAAGCAAAACAAATCCACTGCAGATGTCAAGAGCCTTGTCACGGAATCTGTTGAAGTGCTGCAAAAAACCAAGAGCATTGTTTATAAAGAACAAAGTTAGTTTTCCTGTATTTCTTTTCTCAAAACTATTTGTTTTTCCAATCCTATAGTGACAGAAATGCAGAAGCCAGCGTATCACCAAAGGTCTTTCAAAACTGCACTACCAGTAGCCAACAAACAATGAACAAAACAAAGAACATCCCAAGAGATGTATATGGAAGACCTGAAATCGACCGTTGGAGAACTATATATGATGAGGCATTCAACATGAACCATGATGTATGTATTGTACCAGTATTTTATAAAGACTAGATATCGTATTGCTAATGGGACTGGGACAAACAATATTTTCTCCACTTGCAAATGGAAGTGCATATTTGCCATGCTGTGCTGAGAGGGAACGTAGCCTGCCCTGTAGTGTTGCTTGGCATACCCTTCTGATGTCAAATACTTATTCCCAAATTAAAATTGCAGCTAACAGGCTGGCCCAGTGGTGCTGAGGGTTGAGACACTGGATGCCACACCTCGCTCCACGCTGGCAACCCAGGTTCAAATACGGGCTCAGGACACTGGGGGTCAGCTGGGGGGGAGGGTGAGGAGCTGATTGAGCTGCCGTCTGGCAGCTGTCATCCTTGGGAGGGATCTGAGGGGCTCCATGGGGTTTGGCTGCCTCCTGGTGGTGGCTGGGTGGCAGCGCCACGTTCGAGGAGCCCTGGCACTAGGCCAGGGAAGGACGGATGTGGCCGTGGACTGAAGCTGCGGTGTGCATGCGCACCTCCACGTGCATGAAATACCAGTTCTGGGGCCTTGGGGTAATGGGGCACAAGCAGAAAACACCCCAGAGGATATGGGGAGGCAACGGAGGCCCCAAGAGCCAAAGCCCACATCCCAAAGGTCAGACCATCCTTCCACTGGGCTCTCCCAAGCCCTTCGACCCGACCCAGGACCCACCCTCTAATTTCAGAAAGGTCACCAGGTATGTGAGATGGGCCTCCCTTGGGGGGTGATCCAGGGAGCTGGAAAGTTCCTTGGGTTCGGGGAGAGGGTGCTTCCCAGAGGAAGGGAGTTTCAGGCCAGGAGTAGAGGCCACAGTTGGTTGGGCACTCCTGAAAGATGCCCCACTCTCCCGGTGAATAAACAGAATCTAAAAAAAACAAAATTTGCAGCACACTACTCATGCAGTACTTGTCCTTGGGTTGAGGAGAAGAATATTTTAGCAGACTGATGCTCTAGATGATCTGGTCATGAGTGTCAGGCTATGCAATTTGCCCACACTTTAAAAAAGAAGCAAGTGTAATAAAGAATGTCTTGAAAGAGCTAGATAGCTTATATGAGTTTAGTACAAAAGACTGTGCTAATACACTGGGGAGATCAAAGAGGGCGATCCTCTGAGTCAAACACATGAACAGGAAGCAGAGAGCATACAGTGGTGCTCAGTGTCATGCTTCTTTTTGGCTAATCATGTCGTGACACTATTGTCTTGATGCCATGAGTGATGATTAGATAACAGTGATTGGAAACGCATAGTAATTAAGCAGTTAATAGTGATGGTTCTATCCATTCTTGCAAGTTCATGTCCAAAGGTGTTGATTGACCTGACTAGACAAGAAGGAGCATGACACTGAGCACTACAGTAGAGTAAGGGCATCAGCTGTAAATTGTATCTGCAGGCCAGGCTAAACTAGCTTACTTAGGACTTGATGCACAGCAGCTATAAAATGAGAAACTGTTTAGAGAACTGGACTCTCAGTATGCAAATAAACTGCAGACCCTCCCAGACTAGATTTCAGAGTCCCTGGTCTTCTAACATAAAATCTTTATCAAGGACATCTCCTCCATTGGGCCACCACACCTTTGGAACTGTAAGATGTCAGTGTCAGGCCCATTCAGAAACTTTTTTTTAGCAATGATCCACACACGCCAACAAGTGCTGCCTGTCTAATATGGGTGGCCCCTTCACTTAGCAGTTCTTTCTCCTGCTGTAAACCGGTCATTGGATCATACTGTGAAATAATGCCACAATCTACTTGACTTTTTGCCTTTACTTTACATTTTTTGTTTTGTACATCATTGTATCCCCTGTCGAAGAACCCATCATACAGGTTCTGTAGCTATTGTTTGAAGATTTTTAAAGACAACACTCATCTTGTCAGCGTTTGCTGTTTGGGCCTAGTCCACAATGTTAAGGCCTTCCCCATCTGCCAGGGATTCAACCGGGCCACGAGGAGATGCCATCAAAAAGTCTTGAAAACTTTCCTCACTATGGTGGAGGCTGCTTGTAAAACTTCAGCTTCCACTCCAGCTTCTTCTTCCAGGTTAGTAGGTGCAGATGCTGGCAAATCTACTTGATGGTTGGTGATGTTGTTGCCGCAGTGTTTGCCAAAATCCCGGTATGAGATGTCAAAATTGTTGACAGAACAACACCAATCCAAGTGTAAGGTTAAGGCACTTGGTTCTTCTGTCTGCTGCAGATCCCCACATCATTCAGGGTTGTTGGATGGTATGTCTCAGTCAAAGGTCATGACTGTGACCTCAGCTGTGGTAGCCCACCTGCTATCCAAGTGATGCCAAGGTCAGGCTCTGGATCTGACTCTTCCACCAATGGTGTGTAACCTCCATTGACAGGCACTGTCCCATCAACGCTAGCCATACTGATCCCTATAAAGGGTGTTGTCAACTCTCAGGCAGGGCATGCTATGGTGTCTGAATTATGCTGGTGCTTACTGCCTTCTTTGCCGGCGACGATCATGTCATCGTCAGTAGCAGTACCTAGTCCAGCAATGCCTACTGATACTCTGATGTAAATTACCATCACTCCTTCCTCTCAGCTGCCATCAATGTTGACTGCTCCAATGGAGGCTCCCTTACCTCATCCAAATGATGAGAAGGAGGAATTTACTCCTTTTGAATCTAGAGGAGGATTTTGAAGAGGAGAAACACAATATGCAACTCCCAGAGGGTATTAATTCTAGCTCCACTTTGTCCTCTTGTAGTGAGGACACTGCAGTTTATACTCCTAGATCTTCTCTGGGGAATGCCTCTTTTCAGGCCCTTCTCAGAAAAATGCAGGAGTCTGAGAGCTGCTGCTGTGGAGTAAGACTTCATGCAGTCTGTATGAGTTTTTGGAAGTGCACACAATGCTCTCCATTGTTGCCCCTACTATATTTCATGCAGGAGTTCATTTAATTTACTTCTAGTGGAAGTCTAAAACTTCCATGAGTCAGAATCTGGAACCCATTCCAATTTTTTGGAAGTCAGTACTTCTCAGATCCCACAATCTGGAAGCCAGTATTCTCTGATCAATGTATGGATGTTAATATACATAGCTGTGGTAAATACAATTTGTTTCTTGACTTCTGTGCCTTCAGTTTTGGAATTTTACATTTGGAAGTCAATGACTTCCTCTCCCTTTTTTTCTAAAGTTTTTGCCTTATGTTTGTAAGTCAGGTACTCCCAAAATGGAGTTAACTGAAGTCCTGATTTCATGCATTGGAGGATGCTACCATGGCTGCATGGCATTGACCCTGTGTAAAGTACAGAAAGCACCCGTGTCAAGAAGTGAGACACACAAACCAGTTTAAATCATTATACCTGGTTTAATATATGAGTAGTGCAAATAAAACCATACCAGCTGATTAAGCTTGTTAGGTAACGAGTGAAACGGTTTCCTTCCACGACTCACTTTGCTCCTCTCATGTGGTCTGGCGGTTTTTGCTGCATCTAGTGGTATGGTTTTATTTACACTACTCTTATATATTAAACCAGGTATAACAATTTAAACTGGTTTGTGTGTCTCATTTTTTGCCATGGGTACTTTTTGTGCTTTTCACAGATTGCTTCTATTATGATTTAGCACAGTGGCATTTTTCCTCATGCTGCATTCTTGCTCTTCTTGTTCATGGCATTGGCATTGACCCTGCATTTTATCTGCTGTGTCTAGGAAGGCAGATAAACAATATCCTGCCCCTGCATCCAAGAATTATTATGCTTCACAACCTGAAACAGAATCAATTACAATTACAGCTTCTCATGGCAAATCCAAAGCTTGCTATTATATAAGCTCCTTGCCTTGAAAAAAGACGCTTCTGTGTCCTTATGCCTCAGGATTGCAAACTTCCGGGCTTACATGATTAAATATCAAAAAAGCTTGTGGAAGTCTACGATATCTGCTCTTGATAAACTTCCTGAAGGCTTGGTGAAATCTGATCTGATCAGGACTGTTTTGGCAGACCTTGATACAGAGAAGCATTTACTCAGATCGACTTGTGAGGCCTCTGATGCTTTGGCCCATGCTGTGGCTTTGGGTGTTTGCCTTTATTGTTACTCTTGGTTAAAAATGGCTGACTTTGCCACTGATATTCAGCAGTATGCCATGAATTCATCATTTAGTGGGCTAAAGCTTTTTCGTCAAAATTTGGAACTGACCCTTTGTGAACGCAGGTCTACCAGAATGACACTGAAGTCCTTAAAAGCTCTTAATTTTCAGTCATTTCATGGTCATAGAAGGGCCACCTTTCAAAGGCCAGATGCGAGTGGTACCTGAAGTTACAGTTAATAAGCCTGTGCACCTCTCCCACTCCCTGCCTCTGGTACTCATTTCAAAGCCTCCAAAGGTACAGGCACTAGCAGCATCTCGCTACACCTGGAACATTCTAACTTTCTTCTGCCTCTCCTTCTCTCTTCAGTCTGGGGGTACAGGTGCAGGCAAGATCTCCCTCTTTCTGTCAAAATGGTGGGAGATCACTACAGGTGAAGTGGTTCTGGAGATTATAGGACAGGGGTCATGGTGTGCTGCTGTCATTCCCCCCCCCAGTGCATCCTCCTTCACCCTGTTGTTACCATCCAGGTCACTTGTCTCTTCTGTTGACTGAAGTACAATCTTGCATTTAAAAATGGGCTATCGATCAGCCCGCTGGCACAGCAGTAGAGCTACCGCTTGCAGCATCAATGACCCAGTTCAGGAACAAGCCTGGGCCATTGAAGGGCTTGCTGGGGGAAGGTAGGATCAAGCATCCCACAGGATGCTCTCCTCTGGGGAGGAAGGGTGCTGCAATCCGCTGTGGTACCACCACCTAGGTGACCACTGGTGGTGGTGCAGGGGTTCAGCAACTAACAGGGAGGAAGGGAGGAACTCTCGGGCTGAGCATGATGATTGACTGGACTGACTCTGCCAGCATGCAAATCCCATTGTGTTCCTAGACAGGTGGGCGGGCTAGGAAAAAGTGAAAACTGAGGTGCAGGCAGGGATGATGTAGCCTCAGCCTGCCCACCACGTCCAGTGCTGGAACCGAGCTACCTTCTGCCGGAGGATGCCACCAGTCTTCACCTCTGCTGTGGGTGGTCAGATGAACAGCAGGGAAAAATGCTTTGGAGCCGAAGGTGTACCCGGTCCTAGGGAGTAAGCCAGGGGAGCAGCACAGTGGTGTGTCACGATTGGGCCGGTGGTCCCAAATGGATAGGTGGCAGGTTCTTGGCCAGACGGTATAAGGGCAATCTGATTGGGGTGGAAGGAGGTCCCTGCCTGCCCCAGAGCTGGTGGAAAAACTATGTTAAAAAACAAAAAGGCTATTGAACTTGTTCCTGGTCAGGAGCTGAATTGGGATTTTATTCCTGATATTTCCTGTTTCCAAAATGGACAGAAGGCTTATACCCTGTTCTGGACCTCAGGGGTCTGCACGAGTTCCTTGAATACAAGACGTTTTGCATTATCTCCGTACAGTCCCTCTTTCCCCTGTTGCAGCTGGGGGACTGGATATGTGCTTTGGACATGAAGGATGCATACCTTGATATCAGAATGCATCACAGTAACAGACAATATTTTCAGCTCAAGCTGGAGGGCAAGTACTTTCAATTTTGTGTCTTGCCCTTTGGTTTGTCCTCAGCTTTGTGGGTCTTCACCATATGCTTGGTAGCAGCATGGCAGAGGTCCTTTGGAGGGAAGGCCTGTATGTCTTCCCATATCTGGATGATTGGCTTCTGAAAGCTTCATCCAGGGAGGCTGTACTGTACACTACAGCCAAGATCTGCCAACTTTTCAATCAATTTGGCATTGTGGTGAATGAACCAAATTGAGTTCTGACTCCTTGTCTGCATCTCCAATATATTGGAGCAGTACTGGACACTTCTGTAGCAAGAGACTTCCTGCCAGAGGATTGAGCTGATGGTCTGAATGCTCAGGCTTGACTTGTCTACAACAGCATCTGTGTCTCCACCACGTCGATGTTGCGACTACTGGGCTTGATGGCTGCAGCCATTAATATCCATCTCCATACGTGCATATTGCAGTAGACCCTTCTCATTTAATGGGATCAGCTGCCAGATGACCTAGACCACCTGGTACTGGTCACATTACCTGTGTACCGTGCTGTCCTTTGGTATATGATTCCCTCCCTCAGATTTCATGATAGGAGCTCCCTTTTTCTGAGTGATGTCATGGCAGAGCCTAACAACCAACATGTCTAGTTCCAGTTGGGCTGCACATTTGTGTCCCCTCAGCATTCAGGGTCTCTGGCCTCATTTGGACAGCCCTCTCCATATCAATATTCTCGAGACGAGTGTTGTTCTTCTTGGCCTTCTAGCATTTACAGCTCATATTAGGGGCAGTCCACTTCTGAGCTGTGTGGACAGTGTCAGTGTAATGCGCTACATAAACAAATAAGGAAGCATATACTCTTATCCACTGTGCAGAGAAGCGGTTTAAGTGTAGCATTGGGCTGTGGATCATGGAATGTTTCTGTCAGCTATGTTTCTCCCAGACTCTCAAAATATCTTGGCAGACCAGCTAAGTTGGTCTCAAGCCCTGACACATGAAAACTCCTGGACTTGGTGGCAGATGGTCTGTTCAGAAGATGATGTCATCCAGAGATGAACCTTTTTTGTCCCCACACAATGTAAAACTGCTGCGTTTTTGCTCGCTTCCTCCAGAGTTTTTAGGTGAGACAGGTTGTCCCTCTCTTGGAAAGGGAGATTCCTTTGTGCCTGTCCCTTAATCCCTCTGATATTAGAGGGTGTTTCTCAAATCACTGTAAAGCCAGCTACTCTAATACTTCTGGCCCAAAAAATTTGATTTCCATTGCTCCTGCAGTTGGTAGTGGAACCTCCTGTCCAGCTTCCACTAAGGAAGGGACTCCTATCACAGGAACAGGGATCTCTGGTGCATCTGGATCTCAAGTCCCTGCATCTTCATGCATGGCTCCTGAAGTCATTGAACTGACCCAGTTTGGAATTCTCTGAAACATAGAAACAGAATGTGATGGCAGATAAGGGGCGCTGGGCCCACCCAGTCTGCCCATTTTTTTTGTAACCTTCATTTTTGGCTGCAGACTCTACTTGATCTGTGGTGCTGTGCCAGGCATTTTTGAACCCCACCACTGTTTTTGCCCCCACTACTTCCACTGGAAGGCTATTCCAGGTATCCACCACCCTTTCTAGGAATAAGTACTTCCTCATATACCTCCTGGATTTACCCCCGCTCAAGCTTCATAGCATGCCCCTTATTCTACAGCACCCATTTCTCTAAAAAATACCCCCTCCTGTATCTTATTAACCCGTGTGAAGTATTTAAAGATTTCTATCATATCCCCTCACTCCCTCCTCTCCTACATGGTGTTATATAAATCCTTTAGTCTTTCCTCATAGGGCTTTTGATGCAGACCTTGCACCATTTTGGTAGCCCTCCTGAGGACTGCCTCCACTCTCTATGTCCCTCATGAGATGTGTTCTCCAGAACTGGACAAAGTACTCAAGGTGGGGTCTTACCAGTGATCTATATAGGGGCAGCATTACCTCCTTCACCTTGTTGGCAATACCCCTTCTTATGCAACCCAGCATTTCACTGGCCCTTCCAGCTGCCTTGTCACACTGCCTGGCCACCTTTAGATCATCCAATATGATTACCTCTATGTCTGGCTGATGTTCTTGTTGTGGTTTGTAAATCACCATTTAGGCACGTATATTCCGCAAAATGTAAACGTTTCTCTATATGGTATGCCTCCCACTCACTGGATTCTTATATTTGTCCAGTGAACTCTGTTCTGGATTACCTTCTGTTCTTATTTTGGAGATTTGCCTCCAGTACTCTTTGACAAAAGTGCATTTAGCAGATGTTGTAGTTTGTCATCTCTCCGGTGGTTCTGGTCTTCTAGTCCCTGCCAACTGTATTTCACCCAAGCTTAACTGTGATGGGACACTGAGGCGTGGAGAGGCTGTCCACATTATACAGGCAACAACATATCTTATGGTGGGTGGCCCCTGGCTTGCAAAAGTTTCCATGTGGCCCTGATGCTGAAAGCATACAGTTCCAAAGGTGTGGCCCATTGGAAGATATTTTGTCAAAGATCTACTGATGTAGCCCAAGGAATCCATCACTTAGTGTTTACACTCCATGCATCTATCTCCATAGTGGCAGATGCCTCTAGAGATGGACCCTGTTCTAATCATGGAATTTAAAATACTGGTTTCAAACTCTGCAGCTCCATTCTGCAGTTAACTAAATTTCTTTCTCTGCCTGGAGAGAGCAGTCACCCCTGAAGCTAGCTCTGGTATCCTTGGGTCTCCAGCCAGCTTATTTATTGCAACAGTTTATTAGTGTGTTGAATTACTGCCCCATTAGTTACTCAGTTAACTCTGCATTATGGTGTAAAATGTTATTGTCTGGTCTCTCCAGTTCCCATTTTGATTCCCAGGAACCGGAGACTACCCTACTGGCTGCAGTTTTCCTTTTTTGACCACTAAAAATGTAACCACTGACCTGCTTATTTTTTTTTTTAAACTCATCTTTATTGAGTGACTAAGAGTAAATCATTCCACAGATACATACATGGACGAACGTGCAGTTTAGATAATACATTTAGATTGATCTGTACTGCTAAGCATTACTGTACATACCTTATGAACCTTGACCTTATGGTCCCAGATAATCATCCTCGGTGTAGGGTGCCTAAGTCCATCCCAACCTTTGTTTAGTTCAGAGTCCTGTGCATTGACCAAACTTACTTGATTTCTTCCATCACCTGTATACAGGTCTGGTCTTATGTTCTCAGGTCTTATCTTTATTAAAAATGGTTAATATGAATGTTTGATAACTTCTTATGGTGACGCAATCGGAGTCAATAAATAGGCATCAAGGAGACCACACCACTATCTCTTAGTCCATTTAGTACTGGGGAGGAAAACTCCAACCCCCGGGGAGGGGGGCGTTTCAGGCAGGACATTTCCTGTCCTAATATGCGAGGGATGCCTAGTCTGGCCCATACCCTAAGCGGGCCACCAACAACTATGTAGGTTTCCCCAGGGAATCATGCTAGTTCGGCTATCACCAGGTCCTCCCACCTCCTCCACTGGTCCCTAGTTTTTCAGTAGTGAGCCTGAGTTTTACAATCAGCTCTTCCATTCATTTACTATTATCCTTCCTGTTTTTTCAAGATTCAATGGGGTGGGGAGGGGGTTGCCTGCAACCAATTATAGGTGATTTCCTTTTGTGCTGCAAGGCAGAGCATCATGAATAGACTGTGATGCCTATTGTCTTCCCACACCAGGGACTGTACACCCTAAAATCTTGGTGTTGAAATTCAGTGGGATTTGGGTCCCCCACATAGTGTTAAGGACTTGGTGTATCTCCTTCCAGAAGGCAAGACCAAAAGATGTGGAAGTGGGATTCCACCTGGCCACATCCTCTCTGGCACCGAACTATGTTTCCTTTAGCAAAGTGCTTTTGTGATCGAGAGTGTGTAGAAAAACCTAGACAGACATTTCCACCTGAACTCCGTCTACCCAGGAGATGCCATAGTTCTCCACCCTCTCTACCATGCCGAGGACCATTGTGCTTCTGGGATTAGGATTCCCCGGTCTTCTTCCCACTTTTTTCTATGATCCTCAAACTGAACACACTGGTTTCCCTGCAACGCTTTGTACGCGCCTGATATCAGTTTGATAGTTTGTGTTAATGCCTGAGGAGAAGTCAATGGAAGCAGGACTGCATTGCTCGTTTTATTTTACAAAAGGTATGCCACCTACTGCCTAGCATTTGCAGTCTTTTCAGAAAAACTTATTGCTTATCCAGCTTGGTTCTGGTGGTTCCCTGTTGTCTTTTTGTCCCACGCAGGAGGAAAGCAACATGGAGGTGCTCGTTTCTGCTGGAGCTGAGTGGGGCGAAGTAACCGGTCGAGTGGTGAGGACCAGGGAGCAGACTGAATGAAAATAACTGCAGATGTGGAACTTTTATTGGGAAAGTTCTGCCAAACTGCTGAATCTACAAAACTGAGTGTTCTTAACGCCTGAATGGAAGAACCCTGGTTTGAGGGGTACTATAGTGGTGCAACTCTGCAAAGTTTTTACATTTTGTACTTTTATGTTTTTTTTTATATAGTTTGTTTATACTGGTCGTACTCGATTACTCTTACTGGAAGGGATTTTTGTGTGTATTTGTGGATATCTGCAGATTTTTATAGTGTTTATTGTGTGTACTGGTTCTGTAATTCTTAAGATAGTTCTTTCTCCTTTTTTGCGCCTTAGCGAGATCCTTGTTAGGGGTATACGCTCATAAACACTCACAAACACTTTGCAAACATCAGTGCACTAAATCTTCATTGCAGACTGACTGGCTGCATAGCATTATAAATATTTTCATTCTGTATTTGGGTGTTTCTGTGGTGTTGTTTTGGTTGGATTTAAATTGTGCTTTTATTTTGCTGTGTGCTTCAATGTTTTCCCTACTGCCTTATATGTTTCATGATCTGCTGGTGAGAACTGGTAAACATCAAAGTGGGTTATCTTCTGGTTTACCAACTTGATAATCTGATGCAAATGATGATAGTTGATTTATGTCACTACGAACAGAATTCTGCGCATATTTAATTAGCCTATTTCAAGTAAGACTTTGTAAGACTTCGTAAGATCTTTGTTGTTTGCACTGTGAATTTATACCTCACTACTTGTGTTTACATATTATGCACACAAAACCTTCTGATGTGGCATGTTTTTGTAATTGTATTTATGGGATACATTTTATATTTAGCTGATGCACTTATCTGCTTTATCTGCTTTACTTTTAATTAATTTTTTTAGAGCTCTTATTTAAAGAATGTTACAAGAATTTTATAAGAAGTGGAAATCTTTGGGAGTTTTAGTCAAATGATACTAGGATTGTGGGGCCTAAATTGTCTTGAATTACCTAAATCTCTCCATGGGATCTAGCTATGTTTACATTTTAAGGTTTGCACAGATTGCACGTAGTAGTTAACTTGACATCTGACCTATTGTGGATTGATGTGTCATTTTAACTAGTTTCTTGTCTTCATTCAGTGGGTTTTCCTGAATCTATTCCTGCAAGTTTTATCCTGTGTTCCCTTCACTGCCTGTACTGATGGCTTCAGGCTTTTACGTATTCTGCACTCATTGAGGAAAAAAAAAAAAAAGACAGGCATTGGGGGAAGAAGGGCCACAACAAGAGAGTAGACTTGTTATATAAAAAATACCACCGAACTGCTGAATTTATTCTCTGCCGATCATCTGTTATTTGGATACTATTGCATGTTTTTGTGATACTACGCACTATTAAATTGAAGATCCATAACAAAGCATCTTTGGAATTACCAATTGACAGGTGATGAACCTTATGGACTTAATGGACTATTAGTTAATAAGTCATTACTGGGTATTCACTTACTATCTACTTGCTAATTTTTTGCTCTTTGTCACTAGCTGTACCTCTTTTTTGTGACTGTCAATGATTTTGTTCTAATGAATATTAAGTGAGCATTCAGACAGTGCTCAGACAACTGATTTCTCTTCAGAAAACTTTACTGAGCTTTAAATCCTGGGCTTAGTCTGTTTAACATAGAAACATAGACTTTGATGGCAGTTGAGGACCGCTTAGAGTCTGTTACTTGTGTGCCCTGGTGCAGCCTGATACTACTTAATATTTTAAAATGGTTAATACTCATTTACAACTACTACAGAATCCGGACTTATCACCCATAAAATCTGATTCCTTAGACAGAAAATCAATCAGACCTAAAAAACAGATAAAAATAACAGATCACATGTTGCTTATGTCTAATAGAAGTAGAACCTCTGCACCTACATCTACATCTATATCTAATTTAAGCAGTTCCCTATATAATAAAAAGAGAAAAGAGGACTCATTACTTGAGACCGTAGTAAGTGACAATGCTCGTCTGGATAGGGAAGGCAGCACCCTAAAGGGAATTTTAGATAATCTGGACTCTACCCCAGTATTATGGGTGGAGGGCTCCAGTCTATCTATGGAGTCTTATACTAAGGTTAATACCTTGGGCACCATCATGGATGACCTACAAGCCACAATTGAAGGCTTAAAGCAGTGTGAGAGTCATGGGTATGGGCACAGGAATTTACCTGAAGCCCGAGCTATAAGTCAGCAGGGGTCTGTCCCCTTAAAGACAAGGACTAACCTAGTATTTTCCCCCATTTACCTTACTGAGGATACCATTGAATTACTAAGAGATCCACACCAAGTGAACCTGATGATTTTAGATTAGTTGTTGTTAAATAAAGATATTATGGAACAACTAAGAGTAGACGTAGCAGTTAATAGCCCAAAATTTATCAATTATTATCTCTGGTAACCCGACAGCAGGACATTCCTGACCGAATTGGGATAAACTTAGAGGAAGGTGAAGGTAGGCTAATTAGACCAGAATTTGATTCTATCAAATTTCCAGAAAGTCCAGTGAACAAAGGGACCAAAAGAAAGTTAAGAAAGGCAGAAAGAAATAGGAGGAAAAAAAAAAACCTAATAAAAAAGAGGAAATCTAATACTGTGGACTGTGACGTACAAAAAATATGTAAATTGACTAATAAGGAAGTTCCTATGAATGAGACTGTGGTAGTTCCACTTCCTATTGATTCAGAGGAAAGAGTCAATGGAAATAATTTAGCTCCAGATGTTTGTAAATTTCATCAGCCCAACATGGATGTACAGTTAAAAACATTAGAACAGGAAATAAAATTGTTAAACCAAGAAATGAATAACCATGGCATAAAGACTGATTCATTAGTTTGGGACAGCCCAAATATAGATAATTGCCTAGAGTTTAATAGGGGCAGTAACCATGAGATCACTCACTGTGCAAACACAAATAACAGCACTCCTGTTGAGTTCAGGGTTGGAGCTCCGCAGATTGACAGCAGTGAACCCTTTATTAGGTTCTTAGGGACCCCAAACTGGGGCAATCCTGACTCATTCTCTAGGGATGGTGTAATCAAATTCCTGAAAACTGAGCTTGAGCTGGACAAACGACTGGAGGATGTGGTTGAAATAATTAAGATTCCATTACGTGAAACTTCGCTGATTGAAATTGAATTCCACTCCCTAGATTGGCCAACCATATATGGGCAAATAGTGAGGTCCTGCAAAACAGAGGCATACCGGTTACCTTTCCCAGTAGAGGTCAGTTTAATCAGATAACTGCCACTTCAGCAAAATGTCCAGCGGATCAAGATAAGTTTTCAGTTCCAACATGCTTATGCATGTTTGGCCTAGATATTATGGTGCAAGAGGCCCATTCCAAACTGACGAACATGGTTAAAAATTTACTTCTGAATGTTTTAAAGATTCCTTTTTGTCTCGAGGATGTTATTGAAGTGTTTAGGGTGAATGGTAGTACCCAAATAGACATCTATCCATCTTCGAGAAAATTGGCGGATGATATTTTGAGGAATTGTAATATTCTCGAAGGTCTAGGTATTTACATATGCAATAGTAGCAGTGTATTTTTTGAAGTAATTACCCCTTCTATAAACTTGGAGTCTTAAAACCCGAATCCTTCCCTTAATAATAGATTCATGGCAATAGCAGGGTGCTAAGATATCTGACTGACTAACTGTGAATTACAGGATGCCTCTTGGGAATACAAATCTGCAAATATGTCTCTGATATCTTGGAATATTGCAGGTTGGAAGTCGAGAATTATGGATAAGGATTGGAGAAATTTTATTACTAAATTTGATATCATAAGTTTACAAGAAACATGGCACAATGAGACAGACCAGATTAATCTGAATGGCTTTGAATGCTTTCAGGTTGGTGGGAAGAGAAAATATAATGTTGGAAGACAATCTGGAGGCCTAATGATTTTTATTAAAGTTGGAACTTTTGAGTCTGTTCAGTGCTGGAAAATACAAAACAATTTCTTATCACTTAAAGTAGGATTTAAAAATAAGTTATTTTGTCTTATTAATGGATATGTACCTCCAGATAACTCTAATTTCTACTCACTCTCGATTTGGGAAGAATTGGAGGATTTAATGAATGAAGTACAGTTTATATTTTCAGATCTTGATCTATTGCTTTTGGGAGATTCCAACGCCCATATAGGGCTCTGGGATGGTCTGACTGATAAATCAGTTTTTCAGTATACTGTTGACCCCTTGTTTTTAATTCCAAGATGCTCCAGGGATGCCAAAATAAATGCCTCAGGGAATAAAATTATAGATATTTTGAGTAATGCCAATCTGTATCCACTTAATGGCTGAATCCAAGGGGATAATAGTGGGGAATTTACATATACCTCTATGAGAGACTCATCTGTTATTGATCTAACTCTGTGGTCTGGTTCTATTGAAACATGGAGTGGTCTTCATGTGGTAGTCTGTTCCGAAAGTGATCACTTTCCTCTAATTTTAGAATATTCCAGTCAGAAAACAGCTGGCATACCCTCTGATATTCCTGTACAATTTTCAGAGATCAGATCCTCTAAAATTATAAGATGGTATAATGAGGCAGAGATTGCTATTATCCCAATTTTGGACTCCTTTAATCTTTCTGAAAACATGCTAAGGCTGCAGGATTTATCCTTTATGCAACTGTCTTATTCGGTTGATAATTTGTATTCAGCTATACAACATCAGCTAGAGCACAGTGTGAATCATAGTAATAAGCCAACACAGACAAGATTTTGATTCTGAATGCCAGAAATTCAAGGCTGAACTAAGGAAAATGTATAAAAACCACAGGAAATATCCAACTAAGGCATTATTGAAAGAATTAAACATGAAACGTAGTAATTATAAGATGGTTGTGAAACAAAAAAAAAAACAGCTTTATTACAAAAAAAAAATGGGATTTAATGCTGGAAGCCATTAGATCTAATAATTCAAAGGCATTTTGGCTTCTCGTGGCCAAAGGGACACATGTGCTTAAAAACGGTATTGACACTTATGTTAAGGAAAAAGTATGGATCAAATATTTCTCGGATATCTTCTTTGATCCATTAGAAAATAATGAAATACCACTTATTGGTAAATGTGTACAACATAAAATGCATTTAACTAATAATGAAGTTTATCTGGCAATTGCATCCCTCAAAAAATGTAAAGCTGCAGGTCTGGATGGTATTCCAGCAGAGGTTTATATAAGCCACCAAAAATTTTGGTGTAGACTCCTAACCAGATTTTTTAATTTATGTATTGAAAATAACAAGTTTCCTGCAACATGGAAAGGAGCAAATATTATTCCAGTGCACAAAAAGGGTAGTATGTCTGATCCGTCCATGTATTGCCTAATCAGCCTTTTGGACATAAGCCTAAAACTTTTCTCAAAGATTATTCTTGAAAAATTAAAGGTACAGGTGGAAAGCATCAGGGGAATTGCTAAATACCAAGCAGGATTTAAATCAAACTATTCCACTATGGATAATGTATTTATTCCTCACCATCTTCTTGAAAAATACATAACATTACGAAAACAGAAAATGTATGCAGTATTTGTAGACTATTCATCTACATTTGACTCCTTATCACGGGGCCTATTGTGATCCCTGCTGATTGACAGAGGAATTGATATAAATCTAGTCCATGTGATAGCCTCTCTTTATCAGGAGGCCTGGGCAAGTGTGAGATTTGGGAAATAAGGGCTGTCTATCAGCCACCTTTAAATTAAATAAAGGAGTAAGACAGGGCTGTGTCATGGCTCCACTTCTATTCTCTCTGTATATCGACAAAATGCTAAGAGGATTCAATAAAATGATTTCTGATTCTCCTAGAATTGAAGTAGATCTCTGCCCTGTACTTGCGTATGCAGATGATCTCTTGCTTTCCAAACAAGGTCTACAAAGAAAGATGGATTATCTTTCCTCTCAATCTGCAGATTTAAAATGAAAGATTAACTTGGACAAAACAAAAGTTATAAAGTTTGGGAATAATAAATCTGGATATTGGACCTTTCAAAATCAGAAGGTAGAAGTGGTGAAGCATTACATATATCTTGATGTGGTCTTCAATGTAAATAATAATTGGAATACTCACCTTTCATCACTTCAAGAGAAGCTAAAGAAATCTGCTGGTGGATTAGCCAGGTTTAATTATAAATATGGAGGATGCTCACTGAGGCCTTTAGTTAAAGTTGTACATGCAAAAATAGAGGCTCAATTTTTATACAGTGTAGAAGTATGGACAGTGAAGGATAATAAAACTTCCCATTTGTTATCCCCACTCCATAAATTACTACGATCCACATTATGTTTAGGTCATTCCTGTCCAGCAGCCTACTTACATGCAGAATTGGGAATACCTAATATACAGGCAAAATTCTGAATAAGGAAAGTAAATTACTGGTTAAAAATATCACGACTTTCAAAACTGACACTGACCAAACAGTGTCTCACTGAAAAAGAAAAATGGTTTGCCTTGGGCTATAAAAGTGGATACTGGTTTACGTTACTTATATACTTATTAAAACAACATTCTCTCCTAAATTTGAAAAGATGTGTTGATAAAGGAATTATATTGAGTCTTCAGTATCAAAATATATATTGGGGGAAAAAAATTGTTAACTATTGGACCACACAAGATTTATCTGTTATCTCAGAGTAAAGATACGCACGGTGGTTTAGTCACAATAACTTTTATTTTGGTTTTAAGCCCTATTTAGACATACTCTTGGACAAACATTTAAGGGTAGCTTTCACAAGGTATAAATTTGAACAATTCTATAGTAATGTTCTAAGGAAAAGGTTGAACAAGAATACCAATTGTTCTGAAAATTGTGACTGAACCAAAGGTGGGAGAGAGGATCTTGAACATGTCCTTTAGAAATGTACTTACTACACTAAGGAGAGATTATACTGGCTTAATATGTTTTTTCAGACTCAATATCAAATCAATATAGACCTTCTTACTAATATACTTGTTCACACAGCAGATGTCTCTACTGTCCAGTCGCTTGCCGGATATTTTAATGCTATTTCTAAAGTTAAGAAAAAATTGGCAATAACAACTTGAGCTTGATATAGATATAAAAATTCATGCATATACTTACTGATTGATCAGTATCAATGGAGAATTTGATTCCTGTAGTGCAATAGGTATTGCATATGGTATTTTTATGCTGTGCAATAGACACGCCCATGTATGTTTTTATTTCTATACAATTTTATGTATTTATGATGTGTTTTTGATGTTTTTGTTATAATATTGTAACAGCTATTGCTAAACAATAAAATTTTGTTGATGATATCAGTTTGCCCTTATTTTAATAGTGGTTTTCATTTTTCTTTGTTTCACATTGCAGGAAATGGAGAGGTTTCACTTTTCCTTTCTGAATGTGCCCTTTCACTTTAATCAGTCAGTTTCTGTTACAGGAAATCACAGTTTGACCTTTGACACAGCCTTTGAGCGTAGGAGACTTTTTTTTTTTTTCACTGTTGGGCTCTTACTCTATTGTGGGTTTTTTTGGAAATTTTTTTTAAATATTTTACTAGTATCCTTCTAATTCAGTATGTCAGACAGACTTGGGGACCCAAAGGCTCAAAATAATTGTTACATTTTTTCCAGCTCCTTGCAAAGGCAGGCTGCCATGAACTCTGTTTAAAGCAGCAGTGCAACAAATTTTTTTTTTTCCAAGAAGATAGTTTCAGCTGCAAATAATAAATACATTAGCATACCTGTTAAATTTACTTTTTGAGTTACCTTCTATGCTGCACACGGTGAGTTTTTTTTTTTTCTTCTCAGTCCTAACCCTTGCTAGGTTTGCAGTGCTGTTTCTATGCCAAATGTGACGGACATCTTTTTTCTAGAGAAAAAACGACAGTAAAATATTTAGAAAATACTCCGATTTTGGTGGAACTATAAAATGTCACCAACAAATAAAACTGGAAGGTGCCTGGAATCTTTTATAGGGAAAAATGTGGGATCATGTTTTTTGCCCAGTTTCATTGCACTGCTGCTTTAAAGTGCCTGGGCCCAGACCACGACTACAAATTGTGAGTCCTGTCTTATTTTTCGCCCTACAACCTTAAAGAAAAGGTAAAAGAAGATTTAAAAAATGATGGCATTTCAGTCTGCTTACTTGTCACCAAGACATTAATAAAAAAATGCTCTGAGGGAGTTCCCAATGATGGTGGAAAGTACACATTGGAAGTTCCACCTCCTCATGTTCAGCAGCTTCAGTAAAGGATAACAAGAAACATTATAAAACTGCTCAGCCATCTGAAAGACATGGTTAATATGGATCAGATACCAAAGTGACCGAAAGGGGTAACACTGAATCTAATGATGGCAAAAATAGAATTAGAAGAACTCCTGAGCAGATACTGAAAATAGTGTCTGCTGAAAAGCAACTTAAGAAAAAATGTTAGTGCTACTCCATCTGAACGGAGCAAGGATCAGACAGATGACGCAAAAAGAATGCCCTCATCTGAGGACATAGCAGAAATATGACAATGTATCCAGACCATACAAAATTTTAATAATATGACTGCCACCCCCCCCCCGGCTCAGGCTCCAACCTGTCTGCCTGCGGAGGAGGAGGAGGAGGAGGAGGAAGAAAAATACTAGGTACAGGAAGAGAACGGTGACCCCATGGAATCTGAGGGTGCATCTGAGTGAGCCTTTGGCTCTTTTCTCAGGCATTATGAGGACTACCCTTCCTTTTCCTCATTTGTCAGAAGAATGCTTGATACCCTGAGCATTCCCCCTTCAGAAACTGAGGAAGATGCTGAAATTATGGATATGATGGGGGATGGCACCTGTAGGGAGGTTGCTAGTCCCTATACATGAATCACTTCAGAAGGCCATATTCAGAGTCATGTCTGCACCTACTTCATCTGTAGCCATTTATAGAAAAATTGAAAGAAAAAATCAGGTGGCCAGATGGGGGTGGAATACCTGTATTCTCGCCCTGATCATCAAGGTATAGCTGTTTGTGATTGAGCAAAAGACTCCTGTCAACACAGCCCCCTGAAAGGGACTCTAAAGAATCGAATGCTATGGTCAGAAAAGTTTAAACCTCAGCTTACCTGCATATTAGGCAGGCAGCTTATTCAGCACATGTAGCACAGTACCAGTAACCATTATGGAATACAGTTCTGGCACTTGTTGATAAAGCAGATGTGAACTGGCACATGACTTGATTGCCAGAGCACAATCAGCCCTAGATCCACTAATTACCATTACAACATTGCTGTGGACACTAATGACATTGCTGCTAGGGTTTAGCCCATGCAGTGCCTTGAGAACATTTTCCTGGATAAGGACAGCCATTCTTTCCCAGGACACTCAGACCAAAGCCATGGAATTCTCCTTTAAGAAAAACTCACTTTTTGGTGATAAAATAGAGGCATACTGTATATGAAAAAAATGGAAGCATACAAAACCACTTATAAGAGTAAAAATGAAAAAGAAAAGGCCTCTACCTCCTACAGCCCTTATGGAAGGGGAGGCAGAGACAGAAGATATGGGACTCACTCTCAAAACTGTTGCCAGCAACACAAGCACTGGTAAAGTCACTGGAGAGGTGGAAAGAAGAAAGCAACCTCAGAGAAGGTATTCCTTTCCTTCAGCAGTCACCAGCAAGTATTATTACTATGGATGCTTCACTCCTGAGGTTGGGTGCCCACCTGCAAGACCTTACAGTAAGTGGCACATGGAGCCCACAGGAGTCCCTGGAGCACATCAGCCTCCTGGAGCACAAGGCAGTGCTGCTAGCAATGCAGTCATTCTCCTCCCTGCTACAAGATCAGTCTGTCCAAATCAGAATAGACAACACCACAACAATGTTCTGCATAAGCAAGCAGAGAGGGACAAGATCCTCAAAACTGTGTACAGAAGCAATAAGGATCTGGGACCTGGCATACTTCTTAGAAGCAGACATTTCTGTGGTGCTGCCCGCCAGGCAAAGACAGTATCCTGGTAGACTTCTTAAGCAGACTCAGACAGGGAAATCATGAATGGGCCTTGAACCAACAGGTTCTGGTCACAGTTTTCAGAAGGTGGGCCACTCCCAAAATAGACCTGTTTGCCTCTTGGGAGAACAATCTGCTCCCACAGTTTGTTGCAGACCACCAGCCAGAGTGACATTCCCAGAGGACTCCCTGGTCTTGGACTGGACAGGGGAGTTCCTGTATGCCTTTCTACCATTCCTACTGATACAGCAATCCTCCTGAAGCTCAGAAGGCAACCTGCAACAATGATCCTAATAGCCACAGACTGGACCAGACAGACCTGGTACTCTGTGTTCCTGGCCCTGTCCAGCAAGAGTCCCATCAGTCTGCCATTAAGTCACTGTTAGCTGACTTTATCCCAGGGCAGGCTGACACTTCCAAACCCTAGGACATTACACCTGGCAGCATGGTTCTTGAAGAGTTAGAATACTCTGGATTGGACCTCTCAGGAGAAGTCCTGAAGGTGACTAGGGTTTCAAAGAATGAGCAACCAGGAAATAATATTCCTCCAAATAGAAATGCTTTTCTTACTGGCATACCCCCAGAAGAATAATTCCAGGGGAGGGAGGGTTGCCTATAGTCCTACTATACCTGGTACACCTGAGGCCTTTAGCACTAAAGGTGCACTTAACAGAAGTGTCAGCCTGCATATTAGCAGGTAAGGGAAAGCCACTGGCCTCACAACCCATTTTCAGAAGGCTACTTTTGAAGGCCTAGTCATTTGTACCCACTGATAAGGGATCCATCCCACCATACAATCTCAGTGTCTGCCTTGCCCAGCTCATGGAGGCTCCATTTGTGCATATGAACACTGCTAACCTAAAGTATGTCACATGGAAAACCATATTCCTGATTGCTATGATCTCTGCTTGGAAGTTAAGTGACCTGCAAGCTCTCTACGCAGACTCAAATTACATAATCTGCCATAGGGATAAGGTTGTCCTTAGAACCAACAGAAAATTCCTACCTAAGGTGGCATCTGAATTCCATCTGAACCAGTAACACTTCCTGTACTCTATCCCAAACTCTCCAGTCGAGCAAAAATTGCAGTCTTGACCTGAAACGAGTTTTGGGTTGCTACGCGGGCTGAAAAGAGAAGGCAGATTCCAAAACACTCAGCTGCAGTGAGGTTGGCAAAGCTAAACCAGCAACTAAATATGAACATACAAACATGAAAACACCAGCAGAAGCAGGCCTTACAGTGTATCGAGTCTGCTCGATTGTGCATCTAGCCCCTAAACTTGCAGCTGCCCACCCTCCCACCCCTCTTCATCATAACACCACCTCACTTTGTCCCAACCCCTCTTAAAGCCACCCACCATTGGACAGAGCATTCCACCTGTCCACCATCCTTTCTGTGAAAAAAAATGTCTCCTGATTTTCCCTCCTCAATCTTTCCCCCTCCAACCTCAACTGATGCCTTCTCATATTCCTCCCTCTTCTAAGCTGGAAAATACCTTCTGTATTGACCTTATTTATACCCTTAAGGTATTTAAAGGTTTCAATCATATCCTCCATCTCTCCTCTCTTCCATGGAGCACATGTTCAGCTCGGCTAATCTGTGCTCATAGGACTGTCCCTCAAATCCCTGAATCATCTTTTTCACCATACATTGCGCCCCTTCCAACAGCTTGATGTCCTTCTTCAGGATTGGGCACCAGTACTGTACACAGTACTCCAGGTGAGGCCTAACCAGAGACCTGTAAAGGGGAAAGATCATTTCCCTATTCCTGGAGGAGATTCTTCTCGCTGTACACCCTAGCATCTTATTGGCCTTTGCTGCCACCTTCCTGCACTGAGCCAAGTTGTTCATGCTGCCCATTATAAGCACCCTCAGATCCTTTTCCTCCTTGTTACTTTCCAGCTGTACCCCTCCCAGCTGATAGCTCCTCTGCTGGTTTCTATCTCCAAAGTGCAGTGCCTTGCACTTCTTGGCATTGAACCCCAGCCGCCATGTTACTTGACCACTCCTGTAGTTTATTCAGGTCCTCCTGCAGCCCCTTCCAGCCTTTGATGTCATCTACCACAGCTCCCATCTTCGTATTGTCAGTGAACAGAGTGATTCTACTCCGCACCCCATGTGAGATATCAGTTATGAATATCCCAGACAACACTGGTCCAAGTAAATGATCTGTTTCTTTATGGATAGTCTCTTGCATCCAGTTCTGCTATAAAAAAAAACTGGGAAAATGCCATGCAGAGGTTTAAGGGCTCTGTTCACAAGGGGTGCTGCTGCCTCCATGGCATCTATGAGGGGCATCCACTTATTAGGCATTCGCAGAGCAGCTACCTGGAAAACAGTGTACACTTTCACAAAGCACTACTGCCTGGACATACAGTCCTGGAGGGATGCCAGCTTTGGAACTGCTGTCTTGCAGAACCTTTTTCCTAGATAGATTCTGGTCCCAGCCTACCAAGGTAGTACTAATGAGTCTGCATTGAGTGTAAACATTAAGTGAGGTATTCCTGTATTCCTTAGAAAAAAATAATCACAGTAATAATGTTTCTTCTCAGGTATCCTTCGCTTTGTTTATACTCCCCACCCTGCCTCCCATTCCAGAACCTGAAAATAGGTTCTCACGAAAATCAGTTCTTTTCATTAAGGTTGCTTGAGCATTACTATTGCAGTTACTCTAGAATTGCAAAGTTTGGTGTTTTTAAGTATTCCTATGTTTTTTACATTTACAATGCCTGCTTCATAATGATGAGTGTTTTTCCAAAATGTTGATAAAATTGAAACTTTTTTTATAGCCTCTTAACTGGTTTTACTAGCCACTGCTTCACGTGGGTTATAGAAACAAATGTGGTTAACTGCTAGAGTGGTGCTTCAGAGTTTGAAACCAGTATTCTAAATTCCATAATTAGAATGCATTCTATCTCCAAGGCGCCTGTCATTATGGAGATAGATGTGTAGAGTGTAAATATAGTGATGGATCCCTGAGGAGAACCATTACTACAGTGAGTAATTTTTTCTTATGGTAAGTAACTGCACCTCCTGAGCCCTAGAGAAAATAAACTTTATATGTGTGCCACTGCATACGTTTTTATTCATTAAATATGACAGTCATGATTTTTAATGCTTGTGAATTCAAGATAGCTACAGTGAAGCCCACCAGGATGAAGCCCAGTGTCCCAGGTTTACTGCATGACAAAAAGGATTATCTCCTATTGAAATTGCATTGTTTGCTGTAGTAACTCTACTGCAGAATTCTGCAGTGCTGCGCTTTATCCTGGTGGGCTTCACTGTAGTTGAAACAGAAAAAAGTAGACCTCCAAAAATTTATGAAAACATTCCCTTAGTTTAAAGCAATATTGATTTACATGGTTGAAACATCCAGTGAAACTGAACATTTTGGTTTTGTATCTGTTGCTCAGCACATGTAGGACATTATGTAAATATAATTGAAACAGTAATAAAACATGATTTTGTTTTTTGCCCAGTTTTACTTAAATGTTGCATACCTGTTTATTTTGTTTTACAGGGTACATGGAAATAAAACAGCAAGTCAACTGAAGAATATGAATACTTGTCATTTTCATGTGACTACAGGCATTACTGGTGACTTCTTGAAACAATATCCCAATAAAGAAGTTGAGGAGCACTCAGACACTCCTGTTCTTTTGTTTTGTAAAAGTAGACTATCCTTTTCTTTTAACCCTTGGTTATACAGAAAGACCGTTTCACTTCAAAACTACTGCAATAATTAAACATGTAAACTTCTAGCAAGGATAGTATATCTATGATGTTATACAGACTGCAGCCTGGAACACAGCCCTGAGGTGTTGCCATGATATGAGACTGAAGGGAGAAAGGTTCAGGAGGGAGATGAGGAGACACTTTTTTACAGAGAGGGTGGTGGCTGGGTGGAATGCATTACCTGCAGAAGTGGTATCCAGTAGAACAGTGGACTGCTTCAAAAGGGGATGGGACAGGACAAGGGGGAGGGTCAATGAAGGGGAAGGGTGGAAGGCAGCTGCAGAATAAGGGGGTGCTAGCTGCACATTCGAGCAGACTTGATAGACCTCTAGGCCTTTATCTGCTGGCAAATTTTGTATGTTCGTATTTAGTTAAAACTTTAGAATGCAGTGTTGTCATGATCTCCTGCCATTCTCTGCTGAAGAAATCAGCTCCTCTGGAGTCCTGTCCCAGTCCTTGGGGCTAAGTGTTTTTAATTTAGACTATTGCTTTATAATTTTGGAAGGTTTTTGAGTTTATCGAATACTATGCATCGGTATACCCGAGTTTTATTTAAATGTTTTGTTTTTTTTTTGTTACTAGTTCTGTTGCAGTTCCTATAGCTGGGAGAACCATGGTTTCCACCAGTTGCCAGTTCTGATGCCTTGTTCCAGCTCAAACAAAAATAAATAAAGGGTCTGTTTACATTAGACCTAAAGAGCAACTCTGCACTTCAGCATGTGCTTTCCTAAATAAGATGTTTCATCTGTTACAATTTACTAGAGAATACATTTTTTTTTCATTTTCAGTGTTCCTTTCCAAGATTTACAGCACATCTTGGTGGTCCTTCTAAAAAGTCTGTATAGAAGACATTTGAAAAATGTGCCTTTCCCCGTTAATCTCACAGTGCCTTTATTTATGAAGTCATAGTGCTCACCATAACAACAGACTGTGATGTCACAAACATCAGTTGTGTAGTTAGCAGGGGAGAGTTAGATACATTTTTAAAGTCTTAGTGAAATAATTGCTGATTATGTACAATATTTAGTAGACCAGCAGGGAAACTAGAAATAACAAATAACTAGAAAACAATAAAGTTAAAACATGACTAGTGTAAATCTAGTGTTTAAAGCTTTTTATTTTAATAGAGAGTGGCTCTTTATATTTAAAAATGGTTGTACTTTTGTTCTCAAATACAACCTCTAAAACAAGTTTTTTGTTTACTGCCTGTCAAACAGGCATGACAGGAAGGTTTAAAAACAGGGCCTATAGGAAATGAACGTGTGTATATCCTGTAAGCATTGGTTGGCAACAGCAGACGGCCACAAATATTGCTTTGATTATTTTTTCACAGATCACGACTTTTAAAACTGTGAGCTCTGCAAAGTTTTTTGTTTTAAAACAGTGTAGCTGAACATCAGCTTTCTTCTGCACAAGCTTCCAGAACAGAGTCACAAGAATGCTGTCCTGTAAAACAGTCTGTGTATAAATATATGGAGAAAAGTACCACTGAAGGTAGAATGTTTGCTTCTGATGGCTCATCTGCTCTACAGCAGTTTCTGGCACCTAAGGAGTCTGAAAAAGCTGCAAAGCACTCCTCTGTCAAAAAAAGCTGTCTTCTCTGGCACTCAGGGAGACAGAAATAATTATTTTATGCATTCCTTCCATTCCACCATTTCACAGAGTGTTGTTGAAACTGAGAAGGGAGACTGCTATAATGATTCTGATAGCATCAGACTGGACGGGGTGTCCTGGTACTCGCAGATGGAAACCATGTCACAGAGAATACAAATAGTTCTGACTCTGCCCCAGGGCAAGGTGTCTCATCCAGATCTCGGATCTCATTTGAGAGCATCATTCTTGAATAGTTGGATTATTCTAACTTGAACCTCTGAAACCAGGTCCTTTAAGTTTTGAAAGTTTCTAGAAAGCCAGCAACAAGGAAATCTTATACAGTACTTCAGAATGGAAAAGAATCTGTATGCGGTGTGACTCCTGTCCTGTCATTACGAAAACTGTGGCTATACCAGTGATTTTGGACTATTTGGTACCACCCTTATTGTGCATTTAGCAGCTGTCTCTGCATTCGCATCTGCAGATAGGGAAAAATTCCTTGCAGCGCACCCAGTGTTTAGAATTTTCAAAGGACTAGATCATCTTTATTCCCTGCTGAGTGAACCAGTCCCACCATGGAATTTAAACTTGGTTCTTTCACGATTGCCAAATCCTGTGTTTAAGCCTGTGTTTTTATCTGGGCTGAAACATTTAACCTGGAAACTGTTTCTGGCTCCCGTTAATTTTGCAAGAAGGATCTGCAAGTTGTAAGCACAGTACAGACCCTACTTTAATGCCGTTTCATGGGATGGGGATAAAGTGATGCTTAAAACAAATTTGAAATTGATGCCTAAAATAGTTCCTCATTCCACATAAATTAATCATTGTCATTTCCTGTGTTCTTTCCAGAACCTCACTCCAATGTAGTAGAGAAACTTTACAGTCTGGATGTCAAGAGGGCTTTACGCTTCTGTATGCAAGGAACTGAATAGTGCAAAACTGAAAGCAGGCAGCTGTTTGTCAGTTATGACAAGGAAGGAAAAATGTAAACCTGCTATGAAAATAGTCTCTCATTGATTGTGTCTTACATTGAATTCTAATGTGGTAAGGCTAATAAGGAGCCATCAAAGGAGTTAAGGGCACATTCCACTAGTGCTACATTTGCCACAGCAGCAACATTTAGGGGTGTACCCTTTTTAGATGTGTGCAAGGCAACCACACAGTCAACAGTACACACCTTCACTTCTCACTACTGTCGGGACATCAACGCTATTAGGGATGTCATCTTTGGTACACCTGTGCTTCAGAACTTTTTTCCAAAACTGATTCTAGAAACACCCTCCAAAGCACTACTGTGAGTCAACAGTTTGTGTGTTATATAGACTCTCATTGCTAGAAGAAACAAACTCTGGTCGGAGCCACTATGGCTGCCAATGCATTACCCTGATAAGAACGTTTCATGGACTTAAACGTAAAGATGAATTGCCGTAGTCAGCTCTGTGTCAATATAGTTTTTGTTAAAGTTAGATAATTTATCTTGTTGATCCTGTGTTTGCCGTGTGTTTAAAAAGCGAGTGGCGAGTGTGTCTTGTACTGTATGGGGAAGGAGAGGGAGCTCCACACCAAGGCCTTCAAGTAATGGTAGAAGGAATGGTGCAGAGAGGAGAGGTATGGCTACACTTGGGACTGTGGCCCAACCTGGAAGAATAGGAGCCTCTACTGAGGTGATGACCTGCTTCCATCCAGGAGGGAACCATAGTCCTCAGTGGATGATTTAAATGTTACTTCATTTAACATTTAAAGTAGCCGGGGGGGGGGTAATGGAAGAAATAGGGGAGGCAGAAAGTGGTCCAGCAAAGGCTGAGAGAGTAGGGAGATCACAAGGGGGGTGAGTCCCATCAGTATGCAAGTTATTCAAGGAAGCAGAGGGTTAGCAAAGGAGAAGGGGGGAGAAAGGAGCAGTCAAATGAGAAAGGTGAGCATGGAGAACAATTGGAAAAAGTAGAAACCAACAAGAAAAGGGCTAACAAAATATGGAAGGCCATGCATGCCAGTGCTAGAGTCTGGGAAATTAGAACCCAGACGTAGAGGCCATCATGGTGGAGGCAGACTTGGATATTGTGACCATTACCAAATCAAAGTGTACTGACACCTATGTCTAGGACATGGTCATACCAGCCTATACAATGTTTAGAAGAGGCAGGGTAGGAAAGAAAGGGGTGGGGGTGCTTTATGTGAAGGAAAACAGAAAAGTGACGGATGTACAGGGAATTCAGGGAGGCCCGAGGGGATGTGGGTCACTCTCGAGTCAAGAAACGGAGCCACTATTTGGACAGGAATGATCTATAGGCCTCTGACACAGGGGAGGACTTAGATGAAGAAATGTAAGATGTCTACACACCCATAGCGGTCCTATTCAACATCTTCATCAGTGACATTGCACAGGATCTAGAAGGCAGAATTTCACTGTTCGCTGATGACACAAAGCTCTGTAACAGAGTAGACACACCAGAGGGTGTAGACAGAATGAGAAGGGACCTGCAGAAACTTGAAGAATGGTCAAGGGTTTGGCAGTTGAAATTCAATGCAAAGAAGTGCAAGATAATGCATATGGGGCACAAAAACCCTGGCACAATATATCAGTTGGGGGGTGAGGATATAGCATGCACCAAGCAGGAAAGGGATCTTGGGGTTGTCATCTCTGATGACCTCAAGGTAGGGAAACAGTGTGACAAGGCATCAGGTAAAGCAAATAGGATGCTGGGATGTATAGGCAGGGGCATCACCAGCAGGAAAAGGGAGGTCATAATTCCGCTATACAAGACACTAGTGAGGCCCCACCTGGAGTACAGTGTACAGTTCTGGAGACCATACCTCGTAAGGACATAGACAGGGTAGAGAAGGTTCAGAGGAGGAAACAAAGATGGTGCATGGGTTGCATCACAAGTCCTATGAAGACAGGTTGAAGGAACTGAACATGTACTCCCTGGAGGAGAGGAGGGAGAGGGTATATGATAGAGACATACAAGTATCTTACAGGGAGGAACAGGGTGCAGGAAAACACTATTTTAAGCGAAAAAGATGTTTCAGGACTAGAGGGCATGGGATGAAGTTGGAGGGAGGACGATTCAGAGGAAACATGAGAAAGAATTTCTTCACAGAGCGGGTGGTGGACAAGTGGAACACCCTGCCAGAGGAAGTGGTGGGGGCTGAAACAATCACGGGATTTAAGAATGCATGGGATAGACATAAAGGAATTCTAGAGGGCAGGGTTAAGGGGAAACAGACTTCTAGGAAAACAAACTGAACTTACAAGCTCAAATGGGCAGACTAGGTGGGCCATAGGCCCTTATCTGCCGACACTGTCTATGTATCTATGTATCAGATACAATTTATGCACAACAGCACACAGTTCCAGTGCAGCAGTGGGCAAAGGAATGGAGAAAAACTTTACAGAACTTCACTTGTTTAGTTCTGGTTCCTGTACCAAAATACATTCATAATACACCAATGCAAAATGCAGCACTATATGAATCTCCACCATACTTTAATGATGAATTCAGATGAGGTGGTAGTTTCAGTGAGGTTGTGGCAATGGATAAAGCTTGCCTTGGTGTCCATTGGGCTGAGGGTGTCTGAGACGTTGCAGTCTCATGAAATAAAATGCAATGCCGCACTTAAATCAGTGCTAACTGGGCTTGAACCTAAACTGTCACCAAAAAAAATTGGGGGGAGTATGGGTTGCAAATCTAGTCTCCTCAAGGTGCTCAGAGGTAAAGGTAGAATGGTAGCCATAATGAGGGGCCTTTGTGATTATATAGTGATGGGCAGAAGGTAAGGGGGTGGGAATGGTGTGGGACAGGTAGGAGAGAGGTGAGGTTTCACGGTTGGGTCATTTAGGTCCAGATTAGGACGTGTAGCTATGGCTGTGATGACCCAACCTTATTTGATCTTTTTTGGGAGGTGCTGGGGGATGAAGAGGAGGAGGAGGAGGTAACTGGGGCTAGTGGGTGTTAAGTGGGGGAACTTAAACTATTGGATATGGAATGGGGGCTTGTACTGTGGTGGGTGCAGGCTCCTAATTAAATGCAGTTGGGGAACTTCACTCCCTCTAAATCTTTCCTCCCTACTCTGCCGGTAGGCCCCATTTGCCCTTGTGGCTCTCCAACCCCATGACGTGCCATCCCTTGTACCTACCTGTGGGGGCCACCAACACTCCCTCTATTTGTTGCTGTCAGGTCAGCTGTCGAAATGTGCTGTGAGAGAGAGATAGAGTTAGATTGATTGTGATTAGCTCAGTGGATGTGAAGCTTCTCTTTTTTTTTTTTTTTTTTTTTAGGCCAGTTCTGTCACAGATTGAAACATCCCAATTGATATAAAATTTAACGATTGAATTAAGATTTTAAAATGCGAAAGCTGATTTGCTCTCTGTCCTCCTGCCACTTAACCCTGTTCAATGCATTTGAATATCTGACTAAACTTACAAAGACCATGATGAATACTGTGCTGTTTTGCCAGTGTTGCAACTGCATTTTGCAAATTGACATGCATAATCACAATGACTATAATCTACTGAATAAAATTAATCTGTTGTGTAAAAACCTGGAGAATTTGACTTCCTGACAGCCTCTGAACTACATTGTTACATAGTAGTGTGATACACCAGTCCTAATCACCAGAGTCAGTGGACCACCAGGATACCTGGGAAATTTCAAGGTGCCCCCCCCCCCCTTGCTGGGTACCTGGCTACCTTACAATTTTGGAAATCTTTGTATTTATCATCTTTTTTTCTAATTAAATGGGGGCATCTAGGACACTGTTGGTATATGTAAAATGCAACCACAGAGCTACTGCATCAGACTGAAGTGGAATACAGAGATTTGTGTGTTACCTTTGGCCCTCACCTACTGATTTTCCAGATGGGCCCCGGTATTCACTTTCCAGGTGGGCACCTGTACCCCAGTCCAACCCTGACAATGGTTGTGGCCAGGGGTTGGGGAGGTGTTGATTTTTGATCATAATGTATTTCCCTCTCATTTATGAATATAAAAATATAATTTGATCAGCTGCTGGGACCATTTCTTATTTATCGGGAAAAGAAATTATATGACAGGCTGTATGTATACCTCATGTTTAGTAGTTATGGCACAAGTGGATCCTGTCTGTCTGCTAAGTGTTGTAGGCTGGAGCCCCAGCTTGTCTCCACTGATCCTGACCTTGTATCAGGAAGTGGGAGAGGAAGGGAGGAGAAATCCCTAAACAGTATTTGCTCATTAGAACAGGGTGGGCAGTGAGGTCTAGCCAGGTTGCCAGTATAGAAAACCTCATAGAAACATAGACAGTGACAGCAGACAAAGACCATAGGTCCGTTCAGTCTGCCAAAGTTCCCTATAATCCCTGGAACCTACTGTACCTCCAGGGTACTAACCGTCCCCATCCTCTCTATTCTCCTCCTTGGTCATGTCACCCCTGGTAACCACTGTACCTTTCATTATATCCCAGCTCTGCTTGAATACCCCGACTGTTTCCGCTCCCACCACTTCAGCTGACACACTGTTCCAAGGTTCCACCACCCTTTTCGTGAAGTAGTATTTCCTCACATCTCTCCTGAACGTACCTCCTGTTAATTTCCATTTGTGTCTGTGTGACTGTGAATTGGTATTCAGGCTGAATAGTTCCCCACCCTGCAGTTCATTTTGTTAATTCCCTTAAGGAACTTGAAGGTCTCTATCATATCTCCCCTCTCCCTTCTGATCTCCAGTGAATACATATTTCGTGCCTTGAGGTGCTTCTCATTGGATCTGCCATGCTGGCCCTGAATAATTTTTGTTACTCTGAGTTGCACTGTCTCCAACCTATCCTTATCTTGTCTGATGTGAGGACTCCAGAACTGGGCATAGTACTCTAGGTGAGGCCTCACCAGGGATCTATGGAAGGGAAGTATTACCTCTTTTCTTCTGCTATCAGTACCCCTCCTGATACATCCTAGCATCCTGCTAGCCTTTCTATAGGCTTTGTTGCACTGACTCGATTGCTTAAGTGAGTTGCCAGTGATAACTCCCAGATCCCATTACTCAGCTGTAGTGCTAAGTCTCTCTCCTTCCATCCAGTACTCTGTCTTGGGTTTTTTTTTTCCCAAGGTGCATTACCTTGCACTTTCTAGCATTTAATTTTAACTGCCAGACCTTTGACCACCCCTCTAGATTTTGTAGGTCTCTCTGCATTTCTGTTATGCCCTCACCACTGTCCACCCTCCCACATAGTTTTGTGTCATCTGCGAAGAGACACAACCTACCCTGGATTCCTTCTCCAAAGTCACTAATGAACATGTTGAAGAGGACCGGACCCAGGACAGATCCCTGTGGAACCCTGCTCATAACGTCCCTCTCCTCTGATTTAACCTCATTGACCACCACTTTCTGCTGCCTCCCCTCTAGCCAGTTACCCACTCAGTTCACTATGGGTTTAGCTGCACCCAGGTCTTCCATCTTCTTGAGCAATCAGTTGTGAGTCAAAAGCCCTTGCCGAAGTCAAAGTAGGCAGGTCAACAGTATGGTCCTTGTCTAACTCCTTTGTCACCCAGTCAAAGAAAACTATCAGGTTAGTCTGACAAGATCTTCCTGCCATGAAACCATGCTGTTTACTATCCTGGAGCCTGTTGCTGTCCAGGTAGTCTATGGGATCCTCTTTTATCAGTGACTCCATCAGCTTCCCTACTATAGAGGTTAGAGTGACAGACTTGTATTTCCCTGGTTGCTCCTTACCCCCCCCCCCTTTAATGAAGCAGTACAATGTCTGTCACCTTCCAGTTCCTTGGAACTTCACCAGACCTAAGTGAACTGTTGAACAGACATACCAGTGGTTCAGCCAGCTCTGCTGCTAATTCCCCGAGTATCCTCAGATGCAACCCATCTGGTCATGGGCCTTATCTATCTTAAGGGCAACCAGCCCTTTTAGAACCCTTTCACTAGTAAGCAATGGCTGTCTCATTTCCAGGATTCCTTAGTGACCACTTTGATGCCACTCTCTGGCATGGACCCGCTGTCCTTCTTAGTGAAAACTGAGCAAAAGTAATCATTTAGGATGGCAGCCTTTTGCCCATCTTCCTGTATCACCCTACACACCTCAACTAACCTTACAATTCACCCACCCTTTTTCCTTTTTTCACTAATATATCTGAAAAACTGTTATTCTCCATTCCTGACCCCCTCTGTGATACGCAGCTCTGTGTCTTTGGCCTTCTTAATGGCCTTCTTTGCCTCCCTATTTTTCTGCAGATAATCCTCCTATTCTACCTCCTCCTGCTTTTTCTTGTATTTATAGAAGGTCTTCTTTTTGGCCCTTACCACTTCCCTGACCCTTGCTGAGAAACACAGTGATCTCTTAAACCTGTTTTTCTTTGTTACTGTTTATATGCATACTTTAGACGCCTCGAGGATGGTCCCCTTAATTAGCCCCCATCTCTTCTCTAACCCACCTATGTCCTCCACCCCTACTAAGGTATTCCTGACCAGTTCCCTCATCCTATCGAAGTCATCCCTGCTAAAGTCAAGGACTTCAACTCTTGATTGTGGTTTGCCAGTCCCAAGGGACAATTCAAACCAAACAGAGTTACAGTCGCTGTGCCCCAGCGGCTTCCGTGCTCCCACCATCTCTGAGTTGGTGAGCACCACATCAAGGACTCTGGTCTGCCTGGTGTGTTCCTGAACTAGCTGCACCAGTAGACAGTCTTGGAAGGCATCCAGCAAGACCTGACACCTGGCACTCTTGGCCATTGCGACCTCCCAAATGATGTCTGGCAGGTTCAGATCTCCTAACACCACTACTTCCTCCTTTGCTGCCCTCTTTCAAGTTCCTCTAAGAGTTCTCTTTCCCTTTCCTCCCTTTTCCCTGGAGGCCTATATATCACCACCAAGCATGCTTTCCTGCCTGAGGCTGCCATGAGTTGCACCCATACTGACTCAACCTCACCACTGCTACCCCAATGCACCCATCTTCTACCACCTCAATGCCTTCCTAGACAAAAAGGGCAACTCCTCCCCTCTGCCAGTTCCTCTATCCCTCCTGAACAATTGTAGTGCCCCAAAGTTAGGGGCACAACCAAAAAAAAAAAGGGAATCTTTTTGCCCAATGTGGGGATTTTTTCATTTTTGTTTTTCCTCCCGGTTCCCTGCCATTCCATCCCCCCTTTGCCTGCAGCCTCAGACCCTCCCTGTCCTTTGTGCATTTCATGCCATTCAGCGCTAAGGAGGGGGGTCATGGGCAAGAGACCCTACCTGCAGGGTGAGTGCTGCCCAGTCTCCTAGCTAGGTGCCAGGACCTCCCCGTCCTACAAAAGGGCCGGAGAGTGGCTTAAGTGAGGAAGGTGGAGGATGCAGAGAGCACAGAGAGAAGGCCTACCTGTGGTGGTCCTGTGGCTCCTCCGGCGTCATTCCCCTCTGGTTGGCATCCTGGGCATGTGGCGGCAGCAGCAGGGTCGGTCAGGTGGAATGCGGCTCCCTGATGTGACCTGTTCTCTCTTGGCAGAGCCTTGATTGACGAGGGGAGGAAGAAAAGGGCGGATGGACCAAGTTGTGCTGCCAAGAACTAGGTCCGAGCGGAAAATGCACCCTGAACCTGTAGTTCCGCCGAAGCAGCCACAGCAGTGTAAAGAAGGAGATGGGTGGGAGCGCAGCTCCTCGGCCAGGTTACCTGCCTTTCCCCCAGCAGCACTGGAGTCCCAGGCTGTGGTGGTGAGTGGGCATGTGCCCTATATTTTTGTATACTCATGCCACAGGCGCCGGGAGTGGGGAGGGAACAGGGAAGGGACATTAAAGGGGCTGAGTGCCCAAAAAGAATATGTAAAGGGCCCAGCACCCTTGTAAGGAGGGGGCGGTGGGCTCCCTGGGTGAGCTGCCCATCCAGAGGGGAAGGCCCAGGGGGTGGCCAGAGGTCACAGAGCTATTGTAGTTGTTACTTTTTTTGTTATAGCCAAATGGGGAACCAGAAGGCAGGCTGGGCCAATAGTAGCTTGCCTCTAGCTAGATAAAGAGAGAGGGGCACCACGTTGTAAAAAGCCCCAGGGGAAGAAAGGGACAAAAAGGGAAAGGACCAGACCCGTGGCACAGTGGGGTTAAGGGCCTTGGGGTCTGTGTTGGTGTCATTCTGTACCAAGGGGCAGGGGAAAAACCCAAAGGCCCTCGGCCGGCTGCCTGGAGGAAGGGGCCAGCTGTGAGGGTTCAGCATCCAGGCCCTCAAGCTTAGGGATTAGTAGACTGGGCCCCAACTAAGGCCAGGGGTGAATATTAACACTAATAACGTGGGTTGGATCTGCAAAAATAGCCAGAAAAGGGGAAGATCCTTAAGGTGTAGTGCCCTTGGGGGGGGGGGGAATGGTCCTATGGCCTAAGTGGCCCAGTACCCAAACCGAACTGCGCTGTTGCCTGCCTAACGCCCCTAAAAACTGTATTTCCTACAAGAACTGAACTGTCTGCCGGACGTCCAGCTTCGCCTTTGTGGCCTAGAACAGCCTCACCAGAGCCTGATGCTGACCCAGGGAGGTCCCCGGCCCATCCACCATCTGCAGCAGAACCACCTCCAGTGATGTCAGCCTGTGTCAAAGTCCCACCACAAGTGTTCCAGCAGCAGTCCTGCAATGGTAAGTGGTAGAGAGACGCTAGTGAGATATCCAGTAGTGAGGCAGCTTAGGAGCCGCCTCATGCCAAGCTTGAGGGAACACAGTTAACATTGTGCTTGCCCTTTTCTTATTTTGTAAGCCAGTCGTAAGTGTGCACATGCCTGTGTCGCTCCGTATAGGCCGCCTGAAGATTGTACTGCCAGCAGTCTTGGTGAGAGGTCACCTGGGTGCCGGGGACCTACCAGTGGTCATTGCTGCAGATCGTCTAGAGAACCACCAGCCAACCAAGAGTCCTCAGCTTCTTGCCCAGGGCCGCAGAGGATCGCCAAGTTCTTCATCCATCTAACAGTGTTCCTCTTTGTGTTTTGCTTATCGGGCGCGCCCCATTATGGCCTGTTTGTAACAAGCGCTGGGTGGGGTCAATGCTCATCTGCTGATCAACTGACGCAAAGGAAAGCCCAAGCTTGGTTCACCAGTAATTTTGTCATCTCGGCCGGGTGTACACTGGACTTGGACTGAAAGGAGCTAACCCCCCTGTTCTGGCTTTGACCAGTTGTGGGTCCTGATTGTATTGTTTCATTGTTCATTTTGTTACCCTGTAGTGTGTTAGAAAACTGTCATCTTTTGTTTATTGTCCCTAGTAAATAAACTTTTTGCATCTTGGTCACTGAGTAAGCTTCCTGATTCTCCTTCCAGATCTGCCTGGCCTGGCCTGGAAAATTCTTAGGGAACCTTCTAGCCCCTTACACAGTGAATACCCTGGGACCGTCATCTCCCAGTCATTATTTTTTGTGGACCACATTTGCTTGATAGCCACAAGGTCCACCTCTGCTATCAGAGCCTGGAACTGGCTGAGTTTACCTAGGCTCCTGGTATTAAGGCATGCCCTCTTCCATCTGACCCCTGCTCTTACTTTGTTACTGTGCTTGTTTTCCATGTTTTCTCTCACCGTTGTTGGGGCTTTTGCCTTTTGTTTTATCTGTCCCTACTGCACATTCTCTTGGTCCTGTAAACACAGCTGCTATCTTTGTACCCTCTTTGCTGCTACAGTCCCCTGGATGTGGAGGATTAATACCTAAGATCACCTTCTACTCATCATCCATCATGGTTACCCTAGACCCATACTCCCTCGCAGTCAGTTTAACAGTCTGATATAGATGTCAAGCTTCTGCTCCAACGCGCTGGCCCCTTCTCTCATCAGGTGAAGACCATCACTCTTGAAAAGTCTTCTGTCCCAGAAGTCCCCCCAGTCCCTCATAAAATGGTACTCCATGTCACAGCACCAACCCTTAAGCCAACTATTAAACTCATCTATTTCAGCACTCCTTATCCTATCCTGCGTCCCTTACCTGCCCCACATTGGGAGGACTTCAGAAAAGGCCTGGAAGGCTGAGTGTGCCACCAGTCTGTCCCCCAGTCTACAGAAGTTCTGCTTCAACGTCTCCATTGACTGGTTTGCCAGATCGTTGGTATGCAGGCATACCAGTACCCCCAGCTCCCACTGCTCCTTCCCTCTCCACCATCCTCCCTATTCTGTCTAAATCACAGATGGCTGATGCTACATGCAGGCACTGGATCATCCCCCCCCATCTGACCCCTCCTCTATTACCCTTTCTACTCATCTAATGATTGAGTCCCCAACCACTAGTACCTTCCTGGCAGCCTTCCCCCCCCCCAGGTGTCATCATGGTGTCCTGCCATTCCCCTTTGACTAACCCAGAGTCCCCCTGGAAAAGTCAGGTGCCTGACCCTCCTCCAGGGGTGCAAAGCGATTTATCGTCTGTAAGGTTCTGGGTTGGACAACCTCCTTATGACTAACCCTCCCGTGCCCCACCACTCTCCATCCCTCTGGACCATTGGGTCTCTGGGGGAGTGGAGGTGTGGGTGATGAACTCCTACTGAGTCAAGGGGGTAGCTGAGATATTTCTACCCTTGCTGCTACCAGCTGATCACAGAGCTCTGCTATGGTCCTACAGATGGAGCAGTGCCCTCCCCTCCAGAACACAACCCTGGAGAAGAGTGCCCCATGGTACCCACAACTGAGCATCTCCCCTCTGAACCTCATCCTAAAAAGAACTATATTAATGAGAGAGAAACTTAACTAAAAATAAACTTAGCTTAGATTGTACAGATCGTTTAGATCCCACAGCACTGGGACAGATTTGGGTCACAGTAAAAACAAGGCATTCAGCACACTGCCTCCTACAAGGGAAAAGTAAAAAATACTTATTAGACAAATACTGTGACTTCATATTGACTAGTACCTGAAAAATTAAATAAAAAAATTGAGAGAGGGCTTCATTATTGATTGCACAGCAATCAACTAGTTTGTTTTAGCAGATTCCATTTTTTTTGTTACATGACTGTAATATTACTTCAATATCATTAGCTCCTCTAAAATGTATCCTTTATTTTTGGCTTGTAGGAGTCACTGCATGCTGAATGCCTTGTTTATTCCACATTTCAACATAATGCTATGCCATTTTTGAAATCATGATGTCTATACCCTGCATGATGTCTATGCATGCCCCCTTCTGGACTGGATCCTGACAAACCACCCATCCCGCATCTCAAAAGTCTCCATCCTACCTGACTCATTAAGTGACCACTCCCCTGTCACCTGTTTATGGTCAAATAAATTCAGCCTCCCACCGCCCAAGTTAATCACAAGCAGAATCCTCCCAAGACGCCAACTGAAGTACTTCAAATCCCACCTCAGACTACAAGACTGGTCACCCATTTTCCTAGCTTCGGCTGTCAACTGTGCGCTAGACTTCTTCATAAACACCTTCAACGCTGCCTGTGACTCCTTTGGCTCCTACAAAAAGAAGAAAGTCAAAGGGGTCTGCAACCTATGGCTCTCTGGGGAGCTCCTAGCACTGATGAAATCCAGGGACCACCTCTGGGCTCGTGCTCGGGCCACAGGTAGGCAAGTAGATATACAAAACTACAAACGGGCAAGAAATGACTGCACTAAAGCAATACATCTGATGAAAAGTAACTACTACAGAGACGCTCTCACTAACACGTGAGGTAAGGGGAAGTCCTTCTGGAATAATCTGAAAGAAATCGAAGGGAAACTGCCCAAAACATCCACAACCATGTTGGAAGTGGATGGAACCTTAACCCTGGACCCTGCAAACATGTTTAACACTGCATTCTTGGATCTCAGCAGTGTACTCCCACATGACTTCTTCGATGCTGACCTCTCTGCTACACCCCCTCTCACTACCCAACCCCCCTCCATGCCTCGTCCGCCTTTTTACTTCAAAGCAGTTAGGAAACATGAAGTGTGCAAATACGTCTGCAAAGCAATTGCAGGATCAAGAACCAGCGGGGACACACTTGACCTTAAACTGCTGTCCCTTGCACTTGATGAAGTGCTATCTCAGCTTACTCATATTTTCAACCTCTGCCTCGGCCAGTTCCCCCGACAGATAGAAATCCGTCACCATAACCCCAGTCCACATAAATGGAGTCAAGGCCCATCATGGGAACTATAGGCCTATATCCATACTACCCCCCCAAAGGCCCTTGAGCAACTGGCCTCCGACCAGCTGACAATACCTGGCCAAGCACGACATTCTTTGTAAGCAGTAGCACGGTTTCAGGAAAGGCCACATCACTACATCTGCCCCCCTAGAATTCACAGGAGCAATCCACAACTCCCTTGACAATCAACTAACTGGATCAGTCTCCATTGACTTGACTAAGGCTTTTGACACCGTCCATCACCAGCTACTTATCACTGAGCTTCAAAACTCAGGGCTTTCCCCTGATGCTACATCCTGGTTTAAGAGCTACCTGGAAAACTGTACACAAAGGGTGAAAATTGCTCACACCCTCTCTGACTCTAGATCCATCCGCTCCCGAGTCCCTAGATCCATTCTCGGGCCTCTCCTGTTCAGCCTCTTTTTGAACAATCTGCCACAATCCTGCCCTGAACAGATTCTGCTATATGCGGACGATGCTGTCATCTACACCACTCATCATGATCACCTTCTAGTACAAAAAATGCTCCAGATGGGTTTCACCTCTGTTGAAAAATGGTTTAATAACCAAAAGCTGGTGCTCAACTATAAGAAAGCCAAGTCGATGCTTTTCTGTGGCTCCCACAACAAGCATAGGTCTCTCCCCTTCGTAATTGCAAACTGCCATGGTGCTGTCCTGGACCAAGTTCACTGCTTTAAATATCTTGGAATCACACTCGACAGTCAACTATCCTGTGTCATTCACACTGACCCTGTTGCCAAAGCTGTCAACAAACGCATTGGTCTTCTATACAGGCACAGGGAGTGCTTTACCGCAGATGCCTTAAGGATAGCTGTGCAGAGCTTTGTGGTATCACTAATCGATTATGGTCTGGTTGTCTATGGCTCTATGTCTGACACAGCCCTTAGGCGCCTATCCTTGGCCCTTAAGAAAGCCTGCCGTCTTATCACAGGATCCCACCATCTCACCCACATGTGTGCTCTCTGTGCCCAACTGGGCTGGCTCCAACTATCTAACCGTATTAAGTACCACACCTGCCTTATGGCCAAGAAGATCTGATTAGGCCTTGCTCCCCCAGGTGTCCAAGCCCTCCTACATGCTGCACGTATGCCCCGCCCCACCAGGACTTCTGTAAAACAAATTCTGCACATTCCCCAGTGCCGCACCTCTCAGGGACAAAGGTCCTTTGCTCACCAGGCACCCTACTGGTTTAATGGAATCAACAAAGACATAACCTCCCTGCAAAGTCTTGGCCAGTTCAAAACCTACCTTAGCCTCCACCTCTCTACCACCAGCTCCTGTGACTGTCACTCATAATCCACTTCACTTGCCTCTCCCCTCCCTCACACCCTTTCCCTCCACCCTTACCCCTCCCTCCCTGGCTTAGTACTCCATGAAACCTGACAAGGCCCTCGGCTGCTTCTCAGTTTCTGTTATTCCCTCGATCTCAACTTTCACCTTGAATCCCGCCTACCTTGTTTCCATCCCTCCCTCTTTTGCCTTTATTCCGCTGCTTGTGAGTGTGTTGAATCTCATGATATGCATTGTTTATTCAAATTCCTGTTCTATCCTATACATACCTCCCTCAAATGTCTGTATTCATTCTGTCTGAATTGCTAATTTCAAACTTTGTTTGTATTGTTCTCCAATTTGACATGGAACCTTTGTAAAAGAGCCTTGGCTCAAAGGTACTTGTAATCCTAGACTTAAATAAATAAAAATAAATAAATACCGTAATGTTCAATATTGCTACATTTATATAGATGCGTTATATAACTTATGCCATAGATGTATGCTATATACTGTATACATTTTAGAACTGTCAGCAGTACATGTTCCTGGCACCCCAAACGTCTTGGCAGACAGGCTAAGCAGGTCACAGTCCAGAATGCATGATTGGGAACTGTTGACCTCAGTGGTAAAAGATCCATTCCACAGATGGGGTCATTCAAAGTTGGACTTGTTTGCATCCCCACACAACGCAGAACTGCCACTTTTCTGCTCACTCGCTCCAGGGCCTGGGGTTTTCTGGCAAGGTGCATTGCCCCTCTCTTGGAAGGGGAGGTTCCTGTATGCTTTCTCTCCCTTCCACCCCATTCTGAGGATGCTACTCAAGCTCCAGATGGGGGAGGCACTCAAATTCTCATTGTTCGCCTATGGCCTTGACAGATCTGGTTTCCTCTGCTGCAACAGCTGGCAGTGGAAGCACCAGTACCCCTGCCATTATGCCAGAGGCGTCTATCACAGGAACAGGGAACCCTGGTCCAGTTGGACCTCAAATCACTTCATCTCCATGCATGGCTCCTGAAAACATAGCCATTGCTAGATCTGGCATTTCCCAAAAGGTGTCTGATGTCCTGGTAGCTGCCAGAAAGCCTTCTACCAGGGCCACTTTTATTCCATGAAATGGAAGCAGTTTGCTTTGTGGGCTGCTTCTCATAACTTAGTTCCATTTACCTGTCCAGTAAATCAGGTTCTAGAGTATCTGCTGTCCTTGTCAGATGCAAACCTGCAGTATTTCTCTATCAAAGTGAACTTGGCTGCCATTTCAGCTTTCCATGTACCTATTGAGGATTGTATGGTTGCACAGCTGGAGGTGGTCTGTACGTTTTTGATAGGCATTCTGCATTAGAAACCTCCTATCCATAATTCAGTCCTAGCTTGGGACCTGAATTTGGTGTTGGAAAAGCTTACTTTGGCTCCTTTTGAGCCAGCCACGACTTGTGGCTTATGTTTGTCTTTCTTGGAAAGCATTGTTTTTGGCTGCAGTTACTTCTGTTCAAAGGATTTCAGAGCTACAGGCTCTAATGTGTGATCTTCCTTACCTGATTTTCCACAAAGAGTCTGGGGCTGGTCCTCTTCAATATCTTTATTAGCAACATTGCAGAGGGGCTGGAAGGGAAATATGCCTGTTTACAGATGACACAAAAATCTGCAACAGAGTGGAAAAAAATGAGGGAAGATCTGAAAAAGCTGGAAGGCTGATCTGAGGTTTGACAACTAGGCTTCAGCACCAAAAGTGCAAAATTATGAACATAGGGGCACAGAAACCCAAGGGCAACGTATCATTTAGGGGGCAGGTGGTAGCAACCACAAAACAGGAAAGGGACCTGGTGGTCATCATATCTGATGACCTAAAGGTAGCAAAGCAGTGTAATAAGGCAGTAGGAAAGGCTAGTAGAATGCTGGAGTGCGTAGGAAGAGGGGTATCACCAGGAGAAAGAGGGAGGTAGTGTTACCCCATATAGATCATTGGTGAGGCCCAACCTGGAGTACTGCATCCAGCTGTGGAGGCCCCATCTTAGGAAAGACATAGATCGGGTAGAGGCAGTACAGAGAAGGGCAATGAAAATGGTGCAGGGTCTGCATCAGAAGCCCTACGAAGAAAGACTCAAAGAATTAAACGTACTTTCTAGAGGAATAGGGAGACATGATTGAAACATTTGTATATATCAAAGGTATCAAGTAAGGTACAGGAGGGTGGCATTTTGCACAGAAAGAGGTGCTCAAGGACAAGGGGGCTGGAACTCCAGTCATCTTCTCCACGCACAAACGAAGGTACGCTGAACCCGGATCTTCCTGACTGCGTTAGACTCTACAGCCCTCTTTTCCTTCAGACCATTCTGAACCTGGGGACTTTTGAACTTCCTTAGCCTGTTTTCTATCTGATTTACCTGATTTAATTATTTTGAAGCATATCTGAATGACAGCCTGCTTTATCATCTGTTCTAGAGATTTTTTTTTTTGAGTCTACTTTTCCATTTGCAAATTATATTGCATAACCACTAGAGGGCAACAACTCAATAAATTTGCTGCTGCCAGCAACTGTCGCTGTCCACCTGTTCTCACAGTTAGTTTACCTCTGTCACTGCCACTTATCTTCTCCTTACTGTTGATTAGTATACCCTGTTTTATTCTTGCTCCACTGATCCATACAATATGCCCACCCTTCCATTGCCACTTCCCCTTCTTGTAATTCTTCTATCAATTTTATCTAGCTCAGCTCCACACTTTCCTCAATCCAGTAAACATTTTTCACCTTCCCCTCTGCTCTCCTATCCCCTACCTTTATCCTTGCCATAACTCCTACACCCCCTCAAGTACTCTGGTCTCACTTCCCACACCTCCCCCTTGCTACTCTATTCTCAGCCCCTAGCCACCTAACTTTCCTTCACCGTCCTATTTTCACCTCACCTAGCCCCCACCCGCCCCAAATACTTCCAAATTCCCCAGCCTGTCACCAATGCCCTAAACTCCACTCACTCATAATAGCACTCCTCCAACTCGCATCAGGAAATGTTCATCCCAATCCTGGTCCCGCTACACATATCCCTGCCAGTTGCAATCCTTCCACTAATGTACCAATGTCCCCCACCCCATCTGCCCTCCCCAAGGGCCTGAACATCCTCTACTTAAACATCTGCACTCTTGTGTCAAAAATTGATCTTTTACATCCTATGGTAATCTCTCTCACACCTGATATACTAATTTTAACGAAAACTTGGTTAAACGCTAAAATACCTGATCTCGCCATTAATATCCCAGGTTATTCCATAATCAGGCAGGATAGGATTGGCAGGGGTAGTGAAGTAGCCATGTATATCCTGTCCTCGCTTAAGTTCTCAACCATTCTATCATCATCATTACCCTCCACCTACAAAGCACTTGTAGTAAACATTACCTTGCCTTTTTCCTCCCATATCTTCATAGCTGGCATCTACTGTCGACCTGGCTCCAAGGCATCCGATACTTTGGCTCTCATTACCTCCCTCTCACATAAAGGTGAGCTATTCATCCTGGGTGATGTAAACCACAACTGGCTATCACCAACAACTGCCAAGACATGAAATGACATCATGGCCCTCAATCTCTCCCAACTCATCCTGGAACCCACCTGCCTAAATCATAAAACTCTCGAGCACTCCCTGATAGACTGGGCTCTCACCTCTCACCCCCGCTGAGTCATTAAATCAGGCATCCTCCCCAATGCCCTCAGTGATCATCACCCAGTCTTCATAGTCAGGAAAGTCCAGAGACCTAAATAGCCTCACAAAATTCTGCAACTCCGCTCCTTCAGTTCCTTAGACTTTAATCCCCTTCTTAATGAATTGACCAGCTCTGATTCATCCCCTATTGCCTTTGCCCCTTCCATTGACCAAGCCCTCGCTTATTTTAAAGATAAATTTCTAATTACATGGAACTCCTATGTTCCATTCAAACGCACTAGAGTTTGTGGCAACCATCATCCCTGGGTCTCCCCTGAGTCACTGACCTGTCTTGGGGAATGGGACAAAACTTGAAGGAATCATAAGGCCTTCCAGCTTCCCCTAGACCATGCCAGGTATTGCATGTTAAGAAATGCCTGCACAAAAGCTACCAGACGTGCCAAGTCTGAATATTTTAAATCATCTTTTCTCAAAAACATCAATTCCCCTTCCAAATTCTGGAAAGTGTTCCAAAGCCTATTCTCCCCTTCACATCTGTCTCCCCCTGTGCTTAAAATAAATAACTCATTGCTCTCCAAACCATGTGCAGTGGCTCAAGAGTTTAACTCCTATTATACCTCCTGTGCCACAGCACTTCTAAAGTCACTCCCCTCTAACCTCCCACCTCCTCATCTTCTCACACCTAGTACTCATCCCCTCCATGCCCATCCTTCCTTCTCTTTTTCCTGCGGTCTCCCCAGAAGAAATACTAATGGCCCTTCTCTCTCGTAATCCTTCCAAAGGCTCATCGCCAGATGACCTTGACCCTAAACTCCTCTACCTTTCAGCTTCTGCTATAGCTTACCCTCTCTCCCTGATCTTAAATCGTTCCTTCTTGTCCTTGTCTATCCCTTCATCCTGGAAGCATGCAATGGTCCTCCCTCTCCCGAAGGGTGGTGACCCCTCCTCCCCTGCAAATTTTCACCCAATCTTTCTACTCCCTGCCCTTGCTAAACTCCAAGAACACCTGGTCCTCTCTCAGCTAACCTCCTTCCTCGATGACTCTTCCTTATTTACCCCATTCCAGTCTGGTTTTCAGAAGAACCACTCCACTACCACCCTCCCTACTCAGGCTCACTGACTCCATCCTCATTGGGATGTATAATGGACTCATTACCTCTGCCATCTTTGTCGATCTCACCAATGCATTCGACACAGTCTCCCATGTCCTACTTCTTGACTCTCTTATACCTGTTGGGTTGTCTACTTCTGCCCAAAACTGGTTTAGAGCTTATCTCTCAGACAGAACACAATCAGTCAAGATCCAGGATACAGTCCCCCACCCCTATTTCCACTGGAGTCCCACAGGGCTCGGTGCTTAGACCCATTCTCTTTTCCATCTTCCTAAATGACTTGCCCTCAGTATGTTCCTTCTCCACCTGTATCCATATGTATGCCGACTACACTGTCCTGTTCTTATCTGGCAAATGCCCTGCTGATGTTGCAACCACCCTTCAGCTTGACTTCCACCATGTTTCAGTTATGCTCTGCCTCATATCAACTATTCCTAAATGCCAAAAAGACCATCTCCATGACCTTTGGCACTAGAAAGAGACTCTCTAGGCTCCACTTTTCACCGTCTTTCCATACCCTTGATGGGACAATATTAAAGGACACCTCCTCATTCAGATACCTTGGGATTTGGTTGGACCAACACCTCAACTTTTCTGGCCACATTGACGCCATCCTGAAAAAATTGTGCCCCAAGCTTGGTGCCTTATTCAGGAACTGTAGTTGCATCCCTCCTACAGCGTGGCATGAACTAGTCCAGAAGATGATCCTCCCCATTTTCGACTACTGTGATGTACTCTATGGTGCTGCTCCCAAATCCTCCCTAACCAGATTGGACACTAACTCCTTCTGTCGATTTGCCCTTGATGCTGTATCACACACTCATCACTGTGACCTCTACCCACACCATTTCCCTTCCCCCACTTGCCAGCAGGCACCTCACTCATTGTGCCAAACTCACATCTAAATTTTGGTTAGGAGAACTTCCCTCCCACCTCTCATGCTCGCTCTCTTCCCCACCTCCCCCCTCCCACTCCCTCAGATCCTCTGGCACTCGCACTTTGTTGGTCCCCCGTCATACCACTCTCATTCATTGGTCAGTCAGGCTTTACCCATCGTTTCCCACAAATCTGGAACTCCCCACCCCCAAATACGGCACTCCTCCTCCCACTTCCTTGCCTCTGCCTTACATAACTTTCTCTCATCTAACTGCTCCTGCTTTAACCCTCCTTAACTGTCCTCCTATGCCTCTGTGCCTCTCCATGACTCACATCACCTATTAAACCTTCCACCCCCCCCAGCCTGCATCTCAGCACACTCTCCTCTCCTTTCACCGCTATGTACTATGTTCCTCAGATATGCTACTTGTTAATAAATTCATATTTCACAGGTATGATATATTTAATTGTATGTTATGTTACAAATGTGACTGTATGATTATTTATGATATTTTTTAACTATATGTCTTGTTAGAAATGTAATTGAATGTTTAATTTCTTGTATATTTTAAATGTTAAACTGTATGTCTAATTCTTCATCCAATTGTACGCCCCCCCCCCCAGGTCACACCGGTAGATGAACAACTTGTTCAGTGTGCCTTCCTGGTGAAACATTTCAATAAATAAATAAAAATATGAAACGGGGGGAGAGATTTAGAGGGGATGTGAGGAAATACTTCTTCATGGTAAAGGGTGGAGGATGTCTGGAATGACCTCCCAGCAGAGGTGGTGGATACCGCAACGGTAACAGAATTCAAACATGCCTGGGATAGGCACATGGGGACCTTAGTAACAGGGTTTTGGGGGAGGAGGCCGGAGATCAGTTAGGGTCTATGGTAACACAGTAGGTAGGGACCTTAGGGCAGACTGGGAGGGCCAAGAGGTCCTTTTCTGCTGTCAGTTTCTGTTTCTAAAGTGTTTTACTTTCCAAGTAGAGACTCTCGCATCCAGATAAACTAAGTAAACAACTGCTGGTATTTTAACTGCTAGCAGGCTGTGTGTGTGTGTGTGCGCATGTGACTGGTAATATAAACCAACATCTGAATCAATGTCTGATTGGAGCTGTAATTGATTTTGTACGAAAATGAGGCAGAACAACTTTTTTTTTCCGATCATAAATAGAAATAAAAAGCAATCTTGAGACAACTGGCTCTTAAGAATATAGAGAGATATAGACAGGTTTCAAGTTACTGTCAAGGTCCATATTTTCCCATCCCCCCCAACACACACACACAGTCTGCTAGGCAACAGTCTAAATACTAGTAGTAGTTTACTCATTTTATCTAGATGTGAGAGTCTGCAGTTTTGAAAGCAAAACACTATAGAAACATAGTGCTTTAGTTTCCTGGTAATACCATATGATGGTCTACAGAAATCATGACTTCAATACAAATGGTATAGAAAGCCAGTATTATAACCAATGCTTTGTTGCACTGCAGTTAATGCCAAGGTGGGATTTGAGCATGTTGCATGAACCATTGTCATAAAAAGTATAAACTTCATTATGGTGAAGTACACTTTAAAGTGTGTTTTATGTCTTTTTGGGGGGACGAGTGTCTTATTGTGTTTTTTGCTGGACCTTACCTTTAGTTGCTCAGCAGGCTGCATTTGATTTGTTACAGAAGCGTTTGTCAGTAGTCACTGAAATTTGACACAGCAATCATTCAAGCACACATACTGATGCATCTATAGAATATAAGTCCCAACATTTAGATTATTTGTTATAATTTTTTTCAAGGTGTAATAAATTGTTTGCATTTATTTGTTTTTTAAGTTTCTTATTCATTTGTGTATGGGCACTAACTCATTTGCATTGTCACCTCAAATGGCCAAGAAGTTATCAAACCCACCACCACCAACCCTTCAATAGTGAACTGGACATCAACATACAGTAAATAAATATATACACAAGAAAACGGGAACAAGCACTGTGAAGCAGAAGTCCGAGGACTACAACTCATTTTCAATGGGACCCTTGCATTTACCAATTGTAAGAGCTTTTGGTAAGCACTGAGAAGTTAACTGACAGCTTGTGGTCATACAGAATATAAGTGGTTTTATTGGTATTTGAACCCTAGTCTACCTACTCTGAGGCCTGTGCTCCAACCATGATGGCTAAATGCTGAGAAACATTGTTGCCCTTGCAGGGTTCAGCAGGCAGTGTAAACAGACATGGGGAACATTAAATCTTACCTGCCTGCCATGATGCTCCAGCAGGCACTGAAGCACGTAGGATCTCTTTATTTTTAAAAAGCTGATGAGACCATGGATGGGACTAAAAGTTCTCTGCTAATTCTCAGCCCTGCCATCCTTGGGGATGACTGTCAACAGGTGAAACTTGCTCTGATTTATTGGAAAAAAAATGTGTTCCTGCCTGGCATGCTGAACCCTGTAGGAGTGACCTCACCATATCTCAGAAAGTGATACTACAGAGCCCTGGCAAAGCACTGCAGTTTGTTATATAATTCAGCAGCAGCTTTGTATATAAAAAAACAAAAACAAAAAAAAATGCAAGAAAGATAACATTTACATGTTATGGCTGTTGAATGAGAAGTGTCTGGCATTGAGGACAATTTTCCTTGAGTAGGAAATAGATGATACAGTCAGAATACCTTTTTTCCTTTTGTTGTGAATCAGTGGCAGTAATTTAATAATTGTAGAAACAACTTTTTTTGTAATTAATATATTTATTTGGGAATCCTGAGCTGGGAGGGGGAGGGGCTTACTTTATTTGAAAAAAAAAAATCTTTACAGTCAGGATTGTAGGCTCCTGAAACTGGGGTTTGGGGCATGGGGGTAAGTAATATTTCAGCTTCAGTTACTATATTATGTTGTTCAAACAACATGAAGTCTTGCTGTATTCAGACATAATGCAGTTAGCCCCAGCACTTGAACTGCCCCGGAGAGGAAAGAGTTAACTCTATGCAGAAGCATAGAACATTGAGCTCGAGCTCAGTTTTCAAACCTCTGTCTGTGGTACTTTTCAGTGTAACCGTCAGGTTCTTTACTCCGCCTAACAGTGAAGTCGCTCCGGAGATTTCCTCTGCTTGGTTCAGTAAAAGTAAAGCGTTTGGTTTAAACCGTATAATTTTTTATTTTCGGATTTCCAGCCTCTGTCTATGGTACAGGTAGTGTGTAGATAGGTAGTGACTGTGTTTTATTCTGTGAAAAAGTTGGAAATTGTTCTTTCTTCGGTTTCTTTCCAGTCGGTTCGGTTTGGAACTGACCTATTCTGTTTAAATTTATTTCTGGGATTAGAGTGGTGTTCCGGTACTGATTGATTTAAAAAGAACCAAGTTTTTGTGCCGGTTCTTTTAAAAAGCCCGTGACATGGTTTGTAACCGATTGATTATTGCATTACCTGGCTTGAAAGCTACAATAGGATAATTTGTTAGGTTGGCCATGTCTGAGAAACCCAAGAAGAAAACTGGTCCCACTGGGTTTCAACACTGTACTGAGCATGGGGAGGCCTTTGCTAAGGCTGACCCCCACCTCATCTGTGTTTATTGTCTGGGGTTTGACCACCTCAAGTCAGACTGCCAAATCTGTAAAAACTTTCCTAAATCCACTCTAGATAAAAGAACTGAGTAGGCTGAAGGAAAGGGATGCCGAGAAGTCTGTAGATCCAGATGGCCAGCCTGGTTCGGTTGCGGCCGAACCTGAGGAGGTGCCTACTGACCTAGGCGATACCTCCTTGGGCAAAAAGGAGAGCCGATCCCGAGGGGTCAGTTTCATCAAAAAAGAAGCATACAGTAAGTCTGCTGGTTCGGATCCGGTGTTGCACTCTCCAGCTGTGGACGAAATAGCCAAAGTGATTAGCATTGTTCAATCACTTAGACCGGTTCCATCCAAACTGGTACCGCCGGTTAGGTGGTCAGTTCGCTCGGATCCGTCTCCTCTGGATTATGATCCAGACGCTTTTTATGAGGAGTGGGAGGGAGACAAAGACTATCCCGAGGATGATGATGATGATGACCAGGGGGGTCTGGATGTGCCCATTGAACCGGACATCTCCCCAGACAGGCCCTCAGGTGTCTCTCCTCCCAAGCTCCCTGAGTCCCATTCACATTTTTTTGTTCTACAAAATGGTGGCAGAAACCCTGCAGCTCCCCTTGGTTGAAGCTGCAGAGGAGGATGAAGAGCCTGATGTTGTGGAAATGATGCACATCCCAGAGTCCAAAAGACTGTCTGTCCCTCTTCATAAATCCTTGGCGAAACAGACACACAAGATTTTACAAACCCCTAATTCAATACCTCCCGTGGATAAGAGAATGGACAGGAGGTATTTGTTATCAGGCTCCGCTGCGGAGTTCCTTTATAGTCATTGCAGCCATGTTGGGGTAGTGCAGGCTGCAGCCAGTGACAGGGCTAACATTCCTTTGGCTTCACACACCCCCAGATAAGGACTCCAGGAAAGTGGATGCCATGGCCAAAAAACAGTATTTGGCATCCTCTTTGGGACTCAGGCAGGCTACTTATATGGCCTATACAGCCAGGTACCAGAAATCCAGATGGGATACGGTTCTGGAACTGGCTAAACAGGCCTCTCCCCAGCTAGCCAAGGAGCTGGAGGAAGTGGCTGCTGATGGAACTGAGGCATCCAAAATGCAATTTCATGCTGCTGTGGACTCCAATGATGTGGCATCTAGAGTCATGGCTACATCTGTGTCTCTCAGAAGACATGCTTGGCTCAGATGTACTAGCCTTTCACAGAATACCCAGACTAAGGCTATGGATTTTCCTGTAGAAGGTAACTCTCTGTTTGAGGAGCAGATAGAGGCTTACATGAAGAAAATGGATGAATACAGGACCATGTACAGGAGTCCACAGGCCAAAGAAAGGCAAGCCACTCCGCACAAGCAGCAGTCTAGGGGCAGGCCCTTTCAAAGGCCTTTTTACCAAGCCCAGGCCTCCTCTCCCTTCCCACAAAGGGGGTTCTTCAGAGGGAGGGGCAGGAGGGGGATAAGTAGAGCTGCTCCCTCCTCCTCTCAGTCTAAGGCTCCTGCCAAGCAGACACCCTGATGTGTCAGCCCGGGTTGACTCCCTATTTCCAGTAGGAGGCAGGCTGGCTTACTGCTTCCAGGTCTGGAAGTCTGTGACCTCAGACAAGTGGGTCCTGAAAGTAGTAAGCCAGGGACTGTCCCTCAGCTTCAAAAAATTTCCAAAAAAAGAGCCAAGTCTTTTCCACCTGCATCACTCTCAGAAACCATTGCCCTAGAGGCAGAGGTTTCCTCTCTTCTAGCTCTCAGAGCTAGAGAGAAGGTTCCTACTCAGCACAGGGGAAAAAGACTGTACTCCAGGTACTTCCTTACCCCAAAGAAAACAGGGGAGTGGTGACCCATCCTAGACCTAAGGTATTTGAACAAACACATTTCAAAGCCCAAATTCAAAATGGTAACTCTGGGAATAATCCTTCCCTCTCTAAGGCCAGTAGATTGGCTATCATCTCTGGACCTCAAGGATCCCTACTTACATATTCCTGTCAGGTGCGCCCACAAAAAATACCTCAGGTTCGAGTTGCGTTCAGGCCATTACCAATTCAGAGCTATGCCATTCGGCCTAACATCAGCTCCAAGGGTGTTCAGAAAGTGCCTTGCAGTAGTGGTGGCTTACCTCAGAAGACAGGGTATCACCATCTTCCCGTATCTGGATGACTGGCTCTTAGTAGGTCAGTCACCTTTACAGGTCAAGTCAGCTCTTCAAACTACCCAGGACCTACTCAGCTCCTTGGGGTTTCTTCTCAATCTTCCAAAGTCTGTCCTCAAACCAGTTCAACTTCTCACCTTTATAGGCATAGAGTTGGACACTGTACAAGCAAAAGCCTTCCTTCCCCGGGCAAGGGTGAAGGCCCTAGTGGATCTCGCTTCCTCCTTTCAACCTCAGGTCTCCTGCCCAGCAAGACAGTTCCTCCAGCTCCTGGGCCACATGGCAGCTTCCATAGCAGTGGTGCAGGGAGCAAGGTTACAGATGAGGGACATTCAGTTTCATCTAAGGTCTTTCTGGTCTCAAAAGAAGGATTCACTTACCAAACTGATCCCAGTGACTCAGACTCTGGTCCAAGCTGTCCAGTGGTGGCTGGACCAGGACAACCTCAGACAAGGGGTTCCATTTCTCCCTCAAGTCTCATCAGTAGTTCTAACTACGGATGCTTCTTTCCTAGGGTGGGGAGCCCACCTGGGAGCCCTGACAGATCAAGGGGTCTGGTCCCCACAAGAGTCTCTCCTTCATATCAATCTCCTGGAATTCAGGGCAGTTTTCCTAGCCCTGCAGAGCTTCTCAGATTCAGTCAAAGGCAAGGTGGTCCAAGTCAGAACGGACAACACCACCACAATATGGTACATCAACAAGCAGGGAGGCACTCAGTCCTCAGCCTTGTGCACAGAAGCCATGAAGCTGTGGTCTCTGGCCTGTTCTCTTCAGACTTCTCTGGTAGCAGTTCACCTTCATGGGAAGGACAACATACTAGCAGATGCTCTGAGCAGAATATCACAGGGACACCAGGAATGGTCCCTGGATCTTCACATACTGAAGGTCATCTTCTCCAGGTGGGGCACTCCAGAGATAGATATCTTTGTAGCACCGGGAAATCATCAACTTCCTCTGTTTTGCTGCAGACCTCCAGTCCTGGGGAACGGTTCCCCAGGATGCTCTCATTTTGGACTAGAAGGGCAGGTTTCTCTATGCCTCCCTTCCCTTCCCTATGCTGTTCAGAGTTCTGATCAAGATCAAGACTCAACCCTGCACAGTGATACTGGTGACTCCAGATTGGGCCAGACAGCCGTGGTATCCTCTACTGCTGTCCTTGTCAGTGTCACGTCTCCTGTCTCTGCCCAGGACATACAATCTCCTGTCCTCCTCCCAGTGGCAGATCTGGTACCCCAATCTCCAGTCTCAATCTCAAGGCCTGGCTCTTGAAGAGTTAGAATATGCAGCACTACATCTTTCTCAGGGAGTTCTGGATTTTCTGAAGGTCTCCAGGAAACCTTCCACTAGAAAAACTTACAACTCCAAATGGAAAAGGTTCAGTATTTGGTGCTCTCAGAAAGGCATCCTGCCTGATTCTGCAGACATTTCCACAACCTTAGACTATCTAGTTCATCTGAATGGTCTAGGCCTTAGGCCTGCCACTCTGAAGGTTCATCTAGCAGCTGTCTCTGCATTCCTCTCAGCAGGGAAGGGCTCTTCCCTGGCATCTCATCCTGTTTTCAGAAAGTTTTTCAAAGGACTGGTTCACATTAACCCTCCCTTTAGGGAGCCCACTCCCTTGGGATCTTAATGTCTGCATAGCTCAGCTTATGTAGCCACCCTTTGAACCTCTGGCTTTGGCTGAATTGAAGTACTTGACCTGGAAAACTGTGTTCCTGGTAGCTATTACTCCTGCCAGCTGGATTAGTGAGTTACAGACTCTATCAGTTGAACCTGACTTCATCTCCTTCCATAGGGACAAAGTGGTCCTGAGAACCAATAGGAGGTTCTTGCCCAAAATGGTATTGGATTTTCATCTGAACCAGTCTATATCTCTCCCTGTGTTTTCACTGATCATTCATCTTCAGGTGAAAGAAGGTTATACAGTCTGGACATTAAGAGGGCCCTTAGCTACTACATTGAGCATACTAAGGCACATAGAAATGACTGTCTTCAATTGTTTCTCACTTATGGTGAAGTGGGGAAAGGTAAGCCTGCCACTAAAAGAACTATTGCCAGGCGGATTGTTTCTTGTATACAATTCTGCTATGACAAGTTGGGTAGAATGCCCCCTTCAGGCCTGAGGGCTCATTCGACTAGGGGTACAGCTGCTTCTCTAGCTGCGGTTAGAGATATACCTTTGTTAGAGATCTGTAAAGTACCCACCTGGAAAACAGTACATACTTTTACTAAGCATTACTCCCTGGACATCCAGGCTAGGAGTGATGCTAGGTTTGGCACAGCAGTACTGCAGAGCCTCTTCCCAAAGTAGGTTGTGCATTCCCTGCTCCACAGGGAACTGCTTGGTAGTCTGCATTATGTCTAAATACAGCAAGACTTCATATTGTTTGAAGAAAAAATTACTCACCATAGTAATGTGTCTTCTAATGGAGTCTTGCTGTATTCAGACTCTCCCCCTCCTCCCCTCTCAGAACCTGGGTTTTTGGGAAGTGGGCTGGCAGGTATAGTGTTGCACCTCAGGGGTGTACCTTGTATCCTCCCTCTTGGGTGGGGTGGTTGTTGTTATTTTTCTGGTGTTTTATACTTACATATTGTCACTACCTTTCCTTCTTGGGTTCTCGACTTGAGTCTTTTGGGCCCAAAAGTAATTTTTTTGCCCTTTGGCTATATGTTGAACAATTTACATACAATAGTATGTTAGTGTGCTCGGAAGAATCTGACGGTTACACTGAGAAGTACCACAGACAGAGGTTTGAAAACCGAGCTCGAGCTAAACATTCTATCCTTCTGCACAGAGTTAACTCTTTCCTCTCTGGGGCAGTTCAAGTGCTGGGGCTAACTTCACTATGTCTGAATACAGCAAGACTCCATGAGAAGAAACAGCATCACTATGGTGAGTAATTTTTTCTTTTCACCCGTTTTAACAATACATATAAATTTTAGTTGCATTTTTTATTTATATTGATGAGTTAAAATTAAACATATTATTTTACATCAGAAAGATGGTTCCCTGAAAGGTTTTTTTTTTTGTTATGGGATTGGTGTATGTCATCTGCAGTCATGTTTTTCATTTCTTGCCCACATCAACTCCAGAGTCTGAAATACAAGTTGTATACTACTTTTTTTCCCTTTCAAAACACTGCAGGGTTTTAAATCATATTGAAGTATATAGGAATGGAAATATGCACTGTATTTATTTTGTACCACAGTAGGTGTACAGTGTATAAGCTTTTGCTGTTGTTTTTTTCCTCTGCTACAAGAGTAAATATCAATGAGCTTATTTTTCTTAAACAGTACTACATTTAAATTATTCAATAAATGGCTAGTTAAAGCACTGTGCTTTTTTGCTGCTTTTAGGTTTGCTGAAACAAGTTTCATTCCATCTCTAGGTAGTTAAATGTCACCTGTTGAGTGCATGTTATCAGGACAAGTGAATACAAAGTGCAGGAATCATAATCATGAAACAATGCTGCTTTACTCCACCTTTTAGTGCATTTGTTGATCTCCTCATAAACTGTTAGGGTAAAGGTTTTGATTTCTGTATTCACTGTAACCCCTCATCCCCTTCTTAGATCTACACTCTGTGAATGATGGCATATTGAGTTACAGTCATGACTGAGATCTCTGTATAACCCCTGTATACTGTGGCAGTATAGAATCTGCCAGGTAGAATAAACACATGTGACTTGGCTTAATTTCAGGATAGGCTGTTTTAATTTAGTAATGGGGAAAAAATGAAGCATTAAATAAGAAAAACAAAGCAGTGCAAATTATTAATCCCTTATGTGCTGCTTGTCATAACCAGTGGTATTACTGTAATAAGAAACCAAAATGGTTCACGGTGAATAAAAGAAATATGTAGAGGCTGGCTATCATAATTTCATTTAATATAGAATAAGTGCACAGAAAGTAGCCAGCACAGTATCTTTTTGCCACATAAAGTCAGATGCCTGTGTTAGCATAAGTGCACATTTAAAATAAGAACCATTGCTGTTAAAATACTGTGATGCAGCACTATGTTTTATTGCCAGATGTATATTAAAAGGATATGTTTTAGTGGTATAGTATGCAGTTAGTGATAGCAACCAGTGTTGTCCTGATTCAGCCAAATGCAGAGTAGTTGCATGGAACACACAGATTGATGCACAGTGTACAGACATCACTGTGATGTTTGGTTGTCCCTCACTAAATATGTGCACATTTAAAATGTGGGCCATTCTTCTTCAAATAAAATGCTGTGTATTGCCACAGTGACAGTGAAAATGTGCTGATAAGCACTGGAGGGAAATGCACTCCTGACAAAAACATGAATGAATCAGGGTTTTTGTTCCTTCTCTCCTCCTAGAGAAAGTAGTTTAGTTCAATTTCATCTTCTTTCCTTGGGGTGTGCTGCAGGACAAGCCTGTCAGCTCCCATGTGAATAGAATATGCTCTGAAAGTGGAGCATCTTGCAGGGCATCTATTTACTGCGGCATTCAGCTGCTATGTCCTCGGAGCTGTCAAATAAATAGAGAGTTAATATTGACTGGTCACTTTCCTGCTGGACTTAAAAGCCCAAATAAACTAAAGCTGCCAGCCAAAACCAAGGAGTTGAAAAGTAGCACTACTGCAAGGGAGGAGGGAAGAAAGTGAGAGACAGCCGCAAGAAAAATACTATGATAAATGAAAGGCAGTCTCTCTGTCTCTCTCAGTGTTCTCTGTCTCACTGCAGTAAAATGCAGGGTATGCTAGGATCAGGGAAATAAGCTACCCTGTGTCTGCCCTGCCATCCCGTGTGACTGGTCCTTTTTAATAAATGAAAAACAAATAGCCCAACTTGAAAAGAAGCAACTTGTTGCTGAAAGGGAAAGTTTAGCTTGCTGGTAGCCCAGTGGTCGCTCTGTTCAAAGAACAAATAGTGCTGGGACTGGTCTACAGAATGGAGATAGTGGTGTGTTTTACAACAGGTGGAGTAACTGTTCTGCAACTCCAACATTTCCTGTGTTTGTTAGGATCCAGTGAGGTGAGCTCCTTTTTTTCTGAGATAGCAAGACGTCTGCAGCGCTCTGCCCTCTACAGCCATAAAAATAACTTGCTGTAGTAAATGTTTTTTTCTAGAGGGTGTATTTGTTAGTCATACAGACCCTACTATCTCACCTTCTAAAACCTGCATACTATAAAAAGGTTCTTCAGATCAAGTCATATCAAATGATTTAACAAATGTTCCTGCTTGAACATTTTACAGTGTTGCAGTTTTCATAGTTTTTTTTTATATCGTGATTGTCATTTCTTATCACATTTACGTTCTAATGTTCTGTCTCTGGGGAAATACCTAAGAGCTGAGATACTGCAATTTGCATGACTCACAGGCTTCACCTCAATCCATCGCAGCAAATACTGCATGGTTGGAACAGCGTGGACAACACTGTTCAAGTCAACACTGTACCCAGTGAATATGGTCATGAAGCAGTGGTGAAGTGTAGATTCACTATTACAACACCATGCTGCCATGGACCACCACTCCAGTGAAATGTTTTACCTTACTTGTTTTTTTTGTTTTCGGGTGGTATTCCATGATGCAATGTTGACTTGCGCAGTGTTACCCATGCTGTTTCCGACCATGTGGTATTGTCTGCCGCAGACATGATGTGCTAATGTACCTGACTCACAGATGCACCCTTTATAACAAACATAATCACAATGGTGAGTAAATTTCCTTTCAAAGCCCAGGAAATCTTACTGTATTCTGACATATGCAGTATGGTCTCACCATAGAACTGCCCCAGAGCAGAAATGCTTAATACAGTAGAACCTATGCTAATGATGGAATGCTAGGCTCAAGCTCAGTTTTCAAACCACTGTCCCTGGAATACAGTACATCCTGCAACCTTCAGATTCTGTACTCCGCTTGCCTAAATAAGACACCTCAGAGAGCTCTCCTTCATGTTTCATGAAGATTTATTTTTCTCATTTGTTTAAAGTACAGATTATTTCTTTTTATTTTTAAAGCACTGTCCTTGATATTACAGGTAGATTAGTCTAGATTTAGTGTTGTTTCAGTAAGTTTTTTGGTTCCTTGCTGGTTCCCCACAGCTGGGAAGAAACCAAACTTTTATTTTTTATCTTTTAGGTAAAATTTCTTAAAAAAATTACTTCTCTGGTGGCTGGTGTCGTGTGATAGGCCTAGGTTCATTTATGTGGATTCATATTGTATATGCTGTAATGGACTTTAAAATTAAGACACTGTCCCTTTAACAGGGCTTCTTAGTCGCACCTACGAAATAGCTAGAATTGCTATAATGGCTAGGGTGGATCTGGTATGTCTCCAGATAAAGGAGACAGGTACTGGCCCAGGAAGGCATAAAATATCCCACTGTAGCTTTCCATGACAGGAAGAGGTCAGGCAGATGACCTATGGGTCAGGGGTTAAGCCAAATGCATGGACCAGATGTTACTGGGGTTGACATGAAACCTGACATGGAACCACAGTGACACCTACAGGAAAAGGCAAACTGCTGCACCCTAATATCCGTATTGTCTTGGAACCATTAACCCCACCCAAGGAGGAAAAAAAGGTGGGGGTGTCCTAAAAATGACCATCAGGTATATTATCAGACACACATTTTGAATTCAGAGCAGTCAAACAGTTTTTAGTTTGGAGTCAGGTAACCTGACTAAGCTGGTATATACCTTTACACCAGAAAGTATATGTGTAGGCCTGGAGAAATCTCTAAAACCAGACCTGAGTGTGTGGAAATTTGACTTTTCACATACTGAAAAGAAAATTCTGATTTTAAGTCAGAATTTTGGAAACCAAGACTTTTCACCAAGGAGCATCTGGAGTCTTTTAAAAAGACATTCAGAGAACTGGAACACAAACTTGTTACAAAACTGTTGCTTAAGGACTCATCTTTACAAGGACATTTAAAATCTTGTCTGGACTCTAACATCAAAACAAGGTATAGTTTAGAACAACAGAATCTAGTGCTTTCTGTAAACCATCCATTGCCATTTTTATTGTCTACATTTCATAGTTCTTCCAAACCATAGCATTGTTTCTATTTTAAGTAAACTTTTAAGATTTTCTTATCAACTCTGCCTGGGGTCTGATTGTGTGATCTAACATTTTAACAGAAGGGTTTTGAAAAGACTGTGTGCCTTGAAAGATAGTACTGTTCAGCTACCATACCAAACTACTTAGGCATGAAGTAGCCAGTGGCCATGGTGGGTTTCAAACACTGAACGTAGTGCAGAGTCAAGGGAACTTGAAACTAAAGTTTCCACCCTCCCACTGGGAAAAGGAAGGCTGGCAATTCTTCCTGAACCCTTACACCTGCTCACGAGTTCCTGAAAAAGGGGGATCCTCTCTGCAAACAAGAGCTCCTACCCGGCTGCCTGGGGTTTGGGAGCCAGGGGATTGTGACAGCTGGTTTCTTATTTACATTTAATTTGTGCTGTTAACTGGAGTAACTCTCAGTTCTTGCTTCAGTCACTGAAATGACCACAAAATAAAAAAAAAAAAAAGAAGAACCAGAGAAGTCTTATTTTATACGTGTGTGTGTATCTGACTCAGAGAAACCCAGCTTACAGGTTTTTTTTATGATAAGTCACAACCCAAGAAAAGAACCAGCCGTATGGGTTTCCAGTATTGTATAAAGTGTGGTGAACCATTTGTTAAAGCTGATCCACAGTTAATTTGTGTTTCAAACAACATGAAGTATTGCTATATTCTGACTATTTGCAGTGATGTCCAACCTTTGAACTGCCCTGGAGAGGAAAGAGTTAACTTTCCATGCAAGGCATGGAACGCTGAGCTCGAGCTCAGTTGAGCCTCTGTCTGCTGTTGTTTGAACCCCAACTGCAGATTCTTTACTCTGCCTCACTGAACAGTCGCTCCAGAGATTTCTCCTTCGCTCAGTTCAAAAAAGTCGGTTAAAGTGTTTTTTCTCTTGGTTTCAACCAAATTTCTACAATCTAACCTGTCGGTTAAGTCTCTGTCTGTGGTACCGTGAGTACTAGATAGGTTTCTATATTAGTTTTCTGTGTGGAACTTGTAAACATCCGATCAGGTTTGTGAAAAAGTTTTTTCTGATTTATTAGAGTGTGGTAACCAGTCCGTATCGGTTCTAAAAAGAACGGATTTCATTACGTTTTCCAAGATATAACATGGTCAGGAACCGATAGGGGTTATCTACCTAGCGGATTGCGAAAAAAGGTAAGTTTGGTTAGGACTGGCCATGTCTGAAACCCAAGAAAAACCCGAGCCCACTGGGTTTCAGCATGTAGTGTGTGTGGGGAAGCCTTTGCTAAGGCTGATCCCACACCATCTGTGTTATTGTCTGGGGTTTGACCACCTCGATTCAGATTGCCAGATTTGCAAAAAGTTTTCCCAAAGCTACCCTGGATAACAGAGTAGGTAGACTGAGGGAAAGGGAGGCCGAGAAGTCCGCTGACCCGGATGGCTAGCCCGGTTCGGTTCCAACCGAACCAGAAGGAGTGCCCTCTGACCAGGGCAAGACTTCTTCGGGCAAAAGGAGAACTGACTCTGAGGAGTCGGTTCCGGTTAAAAGAAAAAGAAGGGATAAGTCAGCCATTTCGGATCCACAAGTTCTTTCTCAGACCGCTGATGAAATAGCCAAAGCGATAAGGATTGTTCAATCGCTAACTTCGGTTCCGACTGAACCGGCACCATCGGTTAGGAGCTCGGTTCGGTCGGTTCCCCCGGTTCTGGATTATAATTTAGAAGAATTTTATGAACTGGAGGAGGAGGAGGAGGGAGAGTATGAAGATAGTGATGGTGATTATGAAAGTCTGGATATGCCCATTGACCCGGACATCTCCCCAGACAGACCTTCAGGTGTTTCAAACAACATGAAGTCTTGCTATATTATAGACATTAGCAGTTTGATCCAGCTCTAGAACTGCCCTGGAGTGAAATGGTTAAAACCATTCCAAAATAGAATTTTGGCACGAGAGCAGCTCTGTGTCATTTCAAACTTGAACTGTCAGATTCTTTACTCCGCCTCAGTGAACAGTCGCTCCGGAGATTTCTCATTCTGCTTGGTTCATTTTTCGGTTTAAAAAGTGTTTTCTCGGTTGGATTTAACCGAGAATAGTTTTATTTTAACCACAAAACCGTTCGGTTCAAGTTCTATCTGTGGTAACTGTAAGTAAATGAAGGTTTTGTCTGTGTGGAACTTGTAAGTTATCGGTTCGGTTTTGAACCGATCAGTGGATTTAAAACTCATTTAAAACTAAAGTTACTATTTTAGAGTGCGGTTCCCGGTTCTTATCGGTTCTAAAAAAAAGATTTATTACGTTTTTCAATACCCGTGACACGGTTAGGAACGATAAGGTGTCCTCCTACCCTGCCGTTAAAAGGGCAGATTTTGGTTAGGCTGGCATTATGTCTGAGAAACCCAAAAGAAAAACGGGCCCACTGGGTTTCAACACTGTGATGTTTGTGGGGAAGTCTTTGCCAAGGCTGACCCACACCATGTGTTTATTGTCTGGGGTTTGACCACCTCAGTCAGACTGCCAGGTATGTAAATTTCCTGCAGCCACCCTGGAAAAAGATTGGGCAGGCTCAGGGAATGAGAGCCAAAAAGTCCGCTGACCCAAATGGCCAGCCCGGTTCGGTGCCAACCGACCCAGAGGGAGTGCCCTCTGACCAGGGCCAGACTTCCTCGGGCAAAAGAAAAGCTGGTTCTGAGGAACCAATTCTAGTAAAGAAAACAAGAAAATCAGCAGGTCTGGAGTCCAAAGTTCCTTCTCCAACTGCTGCAGAGATAGCAAAAGCCATACAAATTGTCCAGTCACTGTCTTAGGGTCCATCCGAACCACCACTATCTGGTAAAAGGTCGGTTCGTCCGGTCCCAGTGGTTCAGGATTATGATATTGAGGAATTTTATGAACCAGAGGAGGGGGAGGAGGATTATGAACAGTATGAATGTGGCTGGGAAGGTCTGGTGTGCCCTTTGAACGGACATCTCCCCAGACAGACCTTTAGAATCTCCCCTATGCTGTCTGAGTCCCCATCTCATTTTATGTTTTATAAAAGTTGCTGAAATCCTCCAGCTTCCTTTAGAAGAGGCTGTGGATGAGCAAGAGGAGCCTGATTTTGTAGAAATGATGGATATTCCAGAGTCTAGAAGATTGTCTATTCCTTTACATAAGTCTTTTAGGAAACAAACAATTAAAATTTTAAAAGCTCCTAATTCTGTGCCTCCTGTAGATAAAAGATGGACAGAAGGTATACATTGTCAGGCCCTGATACAGAATTCCTTTCTCAGCAATGCAGTCATGTTAGGTAGTTCAGGCTGCTGCCTGTGATAAAGCTAATATTCCTTGGCTTCACATCCTCCTGACAAGGATTCCAGGAAGATTGATGCCATGGCAAAACAGTATATGGCAGCCTCTCTGGGACTCAGGCAAGCAAATTATATGGCTTATGTAGCTAGGTATCAGAAATCTAGATGGGATACTGTTATGCAATTGGCCAAGCAGGCCCATGGCCAGCTGGCTAGTGAACTAGAACAGGTGGCTGCTGATGGCATTGAAGCCTCTAAGGTTCAGTTTCATGCTGCTGTGGATGTTAATGATGTTTCCTCTAGGGTCATGGCCACATCTGTAGCTTTTACGTAGGTTGGCCTGGCTCAGGTGTACTAGTTTGTCACAGGATACCCAGACTAAGGCTATGGATTTCCTGTGGTGGGAAATTCTCTGTTTGGAGAGCAGACAGAGAATTACATGAAGAAGATGGATGAATATAGGACTACTTACAAGAGTGCCCAGGCTAAGGAGCGGCAAGCCACTCCTCAAAGGCATGCCCCCAGGGGTAGGGGTAGGCCTTTTCACAGGCCTTTCTACCAGACTCAGGCCTCCTCTGCCTATGCTCAGAGGGGCTTCTTCAGAGGCAGGGGCAGACGAGGGGTGGGCAGATCTGCTCCCACCCCCCAGCCTAAAGCTCCTGCAAAATAGGCATCCTGATGGGGTGCCCAGGGCCAATTCTCCTGTACCAGTGGGGGGCAGGCTGGCTTATTTCAGTCAGAATTGGGCTTCTTTAACCTCAGACAAGTGGCTTCTGGAAGTAGTAAGCCAGGGTCTGGTTCTCAGCTTCAAAAAGTTTCCCAAGTTGAGAAGCAGATTTTTTCTACCTGCAAGTGCTTCAGAGACCCTCGCTCTGGAAACAGAGGTCTCATCCCTGTTAGCTCTCAGAGCAGTAGAAAGGGTTCCTCCCCTGCATCAGGGCAGGGGTCTGTATTCCAGATACTTCCTTACCCCAAAAAAGACAGGAGAATGGTGGCCCATCTTAGATCTCAGACATCTGAACAAGCATCTCTTGAAACCAAAGTTCAAAATGGTAACTCTGGCAATGATTTTACCTTCCCTAAGGCCAGGGGACTGGCTAGCCTCCTGGACCTCAAGGATGCCTATTTCCATGTCCTAATCAGAAGATCCCATCGAAAGTACCTCAGATTCGAACTGCCCTCAGGTCATTACCAGTTCAGAGCAATGCCCTTGACCTTACCTCTGCTCCAAGGGTATTCACAAAGTGTCTAGCAGTGGCAGTGGCCCACTTAAGGAGGCAGAGGATTGCTGTTTTTCCCTATCTAGATGACTGGCTCATTGTAGGCCAGTCCCAGAACAGGTAAAATCTCACCTGCAGGTCACCAGCAGCTTCTCACCTCCTGGGTTTTCTGCTAAACCTACCAAAGTCGGTTCTGGAACCAGTCCAGGTACTCACCTTTATAGGGGCAGAATTGGACACAAAGCTAGCCAGAGCCTTTCTTCCCCCAGAAAGGGTAAGGAATTTAGTGGCTCTGGCCTCTTCCTTCACTCTGCAGGTCTCTCGACCAGCAAGACACTTTCTGCAGCTCCTGGGGCACATGGCTGCATCCACAGTTGTTGTGCAGGGAGCCAGATTTCAGATGAGAGACATTCAGTTTCACTTGAGAACCTTTTGGTCTCAGAGAAGAGACCCCCTTTCCAAGTTGGTCCCAGTGACTTGAACCTTGATCCTAGCTCTCCAGTGGTGGCAGGATCAGAGCAATTTAAGAGCGGGGGTCCCCTTCATTTCCCCTTCTCACGACTTGACTCTCACTACAGATGCTTCCCTTCTGGGTTGGGGAGCCCACATGGGCGACCTTTCCACTCAGGGAGTTTGGTCCCCCCAGGAATCTCTGCTCCACATCAATTTGCTGGAACTCAGAGCTGTCTTTTAGCTCTTTAAGCTTTTCTGCATCTGTCACGACAAGGTGATACAAGTCAGAACAGACAACACCACAACAATGTGGTACATCAACAAACAGGGGCACTCAGTCTTGACCTTGTGCACGAGGCAATGAAGTTGTGGTCTCTGGCCTATTCCCTGAACACTTCCCTCTAGCAGTTCATCTTCCAGGGAAGGACAATGTCCTAGCGGATGCCCTCAGCAGGATTTCCCAGGGCCATCACGAATGGTCCCTGGATCCTCAAGTGCTGGGGATAGTTTTTGCCAGGTGGGGCATCCCTCAGATAGATCTTTTGCAGCCCCAGACAATCACAAACTTCCTCTGTTCTGTTGCAGGCCTCCAATGCTGGTCTCAGTTCCCCTGGATGCCCTTCTTCTGGATTGGGAGGAAGTTCCTCTATGCTTCCCCCTTTCCTCTCTATTCAAAGTACTAGTCAAAATCAGATCTCAGCCTTGCAGGGTGATTCTGATTGCCCGGATGAGCCAGGCAGCCCTGGTACCCCTCCCTCTGTCTCTGACAGTCCATCTTCCCTGTGCCTCCCAGGAATCACAATCTGTTGACTTGTGCCCAGGGAAGGGTTTGGTATCCGGACCTCAAATCCCTCAACCTCAAAGCCTGGCTCTTGAGGAGTTAGAGTTGCTGATTTACACCTCTCAGGGTGTTCTTGAGATCCTAAAGGCTTCCAGAAAGCCTTCCACTAGAGCTACTTATAGTTCTAAATGGAAAAGGTTTTCCATTTGGTGTGCTAGGAAAAAATATTTCCTCAGAATCTGCTGAATTGCCCATTTTGTTAGATTACATGGTACATCTTAATTCCTTGGGTCTCAGACCAGCTACCCTGAGAGTTCATTTGGCAGCTGTGTCTGCTTTATTAATCAACAGGAAAGTCATCCTCTTTCCTCTCATCCTGTGTTTTCCAAGTTTTTTAAGGGATTACTCCATACTAATCCTCCCTTTAGGAACCCGGCCCTACTTGGGACCTTAATGTTTGCATTGCCCAGTTAATGCAACCTCTTTTTGAACCTCTGTCTTCTGCAGAGCTTAAGTACCTAACTTGGAAAACTGTTTTTCTTGGCTATCACTTCTGCCAGACGCATAAGTGAATTGCAAGCCTTGTCAGTGGAGACTGACTTATTTCTTTCCACAGGGATAAGGTAGTCCTTAGGACTAATAGGAGATTTTGCCTAAGGTGGTTTCAGATTTCCGTCTTAATCAATCTATCTCCTTCCAGTATTTTCACTGATCACTCCTCTTGGGGAGAGGAGGTTGCACAACCTGGATGTTAAGAGAGCTCTTAGTTATTATATAGGCGTACCAAAGGTCACAGGTTGAATCCTCAACTTTTCCTTACCTATGGTGAAGTTGGGAAAGGCAAACCTGCCACTAAGAGATCAATAGCCAGGTGGATTGTCTCTTGTATCAATTTTGTTATCAGAAAGTGGGCAGAGCCCCCTGGTTTGAGGGCTCATTCTACCAGGGGTACAGCTGCGTCTCTAGCTGCTGCCAGAGATATCTCTTATTGAGATTTGCCAGGCTGCTACTTGGAAAGCGGTACACACTTTTACAAGCATTACTCCTGGATTTCCAGGCCAGGAGAGATGCTCGGTTTGGCACAGCTGTTCTTCAGAGCCTATTCCCTAAGTAGGTTCTGCCCTCCTCCATGGAGGTACTGCTGTGTATTCTGCTAATGTCTATAATATAGCAAGACTTCATGTTGTTTGAAGAAAAAATTACTCACCTTAGTAATGTTGTTTCTTCTAATGGAGTCTTGCTATATTATGGACCTCCCCCCCAACCTGCCCCTCTCAGAACCTCTACTTGGTGGGGTGCGGGCAACTTAGTGTGGGCACTACTTATGTCCTTTTAGCATTTTGTCCCCTTTGGGACTTTGGGGGTGTGTATGTGTACGCGTGTGTGTGTTTTATTATACTTATGTTCCATTTTCATATTATTAGAATGGTGTTAGTATTTCTGGTCCCTGACTTGAGTCTTGGATGTTGGGACCATCAATGGTTGTTATTATTTAGATAGCCATTTGGCAGTGTAGAGTTACAGCTTCCACACAGACCTTAGTGAGTTTGGCTCGTAAAGATCTGACAGTTCAAGTTTGAAATGACACAGATAGAGCTGCTCTCGTGCCAAAATTCTATTTTGGAATGGTTTTAACCATTTCACTCCGGGGCAGTTCTAGAGCTGGATCAAACTGCTAATGTCTATAATATAGCAAGACTCCATTAGAAGAAACAACATTACTAAGGTGAGTAATTTTTTCTTCTCCTCCTAGGTTTTCTGAGTCCCCTTCCCACTTTATGTTTTACACAAAAGTGGCTGAAACCCTCCAGCTTCCTATGGAAGAAGCAGTAGAGGATCAAGAGGAGCCTGATTACGTTGAGATGATGGATATCCCAGAGTCCAGGAGATTGTCTATTCCCCTCCATAAGTCTTTTGGGAAACAGACATTTAAAATTCTAAAAACTCCTAATTCCACACCTCCTGTGGACAGAAGAATGGACAAGAGGTATACTCTTTCAGGTTCAGATCACGGGTTCCTTTCCCAACAATGCAGCCATGTTGGGGTAGTGCAGGCTGCTGCCTGTGATAAAGCAAATATACCCTTGTCTTACACCCCAGATAAGGACTCCAGGAGGATTGATGCCATGGCAAAGAAACAGTACATGGCAGCATCTTTGGGACTCAGGCAGGCTAAGTATATGGCCTACACAGCTAGATACCAGAGTCCAGGTGGGACACTGTGATGGCTCTAGCTAAACAGGTCCTGACCAGCTTGCCAGGAGCTGGAGTGGGTGGCTGCAGATGGGATTGAGGCATCAAGGTGCAGTTTCATGCTGCTGTGGACTCAATGATGTTTCATCTAGAGTCATGGCTACATCTGTGGCCCTTGAAGGATGGCTTGGCTCAGATGTACTAGCCTGCTTGGAGATACCCAGACTAAGGCCATGGATTTTCCTGTCATTGGTAATTCTCTGTTTGGGAGCAGACGAGAACTACATGAAGAAAATGGATGAGTGGGACCACCTACAGGAGTGCTCAGGCCAAAGAAGGCAAGCCACTCCCAGACTCAGCATTCCAGGGGCAGGGCAGGCCTTTTCATAGGCCTTTTACAAGCCAGGCCTCCTCTTCTGCCTTTGCTCAGAGGAGTTCTTTAGAGAGAGGCAGACTGGGTATGAGCAGGCCTGCTCCCTCCTCAGCCTAAGCCCCTGCCAAGCAGGAACCCTGATGGGTCTGCCAGGCCGATTCTCCACTACCTGTAGGGGCAGGCTGGCTTACTTTGTCCAGAACCGGAGTCTTTATCATCAGACAAGTGGGTCCTGGAGTAGTAAGCCAGGGACTGATTCTCAGCTTCAAAAATTCCCCAAGATGAGAACAGATCCTTTCCTACTCACAAATCCTTCAAGCCCTTGCCCTAGAGGCAGAGGTCTCTTCCTCTTGGCTCTCAGAGCCATAGAAGAGGTTCCACCACTTACACAGGGAAAGGATTGTACTCCAGGTGCTTCCTAACCCCCAAAAAGACAGGAGAATGGCAGCCCATCCTGGATCTAAGATATTTAAACAAGCACCTTTTAAAGCCAAAATTCAAAATGGTGACTCTGGGAATAATTCTGCCCTCTCTAAGGCCCAGGGGACTGGACCTCAAGGATGCCTATTTTCACATTCCCATCAGGTGCTCCCACAGAAAGTACCCCAGGTTCGAGTTGCTCACAGGCCACTATCAATTCAGAGCAATGCCCTTTGGCCTAACATCAGCCCCAAGGGTGTTCACAAAATGCCTGGCAGTAGTGGTTGCTTTCCTAAGGAGAAAAAAGATCTCCATCTTTCCATACCTGGATGACTGGCTCATAGTGGGTCAGTCTCCAGACCAAATCAAATCACATCTCCAGATAACAGCAATTGCTCACTTCCTTAGGGTTCCTCCTAAATCTTTCAAAGTCAGTTCTGGAGCCAGTACAGCTCCTCACCTTTATAGGCAGAGAACTGGATACAATAAGGAGCAAGTACTTCCTTTCCCTGGACAGGGCAGGACCCTTATGAAACTGGCCTCTTCATTCACCCTTCAGGTGTCTCGACCAGCAAGGCACTTTCTGCAGCTCCTGGGCCACATGGCAGCCCTCACGGCAGTGGTCAGGGCAAGCAAAGATTTCAGATGAGGGACATTCAGTTCCATAAAAGCCTTCTGGTCCCAGAGAAAGGATTCTCTGACCAAACTAGTCCCTGTGACTCGAACCCTGATCCAGTCTTTGCAATGGTGGCAGGATCAGGACAATCTAAGGCAAGGAGTTCCTTTTCTCACTCAATCTCATTCTCTAATCCTTACCACAGATGCCTCCCTCTTGGGTTGGGGAGCCCACTTGGGGGATCTGACCACCCAAAGGCTGTGGTCACCTCAAGAATCTCTGCTTCACATCAATCTCTTGGAACTCAGAGCAGTGTTTCTGGCACTGCAAGTTTTTTCCAAGTCTGTTCAGAACAAAGTAGTCCAGATCAGAACAGACAATACCACCACAATGTGGTACATCAACAAGCAAGGGGGCACTTAGTTTATGGTCTTGTGCGCAGAAGCAATGAAGTTGTGATCTCTGGCCTATTCCCTGCAAACCTCTCTGATAGCAGTGCACCTCCCAGGGAAGGACAATGTCCTGGCAGATGCTCTCAGCAGTATATCTCAGGGCCATCACAACTGGTCCCTAGATCCCCTAGTTTTGAAGGTGATTTTCTCCAGATGGGGCACTCCACAGATGAATCTTTTTGCAGCCCCAATCACCAACTCCCTCTTTTTTGCTGCAGACCCCAGTATTGGGCTCAGTCCCCCTGGATGCTCTGGTTCTCAGTGGGAAGGAAGTTTTGTATGCTTTCCCCCTTCCTCTCCTGTTCAAGGTACTAGTCAAAATCAGGTCTCAACCCTGCAAAGTGATTCTGATTGCTCCAGACTGGCCAGACAGCCCTGGTACCCACTGTTGCTGTCCTTGCAGTCCACCTCCCCTGTCTCTTCCCAGATTACAACCTGTTGACATCCTCTCAGGGAGGTTTGGTATCCAATCTCAAATCACTCAATCTCAAGGCCTGGCTTTTGAAGAGTTGGTTTGCTGATCTGCATCTCTCTTAGGGTGTTCTGGATATTCTAAAGGCTACGGAAGCCTTCCCGAAAAGACTACAATTCCAAATGGAAAAGGTTCACTGTTTGGTGCTCTGGTAAGCATATTTCTCCAGAGTCTGCTGGGTTGCTACAGATTCTGGACTATGTGGTTCATCTCTCAATAGCTTGGGAATCAGACCAGTTACACTCAAAGTACATTTAGCAGCTGTTTCTGATTTTTTTGTCAGTGAGTAAGCCCTCTTCTCTTTCAGCTCATCCTGTATTTGTAAATTCTTCAAGGGTTGTTGCACACCAATCCTCCTTCAGGGACCCTGCTCCTGCTTGGGACCTAAATGTTTGCGTGCTCAGACATAGCAAGCCTTCCTGAGCCTTTGTCCTCAGCAGAGCTTAAGTACTTGACTTGGAAAACTGTGTTCTTGGTAGTCCATTACTTCTGCCAGATGCATCAATGAGTTACAGGCCCTATCAGTGGAGCCTGATTTTATCTCTTTTCATAGAGATAAGGTGGTCCCTAAGAACTAATAGGAAGTTTTGCCAAGGTGGTCTCAGATTTCCACCTTAACCAGTCTATGTCTCTTCCTGTTTTCTTCACTGACCATTCCTCCTCTGGAGAGGAGGCTGCACTACCTGGACATGAAAGGGCCCATAGCTACTACATAGAAACACCAAGGGTACAGGGTTTGACTCCCTCAAATTGTTCCTCACTTATGGTGAGGTTAGTGAGGAAAACCTGCCACTAAAATATCTATTGCCAGGTGGATTGTCTCTTGTATACAATTCTGCTATGAAAATTGGGTGGGACCCCACCCTCAGGCCTGAGGCTCACTCTGCTAGAGGTACAGCTGCTTCCCTGGCTGCTGCCAGGGATATTCCTATCTTAGAGATATGTCAAGCAGCCACCTGGAAAACAGTCCATACTTTTACCAAGCATTACTCTCTGGATATCCAGGCTAGCAGTGATGCTCGGTTTGTCACAGCAGTACTTCAGAGCCTGTTCCCAAAGTAGGTTCTGACCCTCCTCCATGGAGGTACTGCTTGGTAGTCTGCAAATAGTCAGAATACAGCAAGACTTCATGTTGTTTGAAGAAAAAAGTTACCTTAGTAATGTTGTTTCTTCTAATAGAGTCTTGCTGTATTCTATCCTCCTTCCCTCTCAGAACCTGGTTTTGGGATGTGGGTGGGCAGGAGCAGTGTTGGCACCTAGAGGTGCCTCCTTTTCTCACCCTCTTTAATTTTTGGTGTGTGTTGTGTTTTGTTTTTGGGTTTCCTGACTTGAGTCTTTGTTTTGAAACAAAACCCTTTTCAATAAATTGGTTGCCAGTTGGCTAGTGTAAGTTTACAGTTTCCACACAGGATGCCCAGTGGTATAACTCGTAAAGATCTGGTGGTTGGGGTTCAAACAACAGCAGACAGAGGCTCAACCTAGCTTGAGCTCAGCGTTCCATGCCTTGCATGGAAAGTTAACTCTTTCCTCTTTGGGGCAGTTCAAAGGTTGGAGATCACTGCAAACAGTCAGAATACAGCAAGACTCCATTAGAAGAAACAACATTACTAAGGTGAGTAATTTTTTCTTTCTGCCTAGGGTTTGACCACCTGAACACAGATTGTGAAATTTGCTAAAACTTTCCCCAGTTGATACTTGATAGGCAACTGAACTGACTGAGGAAAAAGATGTCTGATAAAGCTGCTGTCCCAGCTTCAGATAAACTGACTCCTTCTCACTCTAAAGGTAAACCCAAGGAACTGGACGAACAGCCCTCTGACAAGGCTGAAGGTTCCTTGGGAATGAAGTGAACCACAGAGACTGCCTCTGAACCAGCAAAATCTGCTAAAAAGAAGAAGGAAAAGCACTTGGGGAAGGAACCACAACCAACAAATCCATCGGTTCCTACTGCTGAGGAGATTGCTAATGCCATTAGAATAATTCAGTTGCTGCAAACTGGTACCTTGGCTCTGGTTCCACGACTTGGTTCACATCATCCATCGGTTCAAACTTTGGGTTTCTCCTCAGTCCCTGGTTCCTTTGAACATTACTCTGAAATTTATGGCAGTGATGATGATGAGGACTTTGGGGAGCCCCCTGAACTGGATGTTTCCCTTGATCCTCAATGCCCTGATTCCCCTGATAAGGAACCTGAGAATTTTACTTCACATTTTGCTTTCATCAAGCAAGTGGCACAGACTCTGGACCGCTCCACTCAGGAATCTACAGAGGAGGAGAAAGAACCAGATTACATGGAAATGATGGATGTACTGGTAACTAAGAGGTTGCTACTACCCATCCATAAGTCCCTAAAGAGACAAGCCACTAGGATTTTGCAAACCCCCCTTTCTGTTCTCCCAGTGGACAAGAGGATGGATAGGAAACACTGGGTGGCCAAGGAAGGAGCCGAATTCCTTTTTGGGCATTCCAGTCATGAAGGGATGGTGCACTCTGCTGCATGTGATAAGGCAAGCATTCCTCTGGCATCACGTCCACCTGATATTCTAGGAAAATTGACTCTGTGGCCAAGGCATTTTATTTGGGTTCTTCTCTGGCCATCAGACAGGCCACTTACATGGCCTATGTTTCCAGATACCAGAAAAATCTCTGGAATATAGTTTTGGAGATTGCTAAGGCCTGCTCTGCTCCCATGGCATTTGACCTAGCTAAGGCAATGAAAAGGGGGCAGAAGCCTTCAAATACCAATTTTGGATGGCAGTGGATGCCAATGACATTGTAGCTAGACTGATGGCAACTTCAGTGTCCATGCGGAGGTTTGCTTGGTTAAGGGCCACTAATCTATCCCAGGACACCCAGGCAAAGGCCTTGGATTTTCCTTGTGAGCCCACATCTCTCTTTGGTGAGCAGACAGAGGCCTACATGAAAAAGATGGATGAATACAAGGTGGCTTACAAGAGTGCTGCTGATGCTAAGGAAAAGGCAGCAACACCTCAGAAGTACCAGAGTAAGGGGGGGGAGAACCCACTATAGACCTTTCTTCCAGACTCAGGCTCCCCCAGCCTATCAGCCACAGAGAGGGTACTTAAGAGGGAGGGGCAGAAGGGGCAGCATTTGTGCTGGCCCCAGTCCCCATCCAAATGCACAAGCAAAGCAGACCCCATGAGGGGACTGCCAGGGTCACCTCCCCATTCCCAGTAGGGGGCAGGCTGGCTCATTATCTCCAGGCTTGGAGTTCCATTACCACGGACAAGTGGGTCCTGGAGGTAGTGAGCCAGAGACTCGCTCTCAGTTTCAAGGTCTTACCCAAGCTGAGGGCAAGAGTTTTCAAACCTGCCACCCCATCAGAAGCAATTCTATTGGAGGTGTAAGTAGCAAAACTCCTTCAAAAGAAGGCAGTGGAGCCTGTCCCCTTGGTCCAAAAGGGAAAGGGACTGTACTCAAGATACTTCCTCACTCTAAAGAAAACGGCAGTGGCGATCCATACTGGATCTCAGGCATTTCAACAGACATTTGACAAAAACAAAGTTCAAAATGGTCACTATGGCTACCATTCTCCCTACACTCGGGTAGGGAGATTGGCTGGCTCCCTGAACCTAAAGGACGCCCATGTCCACATTCCAATCAGGTAGTCCCACCGAAAGTATCTCAGGTTCAGATTGCTATCAGACCATTACCAGTTCAGGGCCATGCCTTTTGGGTTGAATTCTGCTCCGAGAGTGTTTACAAAGTGCCTAGCAGTAATGGTGGCACACTTAAGGAGGCAGGGAGTTACAGTCTTCCCATACTTGAATGACTGGCTAGTTGTAGTCCAGTCACCCCAGCAGGTCAGAGATGCACTGGCCACCACTCAGGATACCCTGCAGTCCTTAGGCTTCCTGGTAAACCAAAAAAAGTCAGTGCTGAGTGTCACAGGGTGCTCCCTGTGATGAGTACAGGCCCTAATATTCTTCCAAGTACCCCCCCCAAAGAGATAATGTGCTTAGGTATAAAGTACCAGATGCTGAATAGTGAAGGCATTTATGTGAAATGTAGAAACATATAATATATACACATGGATATATTAAAGAGGTATTGCTTCCATAAAAGTGGAAGTACCTTAAGGGCCCAGTGGGACAGACACAATATGTTTTAAGAGTTGTCTTTTTCACAGCTTTGCAGGGCCCTTTTAAAATAGCCTGTTAGGCCTTTAGTTTTTCTAGCATTATCTGTTAGATTTGGTTGAGCAGATAGCCTGTTATACAGAAATATAATGAACAAGTAAAATTATTAGCATTCCCTTTCCCTTTTCATTTCGTTACCTTATGCTGCATTTTTGGGAGCATTGGTTTAGTTAATAGAAGAAGAAATTACCAATCTGCTCTACTTTATTTTAGTAGAAGGGGGAAACTATTATTTGGTTCAGGCAGGAGTTCTGCAGTTTTCAAAATCCCCCCTTCCCCAAACAGTCGTATTGTAGTATGCAAAAGCTTTGCTTTGGTTATCACGACTGTTCGCACGATCATGCAGCTCCTTGCAATCATGCGCACCCTCACGTGGCTCGAGCGCTTCCGTATTTCTTTTTAAATACATTTTGTCTCTATGTAGGAGACTGAGCCCCTTGAGCTAATTTGTTTGCAATTGTAGCTGCTGAGTTAGGAGAAAACCCCTTATTTTTACTTAGAAAGACCTCCTAGGAAAGCGTCAGCTGGCGAGTTGTAACTTATAGCTGACGGCTTGACAAATCCCTCTGAAGCTGTCTTTATTTTGTTTGTTTCATTATTAGACTGTATTTGCAGTCTTGCCTTGAAAAAAGGTGCTGCTCTGTGAAAAGCAAGTATGAACTTGCTAAACTGTTTGTGTTCCAGATGGCTTGATATTACCCAAGGACATAGAAAATCTTAAGAAAAAGATTTTCATTTGCAGCTCAGTTCATGCCTCTAATGAGCTGAAAGAAAATGGTTTTACTTTTCAAATTAATAGTTGCAGCGGGGAGAGAGAACCTGAATAAAATAAAAACTAAGATAACCTTTGTTGTTAGCAACCCCTCTGAAACAGAGCTCTCTGTATTGAGCATTTCAATAAACTAAAACTCAGTGTTTTTTGCAAAGTGTGGAAGTATGCTAGCTTCTAAATGAATAAAGTATTTGCCCCAACAAAACACATGTAGGAAATGAGACCAGGGTGTCCCTAAATATTGCATGGTGTGCCCTTTGGCAAAAGTAAATTAAAGTGAGCAATATACAGTATTCTTGTTTGTCTTACCTGTTGGGCTGCATGGGTATTCTATAGGGCTGGAGCCACAGTCTTCTCTATAGAAATTGTAATGAGTGATGTCACTATCAAGGGAGGGCTAGCCTTATTGAGACTAGTATCTCTATGAACATTGTTTAGGGGCGTCAAAGTAAGGTTATGGGATTATTTAGTACAAATACTGTTATACACTCATACATGATGATTAGGAATGAAAATGTATAGTAAAAGGAACCTGTAGTATGTTATTTTGATTTTTCAAAGAGGCCGGATCATCTGAGTATGATGTCCTCCCCAGAAATGTATAAAGATTACCACTGGAGGTTGAGATAGAGGATGTCAGTTGGAGCTGACTTCCAGAGGTGGTGGACCTCTGAAGTATATCAGTTTGCAAGGAGATAGCCTGGTGGCACTGCTGGGCAGAGCAGTGGCTCATCCTGAGTGTAGTTCATCTGTTCATTATTTTGTTGAGACTTTGAAAATGACTGAACTAACTTTATTTTTCCTGATTTCTGTGAATCCTGAAGTCAGCGTTTCCTGACAAAAATAAAATAAGTGCCTTTCCAGCACTTTTTATGCACTAAGTTTGTGGGTCTGCTTGATTTGTTATCCTGACTATCCCAACCCCACTACAATTGGTGTTAGGAGTGGGATACCGGCTGAATGTCCATGGTATAGTTGGGAGTTCAGTCGAGTGCCAGACTTGGCATCGCAGGATAATAACAGACAAGTGCATGCGCCAGAAATCGGAGTGTCTGAGGGAGCTAGTGACCTGGGAGAAGCTCCAACGAAGAGGGACGGGGATTGGATGGAAGAGTTGGTGAGGCTGGTACACTGGCTAAGTGGTGAATGGCTGGAGACAAACCAATGCCAAAAAGAGGCTGACCAGTGCAGGAGTGAGGCAGAGTACCACTGCAGGGTACTAATGGAGGAGGTCAGACTGCGAGATGCTAAAGAAGATGTGAAAGTGATGGAGGACCAGGACTCGAGAGTACTGGAGGAGGTGAACCCTCTGTTGGATTTATCATGGCATGCTATGGATTTATTGCTTCCAGAGTTACCAATATTTCCGGGCTGTTACCTGGTGGAAGATGATGAAGTCAGTGATACCCCAGGTGAGACTATATCTGGACATTGTAAACTGGGGGAGAAGTCTACAAGCAAGACTGAAGAAGCCATTGAGGCTGAAGGAACACTGTCTTGTTCTAATACCCATTAAATGTTTAATAGCATGTATAATACTGACTGGGGTAAATTGCATGCTGAGGATCCAGAGGTAGCCATGTTAAAGCAAAACATTATATAGAGAGAAGGTAGCCATGTTAATGGTGATGTGGGGTCAAAGCCAGGGTGGTGGTATGAACAGAAAGAGGGTGTCCTATACCACATGCGGCCCAACCCCCGCACAAAAAGTATAGATGCACAGGTTGTGGTGCCTGAGGTCTATAGGCAGCATGAAATGGAAGCTGCACACTACAGTCCCTGTGGGCACCTGAGCCATGGTGGGATGTTGGCTAGACTCACTCCATTCTATTATTGGCCAGGTATGTATAAGCAAGTAGCAGTTTATCGAAAGAATTGCCATGAGTGCAACCAGACAGAGGTTCCTGCTACTGCTGGGAATAGAAGGTATCAGGTTAGCAGAAATACTAACACAGGTTCTATACAGAAAAGGTACCAAAGGGAAGGGACCACCATGAAGTGGCACCCTTGGAGGCAAAGGGAGACTCCCACGTAGGCCACTCGAAGGGAGGTGGTAGACTGGTACATTACTGATTGAGTATTTAGACCATTTTGGGTAGTACATAATGCCAAAGATTGTCTGTAAGAGAATAGGCTGGGTATTTCACAGATATACATGTTGGGGACTGTACTTGCCTGGAAATAGATTTTGGTAATTCCAGGTAATGGTGGAAGACTAAAATACTGCAATATATAGTATATTTAATGGTTAAGGTAACAGTCACTACTGGGTGTATACCCTGAAGCAAAAATGGCCTAACTCCATCCCCTTCCAGGGGAAAGAAAGGTGGAGCTATGCTGCTGGTTGGTATGGACCATTTCTTCTATAGATCTTCTAGAAACTTCTGTCGCGACAGTCTTGCAATCCTGTTCTTATCTATTTTCATTTTTCTAGTTTGATAGGCTGGCCACCTACAGACAATTTCTTCTTATCTATTGATCTTTTCTTGTACTGCTGATCTGTTTTTCCTTCTCAATGGTCCAAGAGTATTAAGGTTAACAAAATTGCAAAGGTTAACTTTAGTGATAATAGCGGAATGTGCACACATTGGAATATGTGCTGGGTATCATGTTAGAAAAGGCTGAGAGTTATTACCCAGACAATACTGGTTGCCAGTTTTTTTAGGCACATAACTCAGTAATATGTTACCCCAGGGAAAAGTTATGTATAGCATGTTGTATAGCAACTGCTTGGAATGACAGCTAATGTTATGTTTAACAGGCATAAGGGACCCTGGGGTGGAGCTCTAAGGTGAGGGTGGGCCAGAGCTCCACCTTTCCCTATATTGAAAATGTATGGATCTTCGGACAACCAGTAAAATGGTTGCCCTCTTAGGTGGGGAGGAATGTCACAGGGTGCTCCCTGTGATGAGTACAGGCTCTAATATTCTTCCAAGTACCTTCCCCCAAAGAGATAACGTGCTTAGGTATGAAGTACCAGATGCTGAATAGTGAAGGCATTTATGTGAAATGTAGAAACATATAATATATACACATGGATATATTAAAGGGGTATTGCTTCCATAAAAGTGGAAGTATCTTAAGTGCCCAGTGGGGCAGACACAATATGTTTTAAGAGCTGTCTGTTTCACAGCTTTGCAGGACCCTTTTAAAATAGCCTGTTAGGTCCTTAGTTTTTCTAGCATTATCTGTTAGATTTGGTTGAGCAGATAGCCTGTTATACAGAAATATAATGAACAAGCAAAATTATTAGCGTTCCCTTTCCCTTTTCATTTCGTTACCTTATGCTGCATTTTTGGGAACATTGGTTTAGTTAATAGAAGAAGGAATTACCAATCTGCTCTACTTTATTTTAGTAGAAGGTGGAAACTATTGTTTGGTTCAGGCAGGAGTTCTGCAGTTTTAATCCCCCTTCCCTGAACAGTCGTGTATGGTATGCAAAACTTTGCTTTGGTTAGCATGACTGTTCGCGATCGTGCAGCTCCTTGCAATCTGTGCACCCTCAGTGCTTCGAGCGCTCCGTATTTCTTTTTAAATACATTTTGTCTCTATGTAGGAGACTGAGCCCCTTGAGCTAATTCGTTTGCAATTGTAGCTGCTGAGTTAGGAGAAAACCCCTTATTTTTACTTAGAAAGACCTCCTAGGAAAGCATCAGCTGCCGAGTTGTAACTTAGAGCCGACGGTATGACAAATCCCTCTGAAGCTGTCTTTATTTTGTTTGTTTCATTATTAGACTGTATGCGCAGTCTTTCCTTGAAAAAAGGTGCTGCTCTGTGAAAAGCAAGTATGAACTTGCTAAACTGTCTGTGTTCCAGACGGCTTGATATTACCCAAGGACATAGAAAACTTTAAGAAAAAGATTTTCATTTGCAGCTCGGTTCATGCCTCTAATGAGCCAAAAGAAAAAGAGTTTTACTTTTCAAATTAATAGTTGCAGAGGAGGGAGAGAACCTGAATAAAATAAAAACTAAGATAACCTTTGTTGTTAGCAACCCCTCTGAAACAGAGCTCTCTGTATTGAGCGTTTCAATTAACTAAAACTCAGTGGCCCGGATGTTCAAAAGGGTTGCGCCATGCGCAAGTCCAAAATTGCGTCATTTTGCGATATTCAGAAGGAGGCAGATGCGCCACCGAAATCATGCTGAGCAACAGTGCAATGAAAGTGAAGGCATGTGCAACCAAAGGGGGTGGATCCATGCATAAGGCGCAATGCGATATTCAAGATTTGCGCGATCGCAATAGCGGCACAACCGGAAGTGCACAATAGCAGAAATGAGCCAAAATAAAGGGCTCAAAGGCGGCGCCAGAGCAGCTACAAGGCTGCCAAGTGGGGAGAGAGAGAGAGAGAGAGAGACAGACAGACAGACAGACAGACAACAGACAGGCTAGGGCAGGCAAGGAAAGCATGGACCATAGGCTGTAGAGGCGAGGGGTGCCGGTGCAGTGGTAGTAACAGTGAGGACAGCGGGGTAACACAGCAACACCAGCCAGGGGTCAGAAGCCAGGGGATGGACAGTGCCAGCTTCCACATGGAAGTTGTAATGAGGGGGTGAGAATGCATGCTGCAGGGGACATGGCGTGGAAGGGCCCGTGTGTATGCCCCAACCAGGCAGTACGTGCACATCAGCTTTGAGCTGTACACAGATGTAGAATCGTGGGCGGTACCGCCTGAACAGACAATACTGAGGCGGCTCTGTGAGCTGTGCAGTGATGTGATGCAGGCACTCACGTGATCCATGCTCTGTCGGTGGAGACCAGGTGACAGCCTGCATGTGCCTGCTGTCACGGACACCTTCTAGAGGCCGACAGGGGACACCACATGCATCACACAGTCGGCCACGTCATGCATCCTCACCCAATTCCTCAGCGCACTGCTGCCCACATGCTGCGAGTACATCCATTTCCCCAGCACAGCTGCAGGCGTACAGCAAGCGTGCAGGAGTTCCACAGGGTAGCAAGTATGCCTGGCGTGCTAGAGGCTATAGACTGCACCCATGTGGCCATTCGCACGCCACCTGGCCCGATGGGCTCGCATATACAAACGAAAAGTTCTCCAGTGTCAACTGCCAGGTGGTGTGTGATGCCACTGGGCACATAATCAATGTCTGTGCCACACACCCTGGTGGAGCACATGATGCCTTCATATGGTATCAGTCCGCACTGTGCCATCGATTCGAGAGTGGGGACATCCCCACAGGACATCTGGTGGGTGAGTACACCTGTATGGAATGCAAACTCGGGGCAAGGGTGGGAATGCCACAGGTGCCATGGTAGTGGCACACAGGGATATGGGCAATATGGACCTGAACATGAGACTGATCTCCACTATCTCCACACAGGTGACAGCGGATACCCACTCCATCCTGGCTGCTCACACCGTGCCGGTGCCCCATGACCCCATCGCCAGCAGCGCTATAATGAGGCACATGTTTCCACCACGCAACATCATAGAGCGGGTGTTTGCGATGCTCAAGAGCACCTTCCGATGCCTAGACACCTCGGCGGTGCCCTAAGTACAGCCCCAAAAGGCCTGTGGGATATTCCGGCCTGTTGCATCCTGCACAACATGGCCAAAGACTATGGATAGCCATACAGGTTGAAGAGGGGACAGCGATGGGGCGCCAGTGGCGCTGGTGTTGATGGTGATGAGCAGCCCCTAGGACGGCGGGACCCCGACTGATCCGGCAGGCCCAGCTGCACGGGACACCATCACAGAGGAGCACTATGCAGAACACAGGTAAGTCAGGGGACATGTGCAACCAACACTGTCCATGCGCAAACCACAGGCACACAGGGTAACACACCAGGGGTGCATGGCCAGGGAGTGGAAGGGTCCAGGCATGCAAACACACCATCAGGAGGGTGAGCACTCATATGGACACACACATACCAGGCACAGAGCGTACATGGGCACATGCACAGCACAGCAGAACCGACATTGCTAACACACAGCACCACCGACCACCCCCACCACCTGTACTGTCCAAGTACATGTGTCAGATGCTGGGCACCCTTGCACCTTGGTGTACAGTACAATGCAGGCATCATCATGCACACACACCTGTGGACAGCAGTCGGGAGGGTGTGCAGATGGTCCGTGTGTTGGTGTGGTGAGCAGAGCACCCAGCAGTGCACAGCCCACCATGACACACATTGCACACATGGCAGCACCAGACAGGGCCCGCACTGGGAGACAGCTCAGTCATGTAGCACTGTCCCACGGCCACCGCGGATGCGTGGGCGGCCCCGCCGTGACCCAACAGCACTGTCAGGCTGAGCAGGGGCCACATGGGGTGGCACTGTTGCACCACCAGGGATCCCACTGCGCGAACGTGACCTTGCCCGCACAGGGGTCTGCAGCATGCCGAACAAACCTGCACCAGGGGTGCTGGGATAACCACAGCAGAACCGGCGTCGACGGAAGCCTGGTGTCGCACGATGCCGGGAATGGGGAGTGGAAGAGTGAACTGTGTGGGGTGTGGTACAGGGGCACCTGACTGTGTGCCCAATGCATCCGACAGAGACCACTGCCTGGGTCAGCCTGTCAATGGCGGCGGTCCATCCGTCCGCACACGCACCAGCTCTGCACGGTCCAGAGCACACTCCTGCTGTGCCACTCCACAGCCACAGACAGTGCCTCCACGGACATTGCAACCGCCTCTGCAGCTGTACTGATTCCCACAGCAGGTGGTGTGCTCATCAATGGGTACTGTAACTAGCATCCTGTCCCCAGGGTGTGGAAGGTCCTGATGACAACACCCCTTGAGGGTGGGCGCTGTTCGCCAGGACCAGGAATGGAGTGGATCAAAGGCGGCAGACATGTGCCACCGCTTGACACTGTAACCCCAGACCTGGTGGTGACTGCTGCTGCTGCCCGCCAACTGCTGTGCCCCAGGGTCACTCGTTCCACCACTGTGCTAGCAACAGTTCCAGGCACCTGCACAGCCACCGGTGCTGCCCACAGGTGCTGACAGAGCACAACCTGGGACTGTGCCAGCATGCTGGTACACAAGTTGGAACCAAGAAAGGCCCAGGGAGCACGTGCCTGCCTGCTGTGTGTCAGTCATGGGACACACACCTATCACTGCCATTGCAGTCCTTGCATCATCAATGGTGCAGTGCGTGCTACAGCCATAGTCACAGCATGCTGGCATGCTTGCATGCCGAACTGCTGAGACACAGGCTGTGCACCCTCGCACCGAATCACTGACACCAGGTTGGCGGCCCAGCGTGCATGCTGCTGCAGTGCCTGCTGGCTGGTGATAGAGGTGGATGGACCCTCCTCCATGTCCAGCAGGTCATCATCACTGCCTGGACCACCACCACCGTCTCCTGAAGACGAACAGGATCTGTAACAGAAAGAGGTACATGTGAGTGCATGTGAACAACCTTCCCCAACCCCCCAACACCACCACCATGTCATACCGTGCAGTGATGGGCTTCCACCTGTCTGGAATCCACCTCCTGGTCGCCCTCAATAGCACTCTGCTGCATTGATGCAACCCAGTGTCTCCTCAGCGGGGTCAGCTCCAACACCACTGGCTGGCCCCGCCAGTGCCAGCACTGCGCCCCTGAAGGCTGCCACCTTCTCCTTCAACCTCCTGCGGTCTGTCCCCATCTTCTTCTTGCATTCCTACACGGAGCACTGGTGGCTTCCATGCAGGTTCACGGCCCGAGCTACCCCCTCCCATGCAGCCGCATGGGACTGAGGGGTGCCCCTCTGTCCACTCAGTACTGGCTCCTCATCCAGGTAGGCCTGGAAGAGGGCCTTTGTCTCTGCTGCTGTAAAGTTGGGCCTCCTCCTACGCCCACCGTCCTCACCCTCACCTTGGCTCTGCTCGGTCATGGCGATCTGTATGGGGCAAGTGGACACCTGTCACTGTGCAGTCTACAGCATTTTCCCATGACCATTGTCCAGAACATCACACAACATGCAACTCACCTCTCACTGCAGTAACAGAATCTGGCCAGCGCAGCCCAATGTCGCACATTTATAGCGCAATGCATGCAAATTAGGAGTGGAGCAACTATAATGACATGCAAATCGTGCCACTGCACCTTTGAATGGCTGACAGATGATTTGCATGTGTCGGCTGAATATCGCGAATCTGCGCTTTGCGCAATGCGGTTGAGTCGGCTGAGCCAATGGTGCAGATCTGTGACTGTGTGGTACACTGCATTGCGCATGCCCAGATAGCTTACGCAGGCATCTGCCGCGCTGCTGATGTGCTGTGCGTGATCGGCAATTCAGGCCATGGCCACCATTGTGCCATTGGCGCTACAGCAATGGGCACTATATGGCGCTGTGGCACTACTGCGCAATAGTCCACTGTGGCACTGGTACGCAGCTGGTCAGTCATGCAAGATGCCTATACGTCAGATGGTGCTGTGCGTGGCCTTGCGTCATTGCCCATGACCTTGTGTCCGACCTTTGCCTCCTGGCGCTGTTCGCCTGCCATGCGTACGTCCCTATTGCGCTGTCTGGTGACAGCGCTATGTGAAGTGACGGCGCTGTTCGAACAGCACGATTGGAGCGTGTGGTGGTCTATTGTGCAACATCTCCACGTGAGGTTACGGCGCAGCGGGGCTCCATATTGCCTGCTGTAAAGTTGGTACCATGGCTAGGAGAAGAGCTGTTCCCTGGAGCCAATTGGAACTGGCCAACTTGGTGGCCCTAGTAGAGCCCCACTATGGGGCACTTTATGGTGAGGCACCCCTCACCATTGCCTGCACACAGGTGTGGCATCAAGTGGCAACTGACCTGGTGGGGGTCACTGGATGGTGCCGGTCTGATGAGCAGTGCCGGCACCGGTACAGTGACCTCTGCCGGAGGGATCCGGACCTTCTGGATAGGCTGCGGTCACATGCCAGGCGGGGCGTGGTGCCTTGGCCAGGTGGGTGTACCATCTATGCACCTGTATTCTCTGTAGGGGTGTGAGTGTGTTTTGGTGGCTGTGCATAGGTGATGGCTCTGCCATGGTTGGCTGTGTCAGTGTGTGCAGCTGTGAGATGAATGGGTCTGGCTGTGTGGGTAGGCACTCTCACTGGGGCAGGGGGCAGTCTGCTTTGGAGTCACACTGATGTTTGTCTCAACATATGTCTCCCACAGGCCGGGATGTGAGGATGCAGGCCCGGGTTGAGGAGGGCCATGCCACGGCCCCGGTGCCAGCGGGAGTTGCACCCCAGCAGCAGCAGCAGCAGCAGCAGTGGCAGACACAGCTGCTTGAGCAGTGTGAGTATCATTACTTCATGGATGCTATTGCATGCTGGGGGGGGAAGACCACTAGCCCTGCACAACACAACCATGCAGGAAAGGGGAGGTCATAATTCCACTATATGAGACACTAGTGAGGCCCCACCTGGAGTACAGTGTACAGTTCTGGAGACCATACCTACATAAGGACATAGACTGGGCAGAGAAGGTTCAGAGGAGGGCAACAAAGATGGTGCATGGCTTGCATCACAAGTCCGATGAAGACAGGTTGAAGGAACTGAACATGTACTCCCTGGAGGAGAGGAGGGAGAGAGGGGATATGATAGAGACATACAAGTATCTTACAGGGAGGAACAGGGTGCAGGAAAACACTATTTTTAAGTGAAAAAGATGTTCCAGGACTTGAGGGCATGGGATGAAGTTGGAGGAGGACGATTCAGAGGAAACATGAGAAGAATTTCTTCACAGAACGAGGTGGTGGACAAGTGGAATACCCTGCCAGAGGAAGTGGTGGGGGCTGAAACAATCACCGGATTTCAGAATGCATGGGATAGACATAAAGGAATTCTGGAGGTCAGGGTAAGGGGCAACAGACTTATAGGAAAACAAAGTGAACACAAGCTCAAATGGACAGACTGGGTGGGCCATAGGCCCTTATCTGCTGACACTGTCTATGTATCTATGTATGTATGCACAACACAGGTGACATGCATCACTGTCAAGTATCACAGCACGTCTGTGTATCGTCACTGGTGGTCCATGCATGCACTGGGCACATAGCTGTGTAACTGGCATCGCACCACGTTGCCACGTCACTTGACAGCCTTGTTTGTGCTGTGATGGACATGGGCAGTGTGTGTGTGTGCAGTGGTGCGCATAGCTGGTGCCGCCTGTTTGTGATGGCCATGTGCATGTTCACTGTGGGTGGGTGCATGCCATCACAGGTGTGGGACATTGGGCTATATGGCTTGCAGGTTGGGTGGTGTTCAGGGTTGTGGTCAGTCACAGCCATTGACTGTGTTCCCATTTTCCTAGGCCTCGAGGTTCTCCGGAGGATTTGACAGGATATTCGGGGCCTCACACAGGTGTCCATGGAGAACCAGGCCATCCACCAGTCCATCAGGTGCCATGGCCTTCGGAGGAGGCGTCACAGGACAGTGCGGAACCAGGCAGAGGATGAGCAGCTGGCTGGGCCTTAACAGGAGATACCCTTCCCACTTCTCCCATCCCTACCACCCTGCCTTCCCTCTCCAAGTTGTTCATCCCTACCCCTTGAACACCCCTACCTTGTACCCGTCCCCCCCCTTGTAAATAGTTGTTATTGTTTTGGTTCTTTAGTATTTTGTAATTTAAAAATACATTTATATTTTGATATGAATACTGTGTTGGTCTCTGATTTGCAGCTGGCTATGGGTGCTCAGTTGCAGTGGTGTACATGCCATCTGGGGTGGTATGGTCCTGGGTGTGTGTGTGTGTGTGTGTGTGTGTGTGTGCATGGGGAGGTATCTCCAGCATGGCAGTGACTTTCTGTTGGTCTTGCCGTCTGCTGCCACCACTGCTGGGTGCATAGGGTGTGTCTGGCTTGTATGCTTCTGTAACACGGGGTTGCGTGTGCTGGGGGTGCATGGTTTCCTGCAGTGCCAGTCACTGCACATGGGTGGTGTCTTGGGGTCACGTGCAGGGTGTGCTGTGCGAGGAGCTGATGTGTACTGTGGTTGTCAACCCCTGTGTGGCACTCTCAGCCTGTCAGTGGTTGTGCTGGGGTGTCATGGCTCTGCTGTGCTTTGTTGGCTTGTCCCCATGGGCCAGTAGATCATCCGTCACACCCCCAGTGATGCTGTGCTTGGGGTGTGCAGGTGTGGTGTTGGTTCTGCAGTGTGTTCCTGTGCCCATGTGTGGCATGGCTGGCGGTGGGCCCCAGCCTGCCTCCCTGGATGTGCAGTTCCATTGCTCTGGGGGGCTCTGCTTGCGCTATGGCACCTCTGGACTGCTCAGCTGGGCTGCCCTGGTTGCGCTATAGCGCAACATTTCTGCTCAGCTTCTCCTTCCTGGTTGCGCTATGGTGCAGTTAGTGCGATATTCAGACGTTGGCTGCTTGTGCAATTTGTTCTGCTCCATGTTTGAATATTGCACCTGTTGCGCATATGCGTAATTGGTTTGTGCTTGCTCCTGCTGTTGCGCACATTTTGGGAGCAGTTTGAATATCCGGGCCAGTGTTTTTTGCAAAGAATGGAAGTATGCTAGCTTCTAAATGAATAAAGAAGTTGCACTAACAAAACACATGTAGGAAATGAGACCAGAGAGTCCCTAAATATTGCATGGTGTGCCCTTTGGCAAAGTAAATTTAAAGTGAGCAATATATTCTTGTTTGTCTTACCTGTTGGGCTGCATGGGTGTTCTATAGGGCTGGCAGCCCACAGTCTGTCTGCTTTTATAGAAGTTGTAATGAGTGATGTCACTATCAAGGGAGGGGCTTAGCTTTATTGAGACTAATTATCTCTATGAACATTGTTTTAGGACATCAAAGTAAGGTTATGGGATTATTTAGTACAAATACTGTTATACACTCATACACCTGATGATTAGGAATGAAAATGTATAGTAAAAAAGGGAACCTGTGGTATGTTATTTTGATTTTTCAAAAAGGGGGAGGATCATCTGATTATGATGTCACTCCCCAGAAATGTATAAAAGATTACCACTAGGGAGTTAAGATAGAAGATGTCAGTTGGAGCTGACTGCCAGAGGTGGTGGACCTCTGAAGTATATACGTTGGCAAGGAGACAGCCTGGTGGCACTGCTGGGCAGAGCAGTGGCTCATCCTGAGTGTAGCTCATCTGTTCATTATTTTGTTGAGACTTTGAAAATGACTGAACTAACTTTATTTTCCTGATTTCTGTGAATCCCGAAGTCAACGTTTCCTGACAAAAATAAAATAAGTGCCTTTCCAGCACTTTTTATGCACTAAGTTTGTGGGTCTGCTTGATTTGTTATCCTGACTATCCCAACCCTGCTACACTGAGACCATGTCAGCTCCTGGTATTTATAGGAGTGGAATTGGACACACTAAGGAGAAAAGCATTCCTCCCACAGTGGAGGGTGGACAGCCTGGTACAGTTCACCAGCCCATTTCAGCTGCATATTCCCAGACCATGACTGCATCAACAGCAACAATGCCAGGTTCCAGGATCCAGATGAGAGACATCCAGTTCCATCTCAGATCTCACTGGTTGCAGAAAAAAGATTCCCCATTAAAAATGGTGCCATTCACAGGAACTCTACTTCAAGCACTCCAGTGGTGGCAGGAACAGGACAACTTCAGAGAAGGTGTGCCTTTCTTCAGCAGCCACAATCAGCAGTGCTAACAATGGATGCCTCCCTCCTAGGATGGGGTGCCCACCTGGGGGAGAACACCTCACATGGTACTTGGCTTCAGCAGGAGTCTCCGCTTCACATAAACCTGCTGGAACTAAGGGCAGTTTACCTAGGCATTCAGTCCTTTGCCTCAGTGCTGCAGGGCAAGGTGGTTCAAGCCAGAACAGACAATACAACCACAATGTACTACATCAACAAGCAAGGGGGCACACTGTCATCCCACCTGTGCACGGAGGCCATGAAAGTATGGAATTTGGACTACTCTCTGGGGATCTCCCTCTCGGCAGTTCATCTCTGAGGAAAGGACAATATCTTTGCAGATGCCCTCAGCAGGGTCAACCAGAATCACCATGAGTGGTCACTAAACAGGCAGATCCTGCAAGTTGTTTTCAGAAGGTGAGGCACCCCAGAGGTGGACCTTTTTGCAGCCCCAACCACTAGCTGCCACAATTCTGCTGCAGACCTCCTGCAGTGGGCACAGTGCCTCTGGATGCAGGTTCTGTATGCCTTCCCTCCATTTCCCCTGTTGCTCAGAGTACTGAACAAACTCAGGGTTCAGCCAGTGACAATGATCCTCATTGCTCTAGATTGGGCCAGGCATCCCTGGTATTCACTGCTCCTGATCCTGTCAGTATCCAGACCAATCTCCCTCCCCAGGAGGCACATCCAACTGACCTCCTCACAGGGCAGGATCTTTTACCTCAATCTCTAGTCCCTCAGGCTCAAGGCATGGCTCTTAAGGACTTACAGTATGCTGACCTACACCTCTCTGAAGGGGTTCTAGAGGTCCTCAGAGTTTCTAGAAAACCCTCTACTAGGAAAACTTATTCCTCTAAGTGATAGAAGTTTTCTATTTGGTGCCAGCAAAAACATATAGACTATAGCCAGGCTGACTTGCCAGTCATTTGGCTTATATGGCACACCTTCATTCCCTCAGCCTCGGGCCATCTACCCTTAAGGTGCACCTGGCAGCTGTCTCTGCTTACCTCTCAGTGGGTAAGGATTCATCCCTGGCTGCGAACTAGGTATTCAGAAAGTTTTTCAAAGGTCTATTACAGTTGCATCCCCCACAAAGGGAGCCAAGTACTGTATGGGACTTCAATATATGCATTCATAGATCTTACTTGGAGAGGGCTCTTGCAGTAGGTAATTACATATAGGACTGATGCTGGCAGGTGGCAGGACCCCACGGAAATATTTCTTGCTAGCAGTGCCTGGTGAGGACCGCACCACGTCAAGTGACTGGTGTCAGGAGATGTCGGTATAAAGGGTGGTCATTGGCGTCCACCTTTCAGTTCTTTCCACCGTTAACTCGTGCGGCACCTCGCCCCGGAGAAAGTTGGGCGCCCGGTATTTCTTCATAATTTTTTGCCTAAATAATTAATTTTTTTCAACTAACGCCAGGTACCATCATCAGTGTATGTCGTCCCCTACACCCTCCGAGCACAAAAATAAAATGCACGGTTCATGCGTCGCCCAGCTACCGCACAAGGACGGCCATTCCCTGTGCCTGTTCTGCCTAGGCCCCGATCACCCGGTCGAGAAGTGCCAGTACTGCCTCAGCTTCAATGCTGCTACCCAGAAAAGGCAGCAGCAATCCCTGGAAGCCCATATTCTGAAGAAGAAAATGAGTTCAACGGAAAAGGAGCTCAAAAAACTGAGGCAGGCATCCACTTCCCCCGAAGGCCATTGGAAGAAGAAGGAGGAGGAGGAGGAGAGGCACCAGGACAAGGGCTCCTCCACCGCATCTCCCTCGGGAGTCGCTGGGACACAGGTAACGTTCCCTCCAGGGGACTACTCCTCGACGGCCGCCTTGGAGGTTTCCAAGGGGGCGTTGGCCCACCCATCTGGCTCACACTCTGGCCTTGCGGGCACCTCCAGGCAATCGGAGGCCTCCGTCCCTGGTTCGGCCACAGACTTGCAGCCTACCACTGCAGGCAACTCCGGTAAGTCGGGCGTCGACTCCTCCGACGTCCGCCTGGAGAGGGCCGGTAAGGCGCCCGACCCTTCGGTGCGGCGTGCGGCCTCCACTCCACTGGACTAGGCCGATCCCTCTACTCGACCTGCCTCCGGTGATGGCTCTCATAAGTCGGACACCAGCTCCTCCGGCACCCGCCGGGAGCTCTCCCTTAAGCCACACATCGGCTTGTCCGACGTCTGACTGGTGAAGGAACCGATGACGGACCCTCCCACGTCTGTCATACCCGGTTCCCCATAGCCTTCACTGCCATCTGGGGACCCATAGTCTCCCCAGCCTGACCCCGGGGATTTCTCCCCTCCATCCCTGGGTGACGCTGGGGATCTTCCTCCTCCGTCAGTCCTTCCTCCACCTGGTGCACCGGATCGGAAGTTGGCTCCCCGGATGCCGGCTCCTCCGATGCTGGTCCCGCCAATGCCAGGGCCTCCGACGTCAGTCCTACCGACTCTGGGAGACATCCCACTCCCATCGGGCCCTCCACCCTCCGGGCCCTCCAATGTGGACCCGCCCGTGAGGCCACTGGCCAGGCCGTCTGCTCCGGCAGCCTCCCGGCTCCTGGGTACCCTCCATCCTATCTGACGCCGGCGTACCTAGGACCACAGTATCTGGCGCCACAGTACCCAACGCAGGCTTTTCCAATTCCGCAGTACCCGACGCCTCAATACCCAATGCCAGGCTACCCACCACCGGGTTTTGGATATGCTCCTTACAGGTGTAATCTGTATCCTTATCCCCCACCTCCTCCTCCTCCTCCTCCTCCACCGCCCTCACAGCTGCCGGTGGACCTGCAGAAGACTCTGGCCTCCTGGTGCGCTGAGGCCAAGACTCAGCTCTCCAAAGAGGTCAAGAGCTGCCTTCCGACGATGGTGCCGTCCCAGGTTCCCATACGTCCGAGGTGGCACACTCCCTCACCACCTCCAAATTCCAGGGCTCTTCCATCTGGATCCAGAGAGGGGCAGGACATGCTTCCCAGGGGTTTTCCCAAGGAGTCCGTTCCTTCCCCGGGTTGGGAAAGGGAGTTTTTTTCCTCTTCATCCTTCTCTTCACCCTCGGACTCCTCAGATTCTTCTGACGGTTGCTCCGAGAGATATGACGAGCCACGCTCTCCGTCAAAGCCCAGGCCAAGGACTCCTCTGAAGTCTTCTCCAGAAGAACCTTCTTTTACAGAGTTGCTTAAGAAAATCCAGGAAGTTCATCAGTGGCACTCCTTGGAACCAGATCCTCAGCATCTGAAACTCACTGAACATCTGGATCTGCCTGTGACAGCTCCTACCATGGTGCCACCCTGGACAGAGCCTCATGCTGACCTCATTACCACCATATGGAAACAGCCGTCAGCTTTAGCACCACTTCCTAGGAAGTCGAACAGGCTTTATCAGGCTCCAGAGGGTGTTGATTTCCTGAATTCTCACCCTTGTGCTGACTCGGTTGTGATTAGCACAGCTCATGGATGGTTAGCCAACCCAAAACACCTCAGCTCGTCACCACCTGATAAGGAATCTCGCCTTCTGGACCAGAAGGGAGGAAGATCTATGCTTCCTCCACGCTGGGGATCAGGGCCCTGAACTATGTCGGCCATATGGGGGACTACCAGAATGCCAATTCTGACCCAGGTGGAAGCCAAATTGGACTCCTTGCCTGACTCCCAAGTCAAGCAGAAGTTGGCTGATCTTGTCCACTCTGCTCGTTCGGCCAGTCGACACATGCTTCATGCGACATACGATGCAGTGGACACTGCTGGATGGAGCTCAGCCTTCGCTGTTGGCCTATGGCATCATGCTTGGCTCCGTGTGTCAGGATTGGTCCCAGAGGTGCAATCTGCTATCCAGGAAGCACCTTTCCAGGGGTCGGTGCTTTTCGGGGGTGATGTCAAGGACATCATCACTGATTTGCAAGAGATGGGGACGGCACTGAAGTCAATTGAGCCCATGTACCGCCCCCATCAGCAGCAGCGCCGTCCCTTTCACAGACGAATCGGCCTAAGGCGAAACCCCAGTGAAGGCGGGCCACAAAACGCCGGGCCCCCACAGCTACTAAGCCCCCCCACCCAAAAAAGCAGTGGGTGCTTCAGCTGCAGTGCTGCCCACACCACCTGACCTCCCCTCCCCACAGCCTCCGGACTCCCGGAAGAACTGGTAGGAGGAGGTTTTCCTCCACCTTCCAGGCTGGGAGAGGATAACCACAGATTCTTGGGTGCTCCAGCTCATAGCAGAAGGACACTGATACGAGTTTCTTCAGAAACCACCTCATCACCCCCGTGTCGCCGTATTCAAGGGAACATCTTCTCTTGGTCCAGGAGGAAATTTCAGCTCTCCTGCTGAAACAGGCAATAGAACCCATCCCTCTCCATCTGCACGGGACGGGTTACTATTCCCATTTCTTCCTGGTCCCAAAGAAGACAGGAGATCTCAGACCAATTTTAGATCTAAGTTCCCTGAATCTTTTCATAGAATACAAAAGGTTCAGAATGCTCTCTCTGCAGAGCCTTCTGCCCCTCCTCTGGCTGGGTCAATGGCTGTGTGCTCTGGATATGCAGGATGCTTATCTGCACATTCCCATTCACCCATCCCATCACAAATACCTTCATTTTTCATTCCGGGGGACCACTACCAGTTCAAGGCACTCCCGTTTGGTCTATCCTCGGCCCCCTGAGTGTTTACCAAATGCCTGGCAGTGGTGTCAGCCCACCTGCATACCAAGAGAGTGCAGGTTTTCTAATACCTGGACAACTGGCTCCTGGTGGCCTCATCCAGGGAGGAACTCATGCGTTGCCTCTCCCTTAGCCAGCAGGTTTTTGCCTGCCTGGGTATTACCATCAACCATTCCAAGTCTCATCTGGTCCCATCCCAGAGACTACAGTTTATTGGGGCGATTCTTGATATGACCACGGGCAAGGCCTTCCTGCCTCCGGACAGGGCATCCACCCTCCAGACTCAAATAAGTCTGCTGTCCGACCGCAGGACGGTCTTGGCGAGGTCGGTCCTTCGCCTTCTTGGGCTCATGGCAACTGCTATCCCGACGGTTCCTCGCACTAAACTCCACATGAGAATTTTTCAGTGGACTCTACGCTCCCAATGGGACCAGCTGAAGGATGATCTAGATCACCCAGTTCTGATCTCCTCACCAATGCTTCGAGACTTGCAATGTGGATGGTTCGAGAGAACCTGTTTTGGAGAGTTCCTTTCTTTCATCCTCCCCCCTCCCAGACTCTAACCACAGACACCTCGGGTGAAGGTTGGGGAGCCCATCTAGGCTCTCATCGGACCCAGAGCTCCTGGTCCAAGCTAGAACAAGCTCTCCACATCAATGTGCTTGAGCTTCGGGGAGTGTTGTATGCTCTCCAAGTCCTTCACCAATACATCCTTCCCAGCCACCTAGCCATCCAGATGGACAACATGTGCGTAGTATGGTATATCAACAAACAGGAAGGGACTCGGTCCTACCCTTTTTGCAGGGAAGCCATGAGGGTCTGGGAGTGGGCAACACAACACGACCTTCACCTCATGGCAGTTCACATTCCAGGAGTCGACAACACCCTGGCAGACAAGCTAAGTCGCTTTTCTGCTCTGACTCATGAGTGGGAACTGGACCAATGGGTCCTAGACAACATCTTCTGACTTTGGGGAACACCACAGGTCGACCTGTTCGCATCCCCCCTAATGGCAAAGCTTCCTGTCTTCTGCTCGCTCGCTCCAGAGTGAGGCACTTTCTGGAGAGATGCTCTGTCTCTAGACTGGAAGGACAGATTCGTCTATGCCTTTCCCCCAATTCCACTTATCCCACGAGTCTTGCAGAAACTAGCTTCAGAAGGAGCATGAATGATTCTGATCGCTCCTTTCTGGCCCAGGCAAGTTTGGTTCTCTCTTCTACAACAATACTCAGAGGATCCTCCTCTTCCTCTTCCTCTTTCTCGAGGTTTACTGACCCAGAATCAGGGGACCCTGGTCCATCCAGGCCTCAAATCCCTTCAATTGCATGCATGGCTCCTGCAGACTTAGCCCAATCTCGTTTTGGAGTGTCTCCCAAAGTGGCGGAGATTTTGGTGGAGGCCAGCAAACCCTCTACCAGATCCACTTATGCCATGAAGTGGAAAAGATTTACTATCTGGGCTGCTTCCAAGAACGTAGAACCCTTCTCATGTTCAGCGGGGCTTCTGCTGGAGTACCTACGTCATCTGTTTGACCTGGGTCTTAGTCATTCTTCGCTGAAGGTACACATGGCGGCCATTTCGGCCTATCATGTTCCCTTCGTGGACAAAACTTTCATTCAATTGAAGGTCGCTAAGACCTTTCTCAGAGGGGTCCTCCATCTGAGGCCCCCCATTCATACTCCTGCTCCCCCTTGGGACTTAAACTTCGTTCTCGAGAAACTTACTCTCCCTCCCTTCGAACCTGCAGCTTCTGCGAATTTGAAGTTCCTTTCGTGGAAGACTCTCTTCCTGGTGGCCATTACTTCTGCTCGGAGAATTTTTGAGCTCCAGGCCCTGATGTGTAAAATCCCATACTTGATTTTTCACAAGGAATGTGTTGCACTTCGCACAAATCCTAAGTTTCTCCCTAAAGTAGTAGCGGAGTCTACTCTAAATCAGTCCATAGAGTTACCTGCCTTTTTTATGCAGTACTCTAATCAACGGGAGTATTTACTCCATACTATGGATGTTCACTGGATTCTGAGATACTACACCAACAGGACAAAGGATCTCAGAAAGACTGATCAATTGTTCGTCTCTTTTGCTCATAAAAGAGAAGGCAGTGCTGTTTCCAAGCAATGCCTATCTAAGTGGTTGGCTCATTGCATCACTTTCTGTTGTGACAAATACAACAAGACTCCACCAGAAGAGTAGCTCCCTCAGTGGCTTGTTTCAAAAATGTGTCTGCGGCAGACATCTGTGCTGCTGCCATCTGGACTTCCGTCCATACCTTTACTAAACACTACAGTTTGGATGTTGCCTCTCGCCGTAGAGCAGGCTTCGGGCTGGCTGTTCTGCAAGGCCTCTTATCTTGAGGCTTGCACAGCTAGAACTGCTTTTAGGAGTAGGTTTCCTCCTCCCGGTGCCTCTCTTTGTTCCAGACTGCTTGGGATTCAGTCCTATATGTAATTACCTACTGCAAGAGCCCTCTCGAAGTAAGATAGTACAGTTACGTAAGAACTTACCATAACAGTAGATCTTCGAGAGAGGCTCTTGCAGTAGGTAATACCTTCCCGCCCTCCATCCCCCTAGCTTTTTCAGCTCCTTTTCCAGTGAAGGAAATATCCGCTCCTCTCTCATCTGGCCTTTCTGGCCCTTGGTGGGAAAGAACTGGAAGGCGGGTGTCAGGGACCGCCCCTTTATACTGACGTCTCCTGACGCCGGTCACCTGATGTGGGGGCGGTCCCTCGCCAGGGACTGCTAGCTAGAAATTTTTCTGTGGGGGTCCTGCCACCTGCCGGCGTCAGTCCTATATGTAATTACCTACTGCAAGAGCCTCTCTTGAAGATCTACTGTTACGGTAAGTTGTTACATAACTGTACTATTCTGTTCCAGGCCCATCCAGTTTGCCTATTTACGCTAGCTCACAAAGCGTCCAGTGACCATTATTGGTCATTAGCTTGGCTTTATCTTACTATCTCTATTATTCCTTTGTTTCTGTCCCATGCATATTTAAAACCCGCTATGGTATGGGCTACCACCACCTCCTGGGGCAGACTATTCCATGCATCCACCACCCTTTCCATGAAGAAGAACTTCCTAATATTTCCCCTTATACAGCCACCCTTCAATCTCATGTTGTATCTTCTTGTCCTGGCACTGCTGTTGAGCTGAAATATGTTGTCCCCTTCCATTTATTTATGCCCTAGAGGTACTTGAATGTTTCTATCATGTCACCTCTCTTTTCCTCCTCTGTTACAGCATGCACAAATTTAGGTCCCTCACTCTCTCCTCGTAAGGCTTGTGATGTAATCCATTCATCATTTTGGTCACCTTCCTCTGCACCATCTCCATTTTGTTATTGTCCCTTCAAAGGTGTGGTCTCCAGAACTGTACACAGTATTCAAGGTGTGGTCTCGCCAGGGTCTTGTACATTGGAACCATTGCCTCCCTTCTTCTGCTTGTGCTCCCCTTTCCAATACATCCCAACATCCCACTGACCTTTCCCACCACCTTGGCAGTCTGCCTAGTGACTTTGAAGTCATCTGTGATTATGACCCCAAGTCTCTCTCCTCCTTAGTTACTATCAGCAGCCCCCCCCATTCTGTAGCATGCTCCAGGGTTCCTGCTCCCCACAAGCATGATTTTGCATTTCTTTGCATTAAACATTAGCTGCCATGCCCCTGACCATCCCTCCAACCATTCCAGGTTGCTTCTCATCCTTTCCACCCCCTCCGGGGTATCCACCCTGTTGCAGATCATGGTGTCATCTGCAAACAGGCAAACCTTTTCCAGCCTGTCTGCTATGTCACCAGTGAAGACACTGAAGAGGACTGGCCCCAGTACTGACCCCTGAGGTACCCTGCTGGTCACCTCCCTTTCATCTGATTCAGTTCCATTTACCACTGCTCTCTGTTTTCTGTCCCTTAACCAGTTGACAATCCAGTTCACCACTTTGTGTCCCACCCCCAGGCTGCCTATCTTGTTGACCAGTCTCCTATGTGGGACCGTGTCAAAGGCTTTGCTGAAGACAAGGTAGGCAATGTCTGCGGCCCCTCCCCCCCTTTGGTCTGCTGCTTTTGTCACCCAGTCAAAGAAATCTATCAGATTTGTTTGACAGGATTATCCTGCAGAGAACCCACATTGCCTGGGATCCACCAGCCCTTTGGCTAACAGGTGTTCCACAATTCTTTCCTTGAGAAGTGCCCCCATTATCTTCATGACTACATACTGTATGTTAGACTAACTGGCCTGTAGTTCCCTGCTTCTTCCCTACCACCACTGTTGTGAAGAGGGATGACGTTTGCCCTTCTTCAGTTCTCTGGGACCACTCCAGTGTCTAAGGACTCACTGAACAGGGCTGCCAAAGGGGCTGCCAGTTCATACCTCAGCTTTTTTAGGACCCTGGGATGTATGCCATCTGTACCCATGGCTTTGTCAACTGTTAACTTTGTCAGTTCCTCTAGGACCCTCTCCCTCGGTGAATGAACTGGTGTTTACCTTCCTATCTTTAACTCCTCTGAAGTCCAACTGTGGGCCTTGCCCATCCCCTTCCACAGTGAAGACTGAACAGAAATATTCATGATTGCTGCTTTTTCCCCATCTCCCTCCACTATCTCCCCCGGCCCCCCTAAACTTTGCTATTCTCCCCTTTGCCTTCCTTATCTCACTGATGTACTGGAAAAATGCTTTTTTCCTCCTTTAACTGACTGAGCTATTCTCTCCTCTGTTTGTGCTTTAGTGCTCCTTACTGTCTTTCCTGCCTCTCTCAGGCACTTATGGTACCTCTCCTTGTTCTCCTCACTTTGCATCTCCTTATACTTCCTGAAGGCTAGCCTCTTGGCCCTTACTTTTCCTGCCACCCCCCCCAAGAACCAAAGAGCCTTTCTTCTCCTTTTACTCTTGTCTGTAGACCTGACTCATTGTTCTGTTGCCCCTACTATAGCCTTTTGGTGTGTACCCATTTCTCCTCCATGCTTCCACCTACCCCTCTCATTTGCAGGGTTTCCTTGAGCTGTAGTCTCATTCTGGTAAAGTCCGCCCTTCTAAAGTCTAAGACTCTTGTTTTTGTATGGGTTGAATGGATCCCCGTGTTCACCTTAAACCACACCATATTGTGGTCACTGGACCCTAACTGTTCTTCATTGGCCAGCTAATGCAGCCTCCCTTCGAGCCCATGTCTTCAGCAGAGCTTAAATATGTGACATGGAAAACAGTGTTCCTGATAGCTATCACCTCAGCCAGGAGAATCAGTGAGCTCCAGGCCTTGTCTACAGAGCCAAATTACCTTTCAGTCCATAGGGACAAGGTAGTCCTCAGGACTAACAAGAAGTTTCTCCCCAAAGTGGTGTTGGACTGTCACCTGAATCAGTTCCTCACTTTGTCAGTCTTTTTCACTGACCATTCCAGTTCATGGGAACTTAGGCTGCATAGCCTAGATGTCAAGAGGGCTATCAGCTACTACTTGGATCACACTAAGAATCATAGTTAGGATAGTACTTGGCTCCTTCTGACTTATGGAGAGGTGGACAAGTGCAAACCTGCCTCAGAGAGGACCACTGCATGCTGGACTGTTGCCTATATTCAATTCTGCTACAGCAAAGTAGGCAAAGAACCCCTTGTGGGCCTTAGAGCCCACTCTACAAGGGGTAAAGCTGCTTCTATAGCAGCTGCAAGAGATATTTCTTTGTTGTAAAGCAGCTACCTGGAAAACTGTTCACACATTTACCAAACACTATAGCCTGGATACCCAGGTCAGAAGTGATGCCAGATTTGGTACAGCAATACTGTAGAACTGGTTTCCTAAATAGGTTCTCTGCCCTCCTCCAAAGATACTGCTTGGGTAGTCTGCATATGTCAGAATACAGTAAGATTTCCTGGGGTTTGAAGTAAAAATGATCATAGTAATCTTGTTTCTTCCAAGGGGACCTTACTGTATTCTGAGCTCTCACCCTACCTGTCCTACTAGAACCTATGGGCACAGCACTACAGCTGTCCATACTGTTTAAAATGTGTGAGTTTTTTCTTGTTGAGGCATCTGTGACTTGAGTCTTAGTGATGCCCTCACTTAGAAATAGAAGGGGTTTGTTTGGTTTTAAAGGGGTGTTAGTTGTTTATTAGGATAGTTTAGATAGCTTGCTCTTATGCATGCTCCGTAAGAATCTACTGGTTGCAGGATGTATTCCAGGGACAGTGGTTTGAAAACTGAGCTTGAGCCTAGCATTCCATCATTAGCATTGGTTCTAGTAACCATTTCTGCTCTGAGGCAGTCCTATAGTGAGACCATACTGCATATGTCAGAATACAGTAAGATTTCCTTGGAAGAAACAAGATTACTATGGTAAGTATTTATTTCTTTTTTGTCAGTTTTGCTGAAAGTAATCATACATATTACAGTATATGACAGATGTCCGAGTAGCTTGTCTTAGTGTACAATACCAATTTGTGGCTTGGATTTACCAAGGAGTTACTTTGTATCCTCTGTTTTAAAAATGACTTTTACAGTTTGACAAACAATACAGTGTAAAGTTTAAGCCCAACCACATTTACTTTGCATGTAACTTCCTTTTATTGATGATTCCTGAAATCTGTGTTTTAAAGAGTTAGTGTACTTCCAAAAAGTAACATTAGTTTTTAAAAGCAGTCAATAATTACCTTTTATATATGAGGTGTTGTTTTTTTTTTTTCTTTTCTTTTTGGAAGATTAGAATATTTTTTTACCTGATGTTAGTAGGTGTGATCTGTGGAACAGCACTCTGCCTGGCAGCTGATATATCTAGTTCTGTTCCCCCATTACATCATCAATAATGTACCTCGCAGACTGTGACATCACAGCTGCTCAGGAAGAGCCACTCAGTAGCTGCTAGGTCAGTCACCTGTGATGTCATAGTTAGTGAGGTCATAGTGCTGATGATGTAATGGGGGAACAGAACTTGATATGTCAGCTGTCAGGCAGAATGCTATTCCATGCATCCAGCATAATACTGTCACAAAGAACACTTTCTAATGAGCAAACAGAAAAGGAAAACACTTCAGAAATAAAAAGTTACAAGTGACTACTACTTAAAGTTTGTAACATTTTCCTGTCTGCTGTTTTTGGTTCTACTGGCTCTTTAAATTTAAACATTCTTTCTCACCCACCACCCATCTGCTTCTACTACACAAGCATGTAGTGACATCATAATCCTGCATTTGTGATATGGGCTTGATCACAGTATAGTGCCCCCAAAAGTGTGACAATTTTTATGTCCAAAGTAATGGCAGAACCATAACCAATTACTTAAATTACTTTGCAGAAACAATTAGAATTTTGATTTAAGCAAATGGATATGAGTTCGGAATAATTGTAGCAGGGGAATAATGAAAACCGCAGGTTCATAAAATAAACAGCTTATTTTCAATGTATTAAAATGATTTGTGTTTTATACTGTTCTGTGTTGTGACAACAGGACTGAGCTTAGAGAGAACCTACGTTGTGCTAAATTATGCAATACATAATTATTTGAGAATGTAGTTTTGTTTATTTATTTACTATATTAGCACTTTGAATAATTTTGTTTGATAAAAATTAGTTTTCCTAGTAAATAGTTTTGGACTATGAATAATTTTGATAAAAAATATTTTTCCTAGTAAATAGTAAACTTAGTTAATTAGTTGTGGTTCAGACTTTATTTTGAATAGAAAATTTGTCACACTTTTGGGGGCACTATACTGTAATCACACCCATATCACAATATGTTGCCACAGAAATTACTGTGATGCCACCAACATAAGACTGTGACCATGGCGTGGCTAAGCAAATAGGTGAGGGTATATAGGAAGGGAGCAAAGACAGACCCCATTATCAATTACAACAGTGTTGGAAAATGGTTGCTGTGACAACCTAGCACCACAAGTTACTGCAAACCTGTCAAGCTATAATCAACAGGGGTCACAGTGCTTTCCTGCAAGTGGCATTCCAACCACATGGGAAAGGAGGCAGGATCCTCCATGTAGATGGCCTACAAAATCATTCAGGAAGCCATGACAGAGCTTGCAAGTATGGTCCCAACTTCCTGTGAACTCCCCTCCCAGCCTTCAGAACTAGACGAAAGCTGGTGGGGGTGTTGGGGAGGGGGTGTCTGCAGTGCTGCTGCCTGGTGCAAAGGGCCTTCAGTACGAGAACAGTCTAGGGAACTCCAAGGAAGAATATGAACCTTCAGGGAATTGTGACTGAGTTGGTACCACTGGTTTACCAGGGATTGTGACTGCTATGGGAGGAGGTACTGGTCCAATAGGTTTGCCAGGTAATAAAGCTATTGGATGATGGACTGGTCTGATGGGGCCTAGGAGGTACTGGGGTGGGTTTGGCTTTCAGACATGACACCCCTTTGTTTCTGGCCATGCTGTGATCTTGCTGAAGTCCCTAATCAGCATGTTAGTGATGTTGCACACTTTAACATTTGGATCAATGATGTGCATTGCAACACAGCATGTGTGTCCTGCAACAAGTACCTAGGTTTGAGTATTACACTACCTGGTGGTGGCACAACTGGGCACCCTGTTTCCCCATTTGTGATGCCAACCTTAGTGACTGCAAATAGAGCCCTTCTTGTTTAAACACAACTTTCAGCAATAATTCACATTTATTAATAGAAAAACATTAGAGGCAAGTGATTTGTTTCAATGCAAATCTTTCTTTAAATTTAGAGTTTTTAATGATTGCAATATACATTAATCCCTCTTTAAAAGTATATTCCATGTTTATATATTTTTATTTATTTGAAATATTGTTCTCTAGCATAGCCTCATAAAATTCAACATCTTTTGTATAGCACTAACAACTGGAATATAAACAGTTCCTCACTGTATAGAACCACGTCACTTAATCTAGTAGCTCAGTAGCAGCACATTTGTTCTAAAGCACAAGTAGCCTGAGTTGGCAGAGGTGATGTTTTCAGCCTGCAGTTCAAGGTACCTAGCTTGGGTTGCTAAACCCCTCTCCTGTGGTTTGCTCATGAACAGCACTTGCCATCAGCCTTTGAAGATTGTGTTCGGCCCACTCCACTCACAAAAAAGGATCAGTGCTAGCAACATGGCTAATATAGCAGGAGTGGGTAGGGTTTGTAAAATTAAACAGTATTGTAAAAAAGATTGGTAATGCCAGGTATATGGTCTGTAAGAGCATGCACCTTGCCTTCTGTATACTCTGAGGTAATACAAAGAATACCTGGCATATCAGTGCAACAGGATTTGGAAAGGTTGCACAGTATTGACATAAGTGGGATGTACATGCAAATTAAAGTAACATCAGAAATGGAGAAATATCTTCTGTTCTGTGAAAAAAAGGATCACAGAAATGCTATTTGTAATGCTAGATTATGGCTTAGAGTGGGTAATATATCATATGCTGTTGAAAGTAACCATAGGATACAGATGAATAGCTGTGCTTGTAATATAAAGGATAACTTTTCTGTTCTCCATTTGTTATTTGATTGTCCAAAATTTATAAAAGAAAGGCTAAAGTGGATAACCCCTGTTAAATTCAAAATGGCTTCAGTCAAATAGAGACAAATGTTTTTATTTGATGTCATCAAATGAAAAAAGGATAATGTACGGTGTGACACAATTTGTAAAGAATGTAATCAACAGTATGTATATTTAATAACTGGTTTATGTGACTGTTTTACAATTTATGTATCAATTTAGTCTGAATTTGTATTTAATGCTGATTTTTAATATGATAATTTGGTATGAATTTTATATATTTCAAAAAACTCAACCTGAAGCTCAGTGGGTAGGGATAGCAGAATAAATAAAAAATGAAGCAATTATCACCCACCTGTTAGGAAGTTGGATATTTAAAAGACATGCTTGTATGCTACAGTACGGCATTTATTTTCAGAGGAAGAGAGTTTTAAATATAGCAGTTTACTTTTAAAACAGTGGGAGAGGTGCAGATCATTTGAAAAGCCAGTTTTTTTCTACAGACGTTATTCGTAGACATACAAAAAAAACAAGAGTAAAGGTATGCAATTACTATAGTAATGTTCTCATTAACTTTCTTCCTTTACAAACACCACAAATTTTCCATCTGACGTCCGTTGAAACATGCCTCTGTGGACCACAGCAATCCAAAGCAGACAGTCTTATTTTTATTTAAAACAACTGGATCATTGACTCCCTTGATTTGCCAACACCAACCCATTTAACTGTGGAGATAAAGAAAAACAAATTAAACACAATGGACTGATCTTTTTCAATCAGTTCCAATTACTTTTATTTTCTAGTTGCTTTTTCTTGTTAAAAGCAATGTGTTTTAGTGCTTCACAATCATTTTCTTATGAACTGCAAAATACTGTAAAACAGTTATAAGGAGCCCATACCCAGATCTACCATCAATAGTGTACCAAGCAGTACCCTTAGACCAATACTTGCATTTCTTAGCAATAGTTTAATTAAAACATTATTATCACCCTGTTTTTTGACTTAGAAAAACTAATAAAAAATTAGATAAGCCCCAGGGCCACAGATCTCCCAGCATGTCCCAGCTTGCCGACTGCCATAGCAACAGTGATGTCAGTATACTGTGAGCATGACATAGCTGTGATATTAAATGTGTTAAATTAAGCTGTACAATATGTCTATGTAGTTTGGAAGCAAGTGACCCTGGTGCCAATATATAAGGCCGAAAATAGGGTGGTAGCTGCTGTCAGACATCCTCTCTTTTGTTCCCTTTCTTCATGGTCCTGGAGCATGTTGTTTATGAACAGTTGACACCATATCTAGATAGATTTAATTTAACAACACTGGCTCAACATGTTTTTTGAGCCATTCAGTAATACAATTTTTGCTCCAATAGTTTTTATAGACTTCTTACAAAGGACATTGGACTCTGTGGGACCTAGCAGCTGTGGTCTTTTTAGACTTAATAAATGCCTTTGACTTGGTAAGCCATGGTTGGCTGCTTTTGAAGCTGAGGGTTTTTTGGCTTACCATAAATGTTATGGATTGGTTTATGGATTACCTATAGTAGGTAATAAAGAGCAGTGTACAAGACTGGGTGATATCTTCTTTTGATTTTTTAGGGTTAACATAGGAATGCCATAGGGCTTAATTTTGGACCCTTTGCTCTTATATAAAATAAACTACTCAATGTTTTATTTAGTCAAGATATGCTTCAGTATGCTGCTTATGTCTTATTTTCCAGGGGCTCCAAATTATCCTCTTTAAATAGACACATTTGTCCTAATTTTTCTAAAATATACACATGGCTGTTATAAAATTAGCTCATACTAAATGAAATAGGAAAAATGGGGTTAGTTGGTTGCCCCTAGGGATCAAAACTCTGGATTACACTGAAATTGAGAAAGAAGCTAGCTTTAAATATTTGGGATTGGTACTGGACAGTGTATTATCATTTGTCACCCATACTGAATGTCTGTGCCTGCCTGTATGGGTTTACTTGTAGTTGCTTAACCATGTGGTCATGCTCCCCTTATTGGCTTAATGCCAGATCTGTTTCTCTGCTTGTAGACAGCAGTCACCCTTAAGTTGTCTCCAGCCTTCTGGTTACCTGTTTTATTATTATTATTACAAGTGTTTACTGTTTTAGTTTAAAATTTAATTTCAAACAACAGGAATCTATCACTGATGCTTCATAAAAAGCATCATCCTACCATAGTGTGATGCCTCAGAGATAGAACTTTATTGCTAATTTTGGAACTTAGAATACAAGTTCAAACTCTGCACTGTAATGACTCTCCCCCTAGTGTTCTGATGTAAAATTTATTTCTCTGCTGAAGAAAACAGTGCCCTGAAGTCAGCTCCATCTTCTAATCAACAACTTTTCCGTCTTTTTCTATTTGTGATTTGAATCATCTTAGAATTTTCAATACTCTGCATTAAGGTGTTTGTAATTTTTTTTTGTCAGTTTTGTCATTCTTCTGGTTCCCAGTTTGTTCCCAGGAACCAGAGAAGGTAGCATTGTAATGTGGTTCCCACCTAATGGGAACCGACTGCCTTTTAAATTTAAAAGACGTAAACTGATACCGTTTTTCTTTTGTAATAAAGCAGTTTTTTAATGTTTTATACACACGGCTCCCATCTAATGGAAATTAAACTGTGATTCAACTGAAAATCTAAACTGCTTTCTGCTTAATAGTGCCTTAGCAGTTTGTTTTCACCCCCTGAAGGGAAAAAAAAAATATTTAAAAGTGTGTGAGACTGGGAACCAAATACACTAATCTTCACCGAGTCTTATCAGTGTTTGGAATGACTAATGGACCTAAAAAAAATAACAGGACTAGTAGGCTTTAAAAACTGTGTCAGTTGTTTTCCATTCCTAACAAGGGTAGACTGCCACAATCTTTGTTTATGGTACGTGGGTCTAGATTATGATTTTAACAATTGTGAGCTCAGTAAAAAGTTTTGCTCTAATACCCAAAAGAATAGGGCTTTAAAAATAGAAGAATTTATGACTTCTCAGTCTGCCTTTATGTCACCAAAGCACAATAACGGTTTAGAGGGATTTGGTGGAAAGCACACATCAGAGGGTTCTTCTAACCAACAGCAGTCCCTGTCAAACAGGACAGATAAAAATAAAGTTGCTCAGTCATTAGATAAGCAGGGTAAAGATGGTAAAACTACCAGGGTGTCCAAAATGGGGAATCCTGATTCCAGTGATGGCAAAAATACAAATAAAGGAGCATCAGAGCAGGTACTGGAACCAATGCCAGTCAAGAGAAAAGAAAACATGTCCATGGCCCTTCTCCTGCAAAAGAAGAGGAGCAGGCAACGGATCAAAGACAAATGCCCTCAATAGAGGATGTGGCCAAGGTGTGGCAGTTTTTCCAAGCCTTCCAGACTGTTGCAAACTTCCTTAATATGCCTGCCTCCCACTCCCCAGGCTCGAGTCCCAAACCATGTGCCTGTGGAGGAGGAGGAGGAGGGTGAACCAATAGAACCTTATGGTTCTCTTGACCAAAAGTTTGGATCCCCTCTTCAGCCCACAGAGGATTATGCCTCTTAATCCAGATTCAACAATATGATGGTGAACACCCTCAAAATCCCCTGTCATGAAACAGAGGAGGATGAGGAGGAAGCAGATTTCATAGATATGATGGGCCTAGCCCCAACAAGGAAGCTGCTAGTCCCCATCCACTAATCACTCCAAAAAGCTTCTTCAAAAAATCACGTCAGCGCCTAATTTGGCTGCGAACATTAACAAAAAAAAAAGTTGAAAAGAAGTATCAGCTGGACAGACAGGGGGCAGAATATCTGTATGCCCACCCTGATCAAGAAGGAATGGTCCAGGCAGCTGCTTGTGTGGAGGCCAAGGTGTACTTCCCCACAAAGTCTCTTGAGAAGGATTCCAGGAAACTGGATAATGTGGTCAAAAAAGTGTATGCAACAGTGTCCCTCCTCCTTAGGCAGGCAACTTATTTGGCATATACAGTTCAGTACCAGAAAGCACTGTAGAATGCAGAGCTGGTACTAACTGATAAGATAGATGGTTAAGTGGCACAGGACCTGGCTGCCATTAAATATCAGTTCCATTTGGCTGTTGACTCCAGTGACTCTGTTTCATGAGTCTTGGCTCATGCAGTGGCTCTGAGAAGGTTTGCCTTGCTAAGGGCTACCATCCTTACTTGGGACACCCAGACTAAAATCTTTGAGTTCCCATTTGAAGGAGATTTTCTATTTATTAACAGAACACATGCATACATGAAAAAAGTGGACAAATACAAGTCCACTTATAAAAATGACATGGAAAAGAAAAAGGCCTTGACTTCCTACAGGCCTCATGGAAGCTGATTCAGAGGTATGGGTGACTATCTAAGATCATATGCCTCAATGGATACCAACCCCAGTGAGGTTACTACAGAGGTAAGGGTGGGAGGGGCTCCAGACATGCTGCAGCACCAGCCCTCAAGCCACAGTCAAAACAAAACTACTGACAATTCTGCCAAGGCCACCAGTCAACCATTGTTAATGTTGGGAAGGCTGACTCACTACCTTCAGGAATGGACAAGTGAGTCCTGGAAGTAGTGTGTCAAGGATTGTCTCTGCAGTTCAAAATTTTTCCAAAGCAGCACAGACCAGAAAACTACCTGGCCCATTCACCAATAGAAAGAATTCTGTTGGAATTGAAAGTAAATGAACTGCACAGGCAAGGGTAGTAGAGAAGGTTCCTATCTCACAGTGGGGAAAGGGCTTGTTTTCAAGATAATTCCTGACCCATAAGTAAACTGGGGAGTGGTGACTCATTTTAGATTCAAAATATCTGAGCACACATATCAAAAGGAAAATGTTCAAGATGATCACACTGGGCACAGTGATGCCATCTCCGCAGTCAGGAGACTGGTTGGGGTCACTGGATCTAAAAGGCATACTTCTACATTCAGTCACAACCAACCACCGAAAATATCTCAGGTTCAGCCTGGGAACCTGCAAATACCAGTTTGTAGCCTTTTCCTTTGGCCTCATGTCAGCACCAAAGGTATTCACAAAGTGCCTAGCCATGGTGACAGTGCATCTGAGAAAACAAGGTGTATGGGAATTTCTCTAACTTGATGACTGGCTAGTCTCAGAGAAAACAGAGTGCTCCATACAACAGGTAAGGAGCACACTAGAGAACCTGAGATTCCATGTAAATCTGCAGATATCTCAGACAGCACCTGTTCAGGTGCTAGACTTTATAGGTGTAGAGCTGGACACCCTGCAGGGGAAGACTTTCCTCCACAAGAAAGGGTATCAAATCTAATTGCCACTGCAAAATCCTTCACACTGGGCCATCCAAATCCTGCAATACATTTTCTGAAGTTACTGGCCACATGGCCATATCCACAGCAGTGGTGCCGTGGGCCACATATCAAAGGAAGGCCATTCAGCACCACCTAAGGGATCATTGGTTCCAAAGGTGGATTCATTGTCCAAGCTAATGACAGTCACAAAAATCTTTGTGAAGGGTATTAAATATGGGGGTAATGCTAATCATTTTCAGAAATGCTTAGCAGTAGACTGCTAACCATTTTTTTGAGTGAGTCCATGACATAGTACACAACATTAATAAAACTATATAATGTTTTACAATTTTGCTAATCAATCTGTGCCAAGTGCTATGCATTTTCACAACTGATTAGCACTTGCATGCGTCAAACTGCTAATCAGTTTTTTTAGCTTATTTAAAACCCTGTTGTGTAAGCAGTACAGTGGTGGATGGAGGAAGGCAACCTCAGAGAGGGTATTCTGTTCCTCCAGAAATCCCCAACAAGGATTAGCACTACAGATGCCTCACTCCCAGGGTGGGGCACCTACCTGGAGGGTCTCAAAGTAAGTGGCATCTGGAGCCCACTGAAGACTCGGGAGCACATAAATCTCCTCAAGCTCAGGGCAGTATTGCTGGCAATACAGTTGTCTTCCTCCCAGCTGCAGGATTTGTCTGTTCAAATTCATACAAACAATACCACAATGTGCAATATAAACAAGCAGGGAGGAACAAGATCTTCAAAACTGTGTACAGAAGCTATGAGGATCTGGGATCTGGCTTATTCCCTGGACACAAAGCTCTTTGTGTTACATCTGCCAAGTGAGGACAATGTGTCAGCATATTTCTTAAGTGGAATCAGTGAGTGAAATCATGAGTGGACCTTGAACCAGCAATTGCTGGCCTCAGTCTAAAGAAGATGGGGTATTCGAGAAATAGACCTGTTTGCCTCCTGGGAGAACAATCAGATCCTAAAGTTCTGTTGCTGGCCACCAGCAAGGGGCACAGTCCCAGAGGATGCCCTAGTTCTGGAGTGGACACATACGTTCTTATATGCCTTCTCACTATTCCCATTCATACAGAGAGTGCTCATAAAGCTCAGGAGAGATCCAGCAACAGTGACTCAAATAGTCCTAGATTGGGCCAGGCAGACTTGGTACTCAGTGCTCCTGGCCCTGTCCAGCAGGATTACAGTCAGCCTGCCACTGAGATATAGCCTACTGACCCCATTTCAGGGTAGAATAACATTCCCATGCCTCATAGCACTACATCTGAGGTCATGATTCTTGAAGAGCTAGAATTCTGTAGTTTGAAACTGTCAGAGGAAGTGCTGAGGGTGCTTAAGGTTTCCAGGAAGCCAGCAACTAGGAAAGCATACTCCTCCAAGTGGAAGAGATTCTCATACTGGAGTGCTCCCAGAAAGCTAATCCCAGTGCAAACAGGGCTGCCTTCAGTTCTGGCCTACCTGATACACTTACAGTCCCTAGTTCTGAGAACATCAGCCCTGAAGGTTCACCTGGCAGCTGTGTCAGCCTACACATCAGCAGGCAAAGATAAGTCCTTGACCTCACAACCTGCTTTTAAAAGGTTCTTTAAAGGCCTCACTCACCTGTATATCCCCTTGTAAGGGATCCAGCCCCCCCCATGGGACTTAAATATGTGTCTTGTCCAGCAATGGAGTCTCCTTTTGAGCCTCTAGCTACAGTTGAGTTAAAATATGTAACATGGAAAACAGTTTTCTGATAGCCATGACATCTGTCAGGAGGGTAAACAAACTGCAAGTCCTCTCTACAGGTCCAAACTACATAATCTTTCACATGGATATGGTAGTCTTTAGGACCAATAGGAAGTTCCTACCCAAGGTGGTGTCAAAATTCCACTGGAACCAGTCAGTTACCCTTCATGTGCTGTACCCTGAACATTTCAGTCAGGTGAACAGGCATTGCACTGTCTTGATGTAAAAAGAGCACTAGGTCAGTACATGGACCAGACAAGAGATGTTAGGTCCCAGGGTACACAGCTTTTTGTTACCTATAGAGAAGTGGGCAAAGGTAAGCCAGCAGCTAGGAGAACTATCTCTTGGTGGATAGTCTCCTACATATAGTTATGTTATGAGACAGCTGGTAAAATACCTCCCACAGGCCTATGAGCACACTCCACAAAGGGGTACCTCTACTCTGTGGCAGCTACAAGGGGCATCCCCCATCTAGAGATTTGTAAAGCAACTACCTGGAAAAGAGTGCACACCTTCACAAAGCAATACTGCCTCGACATACAGTCCATGGGGGATGCCAGTTTTGGAACTGCTGTCTTGCAGAACATTTTTACTAACTAGGTTCTGGACCCATTCTTCCAAGGTACTGCTAATGAGTCTGCCTTTGGCAAAACCATCATTGATTGATTCCTGTTTGAAGAAAAAATTACTCACTGTAGTAATGTTGTTTTTTCTCAGGGATCCATCAATGAGCTTTACAAACCATGACCCTGCCTCGCCTTCCAGAACCTGAAAATAGGTTCACACAAGCATCAGTTAATTTAAGGTTGCTTGAGCATTCTTTGTTTCAGTTCCTTAGCAATTGTTAAAATGTGATCAGTTTATATTTTACATGATGTCTGCTTTGAATTTGTTTGGTGTTAATCATTTTTTTGCTATCACTTTCTCCCCTCCTCAGCTGGCTCACTATCCCCCCCACACACACACACAGCTTACCCCTTGTGCCAGGGTAGTGAAGAGCCTGGCTCAACCCACCATTCAAGAATGGTCATGGAGCTGCACCACAATGTCACTGTGGGGTCTCTGAAGGTTGGGGAATTCTCCTGCCAGCCAAGGTGGTTTTCCACCTGATTTTCACCCTTGTGGTGAAGTGGCATGCAATGCTGTTCATGGCATCACTATGCACGCACCCATACATAGGAAGCCATATGGCTGCTGCTCCTCTGTCCCCCCAAGTTGCAGTCCTGGTGTTCTGTTCCCCCAGCTGCTGCTAAGGATCAGGCTGTTGCTGGGCACCACCCCACCCCTGAAGAGGAGGGCAGTCTCACAGATGCTCAATCCTTCTTCTATTAGCCGACCCTCCGACAATCCAGGCTCGGGATGTGAACTCAAGTCACCAATGTTGTGAGTGGTAGCTCTACCGCTGCACTGAGAGACCAGCCTGGTGGTGTTTAATAATTTGAAAGAAAATTTTTAAACATTTTTGGTAGCCATTTAGTTTTTATGGTCACAGCTTACCTAACTATAGAAACAAATCTGAAATTGGAACACTGGGGGAGCATGACCACAGTGCAGAGTTTGAACTTGTATTCTAAACTCCAGGTGGCAGACAAATCAGAAGCTCCACCACTCAAATTTTCCAAGTACCCAGATGCCACACTACCATAGCATAGCGTGCGTTCTTACGCCATGCAACCCTCTGGGTAAGCGCACTACCCCCTGACATCTCTGGCTCCACAACGATTGGCTCTTTTAAACATAGACTGCACCAGCACCTCATTGATATGAGTAACTGCGTGTACCCCCACTAAGGCTCTACACACAACAATCTGCCTCTAGCACTTATCCTTGCCTCTGTCATGACAGGATAGTCAAACCGCAGCACTTCACCCAGCTCCCTATGCCTCCCTGGCTCTGCCCTTTACCCACCTTGACCTATCCCTACCCTCTTCCCTCCCTGCCCTCTGTGCTCTGCTCACCTAGCCCTCCAACTCCCAATGTATCCTTCCCTAGCCTGCCTGTTTATCTCCTTGACACAGGCATACATTGTACAATATCTCAACATACTTAGAACTTTATGTTTGAATTCTGTAACCTCCATGTATATGTTTCTCAGTATTTGTATATTTGTCCACAGTATTGTACCCTGTTGTCTAATATATCTGATGTGGAACCTATCAACAAGCATCCGCTCACAGATATTATCCAAGATCTCAATAAATAAAAAATTCCAAAATTAGCATAAAGTGCTATCTCCAGGGCATCACACTCTGGCGAGATGATGCTTTTTGTAAATCTCATTGAAAGGTCCCTGAGAAGAAACAACTTTACTACAGTGAGTAATTTTTTTTTCTTCTCGAATACTCTGAGTTAGGGAGTTTTAGTTTATATTTTATACGTTTTTGCATTTTCTCCAGTTCCTGATTGCTTCCCAGGAACTGGAGAATGCCATTCTAACCCCAGCAGTCCATAAAGTACTGTATGTATTCACAAAGTGCATTCAATCCACATGAATGGGCTTCCCAAGAGCTACAATGTATCCTAATAATGGAACTTTGAATTAGAATTAAGTTTAAACTCTGCTCTGTAATCATGCTGCACCCTGCCTCCTAGTGCCAAATTTATTTCCTCGCTGAAGACAGCAGTCACCCTGAAGTACAGCTCAACTCTTCTGGATGGTCAATAGTTTAATTTTATTTTAGTTATTTTTTCAATACTCTGTGTTAGTTAGGGTGTTTGAGCAATATACACATTTAGGTCCTGTGAGGGACAAGGTCCCTCACAGGGGAAACAGGTGGTTAAGGCCTTTAGAAAACTTTCTGAAAATAGGTTGTGAGGCCATGGACATTTTTATGCCAGCTGAACCTGCTGCCAAATGCACCGTAAGGGTTGGGGGCCTCAGGCTGAGTGACTGGAGGTGGACCAGATAGCCCAGGACTGTAGACAGACCTGCCTGCATAAGGTTTATCTGTCTGGGAGCACACCAGAGAGAGAATCTCCTCCATACATTTTGAAGCATATGTTTTCCTTGTTGGTTTTCTAGAAACCTTCAACACTTTCATTGCTTCTTCTGATAAGCTTAGTCCAGAAAAATCTAGCTCTTCAAGAACCATGTCTTGAGGTGTAGGGTTCTGAGGTCTGAAAATATTGTGTCCTGAGACAGTGGAAGCTGGGTTGTATCTCAGTGGTAGATTGATGGGAGGTTTGCTGGAGAGGGCTAGGAGCATGGAGTACCAAGTCAGCCTGGCCCAGTCTTGTGTCATGAGGATCATTGTTGCTGACTTCATCCTGAGTTTTATGAGCACTCTCAGTAAGAGTGGGAGAGAAGGGAAGGTGCATTGGAGCTTTCCTGTCCAGTCCAGGACTAGTGCATCCTCTGATATTGACCCCATTAATGGGGGTCTGCAACAAAAGAGTGGGAGCTGGTTGCTCTCCCAGGAAGCAAAGGGGTCTATTTCTGGTGTACTCGAGTGTGTGAACACTGATGCCAACATCTGCTGACTCCGAGTCAAGTCATGGTTTCCCTGACTGATTCTACTTAGAGAGTCTACCAGGACATTGCCTTTTCCTGATAGGTATACTGTGGCTAGCTCTATACCTAGGGAATAGGCTAGTTTCTAACCCCAGGAATCCCTCAGTTAACATTTACACTCGATGCATCTACTGTATCTCCACATTGGCAGACAAAGGTGTGCAAAACCTGGGAGGTTTTGGTTTTGCTAAATCACACCTAGTATTTGTTCTGGTTTTGGATTCACGGCCAGTATTCATTGAACATAAAACATGGCCTGTAGGGTGACACTGTGTAGACAAAGGTTACTCAAATGGCAGGCTGCCCCCTCCCTCCAAAATGTTTCACATGTGATGCAAGCCTTTATTTAACAGGACTATACAAAAAAATATGGTCCTCCTGTACCGACTCCTGCTTTTGTGGAAGTGGCTGGGATACTGTGCAGACAGAGGGTACTCAACTGCCAGGCTGCCCTTCCCCAAAACATTTAACACGTGACACAAGCCATTATTTGACAGGACTACATACAAAACAATATGGTCCTCCTATCCTGACTCCTGCTTTTGTGGGAAATGGCTGGTGACACTGTACAGAGGCTACACAACAGCCAGGATGCCCTTCCCCCAAAGCATTTTACACATGACACAAGCCTTTATTTGACAGGACTACACAAAAAAATATGGTCCTCCTGTCCTGACTGCTGCTTGTGTGGGAAATGGCTGGTAGTGACACTATGCAGACAGTGGCTGCTTAACTGCTGAGCTGCCCCCTCCCCAAAGCATTTTGCAGATGACGCAAGCCTTCATTTGATAGGACTACACAAAATAAATATGGTCCTTCTGTTATGACTCCTGCTTATGTGGGAAATGGCTGGTGACACTGTGCAGACAGAGGCTACTCAACTGCCAGACTGCTCCCTCCCTCCAAAATGTTTCACACGTGGTGCAACATGCAAGCCTGAGGAGTGGACAACACACACAAAAAAAATGGTCTTTCCTGTGCGACTCCTGTTTATGTGGTGATGGGCTTTGATACTGCTGTCTGGGATGATTACACTGTGTCTTCCTCAGGTGAATAAGCTGTTCTCTTAGCTTAGGCCTACTAGGGCCCACTAGGCACAGGTGCCTATTTTCAGTGGTAACCCAGGAGCACTGGGGAGGTTAACTGAGTTGCATAGAGTATGGCACTTCCTGCCCCCCCCCACACACAGTCAGTCCCTGGCCCGAGTCCCGACCCTCTCAGTTTTTTTTTAATATTAACTTTTCTTTTGTGACTCTCTTTCATTGGTGGTGAGGGTGGAAAGGATTTTGGTCCAGGGCAGGTGACCCTTGGCAATGGTTTCCTTCCTGCATGGCTTCTCCTCTGCCCCCCCCACACACACACAGTCAGGCCCTGCCAGGCCTGAGTCCCTCCCAACCCTCTCACTTTGTTTACCTTTTTTCCCTCTTAATTTTCTCTGTTTTGTTGAGAAACTGACTTCCCATTCAGCTGCTCATAGTCTTGCTCCTGAACTCCCCATTCCCCTCAGCCATGTCCCTCCCATGTCTCCACCTAACCCTCTCACAGCACTGCTTTCCTTTTGTTTTGTTTTTAAATTTGTGCTTTCTTTTTAAATTTGTATGCTTCCATGGGTCCTCCTTTCCATGCTGCTGCCTCCGACTCCTCTATACAGTCTTTGGCCAACCCCCCTTCCTGGGTCCTACTCAACCACACTGGTTTGCTATCATTAAGAACTCCTCTCTCCTCAGTGGTTTAATTGAAATGGTGCCTGAGGAGGAGAGCTCTTCCAGCAATACTCCGGTTTGCGCATGTGCAAACCAGAGTATCTCCACTGTAAATGCCTATTGATGAGCTCTCACTTGTCACATGACTTGCAGGAGCTCAAAAACATACACACACAAAAAAAAAGTTGGAGCTCCGAGCTGAGTCAGCAAGGTTCGGCTTGGGTGTCATTGAAACTGAGCCATATGTGCTCAGGATGGCTCGGTTTCCACCATGGAGGCTCAGCACACCTCTATGTAAGTGGCAGATGTCCCTGGAGATGGAACATATTCTAATTATGGAATTTAGAATACTGGTTTCAAACTCTGCAGCTCCATTCTGGCAGTTACACAGATTTGTTTCTCTGCCTGGAGAGAGCAGTCGCCCCTGAAGCTAACTAGTATCACTGGGTCTCCAGCTGGTTTACTTGTTTCTCTAAGCATTAGAAGTTAAGTTTGTTAAGTAGATTCCCATGAACTGGAGACCACCCTACTGGTTACCATTTTTATTTTTGGCTACTATTTTATAGAATGTTGCCATTAACCTCATTATTTCTTGGTGATTTCATTTTTCTCCAATTTACAGAACAGGAACTAGAGCACTTTCGTTTTCCATTTCTGACTGTGCCCTTTCACCTTAATTAAATGGTTCCTGTTACAGAAACAGCAATTTGCCCTTTGGCACAGTTTCAGAGGGTAAGAGACTTTTTTTTTACTGTTGGGTTTCTATTTCGTATTTTTTTTGGGGGGGAGAGGGGGGTGTAGGGACAAAACCTTTGATGGAAAAATTATTTTATTTTTTATTATCAATAATTGATTTTTAATTATTATTTTATGTGGTTTTTCATATGGGAAACGTTTACTGTAATTTCTGGTTAAGACTGCTGTTGATTGAATCTTAAAAATATTCAAATAGAGGAATGATGCCATTTAAAATGGAGACAGTCTCAGAGTTTAGGGGAAAAAATGGTCTGAGAAAGATTGTTTTAAATTGGAAACTTCATGCTTCAAGGCTCTGTGCTCTAGCTGTAGAGCAGAGATAAAGCCCTATAGTATAATGTTTTCTTAGGGGCCTAGCCACATTCCAAGGATACTTTAGCTGGAGTTATCTCAGTACCAGAGAAGCATCCCTGTGCTCTAACTGATTTATAGCCATGTTTTTAAATCCAGGCTAGAGTGGACATTTCAGAGCTGGATATCCATGACTACAATCAGATAAGAAACCAATGACTGGTTCACATTGGAGTAGTCTTAGGAAATGAGTTTAAAAAGCCTCATTACTTTGTATATTAAGCAAAGTATTTTGATTATAACTTAAAAACACAATATGGTGCCACCATGAAAACTGGACAGTTATTGGACACTAGTATGATAGATAAACTTACCAGGTTTCATGAGTACAGGACCAAGGTTGCAGGAGTTATGATTAAAACTTATTTTAATATAATTTGCTTATTAAAAAACTAAACAAATCTGGTATCTCGTGATAGCACACATCCTGAGAAGTCAAAGAAAATGCCTCTTAAGTCTGTATTTTGCTGCTATATAGAGAAAAGCTGTCCAAAAGAACATTTGTGACAGTTTAAGATTTATGTCTCGAAGTAGAACAAAGAACTCATGTGTTTCTACAAAAAAGTAATGTTTTAAAGACTTTAAGAATGGATTTTTCTTACAAATCTTATATTATTCTGTAGCTTAGAATATTTAGAGCAAGACTATCATATTATTTTAAGAAGTTTTATTAAAATTATGAAGTTATAACCCTTAATAGTGTAACTTAGGAAATACTGTATAGATGCTGCAAATATGTGATTCATACCAATATGAGTGGCTTGATGTAAACACCTGAATATATAAGTTTAATGTTTAAATTAGGATAAATAAGAATGCTATTAAGAAACACAGTTTTGAGTATAAAATAAGTTCTAAGGAAAATGGGGATGTCTAAAGACGCATGTCTGTATGTCATCATTTATCTTCTAAGAAGTCCTACCTTTTTAGTGACTCAGGCCAATCAAAATCTAGGGCAGTTTTATATTAGTGAATTTGTCTGGTCACACCTCAGTCTGAACCAAACTATTCATGCAGAAGGACCTATGTTAGTCCAACTAAGAATTCTAATGGCTTTATACTGTAGCTAGGCCAAAGAGCTTTGGGCCATGCCTGTTTGGAATGCAGGGACCAGCCTAAGGATAGCCAGAAGCTTATGCAGTGTTGCCACAAGATCCAGGTGCAAAAACCAGATGCAAGGACATTCTCATTGTATATGAAGCAAGGTATGTGTTTTAGTTGCTGAGCATTTTGACTAAAGCAATGTTGCCTGCCAATGCCTAGACCAAAGACTTAACCTTAAGTTTCACAGCCAGACACAAGCTGCAGCACTGTGAGAAGGAAGTTTAGTTGTCTTGAGGTTATGGCAGATGAAACATGAACAGTCATTAAAGTTCCAGTTGTTGAAACAACTTTGCTATCCACAAGAAAGTTATTTGAATCCAGTATCGCTATGGACTGTGCAGATTAAAGCTGTGTTCTACAAATCAAAGAACTGACTTTTGGTAAAATGACTTTCAGCAAAGAAAATTTAACTTGCAGTGGTTGTCCATGCCAATAAGTTCCAGGGTCAAGAAGGTTAGCTGATAAAGAGACTTTTCATCCAAAGACAGACTCAACAAAACATTCTAAGTTGAGTGAAGAACCACTTCTACAACCCGAAATATAAGTATAATTTTATTACTTTTACTAATTAATTTCAATTAATAGTCTCAGGGCCCTATATTCAAAACTTTGCCCCAAGGCTAAATTAGCACAGCCCGGTGTGCTAAATTAGCCCAGACCCAATAACCTGCTATATTCAGACGGGATAGCCCCAGTGCTGAACCTGCTGAATATAGCATGCTAAGGAAGCCGGGCAATCTGGGCTGGGAGTGCAGTGCAAACATAGCCTGGGAATAAGACAGCTCTGAATATAGCAACCAGGAAATGCACACCAGAACAGCAGCCAAGTTCACAGCGATGTGAAGGAAGGTAGAGGTGAACTACATGGCCAGTGTATGTGCCAGCAAATGTGTACACTCAGTGCAGCTGCAAGCAGCAGTGCATGTGAAAGTACATTGTGCAAAAATGTATAATAGTTCCGAAATGTTTGCACAGTGCTAAAATGTTTGTGCAGGTTTAGCGTGGAGCTAAGCTGTTTGCCCGTGGCTAAACTTTGCTATATTCAAACATGACATGCAAATGAGCCTACTTAGGTAGTTTCTGGGCAAACATTCAGATTAGCATCTCATTATAATCTGATTTGCATGCAGTTGCCAGTGTTACTGCAGGGTCCCACAGCTCCACCTATAGGTCAGTCTGGGAGTGCATGGTGGTAGCTGCAGGCTACATTTATAGAGTACAGCATAGCATATCATGTCCCAGGGGACTACACAGCACAGGCACAGGTGATAGTGCTGCATGCAACTGTCAAGCTGCACATCATGCTACAGTGCACAGCAGACACTACAGTAGCAAGGGTGCTAGTAGTGTGAGGGACACAACAATGCCTATGGTGTGCAGGGCAGTGATGGCCACTGCACTGTACACAGTGACATGCCCAACTTGCAAGTGTTTACTGACAGCAGACATTACTGTTATGCTGTTGTGCGACCCAAAGATGCCACACCACTTGCATAGGATGCTCACAGTGACATATACATAGTGGCTGTGTGTGCTGTGGTGTCTGTACAAATGTGCAGTATGTGGCTAGGGGGGCACATACAATCAGACAGGCACACCGGTGTTGGGGTATTCCCAACACTGACCCATGTGCACTGCATGATGTGTGCCAGCCTTGTGGAAGCACCCACTCTGTGGTGCAGCCTGGCCACTTGTACACCCTCCCCTCAATGCCCTCCATGCCCACAGTGCTGCATGTGTAAGCTGACATCTGTTGGTGTCCACAGAAGGGTGGTCTGCAGGTGTATGCTGTATCTCTACACTGCCATAGGTTCACTGGAAGCCAGGTCACCACATACTGCTGGCATGGCTGGGACTGGTGGCAGATGATGGCATCATAGTGATGCCGTCAGTGATCAACATGTTTCCTCTATGTCTGGCTTATTTCTATGTGTCATACTTATTGGTTAGGGTCATGCAAAGCCACACAAAAATCATGCAAATGCCATGCAAAGCCACAAAGACATGCAAAGCTGGTTTGCCCAGGGTTAAGACTACCTTTTCCTCTGTGGTAATCTGCACTGCCCAATGTGTTGAGCTAATGTTGCACAAAACCATTTTGCACAGTATAATGCACTGAATATGGCATTGCACTGACACCTCCCTCAGTTTGCCCCTTGCATACATTATAAGTTTGCCTGGAGCTAATGCAGTTTGCGCACACTATTTGACTTTTTGACTATGGCGGACCCGCGCTAACCTGGTGCTAAACCTGTGCAAATGGTTTGTGTTCAGTGCAAAGTTTTGAATATCTGGCCCTTAGTAATTTAAATTTGGCTTATCTGGGAAAGTAACAAGAAAATGTACTTGTACCTATAGAACCTGGATATCTAGTTAAGCTTTAAAATGAGAAATACTGTGCATGATCTGGAAAGTTAAAACTGAGTTTTATGAAAGTGTAGTACAAAACACTGTTGTAATGAGTTGTTGCCAGTTCTCATGCAAAATACATTTTACATGCTATAAAGTTTTGAAACAAGTTTTATGCAGAAATAATCTGAGATATTGATCTTATAATTATATGCTCGTATGCATGAAGGTTATGTTAAATACTATGTATGATAAACGTTTAGTATAACTATTTCCATTTATCATAATGAATATTGCTTATTCATTTGCAATGTTTATTTGCTAAAATTAGTTTTATTAGTTTGCTTGATTTCCTGAAATAATTTAGTTGATATTTACAGTATTATGCTGGATATTTATGCTAATGAGGAATATTTAGAACTATTATAAAGGTGTTAATAAAATATATATTTTTCATATAATTATAGGTGTGGAAAGCAGTCTCATTTGCTGTTATATTTGAATCTGGAGAGCATAGGATAATATTAAATGTGAATTGTTATTATTGTTGGTAATTTATTAAATAATTTTTGGGTAAGGCCTGAGGTGAATCAAAGTGCATTATTATAAAAAGTGATATTATAAGCCTTTGTTCCGACATGAGTAATGTTAATGTTTCACTGGACTGTCTCTAATTTCATATATCAGAGAGACTTGGAGGACCCAAAGGCTCAAAAAATTGTTTAAACTGTTTATAGCTACTGGCAAAGGCCGAATGCCCCAAGCTCTGTTTAAAGTGCTTGGGTCCAGACCATGACTTTACAAATTGTGAGTCCTGTTTTATTTTTTGCCCTAAAACCTTAAAGAAAAGGGTAAAAAAAATGACTTCTCAGCCTGCCTCCTTTTCACACAAAAAAATGATAAAAAAGATCTGAGGAAGTTCCCAATGATGGTGGAAAGAATCCATCAGAAGGGCCCATCTCCTGGTGACGAGTACAAAGATAAAGCTGCTCAGCCATCTGAAAGGCATGGCAAAGATTAGTTATATACCAGGGTGTCTGAAAGGGGGAGCCCTGAATCCAGTGATGTCAAAATAAAACCCCCCAAAAAGTGCCTCAGAGTAGAGACTAGAAATGGAGCCTGCTAAAAGGAAACTTAAAAGAATATCACTGCTACTCCACCTGAATGGAGAAAGGAGCATACAGGTGACACAAAAAAACAAGCATTTGTCAATGCCAAACGTTGGTTGCTTGTTAAACTTTTTTTTTTTTTTTTTTGCAATTCTGAGTCCAAATTTTGAAGATTTCAACTCCTGCCCAAAAGGTGATTTTGCACTGCAATTGCAAAACCACCTTTTGGAATGCAAAAAAAAAAAAAAAAAAATATCTGAAAAATGACAGCTGAGAAATTCATAAGGTACTGTGAAGAAATGGCTATGTTGAAAATTTTGGGTCAAAATATTGAAAATTGCTGAAGTTATGAGCCTGCATTCACACATTTTAATGCAGGTTCATAAACTTGTTGTTTGTGAATATGTTGCCCCAAATTTTCAATATACCCTTCTTATGACCACACCTCATGAACAAGCGCAGAGAAAAATTTCAACTCCTGCCCGAAAGGTGATTTCACGCAGCAATTGCAAAATCACCTTTGGGATGCAAAAAAAATTTTGGCCAGGACCTGAAAAATGACAGCTATCACATTCATGAGGCACTGTAAAGAAATGGCTATGTTGAAAATTTGGGGTCAAAATATTGAAAATTGCCAAAGGTACAAGCCTGCATTCCCAAATTTCAATGCATGCTCATAACTTTGTGATTTATTTTGCCAGCCTGCACTTGCCCTGTGCACACACGTAGCCACACTGGGGCCAAGAATACAATTTATATGTGATTTCTGTGACTATAACATTCATCTTTGTCCCCCAATAGTCTCTCTCTCTCTTTTTCTCCTCTGGATGGTGGCACAAGTAAAAGACTTATGTTGCTTGTCTGCTCTTGCTCTGTGTACACACACAGCCACATTGGTGCCAAGAATAAACTTTATTTGTGATTTCTGTGACTATAACATTTCTCTTTGGCCCCCAATAGTCTCTCTCTCTTATTAGTTGCTGTAGGAGCAGCAGCAGAGGTGGGGGCATCAGGAACAGGGCCAGAAGTTTTTGTATGCAAATCTTTGAAGATCCCTGGGGCCGGGAACATGCAATGATGCCAGCATCTACCTCGCCCCCCCCTTGCATGAGGTGCCAGCAACGGCGGTACTCCAAGCCTCCACCAGAAGTGCACAATGTGCCAGACACTCTTCCCCCTCCCCCCAGAGAAGGAGAGAATCCCTGGGACACTCAATCCTTCTGCCCCTGGCCAGCCCTTCAACTCCCAAGTCCATCTCCAAACCTAGAATGTAGGCACAGCAAGCAGATGCTTGTATTTTGCCACGATAACTTTGTAATTTTTTCACATTTTGACCTCAAATGTTCAACATAGTCTTCTTATCACCTTACCTCATAAACCCGATAGGTGAAAATTTCTTAATCCGTGGCAAAACGCCATTCTGCACCACAGGTTCAGTAAGTCATTTTGGGCAAAATGTGAGAAATGACAGCTGTAGTGTTCATGAGGTGGTGTGAAAAAATGGCTATGTTGAAAACTGGGAGTGAAAATATGAGAAATTGGCGAAGTTACATGCATGCTTAGGAAAATGTCGACGAGTGCAAGTGACTTGTGTTTTTTTGTATTTTTGCTCCAAATTTTCAATGTGGCCTTTTTGGGACCCCACCTCATGAACAGTGGCACTGCCATTTCATTACTCAGCCCTGAAAGGTGATTTTGTGCAAGGATCATGCCATTCCATGTCACAGATGTGCAAACATGTTTTGGGCAGGATGTGAGAAATGACAGCTGTACTTTTCATGAGATGGTATGAAAAAATCTGTATATTGACAATTTGGAGTAAAAATATTAAAAATTTGCAAAGTTATACACCTGTGTAGAAACTTTGCAATGCACGCACGTAATGTGGCCCTTTTTGGGAATGTTTTCACCAGATTTTCAAGATGGGCTTTTTGTGAACCCCACCTCATGAACAGTGGCACTGTAATTTTGTTCCTAGGTCCTGAAAGGTGATTATGCACAAGGACCTCAAAATCAACTTTCAGGACTGAGTAATGAAACGACAGTGCCAGTGTTCATGGGATGGGGTTTCAAAAAGCCCATGTTGAAAATTTGGTGCAAAAAGACCTAGAAATGGCTGAAATTGCAACATAAGTTCAAAATGCCATTGACTGCCATTATATGGCACTTACCTTGATTCTTCAATTTGCCGTTCAGCTTTGAAGAGTGCAAATGTGTCCCGGTCCACAGAAGATGCCAGCTGCTGACTTTCAAGAGGTAAGTATGGGGAAAGGGGGTGGTAGTTCTGGGAGGTTGGTGTGCAGAATGAGGGCCGGGATGGGGAGATGATGAGGGACCGTTTTCTTCTTTACAGGTTTAATTTAAAAAAAAAAATTATGGGACGGTTTTTTTTTCAGGGATAAAAAATGTTTGGGGACACTGGAAGTGGGCTCCCCAGTGTTTCAGAGTGGTGATGAGGGGAGTAATATAAAGAGGGACACTGGGGGTGGGCTCCCCAGTGTCCCATAGTACAGGGGGAATCATGGACATAGGGATTGGGCACCCGGATGTTGGACAGTGCTGGAGAGGATCACCAACATGGGGATTGGGCACCCCGATGTTGGACAGTGCTGGGGGGAATTGCCAACATGGGGATTGGGTGCCCCGATGTCAGATATTACTGGGGGAATCTCTGACATGGGGATTGGGCACCCCAGGTGGGCTGAACAGTCATACAAATCAAAGGGCTGAAGCCCTCTTGAATTAGAGCGGCTTTGTTCCTTTGAAGTGCATGACTGTTCAGCCCACCCAGCAGAGAGTTGCACCAGGACCACACCTAGTGGTCACTGGAGTAAACTGCTAAGCCCCTGGTTCTGTGAACTGCAATGGGCTTGGCAATGACACCCCCAAAAATCCCATATTGCCACAATACGTCGGTTTGTGCAAGTGCAACCAACATAAAGAATGCTGTCATCTGAGGATATATCAAAGATGTAGCAATTTTTCTGGCAGTTCAGGCCATGGGACATTTTAATAATGTGACTGCCCCTTCCCCCAAGGCTCAGGCTGCAACCTGTCTGCCTGCTGAGAGGGTGAAGAAGAATACTATATATTGGAGGAGGAATGTGACCCCATGGAATCAGGGGGTGCAACTGAATGAGACTTTGGCTGTCCTCCAAGGCATTATGAGGCCTATCCCCCTTTTCCTAATTTGTCATACAAATACTTGATAACCTCAGTGTTTCCCCTCCAGAAACTGAGGAGGATGCTGAATTTATGAATATGATGTGGATGGCACCTGCAAGGAGGTTGCTAGTCTCCATACATAAATCTCTTCAAAGGCCATATCCAAAATCATGTCTGCACCTTTTTTCAGCTGTAGCCATTGATAGAAAAATTGAAAGAAAATATCAGGTGGACAGATGGGTGGAATACCTATATGCTCTCCCTCTTCATCAAGGTATAGTTCAGGCTGCTGCTTATGAGAGAGCAAAAGTCTCTTTGCCTGCACAGCCCCCTGAAAAGGACTCTAAAATATTGTATGCTATGGCCAGAAAAATTTATGCCTTAGTTTACTTACTCAGTAGGTAGGTAGCTTGCTTAGCACATATTGCACAGTACTAGAAAGCACTGTGGAACACAATTCTGGCACTTGCTGATAAAGCAGATGATGAGCTGGCACAGGGCTTAATTGCCACAGCAAGATCAGCCCTAGATGCCACTAAATGCCATTTCCACATTGCTATGGACATTAATGACACAGCTGCTAGGATTTTAGCTTGTGCAGTATCCTTAAGAAGATTTTCCTGGTTAGGGACAACCATCCCCTCCCAGGATATTGAAATCAAAGCCATAGATTTCCCCTTTGAAGGAAATTCACTTTTTGCTAACAAATCAGAGACAATATATGGAAAAAGGTGGATCAATATAAAACCACTTACAAGAGTAACAATGAGAAATAAAAGCATTCTACAATCTATATGCCATATGCAAGGGGAGGAAGAGGCAGAAGTTACTTTCCCAAGAGTTTATACTCCATACAACCCCTATGAGTATCAGCCACAGAGGGGATACTACAGAGGCAGGGGAAGATGGGGCATAAAAAGTACTGCTGCTGCAGCACCAGCACCTAAGTCTCAGTAAAAATAAAACCCCTGACAAAACCATCCAGGTTGCCCATTCATTGCCAGTATGTGTGTGTGTGTGGGAGGGTGGTATTGACTCATTACCTTCAGGATGGGTGAATATTACCTCAGACAAATGGGTTCTGTAGGTAGTGGGCCAAGGACTGTCTCTCTGCAATTTCAAAAATTCCTAAGACTGCAGAAAACCAAAAATTTCCCTGCACACTCTCCAGCAGAGAGACTATTGCTGGAACTGGAAGTAAAACAATTACCGACAGCAAAACCTGTTGAAAAAGTCCCTGCTTTTCAGTGGGGGCAAGGGTCTGTTCTCAAGGTACTTCCTCATCCACAAGAAACATGGGAGTGGTGACCCATTTTAGATCTTAGGTATCTGAACACACATATAAAGAAAGTAAAATTCAGGATGGTCACACTGACAACAGTGGTACTATCTCTGTAGTCAGGACACTAGTGGGGATCACTGGATCTGAAAGATGCCTATTTTTATATGTCAGCCAGGCCATCACACTGAAAATATGTCAAGTTCAAGCTAGGAAACTGCCAATAACAGTTCACAGCTCTTCTCTTTGGCCTCACTTCATCACAGAGGGTATTCACAAAGTGCTTAGTGGTGGTGGCATCACACCTGAGAAGGCAAAGTGTGATAGTGTTTCCCTACCTGATGACTGACTCGTCTCAGGCAAAATAGAACAGAAGATAAGGTGCCTCTATGAACTGTAAAATGCACCTTGGAGTCTCTAGGATTTCTGATAAACCTGCAGAAGTCCCAGCTCAAACCTATCTAGGTATTGAACTTCATAGGAGCAGAGCTAAACACCTTAAAAGAGAAAGCTTTCCTCCCACAGGTCAGTTTCAACTCTGATAGCAACAGCAGAATCCTTCATGACAGTTCAGCCAAGACAAACTCGTGACTGCATCTATAGCTGTGGTCCCATGGGCCAGGTTCCAAATGACAGATATATAGTACCACTTAAGAGACACCTGGTCTCAAAGGTGGAATTTGTGCTCAAAGCTTGTAACAGTGACAAAAGCACAGATAAAGTCATTAGAGTGGTGGAAGGAAGAAAGCAACCTCAGAGAGGGCATTCCCTTCCTTCTGCAATGACCAACAAAAATCCTTACCACAGATGTCTCACTCCTGGAGTGGGGGCTCCCACCTACAGGATCTCACAATGAGTGAGACATGGAGCCCACATAACGTCACTAGAACACATCAACCTCCTGGAGCTCAGGGCAGCGCTGCTAGCAATGCAGTTTTTGTCCTCCCAGTTATAGGTTCAGTCTATCCAAATTGGGACAGGTGACACCACAACAGTGTATTACATAAATAAGTAGGGAGGTACAATATCCTTAAAACTGTGTACAGAAGCAATGAGGATCTGGGATCTGGCATATACCCTAGAAGCAGACACTCATGTGGTGCATTTGCCAGGCAAAAACAATGTCCTGGCAGATTCTTTAAGCAGGATCGGTCAGGGAAATCACAAATTGACCTTGAACAGACAAGTTCTGGCCATGGTGTTCAGAAGGTGGGGCACTTCTAAGACAGATCTGTTCACTTCTTGGGAAAAACAAGCATCTTCCACAGTTTTGTTGGAGATCACCAGCAAGAGGGATAGTCTCAGAGGATGCCCTAGTCTTGGACTGTACAGAGAAGTTCCTTGATGCCTTCTCACCATTCCCTGTCATCCAAAAAGTTCTCTTAAAACTCAGACAGGAGTCTGCAACAATGATCCTAATAGCTCCAGACTGGACCAGGCAATTTTGGTATTAAATCCTGCTGTTCCTGTCCAGCAAACCTCCAATCAACCTGCCACTGAGTCACAATCTGCTGACCATATCTCAGGACAGGATAGCTTTTACAAACTTTAAAACACAACACCTGAGGGCATGGTTCTTGAGAAGCTAGAATACTCTGGGATAAATCTCTCTGAGGAAGTACTGAGGGTGCTTAAAGATTCAAGGAACCGATCAACCCCCAATCAATTAGTTTATTCGTTCGACACAAAGTCATTACGAAAAATCAACAGTACATTTTTACAATCATCCAACAGATCATAGAATACAATAAATCTGTATAAAATTTGATACATATGAAACTGAAACTGACCATTTGATCAAATAATTATTATAATCAGCAATGGGGTTACATAAAGATTAACACTTAGTAAATCTTTCCCCTGAATCTGAGACCAGTTTAAAATCCGGTAGCAAATTTGTAGTCCATCCTTTAAATTTGCCTCCTGGCTCATAGAACATCATCCAAAGGCAGAAAAAAATGCATAAGGAAATAACACTATCCAATGGTACTCCAGTTAAAACATCATTACTAGAAAACAAATAATTTTCTAATTAAACTCAGAAGGAGTCCAGACATCATAGCCCATACATAGCACCACTCAGAGACTCCATCAATCCAATTCCTCACCTATTAGCAACTTTAGACCTATATATTAGCTCCCTTTCTGGAGGGAAAGCCTTTCTCTTAGGCTACAAGGCCAATTGGGTCTCATTATGCCCAAAAGATGATTTAGAGACTTAAACTCGTTATTCAATTGCCTTGCCAATACTGATAGTCTCATGATCATGTCCCCAGTCATCCTAACATGAGCCAATTATACTGATCCGCTCAAGTTCTATCATACTCATTGTTGTTTTACCAGTTTCATGAATGTTAAAACCAGAAACCAGTATTCAATTACCAATTACCAACAGTTCATCGCTTTTGTCTATCAATTCCATCAATTTAGGATTTCAATTAGGATAGACAACATCCCCTTTCATACAATAAGAGTTCCCAGATAATGTTCCAGTCTCCAAATTGGCAGATTCAAGCATAATTTGTGCCAGGTAGCCGAAAAATACTATACAGGTGGTCCTAAGCACTTAAACATTTAATCAATTCCTAAACATTTCTAAACATTTCAAACATGATTTAAAAGTAGATTTGTGTGCAAGCATGTGAATATATGAGATCTGCCAGCAAACAAGGAGTCTGCTCCACGTCAAAATCTCCACTTATAGGAGTCCATATTTTTTAGAATCCAATGTAACAGGCTCCTTTAGTGCAGAAGTCCTTATTTGATATGAGTTTTGTTGGCTTTCTGGGATCCACATAAAATGGAAGAGCCAGCAAACTCCATTAATAACCTTCCTCTAGCGATACTTCCATAACTTGACCATTGGCCCCCGAGCCATTTCAAAAATGCCTTTGATAGGAGCTCAGCGAAGTCGGCCTCCAATTTAAGATTTGGAGCCTTTGGAAGTTATAAAAATAAACCGGCTGAGCTCAGAACTGAGTTTCAATATGAAATATAGAAAGTACCTGATAAGGGAAATTACCCCAATGAACCCAGCAGACATCCACACAACAAGACGTCCCACTGCAAACAAATTAAACTTATGGCTCAAGCAATACCATCGCTGTTTCCACTTAAAGAGAGTCCCAGTTATTGGCTCTTGATAGTTTCACAGGCACTTTCTTTTGAGTCCTCACTTATCATTTCCCAATCATGAGCTCTGTAAAGAAACAGAAAAGCATCGCTCTTCTGAGTGCAGTAAGTTATGATAATTTTAAAATATACCCCAAGCCCTTTGGTAAAGCTGGCATACCTGTTAAAAATAAAACATGAACATATCAGTGCATATCATGTGCCTTTACTGCAACTTCTTCCTCCAAGGCACTGAATACCCCATCTTGATCTGAAACATCACTAGTCCTAGGTGCCTTTGTCCGGCAATCTTTTTATGTAATAGGACTGTCTTTCAGACTTGTTTTATTGGTCGACTAGTTCTTCAAACATGCTTATAATTACATGGGCTTTGGCTTGGCTAATAAGATATATTAACTAGTCTCTTTTGAACTTCTTGCTACCACTCTGGGGAAGCCAATAATACAGACTAGCGTGTAAAAAAGAACGCCAAAAGCCAATTAACTGATGGCTCGACCTTTTTCAGCTATGTGGCGGGTCATTTAAATCCCTTTACAAATTGCAAAAAGTTCTCCTAGGACAAAGAGAAGTAAAAAAAAAATGCCTCGGGACAGCTTGAGTCTGTTTCTTTACCCATAAAAACCAAAGGGTCTCTCAGAGTCCAGCTGATTACAATGTTTTTGTTTTCAAAATGGACCAAAAATGGGCCAAAGCAAGCCCATTAACAAAACCACACTAGTGCTAGAACTCCAACTAGCTCCCACAAAAACACACTCCTCAAAAAGGAAGAGATTTTCTTACTTGTGTGCCCCCAAAAGTATAATTCCAATAGAGGCAGGTTTATATACAGTTCTGGAATATTTATTGCACCTACAGTTATTTGGCTTAAGGCCATCGACACTGAAGGTTCACTTAGCAGCAGTATCAACCTATATATCAGCAGGCAAGGGAAAGTCACTGGCCTCTCAATCCATTTTCAAAAGGTCTCAGTCACTTATACCCACCAGTAAGGGACCGGATCTCAAAGTGGAATCTCAATGTCTGCCTTGTATAGCTCATGGAAGCTCAATTAAAGCCTATGGACACTGATGACTTAAAGTATGTCTCCTGGAAATCTGCGTTGTTGATTGCCATGACCTCTGCTAGGAGTATGATTAAGCTGCAAGCCCTTTGCACAAAAGCAAATTACATAATTCCCATACGGATAAGATAGTCCTTAGAACCAACAGGAAATTCCTATCTATGGTTGTGTCTGAACTCCACCTGAACTCATCCAGGTTAACAAAAATTGCACAGCCTTGACTTGAAACAAGCTCTGAGCACCTACAGTATATGGATAGGACAAAAGATGTCAGATCCAAAAGCACTCAGCTTTTTGTTACTTATGGTGAGGTTTTGAATGGTAAACCTGCTTCCAGGAGGTCTGTCTCTCACTTGACAGTCTCTTGCATCCAGTTCTGCTATGAAAAGGTAGGGAAAATGCCACCTGGCTTGGCCAGGGAGGTTCTTGTGTGCCTCCCCACCATTCCTCCTCATACAGAGTATGCTTCTGAACTTCAGGCAAGAGACAGCAAAAGTGATCCTAATAGTTCCAGACTAGGTCAGGCAGGCATGGTACTCCATGTTGCTGACCTTGTCCTGCAGGACTCCAATAAACCTGCCACTGAAATACAACTTTTTGACTCAGTGCCAGGTCAGGATAAACTTCTCAGACTTCGGAACACTGTGCCTGATGACACGGTTCTAGAAAAGCTGGAATTTTCTGGTTAGGATCTTTCTGAGGAAGTGATGAGAGTCTTGAAGATTTCCAGGAAACCAGACACAAGAAAAGTATATTCCTCTAAGTGGAAGAGATTTTCATACTGATATGGCCCCAGAAAGATAATTCCAAAGCAGGCAAGGCTGTCCACAGTTCTAGACTACCTGGTACGTCTACAGTCGTTAGGTCTGAGACCTTTAACTGTGGAAGTACACCTGGCAGATGTGTCAGCCTAAACATAAGCAGGCATGGACAAGTCTTTGGCTTAATAACCTCAGTCACCTGCACCCTCCTGTGAAGGAATTGGTTCCTCCATGGGATTTGAACATTTGTCTTTCCCAGCTGATGAAATGTCCCTTTGAGCCTATACCTACAGCACACTTAAAATATTTCACCTGGAAAACAGTTTTACTAGTAACCATGACATCTGCAAGGAGGCTGCACAAACTGCAAGCCCTTTGCATAGATCCAAACTACATAACATTCCATTTGGATAAGGTAGCCCTTAGGACCAGCAGGAAATTCCTATGTAAAGTGGTGTCAGAATTTCACCTAAATCGATTACATTTCCTATGCATTAACCAGAATACTCCAGTGCAGGTGAACAGAAGCTGTACTTTCTTGGTGTAAAAAAGACACTGGACTGCTACATGAACCAGAGAGAGGGGATGTCAGATCTCATAGCACACAACTTTTTGTTACCTGTGGAGAGGCTGTCAAAGGTAAACCAGCAGCCAGGAAGACGGTCTTGTTGCATAGTCTCCTGTATACAGTTCTGCTACCAGAAAGCTGGTAAACAACCTCATAGAGGCCTAACAGCATACTCCACAAGGGGCACCTCTGCCTCTGTCACAGCTACAAGGGGCATTCCCTTCAAATAATCTTAAAAAAGCTACCTGGAAAACAGTGCACACCTTTACAAATCACTACTGTCTGGACATACAGTCTAGGAGGAATGCCAATTTTGGAACTGCTTTCGTATGCAACCTTTTTCCTAAAGAGGTTCTAGACTTATCCTCCCAAGGTATTGCTAGTGAGTCTGCAGTTTTGTAAAGCTTCACTGATGGATTCCTGTTGTTAAAACAGTCACTGTAGTAATGTTGTTTCTTCTCAGGGGTTCATCAATGAGCCATACAAACCATGACCCTGAACCTCTTCCTCAACCTAAAAATAGGTTCACACAAGAATCTGTTTTTATCTTATGGTTATACTTTGTTGCAGTTTCACAAAGTTTGAAGTTGTGGTAATTTCATGACAAATTTTGTAAGCTAACAACTTATTTTTTTTAATCTTACTTTCTTTAACAATTCAGTAGTCACTTGGATAATTTTTGTGGTCACTGCTTCCTTGACTATAAAACAAATCTGGCATTAAGTCAATCTACTGAGCATGACAACAGCGCAGAATCTGAACTTAATTCTACATTCTGAAATTTGCATACATTCTATCTTCGGGGCAGCACATTCTGTGGAGGCTCATTGATGGATCCCTGAGAAGAAACAGCATTACTATGATGAGTAACTTTTTCTTAATAGACTATGGTTTATTGATATAGTTGGCAACAAATAAAGCTGCCCTGACCAGGGTAAGATTCCAATATAATAATATTTGTCAATTAATTTTGGATGTTAATAGACAAACACATTATTGTGTTCTTTATGACAAATTGCATTAGTTTTTGAGGACTGCTTAAATTTTTGTACTGTGTCATACTTGTGGAAAATACTGTTGAGCTCCAGGCCAGAGTCTGTAAGGAGTTTATTTAGGGAGGTGTCTTCCTGTCGCTGTCTGGATTTGGAGATGTCTCTGAGATTACTGACTGCTAGTCAGAGGGTTTTTAGCTATAGGACACTTAAATTGTGAAATACTATTCCAAACAATTTTATACAGGTTAGAATTTATTCTATGTTCAAAAAACAATGCAAGCTTTACCCAATACAACTTTCTAATTGTAACTGTATCACATGAATTGCTGCTGTGTCACATGTCTATATTTATTGTTGTTATTTTACATGTTCCTGGACAACCTTGAAAATGTGCATTAGCTGCCTGTGTGGTTATACCCAGTAATAAAAATGTTAAATAAATAAAATATAAAATCTAAGCAAAATTGGTCCCATAATTACAGTAAGGGTCAGGAAGCTAAGGGGCAATTTTTTAAGTCCCAGTCTAGACACAAGCTCTGGCAGCTTGCAGCAAGATTTATGAATCCTGCCCTTTCTTACTGTATCTGAAACTTATGCAGCTCACATGTGTTGCTTTTACATTTTTCACATTTGTCATTTTGCATCAAGACATACTCTGCTGTTTCATACATGATGACATTTAGACACTGAAAACATACAGAGATGGTGATATACTGCTTTACCACTGGCTGCCATTAATGTCCTGTTTTCCTCTGCAGTTTTGTTATAATAATGAGACTATTTGTGTACCAGTACTTGAGGTCTCATCATGATGATGTCCTTGTGGGGAAAAGGGAAATAACTGCATGGGGAAAAGTATAAGCAGGCCTTCTCTGCAAGTGAAGCATCATATAATTGAGAAAAAATTGATAACAAAGTCTGTCACTGATAAGATATTGAAAAATATTTTGGTTTCTAGAGGAATATTCCCTTGGAGCACTGATCTCTTTCTTAAGCTGTCAGGAGTATTAAAGATGTAGCCACCTGAACAAATGTATATATGCTTGTTGGTGTAGTTGAAACCGAAATGAATATCCTTAATATGCAATTGTGTGTGTGTGTGTGTGTGTGTGTGTTCCTTTAAATAAGTTTGCTCAGACATACACAGAAGTACCAGACGTTTATGCCACCATGATGGTACCAAACAGTGCATTGTCATACTAGAGACCCAGGTTCAAGAGCAAACTTAAACTTCTATATTTGGACTGATAAAGATCAAATTATAGCACCAATGTGATTCATTTTTTCCTGGGGGTAAGTGAAAACTTACTGGAGCATAACACCCCCAACCCCCACAGGCTGATCCAGAAATGGCATGCCAGCCACAGAAACTACCACATCTTCTTATGTGTAGAATGGAGAGACAAGCAGCACCTTCCACAGTCTGCTGATATCAAGGTCTCTCTCCCCAACAACTGGGAGGTTGAGCAGATACTGTGCTTTGTGATGCTGTCTGTTGATGTGAGGCTTTGATGTAGTTAAAATGCACTACTTTCATGTTTTCAATAGCCAAATGCCTCTTTGAATAGTTACAAATATGCCATTTTAAATATCAGAAACATAGGCTGAGTATTAGCCTTCAAAACATCAAATGAATGGACCGTCTTCTTGGTTACTACTAATAGCCATTTGTTTTGTTTGTTTAATTCTTTATGCTTCCCTTGCTGACCATCCCATATCCACTGATTCCCCCCAAGCCCCATCACCCCAGTGTCCACTGGGATGTACCTCATCTGGCTCTTCCCTCAGGGCTTGCCCCTCCCACACTGGTGGAATAAACAGGGCCTCCCTATGGCCCCACCAGGAACAGGATCCAGATTTGCCAGAGATACCCAGCTAGCTGGGTGTAGAGCCTGCAGGGAACAGTGTCATCCTACCAGTCGGCAGCCTTTTTCCCTGATTTCATCCCTGGCATGGAGGAAGTGGCATGCAATGGTGCCAATGGTGGTGCTGCACACACTCCTATATACAGCATACCAGGTGTCTGCCCCACCTCCACCCCCATTGTGCAGTGTCAGTGTGCCAGCCCCCAGCCACTGCTAGGGGCCAGGCTAACACCAGCCACTGATCCCGTCCCTCCCCAGAGGAGGAGAGCAGTCCTTGGGATGCTTGATCCTCCCCCCCAGCTGACCCTCCAACTCCTGAGGTCACTCCCGATCTCCAGTTGTCAGCACTGCAAACAGTAGTGCTACTGGTGTGCTGGTGGGCCAGTCACTGACCGTAATTTTTAATGAGCAGATAACAGTGATAAGTTTCTGTTTTAAAAGAATTGTTTAATTTGTTTGTAACCACAATTATAATTGCATTAAAGAAATGATTTCATGGCTGACTATGGAGCATCGAGTGGTGGGGCATCTGCTCAGCACACTAGTGACCTGGGTTTGCACCCAACATCTATGACAGTGGCAGTAAAGGCTGGCAAGGAAAGTGACAGAACATCTGTGAGGATTCTGTCCTCCAGGAAGAGGGTTGGGCTGCATACCACTCAAGGAGTGGCTGCTGGTGTTGGCATTTGACCATATGCTGCCATTTGCAGCCTAGGGTGCTGTGGCACATGTGCCTCCCAGGAAGGTGGGAGGAAGAGTTGATTAAACTGTAATACTGACCACCTTGGCATGCCCTGGTGCCCCCCATACCCCCAGCTCCATAGCACACTGACTCCAGCACCACCCCCAGCTGATATCCACATTTCTATATATGCTTCTTGCAGTAGTTGGCATCAGGAAGGGAGGCCTCCAACAGGGACATTTCAGATATTCTGGACATTGGAGGACTTGGAGAGCCTGGTGGAGGTGACCAGAAGCAGAGGGTGTGTCTGTTGGGGACACACAAGCAGACCTGGAGTGGGGTGTCAAGGGGCACAGAGGAACAGAAAAAAAGAAATGCTTTCAGACTCACTTGGAACTCCTGCTCGGTTTTCAATAAAACGAATGTAGTCCTGTGCTTTTGAAGGAAGGTCCTCCCATTTCCTTGCACCAGTAGTGTCAGTTTTCCAGCCTGGCAGCGTTTCGTACTCCACTTCCACACTATTCAGAATTTCCTGGTTTGCTGAAAAGCAGTAAAAACAAAGTTTGAATGGTCTTTTGATAAGGGATTTTTTTTCCAAGTTGGTGGCTTGTGCTACAGAATTAAAAGCAAATTAATTCCCCATTGGTTGGCAGTTATAATAAAAGCTGATGAGTCATGAAATATTTTAGTTTATTTCTTTTCTATTTATTGCAGCCTCTTTTTTATGTTAAACTCTTGCACTGGGGGTAAAGGCATGCACAATGACTGCTGGCTGGACAGGTGATGTTATATTGTATATTATGTCATTTTAAAGAGCAAGAATCAATATGCATGCCTCAAGGATGTTCATATCTCCTTTTTTGTTTAATTTATTATTTGTAAAATGTGCAATAACATGTACAAATCTTAATACAACCATGAAGTAGAGACAAGAATCAGGCATTGGTTACAGAAAACATGAACAGTGTGACAGATAAAATAATCTAGCCTGTCCTTGCCTGTATAATTGTACTATGTAATCCTCAATAATGCAGTCTATTTCTAAATTTGAATGTGGAAGGAGTGGCCTTCAGGGAGAGAGGTCACGGAAAGAGTACCCAGCTTAACACCCCTAGGATGGCAGGGCAGTCTACTCAATAACATTAATAAAACCCAGGTGATTTAAAATGTCTGTAAGGAACACAAGTCCTGCCATATTCCATTACCTGTACATGTAACACCCAGCTGTTCCATTTAGAGTGAAATTGATCATCTCTGTCATCTAACAAGAAATTTGTCTTCTCCATTTTATATATCTAGTTGATGAGGTCTCTCTAACCCTCGACATCTGGTATTTGTAGTGCTGGTAATTGTTGGGTTATGCATTTCTAACATGCTGCAATCATTATTCCAATTATATTTTACATGTCTATCCCTGTGACCTCGTGGAATAAACAGCATAAGGTACAAGGATGCTTTCAAGGACAGTCCCTGATGCAGTACTTCCTGCATAACCCATTCAACATTGTGTAAAAATAGCTGCAATTTAGGACAGACCCACAAAATGTGTGTGTAGGTGGCTTGCTGCTCCATGTTGTGTAATATGTTGTTACTGACAGGGTTCTAAAATATCTAATCATACATTTCCACATGTACTCCCTCCAAACATATGAATTGATCTTTATCTCCCTAGTTAACATAATTATTAACTTCTGCAGACTCACATAATGCAAGATAATAATCATAATTAAAAAAGTTTCCCATAAATTGACCCTTCAGTTAAAACTAATTTCTCTTGTACTTTTCTGCCACTGTAGACTCATTCTACTGTCTGTATGTTGTGAATTGGCTGTTTCAAACAATATCTTCCTGTGGGCATACATTCAATAAACCAAAGTGCCCTAGATTCACCTAATACATGGACTCCATCAGTTTATTCTTGAGCAACAAAGCCTTTTGAGTAACAAAACAGCAAATTTGTTTTCTAATTTTGTGCAACTTGAAATTCATTCTGCTGTCTGTCTCCACCCCTGTATTTTGTAGCTCTCCAATGTATGTGTTGTTGCTAGACCCTCCACATTGGAATAAAAATTAATACATTTTTTCATTACTTTTATGCTGGTTTGTTTCATTACTGGGTTACCGAAAGATTTGTACTTCTGTGCTTGTCAATGTTGGCCCATCTGGAGCCACCGTATCAGCTTGCCTTCAGACGGATTTCGACTCCATCCAACGCTGGTTTCTTGAGAACCAACTATTCCTCAACTCAAAAAAAAACTGTCTCCCTCACCTTTGGCTCCCGAGCCAAACTAACTCGGCTTACCGACGTGCCCACATTCTATACCTTGGATAGGTCTCCAATTGAGGCCTGCTCCACATATCGCTATCTCGGCGTCTGGCTGGATCAGCACCTGGACTTCTCAGCACATGTAGATGCACTGCAAAAAAAAAACTACATCCCATGCTGGGAGCTCTCCATCGTAACAAATTTTGAATCCCCCTACCAACCAGGCAAGCAATGGTGCAAAAAATGATCCTCCCAATTTTTGACTATGGCGATGTCATTTACGGTGCCAGCCCCCATACATCCTTAGCCAGGCTAAACCCCATATTCAACTCCTTCTGCCGGTTCACCTTGGACTGCCCTCCCAACACCCATCACTGCGACCTCTACCAGTCTCTTGACCTCCCGTCACTCCAAAATCGGCGATTGCTGCACTGTGCTAGAATTACTGCTAAGTTCTGGTCTCACACGCTGCCCTCCTACCTATCAACATCTCTAACTGCCATCCCCCCCACCTACCTACGATCTCAGGAACACTGACGCCAGGCTCCTTCACATTCCCCACAGATCCACCCGATCAGGTCAGGTAGCTTTTAGTTCCAGACTGCCCAAATTATGGAACTCACTGGCAGCCGACATCAGACTCACTACAAGTACTCCCCAACGTAATGCCCTCCTCAAAATGCATTTTGCTACCAAATGCACATGCTTTCCCCATCACTGAATTCCCTGCATGTCTCTTATCAGCTTTTCTGGCCCCATGTCTTAATTCAGTACCCTTTTGCCACTGACTCCTTCTGCTGCTGCTGTAGATGTGCATGCCTACCCAAATAGTATGTAATCTAATCACACTATGTAATTGTGAAATTTCTTCCATGCTACTACACCACTGCCTGACATACTCTTCATCTTTTTTTCTTTGTACCAACCACATGCATCTCAGTTTCTGCATCCATCCTTCTGGGCCACTGTTTGTTATCTGCCAATTATGTATGTGCTGATTTCTGGGCCACTGTTTGTTACCTGCTAATGATGTATGTACTGATTTTTGTATTATGTACTGCACTCCTGTAACCCCTTACCCCAGGGCGCATCTGGAATCGAGCTGTACTCTGCTCAGTATGCCTTTCTGGTAAATCTCTTAAATAAATAAATAGATAAATATTGTAATAAAGCATTACAATATGTTTAGAGATGTGCTGTGGAAGCTGTCCAGTTAATATGGAGAGGGCTAGCTCTGGATCTTTAGGATTTATGCAAATTATTGAATTTGGAACTAAATTCAAACTCTGTCTCATGTGGTCATGCTTACTCCTGCACTCTAACATCAGATTTATTTCTCTGCCTGAAGAGAGCAGTCACCCAAAGTCTTCTCTACATTTATGGCCAGTTTACATTTTATTGCTTTACTATTTTACACTGTTTAGTTTAATTTCTGATACTCTGTGTTAGTTATGGTATTATTTTTATTTTATTGAGATTTATATTTCATTATGTGAATTTAATCTTTTTTCCTATCCTGATTGGTTCCCATGAACTGAAGAATGCTGTTTTCAGCATAGTTTCTGCTTTTAGGGAACTGCTACGTTTTACGTGTAAAAGATAATAAATATAAGTTTTCTTAAACTGCTTTGTAGTTTTGCTTTAGATTATTCTTGGTTCCTTATTTTTTGGGGAACCAAGATGCTAATTTACTTTTTCTGTTTAAGAAACCTCTTTTGAGATATTATTTGTCATGTTTCATTTTTTGAAGGACCTAAACCACATTATTTTCTTTAAAGCCCTTTTTATCATTTCGTGGGCTTTTTATAGTTGTGGCTTTTTCTATTGGAAATCGGAAACGTCTTCTCAAGGTTTTCAATGTTTGGCATGACTGACAGTCCTAAAAGGAGAACAGGACCTATGTAATTTAAATATTTTGCTGTTTGTTTTCAGCTTCTGGCAAAGGCAGACTGCCATGGGCTGTGTTTAAAGTACATAGGTCCAGACCAAGATTTTGCTAACTGTAATCTCCATATAAAGTTTTGTCCTAAAATACAAAAGAAAAGGGCTAAAAAATTAGAAGCTTTTATGGCTTCTCTGTCTGATGTCACTTTACCAAAAGGCTCAGAGAATGGTCCAGCCCCTTAGAATAAGCAGTAGTTCCTATCAAAGGGGAAAGAAAAGAGAGATAATGTTGCTAAAAATGGTTCAGAACTCAGGGTGCTGAAAGGTAGGAATTTTGAATCCAGTAAAAATAAAAGAGTCTGTGAGCAGACACTGGAACCAGTGCCTGTTAAGAAAACAACAAAAAGAAAAACATGCTGATGTCCCTCCTTCTGAATAAGGAAAGAAGCCACCAGTGAGCAAAAATAAAATGCACTCAGTAGAAGACATGACAAAGGCATGGTGATTCCTCTAGGCCTTCTAGGTTATGGAGAATTTCATGAATATGTTTGTCTCCCCTCTCCAGGCTCTGGTTCTATTCTCAATGCCTGTGGTGGAAGAGGCTGATATTTACTATGAAGATGAGGAGGGAGAACCCATTGAACTGGATGGTTGCCATTAGCAAGAACTTGGCTCTCCTAGACCTTCAGAGGACTATACCTCACATTATATCTTTTTAAGGCATATGGTGAATACACTCAGCATCTCCTCCCAGGAGACTGAGGAAAATGATGAGGAGATAGATTTTATGGATATGATGATTTAGCAGCCATAAGGAGATTAATGTTGCCCATTCACAAATCCCTCGGTAAAGCCACCTTAAAAGTCATGTCAACACCCACCTCAGTTGCTGGCATCAATGAGAAAATAGAGAAAAAATATCAGGTGGTCAAACAGGGTGCTAAGTACCTGTGTTCCCACATCAGTAATAAGGGTGTGGTCCAGACTGCTACCTATGATGAGGCAAATGTGCCTCTTTCATCTCAGCCTCCTGAGAAAGATTCCAGGAAATTGTATAGTATGGGCAAAAAGGCTTGCACATCAGCTTCCCTGCTCCTGAGGCAGGCAGCTTATTTAGCCTACTCAGCCCAGTACCAGATGGCCTTACAGAATTCTGTACTGGCACTGAGCAAATAAACTACTGGAGGCCTGGCTGAAGAAATGGCTGACACAGCAAGATCAAATACAAATGCTACAAAGTACCAGTTCCACATGGCAGTGGACACAAATTATACCGCATTAGGGGTTATGGTCAGTGCAGTGTCCTTGAGAAGATTTGTCCGGCTTAGAACTACAGACCTATCCCAGGACACTCAAACAAAAGCAATGGATTTTTCCTTTGAGTGAAATTCACTGTTGACAAAACAGAGGCTCACACAAAAAAGGTGGATGAGTACAAAACAACCTTCAAGAGCACTACTGAGAAGAAGAGGCCTCCACTCCCTATATGCCTTATGGAAGTGGAGGTAGGGGTAAGGGACACTACTTTGTGTTTATGTATCCTAGGAATACCCTCCACAAAGGGGCTACTATAGAGGCAGGGGCAAGAGGAACACTTTTTTAGCCTCAAACCACAACAGAAAAATTCTTGTTGGAAATGGAGATGAAAAATCTGCTTCAAGCAGATGCACTGGAAAAAGTACTTTCCATATAATGCGGCATGGGGCTTTTTTTCCAGATACTTCCTCACCCATAAGAAAAATGGGGAGTAGTGACACATTTTAAACATGAGATATCTGAACAAATATTTAAAGAAATATTTAAAGATTGTCAATGGCCTGAATCACCGTTACCTTCCAGTGACGGAGCCTGCCCCTCCCTGGGACTTAAATGTGTGTATTGCCCAGCTGATGGAGGCTCCCATCGAGCCCATGGCAACTACTGCACTGAAGTATGTCACCTGGAAAACAGTTTTCCTGGTGGCAGTAACATCTATAAGAAGGGTAAACAAGCTACAAGCCCTCTGTACAGATCCAAACTACATAATCTTCCATAGGGACACAGTAGTCCTGAGGACAAACAGGAAATTCCTCCACAAAGTGGTGTCTGAATTCCATCTGAATCAGTTAATTGCCCTGACACTCTTCTTCACAGGAAAATCCAGTTTGGAGGAGTGAAAGCTCCACAGTCTGGATGTGAAAATGGCACTCAACTACTACTTGAACTACATAAATGAAGTCAGTTTCACTGGCACTCTGCTGTTTGTCACCTATGGCAAAGTGGGAAAAGGTAGACCAACATCCAGGAGAACCATCTCTTGCTGGATAGTCTCCTGTATACAGTTCTGTTATGACAAAGCTTGTGAAGTGCCACTTAGAGGCCTCAGAACACATTCTACAAGAAGTACTTCTGCCTGTGTGGCAGCATCGAGGGGTATCCCCCTGCAGGAAATCTGTAAAGCAGCCACCTGGAAAACAGTATTCACTTTTACAAAGCACTACTGTCTGGACACACAGTCCAGAAGGGATGACAGTTTGGGCACTGCTGTCTTGCAGAACCTTTTCCCTAAATAGGTTCTATACTCAGCCTTCTGAGGTACGGCTATGGAGTCTGCTGTTGTTAAGTTATGGATTCCTGGGGTTTGGAGAAAAAAAATTACTCACTGTAGTAATGTTGTTTCTTCCAATGGGATCCCTCACTAAGGTTCATACAAGACTCAGTTCTTTTCTACATGCTTATCAATCAATCAATCAATTTTATTTATAAAAAAGGCACCTTTCTAAAACCAAGGCACCTGTACAATAAAATACATAAAATAAAATAAATTATTATAAACAACATATAAATTCCAACAAAAAACAATATAAAAAACACATACCGAATAACCACATCAATCAACAAAAGCCAGGTTAAAAAGATAAGTTTTTAAAGCAAATTTAAAACTCTGAATGGTTAGGCAATCTCGTACCCGATGAGGTAGAGAGTTCCACAGGGACAGAGCAACAAAGCTAAATGCCCTTGCTCCCGATGTCTGCAAATGTACCCAGGGAACCTCTAGCAATCCCTCATCAGTGGATTGGAGAGGACAGGAGTGACAAAAGAGATCTTTCAGGTAACTCGGTCCCTGGTCATGTAAGGTCTTATAGGTTAACAAAGCAACCTTAAAGGTGATCCGCCACTTAATCGGCAGCCAGTGCAGACCGTGGAGCCTAGGCGTTATATGACTGGCTCTTGAAACACCAATCAATAGCTTGGCAGCCGCGTCCTGCACCAGCTGCAAGTGGCGGATATCAACCCCCGACAGCCCTAGGTAAAGGGCATTGCAATAGTCAAGGTGGGAGGTAACGAAGGTGTGAACCAATGTTGGAAGATCATCGGGAGGAACCAGATGTTTCATCCTGGTGATATTTCTCACATGGTAAAAAGAAGTTTTAACAACTGCTGACACCTGCAATTTCAAGGTCAGACAATCATCAAACATAATGCCCAGGTTCCGTACCCAGTCTGAGGTGGCTAGCTGGACACCTCCAAGCCACAAGCCCGAAGGTGAACCTGCCAGCAGACCCACCTCACGATGACCTGGGTTCAAAACCAACACCTCAGTTTTATCAGGGTTCAACCTCAGCCAACTCATATTCATCCAGGCCTGGATTTCAGTCAGACAGCTGTTGAGCACCGAAACAGCATAATCTTGTTTGGGGACAAAAGACATGTATAGCTGAGTATCATCTGCATAGCAGTGAAAACTCAAGCCATACCGTCTAATAATCACTCCTAACAGCAGCATATACACTGCAAACAACATGGGTGCTAAAATGGATCCCTGCAGAACCCCACAGGTCAAGGAGAAAGGAGCCGAGGTACAAACCCCAGACACCACTCTCTGAGTCCTACCTATGAGGTAAGATTGAAACCATCTGAGGACAGTCCCCAACAGTCCACAGATAAGCCGCAGGCTATCCAAAAGCACACCGTGGTCCACAGTATCAAATGCTGCAGAGAGATCAAGAAGGACCAAGATGGAACAGGTCCTTCGATCTCTCGCTATCAGAAGGTCATTTAATACCCGAACAAGAGCCGTCTCTGTACTATGTCTCTTCCTGAAACCAGACTGAAGAGAATCATAGATATTGTGGCTGGTCAAATGGTCCTCCAGCTGTAAAGCCACCACCTTCTCGATAACCTTACCCGAAAAGGGAAGGTTAGAGACTGGCCTGTAGTTTGTAAGACAGTCGGGATCCAAGAAGGGTTTCTTAAGGAGGGGCCAAACCATGGCCTCCTTAAGAGGAGCTGGAAAAATTACCTCTCCAAGGATAACAGACTATCTCCAGCAGGACGGACATGGCCATGAACAACAAACAGAGTGCGTTGGGCCCGGATCCAAACTACAGTTGGTAGGACATAAAGTCTGGATAACCATCTCAATATCACTGATTGTAGGCTGGCCAAAGTAGCACCACTCAAACCAGGTGTTCGACATCTCCTGCCGACCACTGCTACTCCCTAGAGAAAGGATCAGGTGGATATCAGACCTGATCGTGGCAACCTTATCCGCGAAGAATCGAGCAATCTCCTCACACTGCTCTTGTGAAAAAGCATTTCTGGGCTGAAGACAGAGTGGATTGCACAATCTGTCCACAGTCCGGAAAAGCTGAGCTGGTCAATTCTGTGTGGCAGCAATCTCCCTGGACAGAAATTCTGCCTTCTTATGGGAGATTGTTGATTGATAGACCAAATAATGGTCCATAAAACTAAGCCTGTCACATACCAAGCCGGACCGCCACCATCGCCTCTCTAGCCTTCGTCCAGCTCTCCTCAACTCCCTCAGGTTCTCATCAAACCATGGAGACCTAGGGTGAAGGGAGAGTGGATGAACATGAACAGAAGCAATGGAATCCAGGGCCTCTGTCACTGCCTATTATAGGCAAATACAAGATCCCCTGGATCCGCGCATTCCCTCGGCATGCCTGATAGGTCAAGCACCACCATCAAGACATCTGGGGATACATCTCTCAAAGTGCGGTACTCAACCATTTCCATAGGGGCAGACCTCTAAGGGGGGACCTCAAAACTGAAGCTGATGGTATGATGATCAGACCATCCGACTGGTTCCACCACCAAGTCGGATATCTCCATCCCCAGGAGAAACACCAAGTCCAATGAATGACCACCAATGTGGGTCGAGGAGGAAACAACCTGTGTGAGGCCCAGTAAACTCATTAACTGGAGGAAGTCTTGCCCAAACTCCGAGAGTTCATAGTTGACCCAAGCACTGAAATCCCCAAGGATCAGCCATCTATGTGGTCCCAATGTTAGGTCAGCGATGAAGTCCACGACTTCCTGCAGCAAAACATTCCTGTCTCCTGGTGGATGGTAGATGAGAAGAATCCTGCACCCCACACCCTCGCCCACAATACATTCAAAGGAGTTGGTGGTTCCCACTGGATTTTCCCTCAGGTTCAGTTCTGATTTAAAACAAAGGGCCACACCCCCGCCCCTACGATCGATCCTCGGGCAGTGTATCACCGAGTACCCAGGTGGAACCGCTGAAGCCAAAACAGGACCAGTGTTTCCGTCCAACCAGGTCTCGGTGATGCAAGCCAGGTCGGTTGAATTAACAAGATCTGCAATTATGGCGGTCTTGTTTTTAATCGACCTGGCATTGCATAACACTGCCCAAATTCGATGAGCAGCTGAGGAAGACCAAGTTTCCTGTCTGCAATAGGCAGAATCCTTGGATATGGGAATCATTACGTGTTACAGTGCCTTTACAACTGTTGGTAAGCAGTCTTACTTACATTAGTTTTTCATAATAAATAAGCATGTTCTGCCTTGTTTATCTAATTTTAACATTTTTTGGTAGCCATTTAGATAATTTAAGTGGTCATGGCTCACCTAGCTTTAGAAATAAATCTGCTGTTAGAATGCAGGGGAGAGCATGACCACACAAGGCGGAGTTTAAATTTAATTCCAAATTCCATAATTTCCTTAAACTCTAAAGCTCAATATTTTTTGAAGTGGTCTCTGCAATGCCTTGGAGCAACTACTAAATGGTTATAATCTACCATGGAGCCATTTATTGAGATTTCTTAATTTAGTAGCATCACATAACAAGGTACATGGGGCTATATTGATAGCTCTGTGTTGGTAGAAGCTGACAGTATTATGGGGCTGTCCCTCCTAGTGTCCAAAATGTATAAGATAGCCATCAACCAATAGGAGAGACCCATAAGACAGTATGGGAGAAAAAAACCATTGGGGATGGCCTTTATCAAGGATCGACTATAGGAAATAAACCTAAAAGTGCACTTAGAATGTAAATTGCAGCAAGGTCTCGACTGGCATATGTATATCATCGATTAGAAGCCACCCTTGAACAAAAGCCACACTTGAATAAAAGTCACAGGCCATAGTGAAACATTTTAATAAAAGCCACCCTTAAATATAAGCTGTGGCCTCTAATCATGTTACATAAAGCACTTCAGAATGGACTTCTAGTGTACTGCCAAAGTTTCTTACCACATGCTATCTAACTGTACCATCTTTCTGCGATTTTAATTTCTTTAAATATTACCATTAATGTATTTCATATACTTTTAGTTAATGTTTTAGTTTATTTCACTATGAAGTAGACCTAATACAATATACTTGATCAAATCCTGAACATGTTAAAAATTGAATGTTTCAATACAAGCCACCCTCGAATACAAGCTACTCTTGAATATAAGATGCAGGCCAAAATACAAAATGGTAATAGAAGCCACGGCTTCTATTCAAAGATACATGGTAATTTAAAACCTTTAATAGAATATAATGGGCCCTGATGCAAGTGAAAATCTGGGAATAAATTAACCTCAGTTCTGCTAGAAATGTAATGCTCCAGGAGGTACACGTTTCCATTTGCTGAGAGATAGAGAGAAAAAAGTTAGAATTCTAAAACAAAACTTTCTACCTAGCCCTGCTCTGTGCATACTGAGTCTTGAGTACATAAAAAGAAGGCTGAAAACTTCAGTAAATCGATGCAATTCTGGCAGAAAAAAATGCTCTTTCTAACCCCAGGAATCCCTCACTTAACCCATTATATCCATTAGCTCAGAACCATCCATTGTTTAACCTGACCCAAAATGGCAGTATCAGATAGAATGAGTTAATGTTTACACTGAAAATCTATCTCTGTAGTGACAGATTCTCCTGGAGATGGAACCTATGCTAATTATGGATTTTAGAATACTGGTTCAAACTCTGCTGCCACACTCCACTCTGGCAGTTAACCAGATTTGCTCCACTACCTGGAGAGAGCAGCTGCCCTGCAACTAGCTTTGGTATCACTGGGTCTCCAGCCAGCGTACTTATTTTAATAGTGTTTTTGATGTGTGTGGTGGGATAAAGCCATGCCTTCTTGTTATAGTCATATTTCATATAATTTTATATATGTAATGCATCAGGAAGGCCCATGTGGGCCAGTCAAACTTGCTAGGGGTCATGGGTAAAAAAAAAATATGGCCACTAAAAGGATGATCCCTGTTATGAGGCAGAACTCATGCGGCTGTTTCATTCCCCAGAAATGAGTTTGAATAGAGCATTTAAGGGAAACAAAAAAAACAATTAAGTATAACTGGGATATCAGGAAAACCACTTTGCTTATCAATGCTCCAAAGGTCAGGGAGCATCAGAATCAAGACAGGCTGTCTGGGTTTCCAAATGTAGCCAGTGTCACAAACGCACTCAGCAGGTCAGGCCCTCTGCTCCCACAGTGCCAACCTCTGAGTGTGATAGTGTGAACAGGTAACAGACAGGGTAACCCTCCTGTCTGCTTTTGGGTCTGAATCACCTTTGGTCTCAAGTTCTGGGGGGATTCAAACTGTGAACCTTATGCTAGCATACCCAATGTACAGGCTCAGATACTCTCTTCGGGGATTGAGGTACAATCTTTCACTAAGGGCATCAAGCCAGGCTTCCAAAATGAACCCTTGAAACTCTATAACAGACCTTAGGTATATTCTTACCTTTTCCTAGTTTAGTAACACCATCAAGCTTTTGAACAGTTTTTGTCAGTCTTAACCCTCTATAAGTCACATGCAAAAAAAAAAAAAAAGAACTGGCAGATCCAGGCAGTCTTTCAAATAAAGATTTTACTAAAGATTATAAAAATATGAAAAAAATATAAATACAGAACAATATATCAAACAGCATACAATCACTTAAAAGAAAAACAAATAAAACAAAAGCTCCTACCACAATATATTTAGACTTTTTCTATCTAATGTATCACCTCTTTAAGTGCCTTATATCAGAGAGCTGTGTGTCTTTCTAGAGTCCCAAGATGGAATATCAACAGTTCAGACACAGTATAGTTTAAACTGTGTCTCTCCACACCCCTTCTGTGAGTCATCTAGCTCCTCCTTTTAGAATATAAAAAAATACAAACAGGATGTCCTATCAGGAGGTATATTAAATAAGGTGACATCAGCAAAAACTCATTTTCCAGATTATGAGCCTTTTTGATCCACCAGTTCCCTTGAAGTTTTATAACCCCACAATCCCTCACCTAAGTGTGAGATAGCTGGCAGGAATCAACTAATGATGTCCTGTTTCTGAAGTCATAAATTGTATATTTAGTTTTCAGCTTCAGGCAGCAACAGGTCATAAAACGGCCATAAAATGCAATGTTTCAAGGAAGTTAATTACATTACAGAGATCTCCTGGTCAATTATATATCCTGTAGTTTTCACTGAAACCTGGGGGGGGGGCACCCATGGAGCACAGGCTGTTTTATGTGAGACAATCGCATACTATGTTTTTATATTACAAATAGCATACAATAATCATAACCAGCTGGCCAAGCGTCATAATCCTTCCAACCTAGACTGAATTTGGGGGCTCTATCCCCTGCATGGGATGAGCTCCCTAAGTCAGTTCACTCCTCATGTAGATGCGATAAGCCATCTGCATCCTGATTGGTTGCTCCAGCCCTATGTAAGACCGTAATGTCATACCATTGCAAGGCAAGACTCCATCTTAATAGTCTACCATTAGTTTTTCCTATTTGGGTCAGCCAAACCAGGGGGTTGTGGTCAGTTTGTACCTCAAAATGCTGCCCATGTAAGTATGGTTCTAACTCTTTAGGGCCCACACTATGGCAAGACACTCTTTTTCCACAGTAGCGTAAGCCTGCTCCCTGGGAAATAACTTTTTACTCAGGTACACTACAGGGTGATCTTTCCCTTGGTTGGATGTATGACTCAGTACTGCCCCAGTACCCATGTCTGAGGCATCAGTCTAGACTATAAAGGGTCTGCTATAGTCAGGACTTGTCAATACAGGAGCACTGCACAGTGCCTCCTTCAGTCTGGTAAAGGCTTTTTCACAAGCTGGTTCCCAGGTAATTTTCTTAGGCATCTTTTTCTTTACCAGGTCAGATAGGGGAGCAGCCAGCGCACTGTAATTGGGTAAAAATTTCCTGTAGTACCCTGCTGTCCCTAGAAAACTCCTGACCTACTTCTGCATTTCTGGTCTGGGCCATGCCTTGATCACCTCTATTTTTACTTGGTTAGGATGGAGCTGTCCCTGGCCTACAACATGCCCAAGGTATGCCACTTCAGCCATGGCCACCTGGCACTTCTCAGCTTTGACAGTGAGCCCGGCCCTCTGTATCCTGCCCAGCACTTCCCTAAGGTGGGACAGGTGTTCCTCCCAGCTGGCACTAAAGATGGCAGTACCATCCAGGTAAGCCACAGCATACTCCTCAGCACCATTTAACACCTGGTTCGCCAACCTTTGGAAAGTGGCCGGGGCGTTCTTCATTCCAAAATGCATTACTTTAAATTCAAAGAAGTCTATCGGAGTGATGAAGACCAACCTCTCCTTAGCTCTATCAGTTAATTCTACCTGCCAATACCCCTTTGTCAGGTCAATAGTCGTAAGGTATGTTGCCCCTCCCAACTTATCCAGGAGTTCATCCATCTAGGGCATCGGGTAGGCATCTGACTTTGTGACTGCATTCAGTCCATGATAGTCCACACAGAAATGAGTAGAGCCATCTGGCTTGGGCACAAGGACTATGGGTGAGGCCCAGGGGCTGTGGGATCTCTGGATTACCCCTAAATCCAGAATTTCCTCCACCTCCCTCCTAATGTCCTTTTGGACAGCTTCTGACACCCGATATGCTGTCCGCCATGTGGCGTCTGTGTCTCTGTCTCCACATCATGCGTTGCTAAGAGGGTTAGTCCAGGCTTAGTGCTAAACAGTGGGGCAAAGTCTGCTAAAATCTCCCTTACTTCCTGGATCTTGTCCGGGGCCAGCTGGGGAGACAATTTAACTGCCTCCATAGAGGACTCCTGCTTACTTTCTTCCAGAAAGTCCAGAAGGGGGTCTCCTTCATCCATCCCCTCCCCAGGACTACATACTGCAAACACCATGTCAGCCCTATTAGCATATGGCTTCATCATGTTGACATGGTACATTCTTTCTGTATGACTTCTGTCAGGTAATTCTATGATATAGTTCACATAATTTACCTCTCTAAATACTTTGTACAGTCTTGCCCCCTCAGCCTGCAGCTTGTCTTTCCGGACTGGAATAAGGACCATGACTTCCTGACCTACCGTGTACAAGCGAGCTGTGGCTCTGTGGTCATACCACACTTTTTGATTCTGTTGGGCAGCTGCCAGGTTGCTCTGGGCTGTCCCCCTAAGCTCCTTCAGTCTTTCCCTAAACCTAAGGACGTAATCCACTATGGGAGTGTCCTGGGTGGCGTGCTTGCCTTCCCAGTCCTCCCGGATCAAGTCTAGGGGCCCATATACCCGGCGTCCATATAAGAGACCGAAGGGGGAAAACCCTGTCAACTCTTGGAGCACCTCCCTGTATGCAAACAACAGGTGGGGAAGGTATTTCTCCCAGTCCCTCACATGCTGTTCAGCAAACACTTGGAGCATTGACTTCAGGGTACAGTTAAATCTTTCCACAAGCCCATTGACTTACGGGTGATAAGGTGTCATGTGCCTCTGCACCATCCCACACTTCTCCCACAAACATTTCATCAGGTCCAACATGAACCCCCTCGATCAGTGATAACCTCCTGGGGAAACCCAACACAGGAGAAAATCCCAAGTAAGGCATCTGCCACTTTGTCTGTCCTCAGTGATGATAGGGTGACTGCCTATGGATACTGGGTGGCATAATCCACCACAGTCAGGATGAACCTCTTCCCAGAGGAGCTGGGGGTATTTAATGGCCCCACAATATCCATTCCCACCCTCTGGAATGGCTTCTCCACTATGGGCAATGGAATTAGGGCAGCTTGGGTCTTCTTACCTGCCTTCCCTATTTCTTGGCACTGGTGACAAGACCTGCAATACTCCTTCACCTGCTGGGTGAAGCTGGGCCAGTAGAAATTCTGGGCCAACCACTGTATGGTGCGCATGATTCCCAGATAGCCAGACAAGGGAATATTGTGTGCAATCTTGAGCAACTACTCACGATATCCCTGCAGAATGACAAGTTGACTGCCTATCACCCCTCCCTCTGTCTTCACATCCTGAGGATACATCAGTCCATTTTCCCTATAAACTTTATGTTTACCATCACCTCCCTGTGCTCCATCATAGTCTGCCCAAGCCCTCAGTTTCTCTAGACTAGGGTCACTTTTCTGAGTAGCTGCAAACTCCTTACATATTCCCAAGGCATGGGCCAGGTCCTCTTCAGTCTCTAAACTAGGGTCCCTAGCACTAGCATCAGGGCACTCAGGATCATTGTCATCCCTAACCCTCTGACAATGGGTCACCCTTCCTTCTTCAGAGTAACCCTCGGTAGCTGTGTGGTTAACTGCTACTGGGGACATTTCTACCCCCTTTTCATTAATCTCCATATCAGGAGAAACAGGCTGGGGAACCAGCCTCCCAGTGGTTTCCACAATGGCTTCTATGGGGTCCGGGGAACTACAATTTCCCTGTCCTGCTTGGCTACGGATAACTGCACACACCATCCCCTGTTTGAGATTATTGCCAAGGATGATGTAAACTGCTAAAGTTTTGGCTACAGCCACCTGTTGAACAGTTCCCCAAGTTTCACCCCAGTCTAGGAGAACACCAGTGAGTGGCAATGTAGTCTCCTCATCAGTGAACCCTTGTACAGTTACAAATTTATTGGGTAGAAGCTGACCAGGCTCTACCAAATCCCCTTTTACCAACGTCAGGGATGCCCCTGTGTCTCTTAGAAACATAGAAACATAGAAGTTGACGGCAGATAAGGACCTCAAGGCCCATCCAGTCTGCCCATTTCTTTTTCTACCTTATAAATGTGCCATTGGCCTTTGCTTTGTCAGTGACCTATCTATTCATAGTCATTTGTATTGCTCCCTTATGCCTATCCCATGCCTGTTTGAAGCCCTGCACTGTATTCATAGCCACCACTTCTTGTGGTAAGCCATTCCATGCATCTACCACCCTTTCTGTGAAAAGAATTTCCTCACATTCCCCTTAATCGGCCTCCCTCTAATCTCATGCTGTGTCCTCTTGTCCTGCTATTTTCTTATATTTAAACATGTTAGACCCTTTCACCTTGTTTATGCCCTTAAGGTGTTTGAATGCCTCGATCATATCACTCTCTCCCTCCTTGCTCAAGGGTATACATATTGAGCTCCGTTAATCTGTCCTCATATGTCTTCTGATGCAGTCCTGCACCATTTTGGTTGCCTTCTCTGGACTGCCTCAATTTGGTTAATGTCCTTGTGAAGGTGTGGCCTCCAATACTGCACGCAGTACTCCAGATGGGGCCTAACCAATGTCTTGTACAGAGGGATTATTACCTCCTCTTATGACTTGTGATACTCCTACTAATACACCAACACCCCCCCAGCCTTACCGCATCGCTTTAGAGGTCTGCTTGGATGATTTTAGGTCATCAGTGATGATGATGCCCAAGTCTCTTTCTTCCTTTGTGACTGCTAGCAACTCCTCCCAGCCTATAAGTGGCTTCAGGGTTTCTCTTCCCTATGTGCATGATTTTGCACTTCTTTGCATTAAATCCCAGTTGCCACTCTTCTGACCATTCTGCTAGTTTATCCAGATCTCTTCTCATTCTGCCCACCCCATCTGGATCATCTACTCTGTTGCAGATCTTGGTGTCATCTGCAAACAGACAAGCCTTATCCTCTAGTCCATCTGCGGTCACTAATGAAGATGTTGAATAGGACTGGCCCCAGGACTGATCCTGAGGTACCCCACTTGTGACTTGCATCTCTTCTGACTGTATACCATTTACCACCACTCTCTGTTTTCTGCCTGTCAACCAGTTTGCTACCCAGTTGACCAACTTCTGACCCACCCCGAGCCTACCTAGCTTATTTATCAATCTTCTATGTGGAACAGTGTCAAAAGCTTTGCTGAAGTCAAGGTAGGCGACATCAACTGCTCCCCCTTGGTCCACCACTCTGGTTACCCAGTCAAAGAAATCTATGAGATTAGTTTGACAGGACCTTCCTTTTGTAAACCCATGCTGTCTTAACCCTTGTGTCTGTACACCATTCACCATGACTGGGTGCATGTGTTCCCTCATGTTCACAGGCATGCTTCCAGTGACACACAAACAACCCACTTCTTTCTTACCCCATGTTGCATATTGCTCGTCCTTTTGAGACACTGTCTGGCAATATGCCCAGTTTCTTTACAAACCAAACATTCATTTCCTTTCTCAGAAAAATCTTTTCTTTGAAACCTGGGGCTAACTGGTTTTGATGGAGGCAGTGAGGGTTTTAGCTGCCCTGAAGGCACACTTTTCCATTTCTGCACTGCCACGCCCACCCCATTTGCTCTCAGAGCAGGTCTGCTCTTGGCATAGTGGTCCGAGAGTTCAGCAGCCTCTTGCACTGTTTTGGGACCTCGGTCCTCCAGCCAGGTTTTCAGCTCTGCTGGGCATGCCCCCAAAAAACTGTTCTAACAAAATAGCATTTTCAATTTTACCTACAGAGTTTGCTTCAGTTCCTTCTCGCCAACATTTTAAACACTGACGTTGTTTCATGGCTATCTCCACATAGCTCATGTCAGGGCTTCTCCTGAGCTTATGGAATTTAGCTCTGTATGCTTCTGCAGTTAAATCAAACTTTTTTAACAGTGCAGCTTTACATTTGCTGTAATCATTACTGTCCTCATTGTCCGTTTGACTCAATGCATTCTGAGCTTTTCTGGTAAGTAGTGGGGATAGCTGGAAGCTCCAGGACCCCCTAGGAATTTTTGCCTGAATACAAACTTTTTCAAAGGAATTTAAAAAGCCATCCATATCCTCCCCCTCTTTAAATTCAGATATCAATTTGGAATTTAATGTGTAACCCAGTCCTGAAGTTCCAGTTAAACTCAAGCCACTTACCTGCTCTGGTGCTGGTGGTTGGAGTCGTAGCTTCTCCAGTTCATGTTGCCTCTGATGCTCACACTCTTCACAGTCCACCTCTCACTGTTCTAGGTCAGCCTTTTGCTGTTCTCACTCCCTCTTCTCCTCTGCAGCTTGTTTTTCTCGCTCAGCATCTCTCTGGAACTCCAGCTCCATTCTGCACAACTCAATCTGCAGCCTGATTGCTTCTGGCTCCAGAATGCTGATGACCTTCCCGTGCTGCTGTGGTCCTTGACTTGCACTGGCCCTGCTGCCCTCCTCACCAGATCTGGACACTGCACCGGCTGCTGGCCCCTCCATGCTCAAGGTTTGGTCATTTACAGTCACAGTCTGTGACTCAACACTCTGGGCATCTGCTGCCATCAGGGCAACCATGAGGTTCTTCTTGGTGGCTCTCGTCTCGTGCAGGACTCCTCTGTCCTGGCACAACTGCCTCAAGTAGTCTGCAGTGCACCCACTGTAGTTGGAAGCCATGTTCTTCCCTAACTACGGCTACTCTAACTTGCACTTTAGAAAAAACATAAAACAGGTAGGAATGTGACTGTAAGCAAAATTATATAGTTCTGTTTCCTCTTTTAAAAATAAATCACTGTTATATTTTGCAAGTGAGCTGTACAGTATTAAGCTGACACACTGAACAGTTAAAGCTTGTGTTACCAATTTTATCACGCCGCTACTAACCAAATCTGTCACAAATGCACTCAGCAGGTCAGGCCCTCTGCTCCCACAGTGCCAACCTCTGAGCACAATAGTGTGAGCAGGTAACAGACAGGGTAATCGTCCTGTCTGCTTTTGGGTCTGAATCACCTTTGGTCTCAAGTTCTGGGGGGGATTCAAACTGTGAACCTTATGCTAGCGTACCCAATGTACAGGCTCAGATGTATACCCTCTTTGGGGATTGTGGTACAATCTTTTGCAGGGGCACCAAGCCAGGCTTCCAAAATGACCCCTTAAAATACTATAAAAGACCGTAGGTATATTCTTACCTTTTCCCAGTTTAGTAAGACCATCAAGCTTTTGAACAGTTTTTGTCAGTCTTAACCCTCTAAAAGTCACATGCAAAAAAAGAACTGGCAGACCCAGGCAGTCTTTCAAATAAAGATTTTACTAAAGATGAAAAAAAAATGAAAAAATGTAAACACAGAACAAGATATCAAAGAACATACAATCACTTAAAAGAAAAGCAAAGAACAAAAAAAAAACTCCTACCACAATACATTTAGACTTTTTCTATCTAATGTATCACCTCTTTAAGTGCCTTATATCAGAGAGCTGTGTGTATTTCTAGAGTCCCAAGATGGAATATCAACAGTTCAGACACAGTATACTTTAAACTGTGTTTCCCCACACCCCTTCTGTGAGTCATCTAGCTCCTCCTTTTAGAATGTAAAAAAATACAAACAGGATGTCCAGTCAGGAGGTATATTAAATAAGGTGACAGCAGCAAAAACGTATTTCCCAAATTAAGAATATTTTCGATCCACCAGTTCCCTTGAAGTTTTACAACCCTGCAATCCCTCACCTAAGTGTGAGATAGTTGGCAGGAATCAGCTTAATGATGTCCTGTTTCTGAAGTCATAAAATGTATATTTTAGTTTCCCAGCTTCAGAGCAGCAACAGGCCATAAAACGGCCATAAAATGCAATGTCTCAAGGAAGTTAATTACATTACAGAGATCTCCCTGGTCAATTATATATCCTGTAGTTTTCTCTGAAACCTGGGGGGGGGGCACCCATGGAGCACAGGCTGTCTTATGTGAGGCAATCTCATACTATATTTTTATATTACAAACAACATACAATAATCATAACCAGCTGGCCAAGCATCACAGTCAGCTATGCCCCATTGTCTTTTAAATTTGTATACGAGTTAGATGATTACTGCCTAAGGAGCCAGCCTTTAAAGAGGTGAGAAGAGGCTGTGCTAGCTCCAAGGCTGGTTTAAACTGACTTTGTCTCTGGAGAGTAGAAAAAACTCATCCAGCTTAGAGCTGGACAGTTGGAATTTAAAATGAAACATTAAAACCTGATTGACCATGACAGCCCAGCAACAGAAGCTAACCAATTGCTGGGGAGAATCCAGAAATTCTGCCTGGATACTGCCTTGAAAATCCTATAAAAACCCTGGAGAGATAGCTTGTTGGGGCAGATTTTCAAAAACTTGCTAACCAACCAGACTACTTTTGCACTTGGACCCTGTCTTGCTGAAAGAGCATAGACATTATTCTCAAGAACTCTCCTGAACCACAACAAGAGGCAAGAATTCAGCTACCTTTTGAAGAACACTTTGCACTTCAAATTCAGCAACAAAGGACTTGGTAAGATAGAACCTGAACACCAGGATTTTACAGTATAGTTTTTTTTTTTGTATATTTCCAAATCTCTTTTCATATCCTGTAACCAATATTAAGAAAAGTATATTTTCATTTAATTTATTTTATACTGAAAAATCTGTGAGCAAAAATGCCCATTTTCACAGACATCCAGTGACAATAATAATACAAAGTAAATATAAAAACCAACAATTTAACATAAACAGAAACAAAAAACATAAAATAACATAATCAAAACATTAAAAAACAATTATGAACAACCTCAGAAGAAAATTTTTGTTCAAGTAAACCCTTAAAACCTGACATAGTCTGACAGACAGTTATATTATTTGATAATTGATTATACTGTCTAATCAATTCAAACTGTATCGAATTCTGCTTAAAATTAGTTCTAATCTGAGGTAGTTTAAACACCTTTCTAGTACTAGTTCTAGTTGAAATAGTAGACACGGAGATGGGGAACAAACTAGCGACATTATTTGATATAAGACCTATTTGAATCTTATGCAAGAAAGTTAAAGATTAAAAAAAGCACTAAGAGGTAAGAAACCTGATTTCTCATATAAGATGCAATGATGAGTCGACCTAGGTAAACAGGTAATAAAATGTAATATACTGTGATATGTAGTTTTGAATTTGTTTAACATTTTCACAGATGAACAAGAATAAACAATAAAACCGTATCTCAGTAAGGAAAACAGAAAACTATTTGCCAAGCGGGTCCTTGTCTCAGGATTAAGAAACTTCCTAATACGGAATAACAAACCTAAACATTGATGTAAACAAGCAATTAGAGATACAATATGCTGATCGAAAGTTGGATGCTGATCCAACATAAGGCACAGGGACTTAAAATTGTAGACCCTTTCAATTGAGTTGCCAAATTTATCATTAAGCTTGAAATCATTATTAAATTGATTCCTATAACCAGAAAAAATCAAAAATGTAGTTTTAACAGAATTAAGTGTTGGTCTATGTTGAATAAACCAGGAGTTTATTGTATGTCATTTACAGTACTTATTTACCAAATTAGTAAAGCTTTTATCTTACTTAAACTAATTCTGCCAGCATATATTGCATGTGTTGGTTTGGGGAAGGTTTTGTTCAAATGAATCTACACCTGTCTAACGCTTAATGGCCTGATCCTACCAACATTAGAATCCAAAAAGGGACTCTGTAAACAAAAGGAGGGGGGAATACAAAAGGTTTCTTAAAAGGGTTATGTGTTTTGTGGAAAGTCACATACTGCGTGTATAGGGCATCCCGGAAAGCCTATACACACCTGTGGCTTTTCTAGTTCGCTGTGCATTGGCCAAAAGGGTTCTCTCCCAGGAACTCAGACTTGAGACTGTATTTGCACCCCTCACATGGAGAGAGGAAGCCCAAGGACCTCCTTGGTGGATGTTCAGTTGTTAGACAGTGAGTGTTCTAAAAGGACAGGAGGGGGAGTATTCCTGACCCAGATCACAAGGGGATTCACTGTAGCACAGGGAATCCTGTCCCATTGGAGTGGGCTTGTGACAATGTGTATTACTGTTGTTCAAGTTAGTTTCTTGATTACTCTAGGTTAGAGAGAACATTTTTATGCATGGTCTGTCTGATTTCACTTGGAGTCCCAGAAATCAGAGACTCTCTTTCTGGCTACTGGTTTTCTTTCTTAGCTAAATAGTGTTATTTTAACCAATTAACTACTTTATTTTTGAAGTGGTTTTAATTTCTAGCTATTTACAGTAAAGGAAATGGACTGTTTTTACTTTCCATTTTAGCCTGTGCCCTTTCACCTTAATTGTTCAGTTTCTGTGTTGGAGCCCTCGATTTGACCTTTGCAACAGTTCTTCTCAAGATATGTTTTTTACTGTTGGGCCGTTGTTCTTTAGCACCTTTTAAGAATCATTTTTTAATTTTTACAGGACCTCATTGAATTGATATGGTTGTGTGACCTGAGGACTTACAGGCTCAGAAAACTGTAGAAATTATTTCCAGTTCCGGGCAAAGGCAGACTGCCATGAGTACTGTTTAACGTGCCTGGGTCCAGAACATGACATTACTATTTGTGAGTCCTGTCTTATTTTTTGCCCCAAAACCTTAAACAAAAGGGTAAAAAAGATAAAAGAAATCATGGCTTCTCAGTCTGACTCTTTGTCACCAAAAATAATCAAAAGATTCTTAGGGAGTTCCCAATGATGGTGGAAAGCAGACATCAAAAGGGTCTGCATCCTCATGTATAGCAGCAGATATTGTATAGGGTGACAAGAAGAAAGATAAAGCTGCTCAGCCATCTCAAATGCATGGTGATGATGGATCAGACACCAGGGTGTCTAAAATGGGGAACCTTGAACCCAGTGATGACAAAAATAAACATAAAACAGCCTCTAAGCAGACACTGGAAATGGTGCCTGCTAAAAAGAAGTTGAAAGAAAAAACTATCCCTGCTACTCCACCTGAATGGAGAAAGGAGCAGAAAGGTGACACAAAAACATGTAATCTGAGGATGTATCAAAGCTCTGGCAATTTTTCCAGGCTAGCCAGGCCATGGAAAATGTTAATAATGTGACTACCCCCTTCCCCCAGGCACAAGCTGCAATGTATATACCTATGGAGGAGTAGGAGGAGGAGGAGGAAGAATACTGTGTACAAGAGGAGGGGGAAGGAGAGCCCATGGAATCAGAGAGTGCATCTGAACAAGACCTCAGCTCTCCTCTAAGGATTAATGAAAGCTATCCTTCCTTTTCCTAATTTGTCAGAAAAATGTTTAATACCCTCAATGTTCCCCCTTCAGAAACTGAGGAGGAAGCTGAATTTATAGATATGATGGGGATGGCACCTGTAAGAGGTTGCTAGTCTCCATATATGAATCACTTCAGAAGGCTATATTCAAAATCATATTTGCACCTTCTTCAGCTGTAGCCACTGATAAAAAAAATTAAAATAAAATATCTGGTGGACAAATGGGTTGGAATACCTATATACTCATCCTGCTCATCAAGGTGTAGTTCAGGTTGCTGCTTGTGAGAGAGCAAAAGTTTCCCTGTCTGCACAGCCCCTGAAAAGGACTCTAAAAAATCGGATGCTATGGCCAGAACAACTTATTCCTCAGTTTACTTGCTCAGTAGGTAGGCAGCTTATTCAGCACATATAGCACAGCACCAGAAAGCACTATGGAACACAGTTCTAGCACTTGCTGATAAAGCGGACGGTGAGCTGGGACAGAACTTAATTGCCACAGCAAGATCAGTCCTAGATTCCACCAAATATCATTTCCACATTGCTGTGCACACTAATGACACTGCTGCTAGGGTTTTAGCCCATGTTGTGTCCTTAAGAACATTTTACTGGTTAAGAACAACCATCCTTTCCCAGGACACTTAGACCAAAGCCATGAGAGAAACTCACTTTTTGGTGATGAAACAGAGGTATACATGAAAAAATGGATGACTACAAAGCTACTTACAAGAGTAAGAAAGAAAGAAAATGCCTCTACCTCCTACAGGCATTTGGAGGGGGAGGCAGAGGCAGGGGATGCTTCCCCAGAGCCTATACCCCATATGCCCCATTATGAGTACTAGCCTCAAAGAGGCTACTACAAGGGCAATGGCAGAAGGGGCACAAAGCATGCTGCTACTGCAGCACCAGCACCCAAGCCCCAGCTAAAGCAAAACCCCTGACAGCTCTGCCCAGGTTGCCAGACCATTGCCAGTGGGAGGAAGATTGGCTCAATACTTCCAGGAATGGATAAACCTCACCAGAGACAAGCGGGCTATGGAGGTAGTGGGCCAGGGTTTGTCTCTGCAGTTCAAAACATTTCCAAAGCTGCAGAAACACAAAAACATTCTGGTTTTCTCTCCCACAGAAAGAATTCTGTTGGAACTGGAAGTAAAGAAATTGCTTTTAGCAAAAGCAGCAGAAAAGGTCCCTGCCTCTCAGTGGGGCAAGGGTCTATTCCCAAGGTACTCCCTGACCCACAAGAAAAATGAAGAGTTGCAACCCATTTTAGATCTCATACCCGAACATGAATATAAGAAAGAGAAAGAGAAATTCAAGATGTTTGCACTGAGAACAATGATGCCATCTTTGCACTCAAGTCACTGGCTGGGATCTCTGGATCTGAAGATGCTTATTTTCATACCCCAATCAGGCCATCGCACAGAACATATCTCAGATTGAAGCTAGGGAACTGCCAATAACAGTTCACAGCTCTTCTCTTTGACCTCACCTCAGCACCAAGGGTATTTACAAAGTGCTTGGATGGGGTGGCTGCACACCTGAGAAGGCATGGTGTGGTGCTTTTCCCATACCTGGACAAGTGGCTAGTCTCAAGGAAAACAGAACAAGAAACAAGGTGCTCATTTCTTATTGTAAAAAGCACATTGTAGAATCTGGGATTCTTAAAACAATCTGCAAAAGTACCAAGTGCAACCTGTTAAAGTACTGGAATTCATAGGAGCCAGCTAAACACCCTGCAGGGGAAAGTCTTCCTCCCACAGGCTGGAGATGCAGCTTTGATAGCAACAGCAGAGTCCTTCACAGTAGGTCACCCAAGACTTTCAAGGACTTCCTGCAATTTACTGGGAGGCATACGTCCACAGCTGTGGCTCCATGGACCAGGCTCCAAAAGAAAGACATCCAATATCACTTAAGAGACAATTGGTCTCAAAGATGGGACTCAGTCTCAAAACTAGTGCCAGTGATAAAAGCACTGGTAAAATCATTAGAGTGGTGAAAGGAGGAAAGAAACCTCAGAGAGGTGCTGCTGAAGGTGCTTTGTATTTCAAGGAAACAAGAAACCAAGACAACATAGTCCTTTAAATGGAAAAGATTTTCTTACTTGTGTAACCCCAGAAGAATAATCCCAATGTAGGCCGAGTTGCCTATAGTACTAGCATACCTAGTACACCTACAGTCTCTAGGCCTAAAGCCTTCAGCACTATAGGTCCACTTAGCAGCAGTATCAGCCTTCATATCAGTAGGCAAGGGGAAGTCTCTGGCCTCACAACCCAGTTTAAAAAGGTTTTTAAAGGCCTCAGTCATTTGTACCCACTGGTAAGGGACTCTGTCCCATCATGGGATCTCAATATCTGCCATGCCATGTCCAACTCATAGTGGCTTCATTTAAGCCTATGGACACTGCCGACTTGATGTATGTCACATGGAAAACCATATTCCTGATTGCTATGACCTCTGTTGGGAGGTAATTGAACTGCAAGCCCTCTGCAAGAAAAGAGCCAAATTACATAATCTTCCACAAGGATATGGTAGTCCTTAGGATCAACAGGAAATTCCTACCTAAGGTGGTGTCTGAATTCCATCTGAACCAGTCAGTAACACTTCCTGTTCTCTGTCCAGAACACTGTAGTGAGCAAAAATTGCACAGCCTTGACCTGAAACAAGTTCTGGGCTTCTATGTAGATGGGACAAAAGATGTCTGGTCAACATATGCTTTTTGTTACCTATGTCAAGGCTGGCAAAGATAAACCAGCAACCATGAGGTCTGTCTCTCACCGGATAGTCTCTTGCATCCAGTTCTGCTATGAAAAAGCTCAGAAAATGCCACCAAGAGGCCTAAGGGCACACTCCACAAGAGGTATCTCTGCCTCTGTGGAATCCACAAGGGGCATCCCCTTATTAGACATTTGCAAAGCAGCTACTTGGAAAACAGTGCACACCTTCACAAAGCACTACTGCCTGGATGTACAGTCCAAGAGGGATGCCAGCTTTGGAACTGATGTTCTACAGAACCTCTTTCCTAAGTAGGTTCTGGTTCCAAGCCTCCCAAAGTACTGCTGTTAAGTTTGCATAGAGTGTAAACATTATATGAGGGATTCCTGGGGTTAGAAGAAGAAAAACTACACATTGTAGTAATACTATTTCTTCTCCTCAGGGATCCCTCACTACATTTACACTCCCAACCTGCCTCCCTTTCCACAACCTAAAAATGGGCTCTCAGAAGAATCAGTTCTTTTCATTTAAGGGTGCTTAAAGGTGCACTGTCAGCTTTTCCCCTTGTTTCAGTCTCAAAATGAAGCAATGTCCCCACAGGCTCATACTAATAAAACAAGTACAATACAATGACACTGTCTAACCTCAAAGTAACCAATTTACCTATATTTGCTGCATTTTGACTTAATGTGTGTAGGGGTGGTCTGCGGTAAATCCCCCATCCCCCGGAAGCATACTGGCACCGAGAACGTGCCTCTCGCCATCCCGAAGAATGATTTTTTTTCATCCGCATTGGACCAAGCTTTTAATCTAGACGAGTGTGGCATACTGAGCTATTTGCTTCATCATCAATGCAAAACCGAGCACTCCTTGAGCTGCAAAATTAATTTAAACTCTGGCGTCGAAATCTACGCTGCGTGCGGTGAAGCTACTCGCACATGCCGAGGGTTCGGTGACAGGTTTAAATTCATTTTGCAACTCAGAAATGCTCAATTTTGCATTGATGATAAATAAACTCAATGTCTCACCTCTCCAGATAAAAGCTAATCCAATGCGTGAGAAAATCGTTCTTAGGATGGCGCTCCGCAGAGGCGTGTTCTCAGCACCAGTGTGCTTCTGCGGGATGGGGGATTTATCGCGGACTGCCCCTATACACATTAAGTCAAAATGTGGCAAATATAGGTAAATTGGATACTTTGAGGTTAGATAGTGTCATTGTATTGTACTTGCTTTATTAGTATGAGCCTGTGGGGACACTGCTTCATTTTGAGACAGAAACGAGGGGAAAAGCTGACAGTGTCCCTTTAAGCATTACTGTTACAGTTACTCTACAGTTGTAGAGTTTGGATTTTTTTCTTGACAGGTCAATTTTTACATTTCAGCTTCAATTTGTTTGGTGTTTTTCAAAAATGCTGATAAAATTATATACATTTGTGGAAACCTCTTAGCTAGTTTTACTAGCCACTGCTCCACTATGGCTGTAGAAACAAATCTAGCCAACTGCCAGAGTAGAGCATGGCTGCAAAGTTTGAACAAAAATTCTTAATTCTAAGAATTATAATAGGTTCTATCTCCATGATATCTGTATTCAAGGAGATTGATGCACAGAGTGTAAACATAGTAAGGGATCCCTGAGAAGAAACAACATTACTTTGTGAGTATTTTTTTTCCCTAAGGGATCCATCAATGAGCCTTAAAACCCTGACCCTGCCTCTCCTTTCAAAACTTGAAAGTAGGTTCACACTGGAATCAGTTCCTATCTTAAGGTTGCTTGAGCATTACTTATTGCAGTTCCTCAGCAATTGTTAAAATGTGATCATTTAAATTTTTACATCATGCTTGTTTCAGTTTGGCTGGATTCTTCAAAATTTTTTAAGAAAATGAAAAAAAAAAATGAATAGTCATTTAGCAAGTTTGGTGGTCATTGCTCCCAAGCTATAGAAACAAATTTGACATTGAAATGGCAGGAGAAATGTGACCACAGTGCAACGATTGAACATGTATTCTAAATTCTAAAATTAGCATTAAGTTCTGTCTCTGGGGCATCATACTCTGGCAGGATGATGCACTTTTGTAAGGCTCATTGATGAATCCTTGAGAAGAAGCAACATTACTAAGGTGAATATTTTTTTTCTTTTTCCCCTTTCACATGCAGTAGCCTGTATTAGATCCTCTGGGTTATGGTGTTGGTAAAGATATTCTGAACCAGTCATGATTATATTGTTTCAGTACCTTCTTAGCAATTGTTTCAGCCAGTTTTAGAATCTTTTTAGTAATCTTTTTAAAAGTGTCATAAATGGGGATACTGACTCTTTTTGTTTAAGAATTGACTTCCAAGTGTCAGAATCTGTTTCCACAGTGGGGATATCAGTGATAGCTGCCATGTCTCTATGGAATGTAGACTCTGAGGAGTAGTACCCCAAAGGCTGTGGAAATCAACATAGTTCCTTATCACCTGCGACTTCAGGAGTAACTGGTTCCACTTCCTCCTCAAAGTAACATTCCTGCTCTGTGACACTAGGGACAATGGAGGGAGTAAATTTAGATGCTTGTTTTTTTATGATCTGGAAGAATTGCCACATTTTTTGAATTCCACCCTGAAAGGCCTCTGAGAATCATCTACAGGCTGTACAATTGACTTCTTTATCTTGTGTTTTTCTTTCTTGGTCTTTGTAAGGTTAGTGTGAGGATGACTCCTCTGCCTGGCTTTTCTTGGAGTCCTTTTTATTTAAGCATTCCTCTGCTGGGGATTTATTCTCTTGTGTGGGCTTCCTTTCAGACTCTGCTTTATACTGGTCTTTATGGAAAGCTGTTTTATTTTCAACCTTCTCACTAGAGGAGCACTCTTTGGAGCTAGACTGATAGGTTGGGGCCAATAACGACTGCCTTTTTCCTTGTCTCTTTTTTTGTGTCTTAGAAGAAAATGCTTTGAACAGATCACAGTTTAGCCAGTCATGAACTGGGCCCAAGCACTTATAAAACTCTGTATGCCTATCTGCTTTAGGTGAACAGTGACCATACTTTTGGGACTTTCTAAAACCTGTGGACCCAGTTAATTTTTAGGCTTTTGTTTCAATTCTGAGACATGAGACCAAAAATCGGCACCACAGGAGAATTGCTGACCTCAGTGGTTGAGAGGCTGTGTTTTTATGTCGACTGAAGTCCTTGTGAGTCAACCTGTTTTACTTCACTCAACCACAGTCATGAGTGAAAACAGTTAGAAATGAGGTACAAAAATGCAAAAACACTTTATTGTCATCCACAGTCGTGAGCTGACTAATCTTTTCAAATCATTCAACTAGTCATGGCCCAGAAAACAGCCTGAAGTGTTCTAAAAAAATAGGCAGAAGCACTTTATCATCTTTTTTGTTAAAACATAACAGTTAAACTGGAACCACTAGGCTATTAATGTAAACCCCAAACTTCCACTGTCATTGGGAGCAAAGCTTATTTTTGGTTTAGGCTACAGTTCACAGAAGCATTCAGGAACTGTGAAAAATGTGGAAAATCACTCTCTTGTGTTAAAACCCAGTTTGGAAGTGAGAGCAAACATGTGTTACATAAATAAACTGAATACATTTTTCTAAAACACAAGTCTTTAGGAGCCACTGCAGCCCTCAAATTAGCTGGGAGCATCATCTAGAGTGACTGCGCACTCTTCAGCAGAAACTAAAACTCCACCATTGGAATGCTGGGAGGCACAAAACCATCACAATGTGTGAGAGCATCTTTGAAAAAACATTCTAAGTTCCAGGGTACCATGCAGCTCACTGAGATGATGCACAAATTTGACTAGGCTCATCTAATTTATGCACAGTGCTCCCTCACCATACCAGACCTTGATATAACGTAACCCCAGCTATAACAAATGGGGACTGTGGCTCCCGACCAGCAATCAGTAATTCCTGCTGCTGCATCACTGCCCATCTGTACTCCTGTGAGTGAAGATAGAGTAGATTTAGTCCTTTACTTAAATTCAGCCAGCCGCAGCTGCCTTAATGACACCAGCCGCCCCCCAACTGCAACTCTACTGTGACTGGTACTGTACTCTGTTTCTTTTTTCTACTCTCAGTGCCAGCAAGGAGTAGTGGTTGTTGGACCTGGAAGTAGGTTAGTGAGATACAGTATAAGACAAGCAGGATGACTGAATCTTCTAAGTGCAAAGACACTAAAAATATGGGAAATAAACGTATTAACTCAGCTACAGTTCTGCAAGCAAATTGATTGCTGCCAGGTAAGGGAATGTACATAGTCAGGGGCGGGGGGGTCAGCCATAGCCGAGTTGCAGTTGGGGTACTGCGGGCAGGTGAACAGAAATTATTTTTGTAACTGAAGCTGGACCAAAAATATAGGAAATAAACTTATTAATGTAGCTACAGTACTGCAAGCAAATTGATTGCTGCCGGGTAAGGGAATGTACACAGTCTGGGCCGGGGGGGATCAGTCATAGCCGAGCTGCAGTCGGGGTACCGTGGTCGGGCGAACAGAAATGACTTCTGTAACTGAAAATGGACTGTGTGTATAATAAAGTAAAAGTACAGATGAAATGCATTGAAGTTAGGTTTAATTTAAAAATAAAAGTAAAGGTATATGATTCGGTGGCTTGTGACTTGGACAGCTGTTTAATAAAGCACAGACATGTAATGTCTAACTGCTTTTTTGACGTCCCTCGACATAATGAACAGGGAGGTATAACAAACTCACGTTATGGCTCCCATTCTGTTCGTTACAGTGAGGAAGCACTGTAGTTAGAAATGCTTCATATTAAGTTTATTCAGACTCATGGTTTCAGTTATTATTGGGTCAGGATGGAGTTTTTTCCTTGCGCTTCAAATGCAATATACTAGGTAGAAGTCCTTCAAGGAATCTGGTAAAATACCAGAATATATTACTGGAATAAGTGTATTTACTGCTTTGTTACTGTACCATTTTGTTTTATTTGTTTGATCAGACTATACAAAGTAAAAAAAAATTGCAGTCAGCTAATCAGATGTTACTACTGTACTATAGGAAAAAGTAATTTCATTCATGCATACCTTCTGAAAGAAATGAGTGCAAGCTGCTCCACTATGAGTCCGATGATTATACCCGGCTTCGTTATTAGGAAAAATTTGGGTACTTTGGGGGGAGAAGGTAGGTTGGGGCTAGTGAGTGTGTTTGGTTGGGTGGTTCTTTATTGAACTGGGGTTGGGGACCTTGAGACATGTCCCAGGGTAGGGGCTCAGGGTTTGGGGATTTGGGTTATTATAAGGAGATATTTTAAAATACACCTGACTTGGTGTTAGGAATAATTTTGGTGGTATGGGGAGAAAGGGAGGTGGGGCTATTGGGTGTGTTGGGTAGGGGGGGCTTTTCACAGAATTGGGCGGTTGAGGACCTTCGGGCTTGTGCCAGGAAGATTCTGGGGGGTGCACTTGTCATTTATTGTAAGGAGCTGTCCATATAATTAACAATACGGTATCTACGTGGGCTTGATAGAGGAGGTAGGTTGTGCATTGCAAGGTGATTTGGTAGAGGGGTTAATAATACTGTGTGGTTGGAGACCTTGTACAGCATGGGGGAGGATTTTAATTGCCAGATTCCAAATCAGATAAGGTATTCGTATCTGAATCTGATTTGGTATCCTAAAATTTAGGATTTGGATTTTTGGCAGCTTTATCTGAAAATCCCAAATCCTCAATTTTAGCTGATATCTGAGATGCAGGGGACCCTCTTATAACAGGCACATTTGTGTAAGTAGGTTTTGTCCATTATAAGGAGTGTCTGCTATATCCTAAAATCTTAAAATATGAACCTCCTTCACTACAGCTGATACTCTGGAGTTAAAATTAGAACATACCCCCTCCTCTGCCAAGAGGGGAAGATCACTTGGATAGGCAATCTGTGCTGTGGAGCAATCCCCAGAGGTAACATTTTAGGTGTCAGGTGAAGTGAGTGATAACTTGATAGTGCCAGACAAACCAGCTGAATGATCAGGTGATCATTAACAGGACATTCACAGCATGTAATGGGCACAGTGAAGCTTGCAGTCTCCGCTATTCAGGGTTTGTAGAATATGGTATGAGATTTTTAACATTACAGGCATAGATTTTGGCAAGGCGGATCTGTCCATTAAAAACAGGTCCACAAGTCAGCCCAGTGGCGTGGAGGGGTGAAACGCTTAGTGCCTTACCTCTTGCTACACCAGTGACCTGGGTTTGAGAATGGATGTGGGTCGCTTGGAGGCTGGCCGGGGAAGGAGGTATGAACACCTGGAGGACAGCTCTCCTACTTTGGTTGGGGGGGGGTTGACATGATCCATTGCTTGTCTGCCACCTGGAGGTGTCCAGTTGGCAGGGCAGATCCAGGCATATAACACAGACTTACCATGACAAGGCATTTGAGCATGTCTCCACAGAGGTGAAGCTCACCCATTGTGCCATTGCATGTGTGTGGTCCGGGGGAAACAACGAAGGAGGAAACTCCTTTGGCCACAGGATGACATCCGGGCCCTTGCAGGCCCTACACCAGTGACTGGGCACCCCGCCACAGTCCTCTGAGCCAAAAGACATAGGCGAGAAGGTATGTCCCCGAGAATCCAGTGATGGGGCTGAGGAGTCTGGGTAGTTAAAAATATATTTTTATGCAGAATAAATACAAGTCATTAGGGATAAGGTTCCCTGTTTACAAGACCGTCCTGTGAGTATAACAAATTAGTTTCAGAAAACACATAATATAGTTTACAAAAAAACAGTACATAAATCACAACTTGTCACATCAATCACTTAAGTACACAAAAAAGGTACACATCTCACATTAATAACAATTACAAACAAGGGAAAAACAATTTTCCATGGCAGTAACAAATTGCATATGTGTTGAAATAGTGCACACTGAGTAGGGTAAGCTGCTCCATAATGATGTAGCTTGATACTGTAAAGTTTTCCTCCATGTTTTGTTTTGAAAATTGGAAAACTGACTTTATTTATGTGTACTGATTTAGTTAATTCTTGTTTGTCTTTGTATTTAATGTTATTAAAAACTACTTGTGGACTGGACAGAAGGGGTGAGCCAAGGGCACTACAGTGCCAAAAAAATCAATATAGAAAAAGAAAAAAAAGCAGCTGTCCACTATAACTGTGTTTGCTATAAGTGAGTCCAACTGTATCTATTTTTTAAAACAGATATCTGAGCAACCCTACTGCCAGTAACTCAGTTTGGGAGTGGACTTGGGGCACACAGTGTGGGCAGTCAGGCTGGATGACTGTGCTGTTAACTGCTGTGATTCCTAGCCCAGGAAGGGAATGGTGCTGTGTACAATGCTGCAGTGACCGTTTCAATGTGCCTGGGAGCTTGCTTCCCCTAGGGTGCTGTTTTGAACTATGAGGACACTAGTAGGTAGGCAGCACCACTATAGGGGTGGAGGAAGGGAGCAGAAAATGGAGAGAATTCCAGGTCATCATGTAAATGCTGGCCCCAGTATAATACATCCTGTCCCTACTCCATGGAACCACAATAGTTGAACCATGAGGGACTTGAAGCTGCAAGTTTAGTGGTTGATGTGGCTGGGTGGTCATTCAGGGTCAGAAGGGGGCAACATGTCTAGCATGGAGAAAAACGCCAGATGAGGAAAAAAATTTAAAAATAAAAACAAATAGAATCTATATATATATATATATATATATATATATATATTAACTTTTGCACTTTGCATTATTAACTTCATTCTAAGGCAATATGATGACATATCATAATATTTCCCACTTACGATAATTTAGTGTTGTACAAAACTACTTTTACAATGACTTCTTAGCACAATACACTGCAATGTATGATGTATTGTCTTTCTATAGGAGTCCAAAAGGGATGCCATGCAAGTCTGTATCATCTCATGCCGTAGGTGTTGCCCAAGAGACAGAATGGAATTTAGAATGTTCTTCAAACTCTGCACTGTGGTCACACTCCCATTATAAAATGGTGTATGAAAATCCTGTAACCTCATTGGTCAAAACGTGTCACATCACCGTGGGTAAATCCTGCCTAACCCACGGCTGAGGAATGGCATTTATAAAAAACATAATTAAACACATTTTAAATTTATTTTACATATGGTTCCATTGTATAATCTCAATAAGGCACTCCAGGGTGAAGGTTATTGGGTGATTTACCCACTTCTTGTGTGGTTAAGTCACTCGGCTGCACATCGTGACACACCACACAAGGCGTGGGTAATTCCCCTATAATCCACACCCTGTTGTGCCTTATTGCTTAATTAATGCTTAAAGTCACATTTGTTTTCTCTGCTGAAGAGATCAGATGCCCCAAAGTCCTGTGCCAGTCCTAGCAGCTAAGTCTGTAGTTTTATATAGTAAAAAAAATGTAACTAGCTAGTTTGCAACACTCTGCATTAGTTAGCTTAGGGGTGTGTGTGTGTGTGTGTGTGTGTGTGTTAAATCATGGTTTTCTCTCAATCTCTGTCCATTCTAGGAGCCAGAGAAATAGAGGTTCAGCACTGTTCCCCTCCAGCATATGGGTACTAATAGAAAGTGATAAAAAGTGTTTTAATATATAAATAAATTATTTATTAGTGGTTTTTACAGCATTTACATTGGGTACTGAATAAATTGTTTAGGATTTTCAGTCGATTGGTATAATGGATAAGCCTACAAAGAGGACAGAGCCTACAGGATTTAAATATTGTAAATCCTGCTCATAGATCCTGGCAAAAACAGACCACCATGATCTTTGTCTTAATTGCCTTGGACATGACCATGGTTTTGAAAATTGTGATTTGAGTATAAGTTTTTTCCCTAAAACACAAAAGAAAATGTCTACTTTAAAAGAGGCTTTCTCAGCTTCTTAGTCTTGTTCTGTGTCTCTTTAAAGCTCTCCAAAAAACAGTCCTAAAATGGAGAGGGTTACCCCTGATGGCGGAAAGCACACATCAGAAAGTCTCTCACCCTTTCAGTGGTCACTGTCTTCAAAGATGGGTGAAAAATGCTGCAAGCAGTCCTCTGTTAAAGGAGACTGAAAAGGCTGCTAAGCCATCCTCGGAGCACAGTAAAGAGCACAAGGCATTTTACAGGAGGAGCTGGATGCTAGTGATGGCAAAAGGAGTTTCAGACCAGCCACTGTCTACATCATCTGGAAAGAAAAACATAAAGGAAAGTGTAACACAATCACTCCCCCTAAAGAGACCAGGAGCAGACAATGGACAAGCAAGCTATGTCCTCTGTGAAAGGCATTACAAAAATGTGGCAGTTCTTCCAAGCGTTCCAAATTATAGGGAACCTGGTAACAGCTGCTGCCTCCTTGCTGTCCAGGTCCAGGTCACACAACAGGTTCCTGTGCTGGAGGAAGTGAAGGAAGAGGAGGAAGGGAAACTGATGGAGCCTCAGGTGACCCCAGAACATGACTTTGATTCTTCACCAAGAGTTATTGAAGATTCTTACTCTTATTTTACCTTTGTGCAGCAAATGGTAGACACACTCAGTAGACCCCCATTGAAACAGAGGAGGATAGAGAGAAGGCAAGATTTATGAGTATGTTGAGACTAACATCCACAAAAAAACTATTACTGCACATACATACATTCCTTAGGAAGGCCACCACAAGAGTGATAGCAGTCCCCACTCAGCTGCAGGCACAGACAAAATTATTCAGGTGGACAAGCATATAGTGGAATACCTGTATGTGAACCCTGACCATGAGGGACTGGTGCAAACTGCAACTTGTGAGAAGGCTAACGGCTCCCTATCTGTCCTCTAAACAGAAAAGGATTCCAGGAAACTGGACCACATGGCAAGGAAGGTTTATACTGCAGCCACCTTGCTGTTGAGACAAGCAGCTTACATGGCATACACATTCCAGTACCAGAAGGCACTGTGGAACACTGTCTTGGCATTGAGTGAAAACCTCCCTGGTGAAGAAGGAGACAATCTGGCTGGCATAGCCAAAGCCAGATTGGAAGCCACAAGGTATCAGTTTCAAATGGCAGTGGATGCCAGTGACACAGCATCCAGGGCTCTGGGACACTCAATGGCTTTAAGAAGATTCTCCTGGCTAAGGGTATATAACCTAACCCAGCATACCCAAAGTAAAGCAACAGATTTCCTCTTTGAGTGATCATCTCTTTTTGGAGGGAAAACAAAAGCATAGCATACATGAAAAAAGTTGATGAGCAGAAATCATCTTACAAAAACGTGACAGAAAAAGAAATGGTCTCAATCTCTTACAGGCCTCATGGAAGAGGGCAGGTAGGGATAGGACCTACTACAATAGGCCCTATGTCCACTATGAATACACAGTGCAGAGGGGGACTGGCTGAGGAAGAAGCAGAAGAAGAGGTAGATGAAAACAAACAACAGATCCTTGGCCACAGGCAAAACAAAAACCCTTGCAGTTATGCCTAGATTGCCATGGACTCACTCGGGGGGAGGGGTGCATCTGGCCCACTACTTCAGAAGTGGCAAAGCATTACCACAGAAAAGCGGGTCCTGAAAATAATGGGACTGGGTTTAATACAATGCAAAAAACAGAGCACCCGAAGAAAGATGTCACAGAAATGGTCACTTCATAAACAAACCGTAGTATTCATATGAAGAGTGGTGATACACATCCTTCACCCATGTGAACATGGCAATCAGCAAACAGATGCAGCAAAATGACATCATGGTTGCCGACGCACACTGCTGATGTTTTGCTCAGATCAGGCCAAGCTTTCTCAGAGAAATCTTTTACATCTAGAAGTTCCCATTCTTTTATATTAGAAAATATGTAAATGCTTAATCCCAGACCCAAAAGAGAGCTATTGGATTTATGAGCTGGGAGCCAGGGATGATGGTGGTATCAATGATAATATAGATCTATCAGCTTTTGTGAAAAAAAATTGTAAACTGATAATGACAACATATCATAATGGCACAAAAATAATGCCAAACTAATAATGATGTTGTGCTTGTCATGCTGCGAGATTTTTACATAAAGATTTGTGCCTGGTACTGGCATTTCCATTCCATACAGAAACATATTGCAAACCATTTATGATGCATTGTGACCATTGTGAATTTAACTTATGTGTTTAATACAGGTTTGGGCAACCCTGCAAAAGTGTGTTTAATGGATTTATGCATCTGATGGAATGAATGGACTTTCTTATCATGAATGTTTTTATGATGTATTATTTTTAAATGCGATCATGCACTTTGCACTTGCTCCGATTGGCTGTGGGATTAAACATTTACATATTTTCTAGTATAAAAGAATGGACACTTCTAGATGTGAAAGATTTCTCTGAGGAAGCTCAGCCTGAACCAAACAAAACATCAGCAGTGTGCGGCGACAGCCTTGACTTCATTTTGCGGCATCTGGTGGCTGATTGTAGTGTTCACATGGGTGAAGGATTTGTATTGCCATTCTGTATGAATAAAATTATTTATTTATGAAGTGACCATTTCTGTGTGACATTTTTCTATGGGTGCTCTGTTATTTTGCATTGTACTGGACTTAATTGTACTCAGCACCATAGTGTCATTACCTGTTGCTCTGTTCTCTTGTTCAAGAACAGGGTTTAACCAGGGGTTCAGTTAATTTATTTTCAGTGGAAGTCTATAACTTCCAGGAGTCAAAATCTGGAAGTCATTCCAATTTCTTGGAAGTCAAAATACTTCCAGGATCCCACTTTTGGAAGTCAATATTCTAGGAAGGACACATTTATGGATGTTAATTTAATACATTAGTGGTAATATACAATTTCTTTCAGAATGATCCATTATTTCTGACTTCTATGCCTGCAGTTTTGGAAGTCATCTAATTTTTGGTTTTATATCTGGAAGTCAATGACTTTCTCCCTCTTTATTTTGGAAGTTTTTGCCTTATTTTTGGAAGTCAAATACTCCCAAAATGGAGTTAACTGAAGCCCTGGGTTTAACCCTTCACTTTGTAAAGTCTGCAAGGTTAAACAGACCAAAGTATTTTTAACTCACAATCAGGAACAAAAGCACCTGCAGGAACTGGAAGTGAAACAACTGCTTCAGCTCAAAGCAGTAGAAAAGTAATTTCCTCACAGAGGAGGAAAGGACTGTTTCAAAGATACTTTCTCATTTAAAAGAAACATGGGGACCTATTTGGGACCTAATGTTCAGGAACAGGCGCCTTAAAAAGGAAAAGTTCTGGACAGTGACACTGAACACAGTGATCTCATCACTGCAGACAGGGGAATGGTCGGGGTCTCTGGATTTGAAAGACACATACTTTCCCATCACAATAAGGCACAGAAAGTACCTGAGATTCAGACTGGGAAATGGTCAATACCAATTTTCAGCATTGAACTTTGGTATGACTTCAGCACCAAGGGTATTCATTATGGACCCTTAGCATGATGCCAACCTGCCTGCGTAAACCAGGTGCATTGGCATTGTGCTTGTGAATGCCACGGAGCGGTGGGCGCATGGCATTCGTGACATAGACACGCCTTGGTGATATATACCCAATCCCCTGGCCACATGGGACAGAATCATGCTGGGGGTGGGCAGGGGGCATTCCAGGGGCATGCCAGCACTATGCGGTATGTACAAACCCACGTAGTGCTGGCCACATAGGTGCAGAGCAGGGCACAGATTATGGCAGGGGGGACCCTTCCATAACTCACTGTGTGCCCCTACAGACACAGGCCGCTGGTTGCTTGGGGACCTGGACAGAGCTCACCATGCTGCCCCTGACTGTTGGGCAGCTGGAGATGGCAGGGGCAGCTAGAAGGGCATGAGCCCGGCAATGGACAGGAGCAGTGGCACTGGAATAAGATGATGCCACATGGGTCTGGGTGCCTGCAATTGGCATGCACAACCCTGGACCCACACCTCCTTATGTGAGGAATCCACTAGGTGTCCTGGGGGGCATCCTATTGGATGCCCCCCAGGATGATGACTCCTCCCCTGGCTGCCCTGCAGAGTCTTGTGTGCCGAGGGGGAGTGGAGCCGTGGACAGGTGGCAGTCTTTTGTGCATGCCGGTATGAGCGCACCTGTCTGGGGGTGCAAAGTGCCATGGGTGAGGTATGCAACTTTTCCACGTACCACCGCCCGCTTGGTGCATAGCACCCAAAGTACCTAGATGTGGTGACAGCACATATGCAAAGAAAAAGTGTGGTAGTTTTCTCTTACATGACTGGTTAATAACAGGGAAAACAAAGGAGGAAGAACTGCACTCCATATCTGTGGAAAGGATTATACTGGAAAAGTTAGGCTTTCTCATGAACTTGAAAAACTCACATCTAGAATCCAGTCCAGTACTGGATTTCATAGAAGCAGAGTTGAACACAATACAGGGAAGAGCATTTCTGCTAGAGAACAGAGCAAAAACCCTCATTCAGTGTGCAAACCCATTCCTGATAGGTCACAAAAAGACTGCCCAGGAATTCCTACAGCTCATAGGCCACACAGCACCAGCAACAGCTGTGGTGCCATGGTCTTGCTTGCAGATAAGAGATGTGCAGTATTACTTAAGAAAGTACTGGCAACAGAACAGATTCTCTAGACCATCCAGTTCCAGTCACCCAACAATTGACTAACACTGCAGTGGTGGAAGGACACAGATAATCTCAGCAAAGGTATCCCCTCCCCACAGTTGTCTCCCACAAAGGTCCTCACCACAGATGCCTCCCTGCTGGGATGGGGAGAGCATCTATAGGACAACACAGTGTCCTGAAGACAGGAGTTGAAACTTACAAGAAAAGGATGCAGAATTTAATTGCCCAGCAAAGACATCTCATATAAAGACAGCAATGTTTTGTTCGGGGAGGAAGAGAGAGAAAGAGACGGGGATTTAATTTGAAAAGAGACTTTCAGATGTAGGACTTTGTTTGAACTGCCTGTATGAAGAGCTATCCTGCACAATTTTTTATTTTATTTTATTTTATTTTATTGTTGTTAACAAGAAAACACTACTTGCAAATGTTATAACTTCTCCTGGTATGCCTATGCTTCCTAACCTATGCCTCTATGACAGTGAGCACTGCACTGCATATACTGTATAGTCAAAGTAGGTATTCTGGAAGTGGTGAGGAGATCAGGAATGGCATCACAGGTAGAGGTACTACATTTTGACCAGGCTTACTTTAATACTCTGGATGGAGGCATTGTACATTTTGATTTAGGATATGAGACTTCATTTATTATTTTGAGTAAAGACCCCAGTCCCTTCATCCTCTCAACTGCGGAGGCAAGTGGGTGTCACTGCCTGTCAACTCTGTGATCCAGCGACACACGTGTGAGTGGCAATCCAGGGATCTGCACCCAATATCCACGGGATGCTTTGTACAAAGTCACAAACTGGTCACATTTATACAAATAATGTTATTTATCTTTATTTAGTTTCTGTTGACAGGGAAACATGGGCTAGGCAATTCTGCTTATTTTCAGCCTTGCCCTGGGGGGTGGTGGGATTGATACAGATACAGACTTACTGTACATATTGAATTAGGTTAAACTGTTGGTAGTATTTTCATGAAAGGGGGTAAATTTGATCAGGACACTGGGGAAATTCCCCTACTCTTGGCAGGGGGCGCTATTTGGCCCTGTGACCAAGATGGCAGCCCGAGAGGCAGTGGAGGAGGTCAGTCAGGCTGGGGAGCTGTTGTTCCTCCCAGCCTGTGTATCATAGTGTATCGTAGGAAAACACTGTGGATAATCGTGACTGTCTGCATCAGTCTCCTGAATTAGCGTCAGTGATTTCAGAAGATCCTGCTTTGGAGATTGAGGACTTTTCTGGTGCATCAGATATGGAGGTTCTTTCAGAAGAATTTCACCTAGCGAAGGAGACTAGGCCAACTGAGGATGGTGTGGTACAAGTGGAGAAGCCCCGATTAAAATAAAAAAAATCGGCTTTATGAAAGAAGTTGGAACAAAAGTTGTTAAAAGATAAAAATCGTCATTTGGGGAAGAAAAATACAAGGACTCACTGGGGTCGATTTCTGATGTTGGAGTTCCTCCTGGTCCCCCACGTATTCCTCCTGCTTGGGAGAGGATCAAGGAGGCTTTTGGTGTACAGTCTCAACTCCTGGATTTGGACTGAACTCCTGCTAAGGCACTTCCAAATGCTGGGTGGGTTCAGACTGCTACGGGTGAGTGGGTCAGTGGCCCAACTACTGCTACAGTACCTGACTATTCTAAACCTGATGTTATTTCAGGACAATCTTCAGATGCATTTGTAATGCCTACTTCTATGATTGTTGAACCTGGTTCTGAGCAAGTTTTACCCCCCTGATGGTTCTGACTGTGTTCCACCTTTTCAAAGTGAGTGTCCTGGTGGCAATATTTTGGTTTCCACCCCTATTCTTGCTCGGATTTCACCTGAGGAGCGTAACATGGACAAGCACCCAGACAAAAGTAATGGACAAGACACTTTCTCCGCCTTTACAGTGGATGATGGTGGACCTATGATTCAGGATGAGGTGCAGCCTCCGACACTGCCATGCCAATTAGACCTTGATGTGGGTGTCCCTTCTGGGGATGCAGATACTGCTACTCTTCCTTTGGTTAATGCACCTAGGAATCAGGGGCATATAAGAGTTGGGCCACAAACTCCATCTATTTCATAGGGTACTGAGGGGCCTCAGAGTGGGTGCCTGGATGAAGAACATGGCTCCTCGGTGGGGGGGACTACTGTACAAAGCTACTACCTAGATGACATGCTGTTCGGATCCGATACCAAGGTGGTCTGGAAATGCCACCTGATCAGGAATATGTGAGAAAATAATTGATTAAGGAATCTCTACAGTTTGTCCCCAAAGATGTTCATGATCTTATACATGTCTCCGGTGAGGAGAATTTTGACGTTAGCTTTAATACTGCCCATGGCCTAGACAGAATCTGGACGAAGTATAATCAGAGAAAATGTTCCCCATTTGAACGCTTTTTTTGTCATACATAGAAACACAGAATTTAATGGCAGATGAGGACCGCTTGGCCCACCTAGTCTGCCCATTTTCCTACCTAAAGGATAAGCTGCAGATCCTAGTTAACCAACAGCCTACTTCCTCCTACCCCCCCACTAGAATTGCCTTACGTCTGTCCCATGCATTCTTAGATTCCCCAGTTTTGACTCTCGACCTCCTCAGGAAGGCCGCTCCATGCATCTACAACCCTCTCTGTGAAGAAATACTTCCTCACACTACCTCTGAGCCATCCCCCTCTATCTTCAAATTGTGCCCCCTTGTTCTTGCACATCTCTTTTTCTGAAAGATGGTACCATCTTGGACTTTGTTGATTCCCTTGAGATATTTGAGAGTTTCCATCATGTCCCCCCTCTCCCTCCTTTCCTCGAGGCTATACATCTTAAGCTCCTTTAATCTTTCTTCAAATGTCTTCTGGTGCAGACCCTGCACCATTTTGGTTGCCCTCCTCTGGACAGCCTCCACCCTGTCTATATCTTTGTGGAGATGGGGTCTCCAGAAGTGTACACAGTACTCCAGATGTGATCTTACCAACTGTCTGTATAGAGGGCCAACAACTTCCTGTTTTCTACTGGTGATGCCTCTCCCTATGCATCCCAGTATCCCCCCAGCCCTCCTTACTGCCTTCTCACATTGCTGGCCCACCTTTAGGTCATCTGATATGACTACCCCCTAGGTCCCTTTCCATTTTTGTTGTTGTTAGTATCTGACCCCTCATTGTGTACTCTTCCCCTGGGTTTTTGTTTCCCAGGTGCATTACTTTGCACTTCTTTGTGTTGAATCTAAGCTGCTTCACAACTATCCCACTACCTACAGGGATACGATGTCCTTTCCTCATGTCAGCATGGCTTCCGTAAAGGCCACAGCACCTCAACAGTGCTTGCTGAGGTCACCACCAGGATCAGGATTGCAATCGACCAGGGCAAGTTGATGGGGGCTATATTTGTTGATCTATCCAAAGCCTTTGACCATGTGGACCATCCCCTCCTCCTCTCCATACTACAGACCCTTGGCTTCTCCCTCCATGCCCTCAACTGGTTCACCAACTACCTCGGGGTCTGGCAGCAACTCACCTGTTTCAATCATAACCTCTCACCCCTCTTACCCGTGAACAGTGGGGTACCACAAGGATCTGTCCTTGGACCTATCCTGTTCTCCCTGTTCATCAATGATTTACCCTCTGTTGCCACAAAAGAGCACCTAATCATGTATGCGGATGACTTGGTCATCCTAGCCAGCGCCCCTGATGCTACCAGCATCAATACTCAGCTCAACTCGGACTTCTCTCATATCAGAGTGTGGCTAGATGGGCACAAACTCACAGTCAACTTGAAGAAAACACAGGCCATGCTCTTTGGCACTGCGGCCAAAATCTCCTCTTGCACACCGCCCTTCAAAATCCATGGGTCCAGCAACTCCCTCCTGCCAACAATCAACTCTGCTAAGTATCTGGGAGCCACCCTCGACCCTCACCTTGACCTCTTTGGACATATCAGAAGCATGTGTAATGCTACTAATGGCAAGCTTGGCCTAGTGTATAGGGCTAAAGACTGCCTTACCCCTGCCACCCAGCTGGCTATAGCCAGGGGGATATTACTTCCAACCCTCTCCTATAGTCTCATTGCGTTTGCTTCTGTCCCGTCCTCTAGCCTCACAAAGTGGGACACCACATACAACAACGTCTGTGGCTTTGCACTCTCGGCTCCCCATCTCACACACTGATGCATGCTCTACTGTCGATTGGAATGGCTCCCCCCTGAAAAACACTGGGCCTACATCATGGGAAACTTCATTGACAACATAATTCGTACGGCCACTTCTGCCTCGCTTGCCCTCCCCCTGAAACATGCCTCCCCCATCTACCACCTCAGGTCTTGCATGTCCCAGACCTGCCTGGTCCCCAAGACCCACATCCTTACAGGAGATTGGGCATTTACCACCCATGCCCCCAAACTGTGGCACTCCCTTCCTTTACAAGTTTGTGCTTCCCCTTCCCATTCCACCTTCAAAAGCTCCCTCTGAAGCTTCCTAAAATCTGCTGTGACCTGCCTGTGTGCCACTTAATGCCCAGTCCTACAGCCCTCCTACCTTCAATGGTACCCCAGCTAGGCTTTTTCTCCCCCTCCACCTTGGTGATGCACTTTACTAGTGGTTAAGTTATGTATTGTTTCTAATCAGCCTGGGGAGGTCCTATACCCCTATGTTGCCCCTGGGCCCGTATGTACCCTATGATATTTGACCCACTGTGGTTGCATATATGTAATTCCTATGCTATGTTCTACTGCCTTAAAAACCCTTGTTGTTTTATCCCACTGTTGGAGCATGCTGCTCCAGGTTTGTAATGTTGACAATGTATTTCTCTCATGTATATCTTGTAATTCTCCAGGTTCGCACCTGAAAATAGGCACTAGCTGTCTAGTGTGCTTACCCGGTTACCAAAAGCAAATAAATAAAAATAAATTCCTCTAACCTTGCCAAGTCCCTTTTCATCCTTTCCACCCCACCTTGTGTATCAACCCTGTTGCAGATCTTTGTGTCATCTGCAAAGAAGCATATTTTCTCTTCCAGTCCCTCTGCAATGTCACTTATAAAGACATTAAAAAGGACCAGCCCCAGAACTGAACCCTGCGGTACCCCACTAGTAACCCCCCTTTCCTCACTGTGGACTCCATTTACTATCACCCACTGTGCCCTGTTATCCAGCTAGTATTTTACCCAGGCTACCACCCTGGGACCCACTCCCAGGCTGGCTAATTTGTTTATTAATCTTTTGTGCAGGACCGTGTCAATGCCTTGCTAAAGTCTAGATAGGCCATATCCATAGCCCCTCCCAGGTCTACTACTTTGGTCACCCAGGCAAAGAAATCAATTAGATTTGTCTGACATGACCTTCCTGCTGTGAATCCATGCTTCCTTGGTTTCTGTGCCGCACTGGCCTCTAGGTACTCAACAATTCTTTCCTTCAGAAGTGATTCCATCATTTTCCCTACCACTGAGGTCAAACTGACAGATCTATAGTTTCCTGCCTCTGTCTTGCTCCCACTTTTGTGAAGGGGAATCACATCCACCCTCCTCCAGTCCTCAGGTATCACACCATCCTCCCATGATTTATTAAAAAAGGGTAGTCAGTGGTGTTACTAGTTCTTTTAGAATTCTGGAGTGATTCCTATCAGGCCCCATTGCTTCATTCACCTTCAGTTTTAAGAGTTCTTTCAGAACCCTTTCTTCTGTGAAAGGACTAATATCAACCCCCTATCCAGAATGCTTCTATTGACTGAATTAGGTATCTCCCCCGCTTTTCCATTGTGAATACAGAGCAGAAGTATTCGTTCAATTTCCCTGCTTTTTCACTGTCGCTCTCTGCCCAACCACCTTCCTCTTTATTCAGCCTCAGTATTACTGCCTTAGTCTTTTGTTGCTCCCTAATGTACCTATAAAAGGTTTTTTCCCTTTTCTTAACCGAGTTGGCTATCTTTTCCTCAGTTTAGACCTTTGCTATTCTGACTGCCTTCCCCGCTTCCTTCTACTTTAACTGGTACAGTTCTCTGTCCTGCTCCTTCTGTGTTTCCTTATACTGCCTGAGTGCTATCTTTTTCTCCCTTACCTTCCCCGCCACTTCTTTTGAGAACCATAGTATTTTTTCTTTCATTTTGATTTGTGTATTTGCTTCACACAAAGGCTTGTTGCCTGTGATGTTTCCCCACTGTTGCTCCACCCCACATTCTTGCCTATCTGCTAGTGCTTTTCTGAGGCGCTCTCCCATTTTGACAAAATCAGCCCTCCTGAAGTCCAGTACCTTCACTTTTGTATGGCTTGACTCTACAGCTTAGTTTATCATGAACCACACTGTTTGGTGGTCGCTTGTTCCCAGACAGCTACCCACTTCAAGAGTGGGGATCCTCTCTCCATCCCCATTTGAGAGTACCAGATCTAAGATAGCTCCCTCCCAAGTGGGTTCCATAACTAGCTGTCTGAGGCATGCCCCCTGTAGGGCATCAAGAATGGCCCTGTTCTTCCTCTTTCAACACCTGTAATTAAATGAATTACTGTTATGTTCTGCACAGAGGTGATTCAGCTTGAGGATATCCATCATTGGCTGCAAAAGCGGTGTGAGGTCCTCAGTGCTCCTGAACCCATAATTGACTCTGAATCCTTTTGGACAGGGGGGTGGCATTTTAAAGTAAAACAGACAAATGGACACTAGCATGTTGCATCCTCTGAACAGTTTCTTTATTGGAAAGGACAGAGGTGTGTGCTTTTATGTTGGACAACTTAAAGCCTGCCACAAGTGCGACAACCAGACCCACCTAGTGAGTTCTTGTGGCAAACTTCAATGCATCCTATGTGGTGAATATGTTCCCATTAGCACTGAGTGTAGGAATGTAGCTCACTGCAACTTATGTGATGGTGGGGCATGTGTTCCATAACTGCCCCTGGGCTGCTTATAACAGGCAAGATGGAGTCAACCAGGATGACATTACCTGGCAAGCACAACTGAAATGTATGCAGACAGGGGCACAAAGAGAGCCTTCAGTACTATGTCCTCCTAGACATAATACACCTCAACCATCTTTTCCTTGTGCTGCAGAAGGTCAGTCTGATGACGGAAGGTCAAGTCCTTCAACTGTGAAATCTGCTCAGACTTTCCCAGCTGTGTCAGTACCTACTATGAACCTTAGCAGTCCTGCCCAACAGCCTTCAGATCCCCTGCCTCATTGTAGCATGACACCTGAAATCTTGGAACCTGACATTTCTGTTTCGGATCCTTCTGTGCCTTTGGTTCATACTTCAGAGTCTGATTCAACTGCTCTGTCTGAACAGTCTGATGGGATTATACCCCCCTCCTGAATGGAAGACCTCTGGTCGTAGACGCAGTGCCTGGCTTCGTGCCATTCAAACTCCTGCTCTCCCTTTAGAGAATAAGTATGATGCCCTGTCTACAACAATGGCCTGGGGGGATACTGAGATGGAGGAATCTGATTTGGATATTACCTCTCAGACTTTGCCTACACTTCTGAACTTGGATGGTAGAAAAAACCAAAGGAAAAACATTTGGAGATGGAGGAGGGAGACAGTTTACTTTGATTTTGTTTATATCATGTTTTCTTTTCCCTGCTGACTTATGAAGGTCTTACAATTAGCCACTCTAAATGTTTGTACCATTTATAATGGGGCTAAAAGGAAGGCTGTTTTCTCATTATTGTATCAGTTGCAGGTTGATATTTTTTCCTTCAGGAAACATGGATGCTGAATTCTTCAGCATTGACCCAATGCAAAAATAGTTGGTTATGGCGCCCTTCCTACTGGTCCTTTGGTTTGGGTCATGCATATGGTGTGGGGATTTTGTTTAAGGGTCACCATTTTCATTTACATAAATTAATGGACATCATACATGCGCTATTGTTAATACTTGATGGCATGTTGAAGGAACATGTTTGTCGCTTTATTTCTGTGTATGCTCCCCAAGTAAAATCTTACAGAGTTGAGCTTTTTAAACAGATCCAGCCATTTTTGGCTACCGAATGCCTAGTTTTTCTTGGGGGATTTTAATTTCCTGATTGATATTAAAACTATATCTTTGGAGGGAAAAAAGACCTATTGTGACTCCCGAGTGTTGTTGCATTGTTTAGAGGTGACCAGACCATACCTCTCAACCTTTTGTCCCCCAAATGTAGAACATTGCCTGTCAAAATGTGGAACAAATGGGCAAAATGTGGAACACTTAATCAAATCTTTACCTAAGAAGCTCAAAACACTGTTAACATGTTGCATTTATGTTCAGAAAGTCTGTTATGAATTGAATAATATATTTTTTGCATCATTTACTATGAATTTTTGCTTTAAAATGTTGACTTTGAATGTGGAACAAGTCCTCACAATGTGGAACAGAGAGCTTTTGAGAAGTAAAATGAGGAACGATCCTCGTAATGTGGTACAGCTGAGAGGTATGGGCCAGACTGAAGGACTCTTATGAGATCTTACAGAAAGCACCATGTCCCACTTATTACAGAGGTAATTTACATTCTCAAATTGATTTCTGGTTTGTTTCACCTAATGTCCCTGTCTCAGATACTGAGATGGTCCCTATTGAATTTTCTGACCATGTACTGCTTTGTTTAACTGTGGGTCATCCCCTTTCTCATGACTTTACCCCTTGTAGGTGGCAACTTAGTGTGTCAGTGTTACAAGATGAGGTTTTACAACATCAAATTAAGGAACTCTTATGAGCCAGGAAAACATTACTGTGCCTTTATGACACTGTGGGGGAATGGTGGGATGACACTAAACTTGCATTACAAAATTGTTTGAAAACATATGGTAAACTGGTTCAGACAAAGAAATGTCTTCAGTATCTCACTTTCAGACAACAATATTTATTTTCCTTAACTAATATGTCTAAAGGAGATTCTTCCTCACAAATTGATAATATTAAACTTCAAATGAAGTGGCTTCAGTATGATCATACTGCCACTCTTCTGGCTGAATTAACTTATGGGACTGTAAAAAGTCCTACTGGGGACCTGTGTATGCATGTAAAACATGTGTAGACAATACAGCTATAACTGTATTACAAGATGCCACTGGGGCCCTGAAATGGACCCTATTGCTATAACTCACATAATCCAGGATTATTTTAATTCTTTATCTTCCCATGTCTTGCCTGACCAGCAGGATTTAGTGGATTATTTATCACATTTAAATGTCTCAGTTCCAGATGTCGAAAAACTTAATGTATTACATCCTCTTTCCATGGCAGAAATTGATTTGACTATTAAAGGATTGCGGAGGAATGTCTCTTCTGGCATAGATGGCCTTCTGATTGAATTCTATATCCAATTCCAGACAGAGCTTGTGGATATGCTTTTATTGTTGTTTAATGAAATCACACAAAATCATCTAGTGACATATCATTTTACCCAGGACTTGATAACATTTTTGTACAAATCTGGAGATAAGACTCTAATACAAAATTGGAGGCCTATTTGCCTTTTAAACGTTGATTGGAAAATTTTGACAAAACTAATACATTTTCGATTGCAGTGTTCTCTTTTACCATACCTGCACCCCACTCAAACTTGTGGAGTGCTGGGTAAATGCATTTGAAACAACTTAATTATCCTTCAGGATTGCTATGAATATTGTAATAGAAATCAGATTGAAGGTTTTGTTCTGTCATTGGACCAGAGCAAGGCCTTTGACAGGGTACCTCATGATTATTTGTTTCAAGTATTTCAGGCATATGGGGTAACAGGCATATTTATTGATTGGATTCAGACTCTTTATAGGAAAGTTGCAGTGTTTATGACTATCAGGTGTTTGGAATCCAGTGTAATCAATATTCATATGGGAGTTCATCAAGGGTGTCCCCCTTAGCCTTCTTTTGTATATTGTAGCTTTAGATTCCATTATCTGACACATTGTTTTGGATCCTGATATTGCAGGGATTCCGCTCCCTGAGGAACATGAGGAGTTGAAAATTTCTCCATGTGCGGACAATATTGTTTTATTTGCCCATACACAGGCCTGCATTTCCTTTGCTTTAAGGGCTTTTGACCACTTCCAGTATATTTCAGGAGCATACCTCAATCGAGATAAATGTGTTGGGATGGCTAATGGAGGGCAGGCTCCTGACTGTTATTGCTGGTATCTGTATTACTGTGCATCCCATTAAAATATTAGGTCTTTATTTTGGGGTGGGAGATATTGCTCAGAAAAACTGGGTATTGGCCATTCAGAAATGTGAATGGAAGATTGTTCTATGGAAAAATTGGATTCTTTTGAAGTGTAAAATAATTGTTATACTTAAACAATTTTTACTGCCAATATTGTTATATGTGGGGTGGATTTTTCTGTTGCCTGCGGTTTTAGAAACTAGAATATATAGTATCTGTTTTCAGATGATCTGGGGGAGTCACTTGAACCCCATTAAACAGGGTTTTACCTACCTGCCCAGAGAAAAGGTGTGGGTGGGAATGTTGCAGTCAATCATAGTTTTTCATACCTTATTTTTGATAGGTTCCTTGAAACCTGTTCTGTTGGCTGGGGATCATGATATTTTCTGGATGAAAACTCTATTGCAGAGTTATTTAAAAATGTGGAAATTGGAAGTAGTTAAGCTGATACCCAGTTTAGGTGTTCTAGATCTGTGGAAACCTTCCTTAAAAAAAATATTTGTTTGGAAGTTTACGAAGCCCCAGTTATTACTGAATTCCAGGAAACAGTTGTATGAACTGGTAATGCAGCTTACAGAACCTGACTTCCAATTCTGTCACCCTAGTAAGCTACATTTGGCTCTAATTCAACTTAATAACCCTAGGATCCCCGTATGAATGTGGGACTATCTCTGCTTCAGCACCTGTGGCAGGATCAATGTGCGAGGTAATAACAAGCATAAATCTCTTGAAGAATGATGTTGCCCTTATTTGGAATGTTTGGCCCCTGAAGAGACAATTACTCACTTTATGCTGGAATGTATTTTTATGGTTAACCTTTGGCAGTTTCTGTCAATACGATGGGGATTACCATGGTTTACTAGACTGACCTAACAACAATTAGTCTTGGGGGATTATGCTGGTAGATTGGCCTTTTATGATGCCAGTACTTTAGGATTATTTTCCTGTACGAAGCATACCCCTCAACCTTTCTTCACCAAAATGTGTGACACTTTGTGTGACACATGAGCAAAATGTGTGACATATCGTCTAACATGGCACTGCAAGCTCAGAATACTATCGCTATCAGTGCAATAATGTTCATAATGTTTTTGATAACTGAGTATAATAGATTATTATGAATTTCTGCTCTAAAGTCTTAGTGGGGAATGTGGAATATCACCTTCCCTATGATGGACAGAGAGTTTCTGAGAGGTAAAATGAGTGACGTACCTCATAATGTATGACAGTTGAGAGATATGGTGTGAAGTTTTACTTATGGCAGGCCAGAAGTGGTTATGTTCTACAGCAGAGTCAACTGTCATATTTAGCCATCAGTAAATTGTGTGAACAGAATTGAAAATCTGTTTATGTCCAAGATGTGAGTAAATTCTTTACAGCAAAAGTTCTACACCTTTCAAAAGGTTTGACAGTACTAATTCAGTAACTGTTTTATGATCCATGTTTCTTGGATTACTGTGCATAATTCTTATTTTTCTATTTTTAGAACTTTCTGTGAATTTTCTCCATTTATTCCTGCGTTTTTTAATTTACTAATTTTCTATTATTATATGTACATGATGGGGCCAGGGTCTATGTTTTTTGTGGATTACCTGCAAATTTAGTTTGTACTTAATTTCCTTTTGTGTTTTTTTTCTGTTGATTTTAGCAGAAGTTATCCTACATTGTTTTCTGTTTTTAATTTTCTTTTCTTTTTAATTTCTGTTTTATGGGGTTCTGTTTTACTGTTTTATTGTTATGATTGTGTACTGAATTTTGCAATAAAAATGCCCCTACTCTTTTTGAAAAGTGTCAGGGGATCTTTAATGTCCACCTGAACAATAACCAGAACAGGCAGACAGGACTTCGGTTTAAGGTCTCATCTCTAAGACATAAACCTCAGGAGTGCAGCAGCTCCTCATGCTGCACTACAATGTCAGTATTGGGATTTTACACAAGGTTCTGGTGTGGGCCTTGAACCCACAATCTTCCATCCTCAGAGGTGAGTGTGTAAGCTGCTAAGTCATTGACACTGCTTGTATCAAATATCATTATACTTGATATAATGACATTCCAACTCTGTAAAATGTTTACTCAAGAACGCATTTGAATTTAGGGCCACTGTCTCTTTTAAAAGAAATACGTAACTATTCATTTGTTATGCCTACAGTTGTAAGATATATATGATGTAGAATACTCATCTCTGTGTTGTCAGCATGCTTTCTAGCTTCTCTATTTTGTTTTTCAAAATGTTTTGGTATTTTCATGACTCAAACACAGATGTCAATTTATTGTTAGGATAAGACCATTGAGTGAGAATCCTCATTTATGAGGATGTCCTGGCACAGTAACTTGCATGTTGTGTAGTTTAAATTATATAGTACAAAGGCATTTAGTAAATCAGTACAGTTTGAAATAAATATATTAAGCATATCAAACTCCTAGACAGCAAGATGGCAAGATAGATAACTGATTTAGAAACTAGGTGGTGAGTAAATGCTTTGTGGGAACATTTTTTTTTATGAAAGTGATGGAATATCTGATGTTAAGTTATTCTACTTATTTGGACAAAAATTATGAAAGGCCATGTGACTATTTGAGGACTTGACCTTGGGAACCTCAGTTTGTTGAGTGTAACCTAAATTGTTGGAATTGTCTATGCAGTTTAGAGCACAAGTAAGCAGGAACAGTGCCCTGTTCCCTTTTAAGCACAAATACTGTACTACAAAAATAGTATGTGAAAAGCATGATGACTGCTTAATGAAACACGGTTTAAATTGTTGTAGAGCAGACTTGGGTGTGTGTGTGTTAAGGAAAGAATTAAATGAGTAAGACAATTTTACAGAATGTCTAGTTTAGAATGGAGATACTGAGAAACCCCTCTTTACAAGAAATCAACATAGACAAACATGGGGGAGCAGGAGGGTCTGGGCAATCCTAGATCTAATTTCTGAAGGGTTTGGTGGTGTAGCTGGGAGTTTCTGCTGTGCTACTGACCCTGCTGACCCAAGCAGTGCAGAGCTGGCAGATAAAATTAAACTTTTGAATGCTTAGTTTGGATTTTGGACTCTCTCTAGGATAGGGAGGAAGAAACAGAAAGGGAGGGCTGTGCCAAATAGATTCCAGTACATACCCTTTATTTGCTGGGGCCACTCCCATTGCTTAAGGGAGAGTGCTGCCTCCCTCCCTCACTAGATCCCTGCCTGTGGTTAGGAGGTTCCGTCCAGCAAAGTCCCACAGTGGGGAGTGTGGGAGCCTACAGATGATTACAAGAGATTCATGGTGGATTCCAAGGGTGATGAAGTGGGTTACCTAGAATGGGAATTGAACTTGTAGTCAGCTGAAGGAGGGCAGAGGCTTCCCAGCAGAAGAAGGAACAGAGATAATTGCAAAAATAATTCACAGTAAATCCTCTGAAGCTCTGGCTTCTAAGTGTTATCTATCTTTCCAAAACTTAATACATTCAGTGTTGGGGTTCTGTATGTTACACTTGGAAACATGCAAAATTTGGCACCTGGATACCTCTTTCTTTCTTCACAAAATGTGAGACCCTCTTTCTAACATTGATTTTAGACTACAAATTGAAGGAGAAGCGAAGGTACTGTGGAGATGGGGGGGCACTATTCGAACAGTGGTGATCTGGGGGACTGGAGGAGTGGTGGATGTGGCCTACCTGGATTTCAGTAAGGTCTTCAACACTGTTCCACACAGAAAACTGATAAACAAACTGGGGAGCCTGGGAGTGGATTCAAAAATAGTAAAATGGGTATGAAGTTCGCTAAGTACAGAACTCAGAGGGTGGTGGTGAGTGGAGTTCACTCAGAAAAAGGTAAGATAATCAGCGGGGTGCCTCAGGGGCCAGTAATGGGACTGGTCCTCTTCAATGTCTTTATTAGTGACATCGTAGAGGGGCCAAAAGGAAAGGTATGCCTGTTCGTGGATGACCGAAAATTTGCAACAGAGAGTAGACACACCAGGGAGTGGAAAAAAAGGAGGGAAGATCTGAAAAAGCTGGAAGACTGGTCAAGGGTTAGGAAACTGGGCTTCAATGCCAGAAAGTGCAAAATTATGCACATGGGGCACAGAAACCCAAGGACAGTGTATCATTTGGGAGGGGGTGTTAACAATCACAAAACAGGAAAGGTATCTGGGGGTCATCATATCTGATGACCTAAAGGTATCAAAGCAGTGTGATAAGGCAGTGGGAAAGGCTAGTAGAATGCTACGGTGTACAGGGAGGAGTATCAGCAGCAGAAAGAGGGAGGTAGTGTTACCCCTGTATAGATCAATCATGAGGCCCCACTTGGAGTACTGTGTCCAGATCTGGAGGCCCCATCTCAGGAAAGACATAGATCAGGTGGAGGCAGTACAGAGAAGGGCAGCCAAAAATGGTGCATGGCCTGCATTGGAAGCCCTACGAGGAAAGACCCAGGGAGTAAAATACATACTCTCCAGAGGAAAGGAGGGAAAGGGGAGACATGATAGAAACATTCAAATACCTCAAAGGTATCAATAAGGTACAGGAGGGTGGCATTTTGCACAGAAAGAGATGCTCAAGGGTAAGGGGGCATGTTATGAAGCTGGCAGGGGGGAGACATACGGGGATGTGAGAAAATACTTTTTTATGGAAAGGGTGGTGGAGATCTGGAACAGACTTCCAGTGGTGGGTATCTAAACTGTAACAGGTTTCAGACATGCATGGGACAGACACAGGGGCACCTTAGTAACAGGGCTGGGGGGGAGGTTGGAGATCAAGTAGGATCTATGGTAGCACAGTAGGTAGGGACCTTAGGGCAGACTAGGTGGGCCAGGAGGTCGTTTCCTGCTGACAGCTTCTATATTTCTATGTAATGTGTGAAGTGATTCTGCTGCCATGCAATTTAATCTAATTATTGGTTGTTATTTATTTCAGACCTTTATGAATAATCTTACTAACCACACTATAGCAGCAAAATGCCTCATGGATACTGGGGGAAGCAGGCATAATGTAAGAGTTACAACATTTGGGATACCGATCACGAAGCATGGAGTCAGGCATACCACAGGAGTTACAAAATTCAGGTACCATTCATGAAGTGTGTATATACTTGTAGGTTAACATTTTCATACGTAACTTCATACATAATCTCTTTTGACTGCTGACCTCCCCTTGAAAGACAACTGCTGCACCTGTACGTCTAGCTGGGGTAGACTTTGTTAATATCTTTCATCTCTCCAGCCAGTATGGTTGCTTCTTGCTGCAGCCGGTATGCTTGCTTCATCCTGCTGCTGCCACGGAGCAGAGAGAAGAGTGAACCAGATGAACCTAACTGAGCAGAGCATCACTGGAGGAGGGGAGTGCCATGCAATATAAATGCTCTGAGCTGTTTCTGAACTCTTATGTCACCTTTCATTGCTGACCTCTACTGGAGAGACAACTTTGTGGCTGCTATATCTGGCTGGGGCAAGACTTTGTTAATACAGTATCTTTCATCTCCTCAGTGAGGTAGTTTCTTCTTCCTGCCTCTGAAAGGAGAGAGGATGCATGACCCAGACAAGTCCAGGTGAATGGAGCATTACTGGAGGGAGGGCAGGAGGGCCAGTTCAAGCACTATAAAATCATTAGGCCATCCTGCTGCTCTCTGCTCAGCAGACCTCACAGGAGTGGTGAGAGTCCTCTGTCTAGACAGATTGGGTTTGAGGTCAGCTGATCATGTATACAAAAAGGGTGCAGTTTTTCACTTTGGTGATAGTCTTTTGGTTTGGGTTTTTATTGTTACTTACTGTGTAAACTTGGCATACCCCCTCATGGTCATAACTTTTTTGATAAACATCCCTGAGTTCCTAGACCAGGAACTTGTAGAAACTTTCCTACTATCTCCCACTTCAATTTTTTTTTTATCTATGTATAAGTATGTGATAACATGTTACAGCAGAATTTTTTTCCTGTATGTTACATTTATAAAATGTATGTGAACATCAAACCTTACATATAAATGATTTATTTTAGCCACTAAAGCAATCTAAATGGGGATATAGTAGTAAAAACATAATTGTTTGCAGTGGAATAAGACTTTGAGAGCATCTCCAACAGTGAATGCATAACTCACAAATGGTGAAACCATGAGGTAGTTTAATGGGCATACACAACCACAATGTGGAGTAATGCTTGTGCAACTTGTTGGTAGTCAAGAGCTGACTGTATGGTAGGATGTTGACTGTCCTTCACAGTTACTTTGACCAGCCACTCTCTGTACCCTGGGGAACTGCCACTCTGTTGGGGTAACAGAAAGGTAAAGGAGGAGGGTTCCACCTCTAAAGGTACCACAGAAACCTGATTCCTGTGGCTAAAGGTACCTTAGGAAGGAGCCCACGGTGACAGACAAGCTGCTGGAGAAGGAGGAGGAGGGGTGGACTGTGGGAGCAAAGAAATGGAGCAATCGAATGAGGCTGGAGGAAGCTGATTTATATAACTCAGGAAGCAGGTGTGACTGGTTGTTCCCACCCATCAAACCTCAGGCGAGCCTTTTAAATTAATGGATGTACACAACCACAATGTGGAGGAATGCTTGTGCAACATGCTGGTGTCCGAAGGCTAGTTGTATGGTTGGATTTTGACTGTCATTTGTAGTTACTTTGACCATTCTCACTCTATGTCCCCCTGAGGGACTACCATCCTGTCAGGGTACCAGGAAGGCAAAAGAACCCTCCTGAGGAGGGTTCCACCCCTAGAGGTGCCATAGGAACATGATTCCTTTCGCTAAAGGTACTTTAGGAAGTAGCCCAAAAGAACTGTGAAGCAGGAGCTACAAACGCAAATGAGCAAAGTGATGACAGAGACAACTGATAGCTGGTGAGGAGTGATAGTAGACTGAGGCATGGCTTCCAGAGAAGAGAGGGAATGGCAGGATTGTAGGAAGAGGCAGGCCATTATCTGACCCCAACTCACTATGGAAATTCAACTACTTGGTAAATGGAACTAGACACCTACTGTACTTTATGGCTTTTGGCACTCAGGAGAGAAAAAAAATGGTGGAGGTAATCACTGGGGATCCATGGCGTCAGCTGCTATCCCTCCTGGCATGGGTACTATTATTAGGTTCACTGTTTTAATCTGTAATTCCAATTGGGAAGAAACGTTTGGAGGGATAACTCTCACTCTATCCCTTTACTGGGATAATGTTGTGGGAGTGCCATGAGTGAATTTTGAAGCCAAAGAAGGTACCTCAAGGAAGGAACTCCTCCAAAATGTAAATTGAGGAGAGGGAGATTGCTGAAAGGCTGGCATCCAGCCTCAGGACCATGAGGAGGCCTAATCTTGACTGGAAACTAAGAGAAGGGATATGGATGGAGACAAGGGGGACTTCAGCTGTCACAGGGAGTAAAGTTTTCAGAGATGCTGCTAACATGATCTGCACAGCTAAAGGAACCCATGTGGGTTTAGGGCCCCTCCCTCCTACAGCTAAAGTCTTAAATACTACACAATGAGGTGCCACCAACTACAAGTCTGCATGACTGAAGCTTCCCCCTGAATATTGGACCTTCTCACTATTCGTTGGTACTTCCCAGAGGCACTGCAGGAAACAAGGGGCCTGAAAAGGGTCCCCACCTGGTAAGGAACTCACCCTCAAGATGTGGTCTTCAAGTGAAGCAAATGACCAGGAAGGAGGAATATGTTAATGGCTAGCAGGAATGTGTTTGTAGGGCCTGATGGCATGATGCAGAAATGGACTAATTGCATGATAATGCAGAGGGAATGAATTATAGATTGGAACGGACTGAATGATGATTGCTGATGTATGACAAGTATGACAGTAAATTAACTGAATGACAAGGTACTGAGAATAGTAATGCATATCAAAAGTCATTATCATAGTGAACACCCAGCCATAAGCAGGAGTTGCAGGAAGCTGTAATACAACCATGACTGTAGGGAACATACTGAAGCAGTGAGTGATAGCTGAATGGCTTACATGGAATGACTTGGAAAAGCAGTGGAACTTAGATGGTTTAAGGGATTGCAGCTGCTGATGGAATGCAAGGCAGGCAGAGTGTCTGCAGTGAATAGGTTGCTAGTGCTGGTTATGAACACAGGTAAAAGGGCCCCCTCTGGACTCTTGGCTGCCACAAAGGTGAGAAATCTGGGAGTCATTCTAGATGAGGCTGACATTTGAAGGTCAGGTATCGGCAGTAGTCAGGAAGGTATCCAGTGATGATAGGGATTAAAAATGGTGACTGCAAAAACTGCGACTCATTTTTAGTGCTGTCATTATGTGCTACCCTGCAAGGGTAGCGATGGAACAGTGAGGAGGGCAACCAGAAGGGGAGGGATAAGGAGGAGGAGGGGAGGGATAGGGAAGAGGGTTTAGGTAGGGTGTGTGTACCTGCTGCAGCTGAGCCAGCCCTGTGTTGTGGTGCAGTATGCACTGTGTTCGGACCAGACTGGGGGAGGAAATTTTACCGCTGCTTGCGGCTGCCATTTTTTTTTTACTCCGCACCTAATTCTGCCCCTCCTCAACATACACCCCTGAAGTTGGTAATCCAAAATCAGTGTGGGGAGAAAGTGAGGGTGGGGCATGGGGGCACAGCACCTCCAGCAAAAACACTAGGTGTCTCCCAGAGTGTGGTTGTTGGAGAAGTGTATATCGCCGATATGCATTTCGGCGATATACACATGCTATAAAAGCAATCGCTGTTTTGCAACCGCTGTTTTGACATGGAACCTGTCAGGAATGGCTTTTACCATCTGCAGAACATCAGCTGGATTAGATCCCTTATCCTCCCAGTGACCTGGCCACACTGGTACATGTGACTTGTGTCGTGTGTTTGTGACATCACAGCTTGATTACTGCAATGCTGTGTACTGTGGGGTCAATGGAGGTACACTGTGGTGCTTGCAGCTGGTGCAGAATGCAGTTGCTAGACTGTTGACCAGCATTTCAAAGTTGTGTCATGTCTCTTTGGTGCTGCATGAGCTGCACTGGCTGCTGGTCAAGTGGTGTATCTCCTTTAAAGTTGAGTTGCTAACTTATAAGGCCCTACATGGGCAGGGCCTGGGTTACCCAGTGGATCTTCTGCACCCTAACAAATCCTTGTGCCCTCTTTGCTCCACTGAGGAGGGCTTCCTTGTAGTTCCCAGGGCCAGATTAAAAACCTCGGGGACTGGGCATTCAAGGTGGTTGAGCCAGTCCTTGGAACTCTTACCTGAAAGCCCTGAGCGAGGCCTCACAGTTGAGGCCTTTAAGAGAGGTCCGAAAACGTACCTGTTTGCTCAGGCTTTTGGTGAGTGAGCTGCCCTTTTCCAACTCCACAGCCTTTAGCTCAGCTATTTATTTATGAATAAGTTATTATTGCTCTGATATTTGTTTTATTATTTAATTTGAGTTTAATTAGTTTTTTTTGATTTTATGAAACTATGAGTGTGATACTACTGCTCTGTGTTTCTAATGGCACCCTAAGCCAATGGACAAGGTCGCCAGTGTATAAATAAAACTACTACAACTAAAATAGCCTAAAAAGTCAGAAACAATGACAGAGGCAGGACATAGAATTGAATCAGTGCACTGGAAACACACCTCAGGTAAGCACTGGAGTAAAATGAGGACATGAGAGTGGCAGGAATGGCTTCCCTAGACAGCAGTGAGCACAAGCCACAATCAATGTAGGCAAAACACTCTAACAAGAGAGTTGCAGAAGGCAGAAACCAAACAGGAGCTGAAGGCAAAAACTAAGCAGAAAGGCCCAAAAGAACCAAGAGGAAAGCAGCAGCCACATGAGAGGGGGAGAGAAGCAGAGCTGCCAGCTGCGGCAAAGAAACAGAGCAGCTGAATGAGGCTGGAGGAAGGTGGTTTATATAGCCCAGGAAGGGGGTGTGGCTGGTTGCTCCCACCCATCAAACCTCAGGCAAACCTTTTAATTATGAAGATTTTACCATTTGTGTGGAGATAAATGAGTTATCCCACTGCAACCATTTACGTATTTGATATATGTCACACAATTTGTAATGTTTTTATTACTGTCTTAGCTTTAAATCACCTTGTTTCTATTGTTAGCTTTCTATCTGATCCATTGTTCTTGGTATTCAATTTTCAGATTGTAAGTGGAAATACTATAAAATGTTTTAAGTGTAATAGCATGTGTTCTAAGTGTAATAACACGTTCTAAGTGAACAAAAGCATCCTAAGCAACATAATGTATTTACCCACTTTATTCACCACTACTGTGATACATATATATATAATTTATATATTTTTTTTCCACTTATTCTCACTTTAGGCTTGTCATAATGAAACCTTACAGAGCAGCTGATACCTACTTGAAAAGTAATTTTCGTTCATAGATGATGTGAACCAGGTCCTGATTTGCTGAATCACTTTGAAATCCACTATGAAAACGATTTCTTAGTGTAGTAATTTTGTTCTTAAAAACCAAGCTGGTCCCGTTTGTTTAGTGTGGTTCTTCAGTGAGTGAGCATCAGGTGGAAGCATGCTGTGACATCAAATAGGGAAGGATCTGACAGTGCTTATGCAGGGGGTCAATAACTAACTTAGTGTGACTATATCTGTTGTATACTATGTTTGCAATTTTCATAGAGAAATGAAATTCATATGCAGAATGGAACTTAATTTAAATTCCATGCCCCCGGACGTCATGACTAGCATTATAGTAGCTGTATCTGCTTTTTTCTCACGTTTGCAGTTCACAGAGAATAATGAAATTTATTAGCTAAATGGACTCTTACTTGCATTTCCGTTTTGTCACTCTGTGTCATCATGACTTGCCTTAAATTAATAATTAATTTACCTTATAATTCACTTAACAGAAAGGAAGTAGTATGTAGACTATATATTCATGCAGACTGGCGCTGACAGTGTTCAGATTTGGTTGACTCCTAGTTAGCAGTCTGCATAAAACATTGAAATTGATATGCAGAAGGAATTCTGATTTTGGTTTCCTCAATGCACTTGCTTGGTCCCATGTTTGTAAATTGCTTAGTGTGATGCAATTCCTAGTTTGATGCACTCGCTGTCATGACTTGGGCAATTAATATATGGCATGCTTTGCCATTTAAATTCCATTTCACCGATGTCATGACATCTAATAATAGTAATTCTATTTGCTTGATTTGCAGTTTGCATTCTGCACAGTATAAGTAATGTGGTGGGAACTGTCTCCCTTATGTCATGACTTGCAGTATAGTAATTGAGAGTTTACAGCAGTATGCTGAATGAATTTCATTCATATTCCCGTTACCTTCCCCCCCCCCGTCATCTGCATACCATACATCGCAGCTGCATCTATGCCTCACATTCTATGTGCACATTGACTTGACTGGAAAATTAGCAGTCATAACCACCCCTTCTCCATGTCAGTGCTCATCCCATTGCTGTCCAGCTGAGTACTGTTACATCTCAGTTCTCAGGTGTGTGGTAAGAGTTGACATTTAGTGGTAGACATGGGTTGTGGGTTTTTTTTGTACATTAATATTTATTTTTAACCTACGTTACGTCCCTTGTACCTAAAAAAGTAAGCACGTGTTTCAGAGTTGCTCTGCAATGTTTTCCTGCACTCTTCTCCTTTTTCCTGTGGAAAGCAAGGGCTCATTGATGGGTGTGCATGTGGTCGGGTGGCCATTGCATGTGGGAGGCAAGTGGTTCTCGTCCTTCACAGTAGTAGTACAAGCTGCACCACCTTCCATGGTCACTCAAGAGGCAGTGATGTTGCGGATTTGGTGACCATCCCTCGTCAAGTGGGATAACTACATTTGGGACATTCGAGCCTTCCTATCCACATAGTTTCCTAGTATCATGGGCATGTTCATGAACAATGTTGCTGGAGTTATGTCTGTCAGCCTTTCTCCTGTTCTGACAGGTTGTCTGCATGGAATGGCTTTAGAAAAAGTAATGAATATCTTCTGTTTATGTCAGTTACATTCTGGAGAGTATAAAAGGCCAGTGCTGGAGGGGCTCAAATAGAGAAATCAATCTATTGTGCTCGGGGATAGTGTCCCCCATTTCTGGACTGTATTTTTCATTTAATTTTGTTTTTAATCACAGGGTGTGATAGCAGAAAGAGACAGAGTGCCTATTGAGTCCGCCTATATTATTACTAAGTGGCCGTGGGGAAGGGAGGTGGCCAGTGTACATAGCTGAACTTCCTCACATCACTCTTAACATTTCCTGCCATCACACACCTATCAAAACCTATGGAGGGTGACAGATCCATTTTCAGTTCTCAACAAGTGGGACAACAAGAATGAATTCAGGCACTAAGAAATAATGAGCAGCACACACGGCAAGGTATACAATTAACTTCTGTACTTTTAGCTGCAACTGCTAAATGAGAGGAAAGAAATTCCTGCTGTCACACAACTGACCAAATCTATACATGGTGACAACTCCATTTTCATTTATGAGCAATAGTGACAACAATTTCATTATACTGTCACTAATGAATAATGAGAAAACACAACAGAAGACACACAAGACACACATGATTTATGGCACAGGACAGCATGCGGAGACAAAGAACAAGTGGAAAAACGTGTTTAATCGCCACTGTATATCATTTAATTGCAGACAGGAAAAGGGTCAAAGAAAAAAATTTACTTAGCACAGAAGTTAAAGAATTCTGCAGAAATAAAGTTTACTACAGTACACCTCCAATTTCCCCCAGTGCTCCTGCTCGCAAATGGCTTTCCCTACACGATGTCAAGACGCTATGCAAGCGGGAGCACTGCTGACGGGGGACACATGAATGCATGTTTACCATGGAAGAATTTTAAACATTTGTAAATGATTTGTTTTGATGGTGAACCTCGGAAAAACAATAACAGGAGTGCACAGAGGGCCACTAGACAACTATCTGTGCTACCCAGGTAGGTTAATGACAGTTACTCTTTAAATCAATAGGAGAGCAGTTTGAACAATGCCTGATGACATCACTGTGGCCTCTGTCACACTCAACAGCAGCAAAATCAAACAGAAACAGCTACTCTAAGTCTTCATAAAACACTAATTTAAAAGCTTTACAATGAAAACACATTGTATAAAATGGACACACAATGGCCTAACTCAGAATAAGCCCTTTGTCATTACTTTGGGGGGGCAGGACTTACATAATTCACAATCACAGCAGTACTCAACAGGAAAATAATAGAAGTGGGCACAAATGAGTAAAATCCAATGTTTTATTTGAGAGAGCATGGTACTCAGCCTCAGCGCTTCATCTCTTAGACATGGGGTTTTGTCTAAGAGGCAAAGCGCTGGGGCCCAGTGTCATTCTTTCTCAAATAAAATGCTGGATTTTACTCACTTGTGCCTATTTCTATTATTTTACTTATTTGTGCCTATTTCTATTGTTTTCCTTTTGAGTGCTGATTTGATTGTGTTTGCCTTTGTCCCGTTTGATTTCGGCTAGCATCCTCTTAATTTTTGAGCGTGTAGTGTAGTGTTCTACTTACATAATCCACTCCTGGCTCTGCTACTCATGAGTTATTGTTCTTCCCCTCATGTAAAGATGTATGGCAAGTTCTGAATCAGCATATTTAATATCTCATATATCTCAATGTTTGGAAATTGGCACTGAGTGATACAATTTGTGCTAGTAAGCATAAGATACTATACATTCTAACAGCTCTGAAAACGGGTCAAAATGGAGGATTCTCTATTACAAAGTTTGGCATTGTAACTTTTCTGTCCCTGCTAGTAATTGGGGACATAGTCATAACATTCGGAGTCAGTTGTCCCTTGGGATGTTTCCCTTACTTGTTTAAGTTAGGACATGCCTTTTGTACATTTTAATATTCATAATCTAGTCCAAAAAATATGGATTGTACTCTAGAGGGAAGGGAGGGTGAGATGTGTTGTATACCAGCAATGCATGACTTACCCACCTCTAACAGGTTTAAATCACTGTTGGAGGGGGCCCCTGGATTCCCACCAGGAAGGGGCAGAGACCAGAACTCTTGAAAAAGGGTCTTTGGCCACTGTGCACAAGTAAAGGAAGGATGGGAACCCCAAAGGGGGAAGGAAAAAAGACGTGGTTAAAGGGGATTTGATTGTCAGGGACAGAAGCAGGATGATGCTTTTCGCACTGGGAGACAAGAGGGAGGCCTACATTTTTTCAGCGGCAATGGTGAACACCTTCCTTAGGAAGGTGCTGGAACTCACCAGGACAGAAACTGGGAGGCCAAATATGATAGTTCACATAGGCACAAATGATCTGGTTAGGAGAGTAACAGAGGAGGTGATGGGGTACGTCTACACTCTAGGTAGGACTCTCAGGAACAGGACAGGTGTGTTAACCTTCACTGACACCCTCCTACAGCTACACTTTAGTCAGAGGGAGCAGCTTAAAAAAGAGCAGATGGCATTGGGATGTTCAGTTTCTAGGAGTTTGGGGCCACATCTGGTGGCGATGGAGATTATTCAAGAAGGATAGTCTATATCCTAGCAGGAAGTGCACCAGGGTGCTGGTGAGCAGATTTGCACAACACTTAGAAAAGACTGTAAACTAGGAGGGGGAGGCAGCACAGTTGAGGATAGGCAAAATCATACAGCAGAGGGGGGCTAGGAGGGCCTCCCACATAACTGATGCAGGCAGGCAGAACAATCCTAGAGTGGAGGAGGGAAAGGACCATATACTGGAGCCATTCAGATTCAAAGGAGAGAAGGGGAAGGGGAACACAAGAAGGAGACAGATGGGCAGTGGAGTACAGTAGGTGTAAGAGGATATGAGGAAATAGAAGAAATCAAGGGCACTTCTCAGAGGGAAGCCAGACATCAGCTGAGATATACAGGTATGTAAAGTGTTATGTGCTAATTCCAGGAGCCTGGGAAACAACCCCTGTGAACTCCAGTCAACTATGGCTAAGACAAACCTGTATATAGTGGCAGTGACAGATATGTTAGCAACTCAGTACCATGAGTGCGAACTGCAGGTACCATGGTACATATTGTTCAGAAGATACAGGGAAAGGGGAGAGGAGGTGGGGTGGCATTATTCATAAAGATAGGCGTCCTTGCCTCAGAAGTCTAGGAACCAGACAGGGCTAAAGGGACCGAGACAGTATGGGTACATGTGATTTTTGGCAGAGAGTACTTCAGAGTAGATTGATGTACAAGTCTCCAACACAGAGGAAAGGGACAGACAATGAGTTAGACCAGTGTACAGGCTTGCAGCACAGAGGGAAAAGACAGACAATTAGTTACAGTGGTGTACAGGGTTCCAGCACAGAGGGAAGAGAGAGAGAGAGAGAGAGAATGAGTTAGAGCAGTGTACAGACTTCCCACACAGAGGGAAGAGACAGACAGTGTGTTACAGTGGTGTACAGGGTTCCAGCACAGAGGAGAAGAGAGAGAGAGATAATGAGTTAAAGTAGTGTACAGACCTCCAGTACAGAGGAAAGAGAGAGACAATAAGTTAGAGTAGTGTACAGGCTTCCCCGCACAGAGGGAAGCAATAGACAATGTGTTACAGTGGTGTACAGAGTTCCAGCACAGAGGAAAGAGAGAGAGAGATGTAAGCAATAATACCCAACAGGGTGGGCAGTATTGGGGAATACCAGACCACCCAGGGGTGTAATGAGGCCCGACGCCACAGACGGAGGGCCTTATAGCCCCTGGAAGGACTGGTATTCCCCAATACTGCCCACCCTGGAGGGTATTATTGCACTTAGAAAATGGCACTGTAAAAAAAAAAGGTCAATAAAAAACTGTTAATAAAATAGTAGTTTAATGTAAGTTTTGAAATCAAATAGTTCCTCCACCTGTATCAGAATGGCTAGAAAGCACCCCTCCTGCAACCTGTTATGATGTGGCACCTTTGCTTTTCTATTCCATTTTTTTGTTTCATTTTTTTGTTCATGCCCCCCCCCTCGCCAGTGGCAACAGAAGTTTGTTTTTGTAAGTGGCAGCTGTTGCTGGAGGATAGAGAGAGGGAGTGTCAGCACAGGCGGCAGATCGCTCTTTGTGAGAGTTCAGTTTATTTTTTTTTAAATGCCTTGTGATTTAACAGTACACGGAGGAGTTAATGCCATTCCTTGCTGCGGTGAGAAGTGCAGTGTTAAATGATGTCCACTGGTGGGAAGAGTAAACACTGCATGTCACAGGTGAGACCGGAGAAGTTATTCCGGTTAAAAAAAAACCGGAAGTAATTTCATCTTGTGCTGAGATGTGCGGTGAAATTTGTTTTTTTTTTTCTGTTGCTCGGCTGATGGTTTGTGTGGACCAAGGAGGTAGATGAAAAGACGCCGTACCTTAGTGGCATGAGAGGAGCATGGCGTGAGGAGCGGAGGCAGCACCGATAGATTTGGCTGCCCTGACATGCGGTGTCAATCCCGGGTAGGTGCTACTATTACAGCGGCAGATTTTTGAGGGGCTGGTAGCCACGAGGAAATGGGTCTGTCCACATCGATTTCTCACACTGTTCTGCTTTTGGAAAACATTTTGGAAGCAATTTGTTTGGGTATATGTGGTTGTGTGAAACCTCCATTTTCTCATGGGGGGTGGCCTTCATCAATCCTTTGTGCACTTAGCAAGCGGGGGAAAAAAATGTCGGCTTGTGAGAGTGAATATTCGGGGTGCTCAAGCATTCCCTTAGTAATGGGGCACCCTGAATTGGACTTGTTTTTTAGTGGGCTCTATCAAGGAATACCGGCCCACTAGTTTCAGTCCTCTAGCCAATCAGAATATTAGGATTGTTATAGCCATTTTCTAAAATGAGTTAAAGTAGTGTACAGGCTTCCCGCACAAAGGAAAGAGAGAGATAATAAGTTAGAGTAGTGTACATGCTTCCAGCACAGAGGGAAGAGATGGACAATGTGTTACAGTGATGTACAGGCTTCCAGCACAGAGGGAAAAGACAGACAATGAGTTGGGAAGATGAGATAAACAGGATGGCAGGCCTCAGGGAGAAATTAATATGTGGAGATTTCAATCTGTTAGATACAATCTTCTATAATATTGTGATACAGCTATTTTATAGCGATTGTATATACTATTTTTTAATGTTAAAATATTATATACATTCTCTATAAAATACTGTAGCTGTATCACAATAGTATAGAAATAAGAAACATTTAAAAACATTTGAAACATATGATACACAATCCCTATAAAATATCTGTATCACAATAGTATAGAAGCACACAAAAATCCATGTGCTTCTATATTATTGTGATCAGCTATTTTATAGTGATTGTATATGATTTTTTTAATGTTTTAAATGTTTAGTATGGGTATAGGGTATAGGGAGTCAATGTGTCCATGTGTGGTGGCCACTGACTGTTGTTAATATGTGTGCAGATATCCTGGTATACCACTTTAAGAGAACCACACTCGCGCAAGCCTGTGTATATCAGCAGCCACGCCTTGAAAAAGTGCATGTCATTGCATGGAACTTCAGCCTGATTGACGGGTGAGTGCTGCTGCTCACAAGCTGATTTTTATAGTTAATAAAAGTTTTTAAGGTGACAGTGACCTAGCTTTGAGTCTTTTATCCATATTGGTACCGGGTAGCCTGACTCTGTTCTCGTGGTGGGAACTATCGTTTATTCTGCTGTTCTGTTTAGTAATAGGGAGTTTACATTCTTGGCACACTGTGACTGTGTTGCATTGTTGTTATTAGTAATAAGGGTACTCTCAGTAAGACCACACTGTTCAGTTACTAGCTACTGGCGATTCAAAAAATGATTTGCTCTCTTTCATGCAGCTAGGTTCAGTTCCTAATCAATTTAAAGATATGATTGATTCAGTATTAATTGGGGAATTTAACTCACACTGGGGATGGAAATAATGGGCCCCCTTATTTGTTTCATTTAGCAAAGGATTTTGGTCTATTCAAGTTAATTGATAATTCCACAAGAATTAATCCACAAATACAGCAGGTTCCTCAAGTCTTGAATTCATTTTTAATTAATAAGCCTAAACAGTTCCTCTTATTTGGAGTTGTTCTGTTTTTTTTTATCTTCTCTGATCAAACAGTTTTTTTGTGTTAAGAAAAAAAAAAGCAAAATTATACTCCCTCCTGAAGTTAAGTCATATCAAAGTTTTAGAGGATTCAACTACAGTATATTGAATTTATATTGGGCTTAGAAAGAACAAACCAATGAGCCCTTTTCATCTAAAAGGGTTATATGCTTTCCCCTTAGTCATTCTGGCTACAAAACAGAGATGTGGATGTTGTTTTTGGATATGGATGCTGGTTACTTGCTTCCGTTTCGATAGATTACCAATTTTTTTTTATTTTTTTTTATTTATTGAGATCTTGGATTAACACCTTTGAGCAGAAAGCTCTTTCACAGGTTCTATGTCAAGCATGACACAAACAAGAATACAGATATGTTCCACAGATACAGATACAGCAAGAAGCAATTGAAAACTGTCTCCAGGCATAAATTCTAACAATAGTTACACAACCTAAGCACATACAGGGTGCAGAGTCAAAACAAAGGCTAACGTTTCACTAGGTAACAGTAACATAACTTGAGGGCACTTGTTTAAAAAGGAGAATTATACAACTAACAACACAGGCAGATAATTGGATTGTGCCTGAGTCAAAGAAAAAAGGAAGGTTTTGTACCAGTAGAGAGGGACAGGGGAAGGGAGGAGGAAAGTGCAGGGAGGGAGAAGACAAGCAGAGGTGTAGGGTAGAATGGTGATAGATAGGAGGGAAAGGGAAGACTAGCTATGTAGTCAAACTGGAATAAAGGGGGAGGAGGGTGGGAGAAAGGAGGGATGGAGGAGAGTAGGGAGGAAGAGGTGGTGTAGGTAGTGGGGTGATGATGAAGATATATTAAGGTGGTAGGGAGGAAAGAGGTATGGATAGATGGAGGGCCAAAAAAGGGAAGAGGAGATGGAGGGAAAATAAATAATTTAGGCAGGGATGGAAAGTTCATGAAAGTGTTAACTACACTACAATTACTTATGACCCTTTGTTTTTATCACACATTCGGTGTTGAGCTCATTTCATCACCCCCTCACCCCCATTATACCTACTGTAAGGCCTTTAGGTTATGAATTAACCTTCTTTGTGGTACAGCATTCTTATATACCTTACTGAAGTCTAGATATATGACATCCATAGGTTTTCCCATATCTAGTTCCCTGGTGACATTTACAAATCAAAGTACCATTGATAATGAGCAGAGGCAAGCTGTCCCAGTCAGAATCCATACCCATCAAGAAATGAGATATGGCATCTCAGCTAGGTTTGCCTGTGTAAATAAACTGCTTGTAAATCACTTTAGGATACAGTTTATGAAAAGTCATATGTATACTATTCTACAGGTCCCACACTACAAGCATTTGATTAAAGCACCAATGCTACTGAGTGGTATTAAGCTACCCTTCTCTCTTTGTCCTAATTACTGTACTGCAACAATTCTTTTCAAACGTTTTCTTCATTGCATTTTCTGAATGGGGAGGGCACACTGAGAGTCAGTTTGTTTCATCAGCAAAAAAAGACAATGCCAAACAACTAGCTTGAATAACCACAGCCAGCAATAGAGAACAAAAGCAATATTTGATAATGTATCCTTTTGACATAAAGCATCTATACTTATCAGTTACAGACCCATTACAGTCAGCATGACATGCATGAAAAGTAAAGGCATTTTGCAGAAAGGACCCTATTAGAATGCATAAACAGTACAATAAGATAAATAATTTCCAGTTGTTTTTACTCTCTCCAATGCATATGTATGAATGTATTCTAATGCAAAAAAGTGTAAAGTATCATGGGTACACTAATCTGTTGGGGGGTGGCTGTAAAGGAAATCACTTCAACAGGCACTACATTCTGCTGGCCATGTCCCTGCTCAGACTTCACCATAGCCAACTCACACATGCTAAACATAAGAAAATACATCAGACTATAAATACGTCAGAATATACAACTGTGCATGCAGGTCAGAATGATGAAATATGCCAGTATTTAAACTATAATACTGCTGGTATTATCTGGCGAAGTGTTGTTGCAATTCATTTTATATAGGTAAAACCATCAGAAACTTTAAGGTGCGGATGGGGGAACATGTCAGAGCTATAGAGAGAAAGGATCCGACATATGCTATTGTGGCTCATATTATGGTGGCGGGGAATGTGACGTTGCACAAATTCACTTCTATGGCAATTGATAAAGTTAGCCATATTTTTTTCTTTTGGGGGGAGGGATTTTGATAACTTAGTTCTCAAAAGAGAAACATTTTGGACTTTATAACTTGGAGCAAATAAAATGCCTAGACTCAATACAGAATTCGAATTGAGATCATACATGGAAAATAGATAAATCATATTTATTTGTGCTGTTTTATGAAGCATATATATATATTCTGACTTATTTATAGTCTGCTGTGTTTTTGTAAGGACAACATTTATGGATATTTTATGTTTAGTGTGAAATTTCTCCCCCACCCCCATTGTCTCCTAATCTTTACCCCTCTGTGTCTCTGTTAGGAGTAGCAGCATGAATTAAATGTGAAGTAACATGACATGTCACATGCCTTTTTAAACCAATTCTCCTGCGTTTGATTTTATCCAATAAATTTAAATTGTGTCTGTTTATGTCATTATGACTTCATGGTATTTTTACTATTTTTTGGTGTTGGATGTGTTGTGCCCCAGCCTTTGATAAAGGACGGATAGTCCGAAACACATTAGGTGGGCATGTACAGGTGATGTTAGCCCACGCCCCTGTTTTTTTATGCCAATAAGATGACTTTTAACTAAGAAATTGCCTGGAGCTGTGTGGTGTACTTCCACTGAAGCGGTGAGTGCCCAATCCTCTGTGTAACTCTTCTTGTTTGTCATGAGCACAACCAGCCTTGTGCACACTTTCTTGTTTAAAAAAAATATATATCTGTGATCACTACCCCCCCATCTTTTCTCTCTGTCTCTCTCTGCATCTTGCCCTGTGTCTGTCAAACTAGGTGAACTGCAGTGGTACCAGTAGTTCAGTTGTGGTCAGGCTGAACAGCTGCTTTTACTTTCACTTTTTCGTTTTGGACCTTGAAGCAGGAGAACCACAAACTGCAGCCAGGAACAAGAGTGAAGTGGGTTACCTGTGTTGGGAGGTAATAAAGTATCACGGATTGATATCTCCATCTGCTGCCATAGGTGGCAGTGAAGGAGTCCATCTGGCAACGGCATGAGCATGTGCAGAACAAAAGAAACCCAGCACCTTTGCCTTTATAACTGGGAAACCCAGCACATATTTGCCTCTATAACTGGGTTTCCCTATGGGAGAAAACACTGCCCATTTATCATAAACCCATTACAGTTGTCATAATGTGCATGAGATACAAAGGTAGTTTGCAAAAAGGAAAGGCAAATGGATCGCTCCAAAGACCAGCAGTGCATCTGGGTTAATTAGTAAAGTCAGTTTCCATCCACAGACCCCGCACCTGCTCTCAGCTGCAGAATGAATTTGTTCACTCCAAATATTTCAAAGTAAAAAGCATACTTTATTTTGTAATAAATACAAAAAAAAAAGTTCAAATCTTAGCAGGCTAAAAAGGGTAACCCTACGACAGGCACAAAGACAAAGTACCCAGCAGCGTTTTGCACCTCTGCAGTTTTTTTTTTCCCATAAAGCACCTGCAGAGATGTGAAACCCCATTGGGTACTTTATCTTTGTGCCCTATTGCAAGGTTACCCTTTTTAGCCTGCTAAGATTTGCACTTGTTAATATTTATTACAAAATAAAGTATGCTTTTAATTTCAAAATATTTGGAGTGAAGACATTCTTTCTGCAGCTGAGAGCAGGTGTGGGGTCTGTAGATGAAAATGTTGCAAAAAGGGCAGTTATGTGGAATGAATAAACAGTACTGGAAGGCAATAATTTCCTATTTGTTTAGTTTTTATACCTCTGTCCAATGCATAAATGTTTATTCTAAAGGATAAAAACTAAGTACAAAGCATTGTGGGTATGCAAATATTTCAGCTGAGCTCTCTAAGAACTCTTTTCAACAGGCACTGTATTCTGCTCACCATGTTCCTGCTCAGACCTTACCACAGCCAAGACACACTAAACATTCAATAATCTGTAACATTGGTACAAAGAGTACACACGACAACAATCATGCATTACCATTAGTCAGAGTTTAAAAGGTGCTGAGAGATGCCCAAATTATCTTTCTCATTTTGCATTATATTCTCTCATTCCACTTTCTAGTTTGCAGGTACAGTACATATTGAATGACAATCTGCTTGATCACCAACAGAGAACAACAATGAGCAATCAACTAATGGCATCATTATCAGCAACAGAGAACCATGACAATATCTGACAATACACCTTCTTGAAAAAAAACTTCCTACCTTTTCAATTGCATACCTATTACAGTTGGCATCACATACATTATATGCAAAGACAGTTTGCAAAAGGGCAGTATACAGACTGTATAAACAGTACCAGAGGGCTAACAATTTCCAATTTCTTTAGTTTTTGTAACTCTCTCCAATGCATATGCATGTATTCTAAAGGAGAAAAAAAAAGTGCAAAGCATTGTGGGCATACACAATTCTTTCAAAGGGTGAGCTGTTTAAAAAAGCTCTTCAAGAAGCATTACATTTTTCTAGCCATGTCCCTACTCAGACCTCTCCACAAGGACTCAAAACACGCTAAATGTAACAATAGTCTAAAACATCTGCACAAAAGAGTATACATGATGCCAAAAGATGGAAGCTTTTGTTTGCCGTCTAAAATTCAGTGGGGTTTGTTTGGCATGATTTTCCCTTACAGATTCCATACTGGACTGCTGACACCAAGTTGCTTTTTTCTAATGTTCAATGATTCTGTTTTTTTTATTTTTGTCTTGAGAAGCTTCCCTTTGCTGAATTTGTATTGTGCACCTTGGTGTTTCATTCAGATGTTTTTTACCTGCTATTAAGGAAAAGTTACTACACTATCATAATAAATATTTGAGTCCAAGATCCCTTACAAACATTTGTACCTAAGCACTGTTTGTTGATACTCAAATCACCTCAAGGTAGGTTTTGGATTTTTTACACTAAAATATTAAAGAATAATTCGACTGTACATGTACTGCATGGCAATATTGCAGTTTGGCTTCTAAATGTCCATGAGATGCAGAAAGATGCAGGGTTCCATGATGATGTCATAACTTTGTTACGTGTCAGCCTCCCTAGCTGGATCAAAGTTCAAGGTTTGTTTATTTTGGGAAGCTGAACAATTGAGGCTCATTACAAATGGTTTATAGTATATGGTTTGGGCTTATTGTGTATGGAATTCAGTGGCTGCTCAAAAGTTGTTGTGCACATTCTAAAAATTGTTGTGCACATTCTAAAAGTTGTTGTGTACATTCCAAAAGTTGTTGTGCACATTCTATAAGTTCTTGTGCATGGTCTGTAATCAATATTCATGAGCCCCTGAATAATATTCATAACACCATGCTCTATTCACCACCTGATTGGCTAAATCAGCTCTGCTGAAACAAAAATAAAAACAAACATGGTGGCACCGCTTAATGTGTAGCTCAACGAGATGGTTCAGACACAGACTGCTGTAGTCGTCTCCGTGTTCCGAAACCATATAGATCTGAAAATTTTTTTAATTTTTTAATTTTTTGTTCATAAACTGCACCTGGGAATGGTAACAGGTTCATGTATAAAATGGGACCTCACCAACAGACTCTGCCTGACAGACTGAGCAGCCCACAGAATGACATGCACAAACATAAGGTATGAAACCTTGGAAAACATAAATGCTGAAACTTTTATTTTTGTGGCATCTAGGGGAACCATATACTATAGTAAATAAAGTATGGGTGAGCATACACAACTTGCCTTGTGTTTCCATCTCAGGGTTGAGATACCAGCATGGACCTTCGCTCTTGAGGTCCATATGCTGCTATCTCAACTTCTCAACCCCTCAATGGAAACACAGGCTCGTTGTGTATGCTCACTATACTTTATTCCTTATATGGTGATATACTGCAACTGCCTAGTAGTTATGACTAATATTGGTGACAATGTTGAAACTAACAGAAAAAGAAATTATGGTAAGTGTGCATGCCTTAGAGAAAAATACATACTATAGCTCTGGATGTGCCTCTATAATTTGTGAATGCTGAAAATTAGCTTGTCAAATAGTGATCTTGTGTGAGAATATATTATTCCTCTCTCCTAAACATGCAAAACCTACATGAGTATTTCTTTCAAACACTTACTATGTTCCTTCAGTGACTAATCACTAGTGAAGCTGTGTTTATAAAATTGAACAGTTTTAGTCAACACAATACAAAACAATTTTGTCAAGTTGGAGTGGGTACAGTATAGGGATACAAAAAGAGTAAGTTTAGTGAGACTCAGCTGTGAGGAGATATTAGAGTACTTACGGTAAGTACTGTAGGTTCATACTGGTGAAAGAAGGTAAGGGTGTGACGTAAAAAAGATATTGTATTTAAATTTCTGAAGAGGATTGACAGTGGACTAGGGGAAGCATTTTCAATTGGTAAGAGATCGTAGGAAAAGGGTCCCAAACTAAGTTTCTGATCCTCAGTGAAAGTCCATATATACTGTATGTGCCAAGGTCACATATCATGGTGCACAACCTAAGCAGCCCCTGATTCAGTTGCACACATCTGACTCAATAGTCCCAGGCTTCCCTGATCTGTGTGCAGAACAAAGCTCAAATGGGCCAGGGCAGAGTGCGGCTGGACACCAGGCATTTAACTGGAAGCTCAGGTTGGCTCCTGAGTGGATGCTCTGCTCTCTGTGGATTAGAGGATTGTGTGGTATGAGAGCTATCTCAAGACTGCTGTCAGCACTGACTGTTTGTAAATTAAAAAAAAAAATGTTGGGATTTTGGACTCAGCCCTGCATGTCATATGGGAGAGCTTGAGGCAACATGTTATGGGCCAGTCAAGCTGCAGAAAGGGATGGGGAGCAAGGTATGGAGGGCATGCAAGTGGTACTGCTGGGTATCTACTCATGTAACATTGCTTCCCTCTGTGATGCAGAAATTTTCCTCATAATCACACACAGCTTGAACATGCCCAACCCCGATATGATTGCGATTGTCATGGAGTGAATCAGTATGCAGCAGGCCTCAATGGGGGTGAACTGTGATTTGTGGATGTGTGGGGGTCATTTCACGTGAGAAGCAGGCCTTTTGTACACCCGCAGTCCACTTACCCACATCTTTGCAGGTATGGAGGACCTCTTGAGCCTTTGTCTGGATTAGACACTAAGACTGCAAGAGGTTAGGATATGTAAAGGATGGCAGAAACATTATTTTCAATGAAAAGATAGTAAGCCTCTAGAATATACTACCTGATGAGGCTGTAGAGGCAGGGAGTGTGGATAATTTGTAATATTAGGCTAGATAATGAGGATGGGAACAATCCTCAGGAGGACCAGATCAAGCGAGTATCTGGTTGGACTCCCCACATCATTGATTCAGTGTAGCCATTTGCTAAGTTCTATACTTGGAGAGGAAAAACAGAGGTAGGACTAACACTTCATGCAATGGTGGAGGTAAAGGACCTGGGAGTCATAATAGAAAAAGAGGAAAAGCATGACAAGCAGTGCACAGCTGCTAACAGTAGGCTAGAAGAATGCTGGGGTGCATCAAAAGGGATTTTCTATCAGCACAGGGGAAGTAATCTTACCACTTTACAAGGCCCTGCTCAAGGCACAAGTGGAGTACTTACTGTGTGCAGCTCTTGGCTCTCAAATACAAAAGAGACATTGAGGCAATCAAGAGGGTGCAATTCAGGGCCAACAAAATGATCAGGGGTACGGAGGACAAAAGTTATAAGGAGAGAATGAAGGCCCTTATAAAATGGGTGAAAAAAATCTGTGTCCTGATTGGATAAGATGTCAGTTTACCAATGAAATTATTAAACCACAAATGCACATGTCAGTACTACTTTCGTCACAAGCCTTGGAATACAGAGCACACAGTTCTTAAATCAATGCTCACATAGAAAAGCTAGACATACTTTACCAACATGGCTGACATTTCTCCACCAAACAGTATACACAACACAACAAAAACCATAGCAAATAGAAATACATACTAAAATTATAAAAAACAATAATTTCCATCAAATACACAATATTCAAGCTCCATACTACATGCTTTATGAAGCTCTACAACCCTCCACAGACCCCAGTCCATCTCACACATTGAATGCTCCCTACCCCAGCTGAGCCCCACATGCCCCAAACAGTAAAATGAACAGAAGCATATAAGTTCTTAATAGAAGTGCAATCATTATATTAAACAAACAAAACAAACAAAAAAAAATCCATCCACAGTACTTCCATAATTCTGATTACTTACCGCATGTTTTATCTGCCATATTAGTAGCTGACTGTAGGGCCTTAGTTTCCAACCATATAATGAGTGAAATGGATGCCAGCTCCATTTTTTTCATAGCAGGGAGAAATCAGTGGCTTGTAGGAGTTTAACTTAGGCCCCTGAAGAATGCAAGTGCTTATGTGGGATACAGCATGCGGTCATATTCACGCTCATGACAAAAAAGAATTGCCTTTGAAAAGATTCAGTTACCTTGTGGCCCATTAAAAGACTGTGACCGAGTCAGATTTATAGTAGCCAAATAAATATAGGAGAATATACAAAAGGCATAGAAGAAAATAAAAAAATCAAATAGCGTGCAGCAATACAGTAAAAACGTGTAATGGTTTTCTAAATGTGCCAAGTACTCTAGCCACCCAATGCTGACACAAGTTATCATATTAAGGTAAAGCCAAAAGCTCTCAGTATACTCAAGTCTGGGAAAGTTTAAGCATGCTGAGGTAGATTACTTTTGTAAGACTACACAAAGATGGAAACTTGGCAAAGTAGCTGCCATTCAGAAACAAGCTTAGTATAGATGCACATGCTGATCTCATGACTTGACTCTTCAGATAAGAATGTAGCCATGATATAAAGCTCATTTCTGAACAACAGTTATTTTTTTAAGTTCTCATCTTTGTACAGTTTTACAAAAATGATTTATCTCTGCATGCTTAGAATTTGCCAGACTTGAGTGCACCAGTGCTCCGACTTCATGTTAATGTGAGAATCTCTGTCAGCATCTGGCAGTTGGATTGCATGATACACATAGAAAACCATTACACATTTTTACAAAATTGCATACTGTTGAATTCTTTTACTTTGTATCACTGCTAAATTCTTTTCAGTGTCAACCCATGTATATTTTATTTTAGGTTATTTTATAGTGGTAGTGGGGGGGCTAAGACCTTTGACACCCATCCCATAGTTTCAGCTCTGTCTAGAGCTTTGTGAAGTAAACTAGATAACAGGAATGAATCAAAGTCAGACTGTTGTTTATTGTAAGTTTAATACATGGTAGTATTTTTAACACAAATCTGAGTTCTTGTGTTAATTCATAAGACCTCAAATATGGGACTACTTATTCAAGCAGAAAGATCATAAAATGCAGATAATCAAAACACGATTTGAAAGAAAAGAAATGAAAAATGTAAGTCAAATGTTTTTCACCCATTTTATAAGGGCAATAATACACTCCGGGGGGTGCATTTATTGGCCAATATATGTATGCCTAGAGTGGGTGTTAGGATATTATTGGCCAATCTAATGTAATAATTCCTGTCATGTATAATTTCTCACTCTAATATGTTCTTGGAGAAAAGAGGCTGAAAGGAACATGGTCTCAGTCTTCTGCATAATCATTGTTATCAACAAGGCTGAACTGACAAAGCTATCTGATCTGGTGTGCTCCAGCAGAACATGGGAACATGCTCTGAAGCTCTGCGGTTGTAAAGTTAGAGGTAATTTTAGGAGATATTTTTCCCAAAGTGTGGTGAATCTAAGGAACAGCCTACCAGTGGAGACAGCAGATATATAGATAGTACAGGCCTTCAAAGCAAGTATGGACACATTTCTGGCTACCAAAGGAAAGGCAATGCACTCTGGGTAGTATGGTGGGTGGGGAATCCCTATAAATTGCTGATGGACCTAGAGTCCCTTCTGACTACTATATGCAGTTTATGTACAAGTTTCTATTGTAGCAGGATATCATTGGATATAAATTTTTTAACAGTCAAGAAAAGTGCATGCTTCATTAGAAATGTAGAAACAGAAGGATTACAAGCAAAATAAGACCAGAGGTCCATTCAGTCTGCTCTGGTCCTACTAACTTTGGCTCTAGTTTTTCACTAGGAGTGCTTAGTCTGAGCCCCCTGATAGCAGTCTCAGTCTGTTTAGTAGATTTACTCCCCCCACCTTACTTGCTTGAGCTGCTTTCTACCCCTTATACCTGTCCCACCCTGCCTTGATTCCCTGCATACTGTCTGCATTGACCACTTCACTTGGAAGCTATTTCACTTGTACACTACCCTCTCTGTGGAGTATGGCTTCACATTTCTCCTAAAGTAACCATTGGCACATTTATAGCTATGTCCACAGTGCATGTCTCTTCACAGCATTTAAACAGTTGTTGACAACCTGGAATTTTGAGATAGAATGGTTATAACTGCGATAAAAGCAGAGATGAACCGGATGGACTTCTGGTCTGATTTCCTCTTGTAGAGCATATGGTCCTGAAATGAAAGTCTTAAAATATATAGTGCATGTTCTTTTCTAGAAAGTAAAAAAAAAAAAATTGAATATGTTAACCAAGTAAAAAGACTGAACATACTGTACCTGGGAAATAAGGAATTCTCTTTCCATTGAGTTTGTAGGCCATGCCAATTTTAATGTCATCTAAAACATCCAAGATATCCAGTTTTGTTAATGCCAATCTGCATTAAAGGAGAATTTACATTTAGTACAAATGGACCTAATTCACATTTTGTAATCCTCTTTTCTATCTGTTTTAGGCTGCTCAGTCACTTACACGCAATAATTATAGCCAGGTAAGTAAATAAAAAAAAAAAAAAACACTAACGTTTCTTATGAAAAGTTCTCTCTCTCTCTCTTCTTCACAGTATATGGTCTATCTGTCCCTCACACAGTAATCTGATGATGCAGCTCAGTAATGGATAATTTAAATTTGATGGACCTAATCTCAGAAGCCTGTACTTCTCCCTGTCAATTATAAAATTCTTCATAAACTGAACTTTATTTTGCCATAGATTTTATTTTGCATTGTTGAAAACATTATTGTTTCTTTGTGGAGCATACTGCACTAACACGTGATAATGTTTTTATTGCTATGCATAAATGACTGCTTTTGTGTATCCTGCACACAGTATCACAATATTTCCAGCTACAGTAGCAACAATAGGGACTTACCTCTCTTTGAAAGGCAAGGACTAGAAAGTACAGTATATCCCAAATAGGTTCTTAACGAGTTAATAGGTATGTGTCAGATTTGGAAAAAAAAGACATGCAAAAAACGAAATAAAATCCTGTATTCACCTAATAAAGAGGGCAATGATTCAGTAAAACAAAAAAAATCTCAGACAGCGACAGACTGCCAAAGACTCAAGTGAGAATACTTTACACTTAAGTCTATTACGGACTGTTGGTTGAATGCAGGACCTATTTTCTTGATGCCAGTAGAATGAATGGTCTCCTTTGAAAACCCCATACCTCCTACTAAAGAAGGCCAAACAAAACACACCATTATAGTTTTACTGTTTCTGAATGCTGCAGATGCTTTCTGTTTTTATGTTTGCTTGCCCACATGTGCAAGAAACATAGTGCCATCATCCGAGTTTTGGAAGGTGTGTCACCCCCTCTTCAGTCAGTGTGTTGGCAGGCGTGGCCTCTGTCCGCCAATGCATGCTGGAGCTGTCTATGACAAGCTCCAAAATGCAGTGGCATACAGTTGAAAGAGGGAGCTACGCTTCAGTGAGCAGCGATAAGATATCGCCTGCTCATGCGCGCAGACTCCCCTACACACACACACACATAAGCACGCAGAAACGCCGCGACGCACACCTGCGTGCTGCTACGCACACACTCTATAGCCGACGGGTGCCCAATCCCCGTCAGCTGTGCTCGCTCTCCCCCAAAGCCTTCCAGTACGCTGGGTGCCCACCCCAGCGTGGCATCCTAGATACACCCGGCGGGGTGCCCAATCTCCGTCGGCTTCACTGTCTTCCGACCCCAGTACAGGGTGCCACGCTGGGAGCCTCACCCCAGCATGGCAACAAATGCCATGGCCTACAGGGGTGCTCAGTCCCCCGTTGGCTCCATCGCTCCCCAGCCGTCCTTCTGCCATGCTGGGAGCCCACCAGCGTGGCAAGCGTCCCGCTCATCTTTTTGAAATACCTGAAAATTAAAACGGTCCTACCGGCGCTTATCCCTGCCCCCACAACCCACACCCACCCACTGTGCACCCCGCCTCCCCACACCCCCCCTCACCCCATACTTACCTCCGGAGTCCGGCGCGATGATCTTTGGTGGACCGGGAACACGTCTGCACTCTTCAAAGCCAACCGCGAACTGAGGAAATGCCGGTAAGCTGTATAATGGGACAGATAGGGGGTTTTCAACTTTGTTGAATATCTCAGGCATTTTTTGGAATTTTTGCACCAAATTTGCAACATGGGTTTTTTAGGACCCCTTCTCATGAATGCTGTCACTGTCATGGTGTTATTCGGGCCCAAAGGGTGATTTCGCAGTCACTGCGTGAAATCATCTTTTGGGACTCATTAATGAAACGACACTGCCAGTGTTCATAAGGTGGGCTCTCAAGAAGCCTATTTTGAAAATTTGGTGGAAAAATTCCAAAAAACGACAGTTTTATGAGCGTGCGTTGCGCAGTTCCTATGCACGCTCATAAGTTTGCGAATTTTCAATATTTTCATTCCAGATTTTCAACATTGCCATTTTACCACACCTTCTTATGAGCAGTACAGCTGTCATTTTTCACATCTCACCCAAAATGTGTTTCCGCCCATGTAGTGCACAATGGCGCAGTGGGTGCTGAAACCAATGTATGGGACAAATTAAGAAACCACAGTGACACTGTTCATGAGCAGAGGTCTTAAAATGGCTATGTTGAAAATTTGGTGAACAAATTCCAAAAATGACTGTTTCTGACGTGCATTATGTACAGTTCCTCGCACCTTTCGTAAGTTCGCGAATTTTCAATATTTTCCTCCAGATTTACAACATTGCCATTTTACCACACCTCCTTATGAGCAGTACAACTGTCATTTTTCACATCTTGTCCAAAATGTGTTTCTGTCCATGTAGCGCACCATGGCGCAGTCGATGTGCGAAATCAATGTATGGGATACATTAAGAAAATCACAGTGACACTGTTCATGAGCAGAGGTCTTAAAATGGCTATGTTGAAAATTTGGTGAAAAAATTCTTAAAAATGACTGTTTTACGAGCGTGCGTTGCGCAGTTCCTATGCATGCTCATAAGTTCGCGAATTTAATATTTTCACTCCAGATTTTCAACATTGCCATTTTATTACACTTCCTTATGAACAGTACAGCTGCCATTTTTCATATGCTGCCCAAAATGTGTTTTCGCACATGTAGCGCACAATGGTGCTGTTGGTGCCAAAGTAATGTTTGGGACAGATTAAGAAAATCACAGTTACGCTTGTTCATGAGCAGAGGTCTTAAAATGGCTATGTTGAAAATCTGGTGACAAAAGTCCATAAAATGACTGTGTTACGAGTGAGCATTGCGCAGTTTCCACGCACCCTCGTAAGTTCATGACTTTGTAATATTTTAAGTCCAGATTTTCACCAATGGCATTTTTCCACACTTCCTTATTTACAGTACAGCTGTCATTTTTCACAACATGGCCGAACGGTGTTTTCACACTTTCAGCGCAGAGATGCGTGGTCACTGTGGGAAATCATTGTTCAGGACAGATAAAGAAAATCACAGTGACACTGTTCATGATCGCAGGCACCAAAATGCCTGAGTTGACAATCTGCTGTAAAAAAATCCCCAACCTAATTATATTACGGGTGTGCGTTGCACAGTTTCTATGTACGCTCGTGACTTCACCATTTTTTTAAATATTTTTACTGCCGATTTGCAACATTGCCATTTTTTCAACCTCCCCATGAACAGTACAGCTGTCATTTTTTACATCCTGTTCGGAATGTTTTTGCACCTGTGGTGCTAAATGCCGTAGTCGCTGTGCATAAGCAGCTTTCGGCTAACAAACTGATATTCCCCCTGTTCATGAGGTGGGGTCACAAAAAACCATGTTGAACATTTGGAGTGAAAATACCAACGAATGCCTGAGGTATTCGGGTTTCCAACCATAACGCCCAACCCTGTAGAGAATGACAGGCATCAGGGGTGTGACTTGGGATTCTTGCCTGTAATGCTCATACCATTCCACACCCTGCAGCCAGTGAGAGGCATCGAGGTATGCCTTGGACTCCTTGACCCCCAAAGTTCACCCCATTCTCTATATCGCACCCATCTCACCGTATTTCCTAATGGAATGGGGTGCGCATAAGGGCCAAAGACCCCAAGGAACACTGTGACACTTGTCAGTGTCTGCAGGGTGGGGTGTGGTGAAATGGCATGGCCGTTATGCCTGACGACCCACAGGCACACCCCAATGCCTGTCACTCTCTGCAGGGTGGTGGTGGGGTTGGCTTCAGTTCAATACTTCACTGCCATTCCTATTACGCAGCTCTGTAACTTCTACACTACCACTGCCAATGCCAGCAAGCAAACATTCGGCATTGACAAATGCTTGTTTAACATGGGACACTAGCTGTTTCCTCCATGCTATGTTCAATGTACTGGGGAATCTACAACCAATGGTGGATGTACACATTGTACAGCACCTTCACTCCACACAGCAGTCAACTCAAGTGTCATAGGAAATATCAATTGTGAGGACTTTTGGGAAATCTATTTCTGGCCACATATTATATGTATATTTCCCACAACCTGTAAATGGGTCAATACAGGAAATAACACAAAGTCCTGAGCAGTTTTCAAACATTATACTGAAGAAACCGTTTTGTCCTTGTTTATTTCAACATGCAACAAGAAGACACTTTGCAAAGTTGCTTCTGAGGTGCACAGATCTTGAATATAGGTGGATATATACACCAAATAAAGTGCTCACACTGCCAAAGCACAATCAACAAGATATAAATTCCTAAGCTCTTTATAAAATAATTTTAGCTTTTATTTGAAAACATTATCTGTGAGAGAAGCATCTCAGGACTGAACTAACTGATCTCCTGACATATTCCCTTTGTGAACAGCATGGTCTTGTGGTCGCAGTGCAGGCTGGGGAATCAGGAGACACAGTTTTACATGCCACCATAGACACTTACTCATTGCGTGGCCCTGAGCTATTTATTTACCTTCTACTGCTTTAGCTTGCCCAGCTGTAAATGGATAAAAACAGGACCCAGTTCAAAATGAGACATTGTATCTCAGTGGGGCTTTTCTCAGTAAATAACTTGCAAAAAAAAAAAAAACAACCCAAAAAACAACAACCTGTAAACAGTAACTGCATTCACCTGTAGACCTTCATCTTTTGCTACTGCTGGTTTACAAACACTGGTTCAAATGTTATTCAGCTGCAGTACTGCAGAGCTTTTACTAAGTTTATTAATTATCTTGGATTGGATCCTGATGATAAAGGACATTTTTGGAATGCCATACCACTGGAAGTGATATAGTTTATGCCTCTCATTACTCTGATGCATTCTGCTAATTATGTACCATAAGATGTTAATGATGATATAAACTGCATTATCGATGATGCCATTTATGGAGTCCCAAAATGGACCCTTCCAACAGAAGACAAGTCAAGAGACATTTACTGAGTTATGAAAAGGGAAGCAATAATTTAATAATAATCAAATGGGGAATACTATTTATCAACCTTCTGATACGGAAACTTCAGCAGGTAAAATGGTGCTGTTTTAAAACAGCTATCTATGGTAACCCCTAATGTTGGCATGAAGGGCAATAAAAAAGTTGCTATGTGTATATTTCACCTGTAATTAGCAGCATACACTTTCTATAAATCTTCCTTCATAGTCTGCAGCTTTGTTCAGACCCTTTTAGGCCTACCACCTTTAATGCACTTCCTAGAGAAGAGCCAAGCAACCCCTGGCAAGGAATGCCCCTGTTACTTGCCTGGGCTAAGAACTTCCTAAGTTGCTTTCTCATTGACTATCTGCATGGCTCTGTCACAGAGAAAGTACTGCCATAGTTTCAGGAAATAGCCTCTAATTATTTCTGTTAAAAACACAAATAATGAAGTCTTTAAAGCACCGTTTTTAAAATATGCCCATGATGATTACTTAGGTACATGTGAGACTTGAGTTTGATGGATGGAGTACAAATAGTATGTGTGTCTTTCATCATCCCCATCTCAGTTCTAATTATCTGCTGCGTGTCAGCTCAGTACTCCATTCTTATTTCTTGATCATCATTGATCACTCTGTGCCCACTGAAGTTGTTGATTTTCTGTAGCAGTGGTACCCATAATAATTAGTTTAACCTCAGTTCCTTAAAAGTACATGGTCAGATGCTCTTGTGTATAGAAATCAGTGACTCCAAAAAGGCTGTTGTACCATAGCTTTGACATGACACTGTTGGTGTACCACAGTAGTGACATCAGAACTGTGGTACAAAGGTAACCAGAAGTGTCTCATGTGCTGCTCCCTGCTCACTAAACTGAATATGCCATATTTCAATTTAAAAAGCCTCACCATCACCCAGATACCAAACCCCCCACCTACCTGAGCCCATGAAGAAAATTGTGTAGTGTTTAAATGTTTATATTTTACCTCATAATAACATCCAACATTGCACACCAGTCCTCGCTGTATCAGTGGTGGTGCGTGACTGAGTGCTGCAGGGTTGTGCTACAGCACCCATCAATCAGACAAAATAAAATCAGATTAAGGATTAGCACACAGCATGGGACATTACAATAAAGTAAAATATAAACATTTAAGTATGACATAGTCTTTTCTGACTGTTCCGGAGGCTGTGATTTTTAACAGCCTAGTGCAGGGCGGGTTATTTTAAAATTTAAAACACTACTTATTTAGGTAGATTGGTGGGGAAGTCTAATTACATCATAAAACATTACCTTGTAAACCATATTATGAAAAATAATAGACAGATAACAACATGGCCTCAGATTTTATCTTGGGTCTCTGACATCAGAGTCCTCTTGAGGTATGCTGTTGAGGTCTATGATGTAATTAGAAATACTTGATGGAAACAGTTTTGTTATACACTGCTACCCATCTATTATTCTGTAGTATTTGTTGTACACCAGTGTTCATGCTGTATTTCAATATCTTTCTTACTGTATAATATATTCAGTTTTTATTTACTTTATACTATAGTTTTTATTGGGTTTTAAATACAGAAACATAAAGGCCAATAAAATTCTGACTGCATAATAAAATCTGTTTCTGGATACAATTTTGACAGGTAAGGTGTGTATAGGTACCTTTAGATACAGACTCCTATAATACCTGAAATAGCTGATAGTCAGGGCTAGAATGATAGTTAAGAAACTTAATATAGTTTGATGGGAAAGTCAGGGTTTTCAGCAAGATCCAGAAAGTTTTGTTAAAATTTTAATACCACATTTTAAAATTTCAGTTTTTGAAAACTTCAGTGACTCAGATGATTGTTTTTCCAGTGGTGATGCATTATTTACAGTACTGTTGCCATGTTTATTCTAGCAATATTTGTCCTCTCACTTGCAGTATTTTTCAGCATAATGATTTATGCATATGCAGAACTCTCAGAAATGCATGTCACACACTTACTGTAACTGTTGATCTGCCTGAATATCTTCATCACTGATTACCACTTATTCAATCTGGGGCCAGAAGCACTAGGACCCCTGCAGGACCAAAATCTTTGCTAGGAGGGAGCTGGACACAGTTACTGAGCATGCCATCTACACACCCCCATGTGTGCCATGCGCCAGCCAATAACTGTTGGTGACTTCCTCACTCACCTTGGTTTTGTTCGACAGGAGAGAAACAATTGGAGGGGAAAAAAGAGAGAGGGCTAAGAAGTTTCCTAGCCCAAAGGAATAGGGAAATGATATAAGAATATAAGTAAACAATGAAATAAAACCCGACTACAAACCTTTGGATACAGAAACAGGGCACACTAGGTGGCACAAGAGGTAGCTAGTTATGAAGAGCCTCATACTACTAGCAGGACAGGAGATCGATGGTGATTGTAAAGGCTAAAGTCCTGAAGCATATGGCTCTGGCACAAAGACAAGAGGGGGCTGCCCAGAACTGGGACCCCATCAGATAGTACAATGTGTCAAATAGGAATAAAACACATGAACTCCTGGAAAAAAAATGTTACCTGATAAATACAGAAACATAGAAATTGACTGCAGATAAGGACTAATAGGCCTATCTAGTCTGCCCATTTTCCGTACCTAATAAAAAAAGATGCAGATCCTACTTGTTCTCCAGCTTTACCTCCTCTGTTGTATCTTTAGGGTTCCCCTATGTCTATCCCATGCAGTTTTGAATTCCCCAACCTAATTTGCCCCCACATCTGCTGGGAGGCTGTTCCATGTCTCCATCACCCTTTCTGTGAAGAAGTACTTCCTCACGTTGCCACTTAGTCTACCCCCTTCTAGTCTCATGTCATGCTCTCTTGTTCTAGAACGTCTCCTTTTCTGCAAGATGCTGCTCTGCTGTATTTTATTTATGCCTTTTAGGTATTTGAAGGTCTCTATCATATCTCGCCTCTCTCTCCTCTCCTCTAGGGTATGCATATTGAGGGCCTTCAATCTCTCCTCATATTTCCTTTGGTGCAGGCACTGCATCATTTTTGTTGCCCTTCTTTGAACTGCCTCTATTCTGTCCATGTCCTTTCAGAGATATGGCCTCCAGAACTGAATACAGTACTCCAAATGGAGTTTCACCAATGATTTGTAAGTGACATCATCACCTCTTTTCTTCTGCTGGTGATACCTCTCCCTATGCACCCCAGCATACCACAGCCTCTCCCCACAGCCTTGGCACATTGTTTGGCCACTTTTAAGTCATCAGATACTGTATGATTTCTTTCCTATTTGGTGGCTGTTAGTAACTCCTCACCCATCATGTAATCCTCCCCTGGGTTCCTGTGCCCCAAGTGCATGATGTTGCACTTCTTCGCATTGCATTTTAGCTGCCACACTCTTGACCACTTCTCCAGTTTAGCTAGGGCCTTCCTCATTTTTTCCACCCCTCCCAGAGTGTCCACCCTATTGCAGATCTTAGTATCATCTGCAAAAATGTATACCTTCCCTTTCAGCCTCTCGGCAATGTCACTAATGAAGATATTAAACTGGACTGACCCCAGAACTGATCCCCGTGGCACCCCACTGGTCACCCTCCCTTCCTCGGGTTTGGCTCCATTTACCACCACCCTCTGTATTCTATTCCTCAACCAATTTCTAACCCAGTTCACTACCTTGTGACCCAATCCCAGGCTGCTCAGCTTGTTCATAAGCCTCCTATGTGGAACCGTGTTGAACGCCTTGCTGAAATCCAGGTAGGCCACATCCACCGCTGCCCCCTGATCCACTTCCCTGGTCATCCAGTCAAAGAAATCTATCATATTAGTTTGACATGGCTTTCCTGATGTGAATCCATGCTGCCTCAGATCCTGTGCTCCACTGGATTCAAGGTGTTCCACTATCCAATCTTTTAGCAGCGATTCCATAATTTTCCCTACAACTGAGATCAAGCTGACAGGTCTATAGTTTCCAGCCTCCTCCCTGCTCCCACTTTTGTGGAGAGGGACTACATCTGCCCTCCTCCAGTCCTCTGAAACCACTCCTATATCCAGTGATTTATTGAACAGGGCTGCCAGTGGTGCTGTCAGCACCTCCCTTAGCTCCTTTAATATTTTAGGATATTTCCCATCTGGTCCCATTGCCTTGTCCACTTTCAGTTTTGTGAGTTCCTTAAGGACTCTCTCCTCAGTAAATGGACTGGTGTCCACCTCCCTCCCAATCCTATTGCTTACCTGTGGTCCTCCCATTCCCCTTCTTCTGTGAATACTGAACAAAAATATTTGTTCAGGATTGATGCTTTTTCCTGGTCTCCCACCACACACTCCTCTCCTTCCCTTTTAAGCCTTACAATCCCCCCCAGTCCTCCTTTCACTAACGTACCTATAAAAAGTCTTGTCCCCTTTCTGAACCTCTTGTGCTATAAAGGGTTATCTGGATAGTGTTTTAAATATGTCTCTCTTTTCCCCATCATGGAAGAAAAAAGGGTGTCCCAGGTGCATGTGGAGTTGTAGAAGTGGATATCCTAAAGGAGTTGAGATGTGTTCATCTCCCCAGACATCCCTAAGGGTAGTGGCCTAACAGCTCAGCTGGCAGAAGAAAAGAACAAAGGGGAATGCCAACCAAAAAATAGCCTGAAATAGAAGAAAAAGTCATCAGAGAAAATGAGCAGCTTCTCCTGCAACCACAAGGAAGTACCCTGTGTAAGAGCTAGTGTACTTGATCCAGTCCAGTGTATAGAAACTCACACAGACAGTGCAAATGCCAAGTGGCGTTAGATTGGATAGTTCCCAGAGATACAGACAGCATTTAGCAACTAATATGGGGAGTACCCCAAGATGGGGCTATACTCCGGGCAAGGAGAAAAAGGACAAGAAAGAAAGAAAGGGAGGAAGGAAGCTGCCTTCCTCTTCTTTTTTTTTTTGGTTGGTATCAGGACCCTGAAAAGGACCCTCACCCAAGTTTTACATTTTTTTTTTGGTGGGAGTGGGGACCCAGCAATGAGCACCCCCCCCCTTTGTATTTTTCGAGAAGCCACTCCATACGAAGGGCAGCTGGGAGGGTGCACAAGTGGTGCTGGTCAGCAATGACAGAGTGAGCTGCACAGAGGCCCTCACTCTTCTAGAGTGTGGGATGGTTGGTGGGTGTGGTAATCAATGGTAAAAAGATTCTGGAAGATTGACAGTTACGGTAAGTACTTAACTTACATAACTTCCAAAAATCAATCTTCACCATTGTTTTTTACTTATGGGTTTGATTACCATGCTTCCCTTCTTGTCTGAGGGAGGAGCTGACTCAGCCTGAGGGTAACAGATACCCTCAATCTTCTGTGTAGGGAGAGCACCTGAGGGTAGGGGCTCCTTACATGTCTGGTGAGCCCTGAGACTGGTCAGGGCAAGGTGGGAGCTCCTGTGGCACAAGAGCAGGAGGGTTCCCTGGCAGTTCCTGCCTGATGCTAGGGGAGATGAAATGAGTGACAACTGAGTCAATCTTGGGAACTTCAAAGACTCCCAACAGAAAGGCGGCCAGATCCCAACTTGTAAATGCATTCAAGCTGTGCACCTGGAGTATCTCCACCAAGAATCTCTGGTACAGTGCATATTCAGAGGCTGAAGGCAGGTGACTTGATGACTTATTGTCTCCTGTGGAGGATGTTGATGGAGACGAGGCACCAACTCCAGGGACTGTTGGTGCCAAGGGGTAGGGCCTGCAGTGGGCCCTGTCAGACTCCCTGTGAAAAATTCTAAAGCACTAATAGATTCCCTCTGCTGGTCCCACATTAGTGGCCCCTGAGGGCCTATGAACGAGGGCAACCTTTCAGAGAAGTAGTGAGGCCCAGCTAGAGAGGGATAAGACTCCTGGTCTCATGGGCCTCGACCTATGCTGCAGAACTGTGTAGGGGATATCGTCTGAGGGAATGACCTAGCCGAATCACCCAAAGGTTGTCCTTCTACATAAGATGAGCCACCCAACTGGTACCCATTATGGGGGAACCCCAGGTGAGGAGAGTGGAGCCATGCAGTCCCTGTAGGGTGGCCCTGGTTCTCACTGGTGATGGTGTCATCCAGCAGCTCCACAGAGAACTTCACTTCTGGGCTGCCATCTGACCCTGAGTTGCTGCCACCTTCAGCAAGGGCTCAGGGTTGATGACAGCCTCAGAGATGGGTTCACCCCTGTCGCTGTTGTCAACACTAACCACCCTTGGTACCCTGCTCAGTCGCATCATTGACTTTGGTCCTAGAATCATCTCCCACCCCAGTGTCGCAAATGACACCAGAGTCAGGAATAACATTGGAGATGACACCACAGGTTATGCCGTGCCAGGAGCTGGGACCAGAACTGATACCATGGCCGATGTCATCAACCTCCTCAGTGTCACTAACAACACCATGGATAGTGACATCCTCCAACTCATCAACAGCATGACTAGCACCTCCAGTGCCAGTCCCTCTCTCTCTCTTGACACTGCAAACGGTGTCAAAAGGGGGCCTGGCATTGTCTCTGGTGCCACCTGTCATGTCATCACTGTGAATGGCGACAGCAGCATGGGCAATGCTAGAGGATGACAACGAGGTGTCCATTAGTATAGACCACATGTATAGCTAAGGCCTCACCACAGGGATGGCTACTGCTCAGGGCAGGCAAACTGTGGAGGGTTCACAGCCAGCTAGAAGTAGCCAGCTGTCCCACAGTCCCAATGACCAGGGCTTCTAATACCTCAACACAATGAGGTTGAGGAGTACCCCATGCTTCCATGGAACCAGAGGTCCAAGGAAGAGGCCCAGGGGAGGGCCTAAAGACCTGACCTTGGAAGCATGCATGCGATGCCTGCCTCCAGTGATGGGGATCAAATGAACCCTCCTCAAGGCATGGTTCTCTAGCATGCATGGTCCAGTGAGAACCAGGCATTGCATGTGTTTATGTCATGCTGTGGTCCAAGGCAGGCCACGTAGGACTTATGCCAGTGTGGAGCAGCCATGAGTTTTTCGCAGAGGTAATGACACATTATGGGAGGCTGTCGGACTTTTTCAACAGCTTTGCCCCTTTTATGTCCAACTTCAGCATAGTGGAAAAATAATACACAAAATAAACACAGAGAAAGTCAGAAAATAATGTTGATGCAGTAGTAAAATCAGTGACAGATCAAACTGAGTCACTGTGCTCCCACAGTGTGGACTTAACAGTGGGAAGAACAGAAATGAGGTGAGTGAGGGAGCCAGCAACAGTTATTGGCTGGCCCACGGCACCACATAGGGGTGCATGGGTGCCATGCTTAATAGCCATGGCCGGCTCCATCCTAGCAAACATTTTGCTCCAGGGGGGTTCTCGTGCCTCCAGCCCCAGACCCCATAAGTGGAAATTAATGGTGAAGATTGATTCTTGGAAGAGTATCAGCACTTTCAAACAAGTTTTGTGCACTTCCCCTAGGCCTCACTAGCAGTATAGTCTAGAGGTTAGAGTAATGAGCTGTGAATGAGCTTGGTACATCCATCAGACCTGGATTTGACTCACACACCCTCCACTTGCATACTGTGTGACTCTAAGCAAGTCACTTAACCTCCCCAGTGCTCCCAGGTCACCACTGAAAACAGTAACTTGTGTCTAGTGGGCCTTACCCGGTTACCAAAAGACTAAAAAAAAAAACTCTGGTTTCCTCAAAGCAGGGTGATAAAGATGTATAGTTTTGACCAGCGGCATGTTGTTTTCTGCAGCATGGCCACCATGGCAGAACGCAGCACTGTAAAGTATGGTGTAATTAAGAGAACAAAAGGACCTTTTGTTTTCATTTTGTTCTCTTAATTACTTGCCGCATCACCTGTGACACAATCTGCCAGGTGGCCCCACAGCAGAAAACAACATGCTGAGGGTCACAACTGTAAAAGCAGGTACAAAACAAACATTAGTTAGAATTTCTGTTGTCGTATACTATGACTCTGACGAGGAAAAAATCTGGTTTGACAGTTCTGACAAGATGAAAGCACTGTTTTTTTCTGCCATTGGTTGGCTTGCAGTTTAGGTATAAGGTGTTTTAAGCAATAATGCCTGAACAACATGGCATTTCTGAGGGATTAAAGCCTATCTAGGGAGTGTTGACCCCAGTAATGACATTAAGCTCATAGAAATGCCCATCTGTAAAGGTATATTTAAAAAAAAGACACACTTTACACAAGTGCACGGTGTGCTGCTCTGAGCTGTACTGAGCATTTTTAAGAGATTAATGTCTGGCACAGCAGCCAATCAGAGTGCATGTTGGCATCATGAATATTTAACTAGACTATAAATTAGAATACTGCATAGCAGGAAATAATATATACTGTCTGACCTTTTATTATTTTTCATACTGTTCTACAACTGAACTCCTGAGCTGAGAGAACCTTCTATGGAGTTGATTTCCTATAGGTATGGAGGTTCAGGAATCTTACAGAGTTTAACGCAGGTGATAATGTTGTATGCCAGGTTAGTAATAAATAAGATTGCTGCCATCTAAGATGCTGTCTTGGATAGTTTGGTAGACCTGGGGTGGGATATTCAAAGCAGTTGCGCAATGCACAACAGGGGTGCGCCAGCGCAACTGTGACAATGTGCCAGAGAGCGATATTCAGTGGCAGCAACTGCGCAACGCAATCCACCATGTGCCAATGTGCAATGGTAATGCATGCATGCGCAAGTGCAGGGGGCGTAGCCATGAATATGCGGCATAGTGCAATATTCAACAGCAGACAATTGGCGCAAGCGCGGAGCAAATGGGAATTGCACGGAGCAAACTTGAGCCTATAAAAAGAGGGAGCAAGCAGGGGAAGGAGGCTTGCACCACAGGAGAGCAGTACAGAGGGAGATAGAGTGGGTAGGCTGGACAGCAGGAGGGGTGCAAAACAGAGACAGAGGCAGTCAGGGAGTGGAGCAGAGTGAGAGAGTGGGTGTGTGACAGTGACTGTGTCTGCGTGTGTGTGTGTGTGTGTGTGTGTGTGTGTGTGTGTGTGTGTGAGAGGAGGTGCGGAGGCAACTGCCAGAGCATGTGCCTGTGACACCCAGCACAGAGGAGGCAGCACAGGTCCCCAGACAGGTGGGAGGCGAAGGCCACAGCCCACAGACTGCCAGCTGGGAACCCCAAACACAGGCATGCGCACAGCAGAAGAGCACACTCAGCAGCACACAGCTGGGGGTGCCTGGGGGGGGACAGCCACCCGGGGGGGGCAGGACATCCAAGGCCATGGCCAGTGCCATCTTCCAGATGGAGGCTGTAATGAGGGGTGTGAGGAGGCAGGAGGCAGAGTGGCGCGGCCATGGAAGGGCCCGTCAGTGGTATGCCCGGAACAGGTGGTACCGTGTCCACACCACCTTTGAACAGTACACTGATACAGAGATTGTGGGCCGGTACCACCTGAACCGAGCAATTCTGAGGCAGCTCTGTGAGCTGTCCAGTGAGGAGATGCAGGTACCCACAAGACGGAGCCACGCTTTGTTGGTGGAGATGAAAGTCATGGCTGTCATGTGCCTGCTCACCACCGGTACCTTCCAGAGACCAACAGGGGACACCACAGGCATAACCCAGTTGGCTGCGTCATGGCTCCTCACACAATTCCTCAACACACTGCTGCCACATGTTGCAGAAGACATCCATTTCCCCAGCACACAGGCAGAGCATACAGCGAACATGCAGGAGTTCCACAGGGTGGCACATACGCCTGGCATGCTAGGGGCCATCGACTGCACCCATGTTGGCATCCGCACACCACCTGGCCCAGAAGGGTAGTGTATATCAACAGGAAGGGCTACCCCAGTGTCAACTGCCAGGTGATGTGTGATGCCAGGGGGTGCATATTCAATGTCTATGCCACACACCCTGGCGGAGCACATGATGCCTTCATCTGGCACTGGTTGGCACTGTGCTACAGGTTCAAGAGTGGAGACATCCCCACCTGCCACCTAGTAGGTGAGTATGAGGTGGAACTGGACAGCCGGCACAACAGAGCACAGTGTGGGAAATGCTAGGGCAGGGGCGCTGCAGGGTGTGGCCGGGAAGGCTGAGGGGTGCAGCAACACAGTCCACCATGCTAACCACACTTCTCTACACACAGGTGACAGTGGCTACCCACTCTGGCCCTGGCTGCTCACCCCATACTGGTGCCTGTTGACCCCATTGCAAGAGCACTACAATGAGGCACATGCCAGCACATGGAACATCATCGAGCGTGTGTTTGGGCTGCTGAAGGCATGGTTCCATTGCCTGCACAGGTCTTGTGGTGCCCTGCAGCACAGCCCCTCAAAGGCCTGTGGCCTATTCCTGGCCTGCTATATACTATACAACATGGCCACAGACCGTGGGATAGCTGTCGAGGTCGAGGAGGGGAACAGCAGTGGGGACGACGTGGATGCGGGGCCAGGTGGTGGTGGGCAGCCCCCCCGGATGAAGAGAACCCCGGCCGGCTGTACAGGATGGGCCAGCGGCACCAGGACACAATTGCAGAGGAGCACTATAGTGCACGCAGGTAGGTGAACATATCTACATGCACGTCCTGGGGACTACGGCACAGAATACAGACATGCATGGGCGGGCCCTGTGACAGGAACGGGTGGAGGGGAGTGTTGAGGGGCGTGGGACCAGACTCCACTGAAGCACACAGCACAGCACTGCACACCCCATCTACACACTCCCACACCCCCCCGCACACACATGCACATGCACACAGGCACTAGCATTCCCGCGCCCAGAGGCAGGCATCAGGCGTGTGTCAGATGCTGAGCACTGGTGCACAGTAGCAGTCGGCACTGTGCTGGCATCATCATGCACATGCCACAGTGACCAGCAGCTGGGCAGGTGTGCACATGGCCTGTGTGCGGCATCAACCACAGATGCCATGTCACTGGAATGCACACGCGACACCAATGTGCACACAGGGCAGCAGCAGACAGTGGACAGAGAGGTGGGCGGTTCAGGACCGCTGCATGGTAGCACAGGTGGCATTCAACCCTGCAGCCCAGCCCCCCCTTGCAGGTGGGCGCTGCATAGCAGATCCCTCTTGGGGCTGCTCAATCAGTGGTGCACCGTCGGCGGGCGCTGCACCCTGCCCCCCTTAGACCCTGTCCAACTGCCGCTGCTGCCCCTCCAGCCACTGTGCGCCGAGCAGCGCCGGTGAGGCTGCACCACCACCACCACCAAAAGCAGCCGGTGCTGCACTGCTGGTGCACATGGCAACACCGGGGGCAGTGGCCGGTGGGCGGACACCCGCCACCAGGGCACCGTCTGCACTGCCGTGGTGGATGAGTGGTATGGGTGCCACCCCCTCAATGGCAACACCGCTATCCAAGATGATGGTCTCTTCATCATCAGTCCCAGATCCCCGCCCAGATCTGTGTCACGGCATACTGTACGCCATGGCAGGCGTCATGCTGAACCACAGCCAGGGCCTTGTCCATAACCACACCATGGGCATCTGGACAGACAGCGGTGTTGGGCTGCATGCGATCTGGCCCCTGGACACTGGTGGAGGTGGATGGACGGTCCTCTGGGTCCAGGATCGCCCCCAAGGCAGACGCCCCAACCCCGGCCACTGCATGCAGGAGCTCCAGAGCTGTAAGGGAATACAGTCGCATTAGTGCCGCTGGCACACACACACCCCTGCCCCCCTTCCTCCCTGGCCAGGCGCTGCCATACCTACTATGCAGTGATGGGCTGCCTCCTGTCTGGAAGCCGCCACTGGGCACCCCCTCGATGGGACTGCACCACATGGTAGCCACCACCAGCTCCTCCTGCGGCATCAGCTGTGGCACGTCGGGCTGTCCACTGCCCGTGGCATCAGTGTGGCCCGGATGGCTGCCACCTTCTCCTTAATCTGTCTCCGGTCTGTGCCGACCTTCTTCTTGCACTCCTGCACAGACCTTTGATGGATGCCCTGCTGAGTCACAGCTCTGGCCACACCCTCCCATGCTGTGGTCGTGGCCTGTGTGGTGCCAGTCGAGCCACTCAGCAGATGCTCCTCCTCGAAAAGGGCATCGGTCTCTGCCCTCATGAAGTTGGGCCTACGCTTCCGTGCAGGCTCATGCTCCTCAACTTCATCAGGTTCCAACATGCTTTGTCCTGTGGGAATGGACATGTGGTCATTGACACCACCCTCCCAATCCACTGTCCCCCACAGTGTTGCATCTTACCTCTGAAGGATGCAATACCGATCCATGTCCTGTGCAGTCCCGACGTGCCTTTATAGCTCATCGCATGCAAATGAGGGGAAGCACAACTGTAATGAGATGCAAATGCCTCCAATGCACCGTGGATAGGCTGATTAGTTAATCTGCATTGCTGGCTGAATATCACTTTATTGCGCATGGCGCAATGGACTTGCACATGCTCATGTCACGGTGCAACTCTGTAATGTGCGCAGTAGACCTGGCAGTATGCATGCATGCACTGCTGGCACCTACACCACCAGTGCAGCTTACACACACTGTGCAATACTCATTACAGTGCTTGTGCACTATTGGACATGTGCCGCTCGTGCACTGTATGGCCTATGGCACCCGGGTGCCATAGGGCCATTGCCGCTCTGGTGCCATGGGGCTATTGGCACTCCTGCACTATGGGTCCCATGGTGCACGGGCGCCATTGGCCCATGAACCATGGTGACTACACACCTCTATTGTGCACCATGCATGGTGGGACCAATAGCGCAGTCGCGCACAGTGCGCATGTCGATCCTTGACCCCACAGTTACCCTTTGCCCCTCAGGGAGCACTGCAGCATGTGCCAGTTGGCATTGCCCATATTGTGCATCTCCGTGACTGCCGATTGGCGATGGCAGCGCATCTCCGTGCGAGACGTGCATCCCCAGCATGTGTGGCTCGTGCGCTACTGGGTGCCATTTTGGATTCCTGACTATGATACAGCTATGCTGCACCACAGCAGTGCCAGGGCACCTAACTGGATGCAGGTCGAATTGGTCAACCTTATGGCCCTAGTGGCACCACATGCAGGCAGCCTGTTTGGCAAGATGCCCCTGAATAGGCCACGGATGGTAGTGTGGCAAGAGGTTGCTGATGGGCTGGAGGAGGCCACAGGTGTACAGCGCACTAGTGAGCAATGCTGACACCGCTACAGGGACCTGCAACGGAAGGACCTGGAGAGGCTCCAGGCACTGCAGGCATGTGTCTGAAGGGGTGCCGTGCCATGGCCAGGTAAGTGCGCTTCGCCTGTGTCTGTGCCCAACCAGTATTCTGTGGGGCCAGCAGGGTGGCACACCATGCTGCTGGGGGGGCTGGTGCTGCACATTCTGTTGGCCAGTGCAACGCACCATGGGTGCGCTGTGCCACCATGCTTATGCTGCGCTGGGCAGGGGAGCACGCTGTGCTGGTGGGCATGTGGTGTTGCCAGGTACTGATGTGTCTTTCTCCATGTTCCCTTCCTAGGCCCTGA